>OY992807.1:11129215-12521267 GCA_963921375.1 Tiliacea citrago | reverse complement strand
TTGACAGTTTCGGGTAGCTTGACCTGCTGGCGTCTGTACATAATATAAATATTTTAGTGTTAGATTGTATATTGTATTTAATATTAGTGACAAAATAATGAGTAACTTTAATAATACGTACATATTGTTATTGCAAATAGAAAAAATATTTTTATTGTTTTCTTTTCTCCTTTTTCATGGATTTTTTTATTAAATTTATTTTAGTACATTTTCGAATAATAGTGTTACAGCCAAATTAGACCGATTTTAAATTTTCCATAGAAACAGAGATTTCCAGTTATCTGTTTTTATATAAGACATTTAGAAAATGTTCTTAACTAACTTATGCGTATGAAGTTTAATTAAAATCGGTTAACACACACTGTATAATTTCAGGTATTTCACGACGTTGTCCTTCACCATAATTCAGTGGTATCTTTAACATAGTATCTCTATCTCTGTCTCACCTTATTAGCTCTCTCGCTCTGCGTGCCCGCGTACTTGACGCGAAGTTTCTCCAACACTTCGGGCTCGATCTTAGCGAACAGCGGCTCTGGCTTGCCGATGCTGTGCCCATATGGTAGGTACTGGAGGAGAGATGGGTTCCTGGTGAAATTAAGAAGAATTTATGTTGACTCTGGTCATATTTTAGCCACCTCTGTGGTCTAGTGCCAACCACCTATCTCAGACCTAGAGGTCCCGGTTTCGATTTTCAACGGGGATAAAACTATGTGCTCGGTTTGGTTGGTGGTAGGGCTTGTTCTAAGTCGTCCTGGCTAGCTACCACCGTCTTATCTAAGTCTGTCGCCAGCATTGTTGTGTTTAGGCAGTTAGAGGTAAGATAGCCAGTTCCTCTGTGGTTTAGGATTCCGGCTGAAGCTTGCATCCACCTTCGGCCTTATCATCACTTACCATCAGGTCAGATGAAGCCTAAGAGCTTCCCAGTTATGGATAAAAAAAATATGTGTATATAAACTGGGTGGATTTTTTAGACGGGCCAGAAAGGACAGGTATCATAACCGTTGTAGCTACAGGAAAACGGTCTTACGAGACTGTCTTTTGAAAAAAAAAACAGTCGGCAAGAAAATGTGCAGTTTTCCCAAAAACTTTATTTGATACCAATCGATCTTGTAAACATCTGTTCATCAGTTGTAACTTACTCAGGATTAATCCTCAGTGTTTCCGGCTTCACATTGAGCTGTTCCCTCAATTTTCTGGAAGTCTCGGGCAGGTACGGGGACAGTAACGCACAGAGAAGACCGACCAGCTGACAACATAGGCCGATGGCTGTCGCACCACGCTTTCTGAAATTATGCAAATTATCAAGTAAGTCATGTTGGAAAATAAAAACTTTGTTGGAGAAATGGTAAATAATAATTGGTAATTTTTGAAGAGTGCAGCACTAGTCGTATTATTTTTTTTTTTTTTTCAGTTAACTTTCCAAGCTTTTACAATATTTAATCTTACATAGAGGCCTCCTTTTAAGTATAAAAAATACCTGTGCTAGGAGACCCCGCTCTTCTAAAACTACAAACAATAATAATGTAGGAGTGTACATAAAATAAATTTAATTAATGATAGCAACATTAAAATATTAATGATAGCAACATTAAAATATTAATGATATGGAAGACTATTTGAGGGCAGATTTTCATGTCCAGTTAATACTTTCATCTACACAAATAAATCAAATTGAAATATCTGTTTTTAATGTCAAAATAACAAGTTTTTACTAAATGCATATGTATGTATTTTTTTTTTTCACTAAATCAATAATAGACAGTAATATAAACCTAAGAAACGTATTGAAAGTTAAATTGAACTACTGATTGATGCTCAAAAAAATTATGAAACTCCCAACAATTTTCTACTACAGTTCAAACGTCCGTTTCTGTCGCGGTCAAGATGTGACGTCATTGTTCACGAAACTGCTTTGTTTACATCTGTTTTTTAGCCCCAAATCTTATATATTAAATTATTGTTTATGCTTTATTCAAGAAGAAATCGCACTTACATATTTACCTTAGTGAGATTTCGAGCATTTAGCAAAGAATAGATTTTATTCAGATGTTTTGTTTTGTCACTTCCGGCATTTTCGAAGAGGACGCGTTTTGAGTTTGCGTTCCGTTCCACCAACAAAACGCAACATAAAGTAATGTATTAAAAAATGAAAAAAATATTGGAATTTGTTTCTTGACTCCTACACAATGTATATTAAAATAATGGATACGTTTTGAATTAAGTGCATATTCCCTATTATGAAAGTATATACGGTACTTATAACAATAAAAACATTTCTTTTTGTCTGTCTGTTTGTTCCGGCGAATCCCCGAAACGGCTGGACCGATTTTGACGGGACTTTCACTGGCAGATAGCTGGTGTTATAAGGAGTAACTTAGGCTACTTTTATTTTAGGAAAAGCCACGCGAGCAATGCCGCGGGCAGCAGCTAGTCACACCTATAAAAGGCATTTTTTTTAATTGAAATCTAAAACTGACTTCTCATCATCGGATCCTTTGAGCAGCACCCATGGTTGTTGGAACTGCATGTGTTGGTTACCGATGCGCGATATAGACAGGACGTGACGTAATGCCTCGCGGAGACGGCCCTTCTCCATGTGTTGGACATAGGCTGGAAAGGAAAAATATAGATAGAAAAAGTTTTAATACTAGAAATTAAGATAAAATAGATTAAGGGGGATGCGCTAAGGTAGCCCGCGAAATTCATATTTTATTAGGTTTTTTGCAATTTGCTGGTCAGTAACAGGTTGTATGATGATCTAAATATGATTCGCGGCTATAACAAATTTGGCTTTACAGAATTATATTCATTAGAATCAAAAAAGCATTATCATCAGTTCAAAAAATCCTACTGAAAGATTATTTCTGAAATAATCATTCAGTAGGATTTTTTGAACTTACAGTTGTTGTAATGCTGATTCTACTGATTATAATTCTGTAAAGCCATATTTGTTATAGCCGGGAATCATATTTAGATCAACATATATTACTACCTGTTACTGACCTGCAAATTACAAAAAACGTAAGAAAATTTTAATTTCGCGGGCTACCTTTGCGCATCCTCCTTAACCATTCTTCAGATTATCTAAAGTACATACATCTTTTAGCCTTACATCCTTCCTACTGAAAACCCTGGAGAGACTCTGTGATAGACACATTCGAGACGGACCTCTTCGGGTAAAACCACTCCATAAACAACAGCATGCGTACTCCACAGGCAAATCAACAGAATCCGCGCTACACAGCGTGGTTTCTAAGATTGAATGCGCAGTGGACCACAAATGATCATCACTGGCTGCCTTCATTGATATCGAGGGCGCCTTTGACAAAACCATGTTTTAACAGCATTAACATGGCTCTAGACAGACACAACATAGACTCGACCCTGAGCGGCTGGATCACCAATATGCTCAAAATGAGATCTGTACAGGTCACGATAAATGACACCACAAGGGCCATCGTGGCGAAGGGCTGCCTGCGAGGGGGCGTCCTCTCGCCGCTTCTATGGAACCTGGTTGTAGACAGCCTCATCAAAACACTCAATGACACAGGTTATTTCACCGTAGGCTACGCCGACGACATAACCATAATAATAAATGGCACCCACGAAAACACCTTATGCAACCTAATGCGCCAAGCTTTGAAAATAGTAGAGGACTGGTGCAACAAACACCAACTGTCAGTGAATCCAACAAAAACCGAACTGATTCTCTTCACAAAAAAGAGGAAGCTGGCGACACTACAACTGCCACGACTCTTTGGAACTACCCTAAGCCTTTCAACCGAAACCAAATACCTGAGCATCAATTTGGACAAACAGCTGAACTGGGCAAAACATACCAACTATATTACCACAAAAGCCAGTATATCCTCATGGCAGTGCAAACGACTGCTTGGAAGGAATTGGGGCATCAGCCCCAAGGTCACCTACTGGCTATACACCACAGTCATCCGACCAATTATCACATATGGCTCACTGGTCTGGTGGCCCAGGACGGACCTGAGCACAGCCCAAAAAGACCTCGAAAAACTGCAGCGGTTTGCTAGTGTAGCAATAACTGGCAGTATGAGTACTGCACCCACTGCCGCTCTACAAGTAATGCTAGGACTGCCACCCCTACACCTCATCGTGCGAGAGGAGGCAGCCTTGGCCGCCTTCAGGCTCTACTTATCGGGAACCCTGAGCAAAGACTCTAGGGTCAAACACACACGCATAAGGGAAGATGCAATCGATGATGGCATCACCCTGCGACAAAGCCCCGAAACTACACTTCTTTCAGAAGCATTACAACATTACACTCACAGAAGAACGGTGTGACCACTCAGGCCCAAGAGAGATGAGAGTATACACCGACGGATCAAAGACCAACTCCGGAACCGGAGTCGGAGTCTTTACACACGATTTTAACATAAGTATATCCAGCTCGCTTGGAATGTTCAACACCGTCTACCAGGCGGAATGTGTGGGCATTATACAAGCGGCTTACGCCATAGAAGCCAGGAAAGTTACGGACACCCGTATACGTATACTGTCCGACAGTGCCTCAGTTCTGCAATCCCTAGAGAAAAAATATATTACATCCAGACTAACACTAGAATGTCACAATGCACTGGAGCGGGTGACGGTGTGCAACCGTAACGCAGTGACACTGCAATGGATAAAAGGACACAGCGGCCTCCTCTCTGTGAGAGCCAGTGGGCCGTAATCCACCACGCGGGCCCAGTGGGGGTTGGTAGATGTCAAATGTCTTCGAATTTTTGTTTCTAGGACATGCCTGATTCCTCACTATGTTTTCCTTCACCGTTTTGAGAGCAGTGGTGATGAAATATTATTATTTACACAAAGTAAAGCGCCTGCTTGGGTTCGAACCCACGACCTACAACTCGCAAGTCGGGGCCGTTATCACTGCTCTCTCTCTCTCCCCCCTCTCTCTCTCTACCGCCCTCTTCCTCTCTCTCCCCCACTCCCTATATCACTCTCTCCCCACCTCCCTATATCTCTCTCTCCCCACCCCCCTCTCCCTCTCTCTCTCTTCCTCTCTGACTTCCAGACAAACCGGATGCAGCTAATACCTGTATTTTACATGGAGCGACTGCCTTTCTAACCTCCACAACCCAGTTACTGGTCAGACTTTCAGGCTTATTTGTACCCGTAAAGACTGTCAAAAATCTACAAATGACAGCCGGGATTAACGGCTTTCCGAGACATGGAGGTGTCTCGGTATGTAGTTACCGGGGTAGTTTTCAGTAATAATTTATGACTTACCAATAACCTCTCTATTGACCAGCGCAATGAGCTCATAGTCAGCCGGCGTCAGCGCTAGGTCAGGCACTCTGCCCTTGAACGTGTTCGCGCAGAAACTAAGCGAGCGATGGCAGAAGTTACCCAGGTTGTTTAGCAGTTCAGAGTTATTCCTGAAACGAGAAAATTATGTTAATTCTTCTTCTAATTTTAACTCAAAATTGTCCGTTTAAAAGTTATTAATGTCTGCATCAGATTTTTTAATTATAATAATTTATTATAAAATATATTTAAATAATAATTCTGTCCGTAACTGATGGTGACATTAATCTTTAACCGACTTCCAAATTCATTATGATTTCAGGCGAAAAATAAAATCCAACGTTATATTTTCGATTGTTATTTTGGCCACCCAATCGCTTCCTTAAAAAAACAATTCTCTGTAATCAAATCCTTTAAATACAGCCAATTATTTACCTGAACGAAAAATAGATTTAGAATCATTATTATTGTCACCATATTAAAAAAAGAAGAACAGTTAGAAAATACATTTATTTGCCGTAAACAAAACGCAAAGAAAAAAACACAAACAGGTAAGAACAAGTTGGGGAAAATATGCGTCACAATCACGCAAAAAGGCCATCGCTTAGCATAATGCTGCGACCCTATGCGAGACAGAGCCCGGCGCTGGTTTTCAGCGACAGCCGGCGTTGACGTGATGACGTCAACCGGTGCAGCATTTAATAAGATAAAATTAAGAAAATAAGAAATAAATTAAATACAATACTTGGTTCTAAATGTTTATCACATCACACTATCACACTAATAGTGTGTGTCACACACTATTTACACCCTGGATTAAGACGTAGGCTACTTTTTATCCCAATTTTCCCACGGGATCGAGACTTACGCGGGAGAAACTGCGGGGCATAGCCAGCCAGCTAGTCAGCTACCTCCATACAAAATTTTATCAAAATTGGTCCAGCCGTTTGAGCGTGAAGAAGTAACAAACATACACACACACACACTCACAAACTTTCACCTTCATAATATTAGTGTGATAATATATATTGACGCAAACGCCGCGCGCCGCCGCAAAAAACTACTTGTTTCTAAATATTTAAAACCAAGCTTTGTAAGTCCATATAAAAGTTAAGAATAATTAAAGCAATATAGATTTTATTTTTGAGTATGAATGTCGATGTCTTTAAGAGTAGAGGAAAAAAAACCAGCCAAGTGCGTGTCGGACCACGCACAATGAAGGGTTCCGTAGTTGGTATGAATTTATCCCAAAAACAAACTTAACATTGTAGTTGAAAAACATGCTCTCCCATACATCGATATACGTTACGGTCAATTCTCCAACTGCAAATTTAAGTTGGTCGACTATTACTCGTTAACTTGAAAAGCCTACTTAGCTGTGATAGTTTTCCTTTTAATTTCGTTATATATATACTACTGCCATGATTTTTTCACATATCCAAAACCAACAAATTAGCTGGCAGGGAAGGTGGCCACTTGACTCTAACAAAAATAGCACTTTAAACGGTACCGGACGCAAACGCAAACGGATCCTTAAATAGAAAAAAACCGGCCAAGTGCGAGTCGGACTCGTGCACGAAGGGTTCCGTACCATTATCTATAAAAACGGCAAAAAAATCACGTTTGTTGTATGGGAGCCCCCCTTAAATATTTGTTTTATTTTAATTTAATTATTGATTTTTAAAGTGAATATATAACTAAATATTCTGTGAATATTTCAAGTGTCTACCTGTTACCGTTATCAATATCGAGCAAAAACGACCAAAAAATCACGTTTGTTGTATGGGAGCCCCCTTAAATATTTATGTTATTCTGGTTTTTAGTATTTGTTGCTATAGCGGCAACAGAAATACAACATCTGTGAAAATTTCAACTGTCTAGCTATCACGGATCATGAGATACAGCCTGGTGACAGACAGACAGACAGACGGAGCCTTAGTAATAGGGTTCCCGTTTTACCCTTTGGGTACGAAACCCTAAAAATGGTTTTGACGAACCCAAAATATTTTGAACGGCCTATCCAACGATACCCCACACCATAGAATAGACGAAAAACAAAAATAACATCCCCATTTGATGTCCAAGAAATTTACAAAAAAAAAATGTTGTTCATGGTTTTATTTTACGATTTTCTCGGCGTGATTAATATGCATACCCACGCCAAATTACAGCTTTCTAGTACTAAGCGTCTCTGAGGTAAGCCGAGGTCAGACAGACGGACGGACGGACAGACAGACAGGCAGACGGACATGGCGAAACTATAAGGGTTCCTTGTTGCCTACGGAACCCTAAAAACGATGGATGGACTATGTGAAAGATGATATGGCTAGAAAGGGAGTGACTACCGAGATGACGACTAATAGAGAAGTATGGAAGAAAGGGACATGTTGCGCCGACCACAAATCAATTGGGATAAGGGCAGGAGAATTAATAGATTTCAATACAGTTGTTAAACATGGTGTACTTTCAGAGGCTATATTTATGATTCGAAAATTAAACCTTTTGCATAGGCATCTTTCTGTTACGCGGTCGTGACTTTTGTTTACGAGCTCTATCATTAGTTTTACAGTTGAGTTTTAAATTTATAAGTCAATTTAAAAAGTTTAGTAGTGTAGTAGTAGTTTTCATACATTAAATAAAATGGGATAGATTTTATACGAGGAAAAATGAATGAGTCCGTACGTCTTAGCATTGAATTCTCAAAAGTCTTTTAAACGGTACTTTAATATATTTAATTACCAGTTTTAATTTAATTATTTTCACATCAACATTTGTCAAAAATCCAATAGGCTGAATAGGCTGTTTTCGTTGTAAAAAAATGTCCAGTTGCAAAAACGCGCCATTTTCTGAAATTTTTAATGAATTCTTTGATTTGTTTTCTACTATTTCCCACAAGTGTATTGAAAAACGCCGTGTGATACACGCGTGTGTAGGTTATTGCTTTAACCTACTTTCCACCCTTGTATCACAATGTACTATTTAATGGCCGTTTATAGATCAGGTTTCCTCAGATGAAGAATAAGAAGAGAAGCGTCTTACCTAGTGCCAAGTTCAACCCAACTAAAACTGGAGTCGGAGGTCTCAGGTCTGATGCTAGCCAGGTAGAACCGCCACACGTCTGAAGGTATACCTGTGTCCTGGAAAATATAACGATAAGGTTTGTAAACAATGTGAATACCAGCGGAGTAATTGGATAACACACTATCAGTAGCGATGGATTTAATTTTGACAGTTCTTTAATATAACAGATACATATTGCACTAATTGCAAAACTAATGCGAAATGCACACAAGCCTGAGAAAGGCTTTTGTCAGGTCCTTGTTCATGAAAGCTGTGGAAAACACAGCCCGGACACAAGTTTATACATAATGAGAACAAACAATGATTTCCTCGCCCCTGAGGAAGCCCTCCCCGATCTGTGTGAATATTTTAAATTAATTAAAGCTTACCTGAGCGTCACTTCCAAATACACCAACACCTCGAGATTTTGAAAACTTGCCGTCTTCGTAATTCAAGTATTCTGAAAATTAAAACAAGCAGTTACTTTTTAGGGTTCCGTACCAAAATGGTAAAAGGAACCCTTATGGTGAGACTAAGTCTGTCACAGCTGGATATCTCAAGAACTACTAATGCTATCAACTTGAAATTTGGTATAGTTTTAGATGACGTTTACCCAACTATTTTGCAAACCAGAAAGTAATTTAAAAAAATATATCTTTTTTGCAACAGGGCCTGAAAGGGGTCTTAAAAATTCGAATGGAGTCTACTAGGGCATGTGGGGTATCATATGAAAGAGCGCTGTTTGCACATTCTCAAACATTTTTTTTTAGGCATAGTTTTCGACTTAAAAATTATAAAAAAATACCGTTCCCCTTATTTCCGAAGTTTGCATAGAAAAATCTGAAGTTATTCTAAGTGATAGAAGTTTAGGTAAAGATTACAGGAAAAATAAAACGATGTTTCTAAATAGCACAGTTTTTCAGAAATCATCAACATCATATATACGTACGGAACCCTAGGTGCGCGAGTCCCACTCGCTCTTGACCGTTTTTTTTAAATCGTCAGACATACTGGATACTGTCATTCTCATGACGCCCGTTATGTGGCGGGCACCGTTGTCTTAAGAAAACGAACGGCCGTCAGGTCAGTTAAAGTTACCACTTTAAAAAAAACCAGCCAAGCACAATAAAGGGTTCCGTAGTTGTGATGAATTTATCCCAAGAACAAACTTAACATTGTAAAACATGTTCCGCCATACATTCCAACTGCAAATGTAAGTTTGTACGCACAATATTGAGTGATTTACCATGTTATTTTAAGACCTTAGACTTCTTATAGGTTTTCCTGTGATCTATAAGGTATAGAACTAGTCACTGTATTAAAAAAAAAATAGGTTCAGCAGTTTCGGAGATAAGGGGGAATGGTCAATTTCCATCTATTTTCTTTAATTACTTCAAAACAATTTTTTTTTTACATTATAAAAAAAGATATAGTTGATATCCTCTCTCCTATCAATCCAAATCCTCTAAAGGGTTTGTTTTTTTTAATTTTCTTATTAAGCGCCCCAAAAGTGTTATTCAAAATTCATTTATTTACGTTACACGTTCGTTTTTGGGTCACAGAAATTCCGATGTGTATCAAATTTCAACTGATTCGGTCCACGAGATTCGGAGCAAATCGGCTGTGACAGACAGACAGACACACGAGTGATCCTATAAGAGTTCCATTCCGTTCGTGGTACGGAACCCTAAAAAACATTGTTCAGACTATTTTTCCACATTATTTATTAATGGACTTGTGATGAGGAATCTTCACTTCGACAATGTATTTTTCCGCAGTTGATAATGTACCTGTCGCGAACAGATGGCTGACCAGCACATGTCCCTCGTTGACGCCCATCAGCGTCGCCGGGAACATGACGCAGTGGAACGGCACGTTGTCTTTAGCCATGAACTGGTACAATTTCACCTAAGGGAAGAAACATCTATTGTAGTAGCAGAGGCCTTTGTGACAGAATACTATCGGGGGTCTGTTCCGAAGATAAATCCGAAGTATCGAACGAATGTTCGGCCGTTTCCTGACTACGGCTGACTATGGCAAACTAGAGCGTAAGAAAGAAATCGACAGTCCAAGAGATAAGTCAAAAATGTGACTTGCAGTTAGGTAAGTACTCAAAGTCAAATAAAGAAACTCTGGAAGTCAAGAAACGGCTGAACATTCGGCCGATACTTCGGATTATAGCTTCGAAGTAGACCCCCAGGGAAGTACTGGCGACATACCCAATTATATTCGGGGCCTTACCAGATTTTACAAAATGTAAACTCGAATGATAACTTCGCACTGAAAAATTCAAAATATTCAAATAAATACCATTTATGGCCATAGTGGACATTTAAGGCTTTATTTGTAGTGTTGGAAAAAAACTCGAGTCCTAAGTCTCACAATAATAAGATTTGAGTTTTTTTTTAAGCCTCAGTTGTTTTGAAGTCTCGATTCTTGTCTAAAAGAACTCGAGACTTGTCTAAAAGAACTCGAGACTAGAGTCTTATCTAAAAGAACTCGAGACTCGAGTCTTTTCAAAAAAACTCGGGACTGTGTCGTCTTAGACCATATAGAGAGTTATAAGTGAATGAAGTAGAAAACAAAAAATAATGTTAGTAGCCACTGTTTACTATCTAATGATTTTAAGTATAAAGATTAAATAAAAATAGGATATTTTTTATTCATTATTTTGAACTAATTTTAAACCTACCTGAAATATTGAGTTTCTCTCAAAGAACTCATAGGACTCAAAAGACTCACAAGGACTCAAAGAAATCGTGATTCGTGAGACTATTAGTCCCAAGTCTTGAAAAAAGACTTGAGTCTCGAAATTAAGCATAATAAACTCAAGTCTTTTACAACACCATTTATTTATGAACTTTACATTTAATCGGACTTTAATCGTAATCTAATATAGCAACGTTTTTATAAATAAACCTCTAAGTTGGTAACGTGACCATAATAATTGTTCTTTGGCAGAGCGGGTAATGGCCCTAGATTGCAGACTTGCAGTCAGGTTTGTAAGTATTGCTATGGGTGATTGTAAGGTAAGCAGCTCATATGAAAAACCCCATGATTTTGCAGGTATAATTTCGTATGTATGGGTAGGACATGGTTTGAAACGATGGTTTTAAAGAACAATGCTGCTTAGCGACAAAAATAGAAACCGAGGTGTGTACAGGATTTTTTTTAACCACTGCGCAAATGTTTTTTGGTGGCTCAGTGTCGGTAATAAACCTACAAATCGCAAATCGAGCGAGCGCACAGCTGTTTAGGTGCCTTCGCGCGTTCCGCTACACCGCGCACACTTGCCGGCAAGTCACCATAAAACCAGTTCCAAAGTAAACATCTTTCGTTAACGATAACTATTTTTTTTTGTATTAAGACATCAAAATAAAAAAAAATATATGTTTAATAAAACTCGCTTAAGTTTAATTTGTCAAAATTTGCGCACTGGTTAATTTTTTTTTGCTGTATTTCCCCGGAGAAACTAGTTTCACGAATGTTACCAAATGTACTCTGTGAATGTTACTAACGATGGAACTACAGACTGTAAAAAACACTTGTTTTGTTTAATATATAAAATCTACTCACATCATGCTCTTTGTCAGGTTTCCACCACTTCTCGAACTCTTTGGTTGCGTTCTGTGTGATGCTCAGGTAACCGATCGGCGCGTCAAACCACACATAGAACACCTGTAGAAAGAAATTGTTCAATATTTTAAACTTACATTTTTTTAATTACATTAAGTTTGCCGATAGATGATCTATTGCAGCCATACTCAAAGTGTGTTCCGCGGAACCCTAGGGTTCCGCAAAGCCTCTGTGGGGGTTCCGCGAAAATACTGGCCAGAATAAAAAAAAATACTAAAGGGGTATCTACTATATTTTATTTTACTCTGGTACCTGAGTAAAATAATATCAATCTAAATATTCCAACACAAGTAAAAAAAATATGCAAAATTTCATGTCAAGTAATATGATTATTAATGAAGAATACACATAAAACCATTTTGATTACTTTAGGGCTCCGTCAAATATTTCGTTTTCCAAAAGGGTTCTCCAAAAAAGTTTGACAACCGATCTATTGAATTAAGGGGCTTGTGGCTAAGTAATAACAATCGCACGGGTCGATCGATCACGTTAAGCTACGCTTGCCGCGGTTGGTCCGTGGATTGGTGACCATCTTTACATATTAAGACTCCTCCGTGCCTCGGAAAGCACGTTAAGCCGTTGGTCCCGGCTGTTATTTATAGATCTTTGAAAGTTGTTACGGGTCGTTAGAAGCCCGATACCAAGATAATACGATACCAAGGGGTATCGTATTACCCAGTAACTGGGTTATGGAGGTCAGATAGGCAATCGCTCCATTCAAAATACTCTCTGAGTGACATATCTACTCGACCATGGGATATTGATTATGATGATTTATCACAAAAAGGGTCAGCTGCATCCGGTTAGACTGGAAGCCGACCCCAACATAGTAGGGAAAAGGCAGCAGATGATGATAATCTATTGAATTAAGGGAAGAAATATGGCACAAATTTCGCAGTTAATAATAAAGGGGTTTGAGTTTACACGTAAATCGAGAGCATGAAAATCACTGTGTGATTCGTTTTTGACCGACTTCTAAAAAGGAGGCGGTTCTCAATTCGGATGTTTGTATTTTTTTTTATGTTTGTTCACGCATAACTCTGTCGCTTGCCAACCGATTTGAAAAATTATTTTTTGTTGGAAAGGGTATACTTCCCAAATGGTCCCATGAATTTTTGAATTTTATCGAAATCGGACAAGCGGTTTTTGAAAAATCAACAAACATCTAAAAATTTATCTACATTAACGATCTTTTCGTTTACTCTGCATTGCGTTTTTTGTTCGCGCATAACTCCGTCATTTACGAACCGAATGGCATTAAACTAAAATACAGATCCAAAGACTCCGACTTCCGAAATTAAAGTTATTTTTCACTTTGTAGTGTTTTTTTGGAAGTCAGTTATTTTTTTTTTTGTAAAAAGTTTATTATAAGTTCTATTCACACAGTTTTGGGTCATAGCTGTCCGAGCTTGGTATCTTGTATTGGTGAACATTGAAAGCCCAGATTCGAACTATTATTTGTCCAAACCGCAAATAAACGTATTTTCTTCTTTTAATCTTATATATTTTGAACTGTTTTTAAATAATTTATTTTTTTACATTGTTCTCACATATAGACGCGACAAGAATAATGTACCCAGGATTTTGTAATATCTTGATTCAAAAGAGTGTCCTTGGAGTTTCTTGCCTGTTCTTCTCCATAGAGATCTACGTTTTGGAATGGGCAACTAGCTTCAACTTTCTGACTAACTGACCGACTCTTTGACGATTCAATACAGTGTCTATAATTAGTTTAATTAAAATAAATGCTTTGAGTTTGAAGAAGATCATACAAATGTATGAAAGCCATGGTTTTTCAGTTTATGGAGTTCAGTAGGCTCTGATCCTGCACCCTAATTGTGTATTACAGTTTGAATCGGAATCGGAATGATTTTTAAGTATATTGTTAATCCATTGCTTCATAAGTTAGAAAAATCTGACTGCTCAACAACGCAAATAACGCAATGAATGTTGTTGAACTGTCAAAATTAATCCCATTGCTACTGCGTGTTACGCAATTAGCCCACGGATGTGTTATGCGGATGGCCAGCTGAAAACAAACGATGTTTGGTTTATTCGGTAAAGCCTGAAAGTCGTGAAGATTTCACGGTGTTTAAGATGGTTGATGTCTGGCTGCTTAGGACCTGATGGTTCTAGTTTAAGTTAAAGACTAAATTGATGTCATATCTACCTTATTAGTATACCCGTCGATGGGCACGGGCACGCCCCACTTCAGGTCGCGCGTCACGGCGCGCGCCCGCAGCGGCTCGCGCATCCACGCGCGGGACACGGCGCGGGCGGGCGGGGACCAGTGCTTCTCTGCCGAGCTTATCCACGTGCGGATTGAAGGTTCAAGCTGTGGAGGAAATCATCATCATTTCAGCCGAAAGACGTCTACTGCTGGACATGGGCCTCCCCCAAAAGGGGGGGGGGTTTCATAATCGCCACGCCTGGCAGGCGGGTTGGCGATCGCAGTATGGTGTTACAAATGCATAGAGAACGCTGCTGCCCATTCTCTAGTAAGTCCCTTAGTCGCCTTTTACGACACCCACGGGAACAAATCAGAGGAAATAAATGGAGTTAATTTTGTTGACAAAGTGAAATACTACAAAAATAGGGGAATGGCCAGCATGGTCTATTGTATAAACTACCTAACAGCCAGCTTTGGCCACTGAGTAAATAAGTGGAAGACCAGCATGGGCCACTGTGTGAATAGGTGAATAGCCAGCATGGTCTATTGTGTAAATAAGTAATTGGCCAGCATGGACCACTGTGTAAACTGACATGCGTGGGCCACTATGAGCCACTGTATATCTAACCTTTCCCAACTCGCTAAACAGCTGCTCGCTTGACCTGATGGTAGGTGTATGTCCGCACAATTTACAATTGGGGGCCGTAAAGCTCTGTCGCAGTGATAAGTTTTCCGCATTTGTCACATTAGTCGCCCCGAGCGGTCTCATACCCACGGTCGGGATAAAGACACATGCCGTCTCTACTATATCAGTAATACGTGAATAGGTGAATGACCAGCATGGGCCACTGTATAAATTGACAATGGGCCAGCATGTGCCTTTGGTAAACTGACAATAGACCACTGTGTATACTAACAATGAGCCATCATGTGCCTTTGGTAAACTGACAATAGGCCACTGTGTAAACTGACAATGGGCCAGCATGTGCCTTTGGTAAACTGACAATGGACCACTGTGTATACTAACAATGAGCCATCATGTGCCTTTGGTAAACTGACAATAGGTCACTGTGTAAACTGACAATGGGCCAGCATGTGCCTTTGGTAAACTGACAATAGGCCACTGTGTAAACTGACAATGGGCCAGCATGTGCCTTTGGTAAACTGACAATGGGCCACTGTGTAAACTAACAATGAGCCAGTATGTGCCTTTGGTAAACTGACAATAGGCCACTGTGTAAACTAACAATGAGCCAGCATGTGCCTTTGGTAAACTGACAATAGGCCACTGTGTAAACTAACAATGGGCCAGCAAGTGCCTTTGGTAAACTGACAATGGGCCACTGTGTAAACTAACAATGGGCCAGCATAGGCCATTGTGTCAAGGTGCAAATGGCCATCTTACCTGTCCCAATTCAATAAACAGCTGCTCACTCGGCCTGATGGTGGGTGTATGTCCGCACACCTTACATTTCGGCTGTATGAGCTCTGTTGCGGTGATCAGTTTGCCGCATTTGTCGCACTGGTCGCCCCGAGCGCTCTCGTACCCGCAGCCAGGGTAGGGGCATGTGCCTTCTACGAATCTGGGGGGAATGAAGAAATATATAAAAATAAAACGGCCAGGTGCGTGTCGGAACACGAACAATGAAGGGTTCCGCAGGTGGGATGACTTTATCTCAAGAACAAACTTAACATTGTAGTTGAAAAACATGTGTCCCCATATATTCCAACTGTAAATGTAAGTGTGTACGCACAATATTGAGTGATTTACCATGAAAGACCATAAAGCCATAGATTTCTTATAGGTTTTCTACAGGAAAACCTATACGAACGAACTATAGATAAGGTCCAATGTCAATTATGTTAAATAATTTGAAAACTGTTTCTTTTAAAATTATAAAAAAATAGATATGTCACACGGTACTCTGCATTTTCTTTTTTAATCTTCTAATTTGCCCCCAAAAGTGACCCTCGAATTCAAAATTCATATATTTACGTTACACGTCCGATTTTGGGTCACAGGACTTCATAATGTGTACCAAATTTCAACTCAATCGGTCCAGTAAATTCGGAGCAAATCGGCTGTGACAGACGGACAAACAGACACACGAGTGATCCTATCAGGGTTCCGTTTTTTTTCCTTTTCAGATACGGAACCCTAAAAAAGTTAAAATACTGTTTAATTCTCAAAAAGAAAATGAGACGGCTAACGTGATTTTAAAGATAACAATTCATTGTTCGAGTGAGCGTCTCTGCTTCAAGTAGCAAAAGGACCGGTCCAAAAATGGTTTTTTATTATTCAATAATTCTAACCAGGATCAGTTAAATATATTTGGATAGACAACCCAAAAGCCAGTGGTTCTAACTATAACATACATTTTTAAAACCCTCCATTTTTGAGAAAAAATGTTTTTTTTTTATTTTAGTGTTAATTTACTCCTAAAACGAACAAACCTTTCTAACTAGTATATTAAAGTGAACACACCCTAAACAACTAGAAAACTTATCAAAATTGACACATAGCACTGTCATTACTGTCTATAAATATTTGATGGATGATTATGACAATGTAAACAATAAGAAATATGATGAAATGGGATATTTTCAGACAAAAAATGTTTAGTCTAACCATTTAGAACTGAAATGGATTAGATTTTAGATTTTATTTGGGTTGCCATCAACAAATAATATATGTACTAACATTAAATATTTTATAATTTTTCGCTTAAATGGAGGGGTCAAAAAATATTATTTCAGTGGTTACAAGTTCCATTTTCTTGTCGCTTTTATTTAGGTGTAGTTTGACGCTGGTTAGATTTTTCTCGGAATAAAAAATCAACGCCCATACAAAAACCGGGCATCTCCTTTGCTTTCCTCTGTCAGTTTCTTGCTACTTGCGCGGGACACACGGTCTAGGAGAAGAATAAATGTTATACACCTCACCTGTCAGCTAGAAATCTGTCGCAGTTGGTACAAAGTAGTTGGTCGACAGACTGTGAGCTCACGAATCCATTGTCACGCAACTTCAAGAACATCCTCTGCGCTATTCTGTGAACAAAATTTTATTTAAAAAAAAATATATATATATTTAGGCCCAGATTACATTTTACTTCTTTTTTAGGGTTTTACCCTTTGGGTAAAAGGGTAAAACGAACCCTATTACTAAGGCTCCGCCGTCTGTCTGTCTGTCCGTCTGTCACCCGGCTGTATCTCATAAACCGTGATAGTTAGACAGTTGAAATTTTCACAGATGAATACATCATCTGTGAAAATTTTTGTTGACGCTATAACAACAAATGCTAAAAAACTAAATAAAATAAATATTTAAGGGGGCTCAAATACAACAAACGTGATGTTTTTGCTCGTTTTTGCTCGATATTGATATCGGCAACAGGTAGACGCTTGAAATATTCACAGAATATTTAGTTATATATTCACTTTAAAAATAATTAATTAAGGGGGGCTCCCATACAACAAACGTGATTTCTTTGCCATTTTTATAGATAATGGTACGGAACCCTTCGTGCGCGAGTCCGACTCGCACTTGGCCGGTTTTTTTTAACCTATACAGTACTAAGTATTTTGGATAAGTTATTTTGTTACTACCACTGTGAATCTCATTGTAGTCTAAACAAATAAAGTTCATTTACTGGACATATATGGCACAAGGACTTATAGAAAACAGTTTTGCTCTGCTACAAAGCAGAGCACAACTGTTTTCTATAAGTCCTTGCTTTGTAGAGCATCGTCTCTGTCACTCATCGTGTGTGCTCTTTCTAAAGCTCAATTTGGCATACTGATGTATACTGTGATTACTTACTCAGTCTGTTGCGGTGTACTGGTCCGTCCAAAGTAGTCGAATCCAATGTTGAACCATCGATATACATTGTTGTGAATGTCAAAGTATTTGTCACAGATCTCTCGGGGAGATATGCCTTCTTCTAGCGCCTGCAAAACATGACACCAACATGTAATACAGGGTGGAATGGACATCGACGCGCATCCTGTTACCATGGATTCAGTACATCATTCTTGACTTATTATATTTATTTTTAAAAAAATTCGCTGTTCCATACATTTTGACCGAGTAGGTATTGCACTTCTGTAGGAAACAGCTGTTTTTTTTTTTTTTTAATTACCGACGAGAAATTTCAACGCACGGGGATCAAGTATGATGTACTGAATCCATGGTAACAGGTTTCGCGTCGATGTCCCTGCCACCCTGTATAGAACAAAAAAGAAAAGTAAATAATCATATGCACATAAGATGGGACCTTGTATAACAGTTTAGGCAAATTTTATTTAAGACCCCTAGTAAAAAGAGTCAAGATATTGCAAGAAGAAATGATCCAAGTATTAGCTCACCTTAGTTTCTGTGGCGGTACCATATTCGTCTGTGCCAGATATGTACAATGTGTTGTAGTCACATAATCGACAATACCTGTAAAATTAAAACAGTAAAATTATATGTGGGCGCGTCCAAACAAAAAGAGTATTGAGTTAAGACTAGATTCACTATCCAAAATAGTCAATTGATAATGAGAAATAAAAAATATTCAAAAACTGGAACTTTTTTTTTTATCAGACGTTTGAAGTTGAATCTCTGAAAAAGCTTGATTTGTGAAAAACAATATAAACTTTTAGATAATTGAGCATTAATTAATAATCAATTAAAATCGCAAAATGCAATTTATTCAACCATCTTTACAAAACTACGTATATCTGGGAAACTAAATGCGGAGAACTGGAATCATATTTGCCTTGACCGCCACATATTACTATATTTATCAATCCCTTCCCTCCCTCCCCTTTAGACTCAGAATCCATACTAATACTCCTATTTTGTACTTGCACTGCGCAAATAAACTGATACCCAACCCTCCCCCATGGTTTTTTTTTGCATTCCTCCACACTTTTCACTTTACCAACTTATTTTAAACTTTTAGTTACGGTCTCTCATTACAAAACGAGGTCCACCTTTAGTCTAAGCTTAAACCTTCGAGCCAGTTTATGTACCAACTTTACTCCGATTAAAGTAAAGTTTTTAACACTAAAACTGACTATAGAACGGTTCGAAATTTTTCGTTTTGTAATAAAAAAAAATATAATATATAACGTGTCGAAATTGTTCGTTTTGTAATAAAACTGTAAAAAAAATTGAATTTTTTTTCTTACCTCGCAAATATATCAGCAGAGAGCACACAACCGATGATGTTGCCCAGATGTGGCACATTGTTCACGTACGGAAGCGCGGATGTGATGAGGATGTTCTTACGATCTTTTACTGGTAAACTGAAAACAATAACAAATATACAGGGTCAAATTAAATCGGCTAGCGAAACTCCTCCACAGGCTGATGACACCCCCAAGTGCCGCGAGTTCGGCCGCCGCCTGATGTGACCTCCCCTGCGCCAGGACCAGCGTGTCGTCAGCGTAGCAGACTACGCTGACGCCGCTAGGGAGGTCGGCACGCAGCACCCAGTCGTAGCCGATGTCCCACAGATACGGCCCCAGGAACGATCCCTGTGGGACACCGCACGACATCTCAAGCCGGTTCCACTCTCCATGGTGACCGGGGTAGATGACGGCCCTGTCCGTCAAATAGGCCTCGACCACGCGACAGAGGTAGGTCGGCATCCGGTGATACCGAAGTGCCTCCCTGATGCAACTCCAGGGCAGGGTATTGAAGGCATTGGCGATGTCAAGAGGCACCGCCAAGACAACCCCACCCCGGGACTCACAAAATCCTACAGTTAGAAAGAAAAAGAAATATTACTTACGCAAATTATGCATTAGTGGTGTATAAGACAATTGCGAGTGTTTGTGTGAGCGGAAATATTTCGGCGATTCTCGCTAATTTGGTCAGTCAGTGCATGGCGGCGCCCTTTGAGGAAGCACACGCTTATTTTTGGTATCGCGAGACGAGCCGCGCGGGCGCGCGCGCATTGTGGTGATTTTATGAAAAGTTTTAGTTGTTATTGTGATTAAAAACGATTTATCATAGTTGGATTAGTGCATAGGTTAGTGACTTATTGTTAAGTGTTAGTGTAATATTAGTTAGTTAGGCAATTAACTAATAGGTTTGGAGGATGATAGTTTGATTTGGGTTTGGAGGTTTTGTAGTTTAATAATGCCTAAATTAAGGTCCACAGCTGCCGAGTACACTGACATGGTACTTACGTACGGAGAATGTAACCAAAATGCGGCTTTAGCATTGCGTACATACCGGGAGAGATATGATGGTGCCCCACCAACAGCCTGGTCCTCCAGGGGTTACTAGAGAATCGGCCTTTGGTTCCTCAAGGAGAGGGCTTGGCGTGGCTTCAAATTCAATAATCAAGGAGCGGATATTACAATATTTTGAAAACAACCCGACTTGTAGCCTTGTAAATTTTGATTCTGATTTGATATTATGTGATTAATCATTCAATTAGTGATATTTTAATTAACAACACGCAACTTAGTGAGTTTGTGCGCCTGCCGCTGCTTTGTTGTTCTCCGACTAAAGTACCTACCTACGCGCCGCACCGCGCCACGCACCAGGTCAGTAACTTCGCGTAGATAATGTGTGTTTACTTATATGCAGTTAATTCTGCTATTTATTTTGTTTGAAAATTTTAATTTTTTAATTTTCCATTATCTACTAATCTTCGTGTTTTAAAATGTTTGGATGGACTAGTACTGTGCTCGTTTTAATTTAACGTCGTACATCCAGAGCCACATTGTATATATAGGTTGGGGAAAAAGTCTTTTCGCATTATAGTATGTATGAACTTGTAATAAAATCTCTTTGGCTATACTATTTGTATCTGGCTGGTTTTGGTATCATTGAGAGTTTAAATTTTAAAGAACATAATTCCAAATTCAAATTAGGAAAATGTGTGATTTTCATTTGTTATTCGTACTGTCAAGATGAGTGAATCTAATGAAGAAATTCGATACATTTTAAAATTTTACTACAAAAAAGGTAAAAATGCAACGCAAGCCGCGAAAAAAAATTGCGATGTTTATGGACCTAGTGCAGTGTCTGTGAGAGTAGCACAAATTTGGTTTAAGCGTTTTTAATCCGGAAATTTTGATGTCAAAGATGCACGTCGCTCTGGTCGCCCTATTACGGATAAAATGGATGCCATTTTTGAAAAAGTGGAGCAAGATGTATCATTAGTTACGACGTAGCTGAAGAACTGGGAATTGACCACAAAACAGTTTTGGCACGTTTGAAAAAAACTGGCCACGAGCTCACTGAAAGAAACCTAATGAACCGTCAACCGTGTACTCATTTGTGATTCTTTATTACGACGTAATGAAACCGAACCATTTTTGAAGAAGCTGATAACTGGTGATGAAAAGGGGATCACGTACGACAAGAACGTGCGAAAAAGGTCGTGGTCAAAGGCCGGTCAGGCTTCACAGACTGTGGCGAAACCCGGGTTAACTGGGTACAAGGTGATGCTGTGTGTCTGGTAGGATTGGACGGAATTGCCAAATCTATATAGTTTGTGGTAGCAAAAAAAAAAAATGTTATTCTTGAACATATTTCTCAGAACCTGATTGTTACCAAAACACGTTTAGAAAAAAAATCTCGATTCAAATTAAGGGTAAACTAACCTTTTACTTTGAGTTGCAATCCAAAATGACTGTATTAAATATCAACGTACGGTTGATATTTAATTAATAACAAGAACTAGATTGTTTTTATTTTCGGTTCTTCAACTCTTTTTTATGATAATTGCTTCATATTTTGCAATAAATTACAAGCGTTGTGTCATCGCACATCTCTTTCTTTTGCTCAGTCTGACAGTGACCGCGCTTTAGCTGTTGTCAGCGTCTTAATAGATAATCTAATATGTCAGTAGTACTCACACTAATTTCCCGGGTATGAGAGGCTTCTGTAGTTTCTTGAGTCCATTTACCCAGTTCTCTTTAGCCGCCTCTACTTCTTCCGCTGTCGGTCCTAACTCCGCTGCAGCACCCTCATCTGGAGAGCTGTAAAAAGTATTTTATTTTGACTTGGAGTATTGATTGACCGACACATATTATATTTAGATAATAAATAAATGAGTGATAATAAATAATATTATTGTAAAAACTGGCCAAGTGCGAGTCGGACTCGCGCACGATGGGTTCCGTACCATTGGCTATAAAAATGGCAAAAATCACGTTTATTTTAATTTAATTATTTATTTTTAAAGTGAAGACATAACTCAATATCCTGTGAATATTTCAAGCGTCTACCTGTTGCCGGTGTCAATATCGAGTAAAAACAAGCAAAAAAATAATCACGTTTGATCTAAGGGAGCTCCCTTAAATATTTATTTTATCTGTTTTTTAGTATTTGTTGTTATAGCGGCAACAGAAATACATCATCTGTAAAAAGTTCAACTGTTTAACTATCACGGTTCATGAGATACAGCCTGGTGACAGACGGACAGACAGACAGACGGCGGAGCCTTAGTAATAGGGTTCCCGTTTTACCCTTTGGGTACGGAACCCTAAAAACCAGATAAATAAGAAATAATTTAATATTTACTTCCTTTCTCCTAGTTATTTAAAATGTTGCTGTGCCCGTATATATACATTATGTATTGCAATAAAGATATTTGATTTGACTAAATCCTCGTTTATTGAGATACAAATAAATATAAAATTTAAGTGTCTGTTGCTAAAGTGAAAAAAAATAAAATAAATATCAAGTATAAAGTAAAGTAAAATTATGATTTAGATTAATTACAATCGGGGAAAATTTAATTCTAACTGTAATGTAGACCTGCCTGAACTAGGTTTATGATAAACCTGTGTTTCAGGCCATCAATTTACATCAAACATTTAAAAAGAAGACACCAATAGGTTTATTACTAAGCTAAATTAAAAAGAAGACATAATATTTTCTATGACTTAAAGAGTAACTCTTTGGGTATACAGCTTTGTACTAAATTTATATTGAAGTATTTACGGTACTTATAACATAGGAACTTATAGGAGGAGATTGTGGCTAAATAATAACTGCCGCACGGGTCGATAGATCAGGTTAAGCTACGCTTGCCGCGGTTGGTCCGTGGATGGGTGACCATCTGTTCATACCAAGATTCCTCCGAGCCTCGGAAAGCACGTTAAGCCGTTGTTCCCGGCTGTCATTTGTAGATCTTTGACAGTTGTTACGGGTCGTCAGAAGCCCAAAAGTCTGACAACCAGTCTTACCAAGGGATATCGTGTTACCCAGTAACTGGGTTGTGGAGGTCAGATAGGCAATCGCTCCATGTAAAATACTGGTATTCAGCTGCATCCGGTTAGACTGGAAGCCGACCCCAACTTAGTTGGGAAAAGACTAGGCAGATGATGACGGTACTTATAACAAATAAACTATTTTTTAAATTTTTGTCTCTCTCTCTGTTTGTTCCGGCTAATCTCCGAAACGGCTGGACCGATTTTGACGGGACTTTCATTGGCTGATAGCTGATGTTATAAGGAGTAACGTAAGTTTACCTAATAAATTAGTTTCGGACCATTGGGGATGCATTGTTATAGAAGCATGTAGCAATAGTGTTGCAAGCAGTATGTGTAGTTTATGTTGCTGTAACTTATGTTTACGATAAAAATGCGACTTTAGTTTGTAACGCTAATAATAGAACGAAATACTTTTTCAAAAATTTGCAAAAATAAATAAATTAAGTAATTAATTATTATTAATTGGCAAATTAAATTAGCTAGCGAAACTCCGCATACGGGACCCATATCGATATCTAAACATGATGAAACAAAAAGTCATTAATTTGATGATTTTTTGTGGGATCATCGACCGCAATTAGTGTAGTCACTTGAAATATTAGTTTAAAAAATCCGTTTCATGTGTAAACTTCACAGACGTGCAGGTATCTAACCTAACCTAACCTAAACACGATAAAATAAAAGAAAACAGATTTTCTCATCTCATACTTCAAGTAATAACACTACAGCTGACATTGACTTCCAAAAAAAAACTTCAAATCTTTTTCTTTTATCGTGTTTGATATCGTCTACAGTTTTGCTAGCTAATTTAATTTCACCCTGTTTATGTTACTGTTTGATTTTACTTATTGCAAATCAAGCTCTTAAGGCGCTGACAAGAGGCAAATGATAAAAGTAGGCTTGTCTTAAACAACAAAACTTGCCAAATCTATATAGTTTGTGGTGGCGGAAAAATATATGTTATTCTTGAACACATTTCTCAGAACCTGGTTTTTACCGAAACACGTTTAGATAATAAACTCGATGTAAATTAACGGTTAACTAACCCTGTACTTTGAGTTTCAATTCCAAATATCTGTATTAAATATCAACGTACGGTTGGTATTTAATTAATAACAAGAACGTCTTATTTTAATGCAGAACTTGGTTGTTTATTATTTTCGATTACTCAACTCCTTTTTGAGTAAATATATACATGCTTCATATTTTGCAATAAATTACAAGGGTTGTGTCATCGCGCTTCTCTTTCTTTTGTATGCAGTCTGACAGTGACCGCGCTTTAGCTGTTGTCAGCGTCTTAACTGTATTACAGAACCATTCAACACAGCCTTTCCCGCCTTCCTTGGTTTGTGGGTACAGATATGAGTAGAAATGAGATTGTGACTGCTTTCAGGCTTCGTTCGGGACATATTCCATTGAATAGCTTCGCCTTTTTAATGAGAAAGAGTGATTCACCCAATTGTTCTGAGTGTGATAAAGTAGAGGACACCACTCATATTTTAGCGGAATGTGTCCGGAACGAAGTTGAGAGGAGTATCTATATCATAGAAAATGGTTTAAATTCTATTAATGTTGGTATGTATAATAATATCCTGGCTGCTCCCTTGTCCAGGACAGCCAAAATTATACAAAATTGTACACCTAGGCATTAAGCGTAGATAGATGTAGAACGCCCCTATGAGGGTGACATGGTCACACTGATCAAACTCTGTATAAACTAATAAATATTCAAAAAAAAAAAAAAAAACTGTATTGCAATGCTGTATTGTGGTGCATGTAGCCACCTCATATTAATGATGAAGATCTTCATACTGTACTCATGTTTTACAAAATAAATAGTATCTTATTAAAATTAATATAACTTACCCGACAGGTGAAGATAAACTGGCGGCCTGTGGAATTCCGAGCGCTGATGACGCGCCGAATGGACCTGTGGCTGACCCGCCCCACTGTTTTACAGCTTCCTGAAATAAAGATTACAGGGTTGATAGCAGTGCCAATCATATTTACGAGAAATCTGAAACGGATAGTAGTCAGACCTCAGACGAAGACTTTGGAATCAGCAACGTGTAACACAGAATATCAGTGACACAGAAAAGAGTCGAGAATGCAGCTGGATGTGAGCCAACCTGGCGGCAACACTGTTAAAAGATGACCTGCCTTAGATAAATATCACCCGTCTCTCCACTATTCCAATGCTTGCTCAAGGATGCATATCCGGTAGGCTCTAATAATCCTTCCATATCCAAAGGGCACGTCTTCCCTACCATTATCGCGCCCCCCGGTCTACTCTTTGTATACAATGGTGTCTGTAGTCTCATGAAACATGAGGCTCCAGGGGCTAGTGTGAACCTTGGGTTCATTCGAGTAATCGAGTCTGGTTTAGCATAAAAGTAGAATAAATGCAGTTGAAATGCGTTCCTTGCGAAGCATGTCTGGCGTGACTATGAATGATAGGCTGAAAATGAGGTGATAAGGCAACGGTGCAGTTTAAAAGAAGATGTAGTAACAAAAATTGAAAAGAGTATGCTTAGATGGTTTGGTCATGTTGAGAGGATGAGTGAAAGGCGACTAACAAAAGGTATTTATAAAGCAGAGGTGAGAGGAAACGCCGGGAGGGGACGCCCTAGGAGGACATATAGTGACCTAATTGATGATGTTATTCAGAAAGGTCAGGTGCGTAGTACTCGCAATCGGCGTGCGTGTATGACCAACTGTATGAACGTAGGCGAAGGAAAAGGAGTATGTAAGGAGCGTAGCAGGTGGCGTTCTATAGTTTCTGCCTACCCCCGTGGGAAGAAGGCGTGAGTTTATGTATGTATGTATGTTAGTTTTAAAAGTGGTAAAGCTATTACGAGATCGACCATATATATCTAGTTTACCTAATAATATAATAAAATAGTAACCAAGTCAAAACTGTATATTGAATATTTTTGGAAAAAGTAATTGCTACGAGGTGTGGGAGGAAACGAGTCTGATGCCAAAAGTATTGTTTTTAGAAGTTTTTGTCAGTTTGTCTGGATTTATGAGTATGTTCCGGATTGGCAAAAAACGGTTAAATATGGATAGGGTATTTCACTTAGGGTAATATTTCCGACATCCACGCAAGCGAAGCCTCGGGCAAAACTAGTACATTTATAAACCAATGCAAGAACGTCAATTTACCTGTATAGCCTTAGCACTAGCTAGCTCTTCAATCCACCGCACGATGTGGCTACATTCCGCTATGTAGACTTGCCTTAACTCTGGGTTGTAGTAGATCGGATATAACGTGCTCCAGACTGATATGTCCACCGGGGATAGTTTATCCTGGGAATAAGAAAATAATAATAATATCAATCGAAAGAAGACAATAATTTGGTATGTGTTAAACAATTGGACAAAGTAGATACACAAAAGAAAAACCGGCCAAGTGCGAGTCGGACTCGCGCACGAAGGGTTCCGTAACATTATCTATAAAAACGGCAAAAAAAATTACGTTTGTTGTATGGGGGCTCCCATACAACAAACGTGTTTTTTTTTGCCCTTAAATATTTATTTTATTCGGTTTTTTTAGTATTTGTTGTTATAGCGGCAACAGAAATACATCATCTGTGAAAATTTCAACTGTCACGATTCATGAGCCTGGTGACAAACGGACGGACGGACAGACAGACAGACGGCGGAGCCTTAGTAATAGGGTTCCCGTTTTACCCTTTGGGTACGGAACCCTAAAAATGGCTGGACCAGATGTGGAACCTACTAAATAAGACATTAAAGTCCTCTAAAACAGAACTCTTATTAGCCGTCGGGTAAAAAATGGTAGAACGAGCTTACCTCTTACAAAGAGAATGAAGAAAAAGGAACAAGATTGGAAAATGGGAAGGTCGAATTTTTATCTAACAGTGGGCAATCTAAATAAAACTGAAAGATGGTGATTCCTATATTTATCACATGACAAAATGGCATCCAAAGATGATCCCGATAACTTCAAGTCGTACGCTATTTTGCCGATGCCTAAATTATGGGGAGTTTGTTGCGCCACTTCTTCCCAGCTAATGCACTAGGAAGTGGTGAAGAGTGGGCGTTTTTGGGGGACTGTCTTATGTAATTTTTGACGTTCGAAAACTCCTGATTCTCAGCCTAGTTTGAATAAATGACTTTTGATTTTGATTTTATGAATAAAGTAGTAGTTTCTTGTGCCTGTAAAATTACCAGCAAACATTTGGCAGCTAAAATGGGTATATAGCTTCTTCTTATATAACTCACCCCCAACATATACTTGTGTGTCTGCAGCGTGTCGTTGGCAGTAGACAGCAGCGCTTGCAGCGACTGCTTGAGATCAGAGGCGACGCACTTCGCAGTCAGCACTGACGACACGGCCGGGTGCAGCCGCGTCGCTTCCCATTCTTGTAGCTGTTGGCTGGGGGGAAGTTAACTTTGATTAGTGAGAAGAAACGCAATTAATGAGTTCTGGCGATGCATTTTCGGCTCTCGTCATCCCCAATTCTTTTTATAAATATAAATAATTTATTTGCTTAGAATATAAGTATACAGATAAGATTATTTTTTTATAAATGGGAAAAAGAAAGTTATATTACAACTGTGAGGCCATGGGCCTACCGGGATTTTTTTTTCATTTTTTTTCCGTTAGACTGCATTATAAGACAGTATACGAGGGCGGCACTGAAAATTTCGGGAATCAAGGAAGTGACACAACATTACTATTTAAAAATGTATTTATTGCTTTTCGAAGTATTCTCCGCGAAATTTGACACTTTTCCATACGATGGAACCAATCATTGAAGCAACCATTCCATTCGGAAGTTGGGGTCTCCAAAATTGCCGTTTTGTAGGCGTCCACAGCTTCTTCAGGTAATGAAAATCTCTGTCCACGCAATTTATTCTTTATTTTAGGGAAAGTATAGAAATCATTAGGGCTTAGGTCGGGGCTGTACGGCGGATGGTCTAATAATTCTATGTTTTCTTGCTCTCAAAACTCTTTTGTTCTGTGCGCGGTGTGAGAACCCGCATTGTCGTGATGGAGGATGATGCGGCGGTTGCAGTTCTCTTTACGGAGTTCAGAAACGACCTGTGGCAAACAAATGCTAGCATACCATTCTGCATTAACCGTTCTTTGTCCCTCAAGAGGAATAGTCGTAACATGGCCGGTTTTGGAGACAAACGTGGCCACCATTTTTTTTGCAACTCTCCGTGAACGAACAATTTTTGTTGGCTTTAACTCATTTTCGAACACCCAAACTCGTGACTGGTTTTTTGTTTCGACTTCGTACGCGAATATCCAGGATTCGTCACCTGATACAATGTTGTATACAGCATTTGAGGATCCTGCGTGGAATCTTTCGAGAGTTCTGACGCACCAAGTAACGCGAGCCGCTTTTTGCTCTTCACAGAGCGAATGCGGTATCCATCGGGAAAACAACTTTTTTACACCTAATTGTTCATGCAAGATTATTTGTAGGTATTTGACTCATGCCAATGTCTAAAGTTGCCTGAATTTCGCGGTATGTCACATGTCGATCTTCCTCAATCAGCTTACGCACAGCATCAACGTGTTCTTGGGTGACTGCAGTTTTTGGACGACCTTGACGGGGATCATCACTGAGCTTGACACGTCCACGTTGAAATTCAGCAAACCAGCGATAAATTGTGGTTTTGGATGGGGCTTCATCACCAAATGCAGAAATCATCCGGTCAACACACTGTTTTTGTGTTAAACCAGTTCGAAAGTCATAATAAATCATCGCTCTTGAATTTTCTCGAGTCAATTCCATTTTCTCAACGACTAAACAAGTTTGACAAAACCTTGTGACAAGACCGAGAATCTTTTTTTAAATAAATAAATGGTATTCGATTTTTAAAACCAAGGAGTTTTCAATTAAAAAGATTTTAATATGACAGGAACAGTGGAAATATTCCATTCCCGATACTTTTAGTGCAGCCCTCGTAACTGTTATACAGCTGGCTTTCCACCAGAACTGTGTGAGGAAGCGGAGCGGTTAGCGAAAATGTATTTATTTATTATTATTCCCAACACAACTATCATTACAGGTTACCCCAAATCGGTAGCGTGGTCTTAAACAATATTTTTCCATTACGGCTTATCACATGTAAATATTGTTGTATGTTATTTCTTTCTTTCGAAAATCCTTCAGTATTTATACATATTCTGGGGTTCGGCTTTTAAACAGATCTTCCGTTTTGAGAAAGACCGGTTCGCGCCATCGAAGTTCTAGGCCAACAAATTTTGGATAACTGTCGTTTCGTCGAAGAAGATTTATTTTTCTTTAAGTTTATTTCCTTTTATTATGCAGCTGCTATGTTTTGTCTCTGCATCACCTGGTAGACTGGTAGAAAATGCCTAAGGCATTAAGTCCGCCTTTATAAGGTTATTTTTAACTAGCTGCTACCTGCGTGGCTTTTTCTAAAATAATAGTAGCCTAAGTTACTCCTTATAACATCCTTATCAGCCCGTGAAACTGCCGTTAAATTCGGTTCAGCCGTTTCGGAGATTAGCCAGAATAAATAGA
Organism: Tiliacea citrago; assembly: GCA_963921375.1. Taxonomy (NCBI): domain Eukaryota; kingdom Metazoa; phylum Arthropoda; class Insecta; order Lepidoptera; family Noctuidae; genus Tiliacea; species Tiliacea citrago. The sequence goes on along the minus strand of OY992807.1, from coordinate 12,491,363 downwards.
CAAACAAACAGACAGACAGAAAAACATTTTTAAAAAAATGATATAAATACCGTAATATGCATTTAGTAAAAACCTGTTATTTTGACATTACAAACAGACACTTTATTTGTATAGATTGTGCATAAAGTTTTAATGAATCAATAAAATAGTAATACAGCTCTAGTAGAATGCCAGTCTTATACTTGTAGCTCACGTCTGCCGGACGGGCCCTACATTCCATCGTATAGCAGCCACCAAAGGTGCATTCTAAGTAGAATTAGCTATTTAGTATTCAGTCAAGATTAAAGATTAATACTCAAACTATTCAAACTCATAACTGCGAGCATGGCCAGCATGAATAAACAACCGCTTTATATAGGCATGCATTCAACTCAACCTCATTCGAAATTAAAAAATGCATTTTTACCAGCAGGCTTAACACGAGAACCATAGAGAAGCGTTTCGTCGACGGAAGAGTAGACAAAAATGACGTTTCCGTGTAGACAGTTAACAGTTTTCTACCGAGAAGGGCAGACAAGCGGTTTCTATTCCACAGTAGAGTAGAAACAGAAAGCGTCAAGCTAATCCAGCAACAGGCAAACACGTCTTTATCATTTGCACAACTTAGATTCCTCTTTGCCCAATCATGGGTTTATTAAGAGGTACAGATGTTCTATGTCACGAAGTCCTGTTGGTTATTGCAATTTGAACCTTATGTTTACCGCCATTAGAGCGACAAGAGAGGACTTCGTGAAATAGTTTAACTATAACTATGTGATCGACCCGACCAACCGGTCTTGAGCAAGAGTGGTAACCAATGCTCATGCCTTCTCTGTATGACAGGTAGCCTTTGTCTTGCAGTTGGACAATAGTAGGCTGGTATTTATGATCGACCTAAACCACACACGGTTAGCACGAGCATGCGGCCGTTAGGCTCGTTTAAAAACATCTAAATTGACAAATCTTCTAAATCTACTTGAAGCGTACTACTATCCGTTACCGATCGAAATGACTAAGATGTAGTACTCCAGATCGAATTTCAGCCATGGCGACCAATCTCAGCGGTCAGCCCAAGACCAGTCTTCGGCGCGGGAGATATTATAGTGCACAAGTGTGTGACACGGATGCGCTCTCTTCCCTCACTCTCATAGTCCGATGGGACGGCAGCAATCCGACACGACCGGAGAGAGATCAGGTGCAGGGCCAACGGCTTAAGGTGCTTTCCGAGGGGGTATCATACCGCCAACTTCCAAACTACGGGCTGTTACTAAGAAATTCCTAATGGTAAACCCAATAACACTTTGCCCGAACCGGGAATCCGGGACCAGGTCAGCAGTTACGACCACGAGACCAACGGGGCAGTCACTGACTAAGACAAAGGATATGAAAGAATTATTTGACATGAGCTCGAATGGCAAACTAAATAAATACACAGACATACATACACTCACGCCTTCTCATGGGGGTAGACAAGAAACTACAGAACGTTACCTGCTACGATCCTTGGATACTCCTTTTACTACAGTACTACGCACCTGACCTGAAGAACATCACCAATAAGGCCACTTATTATTATGTCCTTCTAGGGCGTCTCATCCCGGCGTGTCCACTCACGTCACTCTCATAGTCAAGACGGTGAGCGTCAAAATGGAGGGATCAAATCTCCATATCTGTCCTACATTAATAAAAAAGAATACCACTAATCTACTATTTCCTACCTTTGCTATAATTTATCATATACATAATATTATAACAAAATGCTTGGTCCCTCCATCATGAATTCATGATATCAAGATGGAGGGACCAAACTGATAAGACTACTCCCTGGAATGTTCTACCTTCTCAGTGTTCTAATACCTTAATATTATTGATTTTGGCTGGCCGAAACATATATCGTTTTAAAGATATCGATTATATTGTATAAGTTGGTCCCTCCAAATTGACGATCTAATTGTTTAGTGCAACAGGAAAATGGGCGGTTTATTTTCGATCTTCGAAGGATAAAAATTTAATACCTATTTACTACCTACTAATCATGCAAAATTTCTTACGTTAAAGTTTTTACCGTTAACCTTAAACCTTTTTTAAGGGACCAACTTATATAATCGATATCTTTAAAACGATATATGTTTCGGGCAGCCAAAATCAATAATATTAAGGTATTAGAACACTGAGTAGGTAGAACATTCCAGGGAGTAGTCTATCAGTTTGGTCCCTCCATCTTGATATCATGATGGAGGGACCAAGCATTTTGTTAAAATATTATGTTTATGATGAGGTGGCTAAAATTATAGCAAAGGTAGGAAATAGTAGATTAATAGTATTATTTTTTTATACAGGGTGGAAACTTTCAGCGGGGCAGTAGTAAGTACCTTATTCGTTGCAGCTACGCGAAAATGGTCTTAGGAGACTATCCCTATCTTTTTGAGAAATTTTGATCTGCATTCACAGATTTTGAAAAAAAATGTACAGTCAGCAGGAAAATAAGCATATTCACAAAAACTTTTTTTATGCCAATCGATCCTCTTTCTTATAAGGATCAAAAACCTCTATTGGACCAATTGAGGTTTGAGTACTAGAAAAGTCATAAATCGCAAAAAATCTTTTCCCATACATTTCGTAAGAAATGAGACTCGATCTTACATTTTTTACCATTGATAAACTGGCCGCTACAAAAAAGACTGATCGAAAATCAAATACAAAAACTATAACTTCTACTTTGGGTATTGTGTATTGGGTATGGATAGTCTCCTAAGACCATTTTCGCGTAGCTGCAACGGATAAGGTACTTCCCCTTACTGCCCCGCTGAAAGTTTCCACCCTGTATATGTATGACAGACATTGGAGATTTCGGCCCTCCATTTTGACGCTCACTCAAGACGACACTCAAATAGTCAAGACCTTTCCCGGCCTGTCTTAAACTTTCTAACCCACACACACACGCGCTATTCTTCCACCCTTCCAATTAATAATGCCAACATATTTACTTTTGTCTCTAATTACGGATGTTGATAGTTTCTTTGATTTTATTTTGGTTTTTTATGTATTTTTTTTATTATTGCTATTATTATTTTATTTTTGTTTTCTGAATGATTTTAATTCTTAATAATAATATATAATAATAGTAATTAAAAATAATAATAATTAATATACAATAATTTTAATTTTTAATTTTCTTAATTAATTATTACTTGTGTCTTGTTGTGCTGTGTCACGCTGAACCGTCAATAATTCAATCATTCCTTTTCTGTCTACATTGGGCCACCAAGATACAGGCTGTGCCTAGTTTTCGGCCCACGGCTACTTCTACTTATGCACTCTTTCAATTAACATTGTTCCTGTTTGTATTTTTTTTAACTTGTGTGAGTCATTAAATTGATTTTATTATTTATTTATTTACATCTGCCTTGTAAATACCTTTTGTTAGTCGCCTTTAACCTGTCAAGCCGATTCATCCTCTCAACATGACCAAACCATCTAAGCGTACAATTTTTGTCTCTACATCTAACTAAATAAATGTTTAGTGATTTATTGCTCCTTGCCACAATAATAAAACTTAGACATACCACTGTCCATCATCTGACAGATCCAACACAGGAAACAGGTACTGCGCAGCTGCATTACTCGAGAAGAAGCTCACGTTATCGTCCACTTCCAGTAGAGGGAGCTGGCGCGGCCCTGCGAATACATCGTCTGCAATCACAGACGGACGCTCAGTTGCCGTAACCCAGGGTTAGTTTAGTAGCTTTTGTGTTAAGGTAGAGATGACAGTTGCTATTAGTAATTTATCAAGCGTTTATTTAAAAAGTTGCTTAAAGTTCAGAGGCGTTTAAACGGCAATTTATGGTTAAGGTGAAAGCGTCACGGTAGCCGGCGAAATTCCAATTTTCTTACGTTTTTGCAATTTGCAGGTCAGCATCAGGTTGTATGTTGATTTAAATATGATTCGCGGCCGTATCAAATATTTATTTATAGAATTATATTCATAAAGATCATCACCACAACTCTCTAAGTTCGTATAATCCTATTGAATGACTACTTCACGAAATCATGACATTTGAAGTCAATTCTAACTTAAGGAGTTGTATTACTAATTCTTATGATTATAATTCTGTAAAACCCTATTTGTTACGGTCGCGAATCATATTTCAATCAACATGCAACCTGACACTGACCTGCAAATTGCAAAAAAAAAGTAAGAAAATTTTAATTTTGCTGTTAAGCGGTGCCTAATCAATCATGGTAATCATTACTTAAATTTCAAGCAACGTTTATAAATAAACCCTTGAATTGAGAAGGTTAGAGGTGGTACTTGCTATGTATAAACCAAGCCGGCTACTATTTCACGACAACATATTTAACTTTTTTGATTTGATTTTAATTCGATGTATGAACGTAAACAAAGAAAAATTAGTATGTAAGGTGCGTAGCAGGTGGCGTTCTGGTTTCTGCCTACCCCCATGGGAAGGAGTGAGTTTATGTATGTAATTCGATTTAAAATGAAATTTTATTTACCTTATCTTTCAAATTTTACTATGATTTTAATCTTTAATTTGGTTGTACCCCCATTCGTTTATTTTAATGCATTGGCATTTTATTTTATTCTTATCTATTCTGTTGCAACAATGTACGATTTTATTTGATACTTATGGGATGTGCCGTATCCGGAACTGTGGCGCAAAAAAATATTGGACGTAACATTTTATATGCAGTCGTTCACACCTGTGGTTCACACATTCATACACGACTGTGTCAGTGAAATTAAATGAAATTGTTTATTCTGTAAATAGGATATCGGAATCACTTTTACACGTCATATTAAAAAAAGATTAAAAAATAAGCTAGATGGAGTCGACATTTCCTATCTGACTACCGCTGAGAAATGGTGAAACAAACTCAAGGATCAAAGTCTCTTTTGAAGTCCAGTGCTGGTGGTAGTTTTAGTAATAGTGAACAAATAGCCACGGACACCATGTTCCTGATATGGCACTGCTCGGTTACCCTTTAAAAAAGATTAATCATTTAAGTCTTAAAAAAATTACAATAGGGAATAAGCAGGTAATTCAAAACGTATCCATTATTTTAATATACATTGTGTAGGAGTCAAGAAACAAATTCCAATATTTTTTACATTTTTTAATGCATTACTAATTTTACTTAATTTATGTTGCGTGTTTTTTGGTGGAACGGAACGCAAACTCAAAACGCGTCCTCTTCGAAAATGCCGGAAGTGACGAAACTAAACATGTGAATAAAATCTATTCTTTGGTAAATGCTTGAAATCTCACTAAGGTAAATATCATATGTAAGTGCGATTTCTACTTGAATAAAGCATAAACAATCATTTAATATATAAGATTTGGGGCTAAAAAACAGATGTAAACAAAGCAGTTTCGTGAACAATGACGTCACATCATGACCGCGACAGAAACGGACGTTTGAACTGTTGAAGAAAATTGTTGGAGTTTCATAATTTTTTTGAGCATCAATCAGTAGTTCAATTTAACTTTCAATACTTTTCTTGGGTTTATATTACTGTCTATTATTGATTTAGTAGAAAAAAAAAATACATGCATATTCCCTATTCTTTTGGTCTGTTTCAAAGTGATTAATTAATTTAATTTTAGACATTATGTCCTAAAATTAAAAAAATATAAAAGATTTTCTATGCCAACAGGTAAGTTGCTTAACTAAAGCCGGTGAAAAAGTAAATTTTCAATATAATAATTTTTTAGATAAATGTTTAATAAAATTTACCAATTAATTAGACCGTTGCCCACTGAAATATACATAACAAGTTTCACAAAAAGCATACATGCAGACACGAAAAATAACCACTAACCTTGGAAAGCCATACAATGAGAGTTGATGAATGTATCTCCTGACAAATCTCATCTTAGCTGTTTTGTGTGACTGATAACGAGTTTTCAACACAATAACAACACCTAAGTTAGAGAATTGACAACAGCAAGCTTAGCGTGACGCTTTCTAATTCTACTCTACTGTAGAATAGAAACCGCTTGTCTACCGAAAATATTCTACTGTCTACACGGAAACGTTATTTTTGTCTACTCTTCCGTAGACAAAATGCTTCTCTACGGTTGTGTGAAACGGTGGACAGTCAGGATGGTCACAAGAAACGATGTGCTTGGACTATAATTCGTTTATTATTTTAAAATCGGGCAGAGTTTCCACTTAAGGCTTTTGCACTTGGTGACGGTTACAAAACGACTGGTTCGAACTGCCTAACACATCCGCATTTAAAGATTTCACTAATAACTGAATAATTAGATTGCATTACTTACTATAACGAATAAAATGAATAATAATTATTAACAAAGAAATAAATTAATTAAATTATATAAATCAATAATCTTAAGCAACCATCAATTTAAACTTAATACTTGGCGCGCTGACAAACTGAAGGCGCCATAATGTATACTCAACATTTCTGATTATTTTAAATCACCAAGAATAAATCAAACAGTTACCTAAACAATTTCACAACAATTAACTATTAAAATACTATAATATTGATTTTAAGAATGATTGAATGATGTTACAAAGTCGAGCTGGTATAAGCAGGACCCGAAGTCGATAACAGGGCCTCAAGTCTGCTATTACAATAGTGTCAGAATGGTCGATCATTGATTTCATAATTGTTGATTTTGACAAGTTTGGTAATCTACTATTATAATGGCGTCATTATGACTTTCCAATGGTCGGCCACTGACACTACATTGAAAGAAATTGCATATATTGGTAATCTCGTACATAATGACAAATTAATGACATTTCTACTAATGGGTTTTATAATAATGGCAATACGACAATGCCATTATAATAACACAATTATACTACGAGAACATTGACCGACCAATGATCGAGCATTATGAATTTACCAGATTACGAACTTTTAGCAAAATGACAATGGGATCGTGTTGGAATGACTGAATTTATAAAAATAGCAGACTTGGGCCCCAGTTGTCATGCTAAGCCTACAGATGGCAAGTGGTTGTAAGTTTAGTTACAAATAGAATAGTTAAATGTCTGCTGTAAGTAAAGTGTTGAGAAGGAAACGCATGTGACTAAAAGAGTGATGTATATCAATGTTGAATGATGGAGAGGGAGAGAAACGCCAAAGAAAAGGTGGATGGATTGTGTGAGGAATGATATAAAAGAGGAGGGAGTGATTGATAGCGTGAAGGTTGACAGGGAGAAAGGAAGTCGAAAACTTGTTGCGCCGACTCCAAGTAATAACATGGGCAGGAAAACGGTGATGGTTCCAGGGCCCATAAGGCGATACCAAAAAAAACTGGGGTCTTTTTCGTAACCGTTTATTTCACTATTACAGCATGTATGGATTTAATTTTTGGATATATGTTTATTGACAATTTGATTAATACTCTGACTGAAGGAAAATGCAATTGGGTTAAATTTCCTCGATATAATTTATTTCCGAAAAGGCCTCTCTTTTTTCATATTTTTTCCTGTAATTCTAGAATCCTAAGTAATTTCATTGCAAAAATGCATTCAAAATGTGCGCATTAGGTCACTGAAAACTCTAGCTGAAAATATTTTTGATAGATAGCTTAACTTATTTGTGAACAATTTTTATTTGGTTTGGCGCCATAACGTTGTTGTATTTTGGTTCCAGCGCATTATTGCGCTCTCTTTTTTCGCATGTGGAAGTAATTCACTCTGTCTCTTTCTTATGACCGCCCAGTTCACTATGATTTATTTTTTACGTATCATCTTAAGGTGATAACGGTTCTCTCACTGAGAGGAGGCCCGTGTCCCAGCAATGCAATCTCATAAAAATACAATTGATCTCTAAGTATAGTGCAGGTGGCAGCCGGTGCTAACCACCCCCGACGCCACTGCCTAGGCCTGTATTTTCGAACTTCAGGAATAGCCTTTGCAATACACGTGACGAATACAGGAGACTCCAGGGTCTTATGAAACCATTCTAGGCTCAGCCAACTCACGTGTTAAGTATACAATATAAAGAAAAAACAAACATGATAACTGGCTGCCTTAATCTGTTATTTATTAATATTAGGCTATCAACGTTATCATTTTTATATTTATAAACATAGATAGGTACTAGTTTTTGTTATAGAACATCAATAAAAAAACAGAGCCTATCACTTGTTAATAAGGTAACGTAAGTGTAAATATTATTATCATACGAGGGCTGCACTAAAAGTATCGGGAATGGAATATTTCCACTGTTCCTGTCATATTAAAATCTTTTTAATTGAAAACTCCATGGTTTTAAAAATCGAATACCATTTATTTATTTAAAAAAAGATTCTCGGTCTTGTCACTAGGTTTTGTCAAACTTGTTTAGTCGTTGAGAAAATGGAATTGACTCGAGAAAATTCAAGAGCGATGATTTATTATGACTTTCGAACTGGTTTAACACAAAAACAGTGTGTTGACCGGATGATTTCTGCATTTGGTGATGAAGCCCCATCCAAAACCACAATTTATCGCTGGTTTGCTGAATTTTAACGTGGACGTTTCAAGCTCAGTGATGATCCCCGTTAAGGTCGTCCAAAAACTGCAGTCACCCAAGAAAACGTTGATGCTGTGCGTAAGCTGATTGAGGAAGATCGACATGTGACATACCGCGAAATTCAGGCAACTTTAGACATTGGCATGAGTCAAATACAAATAATCTTGCATGAACAATTAGGTGTAAAAAAGTTGTTTTCCCGATGGATACCGCATTCGCTCTGTGAAGAGCAAAAAGCGGCTCGCGTTACTTGGTGCGTCAGAACTCTCGAAAGATTCCACGCAGGATCCTCAAATGCTGTATACAACATTGTATCAGGTGACGAATCCTGGATATACGCGTACGAACCCGAAACAAAAAACCAGTCACGAGTTTGGGTGTTCGAAAATGAGTTAAAGCCAACAAAAATTGTTCGTTCACGGAGTGTTGCAAAAAAAATGGTGGCCACGTTTGTCTCCAAAACCGGCCATGTTACGACTATTCCTCTTGAGGGACAAAGAACGGTTAATGCAGAATGGTATGCTAGCATTTGTTTGCCACGGGTCGTTTCTGAACTCCGTAAAGAGAACTGCAACCGCGCATCATCCTCCATCACGACAATGCGAGTTCTCACACCGCGCACAGAAAAAAAAAGTGTTTAGAGCAAGAAAACATAGAATTATTAGACCATCCGCCGTACAGTCCCGACCTAAGCCCTAATGATTTCTATACTTTCCCTAAAATAAAGAATAAATTGCGTGGACAGAGATTTTCATCACCTGAAGAAGCTGTGGACGCCTACAAAACGGCCATTTTGGAGACCCCAACTTCCGAATGGAATGGTTGCTTCAATGATTGGTTCCATCGTATGGAAAAATGTGTCAAATTTCGCGGAGAATACTTCGAAAAGCAATAAATACATTTTTAAATAGTAATGTTGTGTCACTTCCTTGATTCCCGAAATTTTCAGTGCCGCCCTCGTACAATACTTTATTGATTTTATTTTTGTATGAGATTTGGATCAACTGTGTCTGCAATAACAAATCAGCACTTTTTTTTTTGGTAAGTAACTATTATATATCCATTATGGATGGGTTGATGACCTCTGTAACACGGGTTTTTCCGAGCATGGGGGTCATTGATAATTTATTTTGTACCACACTTAAATAAAGTGTCACCCTGTATCTGTGTACTTTTAATGTCAAATATATTAAACATTTCAGTGTCAAAGAGTAGATAGATTGCAAATCAGCATCTTTGCAATACGGCCGAGGAATCATGGTTGATACGAACTTTGCATTTTTTTAGGAACCGAATGGTGACTTAAAAACTGTACAATGGTGGACTTAATGCCTGAGGCATTTTCTACCAGTCCACCTTAAGGTGATGCAGAGACAAAACATGGTAGGTACAACATAGGGGATAGATAAATCGAAAATCAAAAATAACTAATACATAGTTACATACATACTTATAATCAAAATAAAAAGCGTCAGGGGAAATAACAATTACTGGAGGAGTATATGAATCAGTGCTGGGATGACTGCCAACTTCTTACGAATATATTCACTTGCCTTCAGCCTATGTTCAGACTGGCCAAAATTTATCAGCCATATTCTACTATTTTTGATGAGCAAAATGTACTTATAATTGTATCAAAGCAAAAATATCACAAATTCTGCTGTGTAAGTGGAGATTATATTCCTGTTATTTTAAATGAACTATAATAAAAATAAGAGAAAATACTATAGTCAGGGACACACATTAAAGCCTGGTTTCTGAGGTCCTCAGATAAAATCTTCATTGCTATTGATTCAACAAATCATCTGTCTAAGCGAATTATTTCTAAAAGGAAGAGTTAAAAATCTCAATGAGTCAAATTTTTAAACCATTTGAGAATGAATATGGATAGGTATAAGAGTAGGGAAAGGCCAAAGAAACGATGGATGGACTGTGTGAAAGATGATATGGCTATAGAGGGAGTGACTACCGAGATGATGACTAATAGAGAAGTATGGAAGAAAATACATGATGCACCGGCCCCAAATAAACTAGGTTATGGGCAGGAGAATGATAATTAATTAGATAAATTCTGGCAGAGAAATACCTCAGAACCTAAGCATAAATAAAGCAAATTACTTTGGAGCACATTATTTATTCCGTTGATGAATAAGATTCTAATAAGACTTTTTTTTTTGAAAAACCACCTTTACTAGCTTATATATCAATAAACAAGGGAAAGTTATAGAAAAAAAACCCGTGTTTATAGGTTTTCTGACGCAATAATTATAATATTAGTGTCATGAAATGCTTGGAATGATAGAATAATTTGATGATTTGGCAGTTTATAAAAGATACAAAAAAAAAACTTGGTTCTTCTTCAAATATGGAATTGAACAGTGGAACACATGGTTAGCATGGTTGCGGTTTATGAAATTTCTCAATGGCAGGCTCAAGCATGCAGAATATAAAAAAATAAAGATTTTCCAATGTATCAAAAATTAAATATTGCCCACTGGAATTGCGCCGTTTACCGAAACATGAAATACATGCAAATAAAGACATTACTACAGATAGAAGACGCTAAATACACCAAGATTGATTAATTTTCTAATGACGAAGAGGAAAATGCACCTACCTTCGAACGATGCACTGACAAGATCAACTTTCTTTCCCGCTAAGTTAGCCGCAATAAGCAGCTTTAACGTGGAAGTGTTGTTTTGGTTTGTGTAAATCTTCATTTTAATACAATTTTCAGTCTTAAACGTAGTTTTAAAATCAATAACAATTTTCCATAACCTCTACGTCTACAGGGTCTACCCAGCTGGCAGAAAAATGTTTTTGCCAGAGATGTGGGAATGACATTGTGTTTTCTCTCTTTCTTACAGAGCTTTTTAGAATGAAAACGAAATACATTTGATGCTTTATTTTATCAATTGTACGAATGGAAGAACATGCACGCTTAAAAGTGACAGGACTGACAGCAAGACAGTTTCACACTATTAGCCAGCTAAATAGAAAATCACCTCTGTTCAACAGTATCAATCAATCGAAGAGTTTTATTAGTTTTTTATTTTTATTTTCTTCATATAATTGTTTTATTTTTATTTTCATGCACACTTGGTTTCTCAACTCACTTTAGACATTGGCAGAATAGTCGACACCGGCTTTGCTTGCCATACAACAAAAATAGAATAGAATAGAATAGAAAATCACCTCTCGTTCTATGTCTGACAAGTTAAAACCATGACTTACACCATCTGATTGGATAGTTGATATTTGTTTGGTCATTTCAATCAATGTGTAAAAAGTCAATAGAAGAATCTTCAAAACGACGTGATTGATACGTGTACACCGTGTACAGTACCATTACGTTTTTAGATTAGTCTGTGTAAAATTGGTATTTGGGGTTTGGAGAAATGATATCTTTGGGGATGGTGTAATTTTTGGGGATTTTTTTTGACTTTGGGGTTGACTAAGAATGAAATAATCGATGCAACCTTGCAATACTCTCTCTACAACCGTGGAGTAAAACTGAATAGGCTGATGAATTTTGGCCTGAATTTCTATCATATTTATAAAAATGCTGCAGGGGAAATAGCGTTCTTATTGAGTTTTGTTCTTCTCCTATGCGAGCGTGGCAAGAACTTTCTTGATTTGATTCCGAAGCTAAGAAACCGATTGCCTACCAAAACCAGTCCACATAATAATGGTGAGTTAAGGACTAGCAGCCCGTGGTGGATGTTCACAGTTTGAGCCGACTGCTAAAATGATTAAGTAGTTCAATTCCGAAAACGTCTACTCTGCGGTAGACGGAGATGTAAAAATATTAAAAAATGTTGGTCGAACTAGAAACTTTTGTGCCTTTTCAATAAAAATAATATGCTAAATGTGCAAAAATGTTTTGTGCATTTCTTTATTTTCCGCCAAATTACCTTTGGGGCATTTTAGGGAAAAATAATTTTGAATCTGGTGAAATATGAGAAATCACATCTGGCAACCCTGCTGTGACCGCAGCACTGGGCACTTGCCACAGATAACTATATGAATAATGATACTATACTAGTCAGCACTAGCTCTGTGGATGTGTATTGTGTGTGTGTGTTTTGTTTTCAGTGTATTGTGGTGTGTATCGAAGCACAGCACAGATTACTTGTATCGAGGTGTCAGGGACACGGATTGATTGTGTATTGTATTTGTGTGCACAATCTCCAGTATTACAATTCTCTGACTAGTATATAGTTATCTGTGATTACATTACTATTATACTCTTTGGTGGATAATGTGGACATTCACACTGGACACGGATGCTTGGAATCTTGGATGTTTTCTTATAAAAAATTGTGAATAAATTATCTTCCAGTCTTACAAAAAAATTGACCACAATAATTGGCTCCCCTTGAGTGAACTTAGTACCTAAAGTACTTTTGTTTACTTTATAACATGTCGCAGTTAAATAACAAGTTAAAAAATGAGCGCTTAGATGATTATATGAAATATAAAATAATAATTCTACACGAGGAGAAAGTTTCAATCAAAGAGATTTCTCGGAGACTTAAGATAGCTGTAAGTGTTCTATATTTATCATATTATACCTACTTACTCTTTAAAATTAAGTAAATAGGCACAAAGAGATTAAATAATAAACAAAATGTCAAACTTTAGGCCAATTGTTACCTACTTATCCGCATGTTATAAAAAATCTTTTTTTATTTTAGAGAAATACGGTCAGACTATGGATAAGACGATACAGAGAAACTAATAACATCAATCGATATCGTCCAGGAGTAAAAGCTAAGATGTATACTCCAGAATCCGAACGCCATCAGGCCATAGTTGCTAGACATGTTGAAAATCCTGAAACACCAACTCGCTCAACTGCAATGGATCACAATATTTCAGTTAAAACAGTAAGACTACATTTACATGCAGCTGGAATTAAAAAAGAAAAACCGGCACCGTTTACATTTACACCTGCTCATCGCGAGGAAAGAGTCCGTTTTGCACAAGATTATTTAAATTTCGACTGGGAACGAAATATTGTGATCTTCAGTGATGAAAAGTATTTTAGATCGGATAAGAAGGGATGTAATATATTATGGCAAAAAGCATACAAACAGAGACAGCTAACATGTAAGACCGAGGGTACAATATCACTGGCTTACTGGGCCTGGATGTCGTCTATGGGACCAGGTGAATTGGTGGAAATCGATGGTCATTTAAATAGTACTCGGTATTTGGAGATCCTGCGTGACGTTATGCTGCCATCTGTGAGAACTGCCTATCCAGATACAGAAATATACTTTGTGCATGATAACTGCAATTTCCACCGTGCAGGTATCGTGCAAGATTGGTTGGCAGCTCAAGAAGGCTTTCATGTTATTAACTGGCCGTCAGAAGGTCATGATTTGAATCTCATTGAAAACGTATGGGAACAAATTATTTTAAAGTGGGATCCATCTTTAGTGGTGACTAATGAAAATTTGGCTAACATGGTGTCATCCTCATGGGAGGAGATGAGAGGGAACGATCTGTGTTGGAACATGGTGAGCGGTATGCGGAGCCGCTTGCAACAAGTCATAGACAGAGACGGTGCGCCACTCTGCTACCTTAGTACCAAATCTACTTTGAAGTTAAGTTGAGCAAATCATGTGAATACTGAAATTAATTAATTCTAAAACCAAAACAATTATGCGGATTCTTTGGTGAATGGTGATGTTATTCATAATAATGGAAACCCATTTTTTTTTTTTCATTTCACATAATAACTGTAAAACATTTCATCAATTAATGTGCAGAATTAGCGAATTAGATAACTAAATTAATATTAATTAAATAACTAAAGTTAGTTTTGTAAGCAGTAAAAATAAACCTTCAAGCGACGTATACCAATATCAATTTTAATGTTATACGAATAATGCATAAGCGACGACGCTTACGGTCAAGCAAGATGCTCAAATCGAGATGTCCGTGACTACCGCCGGACCACCAACGCCAAGCGCTTCCATGTATTTGGCAAATAATTAGTGCTCAATTGGTGCTAATTAGTGCTGTAAATTACACACCGACTAAATCTGTCTTCGAGAAAAATTGCCACTAATTAGCGAACAAAATTCGGGAGGAAACAGATCTTGGCTAGTTTTTGAGATATAAATGTGGCCAAGGGGAAATTCTCTCCAGCACGTGTAGCATGACCACCGTAGAAACGGGTTTTGTCGACGGAAGAATCGACAAAATTAGAAAGATTCTACCGTCCTAAGCATGGCGATGTTAAAACTGAAGAGTTTATATTCTTCAGGCGACAAAAGTCTATAATGTCGAGCATGAAGACCAATATATCTCTACTTTTGACACTAGGGGTAGAAATATTTCTTCTCGACAAGCGTTAAATAGTCTACATCACATTTGACCTAGACAAGAATCTATATTGATTTTGAAAACTCTATTCAATATTTTCACTGTCCAAATTTCTTCTCACTGAACAATCTGGTCAGTGGGTCGTCTTAGGGGCAGACTTGTAGGAGTTGGAGTGCTTAGAGGCACTATGAGCATAAAAAAAAAAAACAAAAAAAAATTGGGAAATTAGTGGTAAAGAAATTGTGGTTCTAGTCGAAAACCATCCTTATGGTGATGTAAAAAGACCAGCGAAAAATTAAAAGAATAATTGTATTTTTGCCCTAAATTCATGTTAGATTTTTTTTTTAACTTAAACCATTTTGGTTTTTTGAGATATAAATGTGGCCAAGCTGATAAGATGCGCCCCAGATCGGCCACCCATAAACCCTTATAACTTTTGAACCAGTGACCGACTAAGTGCCCTTTCACATTAGGACGTTAGCAGCGCGACAGTAGCGCGGCAGAAGTGCATTCCTTCACACTATAAGAACAGCCGCGCGTTAGCAGCGCCGCTGCCGCGCCGCAGTTAAGTTCAGTGTGGCGCACTTCATTTCTAAAATGGATTCCGACGGTGAAACATTGTTGCTCCTGCTTTTGATAGTACTCATTCGGCGCCATCGATGTCGCGTAAAAAAACGAAAAAGACGGTACTGGATTAATCCTTTGTTTCGAAATCGTCATGTGCACAGTGATTATATAACAGTATTTAATGTAGTTAAAAATAATAATAATACATTTTTTAATTATGTTCGAATGTCAAAACCGATTTTCTACGAATTATTAAGTCTTCTTGAGAGTAGTATTCAACGTCGTGACACTAGATTCCGCAATAGCATTTCAGCAGAGGAAAGACTTCTTATAACACTGAGGTAAGTCATTTACATACTTACCAGGTAAATAAAAAACCTTATATTTATGAAATCAACTTTATAATGGAAAATCAAACATTAATTTGTTATGGCTCCGGACTATCCTCAAACAAATGTGTGTCAATATTAAATTCGTCTGACGTTACATTTGAGTAATTTGACTGAGCTGATAGTGGAGCTTCATAATGATTATTAGAAGACGAAGTATTAAATTGTTGATTTTGTGTGTAGTACCCATATTGATAATTATTGTACATTGGATTGTTATATCTTTTTATTATGGTAATCAACTCCATTTTCGCATCCATCTTTTTTTCTGAGGGTATCTTCCGAAAATCATCATATAATGATAATATGAAATGCATATCGGAATCATGTGTAGGTTGGCTATTAATATTTTGAATTTTATCTGCAATAAGTGCCATCACGGTAGTATCATCTACCTTGCCTCGCTTAGCTGTAGATTTAGAAAGATCAGATGCCGATGGCGTTGCTGGCCTTGAGGGTGGTGCAATCGATGTGGAAGAGTTATTAATTTCGGCGGATTCATTCTCTTGTGATCGTTTTGTCGTAAAAAGAGGCGATAAAAATTGAAGCTGTTTAAAATGTACATATTCTCGCCGTGATTCAGCAGCTGCACCACTTTTCGTATTTTTTTCAATCTCACTTTTCAATTCTCGCGAATAGCAGTCCCTAATACTTTTCCATCTTTTTTGTAAATCATTTGCTGAAATAAAAAAAAAATCTTTTTCAGATATTTGGGCACTGAATGTACGTTATCAGACCTTCAATACTCATTCAAGTGCGGAGTTTCAACAATTAGTTATATAGTAAGGGACACCTGCAAACATATATATAGTATCTTGAAAGAAAATACTATTACGTCCAAATCAGTAGCGGACTGGAAAAATATAGCACAAGGATTTAAAATAAATGCAATCTTTCCGAATTGTCTAGGAGCAATTGACGGTAAACACATCCGAGTGATAAAACCAGAACACAGTGGCTCACTGTACTTTAACTACAAAAAATATTTTTCAATATGTGATGCAAATTATAATTTTACTTATATAGATGTGGGATCATTTGGAAAGAGTGCGGATTCTCAAATATTTAAAAACAGTTCAATATCTAAAGCAATCACAGAAAATAGACTACAACTACCTAGTCCTGAACCTCTTTGTAGTGATGGACCACATCTTAACTACACTTTCATTGGTGACGAGGCGTTTGCACTCACTGATCATATGCAACGTCCGTACGGTGGAAACAATTTGACTGTGAAGCAGAGAATTTACAACTACAGATTGTCAAGAGCACGTCGCTATATAGAATGCACGTTTGGTATACTAAGTAATAAATGGAGAATATTCCACCGCCCGTTGAACGTATCAACTGATTTTGCTGAAGAAATAATAAGGGCCTGTTGTGTTCTACACAATTTTGTACGACAGCGAGATGGATTTAATTATAATCACACGTTATCATACGTGTTCGCAGAGGACGATGAAAATATTATACCGTCTAGTCCAACTGATGTTCACAACGTTGCCGTTGGAGGAGTTACAACTCGAAACCTTTTCGCCGACTATTTTGTATGACCCGAAGGAGAAGTACCGTGGCAGAATAACATGATATAATTAGGTACCTACCTACCTAAATAAAATAATAAAACCTACCTGCTTTTTTTCAGACCTACTTTTATTTTCGAAATCAGGAATAAACAATGCACATAATTCTTGCCAGTTATTCTTTTTTAGGGTCCTGTTGTTGTAATTGTTGCTTCTTGAGTCCCACAAAACAGGACGCATTTGAATTTCAATAATAAATCGTTCGGTATCAAACTAGCTCATTGTGTAGTCTATAAGTACGTACGTTTGCAACACTGGCTCATCGCCGACTGAGCGCACGCGGCGGCCGCGGCGGTAGCGCGCGACCGCCGCGCTTCTGTTTAAACTATGAAATTTTGACAGCGCGACAGGCGCGCGTCAGCCGCGCGGCTGTCGCGCTGCTAAAGTCGCCTATATGTGAAAGCGGCCTAATTCTGATATTTGGCGACAAACGACTAATTTTTTGTGTTATCAAAATTAAAATCCCAGATGGTGACCAGCCCAGCCCAGCCCAGCGGTTGAACGCGTCCCAAAGGGTCATGGCCATCAGGCTGGTACGGGGTTACCGCACGGTCTCCCGTGAGGCGGCGAGCCTCCTTGCCGGACTGCCGCCATGGGATCTGGAGGCAAAAGTCCTCGCGCACATCTGGGAGTGGCGCGAGAGGCGAAACGCCGGGGTGAAACTCCGCTGCCGCGAGAAATCACGGCACAGCGGACAGAGCTCCGGCGGGATCTCATGGCGACATGGAGAGTGCGATTGTCGCAACCCAGCGCTGGGCACGCCACAATTGTGGCGATAAGTCCCCTCTTTGAGCAGTGGCTAGAGAGGCGCCACGGCGTCGTCACCTTCCGCCTGACGCAGGTCCTCACCGGACACGGTTGTTTCGGGAGGTTCCTGTTCAGGATAAAGCGGGAGGAATCGCCCGCGTGTCACCACTGTGTGGATCGCCCGGAGGACACGGTGGAGCATGCGGTGGAGGTCTGCCCAGCTTGGGCGGAGCACCGCCGTGTCCTAACGGAGGCGATCGGCGGCGGCGATCTCTAGCGTCCGGCCCTGGTTCAGGCCATGGTTCGGAGCGAGTGCATGGGAGGCCGTCACCTCCTTCTGCGAAGCAGTAATGCTCGCGAAGGAGGAGGCGGAGCGCGTGAGGGAGAGGCAGGGTTCCCCCAGGGGGGCCCTCGCCCCTAGTCGCCGCAGGAGACGCCCTGGGCGTCGGGAGTCGGGAGTCGCGAGCCGATTTCCGGCCACCGTAGGCGCGGGCTTGCGGACGGAGAGCGATGGGTAGCTCGCCGTGCGATAAGGACCACGCCCGGGTCGACGGCGCGTCGTGTTCCACGCGCGCCTCAAAGAGACGTCAGCACGAATTGACGGGGTCCATTAGGGCCAATGCCTGCCAGGGTTGCGAGTTTGTCCGAAAGGAATATCGTGGCCCTGGCACACAGGCAAATGAAGGAACACGGATGGGTTTTAGTCAGTAAAAGTCTGACACGCCCTCCCGCTCCGCCCAGAGCGGGAGAAGTTATTTGATAATTTCCCACCCAAAAAAAAAAAAGATGGTGACCATACCAGTGTTAGTCACACGTCCTGCTGAACGAGCGCGCGAAAATTATCATCGATGATTTCTCGGTAAATACAAATGTTTCAGTTTTGTTTTTTTTACGATATTAATCACATAAAAGGGTACTTATTATTTGTATACTTAGAATCGCTATAGTATGCCCCCTTTTTCGGCGCTCGTGGTGTTCCTACTGAAGGGAGCGTGACTACCGCTGGCGCCGGACCACCTTCAAAGTCGATCTCAAGAACTACTAAGGTACCAATTTTGTTGTTCGAGCATCAATTGAGTACTAATTATTTACCAATTAAGGAAGCGATTTGCGTTGGTGGTCTGGTAGTCACGGACATCAAATCGAGTCAAGTTTGACCGTTATCACTAACTCTGGGTGACACCTAAATAAAAGCGCGCCGTTGGATTTTCAACGCTCGGCTTAGCGCCGAAAGTTGAAAAAACAGCGCGCTTGCAGTTCGTACGTGACGCTTGCTCACATTCGCATAAACCAATATGAACATTATGTGCATGAGAATAAGGTTCTTATAAGTCAGCACTATGAATCTGGCCCGAAGTCCGCCTTTTTATATTTATTTTTAGACATTAAGCTTTAATAAATAAAACACAAGCCTCTATTTCATAAAAGTTTATTTTAGTAAAAATTTAATATTTTTCTTCACTAAATTTCATATCTACGCAATATTTAATCACTATATTTAAATTACACAATATCGA
Organism: Tiliacea citrago; assembly: GCA_963921375.1. Taxonomy (NCBI): domain Eukaryota; kingdom Metazoa; phylum Arthropoda; class Insecta; order Lepidoptera; family Noctuidae; genus Tiliacea; species Tiliacea citrago. The sequence goes on along the minus strand of OY992807.1, from coordinate 12,471,724 downwards.
TTTTGGAATAAAACTTAAAATAAGACAAAAGAGTAAAATGCAAATGAGTAATAATATTTTTCACAATACCACCAGGTACATACAACGTGTAGATACAATAGTAAGTCAACCCAAATGTCTGACTGCCAGTCTTACTTAGGTGTATTGTGTCAACCAGTAACTAGTAACTGGGTTGAGGAGGTCAGATAAGCAGTCGCTCCATGTAAAATACTGGTGTTCAGCTGCATCTGGTAAGACTGGACGCCAACTCCAACATAGTTCGGAAAAGGCTAGGCAGATGAGATACATAGTTATTAAAAAATAGCATTATTTATTCAAAAATATTATTTCTATTGCATTGCATATTATTTACAAAAGGAAAGGTTATTTTTAATTTTAAACCTTCGTTTGGATTTAATAGTAGTGTATCAGTTTATTTATTCTTACAAAAATACTTTTAATTTATGCATTTATGCTATTGCCTGGTATTACCAGTACAATATTTGTGGTAGACATTAGATTATTTTACTTCTAAAACTTTTAAAGTTATTTTTAGGAGTCACAAGGTAGTTATTTTATTGCAAAAAAATGTAGACTTTTTCTAGCAAATTTTAGCCAACTATATAGCAGGGGCTCGTGCCGAAGTCTTACTACGGGGTATTGTGTTACCCAGTAACTGGGTTGTGGAGGTCAGATAGCCTCCCTCCATGTAAAATACTGGTATTCAGCTGCATCCGGTTAAACTGGAAGCCGACCCCAATATAGTTGGGAAAAGGCTAGACAGATTGGTAGGTTTATATTATAGATACCTACATTTCTACATAGTTGTATACAGTCTGAAAACATTTACATATATTAACCACAGTGCATTTTTGTTATGAAAATGAAATAAACAAAATATTCTTTGTAATTTAACAAAAGTCAAAATAACAAAACTTAGATAAAGTTTTAAATTATTATAATTATTGTTTCATCAATCGGAAATAGTAGGTAACTTGTATATTTAACAAGTTAACTATAATTCAATTTGATTTATTGCTTTATTTTAAAATTACATAAATCTTCAAAGGCTCTCATTCTAGTTTATAATAGTTAATAACATTAAATAAATGTTCCTGTTAAGAGCGTATACGCGGTACGGCATTTCATACAAACTTTCAAGCCCTTGTTTTTCGAAATGACTGAATCGATTTTAATGAAACTTATACGCAGGATACAGAGGTTTAAAAAGTTAGTTAAGAACATTTTCGAAAAATTTTGTAAATCTAATTAGACCGATTTTAAAATTTCCAGCTATCTGTTTTTATTTAAGACATTTCTAAAATATTCTTAACTAACTTTTTAGACCTTCGTATCCTGCTTATGCGTTTGAAGTTTCATTAAAATTGATTCAGTCATTTCGAAAAACAAGGGCTTGAAAGTTTGTATGAAATGCCGTACCGCGTATATGCTCTTAAATATAATGTCAAGTTGCCAACAAAATAAAATGATACTAATTTTATTTAATGTTGTCAGTTGTTTTCTGATAAGGATTTGTGTAATCTTAAATAATTTTGTTCGTAATATTGTACTTAATAGTGTAGGTAACTGTAATTTACAATAAAGCACACATTATTATGATCTTGTCAATTATTTTTGGCGATAACACAAAGTGTGTTACCGGTCACAGAATACGAACAAATAGTATGTGGTTATGACCATACGATAGAAGTGCAAACATAAATGACTGGAGCCGAGTATACGCGATTCAGCGTCACCGACCCCAGCGTGACGGTTCAGTTACGTTCACTGTTCAGAAAGAGCGCAAAGTACGATTAAAGATTTGTTTCACTTAAAAAAAAAAAACAATTATTTTTGAATATGCGTAAAACTGATCAACACTAAGGCGCGGCGCCCACTATCGGCATCGGCATCGGTGGGGCTCGGTGGAGCTCGGGCGCTTTACGTAAGCGCTCGAAGCCGCCGTAAAGCGCGCCTGAAGCCGCTGTAAAGCGCTCGAGCTCCACCGATGCCGATGCCGATAGTGGGCGCCGCGCCTAAAATACACGTTTCACTTCAACATGATGTTTTGTCACTGATAGATAACTGTAAATGAATGATTATCTTTATTAAAATTTACTTACTCCGTCTCGGTTTTTTTTTTTAACTCACGACATTTTACAATCCCGTAACTACACCACTATTCTTAGGTCAAACATTTATTCAAAAATATACTCTATTTCGAAAAAAAAAAAACATTATTTTAGCCATAAAATAATTTAGTTAGCTCCACTAAACTATTTTCAAATTCGTATCATAATGATATACAAATTGTACGAGATCTCATATGTAGCAAACATTGATTTTAAAGGAGCTGGATTGTTTTATTTATAAACAAATACCATTTTAGATTTTTTTTTTAAATATGTAAAAAAAGAAAGTAGCTGGTAATATTGATGATGAAGTTATTAAAAAACTAGACATTGAAGTGAACAAACCAACTTTTTTTTTAATATCAAATGTCAGTTCATCGTTAGGACAAAATAAACCAGTGCGCAATTTTTTTTTTGTTTCTCAGTACCAGTAATAGAGCACACTTACATTATTTGTAAAAAAAATCCCCGGTTTGAAATACTAATAAAATACCTACAAACCGCAAACCGAGCGTGCGCACAGCGGTTTAGGTAAATTCGCGCGTTCCGCTACACCGCGCACACTTGCCGGCAAGTCACTATAAAACCAGTTCCAAAGTAAACATTTTTCGTTAACGATAACTTAATTTTTTTGTACTAAGACATATCAAAATAAAAAAATTATATGTTAAATAGAAATTGCTAATTTTAATTTGTCAAAATTTGCGCACTGTTTTTTTTTTCTGTATAAATATGTTAAACAACAGTTTTAGAACTAAAAAAAAAGTTAATAAAATTTATAACTAAAAGTATCAACTCCCACACTGTCGCACTGCCTTAAACTAAACTTTATACTATGATATCTGTGCTAAATCTAATAGAGTAGTTTTAATTTAACTATCTTCCTCATTACCAGAACTATGTTGTTTTATGATTTTGTATCAAAGTATTTTGATTTTTAGACCTGTTTTTGGAGTCAGTTAAAACAAAATTAAAAAGTATTTATCTTGAAAATAATTATTCAGTACAAAATCATAAAACAACTACAGAGCTCATTTGTCAGTCCATTTGCGAGCCCAAAAAACATTATCTAACTTTACGTCGAGTATCACAAAAAATATTTAACAAAAGTTGTACACCATTTTTTTTTAATGGCAATTTTCCCCTAATTTTTAGTTTTAACAAGTTTATAACAAATAGCCAATTTTAGTGCTTTTTTAATTCAAATGGAAATTATTGAGAAGAGAAAACTTTGATCAAGGATGTGAAATATTAAACAATATTTTCTAATATTATGTTTGCCAAACTAAAATAATCAGTTGTTGTAGTTAATAAGTAAGCTCATAATATTTATACTGGGTCAAATTAAATTAGCTAGCGAAACTTCGCAGACGTGATGGATATGGATCTCTAAACATGATAAAACAAAAAAAGAAATTAATTTGATGAGGTTTTTTTGGGGTCATCATCCTGTCACACGTCTGCGGAGTTACGCTAGCTAATTTAATGTGACCCTGTATATTATGTATACTTGATGACGAAAAAATATACTGAAAACATTGACATTTTCAAGATAAAGAAATAACATCTATCTTTTATTCGAGTATTGTAAGTTGTATCATTTCAAAATTTCGTCCCAAATTCATTTTCACAATCCAATCCTCTACTTCCTACCATGTCATTCCACCTGCAATTAAAATTAAACTATGAAGGTAGAATTAATCGAATTAATAAAAAGCACTGGTTGTCCTAATTTCTACATTTTTCCAACGAATTACCCACAACGATAAACAGGTTCTATTTTTAAAACTCAAGCAATACTTGACGTTTCAAAAAATATTGCCAGGTAAAAAAATACCTGCTATTAGGAGTGGCAACTTCACTCCTGGGGTGTTGACTATAGACTATGCGAAACGGGTGCTGAGAGGGGGGATACCTTCTCCCGGTTCTTGCATTGTGAGTTACTGGCTGTGTTCAGTGAGCCCGACCAGTCGGCTAGTTGTGTGACCGGTCGGTAGAACTTAGTTGACGTTCGGTTAAACACTGGAAGAAGCTCGTTCGCTTCGTTTGATAAAGCCTATGGAGAAAAAAAAAAAAAAATTAAGAATTATTTACTTGGTGGATGCGCTAAGGTAGCCCGCAAAATTCAAATTTTCTTAAGTTTTTTGCAATTTGCAGGTCAGTAAGAGGTTGTATGTTGATCTAAATATGATTCGCGGCCGTAACAAATATGGCTTTATAGAATTTTAATCGTTAGAATCAGCATTACAATTCTCTAAGTTCATAAAATCCTACTAAATGATTATTTCAGAAATAGTCATTCAATAGGATTTTACGAAGAGAGTTAGTTGTATTGCCGATTCTAATGATTATAATTCTGTAAAGCCATATTTGTGACGGCCGCGAATCATATTTAGATCAACATACAACTTGTTACTGACCTGCAAATTGCAAAAACGTAAGAAAATTTGAATTTCGCGGGCTACCTTAGCGCATCCCCCTTAACTGTCAATACTCGTTCTTTCGAACTAAAGTCCTCTTCTCTAACTATTAAAGATATTTAGTAAAGTTGTTTTTTGAATTAGTCTAAAGGCCTGTTCAGATATAAGCGATATCGCTGTCGCGCTCTGTAGCGATACTGGTCCGCCTTCTGGTTAGTCAGTTTTGTGCCGCCCATTATTAAACATGACTACACACCGTGACTAGTTCGCCACAATCTCAAACGAACTCGTCCATCGCTAATACAATGGTTCAACTAATAACGATGCGACTCGCGGGGAGTGATGCGTTTGCCGCGCGCCGGCTCGCCGCGCTTCAGGCGATCTCGCCTACCGAGTGCGACGGCGATATCGTCTACCGTGCGCGATGGCGATATCGCTTATATCTGAACAGGTCTTTATACTTCAAATTATAGGCTTGCCTTTGCATATCCTATACATTTTTTTATCGATCCATTCTGTTACGACAACATTCTACAGTCCTTTCAAAGTTATTTTAGTTATGACACCAACCCAAGCGGCAACCCACCAGCAACCTTATTACAATTTAAATAAAGATCACTTTGATTTTGACAGTGATGCAAAATCAATATTATGAAATCAGTGATGTAGAGGACTCGAAGAACTGTATCTCCTTTCCTACAGCTAAAACAAATAAATTAAGCAAGATATTCCAGCAGGCCGAGCACGGGCGTGCCAAGACGTTTGTGACAAGACATGATAAATTATGTCATGTCAATTTGTACTAGCATTTTATGACAAAACAGTTTTATCGCTCAAACTGTGATAAAATGTGTGACTCAAATCATGTCACAGTAGGCCGTGCTCGCCCCGCTGTAAGTGACTGGTGGAGCTCGTGGCTAAGTAATAACAGCCGCACGGATCGATCCATCAATTTAAGCTACGCTTGCCGGGGTTGGTCCGTGGATGGGTGACCGACTCGTCCGTGCCTCGAAAAGCACGTTAAGCCATTGGTCCCGGCTGTCATTCGTGGATCTTTGACAATCGTTACGGGTCGTTAGAAGCCCGAAAGTCTGACAACCAGTCTTACCAAGGGGTATCGTGTAAATCGTGTTACCCAGTTACTGGGTTGTGGAGGTCAGATAGGCAGTTGCTCCATATAAAATATTGGTATTCACAGTAAGTGACTCACTTTCAGGTAAATGACGGCGTCAGTGCCGTACCCCTCGCAGGAGACCAGCATCAGGTCGCCGTGGAAGTAGCGCGCATACAGCCGCGAAATGGGTAGGCCGTATCCGTAACCTATGGAAAACGTAAAGATAATTTATTGAAGTCATATTTAGGATCTTCATTCGCTAAATACAGGTCTTGAAAATACGGTAGAAACTTCAATTTCATAATACAGCCAAGGAAATGGATGGTTTTATCAACTTAAATGGTTCGTGCATTCAAATTACAACTGCCTCGTATGAATTGGATACAGCGCGGCAAAGTTATACTGGTACAAGGATCTTGGCGCTCGAATGAGGTTGACAGGGGGGACGATGATGGTAAAAAATTGTCCAATGAGGAAGGCCGGTCAAAGCTATTTGTAGATGGCGTCACCATAGCTAGGTCCCTCCGGCCTATACTAAATTTGGCAAATCGTCAATTCAATGCTTTTCATTCAATGGTTCATTGAGTTTGATTTTTCAATATTTCGTTATTTTCAGATTTTAATAGTTTAAATAATAATAAATTCGACATTGAAAGTGTCAGAAGCCTTAATTATTGGTTATTTCCTCGTAATCGCTTTCTTCAAAATGTTTACGACATAACCTCAAACTCTGTTTAATTACAAAATTTTCTCTTCATTCGAGAAAATTTTAATTAAAAGATTGTGACACAATCTTCTAATTTTAGTGCTTTTCGGGAAATGGTGAACTCCAATTTCGGAGTATTTAGGAACAACAACGCGTCATTTTCGCAAAAATAAAATAAAACCACTTTTCGCCTTGTATTATTAGTTTGTTTTGGGAACTAGCTACGACAGCGCCATTTTGACAGTTGCCTTCCCTATTGTTTTGTGAAATGTATTGGAAAAAAAAAGATGGCGGCGTCAGTCCCGAATTTGGGCACGCGCCAAAATCCTAGTCCATTCAGTTATTTCACCTCTGACAATTTTATAGCATCGAGAATCAAGATGAAAAATCAGAGGTAAAATAAATATGAAAGGACTAGAATTTAAATGTTCTAAACATAACATTTTCCTGGCTAATTAAATTCTGTTTTTACATTACGAGAACAACTGCCGACAAACTGTTATGCATATTGTCAACCTTTATAATGTATGTTATTGATCATACGGATTTTGAATAAATAAATAATATTAATACTTAAATATAATTTTACATAGATTAGACATGTTTTTTTTTTCAAACCTTTCCTAGTGTATAAATTTTCTACTACATCGTGTATTTACAGATAACTATAAAAGCATTAAAAGCATTTGTCTGTGTGGTGCCGGACGTAAAGAATAGCACCTCCCTATTTCTTCGACTAAGGGACTTACTAGAGAATAGGCAGCAGTGTTCTCTATGCATTTTAACACCATACTGCGATCGCCAACCCGCCTGACAAGCGTTGCGATTATGGCAAACCCAACCTTTGGGGGAGGCCTATGTCCAGCAGTGGACGTCTTGCGGCTGAAATGATGATAGAAGCATTCTATCCCACACATTTGTTTCATGCGGGAATCGAACCAACTTCAACCAATAAATTGAAGCAATTCCTACCAAGTAAAAGATATAATTTTACCCAATGTTAACGCAGAAGCCAATCGCTCAACCACTGCGCCAACCGAGCCGTCACAAAGTAAATATGTAGGTAATAAATATGACAGCATGCAATATTATTGTACTCAATACAATCGACATATTAGTGTTATGTGAGTTTGTATATAGAGGGTAATCTTAGGAACTACTGATCCGATTCCGAGAATTCTTTCACTAATAGGAAGCTACAGTATTGCCGTGTTTTATTTTAAAACAAACTGCAGCCCGCGGCGTCGCCCGCGTGGCTTTTTCTAAAATAAAATTAGTAGTCTAAGATACTCCTTATAACAACAGCTATCTACCAGTGAAAGTCCCGTCAAAATCGGTCAAGCCGTTTCGGAGATTAGCCGGAACAAACAGACAGACGGAAAAAAATAAAAAAAATATTTTTGTTATAAGTAAGTACCGTATGATACGTGCATACGCATTTTGTAAAAAGCTGTTATTTTGACATTACAAATAGACTGAAGTGTCTGTTTGTAATGTCAAAATAATTGCTTTTTATTTATTAGTATAGACAAGAAATTTCACGCAAGCTAGTACCTACTCAATTTTATTGTAATCCACAATTTGAACTTAGGCGGTAGGTTTACAAAGACATGATCATTGTGAACCATCATTCTGGGCAGAAAAAAGTAAGAAAGAGCACGATATTTAACCCTGCTTCTGAAAATTAGCTAACACTACACTAAAAACAAGTAAAAAGTTAGGTACAAGTTTAAGGCACACGCACCACAAATTACTAAATCGTCGCCATACAAGGAAAATCGATTATATGTCATGAACCTTACTTTAAAATGCCGCAATTTAAAACTTTCGACGCCATTAAATAAGTTAAGTATTAAATGAATGAATGAAATGTTCCGACCCCAGCGTGGTTTGACCAGACTCGATTGCTCGAATGAACGAATTGCACGAAATTCGCACTAGCCCCTGGAGTCTCATGTTTCATTGGACTACAGAGACAATGATAATGGTAGCGAAGACGTGCCCTTGGGATATGGAAGGATTAAAATGTATTAATCCTTGATTGTTAAATCATCAATCACAACGATTACTAAATTTTAATACTTATTTAAAGGCGTCAAACGTTTATATTGCGTAGGTATTGTAAAGTTAGGTTCATGTCAGATAATCGGTTTTCCTTTTATGGCCACGAAATAGGTTTAACGCTAAACATCTTTCTGTCTCTGTCATCTTCAAACGATTGACAGAAACAGAACGATGTTTTAAATTCGTTTAGCGCTAAATGAATTTAGTGATTTATGGTGCTAGCGGCCTCAGTACATTTCTGAAAAGATTTTAACAAGTAAAGGCAACGCTTAATCATTGTTCGAGGAATACGTTTTTGACATTTTTCTCATACCAAAACTGTCAGAAGCCAAATTTTATTCCGCAGATAAAAATATCTGACATTGGAATAACCTACCCTAAGTATTTTATGAGATGTGTTACATGAATTAAGTTGAAATATTACTTTAACAAATTACTGCTAAAAAGGTACGCCAATTTAGTTTTACTACGCCATTTTACTCGTCGTAAAAAAATCTTACATATACTATACTAACAGTACGCTTAGCAAATGTTTGCGATAAAAATCATGAACTTACCCGCTAATGGCACGGTGTGTGCGTCAGACTTGGAAGGCTGCGGCGCCGTACTGTACATGTACTTGAACAGCAGGTCCGACACGCTGCGCGGGATACCACCGCCGCGGTCTGATAGCTGAGGAAAAAACATATGCGTAACAATAAACCTCCATCAATACTGCGGTCGCGATTTATGTAAACGAAATATGTTCTTAGAAGAACAACTTAAACCCTCACATAGAGTTCAGTTTGCGCTACAATTTCAAACATTTTTATGAGTTTCTTAAATCAACTTATTAACACTAGCATAAGTTGATAGTCGTTTAACTACATTTGAATAGACCTTCAAGTACTTTAATAATAATTTTTTTTTTTAGCTAAACGGAACGATGAAAAAACTACAGAAACTAGACATTTTAATAATATTAATTTACTGAACATTTTGCTTCTGGAACATTCCGATTTTGCGTATACTACTGAAACTTTCTTACTCCTTAGACAACTGCCCCTTGGATAACACATAATTACAAAAGAAAACAACATAATTATTTAAGTAAAACAGATCCTGAAAAATAAATCTATGTGAAAACAGCCCCCTTTTTCGCCCGTAAAATAAACTCTCCTTGTTCGTGAATAATAAACTGTCATAATCATTAGTATTTTCCTACCGTATCGTGTTAAACTCAGCTCAGATAGGCAGTCACTCCATATAAAATACTGGTTTTCAACGGCATCCGGTTAGATTGAAAGCTGACCACACACAACACGCTTAGGAAAATCAGACAGAAGATGACAGGCTGCCTCTTTGGTTGCTTTCACTCTTACCTTGACAGACACATCCTCCTGTCCCCTCGTGATGTTCACAGTGATGGGTGGTGGGCTGTACTCGTGGCTCTCCATCCTATCCACTTATCCCCCTAACCTAAAGGGTTTCCTTAACAGACATATCCTCCTGACTACTCACGATGTTCACAGTAATGACAGTCCAGTTCCCATGACTATCCATCCTATCCCTCTAACCTCACACATTTCTCATACTCATCCCCCTTTCCTTAACAGACATTCCCTTTCCACCCTCCTTACCTTGACAGACACATCCTCCTGTCCCCTCGTGATGTTCACAGTAATAGGTGGAGGACAGTTCTCATGGGTTTCCATCGTCGCTCGCATGGAGTTCTTGAACAGCTCGAACAGCATATGGTAGAGATGAGATGGCACATAGACGATGGGCATTGGTCGTTCTGATGCCACTGGAAGGGGAGAAAATATCGCGTTAGGATATGATCCAGTAAAGAACCTTTTTTAGAATAGAATAGAATACTCTTTATTATATACACCATCAAACTTACAGATATAAATGTAAAAATTTTACATAGGGTGACACAATGGGCGGTCTTATCGCTAAAAGCGATCTTTTACAGACAACCTTTGGATGTATAGTAGACAATACTGCAGGGCCTCAAGTCTGCTATTACAATAGTGTCAGAATGGTCGATCATTGATTTCATAATTGTTGATTATGACAGGTTTGGTAATCTACTATTATAATGGCGTCATTATGACTTTCCAATGGTCGGCCACTGACACTACATTGAAAGAAAATGCAAAGAAAATGATCGACCATTATGAATTTACCAGATTACGAACTTTTAGCAGAATGACAATGGCATGACAATGGGATCGTGTTGGAATGACTGAATTTATAAAAATAGCAGACTTGGGCCCCAGGTAGTACGTGGTGTAGCATTTATATAATATAATAAATACATACATAAATAAAGCACATACTTATCTATATAGAAAGAAAGAAAGAAAATACGTTTATTTGCGGTAAACATGACGCAAAAAAGAACATAAACACAAAAATAAGAAAAGGTTGTGGGAAACATGCGTCACATCCACGCAAAACGGCTATCACTCAGCATTATGCTGCGACCCTATACAAGACAGAGCCCCAGCGCTGATTTTCAGCGACAGTCGGCGCCGACGTAATGACATATAAATATATATTCAATAATAAACATGAAACAAGAGCAAGGAACTGTATTATGTAATGATGATGTTTAAGGAGAGATTGTCTTTTTTACCAGAAATGTTCCTGTAATGTTAGCAAAGCCTCACGTTGGTGGCGAAAAAAATAGAGGTGACTTTGATTATTTACATGTCTATCTAGACATGTAAATAATCAAAGTCACCTCTATTTTTTGTCACGCTGCAAACTTAAACAAACATGCGAACTTTGTTATGCTGGTGTTATGATGGCGTATTACACTCGCGTCACGTCATTGTGTTATTCTAGTGTGCGTGCTTTTTGCGGCCAACAGTTGGACGCAAATTTTTTGACGAGTTCACAACTTTGACTGTCTATCTAGACATATTTATATCTTTGAAGGGTGGCAACCACTGCATGGATAAGATGGTAAGTGATCTGCATAGCTATTCACAACCACTCGATACGCTTCCGTGCCGAATCGGATATCAATCAATGGTATCGAAAAAGTTATCTAAACGTTGTTCACAAATCGAAAACCCGAAAATTATGTGAGTTTAAATCAAATAGACGACCGCTATTCTTTCGGCAGCTGTTTGCTGTCTGGAGCTAGGCAAATCAGGTAACCGAAATGTGGAATTTTCGACACGATAGCCTGTCGAATAGTTGTGAATAGCTATGCAGATCTCCTCCGCCTAGTGACATAAGATACGACTACGACTTACGAGGCATCCCAGTAGGCTTAGCACGAGAACCGTAGAGAAGTGATTTGAATTTTTTTTTTTTGAATCGATTTATCGTGAGTATCGAGTACCGAGTCGTATGATTACTTCACTAGTTAAATATCAAAACGAGCCTATTATTTATTTATTTGACAAGTATACTACTAAATCTAAATAAATAAAAAGTTCAAGCTAACCCTCACCCCCTTCCTGCAGCAGCAGTAGCTCAGGCGACGACAGGTAATACCGATCGCATAGGAACCGTGCGTTCTCGTACGCGTCCCGTACGACAGCCGCCACGTCGCACGCGGGGTCAATGGACCCAATATGGCGGCCGCCGTTGCCGATTCCTGTCACTGATGCTTGTCGGGGACCGACGCCGATTTGCTCACCGAAGAGTAGTGCTGAGAAAAAGGAGATAGAAGATGTAAAAGAGAGAAGAAAATCTTATTTGAGGTAAAAAATGAGTTGGGCGAGGGAGAAATGTGTGTCACTACCTCACTACTGCTTTGCGATGCAGATGAAGAACAATGCTGGCCATCCTCTTTTCCTGACCCTTTTATGACTATTTAATGGCCCATAGGATTTGAATGAATGTAATGCACCGATTCCAGCGTGGTTAAACTAGACTTGATCACTCGAATGAACCCAAAGATTTACACTACCCCCTGGAGCCTCATGTTTCATGGGACTACAGAGATCATTGCATATCAAAGAGTAGACCGAGGGGCGCAATAATGGTAGGGAAGACGTGCCTTTGAGATATGGAAGGATTATTAGAGCCATACCGTATAAGCATCGTTGAGCAAGCATTGAAATAGTGGAGAGACGGGTTATGGCCCATAGGATTCGTAAAAATATACGAACCTACGCCTTTTCTTTTCTGGAAACCATGATGGCTATAGGCAGACAGTTTGAGAATCTAACCAGCCATCACGTACTTTGCGTCACTGGGTCCTAGTCATTCTGGCTATAAAATTGCCTTAGATTTAATAATTATTTAGTCTTGATCAATGAACTCAGCCTTAGGCTGCTTTTTCACCAGAGATGTGCTATGCTACGTGGCTATATAGATGCGTTTGATATCCACCACCAATCATATTTATTGGTCCACATAGCATAGCACTGATGGAAACGGGTTCAACTAAAGCTATGTTTTTTTTTTATATGGAAGGATGCGTGCTATGGATGCGTTTGATATCGAGCGCATTTTCCCTCACCGCGACGCAGCCGATCCCTTGCTCGCGGCGGCGCATCTTCGTAGCACATGTTACTCGCTCCGCTACACAGCTTAACATTAGTGGAAACGGTCATATAGTTTCGTAGCTTAGCTTTCACATCCTCGCAGCATAGCTGCATAGCACATCTCAGCTCGAAAAACAACCTTACAGTCCACTGCAAAACATAAACCTCTCCCAAGTTACGCCATAACATGCGTTTTTTTTTCCAACTTCTGAATCCAGTTTTGCCGTTAAAGGTGGTTTATGGACGCTAGTGATGGCGCCAAACACGTAACCGAATTCTGGGCTGAGTCTATTTAGATTGTTATCAACACGCTAAGAAGAAGAAGGTGGTTCATCATTTTTGACTTACATATGGGCATCGATATGGGAAAAAACTTACTATGCTGATTGATTAGCATCCTAATAGATATCCGGCTCATATAGAAGCGGTCAAGAAAGTATTGTATGGAGTTCTCGGTGCTGGGGTCCACCTCGTGCGACTCCTTTAGCTCCAGGACGCCTTGAGCCATGGTTTGGACCACGTCGGCGTGGCGGTTGCGGATGTGGACCAGGCGTTCGCAGAACCTGGAGGAGAAGGAAAGATGAATGGTAGATTATTTGGAGAAGCTTTTGGAGAGGTTGTAATAAACTGCTAAATGAGTGACTACTTTTAATAAATGCTATGGTATTAATTTCATAAAGGTGTCTGACGATCTTTGAGATATTTGATACACTGTTAGCACAAAAGATAAAGAGCCTGTAAAAGGAAGCTGCCAGAACTAAGAAGGTCAAATCAAAATCCTACAAACGGATTTAATATTAAAGTACCATAGTTAATTTTAACATCTTCAAACATTGCGGAATAGGCGATGAGAAGACTTGACGAAGTTTTCCAAACGCTGCCCAACCCAACTGTAACATTCGGCCGACTTCTTTTTTTTCAAAGTTGTGTCTAAAGAGCTGGATGACTTGCCCCAGGTAGACATACTCCTTCACAACTTCACGCACGTTGCGAAACACTACCTCAATGAGCTTACAAGCAAACAATTTCGAAAAGTCAGCCCTATGGCCATTCAAGTATTCCGTAAGAACTAAGTATGGGGTATCTTTGCATTGCTTATTTTTGATGACATGGGGGACGGGAGGGGGTTCTGGATGGTGATTACGTCAGCAATTAAAACTAGGCTGATAATCAGCACTTTTCGAACGTCAACATTACATAAGACAGTCTTCCCCCAAAAACGAACTAATAAGAGCTTTGCTTAATTTTAGTAACAAGAGGAGGGGAGGTTAAAACAAAAATTCTGCTGACTTAATACTTGAATGGACCCATTGAATACATTATAGGAAAAAATATATTATAGGACACAGTTTTTTCTCGCATTGTCACCTTCATGCCAGCCCACAAGGCTGCAAAACGTACCTACATACATACTATGGAAAGTTAGTATGAAACGGATTACCAAAGTTGGCTTAGTTTCAAGAGATAGCATAAAGCTATGCAGCTCGTGTTGGCACCGGCTGAAGTATGGATACCTACACGTTCTAAGATATTAATAATACAGCGTACTTTTGCACTATCATCAGGGGTCGTGGTGGCTAAGTAACAACTGCGCGGATAGATATGAGGAGTTTTTTTTTTAATGTGGCGCCGATTCTTACCAATTTATTTTTCCTTTGGTAAATTCTCATGGATACTCTCCGTCTGGGAAGAACGGAGGGTTAGGGATGTCGGACTCCTACCAACTAAAACCCACTGTTCCTTCTAGTACCAAGAGTCGCGGGCCCGGGAAATACTTGTACATTGGCCGCACCCCCGGCTGGTATCAGCCCGCCATGCCTAGCGGGCCCCGTCACCGAGTGCGGCCGGTCGCACGAACGTACGTCCTCCTACTAAGACGCTGACAACAGCTAAACCGCGGTCACTCTCAGAGTGCTTACAAAAGAAAGAGAAGCGCGATGACACAATGCTTGTAATTTATTGCAAAATATGAAGCAATTATCTATTTAGTTAAACATGAGTTGAGTATACGAAAATAATAAACAACCAAGTTCTGCATACAAATAGGACGTTCTTGTTATTAATTAAATACCAACCGTACGTTGATATTTAATACAGATATTTTGGATTGAAACTCAAAGTAAAGGTTTAGTTTACCGTATTAACGGTAAACTAAACCTTTACTTTGAGTTAAAAAATAAATATATATATGCACCAAAACGTGTTTTGGTGCATACATATATTTCTCAGAACTTGGTTGTTACCAAAACACGTTTAGAAAAAAAATCTCGATACAAATTAACGGTAAAGTAACCCTTTACTTTGAGTTTGGCATTTTTTTTTGTTTAAGACAAGCCTACTTTTATTATTTGCCTCTTGCCAGCGCCTTAAGGCACGTATATAATAATGCTTGTCACCTCTTTAAGCCTGACTGCTCGAGCGACGAAACAGCCCCAATTTCGCCACCCGCAGGCCCATAAGGTGGCCGGAAGCAAGTAATGGTCACCAAAAGTAAACCAAAGTGTTGAGTTCTTCCAAAAGGCCATTTTCACCTCAACTCTTCTCGTTGATCTATTAGTAGCAAGACCAACTACAGTGTTTGGGATCCAGCAGGGTAGTTGCGTAAGACAAGTAAACTGGCAATCGATAGCAATGTCCTTCGTTTTGACATCCATTGCTTCATAGGTTTGAATTGTATGTATTTTACGCAATTACATGCGCTGGTCGCTAAAAACCAGCGCTGGGGCTGTCTCTCGCATTATGCTGAGCGGTGGCCGTTTTGCGTGGATGTGACGCATATTTCCCCCAACTTGTTCTTTTTAGAGTTCCGTACCTCAAAAGGAAAAAAACGGAACCCTTATCGGATCACTTCGTTGTCCGTCCGTCTGTCTGTCTGTCCGTCCGTCCGTCTTTTAATTAATATGAAATACGTAGGTCTACGGTCCCTTGGAGCTCTAAAAAAATCAAGCTTCTTAGTCAACGCAATAAAAAAATACGGGCATTTATGCGACATATTTTGATACTCGCAAATAAATCAAGAGCTATAGGGTACTTCCCGTTGACCTAAAACCATTTAATTTGGCAAGAAGCAAGGTCTCATAGCACAAGTAATGGAAAAAGTCCGAAAATCGTTCATTTGTAGTTTTATCACATCAATTTTATTTTGCGATTACATTCTTACATTTGCAGTTGGAAAATTAATCGTGGCGTATAGCGATGTATGGGAAGAACATGTTTTTCAACTACAATACACACTACAGTTTGTTTTTGGGATGAATTCATCCCAACTACGGAACCCTTCATTGTGCGTGGTCCGACACGCACTTGACCATTTTTTTTTTTTTTTACTTGACTGGATTCGAAGATCGAACACTCGTTCAGGAATAGTGTTAGCGCATTTTTGTATAAACATATTCTCAAAAACAGCCTGGAGTCTGGTTTGTGCCCATTTCATGGCAATGGGCTTGCCTCTCCTTACATGGGATTGACGCTGACGCTGGTAGCACACCTCCGCCGCGAAACCATAGCAGCGAAACCGCAGTAGTTCAATTGTACTGGTTCGCGTCATGTTCCGCTACTCGCATCCGATTCGAGTAGCGGAACATGACGCGAACCAGTACAATTGAACTACTGCGGTTTCGCTGCTATGGTTTCGCGGCGGAGGTGTGCTATCAGCGTTAAACATAACTGGCGAAATGTGGTTATACCATCTGCCTAACGCCTCGGCGAATACAAGCGTGATCTTATGTTTGATAATACTTACGAGCTCAATATAGGAGGGTCCGGTTCCATCGTCTCAAACTGTATGATCTCTTCAAAGGACCGCTCATACCACTGGTTCACCAGGCCGACCGAAGGCATCCGCAGCAGGTTCTCTGGTAGCAGCGCTATCTCTTTCATGATGTTCGCCAGCCTGTAAAAGAGAAAAGGATGGATATAGTTTTGGGTGTACGCTTTTAATGGGGAAAAGTTCTGAAATGACCAGAGGTCTTTTTAGCCAGTCCTTAGCTTGCTTGATCAAGGTTTTTCTGATGTCAAACCTCCATGTTACGTATTGTGATTAGTTGACCAAAATAAAAAAATCCAATTTTCAGCATATGCCTAGTCTTTTCCTAATTATGTTGGGGTCGGTTTGCCCTCCACAACCCAGTTTCTGGGTAACCCAATAACCCTTGGCAAGACTGGTCAACAACCAATCAATTAAGATTTAAATAGATTTGACAACATTAAATTAAAAAAAAGATTTTAGAGAGATCTATTACCTCTTTTCACAGTCGGTACAGTGAGGGAAAAAGAATTAGAATGCTTGCAACTAGGGCAATATAATTAGGTATAAATAATGTGTGATTTTCCTGAACATGAAGGAAAATCACAGACCTAATGATAAAATTAAATAATAATTTGTAATTGATACAAAATTGCAGTGAAGAATCTTGATAATCCGAATAATAACGGAGGTAGATGATACTAGTAATAATAACAATATGTTGGAGTCCAAGCAAAAAGGATCCAGCAGTGGGCTATTGAATTAAGACTAGATTCTGTATCTAGAATAGCCAATTTATAATAAGGATTAAAAAACCGGCCAAGTGCGAGTCGAACTCACGCACGAAGGGTTCCGAACCATTATCTATAAAAATGGCAAAAAAATCACGTTTGTTATATGGGAACCCCCTGTAAATATTTGTTTTATTTTAATTTAATTATTTATTTTTAAAGTGAATATATAACCTAATATTCTGTGAATATTTCAAGCGTCTACCTGTTGCCGTTATCAATATCGAGCAAAAACGAGCAGACACGTTTGTTGTATGGGAGCCCTCTTAAATATTTATTTTATTGTTTTTTAGTATTTTTTGTTATAGCGGCAACAGAAATACATCATCTGTGACAATTTCAACTGTCTAACTATCACGGTTCATGAGATACAGCCTGGTGACAGACGGACGGACGGACAGACAGACAGACGGCGGAGCCTTAGTAATAGGGATCCCGTTTTACCCTATGGGTAGGAAACCTTAAAAATATTCAAATTCATTTTATTTTTATCAGACATTTGAATTTGAAACTCTGAAAAAGCTTGATTTGGTAAAAACTATATGAACTTGTAGATAATTGAGCATCAATTAATAATCAATTAAAATCACGAAACCAATTTTTTGACCCAACTTTACAAAACTGCGTATATCTCGGAAACTCACGCCGGCGCCGGTAGCACAACTCCGCCGCGAAACCATAGCAGCGAAACCGCGGTAGTTCAATTCAACTGGTTCGCGTCATGTTCCGCTAGTCGCATCCGATTCGAGTAGCGAAACATGACGCGAGCCAGTTGAATTGAACTACTGCGGTTTCGCTGTGATGGTTTCGCGGCGGAGGTGTGCTACTGGCGTCAATGCCGAGAATTGGACCCTTTTTGCTTGGACCCACACATATATTCTTTAATTCGGACTACACATAAAGTACCCACAATCCATATAGTATTAGTAACAATTACTTAAAAACTATGATAGTAAACTTTTACGAACTAAACCAACTAACAACGACGTGGCTCCGTACCTACTACCCAGCAGTACCATAATATAAAGTGACCGTCCACTTTGTCGAATAATGTTTTTAGGATGCTGTTGGAGCTTCCGCGCAACCTACCTATTATATTGACGCCGTTCTTTTCCTCAGAATAGCATGCAAATTAAATTTACTTTGGTTTTTTAATTCAGCATGGAAATAATCACACTTCACACTAATATTATAAAGGCAGAAAGTTTGTGAGTGTGTGTGTTTGTGTGTGTGTATGTTTGTTACTTCTTCACGCTCAAACGGCTGGATCAATTTTGATAAAATTTTGTATGGAGGTAGTGGACACCCTGGAATAAGACATAGGGTACTTTTTATCCCGATATTCCCACGGGATCGAGACTTACGCGGGTGAAACCGCGGGGCGCAGCTAGTTGATTATAATTTGCTAGATAATATCACGAGTTTCAATCCAAAGGATTGTATTCGATCCAATGATTTTTCATAATACATAATCAGCCTATAATGTTCCCACTGCTGGGACACAGGCCTCGTCTCTGTGAGAGGGAGTGGGCCGTAATCCACCACGCGGGCCCAGGCGGGTTGGTAAATGTCACATGTCTTCGAATTTTTGGTTCTAGGACATTTTCCAGTTTCCTCACGATGTTTATATCTGAAAGGATTTAGTTCCCAAGAATATACCTACAAACTTTTAAAAAGACTGCAGAACTGCCTTTTGGAAGGGGCGACTAGAATCAATTCTATTTTATTTGTAAATTTTGACGTTCAAAAGTGCCATCTATGTGCCTATTTGAAATAAATAATTTGACTTTGACTTTGGCCTTCCTCTCCCTCTCCATCCTCATCACTCTTTTAGTCACATGCTCTAAATTCAAGATTATCATTTCAGCCGAAAGACGTCCACTGCTGGACATAGGCCTCCCCCACCGCCACTTCGACCGGTTGTGTGCTTCCCGCATCCAGCGGATACCTGCTTCACAAGGTCATCGGTCCATCCTGTAGGAAGCCTGTACCGGAGGACACTGATTGCCGAACGAGCGATTTCAGGGAATACGGTGGCACTGTGATCACGTGCTGCCGTGCATAGCGAGGCTCAGGGGAGACCTCTTTATAGTCTCCCCAGAGACGTGCCCTAACAGGCTTTGCACTAAGGGGGTTCCGGATTGGTTTATTAAGAGGTAACGGGATCCCCTCCATGTGCTGATGGTGATCACCGGGGTGGTTTTAGTGAGGTAAGAATCCCACACTCCCTGGTATTTTTCCCCAAAGTCAGGTGCCTTTTGAAGGTTTCCCCCGGAAAAAAAAAGAAGCCTGTACCGGAAGACGTAGCGTTGGAAATTCAAGATACTTTAGTTAAATATCTTTGCCTGCTAACTACCTAAATTGTTATCAATTTCACTAACTTTGTTTGAAATATAGTTCGTGACGCAAATATTTAGGTAAGATACAGAATAATTTTAGAATCTTAAATTATATTTGCAGTGCAATTTAGTTATTTTGGTAGACTGTATAAATAATGTCTTATGATAAGCAGCCTGATTACGTAACACACTAGCTTTCGTAATGTAATTGCAAGTACGTTTATTTCCACTAATGTCATTGTGATTGAAAATGATTAAAATTAGTTAATAAAAAATCTGACATAGGCTTTTAGTAATACGTATTGTTGCTTTCGGGGGTGCTCGTGGCTATAACAGCCGCACGAGTCGATCAAAGGTTAAGTTACGCTTGCTGCCGTCGTTCGTGGATGGGGGACCGTCCTTTACATATCGAGATCCCTCCGTGCCTCGGAAGCACATTAAGTTGTTGGTCCCGGCTGTCATTCGTAGATCTTTGACAGTCGTTACGGGTACTCAGAAGCCCAAAAGTCTGACAGCCAGTCTTACCAAGGGGTATCGTGTTACCCAGTAACTGGGTTGTGGAGATCAGCGGGCCAATTGCGTAACACACTATCAGTAGGAATCGGTTTCAGTTTCACAGTTCAACAACATTCATTGCGTTATTTACGTTGTTGAGCAGACAATTTTCTAAACTGAGAAGTATGAATCACAATCGGAATGATTTTGAATGAAGCTAATCCATGCTTCATTCAAAATCATTCCGATTGTGATTCAAAGTGTGTTAAACAATTAGGATGCAGATAGGCAGTCGCTCCATGTAAAATACTGGTATTCATCTACTGGAAACCGACCCCAACAAGTGTGTTGTCAAGTTCCTTCATGACACACATAATGGATATCTGTGATCATCGGAAAAATTGAGACTAGAGATGCATTCCACCAGCTTTTATGACAAGTCTTTTACAGTTCAAGCAGTACGGTTATGGTTAATGCCCTGCCCGTATCGATAAGGCGTGCTCAATCTTTGTCCAATATTAAAATTCTGGAAAAATCACCTCCTCTCTCCTTAAACATCATCATTCCATAATACAGTTCCTTGCTCTTGTTTCATGTTTATTATTGTATATATATATTTATATAGATAAGTGTATGTATTTATTGTATAATATGTAAATGGTACACCACTTACACCTACACCTCACACTCACCTTACACCTTTGGGGTGATTTTTTAGGGTGAGAAATTATCAAATAACTTCTCCCGCTCTGGGCGGAGCGGAGGGGGCAGACTTTTAATGACTAAAACCCACCCGTGTTCCTTCATTTGCCTGTGTGCCAGGGCCACGATATCCCTTTCGGACAAACTCGCAACCCTGGCAGGACCACTGACTACCTGCAGTATTGTCTCTCCTTCTCCCTTTAATCCATCCAAAGGTTGTCTGTAAAACATCGCTTTTAGCGATAAGACCGCCCATTGTGTCACCCTATGTAAAATTTCAACATTTATTTCTGTAACTTTTATGGTGTACATAATAAAGAGTATTCTATTCTATTCCCAACGTAGTTAGGGAAAGGCAAGCATATTTTGTATTGCAGCTTTTTCCACCGTAACTTTAGCGGTCGCTTAATATTGTATTAGATATTCTTGTAACTCGTTAGGGATTATTTATAGGTTATGGTTGCCAACACATAAATTTTTCACCTTGGTTCTAATTGTGTTCGTGTGTGCACATAATTGCAGCATCCTGAAGTTAACAAGGAAATAATTATTATGTGTACATAATATGTACATAGTTACAGGTCTTGTGTAACGTGTCTATTATTATTTTTTATACCTAGCCTGATATTTTAACCATGTATGTTTGTTTTGGCCACAAAAGGGATGAATGAAAGGCAATTGCATGCAGGTGAGATGAGAATGCTTAGAGGGATGTGTGGTGTGACACGAATGGATAGAATAAGAAATGAGTACATAAGAGGAAATCTGAAAGTGGCACCGGTGACTGAAAAGTTTTGCGGAAATCGAACGCAACGGAACGTCATCCCGGACGCGTTGGCAAACAGGTGGGATTCTCCACTGTTGAAGCAGTGGATGAGTATGCGATGGGCGCTCAGTCCGGCCGGCGCATGCTTAAATTTTTATTTATTTTATTTAAAGGGCTTTGTCGCTTAACGACCACATCGCCCAGTGCAGAAAAAACACACAATTGTTGATTAGTATCTATCTTATCACTAACTTGTACAATTTTTTTGCCTTATCGGTCATTGGAAAAGCAAGGATGGTATTACAAAAGCCAAAATCATACCTTTTATATTGTCCAAAAACATTTATTCTAGTATTTTCATTGCGGACACACTCCATCAGAATATGAAAGACATCATCAAACCACACCACAGTCATCACAATTTGGAGACAAAGCCTTCCTCATTAAGTAATAAAACTTATTTGATGGAATATGTCCGGAACGAAATCTTAAAGCTATGGTAATTAGGTGTTTATTGAGGTCACAATCAATCCACGGAACCCGAGAAATCTCTGGCTGGATAGTTCGATACCATATCCCTTTTCCTTTTGATCTTTCATCAAAATACTCCTGCCAAAGATCTAAGCATTTTATTTTAGCCTTTCCAAAATAGTCCGAGTAATATTTATGAGAACTCCATCAACACACGCTTGTTTGGCGAGCATATCAACCTTATCATTTTCTTCTACCTGACAATGCGACGGAATCCATTGAATACATACCGTTTTTGAATTAGACTGAAGCTTTAAGAGCAATTCATAAATCACATAAGCTGTCGGAATACCTCACATTTGAGAAGTGTGCCGAGCCAAATGTTGCAGCGAACTTTTGGGAGTCTGTTAGAATCACAAATTTATCGCCATCAATTGATAGCATGCTTAAATTAAATTGCATGAATAAACTGTACTAACACTAGGCTTTTTTTTTTTTTGGGTGGGAAATTATCAAATAACTTCTCCCGCTCTGGGCGGAGCGGGAGGGCGTGTCAGACTTTTACTGACTAAAACCCACCCGTGTTCCTTCCGTTGCCTGTGTGCCTGGGCCACGATATCCCTTTCGGACAAACTCGCAACCCTGGCAGGACTAACACTAGGCTAAGTTTATTGTTACTAACACCTATGGATATCATTTTGAATCCGAAATAAATATGATTTGATTTGAAATCGGTTGTCATGGTATGGGCATGTGATGCGGAGGAATAAGGGAAATGTAATGTATCTTTTATACAGATTCTTTTATATTTTGTGAATGTTAGAACGTTGTAGGTTTAATAGACTGCAGATTTGTAGACCATTTTCTATTTCGTTAGGTACTTGGTACTTGTTGACGGGCTTACACTGTCCTCCCATACCTATTAAGACTGTAATTAGGTAAAAGCCAATTATTTTTAAAAGAGTAACCGTGGAGTTTCTCGCTAGGTCTTCTCCATAACAACGGTTCCAATAAGTGCCCATGAAGGTTTATGTGAAATAAAATATTTATATATATAATTTAGCGGGATACAGCTGCGGATTCATTTTAGTTAAGACCTTAATAAGACGAAACACTTTTAACCGAAGCCAATTTAAGTAAGCTAAAATACTAGGCAATAGTGGTAATTAACTTAGCTGAATCATTGTCACCTACGCTCGTCCATACAGACAGACTGATGAATAGACTTTGTTTAGTTTCAACGAAGAGCATAAAATTTTATATAATACTACTACTGGCTTCTGCCCGCGACTTAATCCACATAAAATATATTTTTTTAAGGTGGATGATTCTCACTTGTAGCCCGCGAAATTCAAATTTTCTTACGTTTTTTAACCGACTTCCAAAAAGGAGGAGGTTATATGTTCGGCTGTATGTTTGTTTTTTTTTTTTGTCAATTGTGGACCGATTTTGAAAATTCTTTTTTTTGTTTGGAAGGGTATAGTTAAACCTATAGCGATTTGAGTATTTTTTATAGTAACTCAAGCATTTGAAAGAAAAAAAGAAAGAAAGAAAATACGTTTATTTGCGGTAAACATAACGCAAAGAAATAAAAACACAAACACGAAAGAACAAGTTGAGGGAAAATATGCGTCACATTCACGCAAAACGGCCATCGCTCAGCATAATGCTGCGACCCTATGCTAGACAGAGCCCCAGCGCTGGTTTTCAGCGACCGCCGGCGTTGACGTGATGACGTCAACCGGTGCAGCATAATGAGATAAAAATAAACAAAATAAAATAAATGCAATACTTCATTATCTATGTATATATAAATATAATATCTAGAATGGCAACATTCAGTAACGTCGGCAATGACTCAAGCGCCGAGCGCATGTTACGCAATCTGTGTGTGCAGCTGTCAGCTGTCATAAAGAATTTGCACTCGAAAAGCACCATTTGGTGAAGTGGAACTGATGATGAAGACCACAGATGGCCGGAACTACTTAATAATAAGTATTTCACCGTTAGCGATTCGATTAGGCACTTTAATATGATTGCTAAGCAATTTATGCTCGTCAAAATGCATATGGTGAAGTCACCATCAGCCCTACTGGTTCTTACCAGGAGAACTCCTCAACAATTAACGCCCCTGCATCGAGAAAAGCAATATTTTGTAAAAAGTGATGAGAATTTGACATTAAGCTATTGTAAATTAGATAAATTACAAACTAACCCACTAAAAAGTGAAAAATAAAAAACTTTTTACAAAAAAAAAATAACAGACTTCCAAAAAAAACACTACAAAGTGAAAAATAACTTTAATTCGGAAGTCGGTGGCAAAAAACTAAAATACAGATCCAATGACACCGACTTCCGAAATTAAAGTTATTTTTCACTTTGTAGTGTTTTTTTTTGTAATGAATGATTTTAATGATTATAATTCTGTAAGTAAATACAATTTGCTATGGTCGCGAAACATATATCCAAGCAGAAAGGGTCAAGTTCTCGGCATTTATTATCCGAGATATTATATTTTCTTACGCAGATTTGTAAATGTGGGTGAAAAAATTGCATTTCGCGATTTTAATTGATTATTAATTATTGCTCAATTATCTACAAGTTCATAATTATTGTAAATGACTTCATATGATGTTTCTAAGTACCAGAAATTTTAAAATAAAAGTTTAGTAAGAAGGTACTTTGAAAATGCCTTTATTCAAATCAGGCTTTTTTCAACCTCAATGTCTGATTTTAAAAAAATGGTGACAGTTTTTGAATATTTTTTTAAGAGCGTTTACGACGTACGTAATTTCATACAAACTTTCAAGCCCTTGTTTTTCGAAATGAATGAACCGATTTTAAAGAAACTTCATAAGCATACGCAGGATACAAAGGTGTAAAAACATTTTCGAAAAATAGTGTTACAGCCAAATAAGACCGATTTTAAATTTGCCACAGAAACAGAGATTTCCAGTTATCTGTTTTTAAATAAGACATTTCGAAAATGTTCTTAATTTTTTTTTTTTCATATACATGAATAAAAACTTATATCTAATTAATTTATAAAAAAAAACAAAATCATATCCTATATAAACTAAAACTATTAATTAACTAAAATTATGTTAACTAACTAAATGTTCTTAATTAACTTTTTAGACCTTTTTTTTTTTGCTTATGCTTATGAAGTTTCATTAAAATCGGTTCAGTCATTTCGAAAAACAAGGTCTAGAAAGTTTGTATAAAATGTCGTACGTCGTAAACACTCTTAATCCTTATTACCAATTGACTATTCTAGATACCGAATCTAGTCTAACTCAATACCCATCTGCTGGACCCTTTTTGCTTGGACGCCCACATTATATTGATCAAGATACAATACGACCTGACATTGGACCTACAAATTGTAAAATGCGTAAGAAAATTTGAATTTCGCGGGCTACCACTGCGGATCTAAATTAAACTTTACAACCAGGGACCATTTTGGTTACCCATTGAAAGGGTTTTCGATAGGGTTTTTCTAAGCGGTTGAGCAAAAACCCATACGACATGGGTAACCCTTTTGAACGGGTTAAATTTAATTTTGGTTACCCGTTGAAATGGTTTTCGATAAAAATCCATACGGTATGGGTAACCCTTTTGAACGGCTTACTTTAAGCCATTCAACATTACCCACACCGTATGGGTTTTTGATTAACTGCTTAGAAAAACCCTATCGAAACCCGTTCCATTGAAAGGGTTTTCGATAGGGTTTTTCTAAAATGGTAACCAAAATGGTCCCTGGGTAGAATAGAGATAGAATTGGTATACTACATACTACGCGTGCTGGGCGGATATCTAAAAAACATAATATTATGATTTTTTCATGTCACTGGGTTTCAAGTAGGTATAGAACCCATTGAATGGGTTATCATGTAACCCTTTCACTGGGGTTCAAGTATAAACCCATTCAATGGGTTATCATGTAACCCTTTCACTGGGGTTCAAGTATAAACCCATTCAATGGGTTATCATGTAACCCTTTCATTGGGTTTCTAGTATAAAACCCAATCAATGGGTTACATCATGATAAACGTAACCCATTGAATGGGTTACCCCTTCGAAAGGTTTAACCCTTAACCGGGGTTGTACGGTCCCTGTTTACAACCTAAAAAAAACCTAATTCTACCAACCCTTAGTAGAAATTGCTACAAGCCCCGCGCTGGCCTGGCGACACCTAAATAGAATGCCTTAGTTTCTTATTAATTTATTGTTTGTTAACAATTACTGTAGTAAATAAAAAGTTCTTAGAAACAAAAAACCGGCCAAGTGCGAGTCTGACTCGCGCACAAAGGGTTCCGTACCACTATCTATAAAAAAGGAAAAAAAATCACGTTTGTTGTATGAAAGCCCCCATAAAATTTATGTTATTCTGGTTTTTAGTATTTGTTGCTATAGCGGCAACAGAAATACATCATCTGCGAAAATTTTAACTGTCTTAACTATCACGGTTCATGAGATACAGCCTGGTGACAGACGGACAGATAGACGGCGGAGCCTTAGTAATAGGGTTCCCGTTTTACCCTTTGGGTACGGAACCCTAAAAAAACATTTTAGTTGTTTATTCAAAAGATGGAACTCCATTCGGAAAATACTTAAAAGAAAAACACTTCAGCATTGATACGCATATCAATAACAAATCTCCGATTACAATCTAAACGTTTTCGCGCACGTTTTGTACACATCGTGCAGGCCACGTCTTAATAGTTTCTGTTATCGTAACGTTACGTTATCACAGATTAGACGACATAACAACGAGAGAAACAACTGACGCGGCCTTGGTTCGCCCGTAAACAATGCGTCACGTTGGCTGGCATCTGGCATAAACGCAGGCGGCAGCGATTTTTAATTTAAATAATAAAAACCAGCGGGGTAATAATGGCAAAAGATACCAATGCCTTTCATTTTGACAGTTCTGCCACGTTCATTGCATTATTTACGTTGTTGAGCATGATGAATTTTTCAAAACTATGAAGGAATAGATGTCAAAATGAAAGGCATTGCGATCGATTGCCATTTTATGTGTGTTACGGAATTACACAACCACGCGCCTGTTGGTAATGACAAGGTAATTTTCGTAACGCAAAATAGCAAGTTTATTTTATTGGGCCGGTGCATATCGGAGTTTGGGCCAATAGGCCTATGAACATGGTTGATCCAACAGTTTACATACTCTCAGTCTAATTGTGTAACACACAAACACAATAGGGAATAAGCACGTAATTCAAAACGTATCCATTATTTTAATATACATGGTGTAGGAGTCAAGAATTCCAATATTTTTTACATTATTTAATACATTACTTATTTTACTATTAATTAATTTATGTTGCGTTTTTTTGGTGGAACGGAACGCAAACTCAAAACGCGTCCTCATGAAAAATGCCGGAAGTGACGGATCAAAACACAAATGCTTGAAATCTAATTAAGGTAAATATGTAAGTGCGATTTCTACTTGAATAAAGCATAAACAATAATTTAATATATAAGATTTTGGGCTAAAAAACGGGTGTAAACAAAGCGCCGCGACATAAACGGACGTTTGAACTGTAGTAGAAAATTGTTGAAGTTTCATAATTTTTTTGAGCATCAATCAGTAATTTTTAAATTTAACTTTCAATACTTTTCTTAGGTTTGTATTACTGTGTATTATTAATTTAGTGAAAAAAAAATACATGCATATTCCCTATTAGCCGGATTGCCTCAAAAATCCGTTGCAAATCAACTAGCTTCATATGTTTAATAAATTCGTCTGCTCGACAATGTAAATAACAAGAATATTGTTAAGTTTACAAAATTAAAGTCATTGCCATTGTGATTGAGTTACGCAATTAGGGTTTTTGGCCTACACAAGATATCAGGGTCCACCTAAGGTCCTAATGGGAGCAATTTACGGCAACATCAAAGGGTTTGCAGTTGTTTGCCCGTCAACTTTACAGTAATTTTCTTTACCATTTCCAACACACGCACAAATCACGCTTTGGTAAGAAATCGCTTCCGCCTCAACACTATGTTCTCACCCTAACATACATACGTTATCTCAAGGCTCTGCCCGGAACTTTCCAGATATTATCGGAACACTTTATAAATATACCCCACGTAGTGACGGACATAATAGCCGGCAGCTTTTATAGCCGTACGGCTTATCGAAGTATTGTTGTTTTTATGTAGGTATCTGATAAGAATACGGGAAACTAGATCAGATTTCATGATTGACAGAAGACTGGTTTTAACCCCTCCTTTTCCTTAATTTCAGAGCGCGATAACCTTCAAACTGACATTTCATAGTGGAGTTGTTCATGAAACAAAAAACCTCAAAAATTGCATCAAAATGTATAGAAATCCGAACACTCAGAACTCTACACACTCTCTGGTGTAAATGGCTTGTCTGATCAGTTGGGTGCCTTAGGCGCTCTAGACCTTGTCTATCTGTACTCTGGAGAGCTGCTATCAGACCTCATCCGAATCGTTACCTGACGGAGAACCGAGGCTTCAAAATAACCTCGTTTGTATAAAAATGTTGCTTTGGGTACTTAGTTTTGACGGTAAGTGTAGTTCAAATTAATTGTTGTGTGTGAATTGCACTTGTTAGGTTACTCGTAGACGATCAACTTCCGCATCACTCGCGTAAAAATTTACAATTGCAATTGATCGTTTCGGGGACCCATAACATAAGGAGCGAGTATTCGCCACCCCTGCTACGAGTACGAGCTTGAGCATTGTAAATCCAGCAGGGTTATTCCGTAACACACTCACAATCCCAATGCTTATTCGTTTTGACAATTGAACAATATTCATCGCGTTATTTACGTTGTCGAGCAGACGAATTTTTCAAACATGAAGTTCCTTCAAAATCTTTTTCATTTTGATAAAAAGTGTGTTACGCGATTGGGGTGCAGATGTCCTCACGATTTTTCCCATGATAGTTAATCAGTGATATCTTCTTGGCATAAGTCAGTAAGAACTAATCAATTATTTAATTTATTTATTTATCATCATTCTCCTGCCCTTATCCTAATTTATTTGTGGTCGGCGCAACATGTCCCTTTCTTCCATACTTCTCTATTAGTCGTCATCTCGGTAGTCACTCCCTTTCTAGCCATATCATATTTCACACTTTCATTATTTATTTATTTACTTATATTAAATAAATAAAAATTATGATATTTTAAAAGTCACACTGTATTCCGTAAAGTGATGATGATGATGATTTCAGCCAAAAGACGTCCACTGCTGGACAAAGGCCTCTCCCTAAGGGAGGTGTTTGCCATAATCGCCACGCTTGGCAGGCGGGTTGGCGATCGCATTATGGTGTTAAAATGCATAGAGAACGCTGCTGCCCATTCTCTAGTAAGTCCCTTAAGTCTCCTTCCGTTAAGTATAATAATATAAATATATAATTACCTGACAGGCAGCTCTTTCCGCAGAAAGAGAAACGATTTACTTTCGCAGGCGCTTAAACCTGAAACAAAAAAAAAAAAAACAATTAATTACATAATTCTTAACAAACTGACGTCACGTTCCGAACACAGTGCTATCACCCTTATCATTTGTCATTGGTGTAAGAAAACCCAATCTAAATGAGCAAACATACCTACAAACATTTACTTTATTTTAGAAACTAGCTGCTGGCTGGGGCGCGTGGTATTTTGACATTACAGACAGATATGTATAGATATTAAATTGTTTGAATAAAAGACATAATATGCCGTGTACGACCTGTACCCCAAGTGTAAGTTTGCGAGAGAGTAAACGTAACTATTTCGATTGCGTTAAAATTTGACCGATAGATTATAATTTAAGATTATAAGGGTGAGAATAAAAATCTTAACGCAAACGCGCTTACTGCAGGCTTAGCACGAGAGCCGTAGAGAAGCGTTATGTCGACGGAAGAGTAGACATAATTGACGTTTCCGTGTAGACAGTAGAACATTTTCGGTAGACAAGCGATTTCTATTCTATAGTAGAGTAGAAAAAGAAAGCATTATGCTAACCCTGCAGTGCAGGGAACACACCTACAATGGCAACGTATTTAATCTTGACAGTGCAACAACATTAATTCCGTTATTTACGTTGTTGATCAGAAGAACTTTTCAAACATATGAAGCAATGGATTACCAATTTCCTTGAAAATCTTCCGGATTGCGATTGAAAGTTTAAGCAATTCGAGTGTAGATGTATGAACGTAAACGAAACAAAAGGAGCATGTAAGGAGCGTCGAGCGTAGCAGGTGGCGTTCTGTAGTTTCTGCCTACCCCCATGGAAGGCGTGCGTTTATGTATGTATGATCTACAATTCTACATAATTTCCGAAAGAACAGCATCCTTATTACGTAACGCAATTGCAATCGCATTGAAGATGACAGTCAATTTGTTACAAGCAAGTTTGCAAATTCTCTTCAGTTATGTCTAACCAGTTTGAAAGTAAATATTGCTGTGCTAAGTAAACAGTCACTTAGGAGCAGTTTCGACCGTACAACCCCGGTTAAGGGTTAAGCCTTTCGAAAGGGTAACCCATTCAATGGGTTACCTTTATCATGATGTAACTCATTGAATGGGTTTTATAGTAAAAACCCAGTGAAAGGGTTACATGATAACCCATTAAAGGTTTTATACTTGAAACCCAGTGACATGAAAAAACCATAATATTATGTAATTTCGATATCCGCCTAGCACGCGTAGCATGACCAATTCTATCTCTGTTCTACCAAGAATAGACAAAGTTTTTGATGTGAAACATTCAACAGCCGCACGTAAAACCGACTGCTGGCGGGGCGACGCATGCCACGTGGCGACGCATCGCTACTATATACAGTCATCTGTACTAAGTTTTTTGATGTGAAACATTCAACAGCCGCACGTAAAACCGACTGCTGGCGGGGCGACGCATGCCACGTGGCGACGCATCGCTACTATATACAGTCATCTGTAGTAAGTTTTTTGGTTACCATTTTAGAAAAACCCAATCAAAAACTCTTTCAATGGAAAGGGTTTTCGATAGGGTTTATCAAAGCAGTTAATCAAAAACCCATACGGTGTGGGTAATTTTGAATGGCTTAAACTAAGCCGTTCAAAAGGGTTACCCACACCGTATGGGTTTTTATCGAAAACCCTTTCAACGGGTTACCAAAATTTAATTTAAGCCATTCAAAAGGGTTACCCATATCGTATGTTTTTAACCCGTGAAAACCCTTTCAATGGGTAACCAAAATGGTCCCTGCTTAGGAGACAATAAAATCTTTCTCCGCGAAAGAATTACTGCAGGCAATTTACGATTAATTTCGTTTATTGACCGAGCGAGTGAAGCGTCTTTGCTTCAAGTCTGGCAAAATTTGCTTTCCTCTGTCAGTTTGTTGGTACTCCACTACAGGTCGTAATTTACAACTGATCTGGGCCTCAAGTCTGCTATTACAAGAGTGTCAGAATGGTCGATCATTGATTTCATAATTGTTGATTTTGACAAGTTTGGTAATCTACTATTATAATGGCGTCATTATGACTTTCCAATGGTCGGCAACTGACACTACATTGAAAGAAATTGCAAAGAAAATGATCGACCATTATGAATTTACCAGATTACGAACTTTTAGCAAAATGACAATGGCATGACAATGGCATCGTGTTGGAATGACTGAATTCATAAAAATAGCAGACTTGGGCCCCTGGACGAAACTTGGTATAAAGGTTTTATTCTTTATAGATTTTTTTTTTGTTGTCGGGGATTTTTGATTGGAGGGGGTACTTCCGCCAAAAAACCAGGCAGGCCCAAACAAAAGTTACTCCATATGTCACGTTATGTTATGTGTTAGTGGCCCGCCTGCAAAACCAAAATTCTATAGATTTATTGTGCTTCTTTTTCCGTTGTTTTGCAAAAAAAAAAAAATATTTCAAGCTTTTTAGCTTTATTAATTTATCCATATACATATATATATATTTGAAAATTACTCATTACTAGCTTTTATTTGGTACCAATATTGTTGTAATTTATTTTAAAAAACCTTCCCCTCCCTTTTTAACCGACTTTCAAAAGGAGGAGGTTATCAATTCGGATGTTTATATTTTTTTTATGTTCGAAAGGGTATGCTCTTGAGGTGGCCCCATTGTCACCAAGTCAGATTCTGATGAGGGAATCCCATGGAAATCGAGGGAATTCTTTAAATTTTATAGGCACACATATAGCGATTTGGGTATTTTTTATAGTAACTCATGAATTTGCACTTGGAAAGCATCATTTGGTGAAGTGGAACTGATGATGAAGACCACAGATGGCCACCGGAACTACTCAATAACATGTATTTCACTGTTGCGATTCGATTAAGGGACTTTAATATGTTTGCTAAGCAATTTATGCTCGTTACAATGCATATGGTGAAGTCACCATCAGTTCCAGTTCTCCTGGTTCTCACCAGGAGAACTCCTCAACAATTGACGCCCCTGCATCGGGAAAAGCAATATTTTGTAAATGGTGATGAGGATTTGACATTAGGCTATTGTAACTTAGATAAATTACAAACTTACCCACTAAAAAGTGAAAAATAAAAACGCTTTTACTAAAAAAAAATAACAACCGACTTCCAAAAAAAAAACACTATAAAGTGAAAAATAACTTTAATTTCGAAAGTCGGTGGCAAAAACTAAAATACAGATCTAAAGACACCGACTTCTGACATTAAAGTTATTATTCACTTTGTAGTGTTTTTTTTGGAAGTCGGTTGTATTTTTTTTTTAAGTTTTTTTTTGTATTTGCAGATGCAATATATAAATATTATATAGCCTACGTCACTCTCACAATTAAGACGAATCTAACTACACCTCATATTATGTTAAAATCGATCAAGCCGTTTAGGCTAAAGAGCGTGCCAAAGAAATAGACATAATACATACACACACTCGAAAAACATTACCCTCCTTCTGGGCCAGTCGGGTAAAAATATACCTCTACCCGTCACCGAATACAGGCGTGATGTTATGTCATCATCCAACAACATGTTGACATTAAATCGAACAAACCCGCTCCTGGTATGAATAAAATTAATTACAGATAATAAACAAAAGACTTGTCACTACTTATCTTTATTAAGTACATTCAAGGAACGAGTAAGTACTTGTACACATGGTTTTAGAAAGTTCAATGACATACATAAACTCACGCTTTTTTCCCATGGGGGTAGGCAGAAACTACAGAACGCCACTTGCTACGCTCCTTATATACTGCTTTTGCTTCTTTAACGTTTATACAAAGAAGAAAGAAAGTACGTTTATTTGCGGTAAACATAACGCAAAGAAATAAAAACCGGCCAAGTGCGAGTCGGACTCGCGCACGAAGGGTTCCGTACCATTATCTATAAAAATGGCAAAAATGATCACGTTTGTTGTATGGGAGCCCCCCCGTAAATATTTGTTTTATTTGCATTTAATTATTTATTTTTAATGTGAATATATAACTAAATATTCTGTGAACTTTTCAAGCATCTACCTGTTACCGTTATCAATATCGAGCAAAAACGAGCAAAAAAAAACACGTTTGTTGTATGGGAGCCCCCTTAAATATTTATTTTATTATATTTTTAGTATTTGCTGTTATAGCGGCAACAGAAATACATCATCATGAAAATTTCAACTGTCTAACTATCACGGTTCATGAGATACAGCCTGGTGACAAACGGACAGACAGACAGACAGACGGCGGAGCCTTAGTAATAGGGTTCCCGTTTTACCCTTTGGGTACGAAACCCTAAAAACACAAACACGAAAGAACTAGTACCCAGCACCCTAACACCCTGGGTACACAGTTTGAATGACAATTGGAATGATTTTGAAGTACATCCATTGCTTCATACGTTCGAAAAATCCTTTGTTCCCACTACTGCCACCGAACTGTACCACCGGTGGTACTAGGGGGAAATCTCGTTCTTTATAGTACCATCATTTATTTAGTGGTACTAGTGAGACTGTTTGGAAACAGTAATTTGGAGGGGCGGGCCATGTGATAGTAGTTTATCTATACTACTCTACAGATCGTATTTTACAACCGATCTGAGGGCCAAGTCTGCTATTTTCAATGATTGGTCATTATGACGACCATACCAAGGCAACGCCATGACCATTGTGCCAATAGTTTGTAACCTCCTAAATTCATAATGGCGTGACAAAAGTCCATAGGGAAGTCAAAATAATAGGAGCTTGTCAGTACGAGATTACCAAATACAGACATTTTTTCCAATGGAGTATCAGTGGCACGCCATTGGAAAATCATAGACGCCTTTCAATTAAGGGATTAGCAAAACTGTCAAACTCTACAATTACGGTGCCAATGATCGGCCATTCTGACACAACTAAGTTAGCAGACTTGGCCCCCTGGACGACACTTGGTATACAGGTTTTATGTCTTTGTAGATTTATTTTGTCGTCGTGGATTTTTGATTGGAGGGGTAATTCCTCTCTATAAGGGGGGATAAAGGATATCTCCGCCTTATGAGATCCGATTACGATGGTTCTTTTTTAATTTGAAAGGTAAACCTAACCTGGATATAAAACATTAAGTTGGTCTCATAGAAATTTTGTGAAGATCTGATGAGGAAGATCCTCATCAGATCTTCACAAAATTGAAAAAGGCGTGATGAGTAGAATTATTATTATTTATTACATAATTATTAATATTATTTTAAGTCTGTTAGTTCTTTTTTAAATGATGTTAATATTTTCAAAATAAAGTTACATTCAACCACCTTTTCATGTGTCTGAAAGAGGTCTGAAATGTGGTATGAAAAAAATCTATTAATAAGCAAATGACACATGAAATTAGGTAGAAAATGGAACCTTATTTCGTGGGTTGAACGCGTAGGTGGAACGTGAAACTCAATTTAACTAATAGAACCTCATTCCGCTGTCCTTTATTTCAGTAAAATGATTATTTATATACTAAAGCTTTCGAATTCTCTATTTTACCTTACAGCGCTTTACCATTTTCTGAGCCGTCGAATCGGAAAGTTGTTCACAATGAATTGGAAGTGTCAAAAAGTCTATGACGGGCTGCAAAAAGCCGACAATAGTTCTTCTCTCCCTACTTCAACTTACGAGCCATCTGGATGAACTAGAAACTGTTAAGAATTTTGAAAAGGACCACAGAGCACGGAGACCCCTTGGTGGCCGGTGTTAGAGGTGGCATTGTCAAAAGTTTTCATATAAACCAAGCGTGTCACAGCAGACAATGTTTTTTTTTAATTACCGTTATTTTCACGGTAAACAAAAATTCCGTAAAATATCGACGCCTTGGAGCCTTCTCCCTGCCCTGTCTCGCTTGCTCGGGTAACCGCGAGCAGTAGTGTGCGAGAGACATAAAGAGTGAGGTGACACGAAGTAAAATTGAAAATCATCCCCGAATTCGTTTCGTTCGCCATCTTTGCCGATGAGATTGCCATTGGGCACACAGCTTGTAAACCTATAATATTTCTGACTGCTGGACATCTCAGAGTAGTTAGAACTACATAGAAGGTAAAACTGTTGCAGTATTTAAAAGCAGAGTGAAAGAACACTATCTGTCCACTTCGTCGTAGTTGCGTTGCGTCAAAAGTCCGAAAGTCTGACAGCCAGTCAGTCAGTACCAAGGGATATCGTATTACCCAGTTACTGGGTTGTGGAGATCAGCTCACTCCATCGTCGACTCTGTCTCTGTCACCTTTGACCTAGACTAAGGTCAAGAGCAAACCCATCGCAAATAAAAACAAAAAAAAGGTAGGCAGTCGCTCCATGTAAAATACTGGTATCCAGCTGCATCCGGTTAGTCTGGAAGCATCATTCTTGAGAAACAACAGGTAGATTGATTGATTTTGATTGTACATAGTTACCTCTAGAACTTCGCACAAGTAAACAGGTAGGTACTTATCTCTAAACACAACAAAGTCAGTACTTAAAGTTCTGCTCACGTTCTAAACTGCATACGGGAGTGGAGCTATCTATAGATGCGTGAGTGTTTGTACAGACAGACGAGGTGTCTATGTACTGACTGTAAATGGCTTAAGAGTCTACAATACCTCAAATGACTTAATCAAATCAAATCCTTAATTTTCAGACATTTAGTCCACTTTGTTAGTAAACACCGACTTATACACTATGTTTAGTAAGAACAGCATAAATAGAAAAAAATATAAATTGAAAAATACATTTAGGACGATTCATTTTGGTTTCGATCGAATATACTACTAGAGTTTATTCGATCACAACCCGGACGAACGCCTTCATAATTGGAGGATCGAATTTCTCCGCAATAACCTGCAAGATGCCGTTAGAACTACCGCGTAACCTGCTCACTAATGAAGCAGTTATTTTACGTCTGATGGCGTGGAAGCCATCAACCCTAGCTTCCGCAAACATATTCGAAGCACTACAGAAACGCGGTAGCCCCAACAACATCCTAAATCCATTAATGTATTAGACTCGCAAGGCACTGAGCGATCTCTGAGTATATGTGGTCCACAGGCTGCTCGTGTAAAATGTTTGGCAGTCTGCTTTAAACAGGGTGATTTTTGCCTGTGACCTGCAACGAGCAAACATGGGCGCCAACATATTATTTCAGACTTCCAGCGCCCTGCGCTCCCTTTCAATATCCTTTTGATCGTCTAGGCCCTCAGTAACTCGGCCTAAGTACTTATCGTGATCCTCCGTTACTATCGAAACTACCGCAAATATCTTAGGTAGTTTGAAAGTAATATCGTTCGTACCCAAAGGGTAAAACGGGAACCATATTACTAAGGCTCCGCCGTCTGTCACCAGGCTGTATCTCCTGGACCGTGATAGTTAAACAGTTGAAATTTTCACAGATGATGTATTTCTGTTGCCGCTATAACAACAAATACTATAAAACCGAATAAAATAAATATTTAAGGAGTCTCCCATACAACAAAAGTGTTTTTTTTGTTCATTTTTGCTCGATATTGATAACGGCAACAGTTAGACGCTTGAAATATTCACAGAATATTTAGTTATATATTCACTTTAAGAATAAATAATTAAATTAAAATAAAACAAATATTTAAGGGGGGCTCCCATACAACAAAAGTGATTTTTTTGCCATTTTATAGATACGGAACCCTTCGTGCGCGAGTCCGACTCGTCATAAAGTATTTTCCTACAATACTTAAATATTCACATATAGAATTGATGTGTATGCGTTCTAGTTTAACATAATTTTTTTTGCATAACTTACTTGCATTAAGTGATGGCATAATAACAGATTTAAAAGTGACTAAAATCATATATCTGCGCCTTAAGTTAAACCGGTTAGTCAGTTACGTCTTATGAGTAACT
The DNA here is from genome assembly GCA_963921375.1 of Tiliacea citrago. NCBI lineage: Eukaryota > Metazoa > Arthropoda > Insecta > Lepidoptera > Noctuidae > Tiliacea > Tiliacea citrago. The sequence goes on along the minus strand of OY992807.1, from coordinate 12,434,184 downwards.
CATGTATACGTACAAACGGGCTGCTACTTGCGCACAAATTAATAAACCCGCGGCCTCAAGGTGATCAGGCGACCACAGTAACAAAAACAATGTAAATTTGTTATGCAATCCATGCAACGATGAGGGACCATTTTGGTTACCCATTGAAAGGGTTTTCGATAGGGTTTTCCTAAGCGGTGAAACAAAAACCCATACGATATGGGTAACCCTTTTGTACGGCTTAAATTAAATTTTGGTTACCTGTTGAAAGGGTTTTTGATAAAAACCCATACGATATGGGTAACCCTTTTGAACGGCTTACTTTAAGCCATTCAAAACTACCCACACCGTATGGGTTTTTGATTAACTGCTTAGAAAAACCCTATCGAAAACCCGTTCCATTGAAAGGCCTTTCGATAGGGTTTTTCTAAAATGGTAACCAAAATGGTCCCTGGGTAGAATAGAGATAGAATTGGTCATGCTACGCGTGCTGGGCGGATATCGAAATTACATAATATTATGATTTTTTCATGTCACTGGGTTTCAAGAAGGAAGGGGGAAGGAGAACCCATTGAATGGGTTATCATGTAATCCTTTCACTGGGTTTCAAGTATAAAACCCATTCAATGGGTTATCATGTAATCCTTTCATTGGGTTTCTAGTATAAAACCCATTCAATGGGTTACATCATTTTTTTTGCCGATTTTATAGCTAATGGTACGGAACCCTTCGTGCGCGAGTCCAACTCGCACTTGGCCGGTTTTTTAAACGCGCCGTTGACGCGCGTTTGTAGCGATACAGACGCAATAAGCACGCGATTCGGACACAACCTGTAGACGCCCATAGGAAAAGCGCGCCGTCGGCGTCGACGCACGTTTATGATTGAACTGTCGTTAATTTTTCTAATGCTATAATTAATGGAGTATCGTTGTTCAGTCAGTAGATAGGTAGCTATGTTTGTATACCAAAAATCCCCAGACCGCATCGTGGTCAAATTATGGACGTCACCAAAAAATTTAGTTCAAAACAATATCAAGTAGAGGTTATTTTGTAATTGATTTGTCCTCAAAGCGATCATATAATTATCATTGCCGTTTCCGGGAACACCAACATGGCATTTATAATATTTTTACTAACCGACTTCCAAAAAGCAGGAGGTTATATTTATGTTCGTCTGTATGTTTTTTTATTTTTATGTTTGCTCACTGATTTCTCCGTCAATCGTTGACTAATTTTGATTTTTTTTTTAATTTGAATGGGTAGGCTCCCGATGTGGTCCCATTGTCACCAAGTCAGAATCTGATGAGGGCATCCCATGGAAATCGAGGGAAATCCTCAAATTGTATAGGCACACCTTTAGCGATGTGGGTATTTTTTGTAGTAACTAGTGCATTTGCTCTCGTAAAGTACTGGTGAAGTGGAACTGATGGTGACGACCACAGATGGCCACCGAAACAACATAATAAAGTTTAACGGGTTGCGATTGGATTAGGTCCTTTAAATTTATACTCGTCACAATGCATTGGTGAGTGGCAGTTCTTCTGGTTCTTACCAGGAGAACTCCTCAACAATTAACGTCCCAGCATTGGGAAAAGCAATATTTTGTAAAAGGTGATGAGCAGTTGACATTAGACTATGGTAACTTAGATACTTACTTAAATTAAAATGGAAGTCGGTTGTTTTTTTACGGTTCCGTACCCAAAGGGTAAAACGGGAACCCTATTACTAAGGGTCCAACGTCTGTCTGTCCGTCAGGCTGTATCTCATGAAACGTGGTATTTAGACAGTTGAAATTGTCACAGATGATGTATTTCAATTGCCGCTCTAACAAAAATCCAAAAAAAACAGAATAAAATAAATATTTAATGGGGCTCCCATACAACAAACGTGATTTTTTTTGCTCGATATTGATAACGGCAACAGGTAGACACTTGAAATATTCACAAAATATTTAGTTATATATTCACTTTAAAAATAAATAATTAAATTAAAATAAAACAAATATTTAAGGGGGGCTCCTATACAACAAACGTGATTTTTTTGCCGTTTTTGTAGATGAAAATGATGTTTTTATAGACGGAAGCCTTCGTGCGCGAGTCCGATTCGCACTTGGCCGGTTTTTTATGTTACGTAGTGACACCGCAACACTGTCCTTTGAGTTGGTAACACAATTTCAATAATTTGCTAAACGTGACTTGGGGTCAATTTGAGCCAATGAAGTAACATTGTGAAGGGGGTGTGACACAATGACGAATAAAATTCATAACAGGTATCCATTTATTGAAATCAACTGAATGATTCAACGAAAAAAACAAAACGTTTTGTTAAAAAATAAAAGTCGACAAGCCGTCGTAATTCCCCAGCTCTGTGACATATTTTAATTTGTAGGTCAACATTATGTCTTTAACAATAGCACAGCTGATAAATAATGGATGACGATCGTGTTTGAATTGTAAACAATAAGAATTAATTAAGTAGGTACAAATATTTTACCTGCAACTTTTACTTCAACAAGTATTTTATGAATAGTAGAATGATAAGTTGAAATATTTTTATTTTGCAATACGAAACAAAAAATCTAATTTCTTCTTGCAACAGACCAAACCCACGCCAACAGTTTCAATCCCAATTTCAATCATTTAAACATTTTCTTCATACGTACAATATCTTCATTCAAATAAAGTTATTATCTTTATTCGTTTAGCGTTCTCTACGCATTTTAACACCATACTGCGATCGCCAACCCGCCTGCCAAGCGTGGCGATTATGGCAAACCCCCCCATTGGGGGAGTTCTATGTCCAGCAGTGAACGTCTTTCAGCTAAAATGATGATTATCTTTATTATTAATCACAATCTGAATGATTTTAAAGGATATTGCTAATCCATTGCTTCATAATCATGTTCGAAAAATTTGTCCGCTCAACAACGTAACAACGCAATGAATGTTGTTGAACTGTAAAACAAAAGTTATTGCTACCGTGTATTACGCAACTACCCTGCCGTTTGTCCAATCAATCCGGAAATTGGCGAATGTTTCCGTTCTTTTCTAACACTAACTATTCATACAACAAATAATGTCTGTCTCTTTCTGGCAACCCAACTTATCGGACAGCGCACTTTGCACCGACACAGTTTATAAACAAAACGTGTCCTTCAAATCTAAAAACAAGATGGCGGTTCAAAGTCCAAACAGCTGTCCGCAGATAGTTTTGCCGCGAACTGGAAAAGTTGGCACGATGCAAAATTTGTATATTGAACCGCGGATATAATTAGCCGGTAATCAAACGTTAATTACCTGAAAATATTGCGTTATTTTAGTCACAGTCAAATATGAGCCCAAAAAATATTTTAAATAAGGTAAAAAATCTGGGATCCTGGCAATGGTAAAGAGAAGAGACCAGTCTGGAATAACTAAGCCGAAAAAGGGACTCGAAAAATTACACAACAGGTACTGAGTACTGACGGATGGGCTTCAGGATTAAATTAACGTCCGTCAGCCATTCTTTTTCTCTCCTATTTCTAAGCTACACGTCGCAATCTACAAGGTTCCCAGTTTATCTTTGGACATTACAACGACGAGCAAAAAAGCTAAAGCATAAAATGTTTACGCAACCCGGCAAGATAGGGCACAATTTGCTGTCAAATTCCATACACAACACAAAATAAATAAACGCCGAGAGTCAACATATCGTTTTCAAAGACATAGTCAGTTAATTCCGCTAAATTCACTTATTCTAGTAATCGTATACTTGTTGTTAATTGCCGTGTTTTCCCAGACCAACAATGTAGCTATGTTAAAACGTTCTAGAATACAATTCTAAAGCGGTGATTCATCGTATTTCTTGAATGAATGACCACTTTTCCGTTCTTTATACTTCGGGATGTTGCCATGCACAGCTGTGCATTGTAGCAAGCTGTTAGTTCCGGTTGTCATACAAATAGTTACAACCATCGTAATGGTTATTGAGTAGACGCCCAAATGTCTGACAAACGGTTCAGTGGCCTTAGAAATCGATTGATGTCGTTAATTGTCAAAATGAAAACGATTGCGAGGTGCTTCACGCAATAAGGATCCACGTTAGCCTAGAAGTTGATCCTGGCCATTCCTAGCGTAAAGCCAAGCCATTATTGGCGTTGTGTAAATAGAGACAATCCATTACAATGGAGTGTCTTCTGGCCATTGATAAAGACAATCCATTAAATTAGAAAGATTTATAATTTTTCGGTAATGACTTGGCTTAGCGGAATGGCTCGTCAATTGGTCAGGACCAGAAGGCCAATTGTCTTTATCAATGGCCAGAAGACCCCATTGTAATGGATTGTCTCTATTTACACAACGCCAATAATGGCTTTGGCTGTGTTGTGCCGGACGTAAAGAATAGCACCACATATTTCTTCCCGGAGGTGTCGTAAAAGGCGACTAAGGGACTTACTAGAGAATGGGCAACAGCGTTCTCTATGCATTTTAACACCAAACTGCGATCGCCAACCCGCCTGCCAAGTGTGGTGATTATGGCAAACCCCCCTTTAGGCGAGGCCTATGTCCAGCAGTGGACGTCTTTCGGCTGAAATGATGATGATGATGATGAATAATGGCTTGGCTTAGGGGTATTGCTCGTCCGGGGATCACGGAAGTAATACTACGTCCCAAGATCCCCGGCGCAATTGTGGGAAGGGAACATTGGGGTAGTTTTTAGTCGGTAAGAGTCTGACAGACCCTGGCGCGGGCGGAGGACATTTATGAGAATTTTCCACCCCGAAAACAAAAAAAAACAAAATAGGGGTATTGCTCGTCAATTGGCCTCGTGTAAATGGTCCATTACTAACAAATGCTAGGATTGCTACGTAGGCGTTGTAAGGTGTACTAGAAATTAAATAACATTTAGTACGAACGAACCAATTGGTTGTCGTGTAGTAAATATAATGCTCGAATTATTTGCTGGACGTTGTGCCAATAGTCCAACGAGGGTCTGTTAGCGATATGCCGAAGACGTAACACTAAATGTGTTGGGATTTCCGCAATGATCTAGGTGTGGAGTATGCGTTACTTTCAAGAACAAGGTTGTTAAAAACCATGAGGAATTGCGTTTAATGAACACTTACACCTGTACCCTAATTGCGTAACGCAGTTTGAATCGGAATCGGAATGATTTTGAAGTATATTGCTAATCCATTGCTTCATATGTTAGAAAAAATTGTCTGCTCAACAACGTAAATAACGCAATGAATGTTGTTGAACTGTCAAATTGAAACCGATTCCTACTGATAGTGTGTTCCGCAATTAGCCCTCTGATTTCTGAATTGACGATTTGCAGTTGGGAACTCTAATTTGGCAGGTGAAAACCCGCAAAATTCAATATTTCTGACGTTTTTTTGAAAATAATTTTAAATATTATAGCGGGCTACATTGACGGAATCACATTAAGAAGACGAGTACTTAATGCTAAAGTAGAATGTGACAAGTCATCAGCTGGTGCAAAGCGCCCGTTATTTTTGTTTTGTTTTTGAGAGCAGCGCGGCTACCGCTCCCCGGACTGTTTTGTTACAGATACAGCAAAAATAAAAGCACAATGACCGCGCACAGCACAACGTCCCCGTGTGCGAAAAATCGAAGAAGAGTACTATTCTGCGAGACAGATGTCTAGGTCAAGATCAAGCTAGATCGTTGACTGATATTACGGCAAGGCGTCGCAAAACAAAACAAGGTCGTTAAAATACAAAGCTACGATATTCTAGAATAGCGGTGGCCGCCACATAACGGCGACAGTAAATTGTGTGCTATCTCGACGGGTGGCGAATAATTATGTTTCTTTAGCTTTTTTGCTTGTCGTTGTAATCTTTAAAGATAAACTAGCTATTAATCATAATCTGATTGATTTATATATTGCTAATCCAATGCTTCATACGTTCGAACAATTTGTCTGCTCAAAATCGTAAATAACGCAATGAATTTACGTTGTTGAACAGGGGCCCAAGTCTGCTATTTTTATAAATTCAGTCATTCCAACACGATCCCATTGTCATGCCATTGTCATTTTGCTAAAAGTTCGTAATCTGGTAAATTCGTATTGGTCGATCATTGGTCGGTGAATGTTCTCGTAATATAATTGTGTTATTATAATGGCATTGTCGTATTGCCATTACTATAAAACCCATTAGTAGAAATGTCATTAATTTGCCATTATGTAAATATATTATATAATATATTTATATAATAAATGCAATTTATTTCAATGAAGTGTCAGTGGCCGACCATTGGAAAATCATAATGACGCCATTATAATAGTAGATTACCAAAATTGTCAAAATCAACAATTATGAAATCAATGATCGACCATTCTGACACTATTGTAATAGCAGACTTGAGGCCCTGGCCGCCTCCATCATTTTCATGTTTTGACTTTACGGTGTCAAAAAACACGCTTATTTTCATTAATAACGTTTTAGTGAAGTCATTCTAAGTGAATTGCAGACGCTACGTGCCCGCTCTTCTAGGAACCCGTACCTTTAGAAAAGGAACCTGAGCTGTCATTTGCATTACCTACTACTAGACTTAACCAAGATAAGCCTTTTTGGAAAAGAAGGCCGATTCTGCACAAAGCCAGTCGGAGAGTGTAACAGCGTGAGTACGGAATATTTCAAATATATTGTTTACGCTAGTTGTTCAGGCTGCCGAAAATTCCTAGACTTCAACACGCGGAAAGTTTAGCTATAATAATTTAGACTAGAATGAATCAGTGATGAATTTTGTTTCGTCTAAAAATATGGCACGTTGCAACGAACGATGTGGAATTCTTGAATCTTAGAGCCTTTGTTGATACTCTCAACCTGGATTATCCCAATTCTGGAAAAGGCCTCCCCAATCCTCATAACCTTCATTTAATTAAGTCCTTGTAGTTTATCTATTTAATATATAGGTAAACACTATCTCATGCACATCAGTAGTGATATTTCTGTCACTAATGTCAGTCACCACGAATGGCGGAAAACAGTTAGAGGTGAACCGCTTCCTGCACGAGAGGCGCTGTGGTGTTGCGCCTGTGTAGTGATATAATCAGGATTCTACTGTCCTGAATTCCAGAGACAATCAATACATTATAAATGAAACGTGGAAGAAATTCTTAAAAGCATGTAGCTTTAAAGAATATGAGGTAAGAATTTTCGAAAATCTGACAACGGCTTGGGGCTTTGGCACCAAAGAAGTAATTGATAAATTGGTGATTTAATAAATGTGCTGTCCCGGAAAGGAATAGGAAGAGAGGCTCGCGGGTAAATAAAAAAACAGGCCAAGTGCGTGTCGGACCACGCACAATGAAGGGTTCCGTAGTTAGGATGAATTTATCCCTAAAACAAACTTAACATTGTAGTTGACCAACTGAAAATTTAAGTTTGTAATCGCAAAAGATGTTTTTTTTTTTATGTGATAAAACTACAAATTTACAATTTTAGGACTTTTTCCTATACTTGTGCTGTAAGACCTTGCTTCTTGCCAAATTTCATGATTCTAGGTCAACGGGAAGTACCCTATAGGTTTTGATTTATTTGCGAGTATCGAAATATGTCGCAATAATATCGCTTATATAGCCGTATTTTTTTATTGCGTTGAAAGCTTGATTTTTTTAGAGCTTGAAGGGACCATAGACTTACATATTAATTTCAACTTGATACCTTTACGCGTTCCTGAGAAAAATGGTCTTGACAGACTGACAGACAGAGAGACGGACAACGAAGTGATCCTATAAGGGTTCCGTTTTTTCCTTTTGAGGTACGGAACCCTAAAAACAGCCGTACGGGTTGATAGAAGGTTAAGCTACGCTTTCAGTAGTCGGTTCGTAGATAGGTGACCATCCATTATACATATATCGAGATCCCTCCGTGCCTCGGAAGCACATTAAGCCGTTGGTCCCAGCTGTCATTCGTATATCTTTGACGGTCGTTACGGGTAGTCAGAAGCCCAAAAGTCTGACAACCAGTCTTACCAAAGGGTATCGTGTTACCCAGTTTCTGGAATGTGGAGGTCAGATAGGCAGTCGCTCCATGTAAAATACTGGTATTCACTTGCATCCGGATAGACGAAGCCGACCCCAACATAGTTGGTAAAAGACTAGGCAGATTGTGTCCCGGACAGTAATACAGAGAATCGGATTGTGGAGGTCAGGTAGGCAGTCGCTCCATGTAAAATACTGGTATTCACTTGCATCCGGATTGACGAAGCCGACCCCAACATAGTTGGTAAAAGACTAGGCAGATTGTGCCCCGGACAGTAATACAGAGAATCGGATTGTGGAGGTCAGGTAGGCAGTCGCTCCATGTAAAATACTGGTATTCACTTGCATCCGGATAGACGAAGCCGACCCCAACATAGTTGGTAAAAGACTAGGCAGATTGCGTCTCGGACAGTAATACAGAGAATCGGATTGTGGAGGTCAGGTAGGCAGTCGCTCCATGTAAAATACTGGTATTCACTTGCATCCGGATAGACGAAGCCGACCCCAACATAGTTGGTAAAAGACTAGGCAGATTGCGTCCCGGACAGTAATCCAGAGAATCGTTGATAAGTCACAGGATGTACCATTTAGGGAAACTAACAAGCGCTTTCCCCATTAAACAACAACGATGATGATCTTGTTTACAGATGATTCAGAGTAGTAGATTATCTATAATCTTAAAGATGTTGGCACGTGCACCGGTGTAGCACCAGGGACGAGCCGATATATACGATTTTATTTATTACAAGCATTTTTTTTAATAGGAAGAGTGGCTTTATATAGATAAATGAGCTATTTAAAGGTTAAGGAGTAGATGGTTTGGTCATGTTGAGTGGATCAATGAAAGGCGACTAACAAAAGGTACAAGGCAGATGTGAGTGGAAACACCGGGATGATTCGCCCTAGAAGGACATATGCGGGTCATCATGTCAGGGGGCCAAGTCTGCTATTTTCAATGATTGGTCATTATGACGACCATACCAAGCCAACGCCATGACCATTGTGCCAATAGTTTGTAACCTCCTAAATTCATAATGACGTGACAGTGGTCCATAGGGTAGTCAAAATAATAGGAGCTAGTCAGTACGAGATTACCAAATACACACAATTTTTCCAATGGAGTGTCAGTGGCACGTCATTGGAAAATCATAAAGACGCCTTTCAATTAGGAGATTAGCAAAACTGTCAAACTCTACAATTACGGTGCCAATGATCGGCCATTCTGACACAACTGCGTTAGCAAACTTGGCCCCCAGGTCAGGTGCGTAGTACTCGCAACCGGCGTGCGTGTATGACCAGATGTTTGAATGTAAACGAAGCAAAAAGAGTATGTAAGGAGCGTAGCAGGTGGCGTTCTTTAGTGTCTGACTACCCGCAAGAGAAGACGTGAGTTATATAAGACTGATGTTACTTGTTATAGGGAGACCAAAGAAAAGGATGCTTTGTGTTAATAATTATTTATGAGGGGACAGGGATGAATATGAAGACCGCATAACTTGGAGACGCGTTGCATGTGGTCGCAAACCTCACCATTCAAGAAACGACGAAGAAGAAGAAGGGATGAATAAAAATACTGAGACGAAAGGAAGAAAGATTGCGCCCCAAATAAATTGAGATAAGGGCTAGATAAAGATGAATTTTTGAGAAATAGAACTAGTTTTTAAACGAACAACAGGCAAAATATAAAAATTAAAGGTAACATATAGATATATGTTACGAGTGCCTTGAACAGAATCAGTCACAGAATACAAGGAGATCCTTGTATTCTGTGACTGATTTTGTTTGTTATAACAATACGGCTTGCAGCTGAACTAATCAATGTTGGAGTTGTTTGAACTATATGTTACTTAAGTTTATCCTAAGAGGCCGATGCTTTTACATAAGCGGCGTTAAGAGGGCCCTTCCCGGTCCGTCTATCGTCAACGCGAGCATGATTGAAAAGTTTGTTGTTTCATCCAGCGCAAGTGAAAACTATTAACAAACGAGTGAGAACACGATAACATTGAACGAAAAATAATGTGCGGAATTTTCATAAAACTTGTTCCAGGAAATACGTGTTTTTCAGTAAGCCTTACCAGTTTGTGAAATAAATGTTGGTCATTTAGAATCTCCATTACATTTGCAATGTTTCTATCGTAATGTTTTCTTAACATTTACAATTTATGAGTACATTATGAATGGCCAAAGTTCAGGTAAGAGTTTTGCAAAAAAGCAGATTTTTGCAGGCTTATACTGACTTTGTTTTTCAACATTTTTATTTTTTGCTTGCATAGAAACCTAGATATAGTGCACAAGATACCTATTGGTTCAAAAATTTCAAAGAAAGATGTGTTACAACGCCATAATCACGTACGAGCGTTTGTATGAAAAGTATGTCGGGTTGGCCGCCCTTAACAATAGTCCACTACTCAGGGGCGACGGCTTCATACAACTCCATTCCTACCGGCTTCCCTTTGAAACAAGTACTCTATTTGAGTTTACTATGACTAAATAATATAGTACTTAAATAGTCACATTACAGGTATTTAATAAATCATAAGATAAAAATGGCGTACCTACCTATAGTCTGTCCTAAATTGCGAACACAGTTTATTTTTTTTTGTCCTAACTAAGAATTCAGACGAATTATGGCGTTAAACTGAGAAATTACTTATATTTTTAAGGTACTTTGATATTAACTTGAATTAAGAGGAATTGAAAAAAAAAAGTTGGCTTCCTTCTAATAGAAGTTGTAGCTTCGCTACTGCGCACTACTTCAGCTCAAAAACTCCGACCCGAGACGGGTTCCAACTAGAGAATACAATCCCGAGCATGTTTTTCAATCCCAGGCTTACGGGATTTTTGAAGCCTTTTCCCGGGATCCCGGGCTCATCCCGGGATTAGACTATGTGGTTTCTAATTGGGCTAAAATAAAAAAAACACGAGTAATTAAAAAAAAATGTCTTTAATGTCTGCACAACACAACACAAATCAGAATAATAATAAGAAAAGAAAAAACACAAACCAAAAAATACTATACTTTTGCAAGAAATTAAAAAACAGCACAAAATAACTATTTAGAATTTCGAAAATATAATCGCAGAAATATCAAAGCATCCAATGTTTGACTTCCGAGCCTGCTTCGTAGTTTATTGCCAACATAAGCAGCAGCTGAAAACGCTCGTTCAGCGTCTACGCTGGTTGGATTGGAGGAATAGACAATAGATACTTATATGCTGTTTCTAAGTGATATCCACGAACACCTCCATTTTCGAACAGGCTCATTTCACGTCTAATACTATTTGCCAACCCCAATTCATTTTGTACTTGTACTTCAGGATCTGGGGATTTCATACTCTTGTTAATTTCCAGCTGTAACTTTTCCTTTAATGTCAATTGGGGTTGGGAGGTTTCTGACCTTAGCTCATCATCTGTTTGTGATCCTGACCTTGCTTCTTCTTCCGTGTAATCTCGACTATTAAGTCTTTTAACAATACTCTTTATTTGCTTCCACACTTCGCCTGTGTCGGAACTGGAAATAAGTCGTGCCATTCCAAATCCGATAATAACTGATTTTCAACATCCATTCGTGGATTTTGTAAATAATTTAACACGCCAGTTAAATCATCACTTCGTCGTTGCTTTATACGTTCCACTAAGGATGTTTTAATTTTTTTGGCAAGTGCCAAAAAAAGTGAGTTTTTGCTAGACAGTTGTTTTATAAGAAATTTCAAAGCGGCATCAGCTGTGCATAAATTAGCATCTCGCCGACAGATTGCTTCTACTGTCAATTTAATTGGGGTCAGCACATCAACAATTTTATTTACCAATTCAAAATCAACATCTTCTAAACGAATTGGATGATTGAGATCTATAAGAGCTTTTTGAATGCATGCTTTTAAAAGATAAAATCGCTCCAGCATTGTTAAAAGACTATACCACCTGGTTTTACAGTCCAAAAGAAGTGACAACTCTTTTCATGTTCAATTTTCACATATTTTTGAAGTACTGTTTAATTTTTCAATGGAGATCTTTTGAAATACGAGTACACTACAGTTTTGCGGATTTTCTTTATCAGCTCATTAATATTTTCATATTGTGTTAACCAGAGTTCAAAATGATGGTCACAAAATGATCTTGCGCCAGAACACGTACCAGAGTACGTGTTCTGGCGCAAGATCATTTTGTGACATTACGATTAAACCTGATTCTGGACAGTCTAAGTCTTCTAAATGGTGTTCATCATCGCTGTCGTCCATATAATCAACAGTCACAGCTGGTTCATTTATAGTATCATCTGAGGTAGGGCTATCTTGCAAATTATTATGTTTTTCATAAAGCACATCACAGACCGCCAAATTGATACCATGTGCGAGACACAGTTGTTGTTCAGTGCAAATAAGCCGCCCCACCTTTATCATAACATTCGGTCCATCGGTTACAATAGCCACGATGTCAGTTTCTAGGGAAATGTCAAATTTACTTAGACGCTCTTGCAATATACGAAGACAATTTTCAGCTGTCATACTATCGTAAATAGGAACAAGTCCTAAGTTCCTAAATAATAACTCCACACTGACGTCGTATCACTGTCTTTTTTTATGTCTAACAAAGTCTCCCGCCATTTGAAATACTTAATTTCAGATAATTGACTTTTAATTTTTAATGACGTAGCCTACGTAACCCGTCGTCACTGACGTAGCCTACGTAACCCGTCACTGACAGAACAATAAATGAAAAAAATAAAACCTGATTTGCATATTTATACTTTCGTACAGGGAATCCCCGACCGACGGGAAATACCCGCAACAATATTATGATATGAGATGATCGGGTGATTCCCCTGTTGGTTCGTTGGAGAATTACCTTAAAGAGTATTGTATTAAAGTATTCCGAGTGGGGAAGTCCCTTCTAAGTTCTACGACAAACATATTATTAGGACTGTACCTGTGTAGTAAATAGTGGGTACCTACGTATTGTACGAGTTACTTTTTGTCGTAATGTATTAAAATAATCTAGGCAAGGTTATTTTCAAGGCGCAACGGACTACAGAATACAAGCTAGACTTGTTTGTGGCAATCCCGAAAATCCCGAGATTAGCTAAGTACAGTCCCGGGATTTTCGGGGCTAGAAAACGGTCGGGATCCCGAGATTGTATTCTCTACTCAAGACCCATAAATATGGGTAATTGATTGACAGCAAATAGTTAATATCGGCACCTACTCCATATATTTTACATGATTACGGTCTGGAGCTCTACAGCATTTATGATCAGTGATGTTTATGATGCCTGTTGGTCCCAGTCAAGACTCCAGACAATAAGTAAGTCCAGTAAGTCTTCAATAAGTTATTATCTAATCTCTCTAAGTTGCCTAGTGGCCTTCTAATGTCACAGTTTTACCCATTACCTTTGTACGGGTGATTGGGACATCAATGCTTCACAAGCATTATCTCAAGATACTAGGCATAAAATAATAAATGGTATCTTGAGCTAAGTATCTCAAGACGGTGTCTTGTGCTAAGTATCTCAAGACGGTGTCTTGAGCTAAGTATCTCAAGATAGTGTCTTGAGCTATGTATCTCAAGACGGTGTCTTGAGCTAAGACCTCCCAACCCCAATTGACATTAAAGGAAAAGTTACAGCTGGAAATTAACAAGAGTATGAAATCCCCAGATCCTGAAGTACAAGTACAAAATGAATTGGGGTTGGCAAATAGTATTAGACGTGAAATGAGCCTGTTCGAAAATGGAGAAGTTCGTGGATATCATTGTACATATATAATATATACCTACAGTACACAGTATATTACTTTTGTATTATATAATGCAATGGCCTGTTGGTCCCAGTCAAGACTCCAGACAATAAGTAAGTCCAGTAAGTCTTATCGTAAGTTCAATAAGTTATTATCTAATCTCTCTAAGTTGCCTAGTGACCTTCTAATGTCACAGTTTTACCCATTACCTTTGTACGGGTGATTGGGACATCAATGCTTCACAAGCCTCTCAAGATGGTGTCTTGAGCTAAGTATCTCAAGACGGTGTCTTGAGCTAAGTATCTCGAGACGGTGTCTTGAGCTAAGTATTTCAAGACGGTGTCTTGAGCTAAGTATCTCAAGACGGTGTCTTGAGCTAAGTATCTCAAGACGGTGTCTTGAGCTTAGTATCTCAAGACGGTGTCTTGAGCTAAGTATCTCAAGATGGTGTCTTGAGCTAAGTATCTCAAGACGGTGTCTTGAGCTAAGACCTCCCAACCCCAATTGACATTAAAGGAAAAGTTACAGCTGGAAATTAACAAGAGTATGAAATCCCCAGATCCTGAAGTACAAGTACAAAATGAATTGGGGTTGGCAAATAGTATTAGACGTTAAATGAGCCTGTTCGAAAATGGAGAATTTCGGGGATATCATTGTACATATATAATATAATTACCTACAGTACACAGTATATTACTTTTGTATTATATAATGCAATGGCCTGTTGGTCCCAGTCAAGACTCCAGACAATAAGTAAGTCCAGTAAGTCATATCGTAAGTTCAATAAGTTATTATCTAATCTCTCTAAGTTGCCTAGTGACCTTCTAATGTCACAGTTTTACCCATCACCTTTGTACGGGTGATTGGGGCATCAATGCTTCACAAGCCTCTCAAGATGGTGTCTTGAGCTAAGTATCTCAAGACGGTGTCTTGAGCTAAGTATCTCAAGACGGTGTCTTGGGCTAAGTATTTCAAGATGGTGTCTTGAGCTAAGTATCTCAAGATGGTGTCTTAAGCTAAGTATCTCAAGATGGTGTCTTGAGCTAAGTATCTCAAGATGGTATCTTGAGCTAAGTATCTCAAGACCCATAAATATTGGTTGACAGCAAATAGTTAATATCGGCACCTACTCCATATATTTTACATGATTACGGTCTGGAGCTCTACAGCATTTATGACCAGTGATGTTTATATGCAATGGCCTGTTGGTCCCAGTCAAGACTCCAGACAATAAGTAAGTCCAGTAAGTCTTCAATAAGTTATTATCTAATCTCTCTAAGTTGCCTAGTGACCTTCTAATGTCACAGTTTTACCCATTACCTTTGTACGGGTGATTGGGACATCAATGCTTCACAAGCATTATCTCAAGATACTAGGCATAAAATAATAAATGGTATCTTGAGTTAAGTATCTCAAGATGGTGTCTTGAGCTAAGTATCTCAAGACGGTGTCTTGAGCTAAGTATCTCAACACGCTGTCTTGAGCTAAGTATCTCAAGACGGTGTCTTGAGCTAAGTATCTCAAGACGGTGTCTTGAGCTAAGTATCTCAAGATGGTGTCTTGAGCTAAGTATCTCAAGACCCATAAATATGGGTAATTGATTGACAGCAAATATACCTACTCCATATATTTTACATGATTATGGTCTGAAGCTCTACAGCATTTACGATCAGTGATGTTTATAATGCAATGACCCCAGTTAAGACTCCAGACAATAAGTAAGTCCAGTAAGTCTTTAATAAGTTATTATCTAATCTCTCTAAGTTGCCTAGTGACCTTCTAATGGCACAGTTTTACCCATTACCTTTGTACGGGTGATTGGGACATCAATGCTTCACAAGCATTATCTCAAGATACTAGGCATATAATAATAAATGGTACCTTGAGTTAAGTATCTCAAGATGGTGTCTTGAGCTAAGTATCTCAAGATCGTGTCTTGAGCTAAGTATCTCAAGATGGTATCTTGAGCTAAGTATCTCAAGATGGTATCTTGAGCTAAGTATCTCAAGACCCATAAATATGGGTGATTGCTAACTTAAAGTTTAAACTTTAAGGGGGATTTGATAAGGCTTTTCAAACTGAATATTAGTAATAATAGCAGAGCAACAATAATTTCATCAATTATCCTCAAAGATTAACTTGAAGCCCATGCTCTTTGAAAGACTGGTGATTTTCATTTATTACACAAAATTAAAACTCTAAAAGCAGGCTTAGCATGATGCTTTCTATTTCCACTCTATTGTAGAATAGAAATCGCTTGTCTATCTTTCTTCGTAGAAAACTGTCAGCTGTCTACACAGAAGCGTAATTTTTATCTACTTTAAAACACTGCTCTACGGTTCTCATGCTAAGCCTATGGAACCAGGAATGGTTGGTTAAGTTTCTTTTAGTACTAACCTAATAAGCAATGTGGAGATATGAATAAGCAGTTTTTTATACATGTATAAAATTTTGCAATATCAGGTGGCGATGACAAAGATAGGGTCAAAGTAGATCTAGCAAAGTCTCCCGCCATTTGAAATACTTAATTTCAGATAATTGACTTTTAAATTTTAATGACGTAGCCTACGTAACCCGTCGTCACTGACGTAGCCTACGTAACCCGTCACTGACAGAACAATAAATTAAAAAAATAAAACCTGATTTGCATATTTTTACTTTCGTACAGGGAATCCCCGACCGACGGGAAATACCCGCAACAATATTATGATATGAGATGATCGGGTGATTCCCCTGTTGGTTCGTTGGGGAATTACCTTAAGAGTATTGTATTAAAGTATTCCGAGTGGGGAAGTCCCTTCTAAGTTCTACGACAAACATATTATTAGGACTGTACCTGTGTAGTAAATAGTGGGTACCTACGTATTGTACGAGTTGCTTTTTGTCGTAATGTATTAAAATAATCTAGGCAAGGTTATTTTCAAGGGGCAACGGACTACGGAATACAAACTAGACTTGTTTGTGGCAATCCCAAAAATCCCGAGATTAGCCAAGTAAAGTCCCGGGATTTTCAGGGCCAGAAAACGGTCGGGATCCCGAATCTCGGGATCCCGGGATCCCGACCGTTTTCTGGCCCGATTGTATTCTCTTGTTCCAACTGATCATCGCACCGTCACACAATGGCGCGAAAATAGACGTAAGTGGACATTAGATTCAGTTAAGTTTATATTTATGTATGAGAATTTGTTTTACATTCTTTATTATTCATTAATATAATACAGCAGTTTCAAATCTAGTCCCGATAGGAATTGAGAAAAAAAAAAGAATTTCATTTTTCAATGTATGGTAATATTGGTAATGGACCTTTCGGGACCATTTTCTCAAAACTATTCAGAACTGTCGAGCTGAAACTTTACTATTATTACGCATAGCACGTGCTTTTACGAAACATGTTTGAAAGGCATAGTCAGCTTAGGGTCAGCTCACACCGAGACGCGACGCTGCGCGCACACTTTAAAAGAGCGACTCAAAATATAACTTTATTTTCTACACGAAAAGATACACATTTGATTGTGAGAATAGAGAATATATTACACCACGCAGCACTACGCCTCGTGATGCCTCGCCGCGTAGAGCGAAGCATCGCGACGCAGCGGTGAATCGCCGGTACGCGCGGCGTGCAAGAGCGGCGCTGCGCCTCACGAAGCCGCGCGACACCCCGAGGCGCAGCCGTACGTCGTTCTCATGCGCTTGCAAATGGTAGACTGCGGGTGGACGCGGGCCGGGCGGGAGCACGTGGCGAATGTAGACACGTTCCGCTGCGCCGCGCGGCGTCTCGCTGCGCAGCGAGGCGTCGTGTTGCCAACGATTTTACTATGCGCCTCGCGACGTTGCGATGCATCTCGCGGCGGCGCAGCGCGAAATCACTGGCCTCTTCCAGTATCGTCACGTCGCGTCTCGTCTCGGTGTGAGCTGACCCTTAGACGGCTTGCAGAGTTGCAGTAGGTTTTGTTTTCAAATACGCTTTAGGATATATTTGTTACAGCAGTCGGACGTCACACACTCACACGAGGAGGGAAAGAGAAAGCAAGCTCCCAAAAATTACATAATTATATCGTAGGTCTTACGAATATAGCTTAAAACCAATTTTGCCCTTACAGTTTGAATACCATCATAACAATTATATTGTATAAATTCAATCTCTTAGTATTGTATAATTTCATAGCACATGTTTGAGCACTATGTACCTACCATTTACTAAGTACCTACGTCTTTCATTGACTTGATTGTGCCCATTGGGTTGTGCCCTGGCGGCTGAGTGTGTCATGCTCACTCAAATGTCTCGCTGATGGTGGCGTGTGTGTTGGATCATTAAGTTCCCTTCAAAATGGTTGAGCTAAATGGTGCTAATCCATGCGTCATGTTCGTGAACGGGCGCCGGGATTGGTCATTCCTTGGCTGCCACGGCTTATTTTAATTGTTTTTTTAATGGTTTTATCTGTTTATTGCGGACGCTTTTAACGTGCACGTCCTTTGTCCTCACATGTATAATTTCAACATGAATGATGTAACCAATACTTTGTCACAATATTTCGATTAAAAAGAGTGTCCGTGGAGTTTCTTGCCCGTTCTTCTCCACAGGAACCTACTACGCTTTGGAATGGGCAAATAGCTTCATCTCTCTGACTGACCGACCCCTTGACAATTCAAAAGTGCCTGTAATTGGTTTATTTGAAATAAATGCTTTGAGTTTGAACGCCATTAAATGACCATACATAACAATATTTTCTCGCTGGTCAACCTTGGAGATCGTGTCTGCCTAACCGGACTTTCCTGTGGGTGCCTCAATAAGTTAAGACCTTCAGACAGGGGATAAAGTTATAAACTAAGCGACTACACGCTAAGGGTACCCCCTGAGGGGTACAGACCTCGGATTAGGGCGTCACTGGGGGAGGACTGCAAGGGACAGGAGTCACAAGACCCACAGATAACAATTAGCAGGTTAGGTTTTATGCGCATCAACAGCTGATAAAAATCTCAGCCAAAAATAAATAAGTTCATTTTAGAGAACGAAAAACTAGAATCCGGTAGGACCGCAATCAAGAATCAAATTAGATTTTCATGTTGCGTACGCGTATGTAATATTCTTGAAGCCAGTTTTATATTTTTCGCTAGATTCTTTTAAAATAATATATTTGTTAATGGGGACATACAGTGAAACATACTGACCTGACATCACCCAATGATCAGTATTTGAAATATTTTTAATGAAAATTGAGTGCGGTATTTTTCTTCAGTGAAAGAGGTATTTAATTAAACTGATTCAGTTTCTGCTTTAATTTTGGCTGTTGAACAATATTAATTTCGTTGTTAAAAGCTTTGCTGAACTGTCAAAATAAATAAAATAAAAGTTGAATGCAATTGTGATTGATTGTAATGTCAAACTGAATGCAATTGTGACTGATTACAATGTCTAAATAGAAGAGATTGCAAGTAAGTTGAACGTTTATTTTTCCAAGATTATACGGAAAAGGTTTTACAGCAGTCTTTGGATTAATGACAGCTTCTATTATCCGCGTCAGTGATAACCTGTAACTTGACCAGTTTGACACAATGATAACCCATTTCCTGATAGTTTCTTTCAAACAAAACATACTGACATGTTATACATAACTTTACATAAAAACAGCTGATGTATGAACATCGGCTGTTTTTTGACGCTAGAATATAGTCGCCAGCACATCGGATTATACCAAACTGTAAAATTTCGCCAAATGATTTTAAACCTGAAAATGTTGATGGTTAAGTTGAATATCGAATGAGAAAATTTGACAGTTTGTGGTAACTTGACGTGCTTGCAACTGTACCTAACTCGAAAACTGGCAAAAGAAACCTGCATAGTTATTCACAACCATTCGATACGTTTCCGTGCCGAACGATCATCAATCAATGTTATCGAAAGAGCCTCTAAACGCTGCTCACAAATCTAAAACCCGCACATGTTGGCAGCAGTTTAAACCAGGGACCGTACAACTCCGGTTAAGAGTTAAGCCTTTCGAAGGGGTAACCCATTCAATGGGTTACCTTTATCATGATGTAACCCATTGAATGGGTTTTATACTAGAAACCCAGTGGAAGGGTTACATGATAACCCATTGAATGGGTTTTCTTCTTGAAACCCAGTGAAAGGGTTACATGATAACCCAGTGACATGAAAAAATCATAATATTATGTTATTTCGATATTCGCCCAGCACGCGTAGCATGACCAATTCTGTCTCTATTCTACCCAGGGACCATATTGGTTACATAGGATTTGTCTAAGCAGATAATCAAAAACCCATACGGTGTGGGTAATTTTGAATAGCTTAAATTAAGCCGTTCAAAAGGGTTACCCACACCGTATGGGTTTTTATCAAAAACCCTTTCAACGGGTAACCAAAATATAATTTAAGCCGTTCAAAAGGGTTACCCATATCGTATGGGTTTTTGATGAACTGTTTAGAAAAACCCTATCGAAAACCCTTTCAATGGGTAACCAAAATGGTCCCTGGATTAAAACAATTAAACGACTACTATTCATCCGACCGAAATCAGGTAAACGAAAATATGTTATTTTCGATTCAGAAGCCTGTCGAATGTTGCTATCATTTTTACTTTGTATGAAAATGGAACAGTTACAGTCATGTGTTAAAAAATTAACGACCTTTTCGAATTTAGTAACCGAAATCACCCTTATTAAAAAAAAAGCTTGTAATAAACAAAACAGGTGACACAATTCTTCCACACTTATTTCCGATAAATCGTTTTCAAAACGTTTCCACTGTGACGCGTCACGTCTAACGTAATTTCAACGCCGGATTGCCGGCGTCTGTTGACTTCTAGCCAAAATTCCCGCGACTTTCTCATCACCGATGTATCTGTGACGTAAGAGACACGTAAAGGTTGTCATTGTTACGTTGAAGGTGAGAAAAGACTTTTCTTTTACTTACCTACATCACTTACATCATAATGAGTCTGTTGATAAGAAATGAGTACATAAGAGGAAGTCTGAAAGTGGCACCGGTGACCGAAAAGTTGTGTGGAAATCGGTTGACATTTGGCAAAATGAGAAAAATGTCGTGAGGAAAGTTTAAGTAGGAATGTGGATGGCTTACCAAGATGACGATTAGTAGAGAAGTATGGAAGAATTAAATATGTTGCGCCGACCCTGAATAAATTGGGATAAGGACACGAGAATGATGAATGACTCTGTTGATGCTTTGTTTTGCTAAAACATCTACGGACTACGATGCTTTTCGGGGAACTGTTAACTTAATTGCGCCGGTTTACCAAGCAGTCCACTTCTTCTTCTGAGCGTGTTGATGGCAATCATATACAGGGTTACTGGTAACTCGACGTATTCCTTGCATGACGTCATAGTAAGGTTAAAATGCAACAAATTAAGCCACCAAATGTTCTATCGAAATTCAGAAGTTTTTTTAAATAAAGTAATGACAAAATTTACGAAAAATAAATTTTTTAATTAGTGATCTCTGCCAAGTTTTCGGCATTTTGGATTTTTTAATTATTAACAAAGATTTGCAACGGCATCAGCTATGATAATAAATTCCAGTATAGTCGCACCGTAAATCCTTTTTAAATTGTATTTTTCATAAAACAACTAAAAACCTAATTAACTCAAAAACTACTGAATTTCGGTAGAACATTTGGTGGCTTAATTTGTTGCATTTTAACCATACTATGACGTCCTGCAAGGAATACGTCGAGTTACCAGTAACCCTGTATGTATAGAGTCACTCCAGAATTTGGCTACGAGTTTGCCACCTTCGGTAGCGTCCATGAGTGCCTGTAACGTACAGATTGTTTGTGATTTCACAGTCCACTGCAATTTCGTGGGTTTCGGTAAATGTTGTTATAACAATATCTAAACATATAATAATAATATTTTTTATCCGTGTATTTTACATAAAACATTGGTCAGGCAGGGGTCATAGTCCTAGATAACCAGTTCACTGTAGCCAGTGTAGCCACCCAAACCCTTAATCCAATATCTACGTTTCCATAATCCTGGAATAGTCCTACGCCAACCGAGGGTTGTCCTTGGGTACACTTGCATAGTGCGAACGAGGATAATCGTCGATTGGTGCCTCATTCCATTTAAAATTGTCTAAGGGGCCTCTGCGAGTTTGCTTCGGCTCCTGGTACGCCTTCCAAAAGACCGGGACCCCATGGTCCCGAGATACATAAACACGTACAAATAATAATACCTATATATACTTAGTCTAACCGATAGACAGATGGGAGGACGACCTAGAGAAGATCGCGGGGAACACCTGGAGGAGACAGGCGCAGACCAGGGAAGCATGGCACAAAAGGGAGGAGGCCTGTACTCTGCAGTGGATGGAACAAGGCTGCCAATGATGAATAATGACTTGGTCTAGTATAATCCTAGCTTTTAAAATCGTACTGAACATATCTGCCACATGCAGTTGCAAAATGGACAACGTAAAATATCATCAAAGTCATAGGTACCTATGCAGATTTTCAAGGGAAAAATTATATACGTTTGCGTTAAAACCGAGACTTAACATGATCGCGTAAAGAAAAGTGACACCTGTGGTTAGTAATATCGGACAGAAGATATTGATAACGTAAGCCGAAACCTAGGTGTGAAGTAACGTGGTTTGACGTTTCACGATGTAGTGCTTACTGGAAAGGAATACGTTTCCAGTACATTACAGCATACAAACAAAACGACGAGAGTTTTTCTAAGAAGTAGGTATTTTATGTCAGACTTCTTAGAAAAACACTCGTCATTTAGTAAAAAAAAAAATCGTGCGCGGTCAGGATCGAAAGTCCTTCTCAGGTATGATTAAAAACAACAACTTTTGACTCGTGAGACCTTGAAACTGACTTTTTTTCGAAGTTTCTTTTAGTTCGCATAGATTATTTTACCAACACACAGACCGTGTTAATACAGAGCCATCTAGAATAAGTTTTAAGAAGCTCTCATAAAGTTACCACCTTTCTCTCTGTCTCTTTCTATTATAAGAGAGAGAGAGAGCGACAGTC
Source organism: Tiliacea citrago (assembly GCA_963921375.1). Lineage (NCBI taxonomy): Eukaryota > Metazoa > Arthropoda > Insecta > Lepidoptera > Noctuidae > Tiliacea > Tiliacea citrago. The sequence continues at coordinate 12,411,470 of OY992807.1, read as the reverse complement.
GCATGGATTTTTCCTGAAAGATTTGAAAGATTTTTCCTTACGTGACAATTTCTACCAGTCAACTCCTACCGCTAAAGTTAAAGAACTTCGTACCAAAAATTTAGAAAGCCAACATGGTGAACATTACGAGGGGACACTTGAAACCAGCACAAATATTTCAAAAGCAGTACATCTAATCAATTTGTCTAGCTCTTTTATAACTATGTTAGGGTCGGCTTCCAGTATAACCGGATGCAGCTGAGTATAGTCGCCGGCACGTAACTTGGCATGGTTTTGGCGTAGTGGGTGTAAGTTCACGCATGCACACTTAATGCAACAATTTTTTTTCACTTCTATTGCTTGTCATTATTCTATGGTTACTGCCAGTTTAGAAGAAAGTCCTTCCGTCTTCTTCTTTCCATCTTCATCTCATTCATGCCAAGTTAAGTGCCAGCGACTATACCAGTATTTTAAATAGAGCGGCTCTCTATCTGACCTTCACAACCCAGTTACGCGATACCCCTTGGTAAGAGTAAGCAGTATAGCCAGGGACCATTTTGGTTACCCATTGAAAGGGTTGTCGATAGGGTTTTTCCAAGCGGTTAACCAAAAACCCATACGATATGAGTAACCCTTTTGAACGGCTTAAATTATATTTAGGTTACCCGTTGAAAGGGTTTTTGATAAAAACCCATACGGTGTGGGTAACCCTTTTGAACGCCTTAATTTAAGCCATTCAAAATTACCCACACCGTATGGGTGTTTGATAAATTGCTTAGAAAAACCCTATTTATTTATTTAAACTTCTCGCACACAATTAGGTACAAAGGCGGACTTAATGCCTTAGGCATTCTCTACCAGTCAACCAAGGGTGGTGAAGAGATAAGATGGCGGGTGCTCTGATTGAGAGAAAATAATAATATTAAAAACCCATTCCATTGAAAGGATTTTCGATAGGGTTTTTTCTAAAATGGTAACCAAAATGGTCCCTGGGTAGAATAGAGATAGAATTGGTCATACTACGCGTGCTGGGCGGATATCGAAATAACATAATATAATGATTTTTTCATGTCACTGGGTTTCAAGTAGGTATAGAACCCATTGAATGGGTTATCATGTAACCCTTTCTCTGGGTTTCAAGTATAAAACCCATTCAATGGGTTACATCATGATAAAGATAAACCATTGAATGGGTTACCCCTTCGAAAGGCTTAACTCTTAACCGGGGTTGTACGGTCCCTGAGAGTACAGCTAATAAATAAGGTGATTACCATAATCCTAACTTATAAATGTGACAGTGAGTTTGTTTGTTACGCTTTCCCGATAAAACGGATGATCGGATTTGGATGAAATTTGGCACAAGGGTAGGCCATGACCTGCAGGACATGGGATACTTTTCATCTTGGATCGCAGATGAAGTTGCGGGCAACAACTAGTATAAAATACGCCTCCAAAACGTGCTGTGTATCAATAGACGGAGTAATGATCGTAAACAACACAAGGTCGAAGCCATTTTAACAACAGTATCACAGCAGATAGCTTAACGTTATTATAATACATAACAAACTCTAAGATTGTTATAAAACCGTTGCGTTGTTCACAATAACACCAGAATGTCATTATTATTATCTATTGATAACAATGCCGTTTATTTAACACTTGAACAACGGTTTTGTAATGTTGAGGGGAGCGGACAACCTCGCGCCTCTTGCAACGACGATTTTTAATTAAATTATTAACGTAGGATAATAATAGGATTTAAATATACAACTAGCTTCTGCCCACGTCCGCGTGAAATTTATTTTTTAACAGACTTCCAAAAAGGAGGAGGTTATATGTTCGGCTGTATGTTTGTCCGTCAATTGTGTACGGATTTTGAAAATATTTTTTTTGTTTGGAAGAGTATGTTCCGAGGTGGTCCCATTGCCACCAAATCAGTATCTGATGATGGGATCCCATGGAAATCGAGGGAAATCCTCAAATTTTATAGGCATACCCATAGCGATTTGAGTCTTTTTTATAGTAACTCGTCCATTTGCTCTCGGAAAGCATCATTTGGTGAAGTGGAACTGATGATAAAGAGCACTGATGGCCACCGGAACTACTTAATAATAAGTATTTCACCGTTGCGATTCGATTAGGCCCTTTAATATGGTTGATAAGCACTTTATTCTCGTCAAAATGCATATGGTAAAGTCACCATCAGTTCAACTCCTCAACAATTAACGCCCCTGCATCCGCAGCATTTGACATAAGGCTATTGTTAATTAGATAAATTACAAACTGACCCACTAAAAAGTGAAAAATAAAAAACTTTTTACAAAAATAAATCAACCGACTTCCAAAAAAAAACACTACAAAGTGAAAAATAACTTTAATTTCGAAATCTCGATCCCGTGGGAATATCGGGATATTTTTTTTTATCAAAATTGGTCCAGCCGTTTGAGTGTGAAGAAGTAACAAACACACACATGCACTCACAAACTTTCGCCTTTACGATATTAGTGTGATAATATATAATAGTAGCTTTCAATTACTGAAATAATGTTTGGAATCGGATCAGTAGTTCTGAAGATTAGCCCGTACATACAAACTCGAAACTTTTTACCTTTTAATAACATTAAGTATAGATAGACCAGGTTTTGCGTGCGTTTTCACCCGCGCGGCGGCGGCGGTCGAAAATTATCCCACGGGAACGTACAGTCGGTGACCAGGATTACCTGACCCCTCTTCCATTATTCTTCTTTGTAAGAGGAGCAGGTAATGCTGGTCAACGACTGTACTACCGTCCTAAGTCCTAACCCAGGTCATGGTCTATCCGTGTGCCAAATCAGTTCAGCCATTAAAGCGTGAAAAGGGCACAGACAGCCAGACAGACAGTTACTTTCGCATTTATAATATGTATGTATTATTATTTATTAGACCAAAGAAAGGATGGATGGACTGTGTGAAAGATGATATTATTATGGCTAGAAAGGCACTCCCTTTCTAGCCATAATAATATCATCTTTCACACACTGCCGAGATAACGACTAATAGAAAAGTATGGAAGAAAGGGACATGTTGCGCCGACCACGAATATATTGGGATATGGGCAGGAGAATGATGAATATGTATTAGCATAGAAGTATCGATATGGATCTACTGGCCTGTAATGTTCCACTGCAGGAGGCCTCAACAAGGCTCTCATGCACATGAGAATGAAGACACTCATCTAAACAGTTGCTTACTGCGTGTTGGCAGTTTCCATACAAACGAGACACGAGGCTATACGAGGCTTTTGACTTTGTATCGTTCAGGGGCAAAATGTGCAATTCTCAAAATGTCCAACGGTGTCAAAATGACCAAATCCCAAAGAGACCAATCCCAAAATGTCCAATCTTTGAGAATTTAGCAAATTTGCTCAATAACTGTGTGTATTTTATTTATGTTATTTTGTTGTAATGTGCGTTTTGTTTGTTCAGAATACACAATTGTTCTTTCTTTCTTTCATGCAATTTACACAGTAAAACTGTGTTCAAGTATTTTTTCTTAATTTTCAAATAAAAATACAAAAACAAACAAAAGTATTTTTGACACCAGGAAAAACAATTGCTATCTGGAAACTCCGGTTAAAAGAGGGTTAAAGAATCCATCTTAGAACGGACTAAAAATCAAAATCAAAAGTCATTTATTCAAACTAGGCTGAGAATCAGCACTTTTCGAACGTCAAAATTACATAAGACAGTCCCCCAAAAACGCCCACCCTTCACCACTCCCTAGTGCTTTAGCTGGGAAGAAGTGGCGCAACAAACTCCCCAGCAGCACAGCTGTCTGTTCAGATATAAAACTTGAATCTAATTGTTAATTTCTGTCGCTGCTCAGTTCCTTATTACCAAAGTGAGATGTCAGATGCTACACATTATGCGACTACTGAAAGGCTCGTTTTTGTACTTGAAACGTGATAAACAAACCGAACCCTTTGAAATAGAAATATCAAAGCAAACATGAGTAAATATCTTTCCGTGAATTTCGGTAAGAGACAGATGCAATAATCAACACATTTGAGTGTCATAGGGGCTCCTGGCAAAATAATAAAAGCCGCACGAGACCGAAGTTTAAGCTACGCTTATCGCGGTCGGTTCGTGGATGGGTGACCATCCATTACATATCAAGAGCCCCCCGTGCCTCGGAAAGCACGTTAAGCCGTTGCTTTCGGCTGTCATTCGTAGATCTTACGAGTAAGAAGCCAAGTCTGACAACCAGACTTACCAAGGGGTATCGTGTTACCCAGTTACTGGGTTGTGGAGGTCTGATAGGCAGTCGCTCCATGTAAAATACTGATATTCAGCTGAATCCGGTTATGGAAGCCGACCACAACATAATGTAGTGGGGTAAAGTACTATTGATGTTCTAGGTATAACTTTAAGCATAAATACCAGCCCATTTATTACTTGCAGTGTTGCGAAGTCACTTTTCGATTCTTACCTGGGAACAAAAAAAAAAACATTAGTACCTTTGAACTCAAAATTATAATTAAGATGACAACAGCTAAAGCGCGGTCACTGTCAGACTGCATACAAAAGAAAGAGAAGCGCGATGACACAACGCTTGGTAATTTATTGCAAAATATGAAGGAATTATCTATTTACTCAAAAATGAGTTGAGTAGTCGAAAATAAAATCCAAATAAGACGTTCTTGTTATTAATTAAATACCAACCGTACGTTGATATTTAATACAGATATTTTGAATTAAAACTCAAGTAAAAGGTTAGTTTACCGTTAATTGTATCGAGATTTTTTTTTCTAAACGTGTTTTGGTAACAACCAGGTTCTGAGAAATATTGTTCAAGAGTAACATATTTTTTTTCCGCTACCACAAACTATACAGATTTGGCATTTTTTTTGTTTAAGACATGCATACTTAGATCATACTCTGAGCGATATAAATACATTCAAAAAATAACCGGCCAAGTGCGAGTCGGACTCGCGCACTAAGGGTTCCGTACCATTATCTATAAAAATGGCAAAAAAATCACGTTTGTTGTGCCCCCCTTAAATATTTGTTTTATTTTAATTTCATTATTTATTTTTAAATTCAATATATAACTAAATATTCTGTGAATATTTCAACTGAAACTTTTTGAACTTTAAATTTCTACCTGTTGCCGTTATCAATATCGAGCAAAAACGAGCAAAAAAATCACGTTTGTTGTATGGGAGCCCCCTTAAATATTTATTTTATTCTGTTTTTTAGTATTTGTTGTTATAGCGGCAACAGAAATACATCATCTGTGAAAATTTCAACTCTCAAACTATCACGGTTCATGAGATACAGCCTGGTGACAGACGGACAGACGGACAGACGGCGGAGCCATAGTAATAGCGTTCCCGTTTTACCCTTTGGGTACGGAACCCTAAAAAACTACGAGAATTATTGATAAATAAATGTTATTACTCTATAAGAGAATTTCTAAATGGCAATACATTGAATCACACTATTTTTGTAAAATGACTAATTTGTAATTTGACATAAGTATTATAATATCTACTAATTTAATTTTAATGTATTGCATGATAATTTGATGTATTGTATTTGATCTATGTACCGAACTTTTGTAATGAATTTTTTATGCCTCAATGGCGGGACATAGCAGACTTATCTGTAACTAACACAACATCTTATGAACCTATGATCCACAATAAATTATTTGAATTTGAATCATTTGCCTTAGTCGTATTATGTCTCTTTCGATGTTCTTCCATATCAGGCTCGTATGCGGACGTGCGCGCCTCGCGGCTGTCGGCAACCCACTGAGAAATGGGTCGCGTGCGACCCGGCTGTGTAGGTAGTTAGCGCGCGTAAGTACAACATGGAGTGATTTATCTGGTAATCTGTGGTTTAACGTGCTTTCCGAGGCACGGAGGGGTCTTGATATGAAATGGAATGGAGGATCCACGGACCGACCTTGGCAGCGTAACTTAACCTTCCATCGACCCGTGTGGCTGTTATTATTTAGTCACGAGCACCTTTACTTTTCAAAGTGACGTCCTACATAAAATTTCATAAACATCACTTAAGGGGGATGCGCTAAGGTAGCCCGCAAAATTCAAATTTTATTACGTTTTTTGCAATTTGCAGGTCAGTAAGAGGTTGTATGTTGATCTAAATATGATTCGCGGCCGTAACAAATATGGCTTTACAGAATTATAATCATTAGAATCGGCAATACAACTAACTGTCTTCGAAAAATCCTATTGAATGACTATTTCTGAAATAATCATTCAGTAGGATTTTATGAACTTAGAGAGTTGTAATGCTGATTTTAATGATTATAATTCTGTAAAGCCATATTTGTTATGGCCGCGAATCATATTTAGATCAACATACAACCTGATACTGACCTGCACACTGCAAAAAACGTAAGAAAATTTGAATTTCGCGGGCTACCTTAGCGCATCCCCCTTAATATTCTATGAATAATAAATATGGTTCAATTTACAAGTTTATTATGGCACGAGATGGAAATGGAGGATGGTCTGGCGCTAATTGTTTGAATAATATTTATTCGAAATACGTCATAAGACGACGCTAATGGGTTTACAAATAAACACTTTGTATTGGGTGTTTTGCAACTTGTACTTATAAGAAACCCCAAACCTTTAGGAAAACCTTTAGGCGTTAATTTTTTGATCAATGTAACATCGATTTCCAACAACAGAACTTATGGGTCTGTGATCGAAGCATCACTAAAACAATAAATGTCCATACTTTATACCACTACAACTTATTACTTCTTATCATTCATTCCTTCCTTCTTTCCTATCCTTCCTTCTTATCTATCATTCTTCTTATTGAAAGAAAGAAAGAAAATACATTTATTTAGCACAGACTAAAAAGCACACAATATAATATACGGCAGATAAAATAAAAAATAAAAATCAAATTAAAAGTGTAAACTGCGATGTAAAAAATTTGCAGGAAAGTGTGCCTCACGGCACGGCTGCATCAAAAAGGCCCCAGAAATGCTATTATGTAAATATCTCACCGTGAATACTTAGGTGAAGTGAGCATCAATAAATTGTATAGACCGGCAGTTCAGCAAAAATGCCAGACAACTAGTGCCTGACGCTGGTTTTCAACTGGACCTTATTCTTTTATTCTCTTCTCTTTCTTCGTCTTTCTCTCTTTTTGTTAATCTAATAAGTAAGCTGATTGCAACTAGTGTTACGTTATTAAAATAGGTAATGTTTTCGCTTTGCTTTTTCACACTTCATTAAAATTAGCAATGGAAATTAAGTAATTAATATGTTCGAACACTTACCCAATGTGTGTATTGCATTGTTTTTATCAAGAATAGAATACTCATTTATTTTCTCAGAATGTGGGTATTTACAATAAGGCTAACTACTAAATGCATTATTGCAATTTCGGCGAACTGCAACTTCAAAATGTTTTTTATAAACGATGGTATACTCGGACCATTACAAACGCAAAGTTAAGACATAAATATTTATATACGGCTCGCACTTACGGGCGTTATGGAGCAGTGCTAGTGTTGTGCGTTATTGTTATTGACATAATGATTTATGACTCTAACTTTACGTTTGTAATGGCCCGAGTATAGTAACAATCCTCTTTAGAAATATCGTGTACTACTAGGTGCCTATTCTTGGCATCAAAGCAATGCAAGGTTACTGGGATTGTTAAAGAAAAAGTCGTACAGGTGTGAATTTACAAAGGGCATTGACGACAATTCCATTCGGATAGCAATTGAATAAACACACTTCTCATTCATCCTTCGCTGAAGTATTGTTTGTCATCTTATCTTCTTGACCTTAAGTGAGACAATGCTACTTGATATTAGACAAACACTCAAAAGTTATAAACAAGAGGATGTGTTGCTATTGTGAGATAAGTTTTAGTGATAGCCCCGTCTGAAAAAATGAAGACAGATGTTATTATTGTTTTGAAATAGGCATGGATTCGAGAAGCTAGTTGTCAATCTTTGAAAACGATTGATTTTACAGAAAAAATACATTGTAGGTATATTTTTTTTGGGTTCCACTTGATTTCTTGTTAACTTAAGACTCCCCGAGGTCCTGGGTCGGGCAAAGTGTTATTGGAGTTTTCCATCTGGAATTTCTCAGTGGCAGCCCGGAGTCTGGACTTGTGCCCGGTTGATGGCAATAGGCTCGCCCCTTATTACATGGGACTTAAAAATAACTGGCGAAATGTGGGTGTACTATAGGTACACCTCTGCCTAACCCTCCGGGAAATACAGGCGTAATGCTGATAATGTGTACTGTTAACTTTTCCATTATCTCTCTTCTTAGTTGCTTTCGATGCTACGAGTGATGCTTACACACTTGTCGTTGTCACACGTGAGACGGACAGACTAATAACAAAATGATGCAAATAATACATCGCATCATCGCGTTCCTCGATGTTTTTATACCTATAACTACGACTCATGTAAAACTCGTGAATGAAATGCTATTAATCGCTTCTCCAAGGGTATTAATCACTAGTAGTTCTGCGAACAGTAGACCTCGCGACCACAAACTTTTTGCAAAAATTAATATACCAGTCTACCGCAGGTAGAAACCTAAAAGTGAGCAATTTACCGCATTTTGAGGAGCTATTCTGCTCATCACGCCGAAGACCCTCAACAGATCTTCACCAACTGTCTATGAGACCAACTTAGTCACTACCTTTCATATAAATAACTATCAAAATCGGATCTCATATGGCGGACAATGAAATGCTATTAATCGCTTCTCCAAGGGTATTAATCACTAGTAGTTCTGCGAACAGTAGACCTCGCGACCACAAACTTTTTGCAAAAATTAATATACCAGTCTACCACAGGTAGAAACCTAAAAGTGAGCAATTTACCGCATTTTGAGGAGCTATTCTGCTCATCACGCCGAAGACCCTCAACAGATCTTCACCAACTGTCTATGAGACCAACTTAGTCACTACCTTTCATATAAATAACTATCAAAATCGGATCTCATATGGCGGACATATCCAGTAGCCCCCTTTTTGAAGGAAATAGGTACCCCTCCAATCAAAAATCCCCGAAGACAAAAATCTGGGGTGTTTGTTGCGCCACGTCTTCTCCCCAGATAAAGCAATAGGACATGATGAAATGCGGGCGTTTTGGGGGACTGTCTTATGTAATAAATGACTTTTGATTTAGAATCTGCCTTAGATCTCTTTGTGATTTCTAATGTAATGCATGTCAGTCGCTGACACGAGTATTTTGCATGCATTAGCGCAAGCCGGATGCCTCGTGATTATAAGGTCAATCAGGGTTAATGTGTGTAGTGAAAATCATTGTTTACTTCGTATATTACAATGTAATTAATTAACTCAGTAGACATAAGATAACATCACGCCTGTCATCCCTGAAGGGTTAGGCAGAGGTGTACCTACAACATGTCCCAGAATTAACGCACAACCTCTTAAGGGGTCATTGTACTCATCATGTTTTACTATGGGGCCAAACCTAAATCGCGAAAAAAATAATGATGAGTACAATGACCCCTTAAGAGGTTTTGCGTTAATTCTGGGACATGTATAGTACACCCACATTGCGCCAGATATGTTTAAGTCTCATGTAGCAGAGAGCGAGCCTATTGCCATAGACCGGGCCCAAATCGAGACGCCAGATGGAATTTCCAGATGGATAAACCCAAAAAAGCTCCTCGGGAATGGAAACCAGTACCGAGTAGCGCTTGCGAAGCTGCGACCACTAGACCAAAGAGGCAGATAACGTGGTAGGTAAATTATAATATTCTAAAATCCTACACAGTTAATGATGGGTCACGCTGATAGTACACCTCCGCGGCGACACCATAGCAGCGAAACCGCTGTAGTTCAATTGTACTGGTTCGCGTCATGTTCCGCTACTCGCATCCGATTCGAGTTGTAACATTGTACACAAAACATTGTAAAAACCAATTATTTTTAAAAGAGTAACCGTGGAGTTTCTTGCCGGCTCTTCTCCATAGGAAACGACCAATTGAAACCTTGCACCTAGCTTTTGACGTTGCATAAGTGCACATGTAGTAAATGTTGATTTTGATGCTTTTTTTGGTTACTGGCAAAATAATGTACGTCGTCATAAGCTTTTTTTTCTTCATACTTCATCTTAGCGTGTCGATAGCAATCTAGATGGAGTCAGTCCAGAATTCGACTTCGTGTTTGGCGCCACCACTTCATGCTGATATGGGAGAAGACTATGAGCTATGCCTACACCTTCGGTAATATAGGCGTGATGTTATATCTACTACCTGCGGCTGCAGTATTCTCTCCTTCTCCCTTTACATAATCAGCCTATAGTGTATGTTCCCACTGCCGAGACACAGGCCTCGTCACTGTGAGAGGGAGCGGGCCCAGTGCGGGTTTGTAGATGTCACATGTCTGCGAATTTTTGGTCCTAGGACATGCCGATTTCTTCACGATATTTTCCTTCACCGTTTTGAGAGCAGTGGTGATGAAATAATTTACATAAGTAAAGCACCGGTCAGGGTTCGAACCTACGACCTACTGGGCCACCACTACTCCAACTCCCTTTAAATCCATCCAAAGGTTGTCTTTGAAAGAGCACTTTTAGCGATAAGATTGCCCATTGTGTCACCCTATGTAAAATTTCTACACTTATATCTGTAATTCATTATGTTGTACATAATAAACAGTATTCTTTATAGTTATTAAAACTGCTGCTACCACTATGTCAAATAACCCTGAAAGTTGTTACGAAGCAATAACAATGTTATCAACACAACACGTTCTTTCAATGTTAAAAAAAATATAATTACACCTTATCTATGAAATTATGTCATAACTCCACAAGTATTTGATAATTGTTTTTTTTTTATACTTGGCTTCTACTAATATCAAGGAAAGGGAAATTGCGTAACACACAGTTGCAATAGGTTTCACATTGCGTTATTTAAATTGTTGAGCAGACAAAATTTCCGAACATACGACGCAATGGATTAGCAATAACCTTGAAAATCATCGCAATTAACCCGCAGGTCATCCAGATAGTTTCAGTTTTAATCAAAACCAATACTATGATATCAAGCATTTTCTTCTTTCTCACAAATACAAGTTATTTATTCTTAACTTATCTCGAAGACGTGACTTGTTTTCTATTATTATGTCTCATATTTTTTTACCGATTTCTAAAAAGGAGGAGGTTATATACCTACTTATATTGTTATCAAGTCGAAACAACGTGAAATAATAACAGTTTTGTTATTTAATTGAATCTTGATTGACAATGATAGTAAGTATGTCATCAAACTATAACATCATGTACTGCCTCATGTCCTCTGAACTTTCTCAGTAGCAGCCGGGTGTGCCCGGCTGATGGCAATAGGCTCGTGGGTATTATATGGGACTTATACATAACTGGAAAAATTTGGATGTACTATAAGTACATCTCCGCCTAACCCTTCGGGGAATACGAGCGTGATGTTATATTATGTGTGTTTCTGTGTCAATCAATCTGCCTGCATTTTCCCAACTATGGCGTTGTCGGGTTCCAGTCTAACCAGCTGAATACCAGGGGGTCTACTACGAAGCGCTAAACCGAAGTATCGGCCTTTTTTGACTTTGAGTCCTTACCCGACTTACAGTTTTGACTTTGGCTTATAGCGATACCGAACATTCGGCCGATACTTCGGTTTAGCGCTTCGGAGTTAACCCCCAGTATTTTACATGGAGCGGTTGCCTATCTGACCTCCACAACCCCAGTAACTGGGTACTATGATACGCCTTGGTAAGACTGGTTGTCAGGCTTTCGGGCTTCTGCCGACCACTAACGACTGTCAAAGATCCACGAATGACAGCCGGGAGCAACGGCTTAACGTGCTTTCCGAGGCACGGAGGAGTCTCGGTATGTAAAGATGGTCACCCGTCCACGGACCAACCTCGGCAAGCGTAGCTTAACCTGATGGATCGACCCGTGCGGCTGTTATTACTTAGCCACGAGCTCCTCCGTGTATTTACCATGTGTGTCTGAGTATTTACCAAAAATACGGACAGCAACAAAAATTAGGGTCTAGAAAATATTAATTTGCCTGTATTCTGACCAGTAAAGAAAAGCTGCCCATTAAATTGACTCCGATTCAGTGAGACATATTGAAAAAGTAAAAGATGACCGAAAATTGGTTCTGTCAAATATGGTATGTCAAAGGAATACTTTATTTATTTATTTAACCATTTATGTACACACTAATAAACAGACAAGAAGAAAGGAACAGAAAAATACGTACTCTTATTACTAAAGAAATCTCTTCCAGCATACCTGCGATAGGAAATAGGCAAAGAGATGTAGACAATGTGTGTGATTATAAGAGAAAACAAAATACATCATCTATCTAACAAGTATACAAAAACTACTCTTCTATTAGTAAACAAAACTTAGATAATTCAAATCTGCATATAATTATTATTTTCACAATGAAATATAAATATTTATGAATGAGTCCGACGCGACGGAGTCGAGGTCAACTTCGTTGACGCAACAAAAAACACGGTCAACAACATTATGAATGAGAGAAAGAGAAAGCAGATAAAGAAATGTATCGTCGTATTATTGTGCTTTCTACGGAAACTGTACCCTAATTACGTAACGCACTCGTAATTGCAATCGCTTTCAGGTTGCCAATAGAATCAATTGCTTTTGCTTCATTTGTTTCATTAGAGATTTAAATTGTCAAAATGAAGGCGACTGTGTGATTTTGCTAGTTCTAAAGATCACGACTTATTTCAGTAGTAGGTGGTAGAGCATTATACTCGGGCCATTACAAACGCAAAGTTAAACAAAAAACATCATTATCGGTCTTCTCGCTCGCAGTTACGACCATAATGGAGCAGTGCTATGTTGTGCGAACTGTGTTATTGACATAATAATTTATGACTTTACATTTGTAATGGCCCTAGTATGAAAAGTCACTTTGACCCCAAAACCTGTAGCAGTTTTATCTTAAATTAATGATGTATTTGTAACGGCACTGCATGGATAATGAGAACAAATGAGGCTACGGTTATGTACTACATACAAAAGTACACGAGTGTGTGTGCAGCAGCGAAAAATAAATAAAGCTTCCTACCCAATTATTACTATCGGTTATCTCTGTGTGGTGCCGGACGTAAAGAATAGCACCATACTATTTCTTCCCGTGGGTGTTATAAAAGGCGACTAAGGGCCTTACTAGAGAATGGGCAGCAGCGTTCTCTATGCTTTTTAACACCATACCTACTGCGATCGCCAACCCGTCTGCTAAGCGTGGTGTGATGATGACCAATTTTTTTTTTTCATTATGTATCCAAACAGGAGCGAATAGAAAGTTTAGCAGTAGTTTTTTTTGGTAGGGCGATGAGGAGCTATGTTGGTTGCGATTTTTACTTTTACTGTTTTATATTTTTAAGTAATCCTCTAATATTATAAATACGAAGAAGAAGAATGTAAATCAATATGACATTAGAAAACAGACAGCTTTCAGTCTGCTATTTTTATAAATTCAGTCATTCCAACACGATGCAATTGTCATGCCATTGTCATTTTGCTAAAAGTTCGTAATCTGGTAAATTCATAATGGTCGATCATTCGTCGGTTTTTGTTTGTCGTAATATAATTGTGTTATTATAATGGCATTGTCGTATTGCCATTATTAAACAACCCATTAGTAGAAATGTCATTCATTTGTCATTATGTACGAGATTAGCAATATATGCAATTTCTTTCAATGTAGTGTCAGTGGCCGACCATTGGAAAGTCATAATGACGCCATTATAATAGTAGATTACCAAACTTGTCAAAATCAACAATTATGAAATCAATGATCGACCATTCTGACACTATTGTAATAGCAGACTTGAGGCCCAGGGCTCGGAAACCGGTTCATTTTCTATGTAACCTTTTTTTTTTTGGTGGGAAATTATCAAATAACTTCTCCCGCTTTGGGCGGAGCGGGAAGGCGTGTCAGACTTTTAATTTGTATCAAAAATATTTTGTATCTTCGGATATAAAAATTAACCGGTTTCATGTCCTGCGCGCGACTAGCTTAAAATTACAATTTATGTTATTTTTTTGTAATGTGCGTTTTGTTTGTGGAGAATAAACAAGTTTTCTTTCTAAATAAAGATTTCTGTCGTCTAGAATGAAACGAAGGTGTCGTTTCATCTTTCTACAGAAACAAAGGTAGATAACAAATACAATCAAACAATGACTCATCACTCATCAGAACTCTTCATAACAATATCATCTTTCTAACTAACATGACAGAAAGCTTACGTAATGTTTACTAACTCATGGCCACACATACACACACAGCCACATACACTTATCAATATTAATGACACGTGTTATTTAATTGCTGTTTCATCTAAATCAGTTTTATATTATCTAATGACTAGCCTCTGCCCGCGACTTCATCACAAATCATAAAGGTTATTTGTGAAACATAGGTATACAATAGGTCATACATATAAAATTGCACGCTATGTTTTGTCTTAAGACAAACAAATGTGGTTAACATGCAAAGTAAATATGCTAAAATTAAAAATTAAAAAATGTCATTAATAAAAAATTACACATGTGAAAATTTTAAATACGAACAACTGTTTATCGTTTAAAAACTCGTCTATTGTTTAGTAGCATTTGTCAAGAAGAAGTTTCTGCAGTACGATTTTGAATTTTGACAATGGCAATACCCTTATGGAATTAGGAATGTTATTATAAATTCTCGGAGCAATTCCGAAAAAGCTTTTGTACAGACGCCAGCACATCAAGCTACTACAATCTGTCAAATTTCTTTAAAAGATTTTCAACTTTATCGTAAAATCATAAGGTTCAAGGTTGATAGGGAAAATTTGACAGTTTCGGGTAGCTTGACCTGCTGGCGTCTGTACATCAAAGCAGTCTTACATTTTATGTTACATAATTGATTTTTGTACTGAGCACGCAATTCAGTTCTCTTGACTGCTGATAGTTGAGTAAATAAACACGGGTTTCTTTTTACAAAAAGTGCAGTTTCTAATATATATAGTGCCGGAAATGTTAACAGTTTTAATGATTAGAAGTAAGGCTTACAACTGTCTGTGGTTTGTAGACTGCACATAGACGAAAAAAGAGAACAAAGAGAATAAAGAGTATTCTATTCTATTCTATTCTAACCCATCCGGGTAAAATTTCTTGTTATAAACACTCGGCAATACTGTAGCCAGTGGCGTAGCTAGCATGGGTGACTCACGGTGCGCATAATTGTGTCACCCAAGAGTAAAAACCGGCCAAGTGCGTGTCGAACCTCGCACAATTAAGGGTTCCGTGGTTGGGATATTATCCCAAGAACAAACTTAACATTGTAGTTGAAAAACATATTCTCCCATACATTCCAACTCAACTGCAAATGTAAGCTAAGTGGTTTATCGTTGAAAAACGTGATAGTATGTTTAATTTTTTATTTCACAGTCAAGTGTCACCCCCAATCAGGTGGCACCCGGTGCGGGCCTCAAACTTTTACCTCAAATAGAGTTATAAACTTATAATGTACTACGTTAGTACATTTTAAGTATTATAACTCAATGTTACGCTTTCACGCTAAAACGTCTTAACGGATTGATATGAAATTTGGCATATGGGTAGACCATGACCAGGGGGTCGACTCCGAACATAAATCCGAAGTATCGGTCGAATATTCGGTCGTTTCTTCACTACGGCTAACTCGCTGACTACGGCGAAAAAAAAAAAAGTCAAAACTGTGACTTGAAGTTGGGTAAGGACTCAAAGTTAAAAAGGAAACTATGGAAGTTATAAAACGGCCGAACATTCGGCCAATACTTCGGTTTAGCGCTTCGGAGGAGACCCCCTGGATTAGGACAAAATAATATTTTTTATCCCCATATTCCAACGAGATCTAGACTTATGCGGGTTAAACCGCGGGCCGCAGGTAGTACTAATACTAATTACTATAATTTACTTGGGGCAGGACGTAACTTTAGTACGGTTCTTCAGGCATCTATATTGCGGACCACACTCACAATCGAATTGGATTTGGCAGTTAAAAAATATATATATATTGCCTTGAGCCAAGCACAGAGCACAGGTACTGTCAATCGCTTTTATTATGCGAGTTTATCAACATCCGTTGCGTTGAGTTGGGTCTTTGTGAACACGGATTTGAAAAGAGAAGATTTTGCCCATCTTTTTGACTGATAATCTTTGATTGAATCAAAACATCTTAACAAGGCTAAAGATTTGCCGAAGGACCGATCGATGGCCGATGGAGCAGACGAGTCCTGGGAGTCTCCAAAGATAAATCCGAAGTATCGGATTTGTGCCCGGTTGATGGCAATAGGCTCGCCCCCTATTACATGGGACTTAAACATAACTGGCGAAATGTGGGTGTACTGAGTATAGGTATGCTTCTGCCTAACCCTTCAGGGAATGCAGGCGTGATGTTATGTTATTTCTAATAAATGCTGTCAAAAAAACAACAGCGGATTCTCTTATCAGTTGATACAGTTTATCATTCAAATTATCACGACCACCCAAGGACATTGAACTGCGGCTTAAGACTTGACGCGATTTATCTAAAAAACACTTACCAAAATTTTCGGACGTTGTCGGTCCATTGTCCGTATCTTTTAAATACGCTTTATCTCCGTGACAGTGATAGTTTTATCCAAAGCGTAGAATTGGTATGTTTTAAGATAAGAATTGACGGGTCTTTTTACCGACTTCAAATAAAGGAGGTTATCAATTCGATACGAATGTATGAAATATTATTGGAACTGGAATATATTCTCATAATATGATAATCTATTAGGGGCTTCCAAACAAATATACATTTTTTTTATAGGTGTTTATCCACGCATTTTACTGAAACTATAAATCGGTTTATGAGATTTTTTTATTGGCTAACATTTATTTCAATTTAGGGAACAGTGCAAGTTTGATCAAAATCGGTTCTCTAGTTTTCAAGCTATGGACTAAATGCTCGTACAGACTCGCGCGACAGAAACCGACAAAGAAATTGTGCTACTAGTGTCGCGTCGCGCTCGCGATATCGCACCAGTCTGTACGAGCCTTAATACGTATAAGTGTGACGGTCTGGGCTTATTGATACGAGCTACGGGTGTGGTGTCAAAGGGAAAACATCTCATAAACTTGTTCAAATTGTAGTGCATGTAAGAAAAATCAAAATTTTAGGTTGGGGAAAAAAGTTTTCGCATTATAGTATGTATGAACTTGTAATAAAATCTCTTTGGCTATACTATTTGTATCTGGCTGGTTTTGGTATCATTGAAAGTTTAAATTTTAAAGAACATAAATTCAAATTAGGAAAATGTGATTTTCATTTGTTTTTCGTACTGTCAAGATGAGTGAATCTAATGAAGAAATTCGTTACATTTTAAAATTTTACTAAAAAAAAGGTAAAAAGTGGAGCAAGATCGGCTTAACTGTAGTTACGACGTAGCTGAAGAACTGAAAATTGACCACAAAACAGTTTTGGTACATTTGAAAAAAACTGGGAACACAAAAAAGCTCGATATTTGGGTACCTCACGAGCTCACTGAAAGAAACCTAATGAACCGTGTACTCATTTGTGATTCTTTATTACGACGTAATGAAACCGAACCATTTTTGAAGAAGCTGATAACCGGTGATGAAAAGTGGATCACGTACGACAAGAACGTGCGAAAAAGGTCGTGGTCAAAGGCCGGTCAGGCTTCACAGACTGTGGCGAAACCCGGGTTAACTCGCAACAAGGTGATGCTGTGTGTGTGGTGGGATTGGAAGGGCATTATTCATTATGAGCTGTTACCACCAGGCAGGACCATCGATTCTGAACTCTACTGCGAACAACTGATGAGATTAAAGCAAGAAGTTGAGAGAAAGCGGCCGGAATTAATCAGCAGAAGGGGTGTGGTTTTTCATCATGATAACGCTAGAACTCACACATCTTTAGCCACTCAGCAAAAATTAAGAGAGTTTGGCTGGGAGGTGTTAATGCATCCACCGTATAGTCCTGACCTTGCACCTTCAGATTTCCACCTGTTTCGGTCTCTTCAGAATTCTTTAGGCAGTGTCAGGTTAACATCACGAGAGGACTGCCAAAACCACTTGTCGCGGTATTTTGATCAGAAGTCCCAAACTTTCTATAGCAATGGGATCATGTCCCACCTACAAGATGGCAAAAAGTTATCGAACAAAATGGTACCTACATACTTTAGTTAAATGTAAATAAACTATATTAAAAAATGTTTTGAATTTTCTTATAAAATGCGAAGAAACTTTTTCCCCAACCTATTATTAAATACTTATTACAAACAAATATTCCAGTTTTTACGTTTAAAACAAAAAAATCGACGTCAAAAAGAAATTAAGTTACTCAAAATTATGAATCAATATTTTTATATACATTTTATTGTTACAAGACATTAGTTAAATATTTGAGAATGTTTAAACAACAGCTTATATTGCAAAGGGTCCCGAAACGATCAATTGCAAATGCCAATTGTTACGTGATTGATCGTCTACCGAATGCAATTGAAGAAATTGGCAATATTACTACAATACAAATTGATGTCATATGATCGTTTCGGGGACCCTTAATCCATAAATAGCAGGTTTTCTTGTTATAAAATCGTCGTAAATACGATAAAGCCAGAGCCAGGAAGTATTTACCTAGGGCGCGGAAGGAAATAATCTGCGGTCAAGGAGATTGGTCACGCGCTGTCTGCAAATAAACTTATACACAGCATACCTAGAGATAGGTACACGCAGACGGTTAAACAAGATAGAAGACTCAACTAAGTGCTTCAAGAGCAAAATTGGATTATTGAAGTGAAAACTTCTGGCACGTTGGGCACTTTTGGGATGGGGAAAAAGCACTGAACTCGCGTGGCCGTCACGCTCAGATACATGCATAATTGTATAACCTGATATTGAGCTGAATGGTGCTTATCCATGCGTCATGTTCGTGAACGGGTGCTTTCAGTTGGGACTGGTCATCTCTTAGCAGCCGCGGCTTATTTTTTTTTTTTTGTTTGAATTGTTTTTTTTTTGCTCGTTTCTATTTGCTTGTACTATAGACACGTTTTTTTTGTTATATCGTCCTCACATTTAGTTATAACTTCAACACTAAAGATGTAACAATATTTTTGTAACATTATAATTTAAAAGATTGTCGATGGAGTTTCTTGCCCGTTCTTCTCCATATGAACCTACCGCTTTAGAATGGGCAACTCGACTTAAAATCGACTTGATAATTTTGAAACTTTTTAATATCCACGTTAAAAAGTTAAAATCTTTCTCGAGAACTCCCTAAGAACCTAGTATAACTAATGAAAATAGGATTATCATAAAGATATATATGTACATTTATATAATACTCTTTATTACGTAAGTACACCATAAAAAATACAGACATAAATGTAGTAACTTTACATAGGGTGACACAATGGGTGGTCTTATCGCTAAAAGCGACCTTTTAAAGACAACCTTTGGATGGATTAAGGGAGAAAGGAGAGACAATAATGCAGGTAGTCAAAGCGACAAGGCGTAATACTGTTGAAAAGGCACAAAACAACCACTGTCTGTGTAAAATTATTGTGCCCGGGTCCATGTGAGCCTTACACTTATTTTTAAGATCTTGTACACACATGGGATATGCATTAAAGATTTTAATTAGATTTTTTTGATTGTCGGCCCTGCAGGGCAAACTGACACGCAGATTGATACTCGAGCAAACCATTTATTTCGCGAACTATCGCTTGTCTAGCGATCGCAATTATACAGTCGTTGCTAGGCGACAGGCGAAAATAGCTTTATAGAGTTACTAGTTTAAATAAAACGTTACCAAAATTTATTTTGCAAAAAACAAGAACGTATTTTGCTTTTTGTATCTCATTTAATGTCAAAGTCAAATTATTTATTTCAAATATACACACATATACAGGGTCAAATTAAATTAGCTAACGAAACTCCGCAGGCGTGATGGGTATATCTAAACATGATAAAATAAAAGTGATTTGATGATTTTTTGGAGTCAATGACCGCTAGTAGTGTTATTACTTGAAGTGTGAGTTATAAAATCTGTTGTATCATGTTGAGATACCAACCACGTGTGTGAAGTTAAAAAAAAAAACTGATATTTTAAGTGACTACACTACCGGCGGTTAATGACCTCCAAAAAACATTATCAAATTAATTTATTTTTTGTTTTATCATGTTTAGATATCGATACTCATCACGTCTGTTGAGTTTCGCTAGCTAATTTAATTTGACCATGTATATAAGGCACTTATGAACGTCAAAATTTACAAACAAAAAGAATTGATTCTAGTCGCCCCTTCCAAAAGGAAGTTTCGTATGGAGAAGAATGGGCATGATACTCCACCGTGTTATGCAGCACTCGCTGACGTCATCACGTCAACGCCGGCTGTCGCTGAAAACAGTGCTGTGGCTCTGTCTTCCATAGGGTCACAGCATTTTGCTGATCGATGGCAGTTTTGATATGACGCATACTTTCCCCCAATTTGTTATTTTAAGTGTTTGCGTTTTTTCTTTGCGTCGTTTTAACGCAAGTAAACGCATTTTCTTTATTTTTATTTTTAGGGTTCCGTACCCAAAGGGTAAAACGGGAACCCTATTAATAAGGCTCCGCCCGCCGTCTGTCTGTCACCAGGCTGTATCTCAAGAACCGTGATAGTTAGACAGTTGAAATTTTTACAGATGATGTATTTCTGTTGCCGCTATAACAACAAATACTAAAAAACAGAATAAAACAAATATTTAAGAGGGCGGGCTCCCATACAACAAACGTGATTGCCGTGAACGTTGTAGGCCTAATAGACTGTAGCTTTGTAAACCATCTTCTATTTTCTTAAGTACTTGGTACTTGTTGACGGGCCTACACTGTCCTCCCTCACATTAACACTGTAACATGGAAACATTGTTAAAGTCCACTTTTTTTTTAAAAGAGTAACCGTGGAGTTTCTTGCCAGCTCTTATCCATAGGGAACGACCAATTGGAACCGTGCACCTAGCTTCTGACGTTTCATAAGTGCCCATGTAGGTTTATGTGAAATATTTTTTTTTTGATTTTGATTTTTCTGCCGTTTTTATAGATAATGGTACGGAACCCTTCGTGCGCGAGTCCGACTCGCACTTGGCCGGTTTTTTAATAATAACGAAAATATTAGCCCGTGTTCTAGAACGATGCTCTCAAGCATGTCAGTATTGACGATATAGGTGCACGCTATTTTGTCTTGGCAACTGGTAAATATCCCACAGCGTTATAGCGCAAAAACAGCACATCACAAATCTCTTATGGCGTAGCGACATAGCAAAAGCATTTAGCATAGCTAATGACGTGTGCATTGGTAAATCACACGAATGTGACCAGCCAAGAGTTTCTGGAATCCTGAAATGACAGGGAACATACTTTATAGGTCACGATCATTGACTAACAAAGAATGATCATACGACCGTGGTAACTACGTTGCAATTTTTCTTTACGTAATTTGGCAACCCGAATAGTTCAAGATGGATCGTCGACGAGGTCAAATCCAAAGGTGGCGTGCGTGATGCGATCCTGGACGTGAATCGCGAGGGCTGGTTCGAGGTAGGGTGGAAAAGATACTACATAGGTTTTTATAGATGACACTTTCTTGTTTAAAAATACGTTGTTACTTTTAATCATTTTTTTTATTTTTTATTATAATCATTTCATTACTGTATGTTAAACTTTTATCATTTATTCTTATACTACTCTTCGTAGATGTAATTACTTGAGCACAATTATTTAGTTAGATTTATATATTACTATATTATTTTGGTAATCTGTCTATTGTAAAGAGTCCAAAAAGACATGTTCTCTAAACGTCAACGAAATAAAACGTTGCTAAATTAAAGAGTTCAACTGTGACGTAGCATGCCAACTGAAGTGCCAGGTATTACGTTTAGTCGGTTACTTGACAGCTCTCTCGTCACGTAGGTTTTTTTGTTTACCTTTATTTAACTACCTAAACCAACGGAACGTAGAAGTAACATTGTGAGGTTTTTGGTCAGTGGAGGGACAGTAGATAGAAACTAGAATAGCAAAAAATTGGCAACCCTAACTAAAGATTCGCTTTAAGTGCACTTATAAAGCCGTTCATATTTATCAACTACAAGAATCGGCAATTGATAACGACTCAATGAAGACTTTGAACTTATTTTGAACGATACATATAAAAATCTTGATAAAAACGATGACTCCGAGATCCGTCATATTATTATGATAGATTTGTAACATATTATTGAATAAATCACATGAATTCTGTCATCACAATAAATCGATCCGGATTATAATATGCAGTTTATAAAAGGCAAAATTAAATAATTAAAATTCTAAGGGATCGGCAGTAGGCTCCATAGGTTTTACACAATGTAGGTATCATTATTAATAGGCTAGGGACCTGTATGATACATCACATCACGCATGAATCTTTCTGAATTTGTATGTTAGAATTTATTTATTTTTAGGGTTCCGTACCCAAAGGGTAAAACGGAAACCCTATTACTAAGGCTCCGCCGTCTGTCTGTCTGTCACCAGCCTGTATCTCATGAACCGTGATAGTTAGACAGTTGAAATTTTCACAGATGATGTATTTCTGTTGCCGCTATAACAACAAATACTAAAAAACAGAGTAAAATAAATAATTAAGGGGGCTCAAACACACACAAACGTGATTTTTTTGTTCGATATTGATAATGGTAACAGGTAGACGCTTGAAATGTTCACAGAATATTTGGTTATATATTCACTTTAAAAATAAATTTTTAAATTAAAATAAAACAAATATTTAACTTAACTTAATTATTTAATAAATTATTTAACTTAATTTAAGGCTCCCATACAACAAACGTGTTTTTTTTGCCTTTTTGATAGATAATGGTACGGAACCCTTCGTGCGCGAGTCCGACTCGCACTTGGCCGGTTTTTTCCTTTTTTGTTTGTTACATCTTTTACAGAATATAGTTTAATCTTTTTTTTTTTCCTCTTTAAACTTCTTCTTATTAAGTTAGCCCGGCTACAATAACAGTTAACGCTTGCTAATAGCTTGTTTTTATTATATAATATAATGTAGTAATCTGAGGAAAATGTTGTGGGTAGTATATTAGTTAAGTTTAATTTGAAGACAACACTGTTTATGCATAATCTACTACTGTTTGTTAACCCAAATGTAATAAATAAATAAGTTCAAAGTTCATACAGAGAACGGGCATTTAACAAAAAATTAATAATACGCAAAGCCAATTTGAAAAATAGACAAATAAAACTACACACCAGTCCAAGGATTTATATCCAACTTGTAGAGGTGAAAACAATTAGAATCACATGACCATAGTTTTTGTATTATTGTTTTAGTGTCTATACATGACGATAGGTCACGTGAAAAATGGCGTCTATTTTAAACTGTTTGTTTTATTTCGGCCTATCTCAGATTGACGTGATAATTCTGCGTATTTCTACAAAATGATATTACGAATCGAGTAAACAGGAAGCTACAGATGAAAACTAGCTCATTCCAAGGATGATAATATTATTATAGCCTCACAGGTTATATTTATACATATTAATAGATTGAATGACGCAGAACTGCACTGTATACAGAAACATTCATGAAAATTCACTCGAAGCACCGTATGGAGTTACTTCAAAACAATAGGGTTGTTACTATGAGACCATAAACGTCCACTCAAACACGGACCGCTTAATAAATTGCATTAGAATTTCCTCCACGAGGGCAACACGTTTTAAAATAAATCCGCAGCTGTAGCCCGCGAAATTCAAATTTTATATATTAGTCTATGATTCAAATTTTCTTATGTTTTTTGCTATTTGCAGGTCAGCGTCAGGTTGTATCTTGATCAACATATGATTCGCGAATATAACAGAGATGTATTTATAGAATTATAATGATTGGAATCATGAATACATCTCTCTAAGTTAGATTTGATCCATTGAATGACTTTTTCATGAAAGTCATGATTGAGGAATAAATCTTTGATCAAGAAAAAACAAGTCAGTATAATATATTGTGGTGTGTAAACTTATGTGCCTTTCAGTCTGTGCTAAACATAATGTAAATTTCTTTCTTTATTATCTTTAACCAGCGTACCGGGCAATCAGACCCGCTAACATCTTGCTGGATGGCTATTCTTTTAACTAGATATGGCAGGGTTCTGATACTGACTTACCTAAAAAGATTTGGGTGTGGTCTTTGCCCAGCAGAGGGACATCATCATTCTCCTGCCCTTATACCAAATCATTTGGAGTCAGCGCAGCAAGTCCTCATGGCATACTTCTCTGTTAGTCGTCATCTCGGTGGTAGACGGGGTGACGTTTCTAACCATAATATCATCTCTCATTTCACACAGTCCATCCATCTTTTCTTTAGCATAGTTTCACCTATTCATTCATAGAAAGTTTATGAAGACACTATCGTGAACGAACGTCTTTTGACATAATGACCACGGTTGGACAAGTGGACACTGACAGATTAGTGTTCGCAGTGTTATCAGCAGTCAGGAGAATGTCTAGTCTTATGTAACACACTGAGTCATATTTAACGACATCCTTGCACGAGGCGAGGGCCTAATTTGTTTTCCCGATCAATGCACCTCACACGTGTTTTCAATTAGTTGGCTTTCTAGAATCTTCTAATCAATCAACTGAGACTATCACAGACCACTGCTGGACATTGGCCTCTCCTAGACTGCGCCACAATGCCCTGTCCTCGGCCTTCCGAATCCAGTCTGTTACAACCACCTTCTTAGGCTGCGGTCTATCTGACCACTCGCCGACCGCGCCTGACGACGTGTAGCTGTCCGTCACCATTGACCAACGACGGCCGAAGCCCGAATGCTATGATTGCTATGAATTGCTATGTTCGTATACACGGGCACGGTCTCGCAGCTCGCTCACACGCGCAACGGACAGTTGCGACGGCGGCAACGAACGTTTTGGCAACCGGCGCGGGCGGTGCGGCGTGTCAGTCGTCTGTCGTGACTACTCTTGACGTCACGGCACGTTGTCGATAGCGTCTGACGTTTCAAAGAAACCCTAGCCTTAGGCTGCCTGTCCACCGGAGCAGAACGAGGCTGCGGAGCGGAGAAACGGAGAAATATTAACCAATAGCATTGCAAGTGGACAGGGATTTGCAATCCTATTGGTTAATATTTCTCCGTTTCTCCGCTCCGCAGCCTCGCTCTCCTCCGGTGGACAGGCAGCCTTAAGGTCGTCGGTCCATTTAGCTGTAATACAATCATCTAAGTCTTCCTATTCTGGCCACGCAACACACGAGATAAGTAACCTACTATTTAATATTGCAACCGAGACGTGTAAATAAATGCATTGTGCGAGGTCGTCTGCTAATCAGTAGGAAGGGCACTAACCATCCGTCTGTGTTGGCTATTTCTCGAACTGCATACTTTGCAAGGCTGTTAGTAGTTCGTGATACTTACTGATTTTCAGAACTCATTTTCAGATGTAACCTTTTATTTCGACAATCCAAACAATATCTATTATGTTATTTTTGCAGTAGAGTAAACAAAAAACATTAAGAAAGAAATTGTCATTCCGAACGCTACGCAATTCAGGGTGCGGCATCCTTATTCTGTAGTTGAACTACCAAAATGAAAGTGATTGTCACTAATATCGCGTTACGTAATAAGGCTGCAGGTTTAAAGCGACAATAATTGACAATTCCCACAATTTTTTCAACAGGCAACTTTATCGGGATCAGGCCACAAGAGCGAAATAATCAGTTAAGTGCAAAAAGGTCACTCGGTTCACAATAATGGCGGGTCGTAAACAGGGTGTGTTATTGATATTACGTGACTTGCAACTGCCATTTGTGTAGCCCATTAGAATTAATTATCACTATAGTGCACTGGGCTATGATCTTCATTTATATTACCTTCCATTAAGTTCTAGACGATCAATGAAATGATTTGACTGTCTAGGTTTATTTTGTGTCAGTAATTATCATTTTCTGCTAGCCTTTTCAAAACTATGTTGAGGTCGGCTTCTCGTCAAACCATTCAAATTTGCCGGAATCAATCTGCCTGGCCTTTTCCCAACTATGTTGGGGTCGGCTTCCAGTCTAACCGGATGCAGCTGAATACCAGTATTTTACATGGAGCGACTGCCTATCTGACCTCCACAACCCATTTACTTGGTAACACGATCCCCCGGTAAGACTGGTTTTCAAACTTTCGGGCTTCTGACGTTTCGTAACAACTGTCAAAGATCTACAAATAACATTAAAATAGCTCAATGATATAAAAATCCCTGCATTACATAACCATGTGAGTATGTAGGATGCATCGGGACAGATGTACTAGAGTCGTCATGCAGTGGGTACCAGAAGACGGGCGTCGCGTCGTCGCCGAGGAAGGCCCAGAAAACGCTGGCGTGACGACTTAGATCCGTTTATGGTAGATTGGCCGGAAAGAAGACAACGCACAGGGAAGAGTAGAAAGCTATGGCGGACACGTTTGCCCAGCAGTGGTACAATAAAGCCCCATTTACACGGTGCAAGTTTATTGCCTGTGGCATACCATAAAACCGAGGCAACAATTGACTGGCACCGTCTAACAACACTTACAATTGTTGCACGATACGGGCAAATTAGTTGCCGTTCTGAACTGGTATAGGCGTAAACAGCACACGCGTATAATAAGATCGCATTCAATACTGACATGAAAATTTTATATCATTTAAACTTTGATTATTTATATGTCTAGATAGTGTCGCCCTGGAAAAATTTACTAAAATGCGTCAGTGACAGCTACGTCTTACCCCCGTAATTGTGTTATTCTAGTGTGGGTGGACGCAATTATTTTCCACGAGTTCACAACTTTGACTGTATATCTAGACATATTTATAAATTTTCATTTAAACATGATTAATGAGTGCGGGGTAAGGTGATCTTAAAAAAAAAAAATATTCAATAAAATTTTATGAAATATTTGGCAACGCAAATACAGTCCATACTTGAATTTATTGTACAAGGAAGTGCAACTCTGTGTTTAGACGAAGCAAAACTTGCATGCAATTAGCGCCTTGCAATAATTGCGTTGGTGTAAACAGAAGTCTCATGCAATTATTGAACGGCAAAACTTGCATTCAATTATCGTATGCCATTTTATGGAAATCGCACGCGTGTAAACACTTATATGCAATTCTTGAATGGCAATAATTGAACGTGCTTTAAGGCATGCGATTATTGCTCTTGAACGTTCCAGAAACATGGGGCTTAAAGGTAAAAAAAAAATATATTACATATTTATACCCATGCACTTTGTAACCGCCAGACTAAACTAGGAAGCACTCAATAACAATGATGGGGACTATTTTTAGAGCAATTTAGAACTGTCAGATTGATTCATTTTTATTGCCCTACAAGTGATTTTTATTCTAGCAATTTAAAATGGCCATAGACCATGAATTTGACTCGTGGAGTGCAAACTACCCAAATTAAGCTGTAGACTATAGACAATTTGACTCTATTTAATGACCTTGTTCTTGGTTCCGTGTGGTGCCGGACGTAAAGAATAGCACAATAGGCCAACAGGCCTGCCCTGTGGGCCTGCCCCAAAGTGGGGGGGTTGCCATAATCGCCACGCTTGGCAGTCGGGTTGGTGATCGAAGTATGGTGTTAAAATGCATAGAGAACGCTGCTGCCCATTCTCTAGTAAGTCGCTTATGGCCGTTTTCACCATCGTTCCCTCAACCCCCTCTTTACTAAGGGTCTCTTAACCTAAGAGACTCCTTAAATCAGTCCCTTACCTAAGTTTGTTTTCACCAGATTAAAGGGGTCCTACGTAAGGGCCACTTACCTAAGTGACAGTTTTTTTAAAATCAGGGAGTCTGAAAATTGTACTTTATCGATTAAATTACCGATTTTGTATTCCATCGATAAATCACGTAGATTAATGTAAAATAGTGCGACAAAATACAAAGAAAACATAAAATAAACATGATTTCATGAACAACTGATTAATCGTAGGTGTTGACTTATTCCTGAAAATATTAAAAACATAACAATTTGGTATTGCGCGTATAATTGCGAGTAAAAATAAGTAAAAGAATATTAATAATAACGAATGTATTAGGTAAGTACCTACCTGTATTTAAAACACAAAATTTGAAAAACAAATAGAAATAAACAAGTAAATACTTTTTAAGTACCTAAGTAGTTATTAAAGTACTAAGTAGTTGCATATCTGTATATTCTAAATAGTGTTCTATTTTTTTCTAACAAAAATAACATATATCTAACCTAAATCTTTTGAAGAAGTCCTCATTGTCATATTTCGTGAAAAAATCCGGTCTTTCGACATAAATATGTGGCCGTCTGAATAAACTTTGATTCGTAACTAAGTCCACAGTTTCCATAGCTTCTAAAACTGTAAATAAAATCTTCCATTTCGTCTCAAATACTCTCTCATTTAACAACAAATCAACTGTCACTTAGCGCTAAGATGCCAAGTATCGGGCCCCTATAATTAAGGGATCCCTTAGGACCATAGGTGTCCGTTATGCAATGGTGAAAACGAAACTAACACTTAAAATTTCTTAGGTGCCTCCCTAAATTTAAGGAACGATGGTGAAAACGGCCATCAGTCGCCTTTTACGACACCCACGGGAAGAAATAGGGTGGTGCTATTCTTTACGTCCGGCACCACACGGACTGGTCCGACCAAACGGATTATGGAAACATAAGAAGACGCTTTTATATTTCCGTCTACGATATAGTTATTAACGTGCATGTATTTCCATACATTTTATGGCGGTGGACGTCCACGATATCGTCACGTTAGAAATTATAAAGGCGGACATTTGCTAGCAACAATACAATCATGACACTAGCCAGAATATTCCAATGACACGACATTAATAAGGCAACACAAAGAGTATTTTCAAACAATTTAAAACAAAGAGATAGTTTACACTTGTACTAAAAGACTACAACTGAATAAAGAAATAAGCTCTAGTTGTTTTGTTTACAATGCAGTCCTTTTAGGGTTCCGTAAAAAAAAAAAAAAAAACAGGCCAAGTGCGAGTCGGACTCGCGAACGAAGGGTTCCGTACCATTATCTATAAAAATGGCAAAAAATAAACACGTTTGTTGTATGGGAGCCCCCTTAAATATTTATTTTATTCTGTGTTTGTATTTGGTGTTATAGCGGCAACAGAAATACATCATCTGTGAAAATTTCAACTGTCTAATTATCATGGTTCATGAGATACAGCCTGGTGACCGACGGACAGACAGACAGACAGACGGCGGAGCCTTAGTAATAGGGTTCCCGTTTTACCCTTTGGGTACGGAACCCTAAAAAACGGAACCCTTATAGGATCACTCGAGTGTCTGTCACAGCCAATTTGCTCCGAATCTACGGGACTGATTAAGTTGATACTTGACGAAAATTTACCATTCACCCCCTACTTATCTCCGAAACTACTGAGCCTATTATCGTGAAAAAAAAAAAAATGAAAATAGTTCTTTACTTAATAAAAGTTGACTACTAATTTTTAATCACAAGTCAAAATACCCAAAACCGGTTCCATGCTCTAAATTCAATACATCACATCATTCTTAATTCAAACATAAATCGACTGTAGGTAAGTACAACCTTTGTTTTTCGTTTCTAATGTAGTCGATTTTTTTGTGTATGTACTACAACTTGACTTTCTTGACACACATTCGTATGATGTAAGTTCATTCACCCGAACAGCGTCTTTTGTAAGTCAAATACTAATGAGTGTCGGCAATGAACGTAACTATTAAACAACTAGTTCTGCGAACAGTAGACCTAGCAAGCACAAACTTTTTTGTAACATTTAAATTTACCATATTTTTTGTTTTTAAAATAAAGGTAAAGAAATATTATGAGTAATAAAATTTTGTAGGCCAGCTAGAAAAGTGGAAGTGGTTCCAGCGGTTCAAGCGTAACACTATCAGTAGGAATCTGTTTCAATTTGACAGTTCAACAACATTCATTGCGTTATTTACGGTGTTGAGCAGACAATTTTTTCTAACATATGAAGCAATAGATTAGCAATATACTTCAAAATCATTCCGATTTAAACTACGTTACGCAATTAGGGTACAGGTGCTCCATCAATCCCTACCTAGTAACTAAAGGGCCGATTCCACTGGTGGAAATCTAAAACTGGGCAATTTACTACTTTTTGAGGAACTATTTTGCTCATCACGCCGAAGATTCTAATCAGATCTTCACAAAATGTCTATGACACCAACTTAAAGTAGAGACCTTTCAAATAAAAAAAAGAACCATGGAAATCGGATCCCATAAGGCGGAGATATCCAGTAGGCCCCTTTTTGGAGGAAGTACCCTTCCAATCAAAATCCCCGACGACAAAAAAAATCTATCAAGTCGTAAAACCTGATACCAAGTTTCGTCTAGAATCTAGATCAATCGTAAAATACAACCTGTAGAGGAGCAGCGACAAACTGACTAAGGAAACCAAATTTTGCGATTTGAAGTAATACGCTTCGCTCGCTCGGTCAACGTTAGCGATATAATTTTTTGCAACATTTTTTTTTATCTTCAACATTCCGTCAGAAGATGTTCACTGCTGGACACTGGCTTCCGCCCAAGTACCTACAAATCGACCAGTTCTGTGCTACCAGCAACCAGCGGATTTCCGTAACCTCCACCAGCCTGTTGGGTCACGGTTCAGAAAAAGACTGCTTCATGGGCAGAAAGTTACCAATGTAGTAAGCCTTCGTCACATTTGCAACTCATCTAATTTTCAAAAGTAATTGTCATTTGTTCTAATAAATCATCAGCATTTCAGCAGAAAGACGTCTACTGCTGGACATAGGCCACCCCCAAAGGGCTTGCCATAATCGCCACGCTTGGCAGGCGGGTTGGCGATCGCAGTATAGTGTTAAAATGCATAGAGAACGCTGCTGCCCATTCTCTAGTAAGACCCTTAGTCGCCTTGTATGACACCCACGGGAAGAAATAGGATGGTGCTATTCTTTACGTCCGGCACCATAAGGTGCTAATAAATCAATTGACACAAACTAACGCATTGCTGTGATAAAGAGTTAAACTTCACGTGTGCTTATATACGGCTGTATTGATTCACCTCGCTTCATTAAGCGTGCAAGTATAATATAATGTTAGTCTTCAATAATATAACTAATTTCTACCGCTTTAAAATTCCCTTTACGTTCTCCAACATTAAATTATTCATCAAAGCCGAAATTGAAATGGTTTTATACAGGAGCCGGTAGCACGACCTAGATTTTGTAGTCACCCAACATTCGTTGGGCGATAAGGGCAGATGGAAAACCCAACTCTGTAGCCGCCTAGTTAAAATATCATTATTTAACAGTCTAAAATGATAAAGCTAAACTGTCGGACTGCATAGAAAAGAAAAGCGAGATGACACAACACAACGCTGGTAATTTAGTGCAAAATATGAAGCAATTATCTATTTACAAAAAATCTATTGATTGGACCAAAAAATAAATAGACCATTTCGTTAATATGGTGCTTGTAGAGAGAATAATCTGGCAAAACATCTGAATGATTGCATGCATATTAATATGGTTTTAATTAATCGTAAAAATGAAAAAATTTGCTGTCTTCGTGATTTTTTTCCATCGTATCAAATTAATTGTATTGTGTTTTCAACACACTATCTAACTAACGTTATTCCTAAAGAATATCATATATTTTTTTGAGTTTGTTTACTGCAGTGGATCATACTTTTAGGCATTATAAAACTTTTAACACCTGTAGTCCCATTAAGATTTGTATGGAAATAGATGAAGGTAGTCGAAATGTCCAAAACTATGCCCGTCATAGAACAAATCACATAAAAAAAGTTAAATGGAAGACTATAACCGCCACGGAAGACCATGGATTATGTGAAAGACAAAGGAAAGTCATGACTAGAAACGGGTGGATACCGAGATGAGGGCTAATTGCGAGGAAGGAAAGATGCTGCGCCGACATCAATTGAATTGGCATTAAGGTGTAGGAGGGTGATGAAAAAGCCAAATACGTGACTAGTTCATCCATTCTTTATATTATTAAACAGGAAGCGTCTCTATTTATAGAAGTCTAGTATAGATGCAATGTCAACATTGACCTAGAGATGATGTGTGGCATCGCGCCAAAATGGCGGTCTGCCGCCAAAATACTGCTGAAGTATAAAGTTATTGCGGATGCGACGTTTTAATCGTCGTTGTTGCTTTGTTCGATTTTTATTTCTTTGTCAGGTGCCTGAGGCAAACAAACAAGTATACCTAACTTTCCATTTACGTTTGACAATTTTTCAAACAGAGCTACCAATAGATTTTTGAAAAGGGTTGCCTTTTTTTAAATTTAAATACCAAAATGTTTCAAAGGATGTCAAAGAGTCGTAAAAACCACCTTTGTTTTTATTATGAAGTTATTTGAATGTTGAATGTCCAACTTTAAACAATCAAGTTGAACTTGAGAGAAATCTCAAAGAAGAAACGGGAAAACCATTCATGCACGTTTCCGTGTTGTATTACAATCGCGGAAGTAAGAAGTTTGTTGTTTTATTGACGACATCATCATTCTCCAGCGCTTATCCCAATTTATTTGGGGTCGGCGAAACATGTCCGTTTCTTCCATACTTCTCTATTAGTCGTCATCTCGGTAATCACTCCTTTTCTAGCCATATCATCTTTCAGTTAGTCCATCCATCGTTTCTTTTGTCTTCTCCTTCTCGAATAGTCTCATCTACATTCATACTCAAAACTTTCCTGACGACATTTTCCGCATTTGCAATGACAATGCATTGTAAAATTATAAACATCGAGGATCACGATTTTAGTTTACTAACAAATGCATCTTGAAAGATGGTCACGGCTGTCATTTGTAAATCTTTGATCGTCGTTACGGATAGTCCGAAGCTTGAAAATCTGACAACCTGTCTTAAAATCTGACAACCAGTCTTACCAAGGGGTATAGTGTTACAGTTACTGGGTTGTGGAGGTCAGGTCATGTACAATACTAGTATTTTGCTGCATCTAGTTAGTTATAAGCTGACCACAACATAGTTGGGAAGAGGCTAGACAAGTAGACAGACAATGATGATATGTTCAAAGTTCTTCTTGAAGTTTTAGCGCATTATAATTCGCTACAAAGGGCAGATTTTCCAAGAAAATGCAATTTTCTTAGGAAATGCGAGGAAACCTATGTGTCATCGTCTATATTCACAAAACTTCGACGGCAACAAATTATGAATAATGTAAACAGTTCCGCCCACTATTCAACGGAAAATAGACGACATTTTCCACTGTTTGCGTATTAATCTTAAACCGGTGGGATACCACTGAACGGGACAATAGAAATTGTATTGTTATTACGTCACAGTAGTATTGTGTTTACGTTGCAGTATTGTCGCTCCTTCTCTCTTTAATTCATCCAAAGGTTGTCTGTAAAAGATCACTTTTAGCGATAAGACCGCCCCGTGTGTCACCCTATGTAAAATCTCAACATTTATATCTGTAATTTTTATGGTGTTCATAATAAAGAGTATTCTATTCTACGTCTGGGGGCGTTGAGTGTCCTGAAGGGTTAAATTCATCCCCTAATGTATGCCTAAGTCAACTCAGCCTATCGCAGTCCACTGCTGGACATAGGCCTCTCCCAGGCTGCGCCACAACACCCTGTCCTCCGCCTTCCGCATCCAGTCTAACCTAGCCACCTTCTCAAGGTCGTCGGCCCATCTAGCTGCGGGGCGTCTCACACTACGCTTGCCGATACGCGGTCTCCACTCCAGGACTCGTCTGCTCCATCGGCCATCGGTCCTTCGACAAATATGGCCAGCCCACTGCCACTTCAGTTTGCTTACTCTGCAAGCCAAAGCAAGTCATCAAGCTCGGTAGACACAACAAGCCGACATAAGGATCCAGTTGGGTTGGCCGGCATTTGGAATGTATGCCTAAAGGGGTTTAATTGTAATTTTTATGGTGTACTTAATAAAGAAGTTCGTCATTTTTGCCGCCTATAGGGCACTACTGTCATGTAGGTAGACGAAGCAAAAGGAGTATAAGATCGTAGCTTGAGGATTTCTGTATTATCCGCTTCCCAAATAGAAAACAAACATGAGTTCACCTAATATTAGTAGACATGAAAATCCGCCATTTTTATTATTCCGTAATATGGCCCACATGTCTGGTTGACCTATATTCTCACGGTCTCAATGACCTTCGCTCAAGGTTAGACCCCGCAGTAATACGTACTGAACTTTAGCCAGCCTTGAGCGTAAAAGCTTTCTGTAGTAGCTTAGGAGCGTTTACGACGTACGGCATTTCATACAAACTATCAAGCCCTTATTTTGCGAAGTTAATGAACCGATTTTAATGAAACTTCATACGCATAAGCAGGATACAAAGTTCTAAAATCCTTATGGCACTTTCATTTTATTAGCAGTCTGAAAGGCACCACTGCCTCTCCCAATGACATAATCACTTAACTTAGTAGCCTTCTACGACCCCAGCGGGTGTGGCTTGTCACAAATGCATTAAATAAGTGTATTTGCTAAGCACGTGCACCGATTAAAGTGTAAAGCAAACTAGGTGTTAAGTTAGAAAACAAGTAACACCTGCTTCCCTACCTTTGGCTTCGTCTGCGTGCTATTCGGATGACATTTTTTTTATACAAATATACAGGATGAAAAGTACCCTAAGTCTTTAACTCAGCTCATGGTCTACCTGTGTGCTAAATTTCATCGAAATTCGTTCAGCTTTTAAGGCGTGATAAGGTAACAAACAGGCAGCCAAACATAGGTTCGCATTTATAATAATATGTACTCAGTTCATTGTCAGAAATCAGAATCAATATTATCAAAATATGGAAGAAGATACCTTGCCATGCCATAATCGCCACGCTTGGCACGCAGGTGAGGCAGGTTGGCGATCGCGGTATGGTGTTTAAATGCATAGAGAACGCTGCTGCTCATCCTCTAGTAAGTCCCTTAGTCGCCTTTTACAACACCTACGGGAAGAAATAAGATGTTGCTATTCTTTACGTCCGGCACCTCACGGCCAAGTCCTACATTCACAAAATAAAGACAAACAACTGAGTTTGACAAACGCACGAATGAACACGTACAACAAGTGCGTTCCGTTATCAATTGACGAAATATTTGACATGTTATTTGGGTCGTGACGTGATTCATAAGTTATTATATTGATGATATTTTCGTGTGGATCCGGAGAAAAGAAAAACTATGCTACAACAGACATATTTTTTAAATAAAGCTACGTTTTTCTTAGTATTCAGTATTTCCAGAAGTGGCTATTTTACGCGCCGTAAACTAAACAATAAACTAACAAACAAAAATAAACTAATCAAACTATCTTATACCTTCGTTCCATACACGAATTCGTTCGTTCGTAAAGTATGTTCTCCTATCCAAAATGAGGCCGTGTGAAATGAGACTATAGTCTGTGCGAGGTTTCATGGGGCTTAACTTTGCAATCACGAGGATCACTTCAAGTTAACTAATCAATAAGCAAGTTCGAACTTAGCTTTAATTTGTAAAACAACAATAACACAGAAAATTAAGTTCTTCAACCTTGTACAATATTTCATGACGAGCTCTTTAAGCATTTCAATCTTTATTAATTATTTCAGCTGTACTTATAAGTTATACCTACGCTATGGTCTAGCGGTTACGTAATCTGACCTTTAGAATTCCTGGGTCTTTAAGTTACGTAAACTTAATATCACTGAGGGTTAGCTAGATATTGGAGTGGATATTTATGTACTAGCAGGCGTACAGTCATTTATTAGGTAGAAAAAAGTGATTATTTTTCGACAGGTCTTGACCACGATAGAGTGAGTGTTTTCTATAAATCTGACATTGATTTCTGAACAAAAAGATTACTACAACTTATGGGTAAACTTAAAATAAGATTGTAAATATGTTATCTGTACTGTTCAATACTTTTTGTCGATACGGTTCGAAGTACATTTATCAGTTTGTTGTCTTTAGTTTTTTTGCGCACGAGGGTAGATAATTATTTTGAGATAATCCTTTAATCGCCTAAGACACCCTTTGGCACTGGGACGGATGAGGGATCTGATGTTCGTCGGAAATTGCACACATTTTAGCAGACTCCCATTAACCTCTAACGACAGGAAATACCAAGAGTCGTTTAGTAATCTACATAGTAATTCTGACCACGAGGCTTTTAGTCATTGACGTCCCGAATTCCCGAACAATTCAATTTCGAATTGTCTCTGGCTTCATTCTTCTGCTGGTATTCGTTTTGTCCACAACTACCTACATTGGAACTAAATAGTTATTTGGAACACATATCGTACGAAACCATGCATCCTTTATAATCCTATTGATCGAAGTTATATGAGTGATGTCGATTGAAATACCAAAATAGTTTCCCTCTTCGAAATCTTCGAAATACGAAAACTAGTTTTCAGTTTGAAAATGGAATTAATTCATGCTCTGTGCAATTGTTGGTCCCACTGTTGGGTAATGCTGCTAGGTATAAGTTGTCTTTACTAAACAAGATGCTTTCTTGTCTTACATCGAAAGATCGAGCATTGATCATCACGCTTGCTCACTGGCTTCGTGACAAAATATACATTTAATCAATATTTGTTCACGGTGTTATATTATTTACAAATTGGTCAGCTTTCACGTGCTGACACACGTAATAAAAATATCCTACTTTACGATACAATAAATGATTTCACGATATCCTTTGTAAAACATAATAATGATAGTGTTTATCTGTGACAAAGGGGAACAAGATTGTATTGCATGCGAATGCAACATGATACGGGAGAGAATGCTGACAAAAGCAGGGTTTTATAACAATAAACTTAATACTACATTTCTGGTGGGAGAATCAGGGCTGTCAAAATTGGAGATGATTTTTGTAATTCACTCTTTCTTTTTTTTAAGCTGACATCAGACTCTTCACTCGAGTGAAGGTTTTTTTTTTTGTATCATCCCACGTTCTCACGATATTGACAAAGTTATTAAATACTAGCTTATGCCCGAAATTTCTTCCGCGTGAAATTTCTTGTACCCCCAACCCGCCCGCGCTATTCCGGCCCTAATATCAGAACACCAGCGCTGCGGTATTTATTTTTTAAATATCGCAGCATTGAGCTCGCTGCAGCACAGCAGCTGAGATAGGAGCCTTTTTGGCATTGTTAAGTCTTGGTTGTTTTTTTTAATATAAGTATTGTTAATTTTAAATGCTATTTTCTTATTTCTTGTGTATGTCCCATATAAAATATTTTCGTTGTTTCTATTACTTTGTTAACCAAAACTAGTATCAGTAGACAAAAATACTGGCAGCCCTTTTTTTCAAATAACTTCTTCCGCTCTGGGCGGAGCGAGAGGGCGTATCAGACTTTTACCGACTAAAACCCACCCGTGTTCCTTCCGTTGCCTGTGTGCCAGGGCCACGATATCCCTTTCAGACAAACTCGCAACCCTGGCAGGCATAGGTCCTAACGGACCCCGTCAGTTTGTGCTGACATCTCTTTGAGGCGCGCGTGGAACACAACGCGCCGTCGACCCGGGCCTGGTCCTTATCGGACGGCGAGCTACCCATCGCTCACCGTCCGCAGACCCGCGCCTACGGTGGCCGGAAATCGGCTTGCGACTCTCGACGCCCGGGGCGTCTCCTGCGGCGACTAAGGGCGCGAGGGCGCGAACCTTGTCTCACCCTCACGCGTTCCGCCTCCTCCTTCGCTAGCATAACTGCTTCGCAGAAGGAGGTGACGGCCTCCCATGCACTCTCGCTCCGAACCATGGCCTGAACCAGGGCCGGACGCGAGAGATCGCCGCCGCCGATCGCCTCCGTGAGGACACGGCGGTGCTCCGCCCAAGCTGGGCAGACCTCCACCGTATGCCCCACCGTGTCCTCCGGGCGATCCACACAGTGGTGACACCCGGGCGTTTCCTCCCGCTTAATCCTAAACAGGAACCTCCCGAAACATCCATGTCCGGTGAGGACCTGCGTCAGGCGGAAGGTGAGGACGCCGTGGCGCCTCTCCAGCCACTCCTCAAAGAGGGGACTTATCGCCACAATTGTGGCGTGCCCAATACTGGCAGCCCTAGACTGGTGGTCCAGTTAAATACAGATTATGTGCACAATGCATAACAAAACAGGCACCACAGTGAGTCAGCAACCTAATTTGGTGCAACACTTTGTACTTAAGTGACTGGCCTACATAATATTATTATGAGAACAGTTATTTTTAGTTGAATCACTTGATGTTGAAGTAAAATGGAGTAAAGCATTTCAAAAGGGAAAAAGACGAAAAATGCTTTTTATTTTGCAAACATTTTTGGCCTGGAACAAAATTTTTTATAAGCTTTTTTGAAGAATGTGAACTACAGTATTTCAGAAGGATAAGGAAAAGACAATTTTTTTTTTAAATTTTTGGATGCAAAAGTTGGTTGGTTGCTTGCTTGAATATTTGGTGTTAATATTTTGGTTTGTTTAAAATCAGGGAAGATTCTAGCTTATTTCTTAGCTTTATTTCAGATTCTGCTTTTTGCCCGTGGCTTTGCTCGTGTCCATGGGAACATACTACGGGGATTAAAAGTACCCTATGAGTTAAACTGTTTATCCAGCTTATAAACTATCTGTGTGCCAAATTTTATTCAAATCCGTTCAGCCGTTTTTGTGCACTCCGGAACACATCCAGACAAACAGCCCTTTCTGAGTCTATATGGACAAAAAAAATCTTTTTTAGAAGTAAAAGGCGTTCATCTTTTAAGAGAGTTTGCCCAGAAAAGGCATCACACAGAAGTGTACCCTACATTGGTACAGGGGCCCAAGTCTGCTATTTTTATAAATTCAGTCTCAATGTAGTGTCAGTGGCCGACAATTGGAAAGTCATAATGACGCCATTATAATAGTAGATTACCAAACTTGTCAAAATCAACAATTATGAAATCAATGATCAACCATTCTGACACTATTGTAATAGCAGACTTGAGGCCCTGGTCCTCTGCCCATCATTGGGCAGCACAGCTTGACAAAAATCATGGATTAGAATATCAGTTCCAGCATGTTGATCGGCAATTTGTGGACAGGTTATTAATCCAGATTTGTTAGTTGTAATGGCAATCAGGTCATTTGGTTTAAAAATTGGTTTTTATTTTTATTAACTATTTTATTAATATTTTCTATATTGTTTATATTTTGTGCATGTGAGAATGTTGTAGGCTGTAGACTATAGATTTGTACCTATTTACACTGTAATTTGAAAACATTATAAAAGCCATTTTTTTTTAAATAACCTTGGATTATCTTGCCGGCTCTTCTCCTTAAGAAACAACCAATTCAAACTGTACACCTACCTTCTGACAACTCATATGTGCCCATGTAGGTGTGAAGATTAGATTTTAGGATTTTCAAACTAAACTTCTTTAGTTCTTAGTAACATTTATCTTGAAACTTGTTAGATTAGAAAAGTACTAAGAGTATTTTATGATTATCGTTTTTTATGCATTTGTGAAGCCGTTACGTACGATAGCTGCGTATGAATATTTAATTTGATTCAAAGGACTGGTCTTGCGAAATGCAACCTGCTACAGTTTATTATGCCAAGGTCAGAAAAACATAAATAATGAAAAAAAAACGGCCGATTTGGTAAGAAGTTGATAAAAAATAACGTACGTTGTTGTAAACTTTGGAAAAGTTATTAGAACTTTAGAAGCCCTAGAATTACGGTAGGATGTCCGTTCATTGCTGTAAAAGTACTTTTGACGAAAAATAAAAAAAAAAAACAAATAATAGGGTCAGGCAAAAATCGGTAGGACCGACCTTGATAAAACATCGAACTTATTCCTATAGCTTATTAAATTGTAATCAAAGTAATAACATTACTTACCAAAGTCTATAAATTGTTTTATAGACAGCGGCGAAGGGTTGAATTGCGAGTAAAAATCAAGCATTTTCGTAACATTGGAGAAAATTGTCCCCGCTAACCTCATCTTGAATAACTTTTTGCAACGTTTATAAACTGAAGAACTGTTAAATTTGCACGAAAAAACTTATTCACAGTCACAGATCATTAGAACACATGTTTTCAAAATTAATAATTTAATTTTACACCGTCACTATACGCACACGAAGAGATAAATTTTCGACTGAACCAGTGTTGCCCCTTCCTGAAGCTTTATATATTTCAAAGTGACGTGAACTTTGATCGTCCATTCCTCAGTGTTGTGAGAATAATAATAGGTATTTATTTTAATTTAGTTGTATGTATTTGCATTAAAGTAATATTTTAAAAAATTACGTAACGTTACGTTGATAAAACTTTATTACCTACTGATTCGCTACCATGTTCGCAACTAATTTTTGAATGAACAACAAGGGATGAAAAAGTACCTTCGAAACGCTATATGGCGCTGTTTGCGTTAACGATCAAAATGTCAATAACAAACATAGAACAAAAAAAATACTATAATTAAGATGAATTAATAAAAAATTCAAGATTATGTAGAAACTAAAACCTCTCACAGCCCAGCAGAAACTTATTGAAATTATATTTATCTTTTAATTTTAAACGTTTTGTTGATGGCATGCAACCATTGGCTGCATTCCGTATTAGACTTTAAGCGCGCTCAAATCGATTACAGCGATTATGGTCTTAATTCGGAATGCACCCATTGTACATTGGCATCTGGCACCAAAGAAAATGTGACCGAGTATCATGAAAATAGTACAGACTTCTTGGCGGGAAAGTGAAGCGTCATGTTAGCAGTTTTGTTTTATTTTCTAAAATTTGTGTTTAGCCGAATATTAATGTGTAATAGTGGCGGATAATTAACCATTAAGTGTTCGTGATCCTGCATTAATGTAGGCAAATGAAACAAAACAGTGCAACATCACTTTAAGTTCTCTCAAGAAGTCCGCGCGAGGTTTCAGTAAAGTGCCGCGTCTTTACTTAAACCCAAGGGGGGGGCGGGATATCATCAATCATCTTTATCATGCATTGAGTGGAGTTCATTTCATAATTATTTAAATAACTTTGTACTTGTTACCTAATTTTACATGACACTGGCTAAATGCACAAACCGTGCGAAGCCAAAAAGAAAAAAAGAAAAAAAGAAGAAAATGTGACCTGACATGACATGATGACACTGATGACACTCCTGACACTGACACCTGTATTTGACGGGTAATGGAAAAAAACTATTAAAAACAAACGAATTTCGTCTGGGCAGCTGTTTTGCAGTTTTCTAAACCAAGCAAAGGGTAGTTTTCCAAATTATAATTAGGATGTTAGGTTAGAAAAGAAGCTACACAGATGAATAAGTTAAAGTTCCTCGTTCCTAAACCTCTCCGTTTCCAATTGCATACAATACGATATCCGTCTGTGAGTTCTCCCCGTTCTGTTCCATTTTAGTTTTTGTTGGTCCATTACTATTTTCCTGCCCGTAACGCATCATCATTTTTCTGAGGATATAATTTGCATCATTTCATTGATTTTATATTATATTACCTAATCTTAGTCATTGATTTATATCTAATTTCCATGTAAATTCCATCTAAAGTAGCATAATGTTATTAAACCTGTTCCACAAAGATGTTGCATTGATGCATTGAATATTCAGTAAAGTAAAGAAGGTAATTTCTGGTTGTGAAACTATGGTCATAGAATCACAGCAGTCAATTTAATGTTGATATATATTTTTTTTTTTTTTTTTTTTTTTTTAAATAAGAACTGTTGTAGGTATACACATCAGTTCTTATTTTAAACATAACATTTTTAGGCTCAATAGTCTAACCATGTTGGATAATTATGTATTATTAAATTATTTTTTTATTAGTATTATTAAATTGCAAATAACTTTTTCTCAAAAAAACTCATGCAGATTATAAAAAAATTGTTTTACTCATATTTCCAGTTAATGGCTTATGTGCTGAGATATTAAATCAAATCAAAAACCCATATAAAATTTACACCAGATTAAAAATTATTCATTAAATATTAAATTATTACAAAACAATCAATACTACATTACATTATAGATAGTATTATCTGGACTAAGAAATAGTTTAGCTCATTTAAGGCCCTCAATATTCCATTGTCAGATTGATATATTTGG
Source organism: Tiliacea citrago (assembly GCA_963921375.1). Taxonomy (NCBI): domain Eukaryota; kingdom Metazoa; phylum Arthropoda; class Insecta; order Lepidoptera; family Noctuidae; genus Tiliacea; species Tiliacea citrago. Next base: position 12,369,295 of record OY992807.1, on the reverse strand, counting down.
TTCATAAAGGAGCCCTTGACTGCATAAACATTGTCTTCGCTGCTTTCAGATTCGGAAAACATGCCGGACGCATTACACAGCCATTCAATTGAATGTTGTGAATTGTTGATCTAAATAACTTGCAAGCGATAGAGTAAGGCTGGGTTTTTAGACAGGACTTTATGAAACCTTTTTTTTTTTTAATTTTAAATTATCAAATAACTTCTCCCGCTCTGGGTGGAGCGGGCGGGAGTGTCAGACTTTCACTGACTAAAACCCACCCGTGTTCCTTCAGATGCCTGTGTGCCAGGGCCACGATATCCCTTTCGGACATGCTCGTAACCCTGGCAGGAGACTTTAAGAAACCTGGGGCTTTATTTAATATTTTTTACAGGTTTAATTCCAATCTCTTTTTGTTGTTACACATTTTTAAAAAGGTTGTTAGAACTAATTAATAGTAAGATAGGGTTGAAATTCCACAAAATTATTAAACTTTTTTTTTTTTTTTTTATAAAAACGTTGCCCCACACTAGGAATTTCTCCTGTATCGTGGGTGCGTTTACAAACATTTAAACTCACATACACAAACAGCCAGACCCGGAACAACTACTTGTAGGTCATACAAATATTTGTTCCGTGCGGGAATCGAACCTGCGACACGCAGCGCAGCAGTCAATCGCTTAACCACTGCGCCAACCGTGCTGTCTACAAGCTTAGTGCCTGATAGGATTTCTCATTTGCAAATATGACTAACTTTCATACAAACCTCCAACCCCTATTTTGCCCCTTTAGGAGATGCATTTGAAAAAATCCTTAAAGCCCGACACAGACGTAGCTTATATATTAATATACTTTGCTTGTGTTTTTTTTACGTAGTTTTTGGTGCGTACCAGAAATATATATTATAGCTCCATCTAAGGTCACTCGAAGATTACTATGAAAAATATATGGTAATATGTCTTGCTATAAAATATATTATAGCTACGTCTGAGGAGGGCTTAATGCTTACCTTTGCTATAAGTACACTTATATGATGTAACATAAACATTTTGACGAGCTATGAGAATAGAATAGAATAGAATAGAATACTCTTTCTTTCTCTTTCTTTTTTCTCTCTTTTTTTTTTTTTTTTTGAGAACATACATGTAGGGAACAGCTGTATTTTTTTCGCGATTTCAGGTTTGGTCCTATAGTATAAGTGGTTCATAATGATGAGTATGACCCCTTAAGAGGTTACATCTTGTTTAAGGAACTTTTGTGCAAAATTTAATTCTAATCCTAATGAGTTAGGCTGTGCGTTGAATGTATTTAAGATTTTTATTAAGTAGATTTATATGTGGAAACTAATTTTACTGTACAACTTTTAGAAGATGCAAAAAGTTTTTGTATACGGTACATTGAAACGAGGCGAACCAAACCACTATTGGTTGAAAGATGAGAAAAATGGTGTTGGTAGATTTGTGGATGACGGGGTCACCAAAACTATGTACCCTCTCATTATTGCAACAAAATATAATATACCATTCCTCTTGTATTCTCCGGGGATGGGGCACAACATTAAAGGTGAGAGTTTCATTCATGATTATTCACGTTTAGGGGCCATCCTTCAATTATATCACATGATAAGGGTCAATAGTGTGACAATCTATTCCTCCTGCAATGTTGCATAACGTTACCGAGATTTTCAACCATCAAAAATGTACCTACCTATGGTTTAATAACAGTTGCTAAACATTTACAAATAGACAACGGAACTGTAAACTTCAACTCTAGCGATAAACTTTAAAATTGCTTTTCGCTGTGTAGCTGCACAATTTCTTTAAAAAAAAAGCGGCCTAGTGTGTGTCGGACCACGCTCAATGTAGAGTACCGTAGTTGGGATGAATTTAACCTAAGAACAAACTTAACATTATAGTTGAAAAACATGTTCCCTCATACATTCAAACTGCAAATGTAAGTTGTACGCACAATATTGAGAGATTTACCTTAGATACCATAGTCTATCAGTAACGAACTATTTTCTGTATTTCTTTCAAAATTTGTGTCGTGTGTTTAATTTTCATCTATGTTCTTAAATAATTTTAAAATTATCTATTTTTAAATTATAAAAAAAAATATGTTTGAGGCCCTCACAAAAAGCCCTTTCATTTGATATGTCACGCGGTGCCTAACAGTTAGCAAGCTTTTTTTTAATTTTCAAATTGGCCCCAAAAGTTACCCCTATATTTAAAATTCATTTATTTTACGTTACAACTCCGTGTTTGGGTCACAGAAACAATAAATTATGTATACCAAATTTCAACTTAAGCGGTCCAGTAGATTCGGAGCATATTGGCTGTGACAGACAGACAGACAGATATCCTACGAGTGATCCTATAAGGGTTCCGTTTTTTTCTTTTGGGCTACGGAACCCTAAAAATGGCTAAATATGTCACGTCACACCAGGGGAGGGGATCACAGAAATATGACCATCTGTGAAATGGCTTCATAAATCATGAAATTCGTTTAGCGTAGTTTATGGATGGCCCCTTTCGATACAACGTTCTTGAGATTTAGCATGCAAAAGCCTTCCATATCATCTGTTCACCATCCTTGGTTGACTGGTAGAGAATGTGCGCATACTTCAGGATATTATCGTGGACGTCCATCATCATCATTTCAGCCGAAAGACGTCCACTGCTGGACGTAGGCCTCCCCCCTGCTGGACGTAGGCCTCCCCCAAGCACCGCTACTTCGACCGTTTCTCGTTCTTTCTTAGTGCTTGTCATTTTTTGGGGCTTTGTCATAATCGCCACGCTTGGCAGGCGGGTTGGCGATCGAAGTATGGTGTTAAAATGCATAGAGAACGCTGCTGCCCATTCTCTAGTAAGTCCTTTAGTCGCCGTTTACGACACCCACGGGAAGAAATAGGGTGGTGCTATTGCGCCCTATCACAGGGAATTAAAATGTATGGAATATATGAAGACGGTTTTAAATTTCCGTCAACGATAACGCTTATCATTACATGCACGTATTTCCATACATTTTATGGACGACATGGGGCTCCATGATAATATCGTCACGTTAGAAATAATGCCTTTAAACCACTGGTGTTGAAAATAGTGATAGGTGACTTCTGCGTTTACTGCCGTTTTTTTTTTATGTTACCCTGGTGGAAAATCCTCATGGACGTCGACGAGGGATCTGTCAGACTTGTACTGATTAAAAACCACCCAGGTGTTCCCTTTCCACACTTGCACCGCGGATCATGGGATCATGTGCGACTTCCGCGATTCCTGGCTGGTGCCTGCCTCTGCGGCCCACCTCAAGCCGTTCTCTGCCAACCTTAAGCCCAGGTTCGGACGGGTGATTTTTTTTCGCAGCGTTTTTTTTTCGCGCACTTGATTTTCAACGCTCTGCTTAGCGCCGAGAATTGAAAATCCAACAGATGTTTTCTTGACGCGCTGGGATGCGCTCTGTTAGATTCTCAATGCTCCGCTTAATACCGAGAGTCAAAAATCGCCTGTGCGAACCTGGGCTATAACTTTGGTGCAGTTCATAGACAGATAATGGACTGAGCGTTCCGTATTCAGTACCCCAAGTGTAAGTTAGCAAGTGAGTAAACGTAACTAGCGCGTTTACGTTAAGATTTTTATTCTCGCTCTTATAGTCTTAGCATTATGAATTTATGATCTATCGGTCAAAGTTTAACGCAAACGAAATAGTTACGTTTATTCTCTTGCAAACTTACACTTGGGGTACAGTCGTGCATTGAACGTTCATTGACCGAAGAGTACGAGAGAGATAAAGCGAATGTGCGGCCAGTCTCCTTAGTAGAACTGCGGGCCGCACAGTTGCTTTGTTTTTTTCTAGAGAGTGGTCACTTTTGTTTCAGAAAAATCAATATGGCAACTTCGCCGCCGGTATCAAATGATTCTTTGTTATTTTTTTTTTAGGTGAAATATATGAAGTAGACGACCACATGTTTGCCAACCTAGACCTTTTAGAAGATCACCCGAATTATTATGTGCGGGACAAAGACGAAATCTTGATTTATAATAAAGAGTTGTAAGTATCATTAAATAATATTTTTTTTAAAATTATTTTTAGTTAGGAAAAAAAAAACGAATTTCAATTTCCTAGATTTTTCTGTCATCAATATTTCTTTCACCAAATACCGAAGGTTATTTTGATATTTCTTGTAATCACCAACACACCGTTGGCGAGCATTACCATTAATGCGTATACCTAGATGATTTATTTTTATGAGAAGAGACCATTGAAACAGTTTCGATCGATACTAATATCCATACAACGTGGCGATTAGGTTATCACATTAAATAGTACAGCGGTTATTACAAGTTGTTATCAGTCTGTTAAAATAATAAAAATAAAAATAGACCTAAAAATAGAAAACTGAATTTTTCTAACAAACTAAATAGCGTAAAAATTGGCAATAAATAATCCACCCTTGATACTACGGCGCACACGCCAAACGACAGTGAGACTAGCGGAGGGTAGGTACTTGCGCTCACGCGCGGGGCGTTATAATACATGATGTTGTTAAATACTAAAAGGGAAAAAAAGGTCTCACGGGTAGAATGTTAACTTTTATTAATTATTTTATTTATGTATGCTTAAAATACGTAATGTAGAATACGTGGTTTGAATTAATGTGATAACCTAATCGCCACGTTGTATAATAAAGCTGAAGAATTTGGTTGTTTGTTTTAAAGCGCTATTGTCTGGAACCTGCCAGTCGATTTGAAAAATTATTTTTGCTTTCGATAGCCCAATTCTTGAGGAAGGTTATAGGCTGCTTGACATCACACTTCCAAGCTACCACCTGAGCAAAAAGAAAAAAAGTTTGTTTTGCTAAGCGAAAACGAAGAACCTAATAGCGCAGGCGGGAAAACGCGAACGAATTGCAGGGAGAAGCTAGTCTGATATAATATGCACTGTTAAAAATTCTTATCTAAAACTAAATTATTCTGTTGCTCCATAATATAATAGGTAAATTAGGTAATACATATTATGTATTACCTAATTGTATAAGTTCCTATAAGTTCGTTTAACTCGACAAAATGTAGGAAATGACCTTTTTTTACCCATAGTAAAAAGTTGATAATTTTCATGAGTACTAAACTCCCTCAAGTACGTCCCTTATTAAATCTAAGGCGCCATCCATAAATTACTCTTAGAGCTATCTAAGAGTTTGAATATTTCACATTTATACATGTCACACTTTGTTGACCGCTCCTCCTTAACGTGTTAGTACTCTATAAAAAAAACTCAAAATATTACCAATTATATTATTATTATTATAACTGTATATTGTAGTTACGGACGCGGGTCTCCAAAAATCATGAAATTCGTGTGACGTAATTTATGGATGCGCCCTAACCCTCTGTGTATAAATTTTCAGTCCTGAAGAAAAGCCAAAATCAATGCAATGCTGGGTGTATTTTCTGAAGAACTTTAAACCGGAGCTGTTGATGAGGCAACGTTATGAAACGTACAGCTCAACAGGCCCCCACGGACTGGTGTACATGGACAGGTCTCAAAGAGATTCTTCAAATGATCATAAAACCGAAATTAAGCCTGATAAGTCCTAAACCAACACAGTACAGGTAAAGGTCAGTAGATTAATTTTCATGTTTTTAAATTATTTTTTTGCCGTAGTGAATTTGTATTTTTTTTTAAATTAGATTAATATTAAAAAAGTATTGTAATAGTTATCAAAGAAGTAGCTAAGCTCTAAGGTAGGACATTCACGGTCGATGTAAAACCATTACTATTTCCTTGCAAGGTTAGGATCGTAGCAGGTGGTCTTCTATAGTGTCTGCTTACCCCCATGGGAAGAAAATACAGAAAGGTGTCTGAGGTGGAGGGTTATTGTAGGAATGTTGCTCACTTGTATAAGAATAATTAGTTCCATTTATTGCCGCGGGACTTCTTTCGTGAGACGGACTCTACCCTAATTGCGTAACGCAGTTTGAATCGGAATGATTTTGAAGAATATTGCTAATCCATTGTTTCATATTATGTTAGAAAAAATTGTCTGCTCAACAACGTAAGTAACGCAATGAATGTTGTTGAATTGAAACCGATTCCTACTGATAGTGTGTTACGCAATTAGCCCGCTGGTTCTATAGAAATCAAATATTCATCGGTAGCTTGTATCTGACACAAGACACAAAAGTGTCCACGTTTGCGTCCTGCCTAAGTGATACAGTTTTATTATTTCCCTAAAAAAGTACTAATGTACTGTCAAATTGATCTCAATATTTTTACTTATTTAAATAAGTAACAATATTGAATGCAGTTATTAGTTATTAAAACATTTATTCTTCAAAATGTTGGCACATTTTATTTCAAATGCTCCTTAAAGTCAAGATTGTCGGTTATTTTTGAGAAAAAACCTTCTGTAAATTTTGAATTTTGGTGCTTACAGTTATATGCTTCTCAGGCACAGAATTAGAATTAATGTATACTTTATTACTATTAAATAAGAGTTACATTGCAATGAGTTACTAATAGTTTTACATCATTCAAATTTGACCGTGAATGTTGTACTTATGGGGTGCAAAACGACTTGCTAGACAGAGACAGCACTATAGAGAGCTGACGTCATAATAAACAAACGCTCTAGTTACTTATACTCCTTGAAATAAGATTAGAAATTTAAATAAACCTTTTTACAGTCCGTTCAATCGATTTTGACTTCTATTTCGTAGGTATCAAGCTGGCATTAAAAGCAAAAACGTGGTTACAATACCAACTGTTTATTACAGCTGCCACCTGTCATGCTACCAACGCAATAGAGATCAAAATCGATTGAACGGACCGTAAAAAGGGTTTATTTAAATTTCTAATATTATTTTAAATGGAGTAGGTATAGTTTTGTTTTTGCTTTTTTTAAACTGCCAATACTAAGTACTGTCGTTCTTGCTTGCAATACCAGACTATTTATTTGGATATTTTTTTAACATGATTTGTTTTCATTTTAATGAATTAAATTGATCTACTGAACCTTTTCTGTATGCCGCGTGCCGGTGACTTGCGATTTTATTAAGGCGCGTCCATTCCTCGGGCCGTGAAAATTCCATTTTGCGTTAGCGAATTGTTTAAATGGTGCAAAAAAGTGGTTTGTTGGGACGATCTCATCAAAATAATGTTCTGTTTCGTATCAATGATGTTCCCCGAAGGGTTAGGCAGAGGTGTACCTATAGTACACCTACATTTCGCCAGTTAGTTCCATGTAATAGGGGACGAGCCTATTGCCATCAACCGGGCACAAATCCAGACCTCAATGTACTTAGTTCATAACCCTCTGAGGGACAAAGACCTTTCCCTACAAAGGTTATTACGTAGGTATAGCATAACTGATAGCCGTTACTAGTAGTCGGTTGGCTGCGAATTTGCTACTGAGTGTTGAAGAGCCCTAAGGATGAAAAAATATTTTTAAAAAACATGCTTGTACAATCCACTGTAAGAAAATTATTTTACAAACTTTAACCAAAATATTATCTTTTATTTTTTAGGGTTCCGTACCCAAAGGGTAAAACGGGAGCCCTATTACTAAGGCTCCGCCGTCTGTGTGTCTGTCTGTGGTTTGACTTATGTGGAAGTTGACTGACAGCGAGTTTGACATATATCATCGAACCCGTCTGTCCGTCTGTCACCAAGCTGTATCTGATGAACCGTGATAGTTAACAGTTGAAATTTTCACAGATGATGTATATCTTTTGCCGCTATAACAACAAATACTAAAAAAACAGAATAAAATAAATATTTAAGGGGGGGCTCCCATACAACAAACGTGATTTTTTTGCTCGTTTTTGCTCGATATTGATAACGGCAACAGGTAGACGCTTGAAATATTGGACAGAATATTTAGTTATATATTCATTTTTAAAATAAATAATTAAATTAAAATAAAACAAATATTTAAAGGGGGCTCCCATACAACAAACGTGATTTTTTTGCTGTATTTATAGATAATGGTACGGAACCCTTCGTGCGCGAGTCCGACTCGCACTAGGCCGCTTATTTTACTAATACGGGCCGATTTTTCAATCTTCAGATAACTTTATCCGTTGAATAAAAAAATGTGGTTTGACAGCTTTTTAAAGAAAATATGACAAACTGCCATATTTATGCATCAAATAAAAGTTAACTGACAATTGATAAATCGACCCTGAATTAATAAAAAACCGGCCGAGTGCGTGTCGGACCACGCACAATGGAGGGTTCCATGTTTGGGATGAATTTATCCCAAGGACAAACTTAACATTGTAGTTGAAAAACATTTTCCCCCGTACATTGGAACTGCAAATGTAATTTTTTACGGCATTATAGAGTGATTTATCATGTAATTTTAAGACCATAGACTTTCTATAGGTTTTCCTGTAATCTAGAAGTATAGAATAATTCTCTGTATCTTTTCAATATTTTATTCTCAGCAGTTTTGGAGATAAGACGGTCAATTTTTCATAAATGTTCATTAATAACTTAAAAAAAATTATTATTGATATCCTCATAAAACAAACAAGTCCTTTTGCCATTTGATAATATGTCACACGGTACAGTTTGCAAAACTGTTTTTTTTTTCTTTTCTAGGTTGCCCCCTAAACGTGAACCCTTATTTACAGTAACCTCAGTTACACGTCCGTGATTGGGTCACAGAAATTCATATGTGTTCCAAATTTCAACTTAATCGGTCCAGTAGATTCGGAGCAAATCGGCTGTGACAGACACACGAGTGATCCTATAGGGGTTCCGTTTTTCCTTTTGAGGTACGGAACCCTGAAAAGAGAAAAAATATTTAAAAACATTTAATGCCATTTTTGCTTTATCATATAAGAAATAGGTATCTTTACAATTATTATCTTTTATTTACAGCACATCTTCCTTACGTGAAGTAGAGGAAATGGAAGATTTGTTAATTAAGAAGAAAAAATAATTTGCTTAAAGTGAAATTAATCACTTGAAAAGTACTTGGAAATGACTGATAACTGTTTTTAATAATTAGAATGTATTGTCATTATGTGTCCATCCGCAGCTGTAGCCCGCGAAATTCAAATTTTCTAAGTTGTAAGTAATTTGTAGGTCAGATATAAAGACTTATTCCCCAATATCAAGATTGCATGAAAAATTCATTGAATGGAACAAATCTAACTAAGAGAGATGTGTATGATTCTAATGATTATAATTCTGTATATCTGTTAGAGTCACGAATAATATTTTTATCAAGATACAACCTCAGACCAAATAAAAAAGAAGGTAGACGGAGCGTACGCCAACAATAGCGTTCAAATAAGTGAAGCCTCGTTTTCAAGGTTATGATGTCTATCGCGTTCGGTGTCGCGCGTCGCTCAGAAACACGGTCGGCTTCCTATTTCAAATTTGGCTTCCTCTACCCTGCTTCATACTGAGAGCGCCGCGCTCCGTCTACCTTTTTTTTATTTGGTCTGAGGATACAACCTGACACTGACCGGCAAATAGCAAAAAACGTAAGAAAATTTGAATTTCGCGGGCTACAGTTGCGGATTCACCGTAGTCTTTGCTTGAGCTTTCAACTTAGTCTTTTCCGAGGGAGCACTGGTTGGCGGTGGCCCAGTGCTTAATGCTACAACTACCGAAGACCGAGTTGTACGTCGTGGGTTCGAACCCAGCCAGGCACTATCAACCTGCCTAGCCTTTTCGCAACCATATTGGGGTCGGCTTCCAAGCTAATCGCATGCAGCAAGATACCAGTATTTTACATGGAGCGACTGCCTATCTGACCTCCACAACCCAGTAACTGGGTAACACGATACCCCTTGGTAAGAGTGGTAGGACAGGCAGGCACTATACTCCATCACTGCTCTCAAAACGGTGAAGGCAAACTTTGTGAGGAAACCGGCATGTCCTAGAACCAAAAATTCAAAAACATGAGACATCTACCGACCAGCAATGGGCCCGCGTGGTGGATTACGGCCAAATCCCTCTCACCGAAAGGAGGCCTGTGTCCCAGCAGTGGGAACATAAAGAAAGAAAGAAAACACGTTTTTTTGCGGTAAACGTATCGCAAGCACGAAAGAACAAGTTGAGGGAAAATATGCGATAGAGGCACAACACAGGCATAGGATGTAACATAGGCTGGTTCGAACCTACGACCTACAACTAGTAAGTCGCGGACGTTAACACTGGGCCACAACTGCTCTCACTGTTTACGCTAAATACGCACCGCATTGCAAAAATCCTTCTACATCATTTTCGTCCATTTTGTATGAACCATCTCACACTACAGGTGGGCCACATCGCACCGCACTGTTTTGTATGAAAATGCCGTTGCGCTGCTGCCTGATGCGGCTGTAATGTGCGCTTAGACTTATACAGTCCGTGAGGCCTAAGCTGTGCTTTGCATTTGTGTGAGTGATTACCTATAAAAACCGGCCAACTGCGAGTCGGACTTGCGCACGAAGGGTTTCGTACTATTATCTATAAAAAAAAACTGGCCAAGTGCGAGTCGGACTCGCGCACGAAGTGTTCCGTACCATTATCTATAAAAACGGCAAAATAATCACGTTTGCCGTATGGGAGCCCTTAAGTATTTGTTTTATTTTAATTTAATTATTTATTTTTAAAGTGAATGTATAACTAAATATTCTGTGAATATTTCAAGCGTTACTAGCGCACTATTGCCGTTATCAATATCGAGCAAAAACGAGCAAATATATCACGTTTGTTGTATGGGAGCCCCCTTACATATTTATTTTATTCTATTTTTTTTTGTATTCGTTGTTATAGCGGCAACAGAAATACATAATCTGTGATAATTTCAACTGTCTAACTATCACGGTTCATGAGATACAGCCTGGTGACAGACGGACAGACAGACAGACGGCGGAGCCTTAGTAATAGGGTTCCCGTTTTACCCTTTAGGTACGGAACCCTAAAAACCGATAAAAAACCGGTTTAAACCAAGCAAAGGACGCGTCGCGGTCTAGGCTGGCGCGTCACCTACACTATATATAATGTGCACTCACACGAATATAAAGCTCAGCTTAGGCCTCGCGAAATGTACTTGTATTGTGCAATGCCTCCTGAGCCGTAGTGTGAGATGTTTATAGCGCACCGGATTTTTGACTCTCGGTGTTGAGCCGAGAATTGAGAATCCAACAGTGTATCCCAGCGCGTCAAAAAAACATTGTTTGATTTTCAACCATCGGCGCAAAGCAGTGCGTTGAAAAACAAATGTGCGAAAAAAAAATAGCGCGTGTGTACGAGGGCTAAGTTCAGGATAGTTCTGTGTTCCATGAAAACAAGATGACTGACGTGTTATGTAATTTTTTTTTCAGCAACAACGAATCTGTTTTAGAAGATTTGGACGATGAAGTCGTATTGCTGAATAGCTAAATTATTTTAGTAAAATAACTTAAATGAAACGTATTGTTCTTAGATAGAAAATATTTAAATTTTGCATTCCTAAAGTAATTATAATCTTAAAATGTTTAATATTATGTTTTATTTTCAAACTGTTAAATATAATATTCTTTAGCAAAGCATTCCTTTACCTAAACGACGGATTTTAGTTCATTCGCTCTTTTTACAGCTCGATTCAAACTTGATGGCGGCTTTGAAGTACGGGATTCGTTGTACTCAGAACTCATCCCCGCTGACACGAATGCATCAGTGTTGCCAACAGATAAACTAGCTCTCCACCAGATCCAACTTACAAACCACCAAAAAAAATCGGGCCTACTCCAAAAATGAGTAAAAATCACTAAAACCGCAAAACTTTTTGGTTTTTACAAAAGAAAAGAGTAAGTAGATAAATTAGTAGAAAATGTTCTATGCTAAAACCACAAAACTTTTTGGTTTTTACAAAAGAAAAGAGTTAGTAGATAAATTAGTAGAAAATGTTCTTTATTAATTACGTATCTAAATAATTAAAATCAGTAAATCAACATACTTAAAATATTAGTAGTAATCATTGATGTGATATACATCAATGGTAGTAAATCAACAGGAAAAATTATTCAATAACTATTTAAAAAAAGTGATATCTTAAAATTCGTCTTCTTCAGATGAATTTTTGTCTGCACCATCGTCGGTTTCACATTTATATGATTCTTTGGTACCGTTTTGTTCTATAACTCATTGGAATTTCATAATCATTGCAGTATTTTCCTTCCAATCGTAACGTTTTAGTGGTTGAGTGATAGCATTTTCAGTAATTGAAACTGAATTGTACTAAACCACTAGCCATTAAAAGCAATATTTCGCCACTAAAAGGGGGGTTGAAACCACCAGTTTAGTAGAAAATCCTCTAAGTTGGTAACACTGGAATGCATAGAGTGAGTATAGTACTAGATTGGGGGTGAAGCAAAATCCGTTGTGTGCCGTGCGTGCGTTGCGGCCAGTGCGTACCAGTGGACGTTCACCTAAGGAACACTTTTAGGTCAGAATGTCTTACTTCAGGGTCGTTAAAAGATACGTCATTCGATAATTGCGGTTCTTCAGTAACATAATTTAGGATAAAAACTGCCACTTGCTCACTTCAGATGTCGCTGCTATCCAACTTCTTTGGCAGCAGCTAGCTGTCACTATCCATACATTTTTTTGTAAACAAGTGACTTGTTTTACGCTTAATAAATATGTCCCGTTGCGCAGCTGTTGAATGCAAACAAACGGGGACCTATTTGCCAATGATGTTAAAAGACGAAAACTATAGAACAAAGCTCTCGAAAAAAAAAACAATAACCTGATATTTCGTCGAGACTATCGTTTTGAAACTACATGGGAGAAATTCGTAAAAGGTGATCCTCCCAAAATAACTAAGTTGTTTTCTTTACGTACAGGCACTTGTGATGTGATATTATGTAAATTATAGTAAAGGTGTGTTTTTTATTATCTTATTAGATCAGGAATGATTAACTCTAAAGTTTTTCAGTCAGGAAGATCGTGTTGTGGTTTTCAACCCTGATCAGGTTATTTCTTATTTCGGTCGTGCGCCTCTAGTCTTCAACAAAAAAAAGGAAATTCGATGCCACCTTTTTTTTTAAATGCGTGAATGGTGAATGCGTCGCTGCAGCCCGCGAAATTCAAATTTTCTTACGTTTTGAATTGAATGACTTTTTCATGAAATCAAGACATAGGGAGCAAATCTAACTTAGAGGATGTATTAATGATGCCAATTATTACAATTCTGTAAATACATATCTGCTATAGTCGCGAATCATATACAACATAATATATAATCAAGATACAACCTGTCACTGAACAGTGAACTTAATAGTAAGCAAACAGAACATAAATACCCTGACGGGGTGGGTAGCGCACAAATCGAATGGAAGTGCCTTGAGAGTCCCACTATCACATAAGTCCGTCTCACGAAATAATTCTCGTAGACGCGGCGCGGCGGCGGCGGCGGCGCCACAGGCTAGTTAGCTATAATTAGATACACTTAGTGCCGCAGGATTTCTCTCGTGAGACGGATTCCTACATTGTTTCCTACCTTCTTAGGTTGGTTCAGTTTATTTCACCTGCCCTGGTGGCGGAATGGCGGGACAGGCTTTCACGCCCTACGGCCTCGTCACTATCGAGGCGGTCCGGCCGGTACTCGAGCCCTGGCTCGGGAGGAGGCACGGCTCCCTGTCGTTTCGGGTGATGCAGGTGCTCTCGGGGCATGGTTGCTTCGGGAAGTACCTGTGTCGCATAAACAGGGAGCCGGACGCCCGATATCACCACTGCGTCGACTGCCGGGAAGACACGGCGCGGCATACGCTGGCAGACTGTGCCGCTTGGGAGGAGCCATGTCGTGCCCTCATCTCAGTAGTAGGCAGTGACCTGTCGCTGCCGGCCGTGGATGAGTCGATGGTCGGCAGCGAGGAGTCCTGGGACGCGGTGGTATCCTTCTGCGAATCAGTCGTGTCGCAGAAGGAGGCTGCGGAAAGGGAGCGGGAGATCTCGTCCGCTCACCCAGCCCGCAGCAGGCGCACTGGGCGTCGGCAGAGGGCAGACGATGCCCTCTTCCGGCCCCCCTAAATGAGTCCAGGGACGGCGGACTCGGGGACGTCCGCCGCCCCCTATCACACTGGACCCGAGGTGGCGGCGCCTAGTGTTACACGCGCGCTCCTTTCAGACGTCACGGGGGGGTCAAACACCTCACCCCCCCAAGACTTGAGGTGGCCCGCAGAGGCGGGCCGGCACTAGCCGGCGATCACGGAAGTAATATTAGCTCCCAAGATCCCCGGCGCAAGTGTGGGAAGGGAACACCGGGGTTGTTTTTAGTCAGTAAGAGTCTGACAGATCCCTCCGCCCGCCCCAGGGTGGAGGAAATCCTTAAGGATTTTCCACCCCAGCAACAAAAAAAAAAGAAGCTTTTTTCACCTCAACCATGGTCTCAGATTTCACCACGTTCATTAATTATAGAGCCATGTCGCACTTTATGCCCAGGCGGTATACTGGGCACACTATATTTTGCTGTCAAGTGCCATAAGTTATCTATGCTATGTTATCAGCTGTCCAAAAAGTTACATGCTCTGTGCTGTCCAAGCTGTCATATTGTCTTAAAAAGCATGTTTCGCAATTATTAGGTTATGTTTATCCGATAAGATTTATTATTTTGAGAGTTTTAAGTGAAACAAATGTGATAAGAGCTCTTCACACGTTACCCAGTAATGGATTTTGCACGTAAGCAACTAGAGAAATACGGCTGGACCGATGGTAATTATTTTGTTTTCCTGAGTACTGAGTTTTGTTTACGAGAACACATCTACAAATCTATTTTCAAGTGTTAATGTCTAATTATCTATCATAGCTCAATTTATCACATAAATAGTCTAGAATTTCTGCTAAATCTATGAAGAATTTAATATGCACTCGCATAAAAATACCAAACTTTAGTTACTATTTGTAAACTTCAGTCTCAGTTTACTTATATTACACATCATTTCCTTTTCTGTGACATAAATAATAAAAAAAAAAAACCTTTTTTCAGGCAAAGGACTTGGTAAACACGAGAACGGCATATCAGAGGCTCTGAAACCTAAACTGAAGCGCAGTGTGGCGGGAGTGGGTCACGATGCTGCGGCCGAGTTCAATGAGCACTGGTGGACTACGCTGTATGATAAGGCTGCTGCCAATGTAGAGGTGGGTAACTACTTTGTAATAGTTAAAGGCAGTAAAAAGGCCATAATAATTTTTATTTCAAAAGGTTTAGGTACAAAAAGTTTATATTTAGCCACAGTATTTCCAATTATATTTTCAGTTTATTGATGCCAATGAATAAACTCTTTATTTTGAATAATTTTAACGTGGGTGATCATAATTTATATTTTATTTTTTTGGGCGTTTGCTGTAGTGTCCTAAGTTGGCCACATTAATATATTTTTTTATTAATCATTTATAACATTCATTATTTATTCATCACTAGCTGCGCCCCGCGGTTTCACCCGCGTAAGTATCGATGCCGTGGGAATATCGGGATAAAAAGTAGCCTATGTCTTAATCCAGCCGTTTGAGCGTGAAGAAGTAACAAACATACACACATACTCACAAATTTTCGACTTTATCATACTAGTGGGATGTGATATTATACAATATACACAGTTTATGCTATTTGTGCAGTGTGATTATGTATGGGGATTTGAAGATGAAATCTTAAAAATTCAGCTTATCATACATGACAATCCCTAAATTCCACATTCCAGTATCAAAAACAGTCTTGTTATTACATTGTAATCATGTACACACAGCCACATATCAAGCTATACATTTATTTATTTATTTTCCAGTATAAGCTAATCTCCCATTGTATAGGATTTCCAAAAATTAGAGGTCAGCTTATACTGCAAATTTATACCTTGATATTTAGCTGTGTGTGCTTTAATAAAACTTAATGTTCCAGGTCCAAGAAAAAAATGGTAAAACAAAGAAAATCAAAACGAAAGACGAAAAAGAATTTGTAATCACTAACAGCACTTGGAAACTAAATAAGAAGCCACAAGATGCTGAAAATGAAGAACAGTATGCGGATTACTTTGTCAGAACTGCGGTGTTAACTAATGGTGCTAACAATGTAGAGAGAGTACGGGAATATGAGTCAGAGGATGATGGTGATAAGAAAGATGTGTTTAAGATGACCGATGAAGAGTTATTTGCCAAGTGTGAGGGGAGGACTGCTCATAAGTTAGTTTTTTGTTTTCTTTTAATTTAAGCTTTTATCCAGTTTACTGTACACAAGCTCCATAATACTGATTCATAAACCAAGAGTTTTGTTTCTATAGAAACAGTAGCAGCAGCTAGTTCTTAATACACAGTACAAACAGTAGGCAGATAAACAACTGTGGAGTGGACTCCTCACGAAAATAAGTTAATCTAATTAAAGTTAAAAAGGCAGGGAATGAGAGCTTTGCCCAGCAATTGGGTTATATAGGCTGTTATGATTATATTTCCTAAATTTCTCTTGAATAAATATGCATAATGTCACCAAAAAATAACTCATGCCTGATTTTGTTTTATAAATATTTTTTTTAAATTTCAGAGGTGCACGCCATGGCTTGAAAGCTACAGGAAAATTGGCAAGGATAGCTCAACAAGAAGCATTACTACTATCACAATCAAAATACAGTGACTATTCACATGCCAAGAAATTAAAAGAACAAGTTGAAGATATTAACTTAAATAGTGACTCTGATAGCAGAGAACACAAAAAGAAGAAGAAGAAAAGGAAACGATGTAATAGTAACGAAAAATCTGGAAACAAAGCAGAATGTACCTTGGCTGAATCAAATGAAGTTCCTTTGCCTGATAAAAGTGAAGTGACTGACGATGACAGTCTTGCCAGTGTGATAAAAGTAGGAAAAGTTCGTAGAAAATCTAAAAAGAAGAAGAAAGATTTTCGGGACGTAGAAGTGATTCCCGAGGAAGATGAAGATGTTTCAAAGCCTAAGAAAATGAAGAAAGAAAGGGAGGATGATGAAACGGCAGAAGCTATGGAAACGATTAATACTGAAAATATAATATCTACTGAAAATAAAACTGACAAAAAGCGCAAAAAGAAAAAGAATATAAGTGTTGAATCATAGCATAAAATAAATGATAACTTTATAAATAAACAAATGATTAGATTGTGTATGTTTTTAAAGCTATTTTTACATTTTTATCTCCAACCTTGTGATCAACCTTATTACATATAATTATGATAGAACACTAGTAGTTCAGAAGTATTCGTGGGCCCCTATCTGGCTTATTCCGATCGGATACCACAATCCGATCCCACTGTGTGATTTGTAAGGAATATGGATAAAATTAATATTTTGTTCCACTGATCCGATTTTGTGGGATTCGTGCGGCATACTCAAAGAGTATAATAATAATATGGGAGGGCATACTTATCTGTAGCTGTGCTGTAACGGTTTCATAGAATTATATTACAGATACATAATGTTTCTGTTGTCTGTCCTTGCATTTCTTTTTATTTTACTATAAATTACTGCAACTGTTACTTTATAAGGGCCTCATCCCCAATGAACAGTTCGGTTTTAGAACCCAACATTCTTGCGTACAACAGGTCCACCGTATCATAGGACATATAAGCGCCGGTTTCCAGCGCAGGTTCATGACGGGTGCTGTGTTCTTCTATGTTGCGAAAGCGTTCGACAAAGTCTGGCACAACGGCTTATTGTATAAGCTTTACAAACTCGGTGTGCCAGATCGTCTCGTGCTCATCTTACGGGACTTTTTGTCGGACCGCACCTTCCGCTATCGCATCGAGGGTGCGCTCTCTTCCCCCCATACGATCCGTGCAGGCGTCCCTCGGGGGTCTGTGCTGGCTCCGCTCATATTCACGGTATTCACCAGTGACATCCGGAAATGTAGAAAGGCGCAGTTAGCTCTGTTCGCAGACGACACAGCCATCTACTACACCGGCCACAGTCAAGACCAGAACTCCCGCATCCTACAGACTGAAGTCGACAGACTCGGAGCCTGGTTTAGGAAGTGGAAGATCGAGGTCAATCCTGATAAGAGCCAAGCGGTCCTCTTTTCTAGACCCCGGCGTACACCCGCCCTGCCCCGACAGATCACCATGTTCGGCAAGCCTATCCCTTGGGAGAAGCGAGCCAAATATCTCGGTGTGATCCTAGATCATCACATTTCGTTCGCTGAGCACACAAAGCAGGTGCGTTCGCGCGCCGCTTTCGCTCTCGGTAGGCTTCATTGCGTTCTCAACTCACGCAGCAAGTTGTCCCGTAGGGGGGATGCGCTAAGGTAGCCCGCGAAATTCAAATTTTATTACGTTTTTGCAATTTGCAGGTAAGTAACAGGTTGTATGTCATCAGCGCTGTGACGATAGGTTTGTCCGAAGTCACAGCATTTTGCTGAGCAGAGACCTGTTCTTGCACAGATGTGACGCACGGTTATTGTAATTGTTCATAATTAGTATAGTTTGTTTGTTTCAAAAGTAGTTATTTTTCCACTCGGCAATCGGCATTTTGTTTTTGTTTTCATTGTTTGTTTGTCGACTTTGTTGTCATCACATAGACCATAGACTAATATGTATATAATGAGATTTTATACTAGTAAACAGTTTGTAAATTGTCTTTGGTCCCTGACATCAACCAATGAACAAGATTGTCAAAATGTTTAGGGTATTGGATGCGAGGCTTTTGGCTACTTTGTATGTGTGTTTTTTGACTTTTAGTTGTACTGTGCGTTTTGTTTGTGCAGAATAAATAATTTTTCTTTCTTCTTTCTTTGTATGTTGATCTAAATATGATTCGCGGCCGTAACAAATATGGCTTTACAGAATTATAATCATTAGAATCGGTAATACAACTATTCTCTTCGTAAAATCCTATTGAATGACTATTTCTGATCATTCAGTTGGATTTTATGAACTTAGGGAGTTGTAATGTCTTAAGGGCTTGTAATGCCTTAAAGGCAAATTGCGTATTTACACAGCGTGCATCCGCCCGATTATGACTTACGCCTGTGCTGTTTTCGCACACGCTGGTCCCTACCTCATTCATAGATTGCAGGCACTTCAAAACCGATTTCTCCGTAAAATTACGGACGCTCGAACGAAACCCTTCAACTAGATTTTAAAATCCCCACCATTAAGCAGTTTATGAAACGCGCGACAAAGCGGTTCTTCGAGTCCGCAGATAGACATCGCAACCCCTTGGTTGTGCAGGTTGCTAGCTATAGGCCTTCTCAGATTAGTCAGACTCGCCGACCTAGGCATACTCTCTTAGATCCAGATGACCCCATTACTCTCCTTCAGGAAAGCGATAGGGCCACAAGTACAGTGCACAAATCACACAAACCGTCATTCCGTCCTCGCCGCCGAGGTACCACGCGAAGTTCAAGACTTTTATTGTTCCCCCGTCCCTTGCACGTCGAACCGCCAGCCCCGAGGGTGAGTGAGCCGTAGCATTTAATAGTAATCCCCGTTAATAATCATGAATCTAAACTTTTGATCCAGCCTGTCCCCAACTTGCTGCTATTCCCCAACGACGCCCTAAGCCGAGGTTCGTATCCCACAGGGGGTGCCCTTAGAGCGCTGTCGTTTAGTTTTAGTAAATATATTTACGCTCCTGGCTGGACACACCTTACTCACTCACATCTTAGGGCAGCCACAGGAAAGTCCGGTAAAGTAGTCACGGCCTCTCAAGGCCAACTAAGAGATGCCAACCAAAAAAAATAAAATGTTAGTTTACACTAGGGAGCGGTTCGGAAAAAAATATAATATTTATCTATGTTCCTGACGAATCCCACTTGTATCGGATCGGAACAGAATATTATTTTTATCCACGTTCTTAACAAATCCCACAAAATAGGATCAGACCGAAACAAAATGCTAATTCTATCCACATTCTTATAGAATTCCACGAAGTGGGTTCCGATTGGAATAAGCCCGAATATTCTATGATTTAGATTCAATAGTTGTTCGGATCCTGACGTGAAACAAACAATTCTGTATTTTTTTGGACAATAAAAATACGAATATTATACCGTATATACGTAAAATATGTATGTATGTAAATGTACGTATGTATGTAAAATACGAATATATATAACTTTGGGTGCATTCCGAATTAAGACCATAATCGCTGTAATCGATTTTAGCGCGCTTAAACGCGTTCCCTATTAGCGTGAGCACGAAAACGTTGTCGCGTGAAACGTCATAGATGACGTCATGACATGCGCCATCTTGCGATAACGCCGACCATGCCCTAAATTAATATCACCGTGAGCGCCGTCAAAAATGACAGTTGCGTTGTTTTGTTTTGAGTCTTATCTTATTTATAATAGCGTGGCATTTTCGAAATTGTGCTTCTGGCTACCGTCGCCATCTAACCAAAGAAGAAGAAGTGTACAAATGTGAGCGTGTGGTGTACAAAGATAAACTGTAATGCAATCGTGAGCGCGGTCACGAGCGTACCGAATTGATGACAGTTGTCGGCTGTCATATCGTAATAACTAATTCGGTACGCAAATTATTGATGTGAGCGTTGTCATCGATTAAAGTCTAATACGGAATGCAGCCTTTTAATCTAGCAATACCAAGTTTTCTATCTGTCAAAGTTGTCAATATTTTCACTGAAATACGAAAGTGAAAATATAATTAAAAATGTCCCTAGGGAAGATTTTCGCGCTTGATAAAGTCGCTAACTTCTTCAATATCATCCGCCAGAATGGTGGCATTAGAGGATCCTTGTATAAACTCTACAGGTAAGAAATAATTTAGTTTATTATATAATTTACTTTTAGGTTATGTTTATTCCAAATTTTTACACAGCTGAGTTTCGTATTTATTTTAAAGGCAGTTTCTCTTAGGCATAAAATTGTATCTGTATTGCTTTGGTTACACGCTTCATATCCTTGAAATTTCTATTATAAGTTAAAACTAATACGCCGTTGTTTATTGAGTTTGTACGTAAATGTTTTAGAGCAATAAATAATTATAAATTTGAGGTTTCCTACAGCTGGTCAACGACGTCCTTATATGGAAATAATGATCAAAACATCTATCACCACCCCTGACAATGTTCTATGTCACAGTCACAGTAAATTTCTATATCAAATGGTTTATGTCTCTGATGTCAACTACTTATATTTTCAGACAAGATGAGCTAAAAGACGGCAAGCTAGTAGGAGAAGACAAATACGGCAACAAGTACTTCGAGAACCCTCGCTTCTTCTATGGAAGGAACCGCTGGGTGGAGTACAATGACAAGGTCTACTTGAACTATGATGGTAGCCAGGTGAGATGAGTATTCATGTATTGTATATGTTGATGAAGAATGAAATGTGGGCAATGTACCCACATTGCTCGCAGAACAGATGGCCGATGGGGCTGAAAGGTTCTGTATAGCAATTCACAACCATTTGATACGCTTCCGTGCCGAATAAAACACCAATCAATGTTACCGATGGAGTCCTCTAATCACTGTTCACAAATCCGAAACCTCAAAATGTGGACTGTTTAAACCAAATAGCAACCGCTATTCTTCCGACAGCTATTTGTTGTCAGGGGCAAATCAGGTAACCGTAAATGTGTCATTTGCTACTCGGAAACCTGTCAAATCATTGTGAATAGCTATGCTGGAGTGGCGACTGGGTACTGGGAGACGTAGCGTAGCAGGGCCTCCTACAAAACCTTGTGAAGGCCGTAGGAATCCGCTGGATGCGGGTAGCACAGGATCGTTTCTGTGGCGGTGTTTGGGGAAGGCCTATGTCTAGCAGTGGACGTTTTTCGGCTGAAATGATGATGGTGAGTCCTTTGCCCTAGGACAACACAGGTTGATTTATTTATATATTTTTTTTATTGTGGTACAGGTCCCCGCTGAATGGTTTGGCTGGCTTCACTACAAAACTGATCTTCCCCCGCACCAGGTAATGAAAATTTTTAAATGGCGTGTTTAGGAGATGCCAAAGCATAGTCAAGTAGCAGTATTGTGTCAAAGACCCTGTGTGTTTCCTGTGAATTCTACATACACAATCTTTTGGTAGAAATTGGGGGGGTTGGGGTAAATGGGGGGTTGGGTCATCTCATCATTATCCTATCCTTGTCCCATGTTATCTGAGGTTGGCGAAGCACTTCTCGTCTTCCTCCATTCTCCCCTGTGAGTTGTCACCATTCACTCCTTTTTAGGGTTCCGTACTTCAAAAGGAAAAAAACGGAACCCTTATAGGATGACTTTGTTGTCCGTTTGTCTGTCTGTCAAGACCCATTTTCTCAGGAACGCGTGCATTATCAAGTTGAAATTTATATACCGTGCCTACGTCTGCGGTCCTTGGGAGATCTATAAATCAAGGTTCTAAGTCAACACACTTAACGAAATACGGTCATTTAAGCGACATATTTTGATACTCGCAAATAAATCAAAACTATATAGGGTACTTCCCGTTGACCTAGAATCATGAAATTTGCCAAGAAGCAATGTCAGCACAAGTAAAAGAAAAATTCTGAAAATCGTTAATTAAGTACATTATATCATATACATTTTATCACATAAAAAAAGTAAATTTAAAAAATTTAAAAACCCGACTGCGTAAAAAGTGAACTTAAAAAAGATGGAAACAAGATTGTTTCCACTACGGACGGACATACATACGTACATACATACAGGTCAAACACATAAACCTCCTTTTTTGATTTCGCCGCAGTCGGGTAAAAAAAAATGTTCTTGCGTTTACAAACCTACATTTGCAGTTGGAGTTTGACCGTGGATATGGGAGAACATGTTTTACAACTACAATGTTTGTATTTGGGATAAATTCATCACAACTGCGGAACCCTTCATTGTGCGTGTCCGATTCGCACTTGGCGGGGTTTTCTTTCATAGCATCTCTCACACAATCCGTATATCTTTTCTTTTCTTTTCCTTACCTTCTCAATCCACCAACATTATTAGTTACATGTTGTCAGGCACTATCATTTGCAGGAAGAGATATAATCTGCCTATAATGTTCCCCCCACTGCTGGGACACAGGCCTCCTCTTTCTGTGAGAGGGAGTGGGCCGTAATCCACCACGCGGGCCCAGTGCGGGTTGGTGGATGTCACATGTCTTCGAATTTTTAGTTCTAGGACATACCGGTTTCCGCACGATGTTTTCCTTCACCGATTTGAGAGCAGTGGTAGTGAAATAATTTACACAAAGTAAAGCGCCTGTCTGGGTTCGAACCTACGATCTCGTAAGTCGAGGCCGTTAACCACTGGGCCACCACTGCTCTCAGGAAGAGATAATCGGGATAAAATCGGGAAAATAGACAAATGTATAAATGTAAATAAATCTATTAATACTAATAGATTTATTTACATTAAGAAGTAAAATTTGTGAGTTTGTAGTTGAGGTAATCTTCAGAACAACAGGTACGATAAAAAAATAATAATTCACTGGTAGAAATCTACGCTACAACGGAGCTCCATAGGATTATATTTTAATATGTTAAAATACACGGTCGAAGTCGCGGGCAGAATCTAGTAAACAATAATTTAGCAAATAAAACGCTAGTTGCAAGTCCATTGAATTTAATTCCCGATTAAAAGTAATGCTGTCTTTCTTAAACGGAAAGTATCAGAAAGTGACAGCATTACTGCTAATGGGGAATTAAAATTAATGTTTATTATTAAGTGCAACTGGCGAATAATGCCTTTTTTTTTTGGTTGGGAAATTATCAAATAACTTCTCCCGCTCTGGGCGGAGCGAGAGGGCGTGTCAGAGTTTTACTGACTAAAACCCACCCGTGTTCCTTCCGTTGCCTGTGTGCCAGGGCCACGATATCCCTTTCGGACAAACTCGCAACCCTGGCAGGCATTGGTCCTACCGGACCCCGTCAGTTGGTGCGGACATCTCTTCGACCCGGGCCTGGTCCTTATCGGACGGCGAGCTACCCATCGCTCACCGTCCGCAGGCCCGCGCCTACGGTGGCCGGAAATCGGCTTGCGACTCCCGACGCCCAGGGCGTCTCCTGCGGCGACTAGGGGCGCGAGGGCGCAAACCTTGCCTCACCCTCACGCGTTCCGCCTCCTCCTTCGCGAGCATTACTGCTTCGCAGAAGGAGGTGACGGCCTCCCATGCACTCTCGCTCCGAACCATGGCCTGAACCAGGCTCGGACGCGAGAGATCGCCGCCGCCGATCGCCTCCGTTAGGACACGGCGGTGCTCCGCCCAAGCCGGGCAGACCTCCACCGTATGCTCCACCGTGTCCTCCGGGCGATCCACACAGTGGTGACACCCGGGCGTTTCCTCCCGCTTTATCCTGAACAGGAACCTCCCGAAACAACCGTGTCCGGTGAGGACCTGTGTCAGGCGGAAGGTGAGGACGCCGTGGCGCCTCTAGCCATTCCTCATGGCGAATAATGACTGAGTTTGCTTCCTATACAAAAGCTTGATTGCTACACATTCTTTTAACTAAAAAATACCTATTTCATTCACATTCTAGGATCCGAGCAGACCTAAATACAAGTGGATGCTCGACTTCACCGAGAACATGTCTGGAACCACTGGTCAGTACGTACCTTACAGCACCACCCGAGCAAAGGTGGAGCCCTGGGACCCCAAGAGTAAGAGCGCCTAGGGTAACAGCGCCTAAAGTGAGAGCCCCTAAGTCTTAAAGAGAAGACGGTGGATAACAAGAGAATATTACGTCTTCAGTGGAATAAATTATTAAGATTTATTTATAATTTTAAGTAGAAAATGGAATAAATCATATTTTGAGTTCATTGTTGATTGTTGTTTTATTTTAAGATTGATTTAATAATAAAGAAACCATGGTTGGCGCAGTGGCCGAGTTATGGCTCCTGTGCTACGGGTTGCAGGAAGCTGATGCCAACACAGTCGGGAAAAGGCTGGGCAGATGCTGATGATGAATGGAACCCACTATCTTCAGAGAAAGAATCACTAACTTACTGTGAGCTTATATCATCTGCAAGAACCCGTCCTTCTTTAGAACATACCTACCTACAGGGCCGGATTTAGGTGTAGAGGTCCAGGGGCAACCAAGAAATGGAGGCCCCGATTTTTTTTGGAATACACGATTTTTTTTCAGTTTCCATAAGTAGGTACTTAAGTATGTACCTGCAAAAATATACAAAAGAAAAAAAGATAAATGTTTGGCGAATTGAACTATGCGAGCTTTTTGCGTCATTAATAATTTCGGTGTAATCTAGAATTCTAGAGAGTACCTAGATCACTTATCAATGTGTAAATAATCTCACAATAATCGGTAGGGATAATTTTGATAGGCGGTTCTGTGTCATTGTAGTTCGAAGTCTATTTTTTATTTTCGAAGATAATTATGCACTCCAGTGCAGTCAATAAATCATATTATGGAGGCCCCTTCCTTGTGGACTCCCTACTAGAGCCTGTTGCCCCTAAATTCGGTCCTACCAACTTACCTTACTCTCATGGCGACAATTTCAGTTAAGCCATATTAAACAATGACCCGTAATGACAAACCAGTTGCCAGCTCATCCGTTAGTAGTCAGTCAAGTTTTAAATTGAAAATGTGCAATTAGCGCTCTTGTGGGTCTTGCTCAGATAGACACGTGGCCATATCCTGTATCTGTTCGTTCTGTGATGGGTTTTTAACCGGCAAAAATTACCATCCCCTATTTAACTCCTAGGGATGAAATGTTAGAAATCCATCCTGTGCTTACCTTCGTTCTATATGGAACTATTTGAAAAACAAGCTTAATATAGACAGGACTGTCGGTAGTCTGTATGCGGTTGATCTGGCCTTCATACCAGCATTTAAAAGTGTTTATTAACTCTGGAGGAACTCCAGCTTCCTCTTACTTCTTCAAGAGGATACTGTATGCGACCGGTACCCCAAGTGTAAGTTTGCGAGAGAGTAAACGTAACTATTTCGTTTGCGTTAAAATTTGTCCGATAGATCATAATGCTAAGAATATAAGGGTGAGAATAAAAATCTTAACGCAAACGCGATGGTTGCGTTTACTCTCTTGCAAACTTACACTTGGGGTACTGATCAAAAGCTTTGGGAGAGGTCGAGGATGCCAGTATACGTAGGTGTTTTCTAATCTGAGTAGAACCTCACAGCCCACTTTGGAGACAAGATGGTACTTACTCCCAGTAGATAGCGGATCGAAATCCGAACTGCTATCTTCAAGTTAGAGAAAAAGTAAAACATCGTACCAGGTGCTAACCAGCTGACAATGCTCACATCATTGTTTTTCTAATATGCACGTCGAATCTGCGTGGCCGACCAGTGTAGATAGCATTGGGAACGGTTTAATTCGTAACATTTCCACTTATTACTTCTACTTAAAACCTGTTTGCGCTGCCACGGGTCCTGGCGAGTGGCTCTCAAACTTTATTAGTTAGATCGAACAACCACTTTTACAAAACTCGGCTATGTGTTTGTAACGAGGTCACATCTCTTTAAAAGTCCAGACATAATCTTGTTCATGTGAAGGCCATAATATGTAGATTGGTGGCTGAAACGGTCTTTTGAGGAAAGAACCACACAGATTGAGTGGATATGTCCAGTCAGTGCACGTATTTGTCAGTAATCGTGCAGCTCAACTCAGAACTTAAGGAGCTCAACGATGCGACGAACTATACCAAAGAAAGGACAATATCTAAATTTTATAGCCTCACACGGTCTCCTTCCTGCCCATGTGATCCCAACTCGGCTTAACAACTGTTTGGATCATGTTTTGCTAAAAACAAATTATAAGGCAACCACGTTGGTAGTAGAAACGTCAATAACAGACCACTCCGCGGTTTTATTAAACCTTGAAATTAAAGCTTCACCCCGTAACAAAAACAGGTGCACGTCTTCCCGCCTAAACTTATCCAGTGCTATCAGCGACATCGAAAGCTGTGATTTTTCAATTATCTCAACCTTAAATGACCCCAATCTTGCTATGGACAAACTTTATGAAATCCTTAAACCCATATTAATGAGGAACACCATCTATAGAACCATCCCCTGTAAACTTAAAATTATTAAACCTTGGATAACGGTTGGTCTGCTAAGATGTATACGCAACCGCGATGTCATGCACAAAAAATCTAACAAGGAACCTCAAAACGCGATTTTAAAACGGCATGTATTTAATGCGGCAACTAAGTAAAATGAACATAGGTTTAAAAAAAAAATAGAGTGGGTACCATATATAATGGGTTGGCAGCTAATAAGGAGTATCGTAATAAGTAATAGGTAGCATATTAATATATCAGTTTTTAGCTTTATTTTAATTTAAACTGGCATCGAATTTTTGTTTTGGTAACTGAATTTACCAACAATAGAGGGGATCTGGCGCTCGGCGGCCGCTGCCGCGGCACGCTCGCTTCGCTCGCTCGCCTTCGCTTGTTAATGGTTACTGTTCTAACCTAACCTAACCCAAATGATTCAATAACAGTAGATGACTTTGCAGCGATTAAGAAATAATATTTAATCGCTGCCATGTTATTTTTTTTTGCAGCAAATAATTAGTCGCCCTTTAAGTTGTAAGTCGCCTCGAAAATTATATTCCTTTTAAAACTAACATACTTACGCTACAGGAATTTTTGTAACAATTTACTCAAAAAACTGAAAACTGCGTATGAGCACAAAGCTTATGCTAATGCTAAAAATAACCCTAAAAAGATGTGGGGGGCCATCCGTAGTGTACTTGACACAAATAAAAATACTTTAGCTCCTATTGAACTCCTTAGTATAGACAATGACCCAATCGTGTCGGTCAACAGCGTGAATAGGTTCTTTACCGATGTCGGCAGAAACCTGGCTAACAACATCCCACAAAACTTAAGCAATGCCCAATGTACTCCTGCCACCCGCCCAGTCACGATGCTTAACTCAATTGTCCTATTGGAGACAGATGAGGAACAGGTCGAGGCTATCATTAAAGATCTCCGCGTAGAAAGTGCCCCTGGCTGGGATGATATCTCTCCCAAATTGATAAAATCTACCAGTCATAAACTAGTTCCAGCGATAACGCACATCTGTAATCTTGCAATATCCACTGGCACTTTCCCCAAGACCCTCAAAAAAGCCGTCGTTCATCCAATCTTAAAACAGGTGACAGAGGCAGCGTAAATAATTATCGGCCAATCTCGGTACTTCCATCAATTTCAAAAATACTGGAAAGAGTTATTTACAAAAATCTCCTCAACTTTCTGGACAAATATAAAATCATCGCTAAGAACCAGTACGGCTTCAAAAAGGGGGTATCGACGGAAGACGCTGTATTGGCTCTACTCGACTCCGTTGTCAACAAAATTGACAGTAAACACAAATGTGTCGGCATATTCTTGGACCTGTCTAAGGCTTTTGACACTGTCTCTGTCCCTATTTTACTCGGAAAATTAGAACAGATGGGAGTACGCAGCCCAGCTCTAAAATTGCTTAAGGATTTTCTATCAGACCGGACCCAGTGTGTTAAAATAGGCGATTATATCAGCAGTGAACAACCACTAGATTTCGGTGTGCCACAAGGAAGTTTGCTCAGCCCCCTCCTCTTCCAAATCTATGTTAACGAACTCTGTCTACTCACTCTCCCTTCTACTCACATTATAACGTACGCCGATGATGCTGTTCTACTGTCCAGCGGTCTCGACTGGGAAACAGCTAGGGAGGCCACTGAAAGTTCCTTGACCCAAGTTATGATTTGGTTGGGCAGTAATAGCTTAACCTTGAATGTCAGTAAAACGAACTTTATAACCTTTGGTTCCAGACCCTCTCTCCTTCCATCTGACCTCTCACTACAAATCAAAGCCCATGTTTGTGACGAGCGTGACAGAATAAATCTCTGTTCATGCCAGACTGTGACGAGAGTCTCCTCCGTCAAGTATCTCGGCCTTTACCTTGATTCCAGTCTCAGCTGGAAGACCCACATTGAATCTCTGTCTGCGCGCACAAGAAAACTCATTTACGTATTCAAAAAGTTGAGAACTTCTGCAAACAAAGATATCCTAAAAATGGTATACACCGCTCTATGGGAATCAATACTACGAGTAAGTTACTGTATCGTTGCGTGGGGTGGTGCAGTCAAAACAATCCTCATACCAGCTGAAAGAGCCCAACGTGCAGTAATCAAAGTCCTATTAAGCAAACCATTTAGGTATCCCACTCAGCAAGTTTATTCAGACTTTAAAGTACCGACAGTCCGCCAAATGTATATGCTTTGCGCTATCACACGGACACATAAAATGACCCCCCTCAATAAATGCAAAAACCCTACGCTCAGAAGAAGACCCAAACCCGTTTGTCCCAAAGTTTGTACAAATACCACCTTTGCACGACGGCATAACCGTTATTTAAGTACATTACTCTACAATAAACTGCACAACACATTAAATATCCATTGTTTAAACAAATTCCAATGCAAACAAAAAATAAAGGAGTATCTACTCACTCTAAATTATGAAGATACGGAAGAATTACTCAAACCATAACTTAAACAAATTAGGCACCCACTCACACATACACATCTTCACTCACTCACACATATCTACACTCACGCATACACAGTTATACTCACACCAACAACAAATATTAATACATACCTACTCCCTTTTCCTTATTATTAATTCATTTAATACCCCTTTTACTTTCTTCCCCCCGTTTCTTATCCCCACAATTACTTGTATTAGGCTAGTTAAAAATCATTTTTTTTTCATTTTTCATTTTTTTTTTTTTCAAAAGTTCACTTTGCTAATTTGTAAGTAACATATAGATCCATATTGGACGGATGGATAACCCCTGTAACACAGGTTTTTCCATGGCCATTAGCATGGTCGATCATTGATCGTTTATTTTGTACCACGCTATTTCCATGCTTAAATTAAGTGTCACCTGTCTATATGTACTTTAATGTCAAAAAAAATAAAAAAATCGTTGAGCTCCTTAAGTTTTGAGTTGAGCTGCACGATTACTGACAAATACGTGCACTGACTGGACAGGTCTAGTCAATCTGTGTGGTTCTTTCCTAAAATTACCATTTCAGACACCAATCTACCTCCATGGCATTCACATGATCTGACCAAGATTATGTCTGGACTTCAAAAGAGACTGTGACCTCAGAGTTAGTTTCGGCTTTTCTTCTCGGAGTAGTCTATAGGAAACGCCGACCTCAACTAGAAATATGATTGACTTTAAAAGTGTTTGTACAAACCTACTTACAGAAGTTAACATCATTTATACTTAATTATTTATTCCACCGTTTTCTTTTCGCCCTTTGCGGGAGATTTGTGTCCATCTGTGTCCTATATTACGTTTACGTGACATTGATTGATGTGTCGATATTTTTAGACACAATTCTACGGATGTGGTGCAACTGTTGTTTTTATTATAAATAGACAGACAGTGGTGATTTTGTAGTTGTGCAATAGTGAGATGTAAGATCTTGTTGCTCCCTCTCACAGACAGGAGGCCTGTGCCCCAGCAGTGGGAACATTATAGGCTGACTATGTAAGATCTTGTTGAAAGTTTGGCATTTCATGTGGATAGAGTTTTGGGCAGGAAGTGGTTAGTTACTAGTGTTATGTCTAGATCTATGTCTTAGGTATTCTAACCAAAGTTGGGACGAATAATATAAATGTTGATTTTAGGGTAATTGCGTAACACACTATCAGTAGGAATCGGTTTCAATTTGACAGTTCAACAACATTCATTGCGTTATTTACGTTGTTGAGCAGACAAATCTTTCGAACATATGAAGCAATGGATTAGCAATAAACTTCAAAATCATTCCGATTTCTATTCAAACTGCGTTACGCAATTAGGGTGCTGGTTCGATTCCCACATACATTTAAGTAACGGCTGGACATAGGTCTCCACCAAAAGGAGGTTGCCATAATCGCCAGGCTTGGCAGGCGGTCTGGCGATCGGAGTATAGTGTTAAAATGCATATAGAACGCTGCAGCCCATTCTCTAGTAAGTCCCTTAGTCGCCTTTTACGACACCCACGGGAAGAAATAGGGTGGTGCTATTCTTTACGTCCACCACACGGAACGGAAACTCAAAACAAACTTAAAAGAGATAATTCATAGTCCATACATATTTGGGCTAAATGTCACAGGCCAAAGAAAAAACAAGCTATATTCCGAAAGAATACGTTTTTCTCTTAACTTTCTTTAAATTTTTACTGTGGGAACAGACCTGTTGGGTCATACTCCGTCAAGTTACATGAGTTCGAAATAGTAGATTGTTGATACAAGGGTCAAAAGGAATTAATTCTTGGTTGAATAGGGAATATGCATGTATTTTTTTTTCACTAAATCAATAATAGACAGTAATATAATAAACCTAAGAAAAGTATTGAAAATTAAATAGTAGCATCACGGTGGGCGGTTATGCCTTTGTATAGAGATAAAGAATACGATCATTACTGATAGTAATTCTTAGAGTTCCTTTAAAATCGATAACTAATGTATGCCATTACATAAGTATAGCATATAAACACACAATGTACACTTTATTTAGGATACAGATTTTACGTTTTTTATTTTTTTTTGAGTTTGTATTTTAGTTATATTCTACTGTTTATATGGTTTATTAAAGTACTGCGTCCTTTAGTGGGCGGTATGTCTAAAATGATTAAGATACATAATAGTAATAAGTACACACACACACACACTGCACACATACATTCAAACAATGTTCATACAGTCCACTCATTCAATATTGAAAGTGTAAGTTCAGTGCAAAATAAATGTCCTTTGAGTAAAGACGCATAACGAGTTATTATTTCACCGAACAAATAGATATAGACCTTATTGTGCTAAACACACTGGCTGTTACACTCACAAGACCGCAGACTACCTAACCAAATTTAGTTCTATATTTAAAATTCAAACAATCACTACTTTCCGAGTATGAGAAATGAAAAATCACTTTTTCATACCTATTGCTGTCATACATAACATCATTGCTATACTTAACCGTAATGTTTACTGGCATAAAAAGCTATTAAGTACTATAATTAGATTACTGTATTATTATTATTTTAACTATTAACAACATAGGTACTGAAAGCAGTATTTTTCCAACTCGTATAACAGCGCAGGGAATGGCCCTACAGATTTAGAGAACAGAGAATAATATTTTCTAACGGAATATATCTTTTTTTTTGTTTATTACTTTCATAATTTTGGCCAAAATGATTTGGAAGAAATGATTAAGTAAGTAATAAGTTAATAAGGTAGGTAACCTTTACGTTGCATCAGAGCCATATTTAACTTACTTGAAACTGACTCTTGTAAACCATTTTATAAAAAGATGAACGTTTTAACACTGCCATGTGTCTATATATTTGAGGCCGCAGTATTTGTCAAAATAATATTGACGTGTATAATTACTGCACGCGTGTACGGCGTAAGGATAAATTGCGCACAGTAGCTAGCAAGACTCACCTAATGCATGAAAGTATCTTTTGTATAGCTTCACGCATCTTTAATAATATTCCGGGGCCTATTAGAATAATAAAGGAAATAAAAAAAATAAAAAAAAATCTCCATGAGCTATTAGTAAACAAATACTACTCTATAAAAGACTTCCTATCGGACAAATCACTACTACATTATAGTCCCCCTGAGTCATGACGCGTTCAGTGTCCCACTGATGTGTGGTTTTATAATTATCTTTTTTTTATATTTTTATTTTATGTGTCATAATATGTAAATCTTAATAATTTGTAATAATAATGTAAATTTTAATTTGTGTGTAACTATTGTATGCCCTAAGGGCGGGACATAGCTGATCACAATTTATTTATTTTTTAAGACCTGTATTATGTACCTACCTATGATCCACAATAAAGATATTGATTGATTGATTGATTGAACCTATCAATTTATTTTCTAAGAAAAAGTAAATGACATTTTAGAAGCACGGAATTGCACCGCCAAGCTCAAGTTATTTTGTAATTATTTTATTTTTCTTTTGTGCAATACATTTCTTATAAGTTATATAACACGATACGAAATTCTTGTGTCTGCCAAAGCGTGGTAATTAATTAAACCATCCGAATCCAAAATGGTCGAAATGGTAATAAAAAACTTTTAGAAACTGTGTAACGCACCAACTGCCCACAGTACATTATCTACAAGAACACTGTTCAAGCCGAAGCTTTGGGCTAATAACCATGCAATTTTCAACCTTATAAAGTTGCTATACATATTAGATTGGTTCAGCAAACCCTACAACTATGGTCACACTAATGCAATTTGTCAACTGTAAAAGGAAATGGACTTTAGTGCGGCAGTGATAAGGTTCGAAGTTGGTTGTGCCAGTCAATTAAGCTCGGAGTACGAACAAAACTTTTTTTGCCATCACAGGTAAAAATATCTTTTAACTCGACTCAAATCCAGTGAAAACGCGACGCGGCGCGGTTCGTACGCGTCTTAACAAAAACTTTTTTGTAGTTTTGTAACTTAAAATGTTAGTTTTCAATGAAAAATGCACAAATAAATGTAATCTCTGTGTTTTGACTCAGTGTATGTGCAACCGCGAGCCGTCTGACATGTGTTCCCATTTATAAATCAGTTTCGAAATTCAAAATTGTTGTGTGGTGTGCAAAAGGTGTGCTGTTACGTTTGGAAAACAGGATTTTGTGATTTTTTTTAATTTTATGGTAAGTTTTAAGGTTATAATTTGATGGTAAATCATTGTTTTAGTTGGGGCGTGTGATTTTGAAGTATGAACGGTGAAGAACAAAGAAAACGTAAACTAGTTTTGAAAGTAAACGGCATAAAATTTCGTTAGTTGTTAGGAGGACCGGTAACGAGGATGTCTTTGCCTCATTTATTTTTTGTAAAAAAAAAAGGTGGAATGGGCGATTATATGACTCGCATTTTACATATTTCTACTTATATAAACTAACATAATTGACTACGTGGTTACCTGTATTAAAGTATTATTAATTCTATGCCTATGTAGAATTTGCTCCTTCTCACTAACTAAGTCACTTAAATATCCTTTAAGTTATGTATTGATGTCTGAAACTTAATCGAGACAATAAAACTTTTTGTTTGAACTTCCTTTCGCGATAAACTCTGACCTCCACTTTTGAGAACCCCAGACTTTGCCCTTTATTTTGCGCTAATTTAGATTTTTAATGTTTTAGTGTCAAACTAAGCCATAATTTAATTTCAAGAGGATGATTAGCAGCTGTCGTCGTCTGGCACGGCAATAACAACTTACTTCGAAAAGCGATTCACATAAGTGTCTGAACTATAAAAGACTTTAACATAAGCTAAGCATTGTCCTGTTTTAGAGCAATCTCTACTAAATCGAGGTGTGCTCCTAGCTAGCAGCTAGGCCCATGAACGTAGGTAGACCAGACAGATGTGGAAGAGCAACCAATCATAATCAAGAAAATGATTCACTATAAAAAAATGAGCTGGTACCTTACTCTAATCTCCATTTTGAAGTACCTATGCAAAGAGAATTTATACTGTAAGCGTAACGGCCTTTCTAAAGTTACAATATTTTATGTTCTCGATAATTGATGGACCTACCATGAAACAGTTATGACTGCACATAGTGTTAGTTCTATATGCGTATAGAATTATGTCTATAAACTATAAAGACAGCAAAAAGTTTGTAATAGCTTCTATGCAAAATGGTGGACTGGCAATACTGATTTAAACTCATAAAATTCCATTGACATTACAGATTTTTGATTGAAACTGTCAAAATTACGCAAAAAGTCATAATTAACTTTGGGGTAGTATAGTAAGGTTTCTGATCCACAGACATGCTCTGAAATGCAGTACCATGATATACAGGACGATGGCTGAATCAACCACATAGAATGTCGGCCATATTAATAAGCAGGGTTGGTCTAAATATACTGCCCTGTGGGATTCCAAACTTTATTGAAACCGGGTGGCTAGCTATGATGGTTAACTTTAACATGTGTTTTGCGGTTCAAGAGGTTATTCTAAACCACTATGATAAGAGCCGTCACTCATGTACAATATAAGTTTATCTCAGAGAATATTGATCATAATATAGTCGAAAGTTTAAACTAATTCTTCAAAGCAATGGTATTTCTTAACAATAGCGTAAAGCCAATTGAACATTTCTTAAATCTGCTTTAGTATAACAGGGCAGGCTTCTCTATTGAGTAACATTCTTTGAATTCTTCCCTGCCAGATGCTTATAGATCAACGATCTATCAAACATCGTGCAAAATATGTACAATCCTTATCAATGAGGTAGTTGTTAGTTAACTACAACTTTTTATCAACACTTCTGTAGAACTAATAAGAAACCGTGGAATTTATCATCTGTCATTCTCTGCAAGCTGTAAGCTCCCGTACGCATTGCTGCACGCATTCCGAGTTCGGTCCATGTTGCCTCCTTATATACAAGTCACTTTGTTGCTAGCCTTGTATATTATTGAACTATGCTGTTGCCAGATGCGGGTAATCATCAGTATTGTACGGAAAGCGACTGACCGTTACGATCGGTTTTTAACTTGGCACTATTGGACTTACAAAAGTGTTTGATCTGACAAAGATGGAGGCAGAATTAGTTTCCAAAGCTTTACTAAACCTAGTCATCAACAGCCTAGCCTTTTCCCAACTATGTTGGGATCGGCTTCCAGTCTTAACCGGATGCAGCTGAATACCAGCATTTTTTAATAAAGCAGTTTTATTAAACCTAATACAGAAAAAATATGTTTCTAAAGTTGTTTACCTAAATACAGGAAGTTTCCTTATAGACCCATAACTTCCACAGTAAGTCTTTGTTTATTTTGGTCGTTAAAACTATTAAAAATCGAAAATAATCGTAAATGAAATTTAATGTCTTTGTTAGAGGTTCTGGAGCTGTAAATATAGCAACAGACGAAGCAACGGGCGTATGGTCTTGCATTTTTAAAGCTTAGAACTATGGGGCACAGCATCTTGCCTCCATTTTTAGGTAATTTTCAATTATTGCAATTATCGAATTGTGTCCCGTTATTACTGTGTTGTGTTATGTTATCAATTTTGAAATAATTATTGAAGCAAACTCATAGCTACAGGCATTTCTTATGGCATTGAAGTTCCATCTAACCACTAAACTTATTTCCAAATCCGAAATCGCCTTACCTGAATTCTCAATTCCATGTTGTCTGCCCGTATCATCCCTGTAACATCACTTTGAATGTGGAACTTTATCAGGTAACAATTTTTTTTCTACAAGGGCTGCTGGTCAAAATTCCTCACTTTTATTTTTTGTGTGTGGTGTGGCTTCATGAGGGCGAATTTTTTTCCTGTACCCCGTCGAGTTTAATAATGGTTTTTGTTAAGGATTGTTCTCATTAGCCACACTATCTTGCAGAATTGGTAGGAGAATCGTCACGGTTAATTTTTCAAAAGGCTTTGAAGAGCCTGTTTTGTGTTTCTGTACACATTGTACAAAGAAGGAAAGTGATGAATGATTATTTATTTTGTTTTGTTACAATACGTACCTACATATTTTACCATTTTTGATCACTAAAGACTTCCTGTCTTAGACATTTAACATTTAAACTGTGAATAATTGATTCGAGTTTCTTTTTTATGCTTTTTGACAGTAGAATGGCTTCTTTATCGTATTGTCTCGTGCTAAACACGATGTATTGACAGGTTCGTGAATAACAATCGCTAATCACAAGCTTGCACTCAAAATACTCTAATAATTAAGTATGTATCAATTGACATGGCTAATGAATAGTTTCGTTAATCCAAGTGCCAAATTCTAAAAAACCATACCATTGGTAATTTGAACCACTAATAAACAAATCCATCTCAACAAGGCATAAAAACAATGGACTCTCATTGCCAAATTAAAAAAAGAAAGACAAAAACAATGGCCGCCGCTGTCATTGCGCGCGCCATTGCGATTGATATAATAATAAATGTTATGGCTACGTTCTCACAGTCATCAAACGCTAAGTGTTGGGTTACTTCGCTCGGAACTAATAGTCCGGGCATTGGCTTCTGTTGGGCATGACTTAGTTACAATAATGGAATGTGTGGGGAATGTTTTCCATGGCGTTTGGCGAGGGAAGTGCGGTGATTGTTGGTTGTGTCAGTGGTTTGAAAAAAAAAAAGGTGTAATATTGTTGCTGCAATCTACTTACAGTAGGTACTTACACTAACCACGAACAATAAAGCGAGAAAAAAAAATGGCAGACTATAATACCTCCTACGTACTTACTATCTCAGGAAAAAAAGAATATAAAATTATTTGACCCAGGCAATGATTATAACTTATAACTCATCATTTCAGCCGAAAGAGGTCCACTGCTGGACATAGGCCTCCCCCAATATTGGGGGGGGGTTGCCATAATCGCCACGCTTGGCAGGCCGCAGGCTAGGCGGGTTGGCGATCGCAGTATGGTGTTAAAATGCATAGGGAGCGCTGCTGCCCATTCTCTAGTAAGTCCCTTCGTCGCCTTTTACGACACCCACGGGAAGAACTAGGGTGGTGCTATTCTTTACGTTCGGCAACACACGGAACCGTCCGGCACCACACGGAACGAATGATTATAACTATTAATAAGGAAAAAGAGGTAGAGAGGATATCCACGCTCCGCAAGTGGCACGTCAAAATATGGCTAATTAGCCACATTTTCTTCGTCTTGTCTCATTTTCTCTCCCGATAATTACGACACGCCGTCCTACTTCCACGTGTCATCTAATTGCGGCATTGTGCCGTTTTTGAAGATCGAAAGTTGAGTAGGTAACACTCAGATTATATAAACTGAGAGGTAACATAATTATCTACGTCTTTTTGCTCATTGGACCCAGCTCACAATATTCACACAAAAACTAAAAATACTTATTGTGTGCCTCACGGCTGCGCCAAATAGGCCTAGTTCAGCATAAATGCCAGACATCTAGGACGTACTAACGTACTTGGACATAATTAAGAGCCTATACTACCTCAAATGGCTTAGCATGATCCTCCGCTATGTTGAAAATACTGCAGCATTCATTTTGAAATAAATATATGGTGAAGTTGAGGATTAATGTTAAGTACTATGTTTGACGAAAACAGGATTACATAAAATTATCTCGAAGAAAAAAAAAATTCAAAGTTATCTCCAAACCGAACAATAAACCGCTGGTATTAAAAAAATACTTCAAATTAGATAATGAAACTTTGCATATTAACTGAACTAGCTATAAAGTAGGTCTTATGTTATTTTTTTAATTTAAGCTACCATAATTTTCACGGTAAAAAGAAATTACCTAAACTATGGGCGCCTTGGAGTCTTCTCCCTGCCACCCTGTTTCGCTTGCTCGCGTGACCGCGAGCGAGATAAAGAGTAAGGTGGCGCTGAAGTATTATGGACTCTTAAGAGCGGCCAACCCGACATACTTTTCATACAAACGCTCGTACGTGATTATGGCGTTGTAACACATCTTTCTTTGAAATTTTTGAACCAATAGGTATCATGTGCACTATATCTAGGTTTCTATGCAAACAAAAATTATAATTTTTGAAAAACAAAGTCAGTATAAGCCTGCAAAAATCTGCTTTTTTGCACAAATTTTACCTGAACTTTGGCCATTCATAATGTACTCATGAATTGTAAATGCATTACGAAAGAAACCTTGCAAATGTAATGGAGATTCTCAAACTGGTAAGGCTTACTCAAAAACATGTATTTCCTTGAACAAGTTTTATGAAAATTCCGCACATTATTTTTCGTTCAATGTTATCGCGTTC
Organism: Tiliacea citrago; assembly: GCA_963921375.1. Lineage (NCBI taxonomy): Eukaryota > Metazoa > Arthropoda > Insecta > Lepidoptera > Noctuidae > Tiliacea > Tiliacea citrago. The sequence continues at coordinate 12,330,654 of OY992807.1, read as the reverse complement.
TCACTCGTTTGTTAATAGTTTTCACTTGCGCTGGATGAAACAACACACTTTTCGACCATGCTCGCGTTGACGATAGACGGACCGGGAAGGCCCCTCTTAAGCTACATCATGGTTAGGTAGACCGTACTGTAATAACAGTGCACACAATGTTTCCGAAATACAGTTGACCGGTTCACAGAATCCTAACAATTTTTTCTAAAACAGTAGGAACGAACAATAACTTCGATACCCGGTAAACGCTTTTGGTCATAAATCTATGAAACTGCCCATTTGTCTTTCGGAAGAGGAAAAAGGTACAGAAGTTCTCTTCACTTGGATATCTCTACGCCCGTGACGGCTGTATTGATTGTCAGCAAAGTTGAAAGCGGTGATATCTAAACAGTGTGTTTAGTTTCTCAAAATACAATTTTTTACATTTTCTTTTAAATTAAGCTCATTGTTCCTTTCAGCGTTTTTCTCTATGACCTGCAGTGTAGAACTTACCCATACCTACTGCAAAAAAAATCGATCTGTATAAACATATATAAAAATCACGCCTGTAATCCTCGAAGGGTTAGGCAGAGGTGTACCTATAGTACACCCACGTTATGTTTAAGTCCCATGTAATAGGGGGCGACCCAATTGCTATCAACCAGGCACAAATCCAGACTCCGGGCTGCTATTGAGAAATTCCTGCTGGAAAAACCCAATAACACTTTGTCCGACCTGAGAATCGAGCCCCGGGCCTCCTGCTCGGCAGTAGCGCTTGCGGCCACTAGACTAACGGACTATTAAAATTCCCAACTAGTGGAGGCTCTATTAAGAACACCGGGACAGTAATGTTCCCACAAGTTCATTCTGTTTCCTCAGTAACATTGTGTAATATGATCCCGCAGTTGTTACAAAGAAATCGTGACTCGATAGCACCTAGCCGCCTTGTATTTCACAATAATCTATTTCAAACTCGCCGACATAAAAGGTAAAAACACGAGAAACCAAACTGATGTTATGGCGAAAATGAATCTCTCTGTGTCTGCATTTGACATCGAAACTCATAGGTATCAATCTAGTTTTGAGCCATACAGTCCAATTTAAATTAAATACATTCGAATTACTCTCTTTATAAAGGATCTTCATAGTGGAGAGGAGATCCTATCTGCTACAGTCTTCAGAATTCCGTTGCAGCTGCCACGCATTCTGCAGATTAGGGATACGGTCTTCTTGCGGATGACGGCATGAAAGCCATCAGTACGATACAGCGCACACATCCACGATATCTACAGAAGCGAGGCTGCCCCAACATCATTCTGAAGATGTTGTTATAATGGACGCGCAGGACATCCAGCGACCTTTTGGTGTGACTGACCCACAGGTAATACAGCACCATCTGTAGAACAACCGCCTCTTCTCATACAAGGGAGGAGCAAGCTTAATCACCACGCTAGTTCTGTTTGTGTTAGCAATTTCAGATCATGTTTCCTAACTATGATTCTTCAAAACATACTAGGTCCAGTGTTGTTTCAAGATTAACATTGTTAATGAATATGCCTATTTTTAGGGTTCCGTACCACAAAAGGAAAAATCGGAACCCTGATAGGATCACTTCGTTGTCCGTCTGTCTGTCTTGACTGTCAGTCAGTCAAGACCCTTTTTCTCAGGAACGCGTGGAGGTATCAAGTTGAAATCAATATCAAATATGTAGGTCTACGGTCCATTGGAGCTCTAAAAAAATCAAGCTTGTAAGTCAACGCAACAAAAAAATACGGCGATATAAGCGACATTATTGCGACATATTTCGATACTCGCAAATAAATCAAAACCTATAGGGTTCTTCCCGTTGACCTAGAATCATGAAATTTGGCAAGAAGCAAGGTCTTACAGCACATGTATAGGAAAAAGTCCTAAAATTGTAAATTGGTAGATTAATCACATAAAAAAAAATTGCGAATATCGCGCACATCAATCTAAACGTATAGGGTACTTCTCGTTGACCCTAGAATCATGAAGTTTGGGCAAAAGCAAGGTCTCACAGCACAAGTAAAGGAAAAAGTCCGAAAATTGTTAATTTGTAGTTTTATCACATAAAAAAAACATTTTTTGCGATTACAAACTTAAATTTTCAGTTGGAAAATTGACCGTGGCGTATATCGATGTATGGGAGAACATGTTTTTCAACCACAATGTTAAGTTTGTTTTAGGGATAAATTCATCCTAACTACGGAACTCTTCATTGTGCGTGGTTCGACACGCACTTGGCCGGTTTTTGTTGAATGTTTTTAAGAACCAAACATTATTAATATGTACATTCATTCCGAAACTCACCTATACTCCGTCCGTATATTTTCGGACTATCATAAATATCCCAAAAATCTTACGTAGGTATGCAAAAGAAATAATCATATCACATATACATACCTACTTAATTTCGCAAAATATCATCTTTCCTCTTACATCAGTTACTGACCTCAAAGATCAAATGACGCACGTAACAAACAATCATTGTACAGAACAGACAGTGCTCAGTAGTGGTTCCTGCTAAATTGAGAGGCCCAGCTCTGTATGATTATCGTATCTTTAGACTTGAACGAAATCGGGTGGGCTCCTGCCCTTATCTCAATTGATTTGGGGTCGGCGCAACATGTCCCTTTCTTCCATACTTCTCTTTTAGTCGTCATCTCGGTAGTCACTCCCTTTCTAGCCATATCATCTTTCACACAGACCATCCATCGTTTCTTTGGTCGTGAGCAGAAATACACGTGGACCATGGATAAAGGAGGCTAAATGAAAGAGAGAGGTAATTCATGAGTTCCATAAACGCAGAAAAAAGATAGTTCCTTGAAAAAAAAAACCGGTCAAGAGCTAGTCGGACTCGCGCACCGAGGGTTCCGTTCGTATGTATGATGTTGATGATTTCTGAAAAACTGTGATATTTAGAGACATCGTTTTATTTTTCCTGTAATCTTTACATAAACTTCTATCACATAGAATAATTTCAGATTTTTCTCTATGCAAACTATGATGCCTAAAAAAAAATGTTTGAGAATGTGCAAACAGAGCTCTTTCATATGATACCCCACATGTCCTAGTAGACTCCATTCGAATTTTTCAGGCACTGTTGCAAACAGGATAGATATTTTTTATTTTGATATTTCTTGTTTGCAAAATAGTTGGGTAAACGTCATCTAAAATTATTCCAAATTTCAAGTTGATAGCATTAGTAGTTCTTGAGATATCCAGCTGTGACAGACAGACAGACTTAGTCTCACCATAAGGGTTCCTTTTTACCATTGTGGTACGGAACCCTAAAAAGAGACATTTTAAAATGTCTGAGATCAGATGGTAAGCAATAGAGGAAGATAATAATGTGGGGCGAAGTTTGCATAAGTGGGACAATATTTAGTTTAGTTATCGTGCAAGATGGCTCACTCCGCTCGTATGGATTGCTATTGGCTATACGAAAGGAAGAACAATGTAATGATGGATGGATTGTGCTTAACATGGCTAGAAAGGGAATGAAGAGGTCTGAGGTGGCGGCTCATAGACAAGTTTGAAAGAGGAAGACTTGCTTTGCCGCCTCAAATATAAGTTGGGATAGACAAAAACTCTTTGTTATTTTAATCTGATTTCAAAAAGAAAGTGGTTCTATGTTCTTAGGGTTCCGTACCCAAAGGGTAAAAACGGGAACCCTATTACGACGGCTTCGACAGTTGAAATTTTCACAGATGATGTATTTCTGTTGCCGCTATAACAACAAATACTAAAAAACAGAATAAAATCAATATTTAAGGGGCTCCCATACAACAAACGTGATTTTTTTGCTCGTTTTTGCTCGATATTGGTAACGGCAACAGGTAGACGCTTGAATTATTCACAGAATATTTAGTTATATATTCACTTTAAAAATAAATAATTAAATTCAAATAAAACAAATATTTAAGGGGGGCTCTCATACAACAAACGTGATTTTTTTGCCGTTTTTATAGATAATGGTACGGAACCCTTCGTGCGCGAGTCTGACTCGCACTTGGCCGGTTTTTGTTTATGTATGTTTATTGATATTTTCATCAATTGTGGATTTTTTTTTGATTTGGTAGTGGAAGCTGTCGCTGTGGTCCCATATGAATTTTATTAAGTTTGCTATTGTAGGTTTTGAGTTAGGTTCAATGATACGTTAGTGTATGTTGATGATGTTTTAAAACTTCCTGTCAGGGTTGACTTACATAGCATGCAGTGGTATACGATTTTTTAGAGGGGTAGGTTACGACAGCTAAAATGTGAAATACAAAAACTTTTTAACAAAAAAAAAAAAACTACGAAATGAAAAATAAATTTAATTTCGGAAGTCACAAGACACCGTATAAAGTTATTTTTCACTTTGCAGTGTTTTTTGAAAGTCAGTTGTTTTTTTTGTTAAAAAGATTTTTGTTTCTTTCTTTTTTCTTCAGCAATGCGGAGTAGGTAATATTTGAATGATCTTACAGTTAAAAGTTATGAAACTTTGGAAATCGCAGTGTGGCAAATGTTAACAGCGTCCATTAGTGCCGAATGACAGACTGCCGTATGCGCTTTGTTTAATCAGTTCTAAAATTAACAACGCGAGATGTCGGTGTGCGCTGTCGGTATTGTTATTAGCTACCAGGGCTTGGAAACCGGTTAATTTTCTATGTAACCTTAACCGGTAATAAAGGTTTTCGAACATATTTCGTTAATTATTTAATATTTTGTAAAAAAAACAATGCTGAACTGAATGTGATGAAACCATCTTTGAAGCTAATATCAATTGCACTTATTTAAAATAATTTTTATCTCCGGAACATGCTTCGGAAATAAAAATTATCCGGTTTTAAGCTTCTAGATAGTTGAAGATCCTCTTATAGCTTAAGTCTAAAGTCTGTCCACTGCTACTTTGAGTGTGCATGGAGAGGTTTACCACGTTAACTGTTGCTGTGATAAATAAACCTATTGTATGCGCGGCTGAATGGGTCGCACATGCCAAAGACCATATACTCGTATAGCATTAGTAACTTGGTTTGGCTCTCCGTGACTTATCATTCAAGCTAGCAATAGGTTTATTTATCACAGCAACAGCAGTTAACGTGGTAAACCTCTCCATGCACATTCAAAGAAGCAGTGGACAGACTTTAGACTTGAGCTATAAGAAAGGATCTTCAACTATCTAGAACTTAGACGCTCTAGGATGCGTCAGGATGGTGTACACCATGATTTGCGCAAGGCGACGGGAATGCAATGTTGTCCCGTGTGGTGCCGGACGTAAAGAATAGCACCATCCTATTTCTTCCCGTGGGTGTCGTAAAAGGCGACTTAAGGACTTACTAGAGAATGGGCAGCAGCGTTCTCTGTGCATTTTAACACCATACTCCAATCGCCAACCCGCCTGCTAAGCGTGGCGATTATGGTAACCTTCCCCCCTTTTTCGAGGAGGCCTATGTCCAGCAGTGGACGTCTTTCGGCTGAAATGATGAAGTGCCATGTACAATACATGTCTCGTACAAGGTAATTTTTAACTTTCTTTTGTCGTTCTGCTAACCCCCAGTGGGCGGTTGACTTTACTCTCTTACTAGCTGGTTCTTTAACTGGATGGTTTTTTTTCTATTCCATATTATCATCAGGGTTTAGGATTGTGGTTTCTGTGTCTATGTTATTCGGCCTACACTGTCCTCCCCTGTAATTTGAAAAACATTGTAAAAGTCAATTATTTTTAAACGAGTAACCGTGGAGTTTCTTGCCGGCACTTCTCCGTAGGATGTTTTATAAGTGAAAAAAATATTTTGATTTGATTTGAATGATATTTTTTCTTTATCATGGTTCTCGTAATTTTCGTCCACCCAACCCAAAACAAACGATAACTTCGCTTTAGCAAACACGGCGTCTTTCAAGCCGTTTGCAATTTGTATTCTTTAACAATAGCATTACAAAATATTTGAGTAACTTAACAATTTGCAAAGAAGCAAATTATCCATTGTTTATTCAAAATTTACTTCTGTACATTGTGCAAACTTGAAAGTTTCTTAATTTTGTTTTAAATATGTTTTGCTACTTACAATGGAATTTTATACAAGGTAGGCAGAAATATTTTGCGGACCTTGCTCATGATGTGAGGAGCTCGTGGCTCAGTACCTAATAACAGCCGCACGGGTCGATCCATCAGGTTAAGCTACGCTGGTTCGTGGATGGGTGACTATCATTACATACCGAGACTCCTCCGTGCGTCGGAAACCACGTTACGCCATTGGTTCCGGCTGTCATTCGTGGATCTTTGACAGTCATTACGGGTCGTCAGAAGCCCGAAAGTCTGACAACGATTCTTAGCAAGGGGCATCGTATTACACAGTTACTGGGTTGTGGAGGTCAGATAGGCAGTCGCTCCATGTAAAATATTCAGCTACATCCGGTTAGACTGGAACCCGATACCAACATAGTTGGGAAAAGCCTATGCAGGCAGATTTAGGCAGGCTCATGATGTAAAACACGTGTAAAGGGCATGTTTCTAAAATGCCAGTTTGCACTTTTGCAGTAATGAAGTACTTAACACCGACTTCAATATCCTACTGTCCTTATGTTATTTTTCTCAGTTAGTTTTTATTATGGTCTGGCAGTTTGAATTATTTATGCGGCCTACCCAAATGTCCTTTCTTTGGTATTGTTCGTTGAATCGTTGAGCTCCTTAAGTTCTGAGTTGAGCTGCACGACTACTGACAAATGCGTGCACTGACTGGACAGGTCCCCTCAATCTGTGTGGTACGCTCATTAAAATATCATTTCAGGCACTAATCTACTTGGTCTTCACAAGATCTGACCAAGATTATGTCTGGACTTTAAAAGAGACTGACCTCTGAGTTAGTTTCGGCCTTTCTTCTCAGAGTAGTCAGATAGGAAACGCTAACCTCATCTAGTTTTTAAAATATGACTGACGTGTAAAAGTGTTTGTACAAACCTACTTACAGAAATAAATCATTTATCGTTTATTCCAATTGATTTGGGGGTGGCAGAGTTGTATTCATCTTTTCTTCCACAGTCCATACCAACATCTCTGTTAGTTTCCATCTACCAGTTCAGTTTTTTATCGATATTTTCTTACTAGTTCTTTTCCTGTTTTAACTACACCCGGGGTAAACTATCAGTATTTTAATTTTGACAGTTCTACAACATTAATTGCGTTATTTACGTTGTTGAGTAGACAAATTTTTTGAGCATATGAAGCAATGGATTAAAATCCTTCCAAAATCATTCAGTTTGTGATTGTTATTGTGTTACCCAATTTATTAGGGTCACGTCATTAAAACTATCCAGGTATACACTGCAGTTAACTATACCTATCTGGATAGTTATAATAAGTCTGGTTTGGAGGATTTCTTGACTTTTAAACGACTTCCAAAAAGGAGGACGTTATTATGTTCGTCAGCATATGTATAAATATATATATTTTTATGTGTTTTCACCGTTTTTGCCGATCTTTAGCTACCTTCGCCCATGCTTTTCCTAAGGCAAATAAAATAGATATTAATGTTCTTACGTAGTAAGCTAAAAACCTACTGGTTTGGATTGCAAAAAGTGGCAAGAAAAATTAAAAAGTAACTTTCAAAATCATGAAATTCAAGTTTTCCCGTAAAGGTAATGAACAAAAACTTGCTTTTTTTTCGAAATATTCTCACCGAATTCGACATTAAACAGTGCCAAGGCATTCTTATGCTGACATTGAAAGGGAACGGAGGGCTCTTTCCGTGCGTTTTTAGGGTTCCGTACCCAAAGGGTAAAACGGGAACCCTATTACTAAGGCTCCGCCGTCTGTCTGTCTGTCTGTCTGTCTGTCTGTCCGTCTGTCACTAGGCTGTATCTCATGAACCGTGATAGTTAGACAGTTGAAATTTTCACAGATGATGTATTTCTGTTGCAGCTATACCAACAAATACAAAAAAAAACAGAATAAAATAAATATTTAAGGGGGCTCCCATATAACAAACGTGATTTTTTTTGCTCCTTTTTGCTCTATATTGATAACGGCAACAGGTAGACGCTTGAAATATTCACAGTTATATATTCACTTTAAAAATAAATAATTAAATTAAAATAAAACAACTATTTATTCCCATACAAAAAACGTGATTCTTTGCCGTTTTTTTAGATAATGTACGGAACCCTTCCTGCGCGAGTCCGACTCGCACTTGGCCGGTTTTTTTTTTTTTTGGTTGGGACTTGGGAAATTATTAAATAACTTCTCCCGCTCTGGGCGGAGCGGGAGGGCGTGTCAGACTTTTACTGACTAAAACCGACCCGTGTTCCTTCAGATGCCTGTGTGCCAGGGCCACGATGTCGTGCGTGCGAATATGATTACCCGCAGATTTGTACGTTGCACGTTGTACTGCAGACGTAAAGGTGACGTCATTTAGAGAATTTTGTACGGCGTTGTTAAATAAAAGTATATTATTTGTATAACCATTTACCAAACTCATTCCTGGAGATAAGTGATACAGGTATATTTAAAAACAATATTAAAACACTGTTAAAAAGAAGCGTATTACTCTGTCACTGAATATTTACAGGATACTCGTAAATATATAATGTGTGTTTTGCTTGCCTTACGGTAGGATATGCCTAATGGACACTATTGTTTATTTAGACTTTTTTTTGTACCCATATTCGCAAACTAATAAATGATTATGATTATGTACCACCTTGCACCTTGCACAATCTACACATGCAGCTTGTGGGAGGAATATTCGCGGGCATCGTGTGGAGCTTTTCGTGTCCAATTTAATAACGCGTTCAGAAAACTGATGGGGTTGCCATGGCGTTGCAGTGCGTCAGGGATGTTTGCGGCGGCGCGTGTAGATTGTTTTTACACAATAATGCGCAAGAGCGCAGCATCGATGGTGGCTCGAGTCATGGCCAGCCCTAACAGGGTTCTGAAAATGATTAATATATAGATAGATAAAACATTTATTCAGTGCACACAAAAGACAGCACAACACACAATAGCACAATAAAATAATACATAACAACTTAAAATATTTTTTATAAAAAACAATAGGCAGAAAAAGAACTGTATACCTAAAGAAATAGTGACACTATGACATACTTCAAATTATTAATTATTAAAGGTACGGTGTGCGTCTCAAGGTTCCACCAAATGGGAGTCCAGCTCAGCATGTGTCAGGCAAATATACCTATCGCTGATGTTCTGCTGGATCCCTGATCGGCAGTGACATACGGATGTTGAGCAGACGAGATAAATTGGTGTTGGATTGCTGACAGAGTGGGGCTGTCCGTATGTTATTCGCTGCTGTCGCCGTTCTATGTAGTGTGGTGCCGGACGTAAAGAATAGCACCACCCTATTTCTTCCCGTGGGTGTCGTAAAAGGCGACTAAGGGACTTACTAGAGAATGGGCAGCAGTGTTCTCTATGCATTTTAACATCATACTGCGATCGCCAATCTACCAAGCGTGGCGATTATGGCAAAGTCCTATGTCCGAGAGGCCGATCCCCAGCTGAAGACGTTTTATCTCCAGCTGTGGACGTCTTTCGGCGGATGATTCTTCGCTCGTATTAAATATTTTGAATTTGAATTTAAAGTTATCGCTGAAGGCATAATGAAATACAGTATTTTCTTGCTTTGCTATAAGTTTTCTTTAGATGAAATGAGTGATCACCCTTTTTGTAATTTTGCCCGTAATGTGCCGATACGAGAGAAGTACAAAGCCAATTTGAAACTTGTTTGTTAGATCATAGATTGTTTGGAGTGGAAAATAATGGACACTTTATTTTCACTCAAAGGCAATTTTGTATTCCATTTTTCTCGCCACACATGTAGAATTTATTAATGGGGCTTAAACTACGCTCCATTTAAAGTCCTCAGCTAGAACTGTTGGTAATGTGACACAATTTTGCCAATTGTCTGGCAGTGTTAATTGACCCACAGTATGTGGACACAGGCCAGTGGCCTCGAGCAGGGACTAGGGAGGGGAGAGAATTTAATGAGTAACATGTCTGACTGTGGAAATTGTGACTACATCATTGTATTGGGTTTTATTATTGTGTTATTGTTAAACAAAAAAAAAAATTGTTAATGATTGGATAGTTTTTTTGGGTTCCGTACCCAAAGGGTAAAACGGGAACCCTATTACTAAGACTCTGCCGTCTGTCCGTCCCTCTGTCACCAGGTTGTATCTCATGAACCGTGATAGCTAGACAGTTGAAATTTTCACCGATGATGTATTTCTGTTGCTGCTATAACAACAAATACTTACTAAGAAACAGGTAGACGCTTGAAACATTCACAGAATATTTAGTTATATATTCACTTTAAAAATAAATAATTAAATTAAAATAAAACAAATATTTAAGGGGAAAACAAAAAAAACGAAGGGTTAAAACAGATAATGGTACGGAAACTTTCGTGCGCTAGTCCGACTCGCATTTGGCCGGTTTTTTTTAATGTAATTTGTTTTCTCTTCTACTCTAACACCCGTATTTATAAACAAGCAATCACTTGCTGCTAATTAATTGCTTAGAGCAGTCATTACTTGAGGATAGAATTCTTCACTTCCATCAAATCTTATTCTATAGTTGAGTAATGTACGTCAATTGATTGAGTAGGTAAATGCTTGAGTAAAAATCAACGCTTGATATTTGTTTCCTTCTGATAACACTCAGTTACTGCGCCTTGCCTCACCGTGGCTTGACGTGTAGCCGTGTGTCTACGTATCATCATCATTCATCAGTTCAGCCAAAAGACGTCCGCTGCTGGACATAGGCCGCCTGGGGGTGTTTGCCATAATCGCCACGCTTGGCAGGCGGGCTGGCGATCGCAGTATGGTGTTAAACTGCATAGAGAACGCTGCTGCTCATTCTCTCCCCTCCCATTCCCTTAGTCGCCTTTTACGACACTCACGGGAAGACATGGGATGGTGCTGCTATTCTTTACGTCCGGCACCACACGGAGCTACGTATAGGTTTTTTTTTTAAATTATACTCCAATTTGACTCGCCTTTCAAACTCAGTTCCCACAAACATTGTTTTTAAAAGCGCATAATTTAGCTGCGACTACGTCTATAGTTTGCGTGCAATGTTTAACTTCCGTAGAGAAAGTATTCTGTCCTATGTTATTAGGTACGTAGGAATTGCAATGTAGGTATTATTACAATGGTGGCTTAGTTCGCATGTCAGAGGTTAGTGAAAGTACTTTATATGGGCATTTTGTGGGTAGTCTGTTGTGGAGTTTCTTGCCCGTTCTTCTCCATAGGAACCTACCTACTATTTGGAATGGGCAACTAGCTTCATATTTGTAACTGACCGACTTCTTGACAATTCAAAAGTGCCTGTAAATGTTTCAATTCAAATGAAATAAATGCTTTGAGTTTGAGTTTTGTGTTTGGGTTTGCTTAACTACAGCTGTAGCTCGCGAAATTCAAATTTCCTTACGTTTTTTTGAATTTCGCGGACTTCCACTGCGGATTCACCATACTGGAGATGTTTTGGTTAATTAATGGAAAGCTATTAACAGACCCTATGTATATGAAGATTCTGGTACCTATACATCTGGTATCAGAATCAGAACTTTATTTGCTATGAGTGTAGGTACAGGCATAAGATGTTGTAGGTACATAAATTAATGAGATCGGCTACAGTCATTTACGGCTTGCAAATTATTACTTAAATTAAAATATTTTAGTACAAAAAAAAATATGTCTACAAAACAAAACAGAAATTAAAGTGAAGTCAATTAATAATAATAAAGTCGGTATACATGGTCAAATTTGCAGTTAATTATAACAATCTGACTCACGCACCGACCTTTTTTTATGGCCTGTCATTGTTATGACAGGGGCCGCCGGCACTCATAAACATATTTTTCAAAAAATAACAAAAGACGTAAAGCCTAAAGAGTAAAATTTTCTGAGAAGCTAATTAGACAGGCCATAATAAACAATTGCAAGAATGGATCTGGTAGGTTTATTGTTTTTCTAAATAAAATATGATTTCAGATAACAGCTGCCATTGTTTTGGTATTACGTTATGTCTATTTCTGGTAAAACGACTGTTTCAATTTACACGAAATTTTGCACCTTGCATTATGAATAGATAAGTAATCTAACAACAGCGTTTTTTTAGAGAGTTCTATGTAAAATTAGCGTAATACAAAATCCCAAACATCACAGTGCGTGGGGCCGCCTTTCGACGTATGATTTTTCGAAACATTTCATATGTATTTATGATATAGTTAGTGATATTATTATCTAAAACGATGTAGTAAGTATTATTTTATGATTATTCATCTATTTCCAGGCGATAAAACACAAAATAGCCCTATTTCGTAAAAAAAATGTACTCGGTGGAACGAATTTTCTCGTAACATTTCTTTGTTCAAAAATTTAAATTTTACGACGTGGTTTCGTGCAATTATTATCTAAAACGATGTAATAATAACATATAAATGAAAATAAGTCCACTTACCCCGATTTCAATTAATCTGGAAAAAATCATATCATTTAAAAATTCATTCACTTAGTAATAACATTCGCCTAAAAGTAGTGCATTTACCTTAGAATTAAAAATGTTTACAGAAAAATCCTTAAAACCATGAGGCATTTTATTATAAATGAATTGGGTATCGGGCAGTCAGCCCTACAAACTTTGCTCTAGCTGGAACAAGCTAGAAATGCAAGCCAAGAGTAGTGATTTTGACCTGGGACCATTTTGGTTACCCATTGAAAGGGTTTTCGATAGGGTTTTTCTAAGCGGTTAATCAAAAACCCATACGATATGGGTAACCCTTTTGAATGGCTTAAATTAAATTTTGGTTACCTGTTAAAAAGGTTTTCGATAAAAACCCATACGGTGTGGGTAATTCTTTTGAATGGCTTAATTTAATCCATTCAAAATTACCCACACCGTATGGGTTTTTGATTAACTACTTTGAAAAACCCTATTGAAAACCCTTTCCATTGAAAGGGTTCTCGATAAGGTTTTTCTAAAATGGTAACCAAAGTGGTCCCTGGGTAGAATATAGATAGAATTGGTCATGCTACGCGTGCTGCAGGGCTACCATGACATGCGCGAGAACGCTCTCGTTCTCGATTTGTCGAAATTTGTCGACGATTCTGACGTCATTCTAAACACCAACATGACCACTAAGCTCGAGATATCTCGAATAAGGCACTTTGACAGTTCTTTATCTCGCAACGAGAGACCGATGTAGCAAATGATTAAAAACAAATAATTTTTATGATAGCCACATCAGCTCATTCATTCGATTTTACGCATGGAATTAGTTTGTACTATAATGATTTTCAGCCACATCTTTTAATTTATGTTTAGTTTTTTTGTGTAACAGACTTTTTGATTAAAATTATATGTTTTTCTTTGGCATGCCGAAATTAAAATACAAAACAAAATCACGCAAATGAAAATGAGTGAGACATTTTTGGTAGGGGCCGAGTCATCAACATGCTAAACGCGTCACTGACATGTCAACAGCGTCACCGACATGCTATCAGTGTCCCCGACATGTAAACATATTCACGACTTGCCAACCACGTCATCGACATGCTAAAACCGTCCCGACATACTAACTGCGTCACCTACTTGCTCACAGAGTTCCGACATGCTATCAGCGTCTCCGTCATTCTACCTGCGTCACCGACATGCTAATAGCATCCCGACATGTTAAAAACGTGCCGATATGCTAACTGCGTTCCCGTCATACTACCTGCGTCACCGACATGCTAACCAAGTCTGACTTGCTAACTGCGTCAATGACATGCTAACCAAGTCTGACTTGCTAACTGCGTCACAGACATGTCAGTAGCGTCGCCGACATGTCAGTAGCGTCACCGAAATGTCGGTAGCGTCACCGACGTGCTATCAACGTCCCCAACACGTACACTAATGCACGACGTTCCAACCGCGTCACCGACATATTCTAAACGTGCCGACATACTAACTGCGTCACCAACGTGCTATCTGCTTCACCTACATGCTAACCGAGCCTGACTGACTAACCGCGTCACCAACATGCTAACTGCGTCACCGACATGCTAACCGAGACTGACTAACCGCGTCACCGACATGCTAACTGTTTCACCGACATGCTTACCGGTTCGCTAACATGTTAGCCGCGTTACCGAAATGCTAATGTGACGTGTTGCAGCAGACTGGCGTCCCACAGCGGCCTGTATACACGTACTACATGTATACGTACTTATTATGTTATTCCGAAGTTTTAATTTTTCACGTCTGTCGCCAGTTAATGCCTTTTTTTATATCATAATTTTGTCTACGCTTCTCGTCGTCAAAATCGAGGACGAGTAAATGACAGAAAAATCAGAGATATCTCGTGTTGAAATGTCAAAATTCGAGATAAAATACGTGCCATGTTAGGGTTTGTCGAGAAAAAATCAAGTTTGACAGAACGAGTCGAGTATTTTGTATGGGAGTGCTGTCAGAAAACGAGATAGGTTACAGAAATAGACAAGAATTACTCGCGCGAGAGTGAGTAATTGTCGCGTGTGTCATGTTAGCCCTGCTGGGCGGATATCGAAATAGCATAATATTATAGTTTTTTCATGTCACTGGGTTTCAAGTAGATATAGAACCCATTGAATGGGTTATCATGTAACCCTTTCACTGGGTTTCAAGTATAGAACCCATTCAATGGGTTATGATGTAACCCTTTCACTGGGTTTTTAGTATAAATCCTATTCAATGGGTTACCCCTTCGAAAGACTTAACTCTTAAACGGGGTTGTACGGTCCCTGATTTTGACACAATCAAAACAGGAAAGATCCCAAATTTTCCAACATAACACGACTTTATTCCAGTTACAAGTTCCATGTGATTCAGCATCACCATCACCCACTGCTGAGCGCACAAGCCTCCATTTCCTTGAGCCAATGCCCCCACGCTCCTGAGCTACCCTCATTGAGGTTCCTATGTGATTAGGACGAGTCTATTGTGAAATTACAGACTCTAGCTACCATCACTTGACGATTTTCCAGATCTAGTACCTAGTCTTGATCTGGAAATCAAACCGAAGATAACTCACTCTTAACAATCGTGCTTGTCGCCGAAACGATCTTTTGTTAAAACATTCACTTTCTACATATCTTCATGGATTACGCAAACAAATTCACCTTTCCGTTCAGAAAAACGTTTGAAAACAAGAAATAATAATAATAATGGTCCATTGACGGTCAGGCTTGGAGTCGTGACTGTCAACGTTTGTCAAGACTTTTAGAAAGTCTCTTTGTCACACAAAGCATACTCATAATCCGCCTATAATGATCCCACTCCTGGGACACAAGCCTCCTCTCTTCGAGAGGGAGTGGACTGTAATGCACCACGCGGGCCCATGGATGTCACATGTCTTCGGATTTTTGGTTCTAGGGCATGCCCGTTTCCTCACAATTTTTACCTTCACCGTTTTGAGAGCAGTGGTGATGAAATTATTTACACAATGTAAAGCGCCTGCTTGGGTTCGAACCCTCGACCTACACTCGTAAGTCCATTGCCACTGGGCCACCACTGCTCTTTAGGTATTACTCGTATCACTGGGTATTCACCCTCCAAGAAAGGCAGTAACTACCGAGATGACACTCAAAGCATAGGTACAGGTAAAATGAACCAAAATGGCGGGTAAATGTCAATCTCGGGGGGCCGAATAATATTAATAATAATCATAATATTGCATATTTTATTTATACTCGAACTAAACTACTGCCACTTGGGTTCACTTACACGGGCATTTTGGCCTCTGCAACCCGACATTTTAATGCTAGACCGGTTTCCAGACTTTCGGGCTTCTCACTCTACAATTCTACATACACGTAACGTGTTTTGCTTTTGTGGTCTAACAAGCCTACGCGTTTAACAAGCATGCGATTTTAGTGCTTTCCGAGTCCGAAACCTCTTGTCTTGAATGCTCCCCAGTCTATAGAAAAGCTGTCCTTATGGCCAGCCAATGACCGATGGATGTGTTTTGCGTCCAGTTAAGCCTCCGCTGTCCGTCCGTCTGCCTGTCAGCGGGCTGTATCTCATGAACCGTAATAAGTAGACAGTTGAAATTTTCACAGATTGTGTATTTATATTGCCGCTATAACAACAGATAATCAAAACGTGTTTTTATGGCGTTTTCATTGCTAAATATTGTACGGTGATACGGAACCCTTCGTCTGCGAGTCCGGCTCGCTGTTGATCGGTTTTTTTCTTGCGTCATAAGTAGAGATCGGATATTCGGATGCATATTCACCTAAAGTTTGAGAGTTGACTAGTATGGAGTGCGCTTCGGTACGGGAAGAAGTGTCGGTTTCCAGGACTGACATGTTTTTAAGAACTACTCTTTTGTACTGTGTATCCCCGAATAAATATATTTCATTTTAGAATAAAAGGTTTTGAAGAAATATTAATAGTGTTTTTTAAACGTGTTATATTTTCCACAAAATTCTTGCCTAGTTCTAAATAGATAAGAAATATTTGTTATACTTAGGAATACCAAATTGTATACGTATACACTGTTATTAATGAAACCCTGCGCTCCCGGTATATAAATATATTTTAAGAAGCCGTTTCCATACTTTGTATCCTTTGCCGGGAAAAAAACGTACTTTAGTTAAATATGCATCCGAATATCCGATCTCTAGTCATAAGTATCTTACCTCAAATAAACGTATTTTTCTTTCTGTGGGCAGCGGAGCTCCACCTCAAAAATGATCTGGGTGGTTGTTACTTAGCCACGAGCCCCATAATATTAGCTAGTGTCACGTACAATTCGTAATTCGAAAGTGTTAACCTGTTACTCAATCATTTTATCATTTCCTGGGTAATTTCGTACCACAGTTTCATACAAACTACCTACATTGCGGTTGAGATTGCTAAGGGTAAATGAAAATAATGCAGGAAAAATTGGATCGTTCTCAAGCTAATACTTACTCAGGGGATTTTTTTACCAATTAAGGCGCAGATATATGATTTTAGTGACATTTAAATCTGTTATTATTACGCCTTCATTTAAAGCAAGTAAGCTACGCAAAAAAAGTAGAACGCATACACATCATTTCTAAGTATATGTGAATATTTAGGTAATTATTGTATTAAAACCCTAACTAATATTATAAATGCGAAAGTAAGTTTGTTTGTTACCTTTTCACGCCTAAGCCACTGAACCGATCATCCTGAAATTTTGCATATACGTTGTCAGGTGTACAGAAACGGACATAGGGTACCTTTCATCCCGAAAAAGGGTACTGTTCCCGAGGAAAACAACAATACCGTTCTTATGATAATAGATGGCGCCACATGTCTTTCTAATCATGATTGAATTGTGTTATGGGATGTATTTAAAAGCACTTTAAATTTAAAAAAAGTGAGTATAACTCCAAATAATTGTCAAATTTTAAATTAACGCGAGCGAAGCTGCGGGCAAAAGCTAGTACTTCATAAAGTTCTGCGAGCAATGTGCTCTGCTCACTGCCTTTTAAGTTTGGCAACTTTTTCGATTCAGAAATGAAGAGATCCGCAGGCGAACTAAGGTAACCGACGACGTAGCCCGAAAAATTGTCAAACTTACAAAGAATGTTAGACAGAAACTATTCTTTTTGTGCCAATATTTGAAGAATAATAATGTCAGGTTGCCTTTATTAACAAGCTTTGAAAAGAAAAACCGGCTAAAAGCGTGTCGGACTACGCACAATGAAGGGTTCCGTAGTTGGGATTAATTTATCCCAAAACAAACTTAACATTGTAGTTGAAAAACATGTTCCCCCATACATCGATACACGCCACGGTTAATTTTCCAACTGCAAATGTAAGTTTGTAATTGCAAAAAAAAAATATAAGTGATAAAACTACAAATTATAGATTTTCGGACTTTTTCCTTTAGTTTTGCTGTCCTTGCTTCTTGCCAAATTTCATGATTCTAGGTCAACGGGAAGTACCCTATAGGTTTTGATTTATTTGCGAGTATCGAAATATAACGCAATAATGTCGCAAAAATCGCCATATTTTTTTATTGCGGTGGGTTGGAAGCTTGATTTTTTTAGAGCTTCAAGGAACCATAGATCTACGTATTTGATATTAATTTCAACTTGATACCTCCACGCGTTCCTGAGGAAAAGGGTCTTGACGGACTGACAGACAGACGGACAAAGAAGTGATCCTATAAGGGTTCCGCTTTTCCCTTTTTAGGTACGGAACCCTAAAAATGAATCATAGTTACCTGTTCCAAAAAAACATTTTTTAAACGGTCCTCATTTGCTGTTAACCTCATGCCTTTTTGGTGTTTCGCCGCTATTATTATGCTTTTATGTAGTTTTATGAATAGCGGCATTGTTAGACAAGTTTAAAGTGCCTAGTTTATTTTAACTGCTCCGTTGGCCTTGGGTCACTAGACCAACGAGGAGGAGGAACCACTGGGTTGCAAGCTCGTATGCTGAGCGTGGGCTCAAACCCCGGGTCGGAAGTCTTACTTAATATTCGGTTTTTTATTAGCATAATTTCAGTAGCAACTCGCAATCTAGATTTGTGCCCGTCACCCTATGGCTAATGGCAATATGCTCGTCTTGTTAAAGAGGATGCGCTGAAGTAGCCCGCGAAATTCAAAATTTCTTACGGTTTTGCAATATTCAGGTCAGTGTCAGGTTGTATACAGATTCAAATATGATTTGTGATCGTTGCAAATATGGCTTTACATAATTATAATCATTAGAAATTGCCAGTGTTGCGTGTTGCCAGTGATGACCGTGCACTGAACCGTGGTCGCTCACAATGGGCCTTATCAGAAGGCTAAAAGTCACCCAAAGGGCAATGGAGAGGGCTATGCTTGGAGTTTCCCTACGTGATCGAATCAGAAATGAAGAGATCCGCAGGCGAACAAAGGTAACCGACATAGCCCGAAGAATTGCCAAGCTTAAGTGGCAGTGGGCAGGGCACATTGCTCGCAGAACTGATGGCCGATGGAGCCGAAAGGTTCTGGAGTGGCGACCGCGTACCGGAAGACGTAGCGTTGGAAGGCCTCCTACAAGGTGGACCGATGACCTTGTGAAGGCTGCTTCTGCTGGATGCGGGAAGCACAGAACCGGTCGAAGTGGCGGTGCTTGGGGGAGGTCTATGCCCAGCAGTGGACGTATTTCGGCTGAAATGATGATGATGATGAATCATTAGAAATACATGCTGTAATAGTGAAATAAATGGTTACGAATAAGCCCCCAATTTATTTTGGTGTCGCCTTAACAGAAGCCGTAAAAGCGCCAAAAATGGCTATACAAGTTGGTAATGACACTTGTCAGAAATCAATTAAATACAGGCACGACTTTACTGCCTTTCACCAAGCGATTGACAACCGTTAAGATTCTTTGACGAACCAGGGGGTCTACTTTGAACATAAATCCGAAGTATCGGCCGAATGCTCGGTCGTTTCTTTACTACGGCTAACTATCGCTGACTACGGTAAAAAAATAAAATAAAAAGGCAGTCGAAGAGATAAGCCAAAGTCAAAACTGTGACTTGATGTCGGGTAAGGACTCAAAGTCAAAAAAGGAAACTATGGAAGTTATAAAACGGCCGAACATTCAGCCGACACTTCAGTTTAGCGCTTCGGAGTAGACCCCCTGTAGTTGTCGAATCGAAAACGATTTTGATGAAAATTTAGAGAGTTTTTCTTCATACGCCCGCGAAGGTTTAGGGGTAGGACACCACGCGGACGACGCCGCGCCGGGCAGCTAGTAATTGATAAAAGGAACTATGCTCACTCAGTTTGATCGTACACTTCCGATGTTTTCCTCCATCGTAAGTGTCAGATCTATAAAAAGCAAGCAAAACCTATCCATCTACGTTCGCCATTATACAAAAAAAAAACATTCAACCAATCAGCAATAATCTAGTCCAAAATCTAGGCTGAATAACAGCCTTCACAAACAACAAGGCATTATCGCGTCTTCCCACGCTTAAAAACAACAAAAAAACACTCGAATTGTTGACAAACCGCTTCGCCGAGGTCAATGACCGCGCGTAATCGTTCAATCATTCATTCACTGAGTGAATGATCTGTGTCGATGATCGTTCAAAAAGATGTTTTGATTCGCTCGTTGAGAGATTTTCGCTAATTATTTTTGGTGATTATTCTTCTATTGAGGTTCTTGATGATATTATAAATAAATATTAAAATTATACGTATATGCAGGCTACTAGCTTTGTGGTTTTTACTGGAAATCGTCCATTTACCGCTGCATTATTATTTAGCGTTTGTTGGACAAGCAGTAGGTGATAGGTATCACTACCAATTCAAACCCGTATACTAACTAGATCAGCCTAGTTTTTAGGGTGCCATATCTCAAAAGGGAAAACTGAGATCTTATAGGATCACTCGTGTGTCTGTCTGTCTGTCCGTCTGTCCGTCTGTAACAGTCGATTTACTCCGAATCTATTGGAACTTAATCAGAAGTTGAGGCACACATATGAATGTAAGCTGTGACCCAAACACGTACACGTAACGTAAAATTGATGAATTTTTAGTAGGGGGTTCACTTTTGGGGGAAACATTGGAAAAAGAAAAAAAAAAAGTTTTGCAAACTGTACCGTGTGACAAAATTATCTAAAGAAAGGACTTGTTATGAGGATTTCAAATATATTTTTTAATAAATTTAAAATAAATAGTTTTAAAGTTATTAAAGAAAATTGATGAAAACTGACCACTTTATCTCCGAAACTGCTGAGCCATAAACAGTGAAAAAAAAATAGAGAGAATTAATAATAGTTCCATACTTATATCTCTATGTCATCATTTGCCTAGCCTTTTCCCAATTATGTTGGGGTCGGCTTCCAGTCTAACCGGATGCAGCTGAATACCAGTATTTTACATGGAGCTACTGCCTATCTGACCTCCACAACCCAGTTACTGGGTAACACGCCCTTGGTGAGACTGGTTGTCAGACTTGGTTGACTTATATCTCTATGTATAGAATTATATAATTATCTGTATTTTTTTTACAGGAAAACCTAGAAGTCTATGATCTTAAAAAAACATGGTAAATCACTTAATATTGTGAGTACAAACTTACATTTGCAGTTGGAATGTAAGCCTGAACATATTTTTCAACTAAGTACAATGTTGAGTTTTTTTAAATTTTTACTATTGTTTGCTTGTTGTAACTTTTGTTTCGAAAGACTTGAATGTACTTCGTAATAGCGCAGCGACTTTCAAAAAGGCGCCAAAATCGGCCTTGCACTCTTTTAAAAGTGTCCTTAAGAGGGCCCTTCCCGGTCCGTCTATCGTCAACGCGAGCATGGTTGAAAGCTTGTTGTTTCATCCTGCGCAAGTGAAAACTATTAACAGGCGAGTGAGAACGCGATAACATTGAACGAAAAATAATGTGCGGAAATTTCATAAAACTTGTTCCAGGAAATACGTGTTTTTGAGTAAGCCTTAACAGTTTGTGAAATAAATGTTGGTCATTTAGAATCTCCGTTACATTTGCAGGGTTTCTATCGTAATGTTTTCTTAACATTTACATTTTGTGAGTACATTATGAATGGCCAAAGTTCAGGTAAAATTTGTGCAAAAAAGCAGATTTTGCAGGCTTATACTGAATTTGTTTCTCCAAATTTTTATTTTATGCTTGCATAGAAACCTAGATATAGTGCACAAGATACCTATTGGTTCAAAATTTTCAAACAAAGATGTGTTACAACGCCATAATCACGTACGAGGGTTTGTATGAAAAGTATGTCGGGTTGGCCGCTCTTAACAACTTAATTTACAAAATCTTACGGGGTTGGTATTTAGAAATACACCCATAGAGTACTTTACTCAACTAGTTTGCAAATTCCTCTTATTTAACAAATATACATCACACCTGTATACCCCAAAGGGTTAGGCAGAGGTTTACCTAACAGTACTCCCACATTTCGCCATGTTTAAGTCCCATGTAACAGGGGGCGAGCCTATTGCCATCAACCGGGCACAAATCCAGACTCCGGGCTGCTACTGAGAAATGTTAAACCCAATATCACTTTGCTCGACCTGGAAATCGAACCCAGGACCTCATACTCAGCAGTAGTGGTTGGGACCACTTGAACAACGAGGCAGTCCTTTTATTTCTCGCGACTAAAAACTAGGTAGTTGACCGAGTAAGCAAAGCGAGCGAAGCGTACTGCTTCAAGTCGCAAAGTTTGCTTTCCTCTGTCAGTTTGTTGCTGCTCCTCCACAGGGCCTCAAGTCTGCTATTACAATAGTGTCAGAATGGTCGATCATCACCAGATTACGAATTTTTAGCAAAATGACAATGGCATGACAATGGGATCGTGTTGGAATGACTGAATTTATAAAAATAGCAGACTTGGGCCCCAGGTCGTATTTTCCAAGCGATCTAGACGAAACTTGGTATCGTGGTTTAACGACTATATAGATTTTTTTTATCATCAGGGATTTTTGATTGGAGAGGCATTTCCTCCAAAAAAGGCCCAAAAAGGGGGCTACTGGATTTTCGTTTTCTCCGCCTTATGAGATTCGACATCGACGGTTCTTTTTTTATTTGAAAGATAGTAACTTTAAGTTGGTCTCATATAAATTTGTTGAAGATCTGATGACGATCTTCGGCGTGATGAGCTCCTGAAAATGCAGTAAATTGCTCACTTTTCACTTTTAGATTTCCACCAGTGGAATCCCTTTAACTACTAGTTAGGGATTGATGGACCACCTTCTTATTACAAAACTAGGCCGCAGCGTTACCTCTGCCAATTAAAATCTGTTAGTTAATTTTTCTAGCTGCCCTACAAAGTACTTATAATTTTTCTTTACAATGTTTTTAAAAACAAAAACATGAAGTTTTGTGCACACTAGGTCTACTGTTCGCAGAACTACTAGTAATATAAGCCAAAAATCAAGTAGACCGCCCAGGGTGCGCTAGACTCGTTCAAGCTGTATTTTAATCTGCTCGCAAATTAATAATTTTCTAGAGATAGAAATAACGACTAAATTTGTGTTTATTTTAATTAATTCTGAGAACTGGTTATTCGTGCAGAACATTTCGACCCGGCACGGCATGGGCATTATGCGATAAGTTATGTTCTTGTGACATACGTAGGCTATAGTGTCTGTTTCAAAACTATCAGTACCCCCCTTTTTTTTCTGTTTGTGTGGGAAATTATTAAAAGGCATGTATTTAATGCGGCAACTAAGTAAAATGAATATAGGTTTTAAAAAAAAATAGAGTGGGTACCATATATAATGGGTTGGCAGCTAATAAGAAGTATTATTTTAAGTAGAAAGTAGCCGCTCAATAATCAGTTTTTAGCTTTATTTTAATTTAAACTGGCATCGAATTTTAGTTTTGGTAACTGAATTTACCAACAATAGAGGGGATCTGGCGCTCGGCGGCCGCTACCGCGGCACGCTCGCTTCGCTCGCTCGCCTTCGCTTGTTAATGGTTACTGTTCTAACCTAACCTAACCCAAATGATTCAATAACAGTAGATGACTTTGCAGCGATTAAGAAATAATATTTAATCGCTGCCAAGTTATTATTTTAGTAGCAAATAGTTAGTCGCCCTTTAAGTTATTAGTCGCCTGGAAAATTATTATCCTTATTAAAATAACTTCTCCCGCTCTGGGTGGAGCGGGAGGGCGTCCTTCAGATGCCTCTGTGCCAGGGCCACGATATCCCTTTGATTGTAAGTTTGCAAGTGAGTAAACGTAACTAGCGCGTTTGCGTTAAGATCTTTATTCTCACCGTTATATTCTTAGTATTATGATCTATCGGTCAAATTTTAACGCAAACGAAATAGTTACGTTTACTCTCTTGCAAACTTACACTTGGGGTACTGACAGAAGTGTAATCAAACCTTGTTCAGCGGGCTAATTGCGTAACGCACTACCAGTAGGAATCGGTTTCAATTTGACAGTTCAACAACATTCATTGCGCTATTTACGTTGTTGAGCAGACAAATTTTTCGAACATATGAAGCAATGGATTAGCAATATACATCAAAATCATTCCGATTCCGGTTCAAACTGTGTTACGCAATTAGGGTGCAGGTTAAATTCTTCTTCTTCTCACTTACTTATGGAATGAGTAACAGATTCATCTGTATTTAAAAAAATTCACCGCTTCTCAACAATTATTGTTTGAATAACATTATTGAATAAAACTGTAGTTGAAAATAATTGAGGTTTTATAGATAACCTCAATACTATCAAATGAAAAATATATTTACGATGATTCCATATTTGAATAATCAAATCAAAGAGCTCAATTTATAAGTTTTTCGAGACATCGCCAAGCGGTTGGGCGACTCATCAAGTGACCAGCGGGGCGAGCACGGCCTACTGTGACATGACTTGAGTCACACATTTTGTCACAGTTTGAGCTATAAAACTGTTTTGTCATAAAATGCTAGTACAACTTGACATGACATAATTTATCATGTCTTGTCACAAACGTCTAGACACGCCCGTGCTCGACCGCAATGCCTGCAGAGGGTCGCCTATTTTTTTGTTTTTTTTTTTACGACATGGCTATTCTGCCAGCCTTTTAAGCAATTCCTGTTGACAGCGATACGGACGATGTCCTATGATTATTTCCCCCTTCTTTTATATACTTGTAGGTACATAATATTATTATTATTTTAAGTCTGTTAGTTTTTACATGATGTAGGTAAGTAACTTGTACTTATTTTCAAAAAAAAGTTAATATCGTTGAAAAAAATTAAAATTTTTGTGGCACTGAGTAATTTATTCTGTAAATAAAGTGAATATTCTATTATGAAAATAATAAATTACAACATAATAAATTACAACAAAAAATAAGTACTCGTCATCCGGAAACGTGCCCAGAAGACTGGCAGCATTGCCACGTTGAATGGCAATGCTAATTCTTTGGCCATGGCACTACAAATTGGCATCCACAAGTACGTTTTCTGATCCATTTGTTCACATTCTCATTAGATACGTTTGGAGCAGATCATAGTTAGCTAACCTAAATACAAGCTAAGATCAAAGTGCATCGCGCTGTAGTTATAACTTGTGTGCTGGTTATAAACATTAGCATTGCTGATCGAATGTTTGTAGTAACAATTTGTACAGGATGCACAGTCAGCAAAGGAGAGTTGCTAGCCGAAAAACTGACCACTGTTCTCAATTTTGTTGATTGTCGCTGAAATGATTGTAACTAGATTTTAACGTTTTTTAATTACTGTCAAAATTAATGCAATAGTTAGTGTGTTTTTACCCCGCATGCGTCAGACTAATTTTGTCAAAGATTTGACAAACTGAGCACATGTAGTTTAAAAAACCGGCCAAGTGCGAGTCGGACTCGCGCACGAAGGGTTCCGTACCATTATCTATAAAAGTTGCAAAAAAATCACGTTTGTAGTATGGGAGCCCCCCTTAAATAGTTGTTTTATTTTAATTTAATTATTTGTTTTTAAAGTGAATATATAACTAAATATTCTGTGAATATTTCAGGTGTCTACCTGTTGCCGTTATCGATATCGAGCAAAAACGAGCAAAAAAATCACGTTTGTCGTATGGGAGCCCCCTTAAATATTTATGTTATTCTGGTTTTTAGTATTTGTTGTTATAGCGGCAACAGAAATACATCATCTGTGAAAATTTCAACTGTCTAGCTATCACGGATCATGAGATACAGCCTGGTGACAGACGGACAGACAGACAGACAGACAGACGGCGGAGTCTTAGTAATAGGGGTCCCGTTTTACCCTTTGGGTACGGAACCCTAAAAAGGAGTTGTGTAGTAAGCAATCCATTAATAATTCCAACACTCCTCCTTATGATGAACATCAGACAAACGTACAATAGCAAGACTCTAAACATCAAGAATGTCTCTACATCACCAAGTGAATAAAATGTGACTCTACTTATCAGCATACAAGTTACTTAAAATTAACAGTTTCAACACTTTTCAGTTTTAAAAACGAGTCTGTCCGAAAGGGATATCGTGGCCACACAGGCATCTGAAGGAACACGGGTGGGTTTTAGTCAGTAAAAGTCTAACTTCTCCCGCTCCGCCCAGAGCAGGAGAAGTTATTTAATAATTTCCCACCCAAAAAAAAAGGCTGGTAACTTTTCTTTTTTGTTACCTATACAACACAAACGAACAGCCCCGGGCTTCCGCCTAGGCCTACAACTCCTTAGCCTAAGAAAATTTGTCTCTCGGATTAAAAAATTAACTTTAGTAGCTTATTCCAAATCGTCCTATAGAGAAAAACAGGCAAGAAACCATGGACACTCTTTTAAATCAAAATATTACAAAGTATTGGTTACATTGACATGAATATTTACTTTGTTAAGTATTATATTGTTTTAAGTATTGTAAATGTGAAGACTATGCTATACTAAGACTAACTAACTGAGAAAAAAAGAAAAATGAACAACAACCCACTGTTGTTCATTTTTCTTTTTTATCATGGTCTGGCAGTTTGAGTTATTTATGCGGCCTACCCAAATGTCCTTTCTTTGGTATTGTTCGTTGAATCGTTGAGCTCCTAAGTTCTTAGGTGAGCAGGGGGCCGATCGCGCTAATTTTGAACGTTAATACCAAAACTAAACCACAACAAAAAACGTTACGTTAGACACATTTCGTATCGCGCTAATCATTTCAACGGATACGATTTAGCTTTACTTTGGAAGTTACGTTGGAGGAACGATCGATCGAACTTTTAGTATTGGGTAACGTCAACGATTTTGTCGCTCAGAAAAAATTGCGCGATACCGTTTCTTACATCAGCTAAACCAAAACCAAAACGTTCCGTCCGAATGGTAATTACGTTGAGAAATAGCGCGATCGGCTCCCTGCAGGACTACCGACAAATGCGTGCACTGACTGGACAGGTCCCCTCAATGTGTGTGGTTCTTTCAGCAAACGATAATTTCAGGCACCAATCTACATGGTCTTCACATGATCTGACCAAGATTATGTCTGGACTTTAAAAGAGATTGTGACCTCTGAGTTTGTTTTGGCCTTTCTTCTCAGAGTAGTCGGATACGAAACGCCGTACTCATCTAGTTTTTTTTAATATGATTGACGTGTAAAAGTGTACAAACCTACTTACAGAAATAAATCATTTATCATTTATTCATCATTAGACTTGTCAATACGAGAGAAATAAATTTAGGAAAGCTAATTCAACATTCGAAGTGACTATATTTAGAGGGAACAGCATAAAATTAAAAATAAAGGGACTACGGCATTCAACATACAAAAATACAATAATAATTACTCTACTAAATCCACCACCTAATAGCATTTAGACTCCGAGACAGGACAATAAAGTTTATTAGATCGTCGAGTGATAGCCTGACCTCATTTGATCTCCATTTTAAATGCCATCTGCGCACGGCGACATTCTAAAAAAAGCTTTAATCATCTCAGTGGCTTAACTAGTGAATTAGCGAAGGCTACGAGTAATTCCAATAAAATCGGATAAATTACATATCAAGTTCTGTATGCCTGTGATAAATGTCCTGCTGGGTTAAGACCAGGTTCTAAGGGCCTTATCACACACTGGCGATTTGGGCACTCGTGGCGAACTCGTTAAGCAGTCGACTCACTGGAAACACTCGCAAATTGCCGGTGTCATAAGGCCCTTATACCTAAGAGCTACGCATCCCATTTCAATACAAAAAAAGTGTTCGAAACTAATGTAGGATTTTTGCAATGCGGTGCGGACAGCTCGCCCAAATCTGCGTCCACCTTAAGAGCACCACTACGGAATCCGAAACGCCTCTCACGATCTACTTATTTCATTCTTAACCCGGACTTAAGTTAAAGGTCGCTGCATACTGGACGGCGGGCGTTGGGACGTGAACGTGGGGAGTCGAAACGTGGTGTTACGAAAACACGGACGGAACGGGACGACAATTTTTGTTTTTTTTTTTATACAAAATGTATACGAATAAGCAAACGTCACGAGTGAACGGACGGGACGGTGACGTGGCACCCAAGAGACGGTAAAAATATCGTCGGGGACGGTATTTAGTACGTCCCGCCCCGCAAGCGCCATGTCTCGTCCTTGGTTCCGCTGCGTTACAACACACCCGCTCCGGAGAGCTTTTCTTTTCTTGTTCTCCACACTAGCATGTTAGTTTCGCGTCACTTTCCCGTACGTGTTTTCATAACACTACGTTCCGTCTCCGCCCCCTTTTAACTTGAGTAAGTTATTTATAAATACGTGGTGGATCCGCAGTGGTAGCCTGCGAAATTTAATTGGAATTTGCAAGTTAGCGTCAGGTTGTATCTTGATCAAAATATGATTCGCGACCATATCAAATAATGTATTTACAGAATTATAATCATTAATCTCTAAGTTAGAAATCTAATTAAAGATCAAACGAAAAAGATCTCCCGGATCTGTAGTAACAATTGGGGTCCTGCAGGGCCTGATTCTTGGCCCATTTTTATTTATTTAAATACTTTTGCTTTACCTCATCATGCGTTCTTGATTTCATACCTCTTCTTCTTTTTCTTTACCGGTCATAACGAAATTCAGTAAGTACATTTCTTAGCCCTCCATATTGCCATATGCCAAGAAATACCGGTCTCTTTTGATATCGATATCAATCCGACAAAGCTGATTACAAAACTTGAATGACTAATTTTCTTTCATTTTTATTTGCCATTCAATAAAATACAGCTGTAAACACGGACCTCTTTTGTTGACGAGTCGGGTAAAACAGCTGCTTGCGCCGGATGTAGCTATAGAGACCGGATGTAGATGGATTAACTGTTGTTTTTGCTGCCATAGAGCGCGTATTTGTTTTTTGCGCGCCATTCCAGTTGGAGTAAGGTATTTATGTCGGAATTATGTGGATATTATCTTATTGTTTGATCGATCGCACTAGTTTCTTCGATGGTGTTCGTTAATTGTTATTTAAGTATAATTGGAAGGATGTCATAATGGATTTACTTTATATTCTGTACGAGGTAAGTCTTCGAATTCTGTTTGCGACATCCTTTTTCGAATTAGCAGTACAATTATTATAGACAGTGTAAGATTGAGGATTTAGGTATATTTTCTTTGAGTGTATGTTAGACTGAACAGATGGGGCCGAAAGGTTCTGGAGTGGCGACCACGTACCGGAAGACATAGCGTTGGAAGGCCTCCTACAAGGTGGATCGATGACCTTGTGAAGGCCGCAGGAATCCGCTGGATGCGGGAAGCACAGAACCGGTTGAAGTGACGGTGCTTGGGGGAGGCCTACATCCAGCAGTGAACGTCTTTCGGCTGAAATTATGATAATGATGTTAGGCTGAAAGGCTCATGAACAAGGAGAACATAAGGAAAATTATCCATCCATTTAAAAGCAAATAAATAAAAGTTTATTTATTTATTTGGTGGTCATATGTCACATGAATTTCAGGCTCGATTTTTGGAGCCACCCATCCTTCTCACAGGTGGTCATATTTGTGAGACCTCCTGGTGTGACGTCACATAATTTGCAACCGCTCCACCCTTAACGTGTGCCGTAATTTATGTATGGTCTCTTGATTTTTAAATGAAGCCTAACAAGACTGTTGTTATATCTTTCCAGCATCAGCACGTGGAAGATGTCGCTGGGTGACGTCACGTCAGCTCGCAGCTCGCCGGCGCCCGAAGCGTGCCCCGAGTGCGACACCAGCGCTTCTGTCACTTCAGATTTGCACAAGGTATGGATAAAAATTCGTTGATTTTAATGATCGCAGAAATATTCTGAAAGGGATCCGACCATATAACATAGGAGGTCGAACTGGAATTCTAAGCAGATTAGCTGAATTCAGAAGTCATGGAGTGAAATTAGTTCGTAGCCCAAGACGATAGAGATGAAAGGTCATTTTAACCACACAGGTTTTTTGGAGTTTCTGTTTTTATTTTTATTTTTACTTTGTTCTATTTTTGTTTTTGTTCTTTATGTTTCTATGAGTGTGTTTTTGTATAGTTTAATTTGTGATCTGTGCGAGTCCCAATAAATGCTTTTTCTTTCTTTCTTTCTTTTTTATCCGTCGCTACCTTTTCTAATTTACTTGTGATCAAAGGATTACCATAATCATCAACATCTGCATTCATAAGTCAAGTAACTAACGTAAGGGTCAAATGTTTAAATCTGTATTTGTAACTTCTTGATTTATGTACTTATCATTATTTAACAACGGGTCTTTTTCATTTAATGGTGTACTATACGTACACCTCTGCCCAACCCTTCGGAGAAACAAGGCGTGATTTAACAACTGCTGAGAGGTCACGAAGTTAAAATGTTTGAGACACATTTAAACAATTAAACTCTCCTCAACCCTAAAAAAACCGGCCTGATATAAAAGCTGTTCTATGAGAGACATTGAAATGAATAAAGTCCCTTTAAACTCTGTGGCACCTTCTAACAATTCTCCTTTTCAATTCCAGTACCAAGTGGCATGCACATGCAAACCAGCATCCGTTCAGTACGCATGCGCGGACGACCCGGGCCCCCCTCCTCCCGCGAAGACGGACACGCCACCCGCGCTGCCCCCGCGACCTCCTACCAGCGTGCTTGCAGCTACCAACAGGAGGAATAATGGTGAGTTTGAGATGAATGTGGTGGAGTTTGAGAATAGGATGGCAATCCTTCTGAGTGAGGATATTGCAGATTTTTAAGTCACGAGAAGGAACTTCATTCTTAGAACTCAGTTCAACGACTAGATACTATATGATTAAGAAGATGTAACCTTTGCATAATTCCTGTCAAAAAAGTTGTGAATGCGAAATTGTTTGCTAGTTTTAAGCTCAGTCCTATTTATCGAAGATCCGTTTCTTATCATGTCATTTTGTATAATAGGTATGTGCAAGAAGGTATGAGGCATTTGAGTTACTAATGATTTCGAATTGAAGTGTCGTTTTGACTGGCGGGAAACTTATTTCTGAAAACCAACTTCTATTATTGAATAACTACCTGTCGCAAAAGCAGTTAAATCATGACAGGTAATCGGCCCAATAGTGACAATTTTTTTTGGAGAATTGGTTTTTTTCTGTTATTTGAAAGGCGTTGCAAAATTAAGAGGCAAAGATAGAATTTTATTGTTACCTCGATGTTTAATGTTTTCCGGACATCAATCTCAGTTTTTGCTGTCAATTTCAAAATAAGAAACGCGTAAATCTTATTGTTATGGACCATATAAATACATTCAACGTCTAGGCGAAATAAATTCTCACCAAAACGAAACCGACATGTCATTCCATACAAAAGCATTAAAAAAAAAACATCCTTACATCAAACCTTTTTGCACAAATCTACCTGTTCTATGGCTTAGAAAATATCTCTATCTATACCTACAGTAATACAGTTTAAGTACACAAAAAAATCTATAAGTCACATTCCCATACATTTAATTTAAGACCTTTCTACCTGAGTCACATAAAGAACCCATTGCTTCTGCGCGAAACGGCCATTGTCAAATCACATAACCTTACAACGTAAACTCAATATTGCAATGAGAATTTGTTTATTGTGAAAATAAACTCGAATAAAACGTAAATTGGTAATATTCGTGTTATATAACAGTTATTTTGTTCAAAAATAAACGTGGTTTGTGTTATAAAGTGATAAAAACAAAAGAACGGAGGGAAAAAATAAAAGACGAATTTAAGGAATTGAAAATAAACGAATTCATCAGTTTTAAATTAGGAAGTGGAAGTATTACTATCTTAATTCAGCCAGTGCTTGTAAATAAGATTGTTGTTATATGTAAAGAGGTCATTGTTCTTTACGCTCGGCTACCTTGGGGTGTAAAAATATCGATTTTATAGAAAAGGCGCGAGATTCGAAAGTTCACAGTGGAATTTGAACGTTGTGACTTGTGCGTTATTATTAAAAATTTAAAAAATAAACTGACAGGGCGGGAAATCGGACGTTGTAAAAATAGTGGAACTAAAGTATTGTGTAATTCTAAGATAGACTGAATTATTTTTGTTTTTAGTGATTGTTAGATTTTTAAAATGGGTGATTGTTTAGTTAGTTTGTGATGCAAGCGTGTGGTGTTATGCAAGTAGTACAATACCAAGTATCTACTCCAAGATCTACCATAGCAGCTGAAGTTCCTCAACACTATGTGCCACCGCCACCATACTTTGGTAATATTTTTTCTGATTATTTATTTTAGAAAAAAAAATGTCTTGATACCGGATTTATTAAGTTTAATTTATAGATAAAGAAGAATGCGTTTATTGACATTAAAGCAAGAGAATTAAAAAAAAAATGTACCATAAAACTATAAAAAAAACAGGAAACAATGATTCTAATGCCAAACGAAGCATGTCAGATGACAACACAAGGAGTACCACCTGACGCTGATTTTCAGCTGCAACTATGCAACCCAAGAACGCCATACGTTATAATAATAAACACATAGGGAAGTGTGTGGCTGGTTTTAATTAAATTACAGGTGATAATATAAAAAAATATACCACTTAAAAAAAAACCATACTTACCTGAAACCGCGAAAAAAAATCAGCTGTTCGGGATACATTTATCTTCTCATAAAGGCTCGTACAGACTGGTGCGATGTCGCAGGCGCGACAGGCACCGACAAATAAATTATGCTACTATAAGTGTCGCGTCGCCCCCGCGATATCGCACCAGTCTGTACGAGCCTATTTACTCGTCAAAATGTAGGGCTGATTTTTTTATCGCGATTTCAGGTTTGGT
Source organism: Tiliacea citrago (assembly GCA_963921375.1). Taxonomy (NCBI): domain Eukaryota; kingdom Metazoa; phylum Arthropoda; class Insecta; order Lepidoptera; family Noctuidae; genus Tiliacea; species Tiliacea citrago. Next base: position 12,297,995 of record OY992807.1, on the reverse strand, counting down.
CCCATAGTTTTCCCATTCATAATGATGAGTGCAATGATCCCTAAAGAGGTTGTTCGTTATTTATGTTACATTTTGTATATATGTTGTTTATGTTATCACCTTTAATTTATTATCTTGATTAATTAAACTCGGACACACACTTCCCTATGTGTTTATTATTCTAGCGTATGGCATTCGTGGTTTGCATAGCTGCAGCTGAAAATCAGCGTCAGGTGGTACTCCTTGTATTGTCATCTTTACTTATAGATTACAGGAAAACCTTTATGAAGTATAAGGTGTTAAAATAACCAGTTAAAACTCTCAATATTGTACGTAAAAACTTATATTTGTAGTTGGAATGTATGGGAGAACATGTTTTTCAACTACGGAACCCTCACCAGGCGAGTTCAACTCACACTTGTGCAGTTTTGTGTATTTTATCTTTCCGTAACTACTTAAGGTGAATCTGCAGCTGTAGCCCGCGAAATTCAAATTTTCTTTCGTGTTTTGCTATTTTGAGGTCATGATTTCATGAAAAAGTCATTCAATGGAACAAATCTAACTTAGAGAGATGTTTTAATGATTCTAATGATTATAATTCTGTAAATACATATCTCATATAGTCGCGAATCATATTTTGATCAAGATACAACCTGACACTGACCTGCAAATAGAAATAAACGTAAGAAAATTTGAAGTTCGCGGGCTACAGCTGCGGATCTATCTTACCTAAGGTCGTCAAGGGATAAAAATTTGTAGGAAAGTTCGTCATTTTTACTGATGGAAAATCCCATAGAGCACACGGCTTGTTCAAATCAAAAATCAAATCAAATCATTTATTGGTTTGCTAACATGGGTCCTTAACTAATTAGTACCTACATAGATGTTTTATTATAATAGTCCTCCATGTTCTACCGCCATGTTCATGCAAATGATAATTAATTTACACAAATTTAAGATATTATTAAATAACAATTAGGAAAATAAAATTGCCAAGAGCCTCGACCAACACCTAAGGAGGCTCTCGTTGGGCAGCTGGATTAAGGGCCTGATTCAGAGAGCGGTACTTCTGGACACGGCTCGCATTGTTAGGAGGTTCCTCTCTCTGGTGCCCTGTCTGGTAGCTTGGACCTTAATGAAAAATACAAATTAATGTCAAATCGTCTGAATTACAGTAAAAAATTTCAAAAAATATAATGGTTCTGTTTTCATATCGTTTTCATACACAACTACCAAAAAAGTATATCTTCAAAAGATAGGCCTACAAAATATGTTTACAAAAAAGGTTCACTTCTGAATTTTTGGTCACGCTCGCCGCAACTTTGAATGGCAATAAAAAATGGACAGTCAAGATCGTGGTTAAAATATTTGTTTCGTGCGTTCAAAGTAATTTTACATGTACAATTGTATAAGTTCAGTGTCACGGCGAATTAACGATTTGTCGGTTTAAGTAAAAAAGTTTAACCACAGTAGGTAATTCACGTTTTTGGTAGTTTGATGAACTATGAAAGTATAAAGGCTTCCGCAGAAAGGCGCGACTCGACAGCGCGACGCAACTCTAATAGAAAGATTTCCATGAAGTTTTCATAGAAACTGTTCTACTAAAGTCGTGTCGCGCCTGGCTGCGGCAGGCTTTAACTAACAGGGATCTGTACCCCAAGTGTAAGTTTGCAAGAGAGTAATCGTAACTATTATTAACTATTAGCGTTCAAATTTGACCGATAGATCATAATGCTAAGACTATAAGGGTGATAATAAAAATCTTCACGCAAACTTGCTACTCGTAGTTACGTTTATTCTCTTGCAAACTTACACTTGGGGTACGGATTAATTAATGTAGTCGAGATAGGAACTTTCTGAATGAACTGGTGGCTAAAATGAGTCTTTTATTCAAGGACATTATCAGCTCATAATGTTCTAACGCTAGGATTCAGACAGGGAGCGGGTTAAAAAGGCTACCGCATATTGGCGTGGGCCGCGCCGCGACGCAACGCAACGCTTTGCACAAATCCTCCTTCATCACTTTCGTACATTTTCTATGAACCAACGTACACTACAGGCCGCACCGCATTTTGTTTGTATGAAAATGCGTTGCGCTGCTGTCCGTTGCGTCCCCCCCCGACCCTTGCCCCCGCCCGCCCGCGCGGAGCATGTAGCTTTAATGAAAAATGTCCCTAATAATAATATACCGATACAACAAGTACCCTCTTGTGCAGTAGTCAGTAACGCCCTAAGCCTAGGTTCGAGTCCCACTAAGGGAGGACGCCCTTAGCTGTGTTACTTAAAATATCTCTTTAACCCGGCGAGAGGCCCTTCTGGCCCTGCCAACGCTCGGTTACGCAGAGAAGGCACTCCGGAGCCATCTGCAATAGGTCTATCAAAAAAAAAAAAAATGTCCGTTGCGTTTGTCATGTGCGCTAAGCTCCGAGGTGCCTAGTGACGATTAGTGAACGTCACGTGTCCTCTCGAATTTTAAGGTCTATATCCTAGACCTTAAAATTCGAGGACACCGTCATTGTCCTAGACTCTAGGACAATGACGGTTTCCTCGAGGTGTTTCAAACCGATGATCATAGAAAAATAAATTCTTAATACTACGTATATTACGTATTTACAAGGCTCCAGGAGCAAAACAGGGCCAGGGGGTGAATCTTTGGGTTCATTCGAGTGATCGAGTCTGGTTTGACCATGCTGGGGTCGGTGCATTTCATTCATTCATTCATCTATATTGTATATCTATACTAGCTGACCCGGCGAACTTCGTACTGCCTTATACCGAAAGCAGCGCCACCTACCGGGTCCAATTGTGTTTTCAAACCATCCAGGAACCCGTTGAAATATAAATACAAAATTACAACCAAATCGGTCCACCCATTTAGGAGGAGTTAGGTGACAAACACACGTACAGCAGAATTATATATATTAAGATATATAAAAGGAAAGCGTAGCTCAAACCACTGAACGGATTGGGCTGAGATTTGGCACACAGATAGTTATTATGACGTAGGCATCCGCTAAGAAGGGGTTTTTGGAAATTCGACCTTTAAGGGGGTGAAGTTGTTTGTATGAAAAACCTTATTCCTTTAGTTAATAATCTTGAAACTTGGCACGAATACTAACCCAAGTAAATTATAAAGTTTGTAAAACAGCTGAACAGATTTGGATGAAATTTGACGCACATATAATTTATAACATAGAATAATCTTAATCTTCTAATCCCGGTAGTACGTTCCCGTGAGTTTTTTCCGACATCCACGAGGGCGAGGCCACGGGCAAGAGCTAGTTTGTATAATAAAATTTAAATGGGGGTGTACCTACTAAGGATTCACCTCTGCCTAACCCTTCGGGGAAACAAGGTCTGATGTTATGTTATATGTGTAATAAGATCATTCTGATTCTAGCTTCGGTCGGATGCAACGGGAATGAGGGTACGTGCCGTCGGCGTAAATACGCATGGTGGTGTGTGGGCTGCGGAGCCCTGGCGGCCGCGCTGGGCGGTCTACTGGCAGCACAACACATCCTGCTGCGGGCTTACACTGCTTCTCCGCAACATCTGGAGACTGTGCCCGCCGCTGTTCCGGCCGCTATGGTGAGACCAGCTTCATATTTATTATTTATTATTTTCTCTGAATACCACGCACCCGCCATCTTATCTCTTCACCACCTTTGGTTGACTGGTAGAGAATGCCTTTGTACATTATGGTGTGTGAGAAGTTTAAATAAATAAATAAATACAAAAGGCACGAAGAATCATCCCTTCTGCAGGAGCTGGAGAAACAACGTGTGATTTTCATCTTGTGGGAATGGTTGATCTTCTGTCCAGACAGGGGATATATCTGTCCACTGTTCGTCAATTTATGTCAGGCAAGCATGCATGGAGAGGCCCCCAGCTAGGTAGACGAATGTCCTTAAAAAGTCAGCTAGGAAAGATTGTATGGGATTGGCGAAAAGCTGTCTCCCTCATGATAAGATGAAAGAAAGAAAATACGTTTATTTGCGGTAAACATAACGCAAAGAAATAAAAACAGAAACACGAAAGAACAAGTTGAGGGAAAATATGCGTCATATTCACGCAAAACGGCCATTGCTCAGCATAATGCTGCGACCCTATGGGAAACAGAGCCCCAGCGCTGGTTTTCAGTGACGTGATGACGTCAACCGGTGCAGCATTAAATGAGATAACAATAAACAAAATAAGAAATAAAATAAATACAATACTTCGTTATCTATGTTTATATAAATATAATATCTAGAATGGCAACATTAAGTAACGTCGGCAACCTGACCAGGCCTGCAAATTGCAAAAAACGTAATAAAATTTTGCGGGCTACCTTAGCGCATCCCCCTTAAGTCTTTTGTAAGTGTGACTTCCAACGCAGAACCTCGGACGTGGAGTTCCGGACATAAGACCGTCCTGCCAATATCAAAGTCCAACTGCTGTACTTTTCCAACAGTCCAACTGCTGTCAGTCTGTTCCACTGCACCTGCTCCGTCTAGCTATCTCTATGCACCACTGGTATGGTCTAAGGGCCCACAGTTCGCACATATCTATTTGGATGTAAGTTGAGCATCCTTCTGGAACCTGATCATATCATTAACTGAACTTCCCTTGTTCCAGTTGGTGTTAACAGGCGTCTGTATCATGAGCCTGGCCCGCCGTCGCAATAGATACAGCTATATGGTAAGAAAAGTATGTTCGATGTCATTCATTATATCACTGCTTGATAGTGCATGCTGCATGTTACGTCTTTGAATACTGCATGAGATTTTATTATGTCCGCACTCAGGGTTGCCTGGTCTTAAAATCGAAAAGCCGGACAGACCAGCCAGTTCAGCCGGACATTTGGGTAAAAATGCTGGACACCCTTCCCTTAATTTTTTCTTAGTATAACCCGATTTTTTTTAAAGCAAATTTAACTTTTCATCACGCCTTGTTTTCCTGAAGGATTAGGCAGAGGTGTTGTACCTGTAGTACACCCACATTTCGCCAGTTATGTTTAAGTCACATGTAATAGGGTGCGACCCTATTGCCATCAACCGGGCACAAATCCAGACTCCGGGCTGCTACTGAGAAAATTCCAGATAGAAAAACCCAATATCACTTTGCCCGACCAGGGAATCGAACCCTGGACCTCATGCTCAACAGTAGCGCTTGCGACCAGTCGACCAACGAAGCAGAAAGTAAAACAAGGCTTTTTTATCATTTACTATAATCTTCTTAAAGTCTAATGAAACAACAATACAATTTAATGAATCAGTCTTCTTTATTATTAAAGCGGAAACCAACACATGACAAATGTAAAAAAAACCGGCCAAGTGCGAGTCGGACTCGCGCACGAAGGGTTCCGTACCATTATCTATAAAAACGGCAAAAAAATCACGTTTGTTGTATGGGAGCCCCTTTAAATATTTATTTTATTTTGTTTTTTAGTATTTGTTGTTAGAGCGGCAACAGAAATACATCATCTATGAAAATTTCAACTGTCTAACTATCACGGTTCATGAGATACAGCCTGGTGACAGACAGACAGACAAACGGCGGAGCCTTAGTAATAGGGTTCCCGTTTTACCCTTTGGGTACGGAACCCTAAAACAGGTCAAATTTAAAAAGCCTAACAAAAGCCGGACAGGCCGGACACCGTCTAATTTGGCCGCACACCCAACCAAAAAGCTTGACTGTGGCCAGCTTTATCGCTGCCCGCAATTATTATTTTTTCGTTTTTTCTTAGGGTTTTATCGCTGAGCGATAACTTCGCCCTGTAACATCAACACAATAATTAAAACTAACAACAAATAAGCAGTCTCGCGGACTATAAAATAATATTTTATGACATCGTAGTAATACAGATGACGGTTTAGTTGCACGATGGTAAATGAAGCCATAAACACGCTTCTGTAAAGTTTGCGTGTACTGTGCTAATCACTTTTGACTTTAATAGCTTAATTTCATGCATACAAATCTTGTTTTTAGAAGCAAGCGTTATTAATGCTTTTGTTTTGTCATAACTTATGTCGCACTATTAAATATACGCCTTTCATTTTGCTTCTTCCATTTCCATGCATCTTGAACCACGTGTATGCCAGCGACAGAAATGTGAATTAAATGCATATAATTATAATTATGTCGTATCTCTCTGTATTTACTGTGTAAATAAATAAATAATTAAGAGTCTACAATGCCTCAAACTGTTAAGCATGACCCTCCGTTATATCTAAAATACTGCAAAATTAATTTTGAAATAAATATACGGTAAAGTTGAGTTCAATGTTTGACGAAAATACGATTCCATAAAATTTTCTGTTCAGAAAAAAAAAAAAAACAAAGTTTACCTCCAAACCGAACAATAAACCGCTAGTATTCAAAAAATACTTCAAGTGACATCATGGAACTTTGCATAATAACTGAACTAAATATAAAGTAGATACTATGTTTTTTTTATTACCATTGTTTTCAACGTAAAAAGAAATTATCTTAACTGTGCCTTGGAGCCTTCTCTCCCTGCCGCCCTGCCTCGCTTGCTCGCGTAATCGCAAGCAGTAGTGTGCGAGCGAGATCAAGAGTGAGGTGGGGTTGAGTTATTATGGACTCTAAGTTGGGCTATTGCCGTTCACATTAAGAGTGAAAATAACCCGACTAAATTATAAAAATAAATTAATATAAGTTTTAATTCAGATTCCATAGTTACTATTCATTTTATAAATGTGTTTGACAGCAGATGGGTGGCACAATAAATGTCTATGTGTCTGTGAGACTGTAGGATCGGAGGGAAGGTCGTGATTTTTAATAGGATCTTAATTTGAATCTCAACGGTCCTCGATAAACTCGTCTTAACGATTATTAAACAACAATAATAATCGATCGAATCGAAGCGGCATACCTACAGTTGAATCATTGAATTTGTAATGTTCTTTTGTACCAGATCAAAGTTGTGGGAGCTTGCTGCCTCGTGTGTGCGCTGACCTGCGTGCTCGTCACCATCACCACCACCGTCATTCATATGAACAAGTAAGTAGGATTTGAACAAAATCAAAAAATCTAAATATTTTATTACACATAAACCTACATGGGCACTTATGAAAAATCAGAAGCTAGGTGCACGGTTCCAATGGGTCGTTTCAACATGATTCAACATCAGTTTGAAAACATCGCGAGGAAACCGGCATGTCCTAGAACTAAAAGTTCGAAGATGTGACATCCACCAACCCGCACTGGGCCCGCGTGGTTTGATTACGGCCCACTCCCTCTCACGGAAAGAGGAGGCCTGTGTCCCAGCAGTGGGAACATTATAGGCAGATTATGTATAGAAGACTAGCCAAGTAGCTAAGTCTCGATCCCGTGAGAGTATCGGGATAAAAAGTAGCCTATATTTTAATCCAGGGTGTCAGCTACGGACCAGACCCGGGTCGACGGCGCGTTGTGTTCCACGCGCGCCTCAAAGAGATGTCAGCACCAACTGACGGGGTCCGGTAGGACCAATGAGGCGCCAGGGTTGCGAGTTTGTCCGAAAGGGATATCGTGGCCCTGGCACACAGGCAACGGAAGAAACACGGGCGGGTTTTAGTCATTAACAGTCTGACACGCCCTCCCGCTCCGCCCAGAGCGGGAGAAGTTTGATAATTTCCCGCCCAAAAAAAAGGGTGTCAGCTACCTCCATACAAAATTTTATCAAAATTGGTCCAGCTGTTTGAGTGTGAAGAAGTAACAACCACACACACACACTCACAAACTTTCGCCTTTATAATATAGTGTGATAATGTCCAGCACCATATTCCCTCGCAGGTCTTTGTCCAGCAGTTTGATTGTTTCAATTATCCTAACCAACAATCTTGTTTCAGACTACAAACGCTCAAGTTCTGCGAGTACACCAAGTTGACTCGCACCTGTACGTGTTTCTCAATGCCGCCTGACACACAGCACAGTGCGACTGATGATGAGGGTATGTGAACTCTTCTTTCTTATCAGCATGAACTGTATAAAACACGACCGCTTCTTATAGTAGTCGCATATGATGTGTATCGATGTGTATCCTCTGACATCTCACCTTGTTTTATTTTTAATAATATTTTAATGACCTGGTTGCTGGGACCTTTTAGCAAAGTCTTTATTTAGTTACAAACTTTGTTTGATTATTGATGAAATGAAATATTCAGTGCATGATGATGATCCCCGCCCACTCCCCTTGAGTTTAAGTAAAGATGTGGCACTTTACTGAGACCTCACGCGGACTTCTTAAGAGAACTTGAAGTGATGTTGCACTGTTTTGTTTAATTTGCCTACACTAATGTAGGCTCACGAACACTTAATGGTTAATAATCCACCATTATTACACATTAATATACGGCTAACACAAATAATATTATGCATTATATACTACTGTTTGTTTTCCCAAATTTAATAAATAAATAAATAGAAAAAAATTCAAAACTGCTAAACATGTCGCTTCACTTTCCCGCCAAGAACCCTGATCTTGGTAATAAGCAACTGAGCCATAGATTATATACTTATATATAGGAAAACTGAGCAGCGAAAGTAATGACCCCCTAAAGGTACTTACAATCTATATAGTAGTTACTAATTCCATGAGTACAGTAATTCCATGCTATTATAAAGTACTTACTATATCCATGCTATTAAAAAACCGGACAAGTGCGAGTCGGACTGGGTGGTGAGGGTTCCGTACATTGAATAATTATGTTATCTACAATGTTTTTTATCCCAAGAACAAACTTAACATTATAGTTGAAAAGCATGTTGTCCCATAAATTCCAATTGCAAATATAAGTTAGTACGCACGCAATATTGAGAGATACTTATACCATTTTTTTTAACTCCAGTCTTCTTTTAAGTTTTCCGGTAATCTATAATAATAATAAATAATTAAAATGTTTATTTCATCAACTTATGTAAATTACATTAATATGTTGGGAGTCACCTTTTAAGCAAAGATTTGCTTGTATTAGGTGGTTCCGCTCTTCCAGTTTACATTTACTGTACATCTAATCTATAAGTAAAGAACAATTTTCTATATTAAAAAAAAAATTGGTTCAGTAGTTTTGGAGATAAGGGAATGGTAAATTTTCATCAATTTTCTTAAATAACTTTAAAATTAAGTATATATTTTAAAATTATAAAAAAATAAATTGAAACCCCCACTACGAGTGATCCTGGGTTCCCGTTTTTCCTTTTGAGGTACGGAACCCTAAAAAGTACTTACTTATTCCATGCTCAAACTGTCACTTCCTGTTACGTACTTCCGTCCCTTTTCACGAAATCATTCCAACAGAAAACGACAGGAAAATGTTGTCAGCCAAAGACATTAATTTAATGATGTGTAATCAATAAATTAATGTATTTGGCTGACAAGATCATAGATTTATGACATACTGGCAACATATTTTATTGTTACCTATAAGCCTTTCCGTTTTCCCCAGGAGTACGCTGCGTATTTGAAGGCGTATCAGAATGCGGCGTAGTGCACGGCGCGCTGTACTGGTGCCTACGCGGCGTGTTCGCGTTGTCAGTGAGCGCGGTGCTCGTGTGCATCTTTAGCTGTATGCTGGCGTACCAACTGCTCAGGTGAGACTGGCTTTTTACCCGGTTCCGTGACAGCAAAGACAAAGTTATGGTATTCACGTATCTTTGTCTGTGGAATTCTTTATGAATGAATGAATTATATTTATTAGCAAAAATATAGGTAGCTAACATGGTTTTCACTATATTCGGCATTTCAGCTGTGCAAATTTATTTAGATTTTACATCTTGGTTATACTTATTATAATTCTCTTATTTTCAGTGAAATTACTGTTTGATATTCATAATTTATTGTTTTTTTTTTTTTTGTGCGGGAAAATATGGATTAATGTACTACCTAATTCAAACACAATGCGAATTGTTATATGAATAAATAAATTTATTTATTTATAACAATCTTACCTACACTATCATTACAGATCTATGATCCAATGCGACAGAGTGGCCTTACTAACTAAGTCCTAAATCTACACCTTATACCTAGTTAAAAAAGATCTTAATCTAAATAACTTATTACATATAGTGTAACTTTTGCGAATTCACTCAAGTTGCACCACAATACTTAGGTACCTAGAAATAACTTAGGTACCTAGAGCATGCAATAAGTACACACAGTCATTGGGGCTTGTTACCTTTGTCAATATTATCATGATCCTATAATTGGAATTGTATACAAAGGTATTTTGTGTCAATAAGCTTATTTTCTGCCACGTTGGTCTAGTGTTCGCAAGCGCTACTGGCGAGCACGAGGTCCGGGGTTCGATTCCCAGGTCGGGCAAAGTGTTTACTGGGTTTATCCACCAGGAATTTCTCAGTGGCCTCCCGGAGTCTGGATTTGCGCCCGAATGGTGGCAATAGGCTCGCCCCCTATTACATGGGACTTAAACATAACTGGCGAAACGTGGGTGTACTATAGGTACACCTCTGCCTAACCCTTCTGGGATTACAGGCGTGATGTTATGTTATGTTAATCTTCTTTTTTTTTTAAAATTCTAATATCGCGATATTTCAAGATTTTCTACAATTCTGTGATATTATCACGATACCGCCTATTACACCATCAATACTACCAATATCAACACGGTATCGTGAAATTATTAACAATGTAACGCAATAACATTAAAATACTAATAATAATTTAATAATTTCAATTTAAATGCAATTAATAAAAGTAAAATGTTTAATATAATTCTACATTAACGATACAGTAAATGCGAGTTTGTCAGAAAAGTGGCCCAAGTCTTCCACGCCCTCTCGCTCCGCCCAGAGCGGGAGAAGTTATTTGATAATTTCACACCCCAAAAAAAAAAAGGGCCATGGGGTCCAAGTACCCACTTGGTTTTTCAAGATATCGCCAAGCGGTTGGTCGACTCTTCACGTGACCAGAGGGCTGGTCTATTTTTCGGGCAAAGAATCAGCATCGCCATACAACGTGGCAATGCTGTCAGCCCTTTGGGCACTTTTCCTGTTGACAGCGATGCGGACGACTTTTCTGATGCCCTATGATTCTGTCTCCTCCTTTTTTATATACATGTACATATTATTATTTTAAGTCTGTTAGCGTATATAAGGTGCTAACAAATTAAGTACCAATATTTTAAGAGGTGTTACATTACATCAAAACAATTAACTTTAAATAGAAATTAAGAAAACTTTTTATATGATATTTTTGTTTTAATTTACGGAACAAAATAAATAAATTAAAATTTCGCCCAAACATAATCATCCTGTGCTTTTAACTGACAAGACACACTTTCTGTCAAGTGAACATCGTCGTTTGTGACTAACGTCAGTGATTGGAAATAGCATGACATTGGCATTTATTTATTTAAGTGAAGTGGCCATTGACTCATGACAGTCAAGAGGTTTCATAAGATAATCAAAGAGGACTTAGTCACGGATTGTTGACTATCTATTAACAGGGTGTTTTTACGCAGTAACGTTGTTTCCCTAATTATCTCCAAAAAGTAACATAAACTTTTCAATGTTTCATACTTAAGTCTACTCCTAGAGACAAGTACTATCAGGTCTAAAAGTATTGGTACCTAATTTGTTAGCACCTTATATATTATGTAAATATTTTTCAAAATAAATTTATAATACAATTCTGTTCATTTAAAATAATAATTTATATTATAAGTACAGATGTTCTATGTCACGAAGTCCGTTTGGCTATGAATGTTGTCAAGCGTGCACATGCACATTGTTTTTGTGTGCGTAACCTCGAGAGCGCTCAGTGTCGATCGGGATACGGTCCGGATCAGTAGTGGTTTTTAGTTCGCGCCAAATTGTTTCACGGAGTAAGGTCAGCATGGCAACAAAACGAAGAAGAGTTGTCCATAGTGAGGTAATATTTATTTATACGTTTTCAATTAAAATGTTATACAAAGATACTTAATATAGCAATAGAAGTATTTATAAAATGAATGTTTTTTTGTGTTATAAAATGTTTATATTACTTAATTATTTTGATTACATTTTGTTTTAGGGTCGAAACATGATAGCTAGTGTTTATCATTTTCTGCGAGAAGAATATGAATTTACAAAATCATTAATGGAACTCAACTGTGATTTGTCTCATTTACGAGACATTACACGCCGTACAGCTGAAGCTACGGGTGTGAGCCAAAAAACAGTTCAAAGAATATTAAAAGAAGAGAAGGAATTCCCATCCACTTCATCAAAATTCACTTCACCTATGAAGAAAAGGAGAAAGCGAGATAATAAAGTGGATATAGATAATTTTACAGCCGATGTGGTTCGCAGTACTGTACAAGATTTCCATATTGTCCATAAAGAAATTCCAACATTAGCTAAGTTAAGAACAGCATTGAATGAAAAAATCGGATTCGAAGGTTGTTTAGAAACTGTTCGCAAGTTACTGTTGAAATTAGGTTACAAGTGGCGCAAAACAGAGAACAACCGTAAAGTCTTGACGAAGCGTCATGATATACAAATGTGGCGTTTAAAATATTAAAAAAAAATAACAGAGTACCGCTCTCAAAGTCAGCCCATTGTCTACACCGATGAGAGCTACGTCCTTTCGACACACGTGCGAAACAACACCTGGGCAAAAAAAAAGGAAAGAACTCCGTTTTTAAAAAAAATTTGCACAGGCACTCGCTTTATTTTAGTGCACGCGGGAACCAAGGATGGTTTTATTGAAAATGCTTCCTTGGTTTATAAGGCCAACTCAACAGCTGGTGATTATCATTCAAATATGAGCTATGATAACTATGTAAAATGGCTAAATGAAAAGTTGCTACCCAATTTACTTCCGCGCTCTGTCATTGTCTTAGACAATGCATCTTATCACAACACACGGGCTGAACGACTACCGACGCAATCTACAAAGAAAGCCGATATGCAGCAATGGCTCAGGGATAAGGGAATTGGAACTGTACGATACAATAAAGAAGTACAAAGCCCAACACGTAATCTACAAGATTGACGATTTTATAAAAAGCAAGGGTTTTGATGTCTTACCCCTTCCCCCTTATCACCCAGAATTAAATGCGATTGAAAATATTTGGGGGATCGTTAAAAATTATGTCGCATCTAAAAATATCGAGCAAAACATGACGAATACGGAAAGACTGATCAATGAAAGTTTGGGCCAAGTTAGCAGTGAAACGTGGCGAAAAACTTGTGCTCATGTTGAAAAAATTGAAAAAGACTACTTGAAATATTTTGATCTCGATTTTGAATTTATAATCAATGTACAAGATGATTCTGAAGGCCAATTCTCGTAATTTAAAACGTTCAAAATCTAGTCGCAATCTCATCTTGGCGACAAACAAACGTCAAAAAATTGTCAAAATGTAGGGAAATAAGAGGTATTTTTGACAGATTGAGACTGAGATCAGACTGTGAACGTTCTTAAAATTAGTAGAATTGCCCCTCTGACGACAGCAAAACGGAATCGAAAATCGAAAATTTATCTGATAGTGATTGAAAATACTGAATAGTCCTACTTGTTTCGTTTCCATTCTGTAACACCAATGCTTAATTAAATGCCTACATATTCTTAATATTTTTGTATTTATTGCAACCTAATCTAATTTATTTACAAAATGTATATACTTTTAAAACCAAAATTTTATTTAGATTATTAAATCTCGACTTGAATATATATCAGATTTTTTTGCTAACGTTACCTACTTTTACACACACAAGCGCGCTTGTCGGGATACGTCACTACTACAATCAAAGCCGAACGGACTTCGTGAAATAGAATATCTGTAGCGGTCAGTAATAATGATGTCATGTCGTGTTATCCCCGCGAAGCACCCTAAGAGCTGATGCACACGGTGCGCGGCACCGGGAAGGTGTCGCTGCGGCGTCCTAGATAAAATATCCAGACTTAGTGCGTTCGAGTTTTTTTTTTTTTTTTTTTTTCTTTTTGGCTTCGCACGGTTTGTGCATTTAGCCAGTGTCATGTAAAATTAGGTAACAAGTACAAAGTTATTTAAATAATTATGAAATGAACTCCACTCAATGCATGATAAAGATGATTGATGATATCCCGCCCCGCTCCCCTTGAGTTTAAGTAAAGACGCGGCACTTTACTGAAACCTCGCGCGGACTTCTTGAGAGAACTTAAAGTGATATTGCACTGTTTTGTTTCATTTGCCTACATTAATGCAGGTTCACGAACACTTAATGGTTAATAATCCACCACTATTACACATTAATATTCGGCTAAACACAAATTCTAGAAAATAAAACAAAACTGCTAACATGACGCTTCACTTTCCCGCCAAGAAGTCCTGCGTTCGGGTTTCACAACGCACGTACACTGAACTCAGTGTTGCCGTTAGCACAATCTAGTTTGTGGCTACATTAAAGAAAAAAGTTGCTAGTTTTAAAAATAAATCACTTTTGAAATTCCGTTAGAAGTGGCTAAAATATTTTTGGCCTTACATTACAAGAAAAAAAACCGGCCAAGTGCGAGTCGGACTCGCGCACGAAGGGTTCCGTACCATTGTATATAAAAATGGCAAAAAAATCACATTTGTTGTATGGGAGCCCCCTTAAATATTTATTTTATTCTGTTTTTTAGTATTTGTTGTTATAGCGGCAACAGTAATACATCATCTGTTAAAATTTCAACTGTCTAACAATCACGGTTCATGAGATCCAGCCTGGTGACAGACGGACAGACAGACAGACGGCGGAGCCTTAGTAATAGGGTTCCCGTTTTACCCTTTGGGTACGGTACCCTAAAAACGCTATGTTTACGCAAATCATAAATTTTAGCAGCGACTACTACGAGACAATACGTACAAAAGGCTTTCGTTGGGCTGTTCGCAAAATAATTGGCTTTATTCAATGTTTGAATTCTTCATTATTCTCCCAGTAAGCTCGATATCTTTGAGTGCAGTAGCGTAGCTACCGGTGGGCTAGACGGGGCAGTGCCCCGGGGCCCCCAAGCTCAGGAGGCCCCTGGGACTTTGACTTACAAACTATAAATTGAACTAGTGAAAATTTCTCACACATTCGGAATATTCCAGGAACGCGGCTTTAATAATGGCTACTTATTTGAAAGGATAGGTACAGGGGAATTCCCAACAAGTCTCCAACATCATTGTTTGAAACTTGCGGGGAACTCCCTTGTATTTATATAAACTGTCACAGGACTGTATTTTTTGAACGGTAACAGGTAGATATTTTCGTTTATTTTCATAAAATAGTTTTAATTTGTTCATTAAAATAAGTAACAACATGTATTTGGTTTTTAATTTTATTATGGAGTCAACTATATTACGACGAGTCTGGAGTACGACGAATCTGGAGTACGACAAATCTGGAGTACTTACGTCGAATTCGGAAAACGAGGAATACGGAAAAAACCATTTTAAATCGTTTAGTTGGGGCCCTAGTTTATTTTTTGCCCCAGGGCCTTTGGTTACCTAGCTACGCCACTGTTTGAGTGTTAACACTTTTTCTTTAACGGAACGTCCATAATTCACGTTCAAGTATGAAGAGCCGCTCGCGAGAGTCTTCGGCTAAACAATAACAATATTTCGTTCCGTTTGACATTTTGACATGAGCAGTATTGACTTTATACAAAACAAACTATGCTCAATAGCAATAGTAATAACGTACATTTTCATTCGATCAAATCTGAATTACGTTAAAAATAAACATTTGAATTTGGGAATCCCCTGATGCGGCGCGCACCTCGATGGTGTTGCCTACAGTTAACTATTTTAGTTTGGTGGGAGTAACAATCGTCGTTAGTCGGTAGACTTCTGAGACTAATCGACACGGTTGGCGCAGTGGTTAAGCGATTGACTGCTGCGCTGCGTGTCGCGGGTTCGATTCCCGCACGGAACAAATATTTGTATGACCTACAAGTAGTTGTTCCGGATCTGGCTGTTTGTGTATGTGAGTTTAACGTGTTGACGATTTTCATGCCATTATGAGAAAAAGAACAGCGTCAATAATGTGTAGGTTGCGCGGAAGCTCCAACAACATCCTAAAAACATTATTGGACAAAATGGACAGTCCCTACGTGAGGCACTGGGTACGCAGGCACGTGCCAACGCGTGTTGGGCCACGTCGATATTAGTTGTTTTAGTTTGTAAAAGTTTACTATCATAGTTTTTAAGTCATAGTTACTAATACTATATGGATTGTGTGGGCATGTATGTGTAGCCCGAAATAAAGAGAATAATAATAATGATGCATGAATTAATAATCTATTAAAATCGCTTTACAAAACTGCGTGTATCTCTGAAACTAAATGCCGATAACTAGATCTATCTTGCTTGTACGCCCACATATTCCGCCAGTTATGTTCCTCAAATAGTCCCATGTCTTTGACTATCCTCTGATAGTCAAAGACAATTTTCTCAAGAATGCAGACTTTTATTTGTGTAGGTTTTAGTATGTGTACCTATATATCATTAAAATGCAGATACAATAACAAAACAAATATTTAATTGGAAATTATTAAGATAATTACAAAAAAAACCCTACTAACAACTTTATAATCAAGGAAGTACTAAATAAATATTAATTTTGATTTGTTTCAATAATAACAAAAATAAATTACAAATGAAAAAGTGAGACTGCGGCTGAAATAGGCCTTTCCTATTGAAAAGGTTTGGAAAATGTTCCCCTAGCTCAATATTATCGAAAAAAAAAAACAAAAAAAAAATGGAATCGAAACTGAATAATGCGATTAGTAACTAGTGAACAAACGTGTCTTCACTTTCACGTTTTTATCTAAGATTATTTCACTTTTCTATCTAAGATTACATTACCTTTTTTTGCTAATGTCTTCGATTTATTTGGACGGTCTTCAGAGGTGCTCATACATTCATTTTTCGCTGCAATATCACTCAATGTCTGCAGCTTCCGATTAAGAGATGCTAAAGCAATCTGTTGGATATGCTTCCTCGTATCCAGGATCTTGATTGAGTTCTTCAAGCCTGTGAGCATCCATTTTACTTCCACATACTCCATTATATTCGGGACTTGATACTTTAGTCTCACTTTACGTATTTCATTAAGCCTTTGAGAGAGTATGTCCACCTGAACTTGGATCAAATTGCTTTCCTTGTCCAGTTGCACAGTCATATTTTCCTTATTCTTGATCGTCGACAACACTTTGTTCAAGTAACTGTTCTGTTCCATCATTGCCTTTTTATGGATTGTCAGGTTCAAATTAGCGTCTCCAGTCATTGTTTTAAGCTCTCCTAACTGTTGAAACTTGTGATCTATCAGTTGCAAACATTCTCTGTTCTCTATTTGAAGTTTTTCGAAGTCAACTGGTCTCAGACTCTCGCTGAGCTCAGTTTTCACTTTGATCTGACCTTTCAGTTTGCTGTACTGAGTATTCAAAGTACTGGTTCTCAATCGAAGCTTCCCTATCTGACTATCCGATATCTTCACCCATTCCATCATGAATCTAATCCATATTTCAGCCGGGATTCGTTGAGCTATTTTGTCCCAGCCATCAACTAAAACCTCCTGACGGAACATTATATCGGCCCTTTCAATATCAGTTTCTTTCAATCCTACTTCTTCCAATTTTGCTTTTAAAAGAGCACGTTGCTTAGCCCCTCTGTTCCTTGACTTGTTCAGGTTACTGACGAGGACTTCCATTTCTTTGTTTACTAATTCTGATCTTTCTAAAACGTTAATCTTCGCCCCAGCTCCGAAGACGATGGTGCCGGCGCTGAGTTTGGTTTTAGATTCTGGTCTCCGAGTGGAAACTCGAGAAGGGCTGGTTAGCATCTTTGTGGGGCCAGTCTGGTGCCTCGAAGGGCTAGAAAGCAATCTCGAAGGACTTATAAGTGCGTCAGTGAGACCGAATTTTGATGCGCCTGGTCTCATCAAGCTTACTGAAGTGCCAGAAGGGATTCTGGTGGCGTATTCTAAAGCTTGATACACACCGTTCATTAACGAAGGTTCTAATCTCATTATAGTCTTTTCTAATATTTCGTTTTCTAAGGTTAGAATACTGACTTTTCGTTTTAGTTCAGTCACAAGCTTCACGAGTTCCTCGTCAGTAAGAATGTCCATATTATCCGTCTCCCATCGGCTAATGCTCACTGACCGAGAGTTCTGACTCAAAATACAGCTCCGTCCTCCCGTATGGGTGGTCACCGACATTTTTACGTTTCTTTAAATCATTAACAAAATAATAAAATAGTATAAAAGCCACCATACAAGCTCTGATTACTGTCAGTGTTAGGCGGATATGTCACCTGCCATTTATGTGAGGAATATTTATTTCTAGGTGGCAGCCAGGCAACCGTTGCCATGGTAGGTAATAGGTTTGGAGGAATGACGTGTCAGTTTCAAAGTGTATTTGGCCAATTTCGTCTGGTGTTTGACCTTCTAAAGAGGTTTTATATGGAGGGCGAGCACGAAATGTGATCGTTTTTCTAGGTTTCGTGACTGAAATAGACAAAAGTTTCTGGTTTATTGGGTTTATTGGTTACATTTTATGGTTTTGCTGTCTCGATGTATCGAATAAAGGGTATTTTGCTGAAAGCAGGATCTCGGAAGATTGTTGCGACTAACGTTCGTGTCGCATCTTTGGAGAACAACTTTTTAATATGTTTGTTCAGCCGAGTATGATCAACGTTTAGCTTAAACTAACTCAAAGCATTTATTTCAATTAAACTATTTACACGCACTTTTGAATTGCCAGAGCAGTCGGTCATTCAGAAACATGAAAATAGTTGCCCATTCCAAAACGTAGGTCTCTATGGAGAAGAACTGGCAAGAAACTCCAAGGATCAGAGATAAACATCGATGTCAAGGAAACTCTAAAATCAAGATATTACCAAATCCTGAGTACATTATACTTGTTGCTTCTTTATATCAGAACCATGTATATAATAAATCTATGGTAACGGTAAGAACAATGTGAAAAAAAACAGTATACAACAATGGGGTTAAAAACTGAAAGCTCGTCATAGGGGGCAGCACAGTTGTCCGTCTACGAACTGTCATTGTTTTGTTTATGTTTACTTTTGTGTTGATCACATATTAAACGAAAACTACATAAATATGCATGCGACTTGAAGTGTAGCACTATTAAGAGTAGCACTATTAAAAGCAGAGAGGAGATAAGATAAACCCTGAGTTGAGATGACCAGTTTCAAATTACGGGGCCCGTTCACGACCTTGACGCAGCAACATTCAGCTCAACCATTTTGAAGGGAACCGAATGATTCACCTAACGCGCAACAATCAGCGAGACATTTCAGTGAGCATGACATACTCTCAACTGCCATGGTCCATGCAACCTCATTATAGTTTATTATGAGAAGACGAAGTTTTTCACTGGTGTTAAACCAAACTACATGACTGTAGAAGTTAAATTAATCTTTATTAACATTAAACAAAAATTTGCTTTCCATAAAATTAAAATAATAAAATTAAGATTAGGTATACATACTTATGAGAAAAGTATATCTATAGGAACATACTTGGTAGCCACTCTTAAACAAATTATTTGACACACAAAAATAATAATATTATAGTACCTTGTCCTAAATCTATCTCCAATATATTATTGAATCAGCCTTTTCAGCCACCCAACAGACATGATTATTAAATCTTGTGTAGCAACAAACCCCATTGGACGTTTTTATATCTTCTATCGTTACGATATTATTGTGGACGTCTTCGGCATCACATGGAAGTAAAATGTATGGAAATATATGAGGCGCTTTTCAGCCAATGATAACGTAATAACGTGCACGTATTCCCATCCATTTTATGGACTTGGACGGTCATGATAATAACGTCACGTTAAAAGTTATAAAAGCGCACAATTGCTGCAAATCGTCTTCGTTGCATTGCAATTCAGTCGCGAGGCAACAAGCCGCATGGGTTGCAAAACTTCTTCTGCTTTAATTGTACCTCGCACACATCTGAGGCATTCGTTGTCTCTCCAGTGGTTTTCAAATTCTTCTTACTTAATAATATCTTAGACAGGTTCAGACTTTTCCTTTTAAAACTAGTTATAGCACATTGTTTAATACTCAGACTAGTCTCTAACCGTTTAATGGAGTTATTCAATTCACAAATTTCAAGCTTAACCCTCACATAATCTAGTATTTCTGGAACATAATAAGCCTTTCTTTGCTCCTGAATCCAATTTAAGCGTTGCTCTAAAAATTTAACTTCTGCTTCGAGCAAAGTTCTTTCAGCGTCTAACTTTACAGTTTGGTTTTCCCTTAGAATTGTCAGCTGTTGTATTTTTTTTAGGTAGTTGGTTATAGTCGTCAAATCATACTTGTACCTAGTTAGATTCAAGTTAGCATCGCCCGTCATTGCTTTTACTCCTGTTATGTATTCCTTTTTGCGTTCTATGGTTTTCAGCGCCTCCACAATCGCAATTTCTTTTATTTCAATGTCTACAGGTACCAGCCGTGATACCAAGTCATTTTTGCGTTTAATATCTTCTTTCAATTTTCTGTAGCGAATGTTTGCGGTGCTCGTTCTTAGCCGCAACTTGCCTATTTGTCTGTCAATTTTCTTGCAATGCTCTGTCATGAATCTGATCCATGTCTCGGCGGGAATTCGTTTAGTCATCGCTTCTACGCCTTCAATAACCACCGCCTGTTCGAACTCTAGAGTCCACTTTTCGAAGTCAATGGTCCGGAGACCAATTTCTTCTAACTGAGCTTTTAAGAAAGCATTTCGCTTTATCGCAGCGCTTTTAAATTTCTTTAAATCATTCCCTTGGTTTTCCGTAACAGCATGTATTAGCTCGAGCCTTTCTTCGACATTGATCTTTGGTCCTGTGTCGCCGATGATAGACCTGCTCATTTTGATTGAAGACGGCCTGAGCGAGGGTTCTAACTTCCGATGAGAAATTCTGGACTGGCTCTTGATATATGAGGAGCTTAGCGTGGACTCTGTCAGGGCGAATCTCGATCGACTTGTACCGCCCAGAGTGAGTGTAGATTGGGATAATTTCTTAGCGTATTCAAATGCTGCGTACGCACCTGTCATTAAGGATGGTTGTAGTCTCATGATGTTTGCCTCCAAAACTTCGTTTTCTAAGCGATAAATTCTGACTTGTTTCTTGAGATTTTCCACAAATCTTCTTAAATCAGCGTCGGATACGACTTCGATCGCGAATATGCTTAAAGTCTCAGACTCTAAGCCGAGAGTACTGCCGTTGCCGTATACCATTTTTATGAGATATTTATACCAGCTTAAATCTGTGATTAAATATCAAAATCTCAAATCAATTGTTGTTCTCAGAACAAGATCTAGCACAGAATTTGAAATTGATTTGAAACAACTCCGTCTGTCAGAATGACTGTTGTCTGTGACTATTGTTCGCAGATTTTTTTTTTGGTTCGAATAGAGAACTACAGTGAGTTCACTATAACGTGACGCGGGAAGCGTAGCACTGAATTTTGTTCGTTATAGTCTATTATAATTGAGGTCAAAATGGCGACTGACGACCAGAACCGTATCAATCACATGGCTGCAAAATTCAGTGCTACCACAATCGCGTCCCGCGTTAAGTTATAGTGAACGCCCAGTATTTTATATGCTTGAAAAAGGAAGTCTTTTTAAAAGTCCACCATACATGGACCGACTAGATCGCCCTATTTAATATTGTACTCTTTGGACTAGATGAGTGTACGTGGTACACCAAACAGTTATTTGTTCCCCTTCCTCTGACAGGAACTCCAAAGAGAATAAAGATTACTGCGACATGACTGTCATATATTTTCAAATATGATTTCTTATCTGTCAAATTCTATGATCATAGTTAAATGATTATTTTTTTGGCTTCGCGCGGTTTGTGCATTTAGCCAGTGTCATGTAAAATTAGATAAAAAGTACAAATTATAAAATGAACTCCATTCAATGCATGATAAAGATGATAGATGATATCCCGCCCGCTCCCCTTGAGTTTCAGTAGAGACGTGGCACTTTACTGAAACCTCGCGCGGACTTCTTGAGAGAACTTGAAGTGATGTTGCACTGTTTTGTTTCATTTGCCTACACTAATGCAGGTTCACGAACACGCAATGGTTAATAATCCACCACTATTTTCACTCTTTTCACACACTCATTGACACTCTTTTCAAATAAAATAGTTGATACAAAGTATTGGTTACATCATTCTTATTGAAAATATACATGTGAGAACGATGCAAAACGTCAGAAGCGTCCGTGATATAAAAAAAAACAATTCAAAACTAAATGATGCTGTTCTTCATTTTGACATTATTACACTTAATATTCTTATATTCGTCATGATGCCGACTAATGATGATGACGTCTTAATCAAGATGGATAACGATTTAGCCGTGTTTTCGACATTTTTTTTGACAGCCCATGATTTCTATTAAGTAGATATTTTATTTTATTGTAGTCACGAACGTAAGAAGATGTACTGGGAACAGCTGGAGCTTCGCTGCAGGTCGCTGTACCGACCCGCCACCGGACAGGCCGCGCCCTCTGCCGGGAGACAAGTGCAGGTAAGAACAGAACTATGTATTGAATAGTACCCCCCCACCCCCCCACGTCTTATTTAAAAGGGACCGTCGCGCAAATACGTGATCGTCGCGTGCATATGTCACTTTTTGTTCGGAAAACCTGAAAACGCTCTCTGTCGGCGCGACTACGCGTTCTGGTTCACCGAACAAAAAGAGACATAAATGCAAGCGACGGTCGCTTCTAAATAGAACGCGGCTGTAGAGCTTGATGTGAAAGAGTTCGTCTGAAGGAGTATTCTTCTGTTCAATGCCAACCAATCCAAGAATGTTCTCCGAAATCCAACATCGATTGGTTCACTAAAGCCGGGTCTGCTGCGCGATATTTGCGTGTTTCAAACAGTTGGGGGGATTGCATATGGTGGCATTTAGGCCACGCCCCCAAATCGTGTTTGAAACATGTTTCTAACTGTGTTTGAAACACGCAAACATGGCGCAGCAGACCCGGCTTTATAACTTCATTTTGTCTGTTGATTTCATTAAATCGCGTTCCGAATGATAGAAAAATGAACGTGAAAAACACAGTGTACGTTACCTTCGGTTTGGCCATTTTGTCTCACGTCCTTTTCTATGACATTTTGTCGGGTGTTTTTTTTTCTATTTGATGTGCAAATAATTACTGGCTGCCGCGACGAGAAAGTTACGATCATCAATTTTGATACAAGTGGAGAATGTTTGTTATTGCATTCGAGGCGGAATTAACACCCGAGCCAAGCGAGGTTGTTTTTGAGCCGAGAACGGCAATAACAAATGTCCACGTGTATCAAACGACGTTTTTCAATACACTTTTTAAGAAATAAAATAAAATAACGAAAAATATTTTTGTCATGAATTATTAGGAAACTATGATTTAATTTTCTTTTTTTTTCGCGCTTTGCTTTCACCAGGTTGAAGGAGAAGCAAAGGTATAAAGCCGATAAACAGCCTAATATGAAAAATTTAAAATTCAAATATTTTTGAGTTTAGAATACAAATACATGTTAATTTGTTCATAAACTTTTTTTTTAAAAATCACCTCCGAATAGAGAGGACCGTCTCTGGCGCGAGACGGTGTGAATAGAGGCATTGAACCAATTTGGACTAAGTATAGGTATAAGTTATCTGTGGCAATTTTTATTCCCGCACACGTGTTGGAAAATAAAAAATCGCAGGCGTGTGAAATACATTGCATTGTGAACCTAATCGTAGTGCGATATGGACCAGTTTTTTTATTTATTTATTTTATTAGGTTCACCAGCAATTGATTACACTGATACAAACACATAATACATAAAAAAAAAAAAAATAGTGCATCAGTTACTTATAGGTAAACACCACATGCATAAAACAATGGATCAGAGAAATAAGCTAACTTACTTAGTAATAAGCGCTAACACTGAAAAATTGGTAATATTGGTAAAAATGAATTTATGAAATTCTGATTAACAGTTATTAATTTGGTAAAGGTAAAAGATAAAATTGAATATTCTTTGACATTACAACTTTGGTAAAATTGATAAGAATTAAATAAAAAATGCAAAATTGTAAAAATGTATAGAAATTGATAAATTATAAATTAAATCAAGCAAATTCATAAAGATTATTAACATGATGAAAACAATATTAATAAATGATAAATAAAACATTAAAATTAAAAAAAAAAAAAAATAATAATAATAATTAAATCGAATGAATTAATTGATAACATGTGTAAAAATAAAAGATAAAATTGATAAATTTATAACACTGAAACCTTATCACAATAATATACTTAATTAGGATTAGGCGTTGCTCGGTAAACGATTAAGGATGGCTTTCTGTTTAGCAAGAGAGTCAAAGTGGAGATCAATAACATCACTGTAGCCATTTACTGCCTTACACATTCTTGCAAAAGGCGAATTGGCTCCCAAAACAGTTCTTCTAAAAGGTGGACAAAGGGGAGTAATGGCACTACGCGGGATTCTATAGGGTGCACGAAAACTGAAAAGGGCAAGCAAGCAAGTTTTCGAGGAAGTCTATTGAAAAATGATATTATGGAACTAGTATGTACAATACGGCCGATCAATCATGACCGGTCCGAACTTTGCGCAGAAGGCTGCGCAGTAACATGTGTTTAGGAACCAAATGGTGACATAAGGCGAGTCTGAGAGAGAGAACATTCTCGAAAGTTCGGAGAGCCTATGTTCAGACCGGTCGTGATTTATCGCCCGTATTGTACTTTAGAATATACCATTGATGATCAATTTCGAAAATTGACCTACCGTCATAATCAACTTCTTTATCAAAGAATATACTACTCTTCTACCGAGAGATCTTTATAGAATAATGCTCACTTAAATGTCTCGCTCAGTGGCGTGCAGTGGGCCTCTACGGAGGGTAGGCCAAGAAATACTGATAGAAACTAAATACAAAAAAAAAAGTCACTAGGTACTTAATTATGATGACCCTCAAAGTAGTCACATTTATTGATTTATAATATTTCAAAATAAGCTTGTAAAAGTTATAAATACAAGAACTCACCCTCACTCCACTTACTGGTAGTATTAAACAAAACGTACGGAAAACAAAATAATTTATTCCCTAATTGCCTCTATGGACGGCTTGCCCCTGGTCTCGCTGATGGTGGCGCGTGTGTTAGATCATTCGGTTCCCTACAAAGTGGTTGAGCTGGATGGTGCTGATCCAGGCGTCATGTTCGTGAACGGGCGCCGTCAGTTGAGGCTGGTCATCTCTTAACTGCCAGGGCTTATTTGTTTTTTTTTTTTTTTTCATTTTTCTCACATATTATAAGCAACAAGAATAATGTACCCAGGATATTGTAATATCTTGATTTAAAAGAGTGTCCTTGGAGTTTCTTGGCTGTTCTTCTCCATAGAGATCTACGTTTTGGAATGGGCAAATTGCTTCAACTTTCTGACTAACTGACCGACTCTTTGACAATTCAAAAGTGCCTGCAAATGATTTAATTGAAATAAATGCTTTGAGTTTGAGTTTGAATGTTAAGTGTGAAAGTTATAACACTTCGCAGGATTTGTGTAGTAACAGCTGTAGTACTGTTATTTCTGTTTATAATTTCCAGAGCAACTGTAGTTGCTGTACACAGTGTCACCCCACCCAGCCAGCGTGGGACATCAGTCTTCAGCATCGGTTCTGGGCGCCGGGTAAGTCTACTTCTTGTATCCCAACATCATCATCCTGTGTTTTCCCAACTATTTATTCAACAGATAAGATTAAATTTATTTAGAATTAAAATATTTCATTCAACAGTTTATGTACACACATATAAACAGACAAGAAGAAAGGAACAGAAAAATACGTACAAAGGCGATGCTTATTTCCAAAGAAATCTCTCCCACCATACCTGAGATTGGAACAACGTGTGTGTAGAAGAGAAAATAAAACACATCAAATAAAAAATAAAAATAAACTATTTACTCATTTAAATATAAACATACATTATTGTATGTTTATATTTAAATGAGTAAATAGTTTATTATTGCTCTTATGAGCACCACAAAAAAAAAAACCGCAAATAAAATACCACTAAAATATAATAGGTTGGGGAAAAAAGTTAAGTTTCTTCGCATTTTTTAAGAAAATTCAAAACATTTTTTTAATATAGTTTATTTACATTTAACTAAAGTATGTAGGTACCATTTTGTTCTATTACTTTTTGCCATCTTGTAGGTAGGGACATGATCCCATTGCTATAGAAATTTTGGGACTTCTGATCAAAATACCGCGACAAGTGGTTTTGGCAGTCCTCTCGTGATGTTAACCTGACACTGCCTAAAGAATTCTGAAGAGACTGAAACAGGTGGAAATCTGAAGGTGCAACGACAGGACTATACGGCGGATGCATTAACACCTACCAGCCAAACTCTCTTAATTTTTGCTGAGTGGCTAAAGATGTGTGAGGTCTAGCGTCATCATGATGAAAAACCACACCCCTTCTGTTGATTAATTCCGGCCGCTTTCTCTTAACTTCTTGCTTTAATCTCATCAGTTGTTCGCAGTAGAGTTTAGAATCGATGGTCCTGCCTGGTGGTATCAGCTCATAATGAATAATGCCCTTCCAATCCCACCACACACACAGCATCACCTTGTTGCGAGTTCACCCGGGTTTCGCCACTGTCTGTGAAGCCTGACCGGCCTTTGACCACGACCTTTTTCGCACGTTCTTGTCGTACGTGATCCACTTTGCATCACCAGTTATCAGCTTCTTCAAAAATGGTTCGGTTTCATTACGTCGTAATAAAGAATCACAAATGAGTACACGGTTCATTACGTTGAAAGAAACGTAATGAACCGAGCTCGTGAGGTTACCCAAATATCAAGCTTTTTTGTGTACCCAGTTTTTTTCAAATGTGCCAAAACTGTTTTGTGGTCAATTCCCAGTTCTTCAGCTACGTCGTAACTACTGATATGCCGATCTTGCTCCATTTTTTCAAAAATGGCATCCATTTTATCCGTAATAGGGCGACCAGAGTGACGTGCATCTTTGACATCAAAATTTCCGGATTGAAAACGCTTAAACCGAATTTGTGCTACTCTCACAGACACTGCACTAGGTCCATAAACATCGCAAATTTTTTTCGCGGCTTGCGTTGCATTTTTACCTTTTTTGTAGTAAAATTTTAAAATGTATCGAATTTCTTCATTAGATTCACTCATCTTGACAGTACGAAAAACAAATGAAAATCACACATTTTCCTAATTTGAATTTCGAATTATGTTCTTTAAAATTTAAACTTTCAATGATACCAAAACCAGCCAGATACAAATAGTATAGCCAAAGAGATTTTATTACAAGTTCATACATACTATAATGTGAAAAGACCTTTTCCCCAACCTAATATATAATTATTATATAGTATAAAATAATAAATTCATGATTTAATAAGCGACTAAGACGAAGTGGAAAGATAGTGTACTTTCGACGAAGTGGAAAGATAGTGTACTTTCGACGAAGTGGAAAGATAGTGTACTTTCGACGAAGTGGAAAGATAGTGTACTTTCGACGAAGTGGAAAGATAGTGTAATTTCACTAAACCATGTTGGGGTCGGCTTTTAGTCGAACCAGATGCAGCTGGAATACCAGGGGGTCAACACCGAACATAAATCCGAAGCATCGGCCGAATGTTCGCTCGTTTCTTTACTACGGCTAACAATCGCTGACTACGGCGAAAAAAAAAAGACCATCGAAGTGATAAGCCAAAGTCAAAACTGTGATTTGAAGTCGGGTAAGGATTCAAAGTCAAAAAAGGAATCTTTGGAAGTTATAAAACTGCCGAACATTCGGCCGATACTTTCGCGCTATAATCTGGCATTAAAAACGGAAATTACCCAAAATTCAAGTTAGCGTTGTGTAAATTTCTGGTGTCGTAATATTGATGGTATTTTCTCCACAGGTCGTATAGGCAATCTATACTCTCCGAACCCGGGCACAGGCAGGAAGACTTCTGCGTGGAGCTGGTTCCCCTGGCCCAGGAGTAACAGTCAGAAGTAAGTTACCTATTCACTAATATTCATCATCATTCGGCCGAATGACGTCCGCTGCTGGACATAGGCCTGCCCCAAGCATCGCCACTTCGACCGGTTCTGTGCTTTCCGCATCCAGCGCATTCCTGCGGCCTTCACAAGGTCAACGGCATATCTTGAGGGACAATCACCAATAATAGGTACCTATAATATCTATTTTATATTCTTGACGTTCTTATCGGAAAAGTCAATGACCAAAAATTTTTTTTTTTTCGCGTTCATGACTAATATACAATTTATTTTTGATATAATTGATATTAGCTTCAAATATTGCTTCAGCCCATTGATTTTCCAACAAAATATGAAACAGAACCGGAGTTACCGACATAGCTTGCAGAGTAAGCAAACTGAAGTAGCAGTGGGCTGGCCATGCCAAAGGACCGATGGCCGGTGGAACAGACGAGTCCTGGAGTGGAGACCGCGTATCGGCAAGCGTAGTGTGGGGCGCCCCCCAGCTAGATGGACCGACGACCTTATGAAGGTGGCTGAGTCAGACTGGATGCGGAAGGTGGAGGACAGGGTGTTGTGGCGCAGCCTAGGAGAGGCCTATGTCCAGCAGTGGACTGCGATAGGCTGAGTTGATTGATTGATTGACCTTTATAATAACGGTTAAGGTTACGTAGAAAATTAACCGGTTTCTGAGCCCTGGTTACTGTCTACCCTCATGGGAAGAAGGAGGACTTCTTGGCGGGAAAGTGAAGAGTCATGATTAGAGTTTTGTTTTATTTTCAAAAGTTTGTGTTTAGTCGAATATTAATGTGTAATAATGGTGGATTATTAACCATTAAGGGTTCGTGAACGTGCATTAGTGTAGGCAAATGAAACAAAACCGTGCAACATATCACTTCAAGTTCTCTCAAGAAGTCCGCGTGAGGTCGCAGTAAAGTGCCACGTCTTTACTGAAACTCAAGGGGAGCGTACGGGTGGGGATATCATCTATCATGCATTGTTTAAAATTCATTTCATCATTACCTATAACAAAGTGACTAAATAAAGACTTGGCTAAAAGGTCCCAGCAACCAGGCCATTAAACTATTATAAAAAAAAAGAATTATAGAAAAAAAATATGATTACCTAATTAGTCACTTCTTATATTTAATTTTATAATCCCTTTCCCATTAGCTCCCGCTGCCGCATGGGCGTCCCTCAATCCGGCGACAGCGCGTACGGCTTCTGCGACACCGAGGGGCCCCCCCCGCAGCAGCCGCAGGCCTACGACGACAGATACCCGCACTCCTTCACCCAGGCCCCCTTCACGAGGGCACAGAGTTCCGGGACCTTCGCTCACGGAACCAGCTTCGCACAGGGGCAGGGAAACTTTGCGCAGGGATCCGGGAGTTTTGTTCAGGTTTGTACCACATTTTTAACTGACTTCCAAAAAGGAGGAGGTTATTATGTTCGGCTGTATGTTGTTTTTTTTTTATGTATGTTCACGATCGATTTTGAAAATTATTTTTTTGTTTGAAAGGGTGTGCTCCCGTGGTGGTCTCATTGTCACCAAGTCAGAATCTGATGAGAGGATCACATGGAAATCGTGGGCAATCCTCAAATTTTATAGGCTTATTAATATCGATTTCAGTATTTTTTATAGTAACTCATGCATTTTCACTCGGAAAGCACCATTTGGTGAAGTGGAACTGATGATGAAGACCACAGATGGCCACCGGAACTACTTAATAATAAGTATTTCACTGTTGCGATTCGATTAGACACTTCAATATGGTTGCTAAGCAATTTATGCTCGTCACAATGCATATGGTGAAGTCACCATCAGGTCTTACCAGGAGAACTCCTCAACTATTAACGCTCCTGCATCGGGAAAAGAAATATTTTGTAAAAGGTGATGAGCAGTTGACATTAGGCTATTGTAACTTAGATAAATTGCAAACTGACCCTCCAAAAAGTGAAAAATAAAAAACTCTATACAAAAAAAAACACTACAAAGTGAAAAATAACCATCATTTCGGAAGTCGGAGGCAAAAAACAAAAACAGATCCAAAGACACCGACTTCCGAAATTAAGGTTATTTTTCACTTTGTAGTTTTTTATTTTGATTAAGATACAACCTGACACTGGCCTGCAAATTGCAAAAAAAAAAAACGACCTAGTGCGTGTCGGACTACGCACAATGGAGGGTTCCATAATTAGGATGAATTTATCCCGAGAACAAACTTAACATTGTAGTTGAAAAACATGATTCCCCATACATTCCAACTGAAAATGTAAGTTTGTACGCACAATATTGAGCGATTTACCATGTTATTTTAAGATGACAGACTTCTTATAGGTTTTCCTGAAGTGAATAACTATTTTCTGTATTTTTTTCAAAATTTTAGGCTCAGTAGTTTCGGAGATAAGGGGGGGAATGGTAATTTTTCAGCTATTTTCTTAAATAATTTCAAAATCATTTATTATAAAACTATAAAAAAAAATATATATTTGATATCCTTACAATAAGCTCTTTCATTTCACACGGTACAGTCAGTAAAACTTTTTTTTAAATTTTCTTATTTGACTCCCAAAAGTGATATTCAGAATTCATTTATTTACATGACACGTCAGTGTTTGGGTCACAGAAATTCATATGTGTACCAAGTTTCAACTTAATCGGTCCAGTAGATTCGGAGCAAATCGGCTGTGACAGACGGACAGACAAACATACAGACAGACAGACAGACAGACACACGAGTGATCCTATAAATATTCAGTTTTTCCTTTTGAAGTACGGAACCCTAAACACGTAAGAAAAGTTGAATTTCGCAGGCTACCACTGCGGATCCATGTCTTCGATCATCTTGATGTAAATTAAAAGACTATAGTCCCACCGTTGAGAGAATGCGTTTCTGAGACCTGTCAGTTCGACAATTTCTTGTAACTATAACAAGCAAAATCAAATAAAAAAAAACATATTCGTTATAATCCGCGCGCGAAAGCAAGTCACCACCTGCGGTATGCGTGCGGCGAGAGCGGGGTGCCTGAAGTTGACAAGATGCACATAAAATATTTAGCAGTTGGATATTTATCTTGATATCTTTAAGCCCGAAAGTCTGACAGACCCAGTAACTGGGTTGTGAAGGTCAGATAGGCAGTCGCTCCATGTAAAATACTAGTATTCAGCTGCATCTGGTTAGACAGGAAGCCTACCCCAAAATAGTTAGGAAAAGGCTAGGCAGATGATGATGATATTATTATATTGAGATAAATACATGCGATTGTGAGTTAGTACAAAGTGTGAGACTAGATTTAAAAAACAGTTAGTTGTAATAGCTAACATAATATAATAAATATATTTTTCTCAAACATGCTTGGAAATAGCATTATTTTGACAACCTTCTTCGAGATAAATCGAAATTGCTGTACTGGCCAAATACATGCGAGCAGCGGCCACCAAAAGTTGTATGAAAATCCGTAAGTGTCGTGGTTTAGCGGCCAAATAAATTACATAGTAAACTCATTTATCTATCGTATAATTTAAAATTAAAAATGTCCGAGACATGGCAATCAAGGAGGTCAGTCTGTTATCAAAGGTTTTATTTAAATTTTGAACTTGCTTGCAAATAGAAAGATATGTATTGAAAAAAAAAACAAAGTGAAAAGTTATCGTTGTTCGTCATTGAATCTGGAATTTATAAATAATTTACTTAGTTTGAATTTCCGCGCATTATTTGAGAAAACCACTATACAAGCCTTGGGTGCAACCAAGCATTGATGGACTCACGTACGTGTGCCTTGTTTTCGCCTTAGCCCACATTTTCACGTTCGTCCTTCAATTATTGCAGGCCGCTGCAGTAATGTACTAATAATATTATCGTTAATTAGTTATTTTTTTATGTTCGATACTTTCCTTATACAGGGTGGAAGGGACATCGACGCGAAGCCTGTTACCATGGATTCGTTACATCATTCTTGACCCCCTGCGTTAAAAATTTTCGTCGGTAATTAAAAAAAAAAGCTTTTTCCTACGGAAGTGCAATACCTACTCGGTCAAAATGTATGGAACAGCGAATTTGTTTAAATAATATTCTTATCCGATAGTTTTATTGGCAGACCTATTTTGAAATTGAGAT
The DNA here is from genome assembly GCA_963921375.1 of Tiliacea citrago. Classification (NCBI taxonomy): domain Eukaryota; kingdom Metazoa; phylum Arthropoda; class Insecta; order Lepidoptera; family Noctuidae; genus Tiliacea; species Tiliacea citrago. The sequence goes on along the minus strand of OY992807.1, from coordinate 12,265,906 downwards.
ATCGTGTGCGCTTTGAGTAGACCGGCCGTAACAATAAACACAAGTAGTCGCCGCTTGCCCCACACCCCTCTCGCCGCTCGCATACCGCAGGCGGTGACTAGCCCGAGCGCGCGGACTGTACTATGAAACTGACAGGTGTCAGGAACGCATTCTCTCAACGGCCGGACTGTAGTACTGTAGCAAATCACCTACTGTACTAGTCTTTAACTTTGCGTAAGAAGATATTCAAAAATCGAGTGGAACCCCGCACAGATTTGCTCTGTATTTTGAGTATACAGGGTCAAATTAAATTAGTTAGCGAAGCTCTGCAGACGTGATGGGTCATCATCATCATCATTTCAGCCGAAAGTCGTCTACTGCTGGACATAGGCCTCCCCCAAAGGGTGTGGTAGGGTTGCCATAATCGCCACGCTTGGCAGGCGGTTAGTTGAAGTATGGGTTGAGAAAATATGTTTTATTTTATTTTATCGTGAAGTTTACAAAAAAAAAATTTTTGGTATTACAAGTTTCTTTTATTATGTTAAGATAACGATTCTCATCATGTCTGCGGAGTCTCGCTAGCTAATTTAATTTGACTCTGTAGTTAACATCAAATATACCAAAATAACTAAGTAGTTCAAAATATCGCTTTGTAGGCTCAAGGCAACTACCCCCAGCCGAACTTCTCAGGGGAAAGCTTCGGCGAGGCCAGCGGGAGCTTCGATGCAGCCACAGGAGTGTGGGGCCCTCCTCCTCCGTACAGTCCTCAAGGAAGAAGTGGCAGCAGGTGTGTAGTTTACGCTATTTCGAAGTCAGTTTTGATGCTGCTATTTTTGTAAATGGATGCTGTCACACAGTTGGTCCCAAATAGCTATTTTAAGATGAGATAACATAAGATATTTTATTTTCATAAAACATTGTATACAAGGTGTTATTAAAAAATATCAGATCGAACATACTACTATTACATTATTTACTAAAAATACATTATGACATTGAAATTCATAATGTAAATGTACACGAACTGTGAAGGAAAACATCGTGAGGAAACCGGCATGCCCTAGAACCCAAAAATAGGGAATATGCACGTAATTCAAAACGTATCCATTATTTTAATATACATTGTGTAGGAGTCAAGAAACAAATTCCAATATTTTTTACATTTTTTAATGCATTACTTATTTTACAATTAATTAATTTATGTTGCGTTTTTTTGGTGGAACGGAACGCAAACTCAAAACGCGTCCTCTTCGAAAATGCCGGAAGTGACGAAACAAAACGTGAATAAAATTTATTCCTTGGTAAATGCTTGAAATCTCACTAAGGTAAATATGTAAGTGCGATTTCTACTTGAATAAAGCATAAACAATAATTTGATTTGGGGCTAAAAAACAGATGTAAACAAAGCAGTTCCGTGAACAATGACGTCACATCATGACCGCGACAGAAACGGACGTTTGAACTGTAGAAGAAAATTATTGTTGGAGTTTCATAATTTTTTTGGGCATCAATCAGTAGTTCAATTTAACTTTCAATACTTTTCTTGGGTTTATATTACTGTCTATTATTGAATTAGTGAAAAAAAAAATACATGCATATTCCCTATTCGAAGACATGTGATATCTACGAACCGCACTGGGCCCGCGTCCCGCCAGTGGGGACACTATGTAACCCCAATGCTCCCTCGCGCAGGCACCACGTGGCGCAGGACCCGGCGGCCGCCAGCCTGCTGTCGGCGGGCGCGGGCGCGTGCGGCAGGAGCTCCTACCTCATGCAGCAACACATACCTCCCACCGACATCAGAATCACCAACCAGGAATTAGCCCGAATCAACCCGGACTTAGCCAGAATCAACCCGGACTTGGCCCGAATAAACCCGGAATTGGCTCGAATTAACCCGGAATTTGCTGAATTTGCGCGTTTTAATCCGGAATTGGCGCGATTAAATCCGGAATTAGCGCGATTGAATCCGGAATTCGTTCACATGGGGCAGATGTATCCTCAGGATGTAGCGGAAATGACTCGTTTACAGGCAGAATTAGCTCATATGCCGCCGGAAGCAAGGTTCAATACGTTGAGGGGTCATTTGGTTCCGTATCGGTGTCAACGATTGGGTATGAGTGCCAGCAACCTCCATAGAGATTGTCGGATTGATGATACGGTGGCCATTGAGTGCTTGCATCAGAAGACTGGAAGTAAAGGTCAGTGAATTTTTAAATAATAGTTTGACTGGTTTTTCTCAAGTAGGTATTCAATTTAACAACTAAATTTGCATGTTACTTTTTTGGTAAAGCATTACTGTTCATTTGTTTATGGTATTTCTAGGTTATGTGTAAAGTAACAAAGATTCGGGGATCCAATATCTATTACAACACAACATGTGTGTTTCTGGCAAAATATTTTGCTGTTCGTACTTGTACTTAACGTAAAAATTTATTTACACTCTGATTTTTAATTTGCTAAACTAAAATAGAGCAGTGGTGGCCCAGTGGTTAACGGCCTCGACTTACAAGTGCTAAGCGCTTTACTTTGTGTAAATTATTTCAACACCACTGCTCTCTAAACGGTGAAGGAAAACATCGTGAGGAAACCGGCATGTCCTAGAACTAAAAATTCGAAGACAATGGAAATCCACCAACCCGCATTGGGCCCGCGTGGTGGATTACGACTCACTCCCTCTCACAGAAAGAGGACGCCTGTGTCCCAGCAGTGGGAACATTATAGGCAGATTATGTAAACTAAAATTATATTTGGTGTCGATTTTTTTCATTAAAATAATCTAGTTACCGAGTGACTCTCACCAAGGACAACTGAATCATTCTCTGCAGGACGACCTTCACTGTTGTCGTGTTGTCTCTTTAATATTAATTATACAGGGTCAAATTAAACAAGCTAGCGAAACTCTACAGACGTGATGGGAATCGTTATCTCAACATGATAAAACAAACAACAAATTAATTTATGATGTTTTTTTCTGGGGTCATCGACCGCAGATACATACTTGAAACATTCACCCCCCCCCTCCCCCCCCTTGATCACTTGAAATATCAGTATAGAAATGATTTTTGTTATGTGTAAACTTCACAGACGTGATGGGTATCAATTGATATCTACATAACATAATATAACATCACGCCCATAATCCCCGAAGGGTTGTGCAGAGGTGTCCCTATAATACACCCACGTTTCGCCAGTTATGTTTCAAGTCCCATGTAGTTGGGGGCGAGCCTATTGCCATCAACCGGGCACAAATCCAGACTCCGGGCTGCTACTGAGTAATTCCTTTTAGAAAAATCCAATCACATTTTGCCTGACCTGGGAATCGAACCCAGGACCTCATGATCAGCATTAGTGGTCTACAACTAGACCAATGAGGCCGTCACTCACAGTCGTGTTTCGCCTGCCAAGCGTGGCGATTATGGCAACCCCCCCTTTAGGGGAGGCCTATGTCCTAAACATGTAAAAATAATAAAATAAATTTATTGAATAATATTTTTTGTGGGATTATCGATCGCCATTAGTGGTCACTTGACATATCAGTTAAAAACTAAAAATTGGGTTAACTTCACAGACGTGATTGGCTTCGATACCTAGACACGATAAAATAAAATAAAACTGATTTTATCAACTTATACTTCAAGTACCCACACTAACCAGCTGTCGTAGACGTCAAACAAAACTTAAAATTATTTTAATTTTATTGTGTGTAGATGTCAATACCCATCACGCCTGTAGAGTTTCTCTAGCTAATTTAATTTGACCTTTGTATAACGAGTTATGTTTTAAAAAACGTCGAGCGCAGCTGTCATTTTGGTCTAGCAAATTAAAAATTTGAGTTTGTTGTATAGTCGAATTTGAAAGAATCATGCTGCCACCTATTTTTATATCGCAGAACGATTTTAATTTAATTTATAACTAATCGTTTTATAAATGTTCAGTTTCAGATCAGAGCACAGACTCGTGTCAGAAGCAAGGCAAGGAGAACCTGGGCTTTCAGAACGACAAGCATTCTCCTCTAAGGTTAGTTATTACTATTTCAATTCGGTGGTACCGAAAAAAAAATTCAGTGTCGGGGTGTCAAGCTAGATACCAGCGGCAAAGTAACAATTTTTGTAAGAGAGAAGCCGCAGCGCAGCCGGTTTTAACTTAATTACATACTCATAAATAAAGTAAAAATGTATTTAATAATTCAAAAATAAAAGAATTTTTTTTTACTGATCTTAACCATCTGTCGTCAAAAAGTGGAACCAAAAAAACTATCACTATACAAACAAAACTTTCAATGTTCTACATGAATACTAGACTACTAAACTCAACTATATTAGATACTAACATTTTAATTTTTTATAGGAATATAAATAATCGCCTATATTACAGTTGAACAGGTGAAAACTAAATAAAATATGCAATATTCCTCCATCTCGTTCTCGCTGACGCATTTTTTCTATATCTGTCTCTGTCGTAATCCGTTGTACAGCGGCTTGCTCTCGTCCGTATTAAAAACCGACCTCATGACGGAATCGCTATTAATTGTACTATGAATTTTTAGTTCCCATTTATGGCGTTTTGGCGCCGGGTTATTTTAGAAAAATGTTTTGTTGTTGTAATTCAAACTTACAAATAGGCGTTTTTGTTGACTATATTTTTTGACAATAGTAGACACTAGAATGACGCCTGTACTAGAATAAACCAGTACCAAAGGCAGCATGAGTTATTAAAAAAATCCTTGGCATGTTAGTGAATTTATTATTTATAAATTTACTTAAACACTAATAATTTAGGTCTTAGACATGTAGATGATTTATTTATTGTAATAACGGATTGTGCGGTTGTTGTGAATAATTCAAAGGAGATGGCTGTTTTGATTTACAGCAACTTAGCACTTTGCGACTTCGCTCGCCCTTTACTCCGTATTCCGTGGGAATTTCGAGAAACTCCGGCGTTGTTCCTTCTCCACGTCTTAAAGGGAACCTGTACAAAATTTCGGCTTTCCAGGTTTAAAAGTTTATGACGTTGATGAGTCAGTCAGTGAGAGAATCAGGACTTTTCTTTTTGATCGAGCGAGCGAAGCGTCTCTGCTTCAAGTCTGGCAAAATTTGCTTTCCTCTGTCAGTTTGTTGCTACTCCTCTACAGGTCGTATTTTAGAACCGATCTGGACGAAACTTGGTATACAGATTTTAAGACTTTATAGATTTTTTTTACTTTTGGAGATTTTTGATTCGAGGGGTACTCCTCCAAAAAGGGAAAAAAAAGGGCTAGTGGATATCTCCGCCTTATGAGATCCGATTTCAATGGTTCTTGTTTTATTTGAAAGGTAGTAAGTTTAAGTTGATCTCATAGAAGTTTGGTGAAGATCTGATGAGGATCTTCGGCGTGATGAGCAGAATAGCTCCTCGAAATGTAGTAAATTGCTCACTTTTAGATTTCTACCAGTGCAATCGGCTGGCATATTAATTGTTGCAGAAATGTTTGTGCTCACGATGTTTACTGTTCGGAGAACTATTAGTTTTTATATGTATTGATCTAACTTTGTTTTCCAGATCATCAATGCAGGACTGCCGTGCAGCCAGCAATCAGAATGCGGAGTCTGAAGTATACTTCGCAGACGTGTCGAGCTGCTGCAATGTGAGTGTTAAGGTATTGAGCTTTTTCATTGTTCATTACTCAATTAACGTATGGACATGTAAAAGAGTAATCGTGGAGTTTCTTGCCGGCTCTTCTCCATAGGAAACGACCAATTGGAACCGTGCACCTAGCTTTTTGACGTTTCATAAGTGCCCATGTAGGTTTGTGTGAAAGAATTTGAATTTGAACATAGTCAATAAAATAATTGCCATATCATTAAATATGTTTCGTAAAAAGAGACAAAAATCATAAGAACTATGTTATAATACTTAAATGAAGTATAGAAGAATAAAAATATTAAAGGAGAAAATATAGAAACCATGAGAATATATCTCTTTTTATGCCTCTATCCTTTTCAAAACTCCAGACCAAAATGACTTTAATAATCTTTCTTTTATTCCAGGCCGACTGCTGTATGAACGCCAACGTCTCAGCTCTAGTGGGAACCATAGAGAATCATCCCGAGTCCACATCAGAGTCAGACACCGGCTCCTTCACACTAACGCGACAGCAGCGCCCCCAGCCGCAGGTCGGCTCCAAGCGCAGACCGCGACAAACTGACAAACACATAAAGAATCAGGAAAAAATGAGGCAGGTACTCAACAACTCTATAAGGTTGACAGAACACCAAATAGAACAGTTGAACAATTCTATGAGAATGAATGAACGAATTGAACGAGAACGAATAAGTGATCGAATGAATGAGACGAGGCTGAGTGAGAGAATGAATGATTCGAGGGATAGATTGAATGATAGAGAACGGATTGAACGAATGAATGATGTCAGGATCAGTGATAGGATGAATGAAACTCGGTTGAGTGAGAGAATGAATGATTCAAGAGACAGATTGAATGAGGGAAGGGTGTGTGAGCGAATCGAGAGGTTGAATGATTCACGTATAAGTGACAGAATGAATGATTCTCGCATCAGTGACAGAATGAATGAAACTAGAATGAGCGAGCGGATGAATGATTCTAGAGACAGATTAAACGATTCAAGGAGTTGTGAGGTCATAGACCCGAGAATCGAAAGAATCAATGATTCCAGAATCAGTGACAGAATGAACGAGACAAGACTAAGTGAACGTTTAAACGATTCCCGCGTTTGCGAACGTATGGCTGAAGCAAGGTTGGAAAGAATGAATGACTCAAAGCTCAGTGACAGAAGCGACACCCGCCATAGTGACCGAATGAACGACTCCCGTCTTGAACGAATAAATGATTCACGCCTCGAACGAATGAGTGACATAAACTCAAGCGTCAGGGTCGATGGTAGTCCAAAAATGCGTTCTCACATAAGTCCATTACGGATCGCTAGATCAAGCCCTAAAAATGTGCCTAAAGACCATCCTAGGCAGTCAAGTTTAGACTCAAACAAGCCTGATTTTAGGCAAATATCACCTCTATCTCCCAACACCGAAGAATCATTGTTGTCTGATGATGATAGGCCTCAGGATACCGTATATTCGAACGACCCTGAGACTTCTAAATGTTTGGGGCCAGATTCTCAGTATGAGCCTGTGAGGGATGGAAAAGAGGAGATTTTGAAGACGAATCATCATCATTGCTATAGTGATACTAATACTATGGATTCTGGGTGGCAGAGTGGCTCAGAGAAACAGGTTACAGACTAATACAGGATTCTGACTTTAAAATAAAAGCGGATAACAATATTCTAACCTTTGCGACTTTCATAAAGTAAAACTAGAAGTTGTAAGAACGACTTTGTTTTGAAATCTCGTTGCATGAAGGATTTTCGTGAAAGACACGAGCGAGAATTACAGTAGTTGCATATGATGTGTAACATCTGACATCTCACCTTGGTAATAAGCAACTGAGCAGCGACAGAAATTAACCTCAAAATTAAAAAAAAAAACTAAATACTGAAATATTTATTCGAATGATTACGAGTATTCATTACTACTGGTCGGCCACTGGTCGAAATTAGACCACCTCTACTTACAAACCATATAGTACACTAATTCCATACTATTAAAAAGTACTTACTTATTCCATGCTCAATTCCTGTTACACACTTCCGTCCCTTATCACGAAATCACTTCCACAGAAAGCGGGAGGACTAATGTTACACATCATAAATTAAATTCATTAAATCAAAACTTAATGATTCTTTTGTCGTTCTTTTGAAAGCATTTAACTTTGGTTCCCGCAATGATTATGAGTTTTGTATGAGTGTCAGACATCATCATCATGCTTAGCCGTTTCCCAACTATGTTGGGGTCGGCTTCCAGTCTAACCAGATGTAGCTAAATACCAGTATTTTACATGGATCGACTGCCTAACTGACCCCCACAGCCCAGTTACTCGGTAATACGAGTGAGTAATGAAAAAAAGGGAAAAAAATATTTTTGTTCTTATCAAGTAATAAATAATCTTTTCTATTATTCTCAGTTCAAGTGTTCTATGTGCTGTGCTAAAAACTATGGGAGTTACTGTAAAATGATAAACGTATTACTAGATTTTAATAAAATTGTCCCCAATATTCTACACTTTGTCGTATGTGTAATAACTAAAATGATGCTATTTGTTCTAAAGGATAGTTGCTTTTAAGTTACATAAAGTAAATAACTAAAACTTGATTTAAAAAATATATATTCCTTTTGCCAATAATACACTGATTGTGAATTTAATCATTCGTTCATCTCATTACCATGCATTCGTCATTCACCTTTCATGCACCGTATTTTTTATTAAACATTCATTCATTTGTCGCTTTTTCATCATCCATTCGTTCAGTCCATGGATTATTTTGTCAAGGAATATCATAAAAATTTACGAATTTCTGCGTTTTGACTTCAATAAGAACGCATGACTTGCTGTTTTCCTAATTTGACGTAGTAATTATTAATTTGTTAATGATAAATTATTATTATGTAAACAATGATATGTAAGTGTGTTAATAACGCTCTCTATAAAGTTAACTAATATTGAGATTATTATTTGTAATTAAAAAAAAAACTCGAATTTGTAGATCGCGTAGGTAAGTTTTTTGAATGAACTTCTTTTGAATGATAGGACTATATTACTATTAAAAATACCGAGTTAGGAGTAACAGTAACTATAATTGAATTCAGAATCTAGGTAAATTTTCATGTATTATATTATGTGATAACCACTTACTCAAAAATCTACTTTAGCGTTATGTAATCTAAGTTCATTTTTGAGTGAACATTTGAAGTAAAAAGCTCATTTAAATACGTAATTTTCATTGCAATGGAATTTGAACTTTGTCAAGTAAAACTTAATAATTATCTCAGATTCTGAATTCAAGTTTTTGCCAATGCCAATATTGCCAATACTCTTATTTCTAGTAATAATTTACTAAGTTGCGTAAATGTGGATGTGTAGTGATCGTGCCAAGTTTAGTTAGTGTCAAACTTTATGGCCGCTCTGAAGTGCGCTACTCACTGCGCAGTACCGCACCGTTCGCCCCGACACGTGAATTTGTTACTGCACAGCGAATTGCCTCATGTTCCGAGCCGCCACAAATTTGAATCGGGCTGTAGATTGTAACTAAAAACTTCTATTACTTATGAGATTATGTGAAATGAAACTAGTTTTATAGAAAGGTAAACCCTTGTATGGCATCAGAGAAAATGTAGGTAAATGCTTAAAAACCTATTTTTTTCATGAGAAAAAAATGAACGTAAATGAAACAAAAGGAGTTAGTAAGGATTGCAACAGGTGGCGTTCTGTAGTTTCTGCCTACCCCATGGGAAGAAGGCGTGAGTTTATGTATGTAAGTACTTATTTGAACCGAACCTGAATATTCAACTTATTTATCTTAAAATAACTTGTCGGATTCTCTTACGATTTTACCTGTAAAGCTTTCTGCAAATCATAAAGTTTTTCAAGCAAAAGACTGCATTGATAAAGGTCTGTGTTGAATTTTCGGTTCAGAATGATCTTCTATAAAACTAGTTTCTTTTGAAATGAAAAACTGTTTTATAATAAAAAACGACCAAACTTAGATTCCTATAATCATGATTCTATGAGGTACTCAGTTATGTGCGCTTATTGCTAAAACTTTGTTATATTGAAAATGAACTACGTACCTTTTATGAAATCTACTTATATTACCTTATTGGTGATGTTCTTCAGAAAGGTCAGCTGCGTAGTAGTCGCTACCGGCGTGCGTGTATGTCAAGATATACAACGTGGCGATTAGGTTATCACATTAATTCAAACCACGTATTCTACATTACGTATTTTAAGCATACATAAATAAAATAATTAATAAAAGTTAACATTCTACCCGTGAGACCTTTTTTTCCCTTTTAGTATTTAACAACATCATGTATTATAACGCCCCGCGCGTGAGCGCAAGTACCTACCCTCCGCTAGTCTCACTGTCGTTTGGCGTGTGCGCCGTAGTATCAAGGGTGGATTATTTATTGCCAATTTTTACGCTATTTAGTTTGTTAGAAAAATTCAGTTTTCTATTTTTAGGTCTATTTTTATTTTTATTATTTTAACAGACTGATAACAACTTGTAATAACCGCTGTACTATTTAATGTGATAACCTAATCGCCACGTTGTATGAATGTTAACATTGAAACAGATGGCGTTCTGTAATTTCTGCTTACCCCCATGAGGAGAAGGCGTGAGTTTATGTATGTATATTTCGTAAAAGTAGTTCATTTCAATTCTACTGTGGTTTGTTGTAATGTTAATTTATCCCTCTGCTATACAATATATTTTTTTATATTCATCCGTCCACTCATTTGTTGTGTCACTCATTCATTCATTATTATATTTCGTCATGAATTTATTTATTCTACTATTGTTTTAAAATAATGTTTGCTCCACCCTTAAAAATGGCTAGCTAAATTATATAAAAAATAACTTTTAGTGAACGAAATAATATCCATTCACTCTCCCATTCCGTTCATTCATTCATTCATGGTTATTTTTCATTCATAAAAAACAGGTACCTCGTATACTTAATGCCACCATTCAGGCTATTTTTCCTAATAGCCTAAAACATCAGTCTATAAAAAAAGTATTATTTTTATCAAACTAATGTTGCCATAAAGGTTTATTTTTTATTTTTATTTTATTCTTCCATATAAAGCAAGTTGTGTAAATAGTTTTTAATTATAAGTACGTGTAGTGTATTTTTTTGTCTATTATTATTGACAACAGGGTGCAGTAATATATTATTGATAAAATTAAATTTATGACTCAGTTTCGGAACTTAGAAAAAAAAAAACAAGAATCACTGTCTTTAATCACTGTAATTTTTATTTTAAACGTAAGAAATGTTCGGCGTTTGTGATAGATTATTTTTATCTATCTTAAAATATTACTGCACCATAATTTCGTAGTTGCTAGATTTGTCACTGTAATGCCAATATGGAATTGTTTAAATATTATCATGTATACAGGGTGCACAAAATAAAATTGGGTCTCGGTTTCGAGAAACATGGCTGGCTCTCCTAATATCCAAGAAAAAGATATTGGGCTCTTACTAATGGTCGGCATCAGCGGGTTAATTGCGTAACACACATTATATGGCAATCGACTGCAATGCCTTTCAATTTGACAGTTCAGCCACGTTCATTACGTTATTTACGTTGTTGAGTAGACAAAATTTTCAAACCTGTCAGTTTGAAAAATTTGTTTGTGATATGGATATCAAAATGACAGGCATTGCGATCGATTGATTGCCACTGTGTGAGTGTTACGCAACAATCCCGCAGGTTTCCATGAAGTAATGGAAAATACTAACTTAACTTTGGTCATTCTGTATACACTTGTCTATAACTTGAACATTTTGTGTATATTCGTTATAATCGCAATTTAAGTATGTTAGCGTTGACATTAAGTTCCAGATGCTAAGTTACTTTTGTTAATTCGCTTCCAATATTGTATCAAAAAAATCACTCATTTTGTCCATGGTATTGAAAATTTCCAAATTTTATAACTTAAAAAAGTCCAATTGGGCACCATTCGCATCTAACGTTGGAGGTTTTCGCCAAAGATATAAATATGTCTAGATACCGTCAAAGCTGTGAACTCGTCGAAAAAAATTGCGTCGCACTGATGGCCGCAAAATGCACGCACACAGAATAACACAATGACGTGGCGCGAGTGTAAGACGTAGCTGTTACGCACACCAGCATAATAAAGTTGGCCTGTTTGTGTTAGTTCTTTTGCAGCGCGACACTCTATCTAGACATATAAATAATCAAAGTTTTTCGCATGTATAAGCTGCGTAAATGCGAAAAGCGGTGGCCGCCACATAGCGTCTGCAATTGACCGGCGAATGACGTCACTGAAACGTTATTTATAAAAGTAAGTGTTTCACTAGTGAGTGTTTTTTGACAAACCCCGCCAAAATGTGGCTCCCACCGCTCTTCTAAAAAACCGGAGCTTAAGGAGAAAGCGTCAGGGTAGCCCGCGAAATTCAAATTTTCTGTTCGCGTACTTCAAAATTGAAATGGTTGTAATTCTGCTGTAAACCCATATTTGTTACGGCCGTCAATCTTATTTTAATCAACATACAACCTGACACTGACCTGCAAATAGCAAAAGAAATTTCGCGAGCCCCCTTAACGCCTCGTCAATGTGACGTCACCAACGTCAGATGTGAAGGCACCTTTACTTCAAAACAAAATGTCTACGTTCTAATGTTAAAAAAATCCTCAATTTTTTCTGATTATATTATTAACTATTTTTAATAACTCGAGGAATTATTATGAAAATTATTAAAGTATTGTATGAATATAGTTGTGATTTTCATTTACTATTAGATTTAAATAAGACTACTTTAATTGCTATGTACCTATATTGTTAGATCATTTATTGATAACGGTTCTATTAAAAGACTGAAATCTTAACGTGGATTTTTATTTATAAAAATAACTAGCCTGTATTATACGTATATTTTTTTTATGTTGCCGAAAACTGCTGGCAACCGAAAACGAAATTCGGTCGGCCTTAAGCGAAAATCTCAAAAAGAGGATTCAAGCTGAAATTAAAGTATAGGCTCTTTAATTCCGAGCACATTCGCTGGTGTAATTACATCAGCGAATGTTCTCAACATACACTGAAGCGACATACATTGAGTTCACAGAAATCCTTTGACATGATCTGTACACCTACATTTTTTTGACAAACGTCACAGAGGCGGAGATGAAAATTTGAATAATTTGACCTTGGATATCTAGTGTTTGAGATATCTGCGAAAAACTCAAAAGGGGATTTCAAATTCTTTAAGTTTCTTTAATTATACCAGCGAATGTTCTCAACACACAGTCAGTGCAATACACTCACACTGATGTGACGTACATACTGAGTTCGCGGCAATGCTCTGACGCGAACAGTAAATCCAGCAATTTTAGACGAAGAATTTCTACGTCGTCAATATATAATATTATAAACCAGCACCCTAATTACACAGTTTGAAACACAATTGAAATGATTTTGAAGTATATTGCTAATCCATTGCTTCATATGTTAGACAAATTTGGTCTGCTCAACAACGTAAATAACGCAATGAATGTTGTAGAACTGTCAAATTGAAACCCATTGCTACTGATAGTGTGTTACACAATTAGCCCGCTGTATGCCTGTACACAGCATACATGTAAATTGTAAATTATTATGTCTTGAGTATAATAAAGGAAGCTAAAAAATAAAACGACGATCAATTTCGAAATATTCTTTTATTTTTTTTAAGTTCCTAATAAATTCCTAGACTTATAGTTAGGCGAAGGACCCTCTTTACAAATTAACAATATTAATTTAAGATGAAAATGATTTAGAAGAAACCCTTACCTTGATGTTTTTTTTTTAAATACCTTCCCCCTTGTGTTAAGGCTCGTACAGACTGGTGCATTATCGCGAGTGCGACGCGACACTAGTAACACAATTTCTTTGTTGGTGTCTGTCGCGCCTGCGATATCGCGTGAGTCTTTATGAGCCTTTAATAAAATAAGACACCTTTCAAATAAAAATAAAAAAACAAAATAGTTTCATCCGTTCAGGAGCTATGATGCCACAGACAGACACACAAATACACACTACAAACTTATAACACCCCTCTTTTTCGTCGGGGGTTAAACAGTTTAAAAAAAGAGAGTATGTGTTTATAACCGCACGATAGAAGACAAAACTTACGATTGGAGCCGAGTATTCGCGATTTACAGCACAAAAATGAGCAAAAATCCACCTCATTTAAAAAAAATTGTTCTTACATTGGTCTTAAGCCTTTAAGCTAGTTTTTGTATTTCGAACCTTACTCCTACCGAGCTAAAGTTTTTAAGGGGGATGCGTTAAGGTAGCCCGCTAAATTCAAATTTTCTTACATATCTTGCAATTTGCAGGTCAGTAAGAGGTTGTATTTTGATCTAAATATGATTCACGGCCGTAACAAATATGGCTTTTCAGAATTATTATCATTAGAATCAGCAATACAACTCTCTAAGTTCATAGAATCCTATTGAATGACTATTTCATGAAATAGTCAAAAATTATAAAATTGACGACTTAAGACTCGGGTTTGAAATAAATTTTTGTATTAAGAACTTTCAATTCTGCTATGATAAAAGTTCGAAATTCAAACATGGCTCGATGGTTTAAACGTGGGTCTAAAGATAAATGGCGCTTTTTTATAAGGCCGAATATGTTTAAACGCCTCTAGATACAGTTGGTTTGCTAAAATCCTTTAGAGTTTCCTTTATTATTATTTATTACTATAATAATCAGGTGGTGTTCTGTAGTTTCTGCCTACCCCCATGGGAAGAAGGTGTGAGTTTATGTTAAGTATGTACTATAATATGTAATTATGGTATATGAACGTAACTAACCCAATTAGGCAACTCACAAATAGTACTTCAAATCTTTAAGAAATATTCGAAGTAATGCCAAAGAAACAAACAAATACTTTATTTGTGAAAAGGGTCCAAAAGCTAGTTTTAAAATTGTAATCACAATAAGTGAAAGTAAGTATTGCAAGCACCAAAAAATTAAACTATTTAGTTAAAAGTTAAAAAATATGGCCAATGACAGAGATTAAGAAAAATCTTAAAAATGTTTTTATTTATGTCCTTAAATAGGTATTCTTTTGGGATTACAGGTTCGTACAGACTGCAGCGATATTGCGTGCGTGAAAGGCAGCGGGACCTTTGTCGCGCCCTCGATATTACGCCAGTCTGTACGAGCCTTTAAGGTTTATTAAAATAGAATAATCCTTTTTTTGCCATTTCCCCAAAAACGTTTCATGTAAAAGTTACTCATTCATAACTGGCTTTTAAAAAAGGAAACAAAAAGTTGCCAGTTTGAATTCAAGAAGATATTTTTTTTTTATTTATCTAACCAGCTGTGCAGAAGATTCTAAAAAAATACTATAATTTTTTTACAGTCACAACTCCAAAACGGCATGTTTTTCTTACAGATGTAAGTGCACTATGTTTAATATTCACAATTAATGGACCGAGGTTATCTATGGAACAGTTATCATAAGACTAGTGGACTTAATGCGTCTGCATTACGATTTAGTAAAGCGCACATTACGAGAGAATCTTTTTAACAAATTGAAAATGTGGATGGCATTATGTATAACTAGAGTTGGCATGACATTTAACCAGTAGCATGACATTAAAAAGCCGAACTTAGCATATTATTTTGCCAGAGTTGGCATATTTTGCTAGACTCGGCATGACATTTAGCCAAACTTGGCATGATATTTAGCCAGAGTTGGCATAATAATTTGCCAGAGTAGGTAGCCTCTAGCGAAACTTGGCATATTAATAAACCAGAGTTGGCCTAATATTTTGCCAGCGTTGGTATGACAATAAACCGGTATAAATGTAGCAGGACATTTTGTCTAAAAATATTTGAAAGAAAAATGCTTAGCGGTTGTTTTAAATAATGTGCGCTTACCTTACACTGGTATTAAATCATTAAAATCTAAACTACATTAATTACGTCCTTAGCATTACGTTATTATAGTTAAATCACTTTATTTTTAATCTAAGTTCGATGTTAAGTGTCTACGGAATGGTTTAGAGCAATAAAGTACTTTATTTATTAAGTTTTTTGGCAAAAATAATAAGTACTTACGTAAAATATATGTAAAACATTGGAGGAAAGTAAAAAAAAACAGATCTTAATTTTAAAGTCTTTTGATTGGACGGATTCAGAAATAGTTCCAAAAGCCACCATTATCTATGGCGCTAGTAGCACAAGAGATTTATTCACATTTCTTTCTAAATTTATGATTACCAGTCAACAAAAAATTTGCTCATTTTTTTTCCAGAAATTCCTTATGGAATGTTTTTTTTATTAATGCCATGTTAGAGAATCATTTTATTTGAACAGAACTAGCAAACTAATTAGGACTAATAGACTGCTTGTAAGAATGCTCGCTTTGCTCTGAGTGAAGGTGTCTTGCTCGTAAACGAGCACGTTTTTCGCAGTATGCTCGGCGACTGTGGCTGGGGTTCCGTCCATGTCTCCGAGACGCTGGTTGGCAACTTTAAGATTCCTCAGGAGTGCTAGTACGTCTTCTGTAAAACATGAAAGATAAAAATTTTAGGTAAGGGGGTAATTATAGTTCCGTCTTTTCTTTCTTTGGCTCTTGCAATAAGAAATGCTTTTGTGTTGCAGCGGGAAAATTCTGGCTTAAAATCATAATACCTAGATATAATGCATAATATGTAAAAGAACATCAGTCAGGACAGGACGAAAACCTGCAACCTAATTGCGTATATCACTTTCAATCACAATACGAGGGATTTGAAGGAAAATCTTAATCCGTTGCTTCTTGAAGCACGAAGACGAATTTTTCAAACCTATGTTTGAAAAATTTGTCAGCTCAACAACGTAAATAACGCAACTAAAGTAGCTGAAATGTCAAAATAGAACCCGCTGGAATGCACAGGATTAGAATCGTTATGATATGATGATCATATCAAAAGCTCCAGGCTCTAATAAGAAATAAATTGGCCCTAATTGTTTGCCGAAAAAGTGGCGACCCAGTGGTAATGACTTACGAGTTGTAGGTCGTGGGTTCGAACCCATGCAAGCGTTTTACTTTGTTTAAATAGTTTCATCACCACTGCTCTCAAAACGGTGAAGGAAAACATGGTGAGGAAACCGGGATGTCCTAGAACCAAAAAAATCGAAGAGATCTAAGTACCAACCCGCACTGGGCCCGCGTGGTGGATTACGGCCCACTCCCTCTCGAAGAGGGGAGGCCTGTGTCCCAGCAGTGGGAACAGTACAGGCGGATTATGTAATATATTGTGTAAATACCACATAAATAATGTCATTATTAAGCTATCTAGGTCACCATGGTCGCCGTGAATAATAATATACCAAAAGCCATCCATTTTAATTTCAAAATGAGATAGCGCACTCACAGTAATAAATATTAAGCCGCACTGATAGCGGCTTTTAACTCATTCATCATTGGAGGAAAATGCTTTTAAATATAAAGGCTCGTACAGACTGGTGCGATATCGCGGGCGCGGCGTGACACTAGTAGCACAATGCCCGCGATATCGCGTTAGTCTGTAAGAGCCTAAAATGTAGGCCTGTATTTTAATTAAACAAAAATAGTGAAATATTACATAACGTCACGCCTGTAGTACCCGAAGGGCTAAGGCAGAGGTGTACCTATAATACACCTATATTTCGCAGTTATATATAAGTCCCATGTAATAGGGGGCGAGCCTATTGCCAACAACAAATCCAGACTCCGGGCTGCTACTGAGAAATTCCAGATAGAAACGTCCAATCTTATTTTGTTTTATCACATAAAAAAATACTTTATTGCGAAAAGCTATGGAAAATTGACCGTGACGTATATCGATGTATGGAACATGTTTTTCAACTACAATGTTAAGTTTGTTTTTGGGATAAGTTCATCTCAACTACCCATCACTGTGCGTGGTCCAACACGTACATGGCCGGTTTTTATTTGTACTGCGATCAGCACCCTAATTGCGTAACGCAGTTTGAATCGGAATCGGAATGATTTGAAGTATATATATATATCTGCGTTATTGCTTCATATGTTAGAAAAAATTGTCTGCTCAACAACGTAAATAACGTAATGAATGTTGTCGAACTGTCAAATTGAAACCGATTCCTACTGATAGTGTGTTACGCAATTAGCCCTCTGACCCCGTTTACAAAATAGTATAAATAGAAAGAAGAGTATTAAAGCTAGCGCAAATTAAGCTGGTTGCACTGCAACGCATTGCAAAAAAACCTCCTTTATCACAGGCGGGCTGCTCCGCACTATTTTGTATGAAAATGCGTTGCGGCTGTAATGTGCGTTTGATTTTAAAAGAAAAATAGTATAAATAGATACAAGAGTGTAAAGATCCACAAACCTGCCTCTTTCTGCCCCTCCTCATAGTCCACTTTGATGAAGGTGGTCAATGACACTTCGTACACCTTGTTGGAGTCAGCGCTGGAGCTGATCGAGCGACGCTTTCTGCCGTAAGCTGTCTGACCGTTGCTGCATTGTACCTGGAAATATAATCATGAACAAAATGATAAAGTTCGGAAATACGCTGATATCAGATTAGTAACACATCCGCATGACAATGAGGTATTTATTTTATTTTATGTAGGTATTATATTACATGATTTCAGCCGAAAGACGTCCACTGCTGGACATTGGCCTCCCCCAACATTTGGAGGGGGTTGCCGTAATCGCCACGCTTGGCAGGCGGGGAGGATCCTCCGACCAGACGGGTGTTGTGTCTGGTGGGCAACTGCCCGACGGTTGATGTCAGGACGTTGTATACATGCTAGTCGCGCGGTAAACTCTGCTTGCGCGATGCAGGATTAGCGTGACGTCAGTGTGACGCGTAGTTCGCATGTGGCGATGTTGATGCCGCTACAACTTACTAATCTTAATAGTTTTTTTTTTATTCTTATGAGTTTGCGACCTTTACCAGGGCCTACAAATACAACAGTATAAGGTATTTTAAAGAGGACTGAATTTGCACATAATAGGCAGAAGAATTTTGCCGACAGTGTGCGTGGATACTCTGAGAAAAGTTTTTATAAATTCAGTCCTTTAAAATGACCATATACTGTTGTATTTGTAGGCCCTGGTAAAGGTCGCAAACTCATAAGTGGTTCTTATTTACTACTTTTGAAGAATTGGAGGATCTCTTTTATGCCACAACTTAAGGGGGATGCGCTAAGGTAGCCCGCGAAATTCAAATTTTATTAGGTTTTTTGCAATTTGCAGGTCAGTAACAGGTTGTATGTTGCTCTAAATATGATTCGCGGCCATAACAAATATGGCTTTACAGAATTATAATCAATAGAATCAGCATTACAACTCTCTAAGTTCAAAACATCGTACCGAATTATTATTTCAGAAATATACTTTCAGTAGGATTTTTTGAACTGATGATGATGCTTTTTTGATTCTAATGATTATAATTCTGTAAAGCCAAATTTGTTACGGCCGCGAATCATATTTAGGTCAACATACAACCTGTTAATGACCTGCAAATTGCAAAAAACGTAATAAAATTTGAATTTCGCGAGCTACCTTAGCGCATCCCCGTTAATATGCATAGTGCTGGAGAAGCAGCATCATCGTGGGCTTTCACAGCGATCAACCAATCCGTATTATAAAAGTGATAACATTGTCATAAGCGTTCAACCCGCAGCTCAGCATACAGCCGTGTTGACATAATAAAAACTCTCGCATCCACTTCCAATCCTCATGACTACTCACCCCCTGGCACTTGTCGAGGCAAACGGTGACGGTTCCTTTGAACTGCACGTAGGAGGTGTCGGGGAACTTGAAAGCCTTGAATTTGGCGGTGAGCGTGTCACCGTCAGCTGTCACGAAGTTGTCGAACAGGTATGTGTCCACTGAGCAACTGGAAATTGAGAAAACACGTGTTAGATAGAGGTGGAGATAACATGAGACTTTTAGCTTCATCAAAAAAAAAAACACATAAACCTACATGGGCACTTATGAAACGTCAGAAGACAAGTGCACGGTTCCAATTGATCGTTTCCTATGGAGAAGAGTAGGCAAGAAACTCCATGGTTACTATTTAAAAAAATAGTTGGCTTTTACAATGTTTTCAAATTACAGTTTTAATGGGAGGACAGTGTAGGTCCGTCAACAATACCAGGTAGGTACTTAACAAAATAGAAAATGGTCTACAAATCTATAGTCTATTAAGCCTACAACATTTTCATATTTAAAAAAGAAAAATGTAATTAAAATATTATTAAAATAATAAAAGTAAAAACATTGTAGGTATTTTTATGGCAATGTCTTTGGTGAAGACTGAGATTGACAACAGCAGAGTTTACCTAGATTGTCCTATACTCCATTTGAAATAAGATTAGACATTTAAATAAAGTTTTTTTACAGTCCGTCCAACCGATTTTGACTTCTATTGCGTTGATGGCATGACAAATGGCAGCTGTAATAAACAGTTGGTATTGTAACCACGTTTTTGCTTTTAATGCCATCCTTATCTCTACGGAATAGAAGTCAAAATCGGTTGAAAGGACAGTAAAAAAGTTAATTTAAATTTCTAACCTTATTTCAAATGCAGTATAGTTTATCATTTTTTACTTCGAGTTACAACTATATGTAAGCGGGCACGGCCTTTATACCTGGAGGCTTTTATTTAGGTATTAAATTCTGTTTATGTTTTAATTTTTTTATTTCTGCTTGAGTATAGTTTTTGTTTTTTTTTTTTGTATATTGGCGTATGCTAGCTGACATATATGCCAAATAATTTAATTTAAAGTTTACTGTTGCGTAATGTAATTTTTTTTGCGTAATATTGTATAGATTGAAGTTTTTCTAACTGAAAAGACAGCTGTGCTGCTGGGGAGTTTGTTGCGCCACTTCTTCTTCTCAGCTAAAGCACTAGGATGTGGTGAAGGGCGGGAGTTTTGTGGGGCTGTCTTATGTAATTTTGAGGTTCGAAAAGTGCTGATTCTTAGCTTAGTGTGAATAAATGACTTTTGATTTTTACCATTCGTCTGCCCTGAAAAATTTGGTAAACACATGCTGGAAACTAAAAAATATCCTCATTCGTTTGATTGACTATTCTCTTGCATTAGAGACTACAGTCAATTATTTAAAAAAAAAATCTAAATTCAACAGTATGAGAGCTCGTAATAAGACAAATAGAGGAAAAATATCGGACTCAGTTTAAAAAAAAATACTACGACAGGAATACTGAACTCAGCAAAAAATGATCCAAAATCACATCGTAGAGAAAACGTGATGATCAGGGTCATTACTATGAGAAGTTGCCATTCCCCCGCACTCGGAAGACAATTCGCTGATGTCAAAACTTACCCATTCAAAATAATAGTCTCCTGCTGCTTCCCAGTATCAGTGACATGCATATAATTGACCAGCAGTCCGTAGATCGGCGCTGACTTCTCGTTCAAGAATATCTCCATCGTCAGAGGAGTGCCGGGGGTTACTGAGATCTCACCGGATACCCTGGAAAGTGGGTAGTTAAAAATTACGTTATGTTTAAAACAATCAAACAGAAAAGACTTGTTCTGTGGTCGTATCTATGCAGAGGACGAGGTCATATAGCACACCTTGGGAGATACACCTATGATTTGTAGATAGAAACTAGAAAATATACATAAAATAACACAACATCACGCCTCTAACCCTCGAAGGGTTAGGCTGAGGTGTAGCTATAGTACACCCACATTTCATCAGTTATGTTTAAGTCCCATGTAATAGGGGGGAACGTGTTGCCATCAACCAAGCATGAATCCAGAGTGGGTGGTACTGATATGTTCGTGATGGGAAAGCCGAATAACACTTTGCCCAACCTGGGAATCGAACCAAGAATCTTATCTCATGCTTAGCAGAAGCGCTTGCGACCACCAGACAGACGAAGTTGATCTTGAACTAAAAACCGGTCAAGAGCGAGTCGGAGTCGCGTACCGAGGTTTCCGTACGTATATATGATGTTGATGATTTCTGAAAAACTGCTATTTAGAGACATCGTTTTATTTTTCCTGTAATCTTTACATAAACTTCTATCACATAGAATAATTTCAGATTTTTGTCTATGCAAACTTCGGAGATAAGGGTACGGAACCCGGGTCGGGTGGGGAACGGTATTTTTTTTTACATTTTTCATCAAGAGTCAAAACTATGCTTTACTATACGCCTAAAAGAAAAAAAGTTTGAGAATGTGCAAACAGCGCTCTTTCATATGATACCCCACAATTAGACTAGACTCCATTCGAATTTATTTTTTGTAACCAGGGGCCCAAGTCTGCTATTTTTATAAATTCAGTCATTCCAACACGATCCCATTGTCATGCCATTGTGATTTTGCTAAAAGTTCGTAATCTGGTAAATTCATAATGGTCGATCAATGTTCTCGTAATATAATTGTGTTATTATAATGGCATTGTCGTATTGCCATTATTATAAAACCCATTAGTAGAAATGTCATTAATTTGTCATTATGTACGAGATTACCAATATATGCAATTTCTTTCAATGTAGTGTCAGTGGCCGACCATTGGAAAGTCATAATGACGCCACTATAATAGTAGATTACCAAACTTATCAAAATCAACAATTATGAAATCAATGATCGACCATTCTGACACTATTGTAATTGCAGCCTTGAGGCCCAGGTTAAGTGTTTTTTTGCAACGCTGTTTGGGTAGGCAATAATTGTCAAAATCCCGTGTACTTCCCGTAGTTGCGCCACGAAAAGTTTATCAGCCTGTAAAGTATAAACTTAGTGTTACTTACTGTTTTCCATTCTGCTTTACAATAGCTCCTAGTACTGGTTCAGGCGCCTTGCCTTCTTCATAACGTGTAATATTGAGCACACTGGAACATAGAATACACTAAGGTAAGTTTAATTTTATAAAAAAACATTTTAAAACGTAGATACAAAAAGAGGCACTTAAGAATCAAAGTGTTCCTCCATATTGTTGCCATCTGGAAACGTGCCAAGAAAAATGGCACGGGCCGGTAAGCCTTGAACTTTTGGATAGGTGTGGCTGCAATAGTCAAGAGATAATTTGCATAAGGTAAGAATCATGGCTAAAAGAATTAAGCGAACTTACAAAACATGAGAATTTTTCAAAAGGCTTGGATGTCAAAATATTTGATAAAACACTTGAACAAGAGACAGTTCTCAGAGAGGAAGTGTCGGAGAGTTTTGCAAGAGACATTGTTTAGGTATCTGCCAAGATATTAAGCTAAAAGACAACAGAGTTGCCATAAGACGTAATCAAACGCTACGGCGAAATGATTTAGCCAAGACACTTCAAAAGCAGCTCGCTTGCTATTCAACCTTGACGAAACAATTTAAAAAATGCAGTAAGGATGAAGCACAGCATTTGATGTTACGACCGAAGACCAGAGGAGAGCAAGAGAGTCGTACCCACTTGGCTACGACTCTCTTGTCTACTTAGACAAGAGATTTGGTAACTGGCCAAAACACTAAGCTAATTCTTAGACATTTTGCGCATTGACTGCAGGATGAGAATCGACGAGACAGAACAACTGACGAGCATCTATTGGTTTGCATTATAGTCGATAGTCCTGTAGCAGATGTACATACAGCGGACTAGATGAAGGCAAGAGAACCGAGCAAGATTTATTGCCAAAAGACCATGGCAAGAGTCTTGGCTAAGACACTGAAAAGCCAGTTCATTAAACCTTATGCTATACTCACTCAGGTTCATTGAAGTCCAGCGGGAAGGGCTGCACGTCTCTCTTGGTGATCGCCCGCAGTTTGCCCGCTACCACGCACCGCGCTTTAAGTGTCTCCACGTCTCCTGACGAGTTCTCTATCACAATCGTGCTGTAGAATGAGCGCTTGCCCTGGAACGGAGAAACAGGGTATAAGTTAAACTTGTAAAGTAACTGAGAACAAACTAGAGAAATCCCCAACATTAAGGCCTTTATCGAAGGCCACAAGACCGTGGTGATATTGGAATGTCAATCACGGGCAAAAGAAGAAAGTCCTCATTTCGGCCTATTTTTCTACTTAAAAAACGATCTTTAATTCATTAATTCACTTACAGATAACGCATAGCCTGAACCGCTGGGTTGCGGAGCATGAAATTTTGTACAAGAGTTCCATAAACGGGAAGAAAAATAACTAGTGCGCAAATTTTGACAAATTAAACTTATGCGAGTTTTATTAAACATATATTATTTATTTTCATATGTCTTAGTAAAAGAAAAATAAAATATAGTTAACGAAAGATGTTTACTTTGGAACTGTTATGGTGACTTGCCGGCCGGCGCGGGTGCGCAATGTAGCGGAAGCCGCGAAGGTACCTAAACAGCGCTCGCTCGATTTGCGTGAAGGTTTTTATTAGGATAGAAATCCTAGTCGGGAAAAAATAGTATTGAACAAATAATGGAAATGTGTTCTACTACTAATACTGAACCACCAAAAAAAAATTTTGCGTAGTGGCAGGGCCTCAAGTCTGCTATTACAATAGTGTCAGAATGGTCGATCATTGATTTCATAATTGTTGATTTTGACAAGTTTGGTAATCTACTATTATAATGGCGTCATTATGATTTTCCAGTGGTCGGCCACTGACACTACATTGAAAGAAATTGCATATATTGGTAATCTCGTACATAATGACAAATTAATGACATCTCTACTAATGGGTTTTATAATAATGGCAATACGACAATGCCATTATAATAACACAATTATATTACGAGAACATTGACCGACCAATGATCGACCATTATGATTTTACCAGATTACGAACTTTTAGCAAAATGACAATGGCATGACAATGGGATCGTGTTGGAATGACTGAATTTATAAAAACAGCAGATTTGGGCCCCTGTTGTGTTGTACTGAAAATAAATAAATAACTTCTAGGTGGCAAGGTGATACCCACAGTCCCAGTATTCAGCACTCTGACGACGGCACACCTGTGAGGGTCTTGAAGGTCCAGCACAAACATGGCGACGTTGCCGATCATCTCGGGCTGACACGGCTTGTACTCTGGAAATAATGAAAAGAACTTATTACAAACAACTTATTAAGTTATTCCTTATAATATATACTTTTGCGATATTTATTTTAAAAGTATGGATGTAAGTATATTCTCTTATTGTATGTTTATATTTAAATTAGTGATTAGTATACCTAATAATAATCAGTTCCGTGTGGTGCCAGACGTAAAGAATAGCGCCATCATATTTCTTCCCGTGGGTGTCAAATGGCGACTAAGGGACTTACTAGAGAATGGGCAGCAGCGTTCATAAATATAAACAGATTTTTTGTAGGAACGCACACGAACCTAATTACCTAGGTGTTATAAGGCATTTTACGCGGAATTACTACGATTTCGTCTAGAAAACGAGCAAAAAAAATGCGATTTTTTTTTTGCTCGATATTGATAACGGCAACAGGTAGATGCTTGAAATATTCACAGAATATTTAGTTATATATTCACTTTAAAAATAAATAATTAAATTAAAATAAAACAAATATTTAAGCGGGGCTCCATACAACAAACGTGTTTTTTTTTGCCGTTTTTATAGATAAATAGTACGGAACCCTTCGTGCGCGAGTCCGACTTGCACTTGGCCGGTTTTTTTAAAACGTCAGCAAGTACTAAAACTTGTGTCCTTTGCTTTTGGTTTCTTTGCTACCGTTCAGGGCACGTCTTTATTTGAAAATGAGCTACGAGGTAGATATTGCAGTTAAAATGGAGTGCGAGGGTTCCCACACCGACATGATCAGGTGGGCCATAATCCACATGTGTCGCTTACTCAGATAAAAATAGCACTACAGTTTTATTATTATGTTTTTGTAAATAAAAATATATTTATCATTTATTTATTTAAAACAGAAGAATTATGTTGGTGTCATGATCATGTAGGTATATTAACAATCGTTTCGATACTTTGTACATACGGCTACACATCAAGCTATACATTTCCAGCATTCGCTGACCTCTCTTTGTATGGAAATCCTATATAATGTGAGATCAGCTTATACTGGAAGTGTATAGCTTGATGCCGTCTGTACCACGGAATATTTTTTTATACACCTACATTTTTTCGATTCCGTGCTTTTTACTCAAGGCATTGTCCAATTGACTCGCACAGACCCTGAATGATTTTGAAGTATATTGCTAATCCATTGCTTCATATGTTCGCAAAATTTGTCTGCTCAACAACGTAAATAACGCAATGAATGCGTGGTTGAACTATCAAAATGAAACCCATTGAGACTGTAAGTCAATCTGCCTTTCGAGGTCGGTTTCCAGTCTAACCGGATGTCATCATGAGCCTGCCTAATCTGCCTACATAGCCTGTTCCCAACTATCGGCACCGGCCGGCTATCGGTATCGGTATCGGTATCGGCTTCCAGACTAACCGGATGTAGCTGAATACAAATATTTTACATGGAGCGATTGCCTATCTGACCTCCACAACCCAGTAACTGGGTAATAACGACATCCCTTGGTAAGACTGGTTGTCAAACGGGCTTCTGACGAGCCATAAAGACTGTCATAGATCCACGAATGACAGCCGGGACCAATGTCAATTACCTCGAGGGGAAGTATGGCACAAAGGGAGGAGCCCTTTAATACGCAGAGGGAGGAACATTGCGGTCATTAATGATGATAATGATGATTTTACAATTGGAAGCTTAAGACATATTCTCAAATAAACAAGAATCAAGGATTTATCACTTCTCTGTTCCTTCCTTAAGACGCTGACAACAGCTAAACCGCGGTCACTGTCAGACTGCATACAAAAGAAAGAGAAGCGCGATGACACAACGCTTGTAATTTATTGCAAAATATGAAGCATGTATATATTTACTCAAAAAGGAGTTGAGTAATCGAAAATAATAAACAACCAAGTTCTGCATACAAATAAGACAGTACGTTGTTTTTTTTATAGATATTTCTGATTGAAACTCAAAGTAAAGGGAAAGCTTACCGTTAATTTGTATCGATATTTTTTTTTCTTAACGTGTTTTTGAGAATATGTTCAAGAAATAAATGCATGTTCTGCGGAATGTGTTTTTTCTGCCACCACAAACTATATAGATTTAGCAATTTTTTTGTTTAAGACAAGCCTACTTTTATCATTTGCTTCTTGTCAGCGCCTTAATTGTCTCATGATTAATTATTAATATATATATATATATATATACGCACATTAATGTATATATATACGCACTCACGACTTTTACTAACGTGTGTTGTTAAACACACGTTAGTAAAAGTCGTGAGTGCGTCCTGGGACTGGATTTAATTATAACAGGACGTGACAAGAATATTAAGCAGTATCGTGGAATAGGGATATTATGTTTGTTGAGTAGGAAATAAAATGACTTAGATGTAATGTAGATTTCTCTAAGGATTTGTAAGAACTCTTTCTTAAAAATCATTTGAAGTCTTTATTCCATCTAAGTCACTTTAAAGACTTATACAACATGTCACGGATTTAACGCACAACCTCTTAAGGGGACATTGTACTCATCATTATCATCAACTTTTAACATGAAATCGCGAAAAAGCTGTTACATACATTTTCTCATAATTTGTCAAAATGTAGGGACCAGCTGCTTTTTGTCGCGATTTACAATGCCCCCTTAAGAGGTTCCATCGAACTGAACAACTAGTACTATGACATATTGAATTATTAGCTTTTAATACCCCTGCCACCAACTCATATTCTTTCTTCTTATCAGATAAGTGAGAAATCAAGGGAAATATTTAACTTATTGACCTTCTAATGATGTACACTTTTTTGGGGTTCCGTAGTCAACAAGGAACCCTCACAGTTTCGCCATGTCCATCTGTCTATCTGTCCCTGGCTTAGCTCAGAGACTCTTAGAACTAGAAAGCTGTAATTTGGCATGGGTATACATGTTCAGTACGCCGACAAAGTGATAAAAAAAAAAATGTTTCTAAGGGTACGTCTCCCTTGCACGTAAAGTGAAGATGTTCTTTTTTCCTCGGCTATCCCATGGCGTAGGATATCGATGGATAGGTCGTGAAGACCATTTTTCGATTTAGGGATCCGTTTGCGTAATATTAAGCTTTAATGTGCAAATATTTTTAATTTTATAGTCAATTGTCAACACGTCAATAAGTGAAAAACAACCATTTAGCTGGCAGGGAGGGCCCTGCCAGCTAAATGGTTGTTTTTGGATATGTAAAAGAAATCATGGCACATATTATAAAGAAATTAAAAGGAAAACTATCACAGCTAAGCAGGCTTTACAAGTTAACGAGTAATAGTCGACGAACTTACATTTGCAGTTGGAGAATTGATCGTGACTCAAACTCAAAGCATTATTTTAATTAAACCATTTACAGGCACTTTTGAATTGTCAAAGAGTCAGTTAGTCAGAAAGTTGAAGCTATTTGCCCATTCCAAAACGTAGATCCCTATGGAGAAGAACAGGCAAGAAACTCCAAGGACACTCTTTTAAATCAAGATATCACAAAATCCTGGGCACGTGACATATATCGATGTATGGGAGAACATGTTTTTCAACTACAATGTTAAGTTTGTTCTTGAAATAAAGTCATCCCAACTACTGAACCCTTCATTGTGCGTGGTCCGACACGCACTTAGCCGGTTTTTTTATAAATTAGTGATTTTTTAAATGTGTGGCTGTTTTTCACAGTTGGTCGCAGTAACTAAGCTAGGATACCCCGACCAAACGGGTTAGGTCTTAGGTTAGAACTGTGACCAACACATCCAACTTGGTCGCAGTTACTTGGCTATTTAGTATTTTTAATACCCCAAAATAAGAATTATAAGAGGTTCCCAAAAAGCGGCGCGTTCATTATACATATAAGAATAGAATAGACTACTTTTATTTTCAGACAAATTCACAGGGTTAGTAACAATTTACCAGCGTTATACAGACACCGATTAACATACAATTAAATCGTGGAGCTGCATCCACCTTCACAACAGCGGGGAATCCCACCGATCTGCGAACACTGAGAATACTGTTGGTGCTGCCGCGAACACGCGACATCAGGGATGCACATATTTTTCTAATAATGGCGGCAGGACCATCAATGCTATTATCCGCAAACATCCGTGACGCACTACAATGCCACGGCAGCCGCGTACGCGAACGCGTAGGTCGCTGTATGCCCGCTGAGTGAAGTTTACCCACAGGCTACACGTGTAGGACTGACGTGTAGGGTTCATTTAACCGAGTGACGTTGGCCCACAAACTGCACGTATAGAAGGACTGACGTGTAGGATTCAGTCAACCGAGTGTCGTTGGCCCACAGACTGCACGTATAGAAGGACTGACGTGTAGGATTTACTCAACGCGCAACAGAGTGAAGTTGACCCACAGACTGCACGTGTAGGACTGCCGTGTAGGATTTTAGGTAAGCAAAATGGAAATCATTTGAACGCCGATTAAATACACGTTTTTCAATTGTATTTCTGTTCCTCCCATCCCGACCCAACATTGTGAGGTATCTATCAATTCCTTCGTTCCCACAGCTGGGAGCGCAATCAAAATTCAGCCAAGTTGATATATCTGCTGTCAGTACGGCCGCATTGAGACGTCAGTACCGTTTCTTCACTTTAACTGACGTCTTTATTTTTAGATGGCTATTATTTAGAGCTATTTGGTGGTGATTTTAAGATGATTTTTTTTTTTTTTTTTTTTTTTGATTTTTTTTTTAAGATGATTTATTTTTTGATCACACACAGAGAGCTTCCCAATTACGTAACTTACTCACAATCTAGGCTGTGGGTTCGGCAGAAACTATTTTATTCGGTAAACTTATCTTAAAAAAGAATTGAAATTGAAGGCCATTTACAAGTTTCCAGTGATAAACAATGTACTAAACACAAATAAAAATGAAAAAGGCCGGTATAAATAACACATAAATTAGAAAATTAAAAGATTATCACACTAATATTGGGTTCCACCTATGAAATTGGCGTTTTTTTTCTCGCAAATAGAGAACCTCGTCACTTCTATGATTTAAAATATTCATCAATTGCTTGGTATTATGTCGAATACTTTACTGACCATCATAGACAACTACCAGTAGTAAAAAAACCTTATTACTTGTAGTTTTCTAAACATAAGAAATACCTTAAAAATGACTCCTCATTTTTTTTGCAGGAATTACCACTATTTGTTATAGCTCAGCCAAAAGCGCATGCGCTAGCGCTTAATCTAATTGGCATATCGTTATCATAGTTTTGAAATATTAGTGCATAAAAGTTTTAAAACATTAGTGTTCATGGTTGTTATATAAATAAAGAAAATGTTAGTATGGAAAATGGAACTTCTTTAAAATTCTCCATACAAAACGCTGATTTCATAGGTCCCTATTATTAGAAAGGCGAAAGTTTGTGAGTGTGTGTGTTTGTTACTTCTTCACATTGATACAATTTTGTATGGAGGTAGCTCACACCCTGGATTAATCTAAAGGCTACTTGCTACTGTTTATCCCGATATTCCCACGGGATCGAGACTTACGCGGGTGAAACCGCGGGGCGCAGCTAGTAGCTATATAAAGATATAACGATCGACTATTATACAGGATCAAATTAAATTAGCTAGCAAAACTCCATAGCCCCAATGGGTATCGATATCAAACCACGAAAAAATAAAAAATTGATAAAAAAAAATTGAGGTCAACGTCTGTTGGTAGAGGAAATCTTGTTTTTTTTTTTATTTTATCGCGTTCAGTTATTGATAACAAGCACGTCTGTGAAGTTTACGCAGAAGAACTGTTTTTTTAAACTGATATAATATTTCAACTGACTACACTACCAGCGGTTAAAGACCCAAAAAAAATAAGTCACCGTAAGATTGTGAGAACCGTTAGTTTATAATCTATCGGTAATATTTCCGTTAGACTATAAGCTGCCGAAAAATTGTGAACTCGGTGAAATGGGTTAGGTTAGGTTAGAACTGTGATCCGGGGATCACGGAAGTAATAAGAAGTAAAGTATGGGAAGGGAACACCGGGGTGGTTTTTAGTCAGTAAGAGTCTGACAGACCCCTCCGCCCACCCCAGGGCGGAGGACATCCATGAGGATTTTCCACCCGGCAAAAAAAAAAAAGGTTAGAACTGTGATGGCGGATAGTAGATGGCCGGTAGCAAGGAGTCCTGGGACGCGGTGATGTCCTTCTGCGAAGCAGTCGTGGCGCAGAAGGAGGCTGCGGAAAGGGAGCGGGAGATCTCGTCCGCTCACCCGGCCCGCAGCAGGCGCACTGGGCGTCGGCAGAGGGCAGACAATGCCCTCTTCCGGCCCCCTTAAATGGGTCCAAGGACGGCGGACTGGGGGATGTCCGCCGCCCCCTATCACACTGGACCCGAGGTGGCAGCGCGTAGTGTTCCACGCGCGCCCCTTTCAGACGTCGCGGGGGAGGTCTAACACCTCAAATTCAATAAAACATTATGAGGTGATTGGTAACACCTACTGCTGGGACACAGGCCTCCTCACTTCGAGAGGAAGTGGGCTGTAATCCACCACGCGGGCCCAGTGCGGGTTGGTAGATGTCACATGCCCTCGAATTTTTATTCGTTCTAGGACATACTAGTTTACTCACTATGTTTTGAGAGCAGCAAAATAAAGTGGCTTTCTGGGTTCGAGCCCACGATCAGCTCGTGAGTTGGGACCATTGCCACTGGGCAACCATCATCATCATTCTCCTGCCCTTATCCCAAATATATTCGTGGTCGGCGCTACATGTCCCTTTCTTCCATACTTCTCTATTAGTCGTCATCTCGGTAGTCACTCCCTTTCCAGCCATGTCATCTTTCACACAGTCCATCCATCGTTTCTTTGGTCGTCCCCTACTTTTATAGCCATCGACATTCATACTCATAACTTTCCTCACGACGTTTTCCTCATTCCTCCGCATCACATACCATGAGAACCGATTTCCGCACAATTTTTCAGTCACCGGTGCCACTTTCAGACTTCCTGTTTTGCACTCATTTCTTATTCTATCCATTCGTGTCACACCACACATTCCTCTTAGCAATCTCATCTCAGCTGCTTGCAATTGCCATTCATTCATCTCTTTTGTGGGCTAACATTCTGCTCCATACAAGACAGCAGATCTAACCACAGGGCACTGGGCTGCTCTAATAATTATTGTTATTAACTAAACAGGGGGCCAAGTCTGCTATTTTCAATGATTGGTCATTATGACGACCATACCAAGGCAACGCCATGACCATTGTGCCAATAGTTTGTAACCTCCTAAATTCATAATGGCGTGACAGTGGTCTTTATGGAAGTCAAAATAATAGGAGCTTGTCAGTACGAGATTACCAAATGCAGACAATTTTTCCAATGGAGTGTCAGTGGCACGTCGTCGGAAAATCATAAAGACGCCTTTCAATTAGGAGATTAGCAAAACTCAAACTCTACAGTTACGGTGCCAATGATCGGCCATTCGGACACAACTGCGTTAGCAGACTTGGTCCCCTGGAGGTCATCACTCCAGCAATGGGTGTTCTGTTAACGAGAAATCTCATCTAACACATTACGCCTGTATTCCCCGAAGGGTTAGGCAGAAGTGTACACCAACGTTTTGTAATGTTTATGTCCCATCTGATAGGGGACGAGGCTTTTGCCATCAACCGGGCACCAATCCAGAACCCGGGCTCCTACTGAGAAATACCAAATGGCAAAATTTTTATCCTTTAAAAAAAAAATGTTTGTTCCCCAATGTCATGACTTTTAACATAGAGAGATTTATTAATGATTATAATTCTGTAAATACGTATATCTGTTTTGGTCGCGAATCATATTTTGATCAAGGTACAACCTGACACTGACCTGAAAATAGCAGAAACCGTAAGAAAACTTGATTTTCGCGGGCTACAGCTCGGATCCGAACCTAACACCATATACAACCGTAGTTAAACACAATTAACAACGTAGTTAAGGGTCATAAAGACAGAATTATACCCCATTCAACTACTAACTAGCTAACTTCTCATATTTTCGCAATTTCGCACAATTTCCCCATTCTAAGAACAATATGGCGACCTCTTTTGTTTTAATTATTATGCGAACGAGCCACTTTCACTTCCTTTACTTATGACGTCGTGAGAACAAAGATGGCGTTGTAAGTTGACAATTTATTGCGTGCTTGGTTTGTTCACTTTTTCTTTTTTTTTCTATTTTAGGCTGTGTTATATTGGCGGTTCGTCACTGCATTCGCCTGTAATCTAACCTGTATAGGTACCCGCAACCTAGCCGTGTTACTTCTACCCATTTAATTAAACTAGTGGTCGCCCACTGGTCGAAATTCGACCCCCTCTACTTACAATCTATATAGTACTTACCAATTCTATGAGTACACTAATTTCATGCTATTATTAACCATTAAGTGTTCGTGAACCTGCATTAATGTAGGCAAATGGAATAAAACAGTGCAAAATCACTTTAAGTTCACTCAAGAAGTCCGCGCGAGGTTTCAGTAAAGTGCCACGTCTTTACTGAAACTCAAGGGGAGCGGGGCGGGATATCATCTATCATCTTTATCATGCATTGAATGGCGTTAATTTCATAATTTGTATTTTTTACCTAATTTTACATGACACTGGCTAAATGCACAAACCACACGAAGCAAAAAAAAAAAAAAAACAGAGTAACCAGGCCCAGGTATGTGTTTGTCAAATAGACGGCACGGTTGGCGCAGTGGTTAAGCGATTGACTGCCGCGCTGCTGGGTTCGATTCCCGCACGGAACAAATATTTGTATGACCTACAAGTAGTTGTTCCGGGTCTGGCTGTTTGTGTATGTGAGTTTAAATGTTTGTAAACGCACCCACGATACAGGAGAAATTCCTAGTGTGGGGCAAGGTCTTTAAAAAAAATAAATAATAATGCATGGTTGGGTTGTATAGGTAATGTTTTTAATTGATTTAATTCATTTCTAAATTTGTAATCTTAAATTGTTACATTACGTTTCGTAATGATCATTACTTATAGAATCAAGTTCTTCTAACTGTACAGACAGTTGTGCTGCTGGGGAGTTTGATGCGCCTGTATGACTTTTGATTAAAAAAATCATAATTTTTCATAATGGCAAACATGTCTGAACTTTTATTTTTTACGTTATCCTGCATGCACGTTTTTATTCTTGTATGTGTACAGATGTTTGCAAATAAATATATCTTCTCTTATCATACCTTTGAGCTGTTCCAAGTAGGTGATACTCCTGTCTCCATCCATGGGGATGGTCACCTTCATGACCTCGGGAGTGCATTCTACCTTCGATTCTGATCCTGTAACAATAGGAGAAAAGATTTATTAAAATGGGTAACATTAATATAAAAAAAAAACAATTGTTTTTGAAAAAAGAATGCGGAGACACTTAGAAACTGGAAGTCTCTCTTGTAACCGTTACATTTCAGGCAAAGGCTTTTTCTCATGATAAGAAGGAACGTGTGGTGCCGGATATTAAGAATAGCACCATTTTATTTCTTCCCCTGGGTGTCGTAAAAGGCGACTAAGGGACTTACAAGAGAATGGGCAGCAGCGATCTCTATGCATTTTAACACCATACTGCGATCGCCAACCCGCCTGACAAGCGTGGCGATTATGGCAACCCCCCCCCCCCCTCCTTTTGGGGGAGGCCTATATCCAGCAGTGGACGTCTTTCAGCTGAAATGATATTGATGAAGAAGGAACGATTTAAGTCAATACGAAAATTGAGGTTACGATGTTTTGCTTGACTTTGAGAGTCCGTGTTGAGGAAAATTAGGTATACTGAAATTAGAAAAGTCACTTTGGTAGATACAGTTATTCCTGCGTAACACACTATCAGTGGCAATGGGTCTTATGTTGACAGTTCAATATTCATTGCGCTATTTACGTTGTTGAGCAGACAACATTTTCGAACATACGAAGCAATGGATGAGCAATATACTTCAAAATCATTCATAATGTGAGTGATGTGTGTTACGCAATGCTGGTTATGTTGGATTTGTTTACTAAATGATTATTATTCATAATATTACGAGATTGTTCAGCCACTATGTAATCTAGAAGCGTGTCGTGCAGTACTTATTCCGATCACCGAACCACATTATTAGTTGTTGCATTGCACCAGGACACATCATACATTGCAATTTAAACCTTATACCAACAACCATAAAAGTCACATACCACGCTCGTCATTGGCGACCACTAAATACAACTCGATCAATATTTGGAAACCCAAAAGATAGCCTTTCAAACCGGTAACCAGCCATCTTGTTTAACAGGTTATTAGTAGGGTTGCCAGCTTTTTGAAAAAAAATATGAAGTGGTAAAACAAAATTAAAAAGTTTTTTTTTAATGTTTCAAGTAGATAACCTAATTTTCAAGGAGATAGATTAGATTAGATTAGATTTATTTATTTGCATAGAATGTAGGTAAATACAATTAGGTGTTACAATATTTTCGAATCCTTATACATTCTGCCTCATGGCATGCAAAAAAAAAAATGTTTATTAATTTATACTAACAATTATTCTATTTCATTAAAAAAGGTATTTATTTACTTAATATAATTAAAATTGTAAACTAAATAGTCTTGTCATTTAAAAAATCTGATACGGAGTAATAGCATTTTTGAATTAGTAATTTTTTAAGGTACTTTTTAAATCTTCTTAAGGGTTGCTCTTTAATCAATTTTGGTACATGGTTATAAATAAAAGGAGCCATACACATAACACTCTTTCTCAATAATGCAGTTTTATAGCCACCTATGCATAACTGGTCTTCGTATTGAGTTCTTAAACTTGTAGTCCTGGTTCTTGTATTTTTCAAAGTCGGGAATAAATGATCATTTATTTTAACAAAAATGGCTATTTATAGTATATATAGGTATGCAAAAGTTAATAAATTATATTGTTTAAAAATAGGTATGCAGCTTTCGGTCACTTTGAGGTTAAAAATAGATCTTATACAGGGTTTTTGCGCATTGAAAATATTTTCTCTCTCGCTACAGTTGCCCCAGAATATTATACCAAACCTCAATACAGAAACAACTAGACTGTGGTATGCTGTCAGTACTGTCTGAAAGTTAACTTTTTTTGATAAGCTATACAATGCATAAGCAGCTGAACTTAGTTTTTTACATACGTCATCGGCTTGAATTTTCCATGTCAGTTGGCTATCAATTGAAATTCCTAGAAATTTTGTGTCATTGGCCTTATCTATTGTTTGTCCATTATAATTTATATCCATATTTGTCTCTAATATTCTTTGATAGAAATGCATTACTTTTGTTTTCCCTAAATTTATAATTAAGTTATTTTTATTAAGCCAGTTTATAAATTTTTCAAGCGTACTATTGACATTAGCTTCATAAGAATCTCTATTATGACATTTAATAATCAAAGTGCTGTCATCAGCAAAAAGGACCATTGGATTTGGCATTTGGCTTGGCCAATCATTTACATACAGTAAAAATAGTAAGGGGCCGATAATGCTGCCCTGAGGGACACCAAATTTGATATTTTATCGAGAAGAAGCATACTTTACTTCTTTTTTTGTTTTTACACAGATTAGAAATTTCTGTAAATTGTTTGCGTCCTTTTAGGTAAGTTTTAATAAGATTAAGCAACTTTCCTCGTATACCGTATGTTTCAATTTTATGTAAAAGTATGTCATGATCTACATAGTCAAACGCTTTTGATAAATTAGTAAATAAGGCACACATAGGTATTTTTTTATCAACATTTGGCATTATAATATTCAAAAAGTCGAAAATAGCCATATTAATATTATTATTTTTTCTAAAACCCTTCTGCTCATTACAAAATATATTAAATCTTGTCAAAAAGGCGTACATTGAATTATAAATTACTTTTTATATTATTTTGGAAAGAATCGATAGTACTTCTCGCGCAACTCATCAGTTTAGCATCAATTTTGAAGGCTTCGTAATCAATATCTGCCAAGCCTTTCCCAACTATTTTGGGGTCAGCTTTCAGTCTAACCGAATAAATTTGAAGGTTTAGTTTAAGGGGGTTTAATTAAATGAGGAGTTAATTCTTTTCTTTCTTTTTTTAAAAAACGCTGCCCCACACTAGGAATTTCTCCTGTATCCTGGGTCCGTTTACAAACATTTAAACTCACATTCACAAACAGCCAGACCCGGAACAACTACTTGTAGGTCATACAAATATTTGTTCCGTGCGGCAATCGAACCCGCGACACGCAGCGCAGCAGTAAATCGCTTAACCACTGCGCCAACCATGCCATAATTGTTTATTAAATGTATTGAAGCTCTATTTCTGTCCCACCACTTAGCATTTATCAGAAAACACTCATTCTGTGAATACTGAGGTGGCAGAACTAACTATATAACTAGTATCTAAAAGGTATTCTGATAACAATTATCAATTTACTATTTCCCGAAAAATTCGCGACATTACCTGTTTCATTCTAAAATGAAGGCTAGTGCTGAACCACCGTGCCCACGTGCAGATGCATGTACGATGTTCTATGTAGTAGATAACACTTTTTATTTCGGAAAAGCTCAGAGGGCCTACTCCGAAGCGTTATTCCGATGTATCTATGAAAAAAAAAGGCCGAAAAAATGTTCGGCCTTTTCCTTTTTGCGGCTGACCATGGCTGACTACGGCGAAAGAAAAAATAAAACGACGGTCAGAGAGATAAGTCAAAGTCGAAAACGTGACTTGAAGTCCACTAAGGATTCAAAGTCAATTAAGGAAACTTTGGGCCTCAAAAAACGGCCGAACATTCGGCCGATACATCGGATTATCGCTTCGGAGTAGGCCCCCTGGATATCAGTGAAAACAGTGTATTCATGTACTTATTTCTTGTGGAACAGAAAAAAAAGGAAAACAGTAAAAAAATGTGAAAACAGTCTTTTGTTTTATCGCGAAAAGGCAATTTCTTGACCTCTACCTGCCCGGGTAGAAAGTGATGGTTGAAGTCGTAAGTATGATGGAATAGTGATAATAATAAAATACAGTTTTTAATAGTATCGTTGGCAACCCTAGTTTTGAGACTGCTTGACCCCTTGCATTTGTTATGTCATGCCGTCATGCACAAAAATATGACCAAGGTGAGGTATTAATAGATATAATAATTATTTTATTACTTAACTATACGACTGGTTTACTGGCGAAATGTGGGTGTACTATAAGTGGGCCTCTGCCTAACCCTTCGGGGATTACAGGCGTGATGTTATGTTATGTGTGTGTTACTTAATAATTTAAACAATGTTTACAAAAGGTGTACATTTAGCCAACTGTAGATAGTGCCTAATAATAAACTAAAGATAAAATATTTTTATTACAGGTGCACAAACTCAAAAGCATTTATTTCATTAAACCAATTACAGACTCTTTTGAATTGTCAAAGAGTCGGTCAGTTAGTCAGAAAGTGGAAGCTATTTGCCCATTCCAAAACGTAGATCATGAGCATGGGTATACATGTTCATTACGCCGACAAAGTGATTAAAAAAAAAATGTTTTAAGGGTACGTCTCCCTTGCACGTAAAGTGAAGATGTTCTTTTTTCCTCGGCTATCCCATGGCGTAGGATATCGATGGATAAGTCGTGAAGACCATTTTTCGATTTAGGGATCCGTTTGCGTAATATTAAGCTTTAATGTGCAAATATTTTTAATTTTATAGTCAATTGTCTCCCTCCCTGCCAGCTAAATGGTTGTTTTTGGATATGTAAAAAAAATCATGGCAGTAGTACATATTATAAAGAAATTAAAAGGAAAACTATCACAGCTAAGCAGGCTTTTCAAGTTAACGAGTAATAGTCGACCAACTTACATTTGCAGTTGGAGAATTGATCGTGATTCAAACTCAAAGCATTATTTCAATTAAACCATTTACAGACTCTTTTGAATTGTCAAAGAGTCGGTCAGTTAGTCAGAAAGTGGAAGCTATTTGCCCATTCCAAAACGTAGATCTCTATGGAGAAGAACAGGCAAGAAACTCCAAGGACACTCTTTTAAATCAAGAAATTACAAAATCCTGGGTATGTACTCGTACATTATTCTCGTTGATTCTGTAATACATATTACAATAAAATAAATAAATTAAAAACAATTAGGTATTTATGTACGATTCAATCAACCAATCAACTCAGCCTGTCGCAGTCCACTGCTGGACATAGGCCTTTCCCAGGCTGCGCCACAACACTCTGTCCTCCCGCATCCAGTCTGTCCCAGCCACCTTTTTAAGGTCGGTATATCTAGCT
Source organism: Tiliacea citrago (assembly GCA_963921375.1). Classification (NCBI taxonomy): domain Eukaryota; kingdom Metazoa; phylum Arthropoda; class Insecta; order Lepidoptera; family Noctuidae; genus Tiliacea; species Tiliacea citrago. Next base: position 12,227,062 of record OY992807.1, on the reverse strand, counting down.
GGGGGGCGTCCCACACTACGCTTGCCGATACGCGGCCTCCACTCCAGGACTCGTATGCTCCACCGGCCATGGGATTAATAGATTAAAAATAAGCCCTAGCAGTTAAGAGATGATCAGTCTCAACTGACAGCACCATCTAGTTCAACCATTTTGTAGGGAACCGAATGATACAACATACGCGCCACCATCAGCGAGATATTAATAATGCTTCGGAATTAGAATGTTAGGTGGCGACCCGCCCGGTCTAGGGTAATCCAAACCTGTGTTTCAGGTCATCGCTTTATATTCAATGTGTCTGTATACGGTGTGGCGAAAATTAAGGAAGTGGCACAGACCATCAAACTGAACAACTTTTTCCCGGGGACCAACATCGTAATCGTGAAAAAAAAAAACGTTCAGCCCATACAAAACTTCAATATCTACTCGACCAAATGTATGGGACGACTGATAACTTTTTCGTGATTACGATGTTGGTCCCCGGGAGAAAGTTGTTCAGTTTAATGGTCTGTATCACACCCATAATTTTCGTCACACCGTATACAGACACTTTGTATAATGTTAGTCTTAGAGCATTTAATGATAAAAGCTTACGTCTGTTTGTCATTAGATGTTGTATTGTTTGTCAAAGATAGAGTAGGGGTGACGAATTGTTGGGGGTGGGCTGTAATAAACTCTGATTTTTAATTTGCTAGACCAAAATGACAGCTGCGATAGATCTTTTTAGGGTTCCGTACCAAAATGGTAAAAAGGCACCCTTATGGTGAGACTATCTGTCTGTCTGTCACAGCTGGATATCTCAAGAACTACTAATGCTATCAACTTGAAATTTGGAATAGTTTTAGATGCCGTTTACCCAACTATTTTGCAAACAAGAAATAAATTTAAAAAAATATATCTTTTTTGCAACAGGGCCTGAAATGGCCAGGGTTTAAAAAAATCGAATGGAGTCTACTGCGTATCATATGAAAGAGCGCTGTTTGCATATTCTCAAACATTTTTTTTAGGCATCACAGTTTTCGACTTTTAATGAAAAATGTAAAAAAAAAAATACCGTTCCCCCCCTTATCTCCGAAGTTTGCATAGAGAAAAATCTGAAATTATTCTATGTGATAGAAGTTTATGTAAAGACTACAGGAAAAACGATGTCTCTAAATAGCACAGTTTTTCAGAAATCATATATACGTACGGAACCCTCGGTGCGCGAGTCTGACTCGCTGTTGACCGGTTTCTTTTTAAATAACACGATAAATAATTGATATTACAGAGACAACCCGACAACAGTGAAGATCCTCCTGTAGAGAATGATTGAGTGGTCCTTGGAGAGAGTCACTCGGTAACTAAGTAGATTATTTAGATACTTACTAGGTTATTTTTATCCCGGATTCAAATGTAATTTTAGCCTAGCAAATTAAAAATCAGAGTGCTTATTTAGGTTTGTATTTTCTGAGGTTAGCAAACAGTAATCGCGTTCAAGGTGAATCCGCAGCTGTACCCCGCGAAATTAAAATTTCCTTACGTTTTTTACAATTTGCAGGTCAGTGTCAGGTTGTATCTTGAACAAAATATGATTGGCGACTATAACAGTTATGTATTTACCGAATTATAATCATTAGAATCATTAATACATCTCTCTAAGTTAGATTTGTTCCCCAATGTCATGATAAGTCCTTCAATAGAACAAATCTAACTAAGAGAGATGTATTAATACTTTTAATGATTATAATTCGGTACATACATACCTGTTAGGTTAGGTTCATTTCTTAATCAAAATGTTTGCTCTCCAGGGTAGGTATGTTTATAGAATGGTCACCAATCTTCGGAACAACAATGGCAGGGCAGCTTCACCTCTCGGATGTGTTATTCTTAGCTAAGATTTGTCACTTATTTTCCGACTCAAGAATTAACTTTAAACTTTTCGATTACGTTTTTGTCATAAAATAATAAAAAACCATAACCTAGGCCTGTGCCTACCCACAGAGCGTGAAGCTAATCACATTGCGCTCAACTCAAACCAAGGGCATCTATACATGTACGTCCATTATTTAGATAACATAAAGCTGGTTCACACGCGAGCTCCGCCGCCCGGAACGAGCGACGAACCGACATCGCGATGGACCATGTGGAGGGGCCATTATTTTTGGTATTCGGAGGATAAATCTGGTAATAACTGACTGGCTGTCAGAGGTCGCACACAGTAAACTACTGTTGAGTTCAAAACTTCTTTGCGCTTTGAGTGATTTTTGGTAGGGGTTCGCGTCACCGACATGCTGTAGTGTAGCTGTAGTAAGTGCAGTTAAATTGATGACGTGAAAAGTTTATTTCAATACGTGAGTGACTCAATACTACTGGGGACCCTTTTTGCTTGGACGCCCACATATATTAATAAATAACCAAAGGCATGAAAATTCAATGCCATCTTAAAGAACAGCAGAAATGTCTAGTGCTTGTAACTCCATTTTTCAAACCAGAATACAGCGATAATGCTTGGTGACAGAAACAGATTTGGTAGGATTGTTTCTGCTGGAAAACTGTCACGCCTAATCTGGCTGGATGACGGAGATTCACTTCAATTTTACGTATGTATTTTGCCCCCCCTCCGCGTGGAGCAAGTAGCTGTAAACATTGTCCCTAATAATAATAACCAGATGCTACAAGCCCCTTGTTGTACAGTAATCAGTAGCGCCCTAAGCAGTCGCGCCAACTGTATAGGCCCGAAAAAAAAAAAGAAAAAAAAAATTTTTTATCCAGCAAATGTCAAAAATCCTTATCTAAGCCATGGTCACCGCAGTAATTCTAAGGAATGCAACTATTGGATGAACGAACAAACGATTCATTGCAAATCATTTCGGCTTCCGTATCACTTACTTAGACTTTTAGAAACGGCTTTGTTTATGTTTTTGTGTGGTGTGTGGACCCCTGCTGGGAAAGAGCCATCCTACCCTGTTCCTGTTTGCATTATTTTTGTAATACATTAAATTTAAATACAATAATAACTTATTTCATTAAGTTATTCCCATATTAAGCTAAGCTAAGGATTCATTACACATTAAAACCATTGCATTGAAAATAAATTTAAGTTAAAGTACAATTATAGTTATTAGGTTAAAATGCATTCGATTACATTTAATTATAATAATAAAACAATATTATTAAATGGTGACGAACTGGCATGCAGGTGTATCCACCTCTCCAACACCACCGAGTCAGTTTTAAGTATTAATAATTCGGAATTAGGTTTTCAGAGTAGTCATCAGCTACAAATGTTGAACCATAATATATTCTCATTGGTCATAGCGAAATGCAAAAACGATTTTCATATACTTATACAAATAAATAAAAAAAGAAAAAAAAATTGAAAGAAAGAAAGAAAAAAAAGACAGAAAGTGTCTGTTTGTAATGTCAAAATAAAAGCTTTTTACTAAATGCGTATGAACGTATAAACGGCTTACGTAAGTATAACGGGAACTTAAAACAAAAAAAAACAGTATTCAAATTTTTGTCGGTCTGTCTGTTTGTTCCGGTTTATCTCCGAAACGGCGGGACCGATTTTGACGAAACTTTCATTGACAGATAGCTGATGTTTTATAGAGTAACTTTTATTTTAGTAAAAAGCCATGCGGGTGAACCTGCGTGCAGCAGCGAGTAAAGTATAAAATGGGAAATAATAGCCATAATGTCCTGAATGGATCTTCAACCTTTTTGAAGTTAAGGACCCAGAATACTTTGATTTTGGTTCAGCGCGCGGCGGGCCGCAACACAAGGGAAATTGATTATATTACATTTTAAACTTATAAGTAGGTAAGTTATTAAAAAAAAACAACAACCATTGAAGTTATTTATGATACAATTTCACAAGGCTACAAACAGGAAATGATACTAATAAAATTCAATCATGAGATGTTTGACAATGTTTAGGTAATCTTAGATATCCAATATGGTAATATCTGCCCCAGTAGTAGATGTTGCAATTCTCAAACTAATTTCGCGCATTAGTCTAAGTCTCTGTCCATTTTGTTTTAATTTCTACACATAAATAAATAAATTTAATTTTGCCTAGCTATTGTCGGGCCGCCAAGGAAGCCACCGCCCGGGGGCCGCGGGTTGTAGACCTTTTTCCTAAATAATCCTCTACTAACCTAAACTTAACCTTTTTTGGGGTCCTAGAAAAGCCACTAAAATGAGGTCAAGTTCAAAGCAAATATTGAAGGCCGAATGGCCCATTTTCAAATATCCTTCCTTGTCATTATTTATTCATTCATTCACTCTTTCAAAGTCAATAAAAATAAATAGAATTCACACAATTTCCCCTCACATTCGTCCATATAATGGTCTACTAACTTTAAAACAAATCCCGGAATGTTCCTACATCATGGTCACATCACGACTCACAGTACACTGCCTAAAGAATGCTACGTCTAGTCGAAACAATGTTTAATTGCAAATCATTTCAAGTTCATTACTAACTTCCGTGTTGGACTGTGAACAGTTGTAAATAGTGATATTTTCTAAGAGAAAATTGTTGATAAGGGCCATTAAAGACACGATACTTTTGCCCCTTGGCCACGCTCAAGCGACACGCGTCTTGTGAAACTGACTGTCACTTGTCGCTTGACGCTAGGTGCGTCGCTCGAAGCCGCGAACGAGGTAAATAATTTCAAGTTCATTAGGTATAAACTTCCGTGTTGAAGTATGTGAATAATTGGAAATAGTGGCATTTTCCAAGGGAGAATCATATCACACTAATATTATAAAGGCGAAAGTTTGTGTATGTTTGTTACTTCTACACGCTCTAACGGCTGGACTAATTTTGATTTAATTTTTTTTTTTTTTTTTGGGTGGGAAATTATCAAATAACTTCTCCCGCTCTGGGCGGAGCGGGAGGGCGTGTCAGACTTTTACTGACTAAAACCCACCCGTGTTCCTTCCGTTGCCTGTGTGCCAGGGCCACGATATCCCTTTCGGACAAACTCGCAACCCCGGCAGGCATTGGTCCTAACGGACATTTTGTATGGAGGTAGCTGACACTCTGGATTAAGACATAGGCTACTTTTTATCCCGATATTCCCACGGGATCGAGACTTACGCGGGTGAAACCGCGGGGCGCAGCTAGTTGTTGATAAGGGCCTATGGCCATAGCAGATACGATACTTTTCCTCCGTGGCCACGAACTGCACGCTTAAGCGACACGCGTCTTGTGACAGGCGACTGCGGCAAATCAAATGAAAGAAACGTGGCACGCTCTAAACAACTGTAGAGCGTGCCACGAGTGACAGCGACGCGTCTTGCGAAGCGGAGCGGGACGGACTGAAACTGCTGACGCGCGCGCTTATCGCTTGACGCTAGTTGCATCGCTCGAGGCCGCGAATGGGGTAAATCATTTCAAGTTCATTATAAACTTCCGTGTGGACTGTGAGTAGTTGGAAATAGTGTCATTTCCCGAGGGAGAATTGTAGATAAGAGCCATTAAAGACACGATACTTTTAGCATCGGCGACCAGCGATTATCTACCAGCCTGCACTCATGCACTATGCCCGCGTGGTGGGTTACAGCCCACTCACAGAGAGGAGGCCTTTGTCACAGCAGTGGGGACGTTATAGGTTGACTTTGGTATGATCAGCGGATGTCGGAAGCCCGATACAGCGACTGGGTTTAGAACAAACGAGCGAATGCACATTCTATCCCCACTCTACCAAATTTTGTGTAAAAACTGACAGAGCGTTCTTTTGTAGGTCTAGGTATCCATACAACATACATACACATCCACTTGTAACTCGGAGAAACACATCTGACATACGGTTTCTAGTGAAAACAGCACAATCACAGATTGGATGTCCTGAACTTCTTTCTAAGCTGTCTCTGAATGTTCCACCTCGACATTCTCGTTTGAGAAATCATAATCATAAAATTCTTTATTTCTCCTCACAATGACAAGCTTAATCTAGGTTTCACATAATAACTTGGTTTTTTTTTAGCAATGTGAGGAGCTGGTGTCTGAGGTAGGCGTAAAGTGCCTGTATTACAAATCACCGGGTTCCCACCCCACGGAAGATCAGAAAGTTTTACTTAAATATATGAAATTACATCTAACGTTACAGTTATGGAGACTAAAAACTAAAGTTATTATAATTTTGGGGGTAGAAGTTAAAAATAAACTATAAACAAAAAGTTAATCAGGGCGCCTATATCTGTGTGTATGTGTGTGTCTATGAGAGTGTATAATGTTAGTGTGTAGTGTTGAGTGTCAGGTGTAGTGTGCCGATGTGTACTCGTACGTGAAAGGGTTATGGTGCAAGTTATAAACTTATATCGTGCCAATTTAATTTGGATGAAGTAGACTTTCTGTAACAATATAATCCATTTTTTTTAACCAGCCCGAAACCAAAGGCTTGCATTTGGTTTTTGGCAAGGGATATAGGGTTAAGGCTCGATTTACCTTATTGTATAAATTTGGACCCTGGTAGCAGAAAAACCGATGTGCAAACTTAGTTTTGAAATCTTCTTCATACTCCTTACGCTCGCACAGTTTACCGTAGCAATTCTTATACGATTCGCTCAGTCAAAGCATTTAGTGTCGCCGCACACGGGCTTCACGCCACAGCCACAAACGCCGCCACGAGAAGCTAGTTTATGTAAAGTATACGTAGCGTGTGGCGGCCACCGGCGTCAACCGTGTGCGGCGAGTCCATATAAAATGTATGAAAACTACAGGAAATATGCCGGTGGCGTCGTTTTGTGGTTGGTGGCCGGTGGCCCGTGTGCGGGGACCCTTAATCAAATTGTTAAGATTGAACACCCCTCAATCGATTTGTTTGCAAGCAGCTTACTTACTACTTTATTACTACTGTTTTATCTAAATACTGTATTGTTTCTGATACATTATAATAGTGGTTACGCATGCATTTTTGTCGATGCAGGTAATTAATAGTTAATGTAATTTTATAATTAGTGTTATGCTTAATGAATACTTTAAAAAAATTTTACAACAATACTCCATTGCTAACTGTGGAGGCTTGTAAATGGCTTGTCGTGTTTTTAAATTACCTCTGTACTGATAGCTGTAAGCCACCCAAACACAAAATAAAATAAACTCAAACCTTCTTCCAAAGGGGGAAGGCAAAATCCTAAAATTATACAGTACTAAAATTTTCTATCCATACTAAAATGTCAATATATCAAGAAAATAATGCTCTTGTTTTAGTTCTGATTGTAGATTCTTTTGGTTTAAACCCATCTTCACAAAAAACGAGTCGCCAAAACGGGAAACGTTCGCCAAAAGACGGTGTCATCCAAAAGCTGTCAAAAGTAGTCGTCAAAACGCGATGCAGTCGCCAAAACCGCGATGCAGTCGCCAAAACCGCGATGCAGTCGCCAAATCGCTAATCACCGATGTGAAAACCTTAGGCATCTATCCCATCTACCGGCGATTAATGAGAAGCGAGTAGAGTTAGCAACTACAAACGAGTGGCGAACAGCGATTGCGGGACGGCGACGAGCGATTACTCGCTGGAATGCGTATGTACCAAGCGTGAGTCCATTGCCATTATCGCCACGCTTGGTAGGCGGGTTAGCGATCGCAGTATGGTATTAAAATGCTTAGAAAACGCTGCTGCCCATTCTGTAGTAAGTCCCTCAGTCGCCTGATTAAAATAATATTTTGTATGCTAATTCTGTTGATTATTTTATACTATTTAAAAGCTAGTATTTAAGTACCTAAACATAGTAATGTTTAAGGACTAGCCTAGGAAAAAAATGGAAAAAAAAACAAAATTGAGTTTCTGACTGAATTTCACGTGGTGTCTCAGCCGCTCAAACATCCGTCATATGGATCCCTTTTAGTTACCGGGGACATAGAATCTTTTGTACGTTTCTTGAGCGAGAAAAGCGTTGACAGCTAGTCGCTTCCTTGTCGGCGGGCGGTGGAACTGGTACCTCAGGCTAGCGGGATATTAAATAATATACGACTTAGGTTATTCTATCTGAGATTTTGACGTAACCCAAATGAAGTGTTTGTCTTTCTATAGGTTTATCTAATAAACCTTAGATCTATTCTCGGTGTCAATTTATTTTTGAAAGGGGTCTTAAATTACCTAGACAGTTTAGAAGTTTTTTCAATAGACAATCAGTAAAAGGTACTCGTAGGTTTAAATCTTTCGGTTTATTTCGGACAATTTTTCACATTAACCACTGGACCGTACGACGAATATTTGTTAGCAGTGGCGTAGCTAGATAACTAAAGGCCCTGGGGCAAAAAATAAACTAGGGCCCCAACTAAACTATTTAAAATCATTTGCTCTGTATTCGTCGTAATTCACTAGACTCGCGCGCATGTAAATTCACTAGTAGCGTTTTATAGTCACGCTGTTTAAGCGCGCTGTTCGACGGCGGGACTGTGAAACCAGCCTTCCGCCCCAGAGCGGGAGAAGTTATTTGATAATTTCCCACCCAAAAAAAAAAGCCTAAGAATACAGGGGAGTTCCCCGCAAGTTTCAAACAGACGTTCGAGACTTGTTGGGAATTCCCCTGTATTTTTTCAAATAAGTGGCCACAATTAAAGTCGCTTTCCTGGAATCTTGTTTATTTATATTCCGAATGTGGGAGAAAATTTCACTAGTTCAATTTATAGTTTGTAAGTCATAGTCCGAGGGGCCCCCTGAGCTTGGGGGCCTCGGGGCACTGCACCGTCTAGCCCTCCGGTAGCTACGTCACTGTTTGTTAGCTTCCTCTATTAATTTTTCACGTTTTACTATTGTTTTTTGTGATGCGTAGATAATTACAGTTTTTTTTCTATGCCCTACTTATATACCTGCACTATGAGATACGTCAAGGATCATAACCATTCTCAAACGATCTCTAACTAATAATCTTGTCTTACCATCTTCACCCACACATAATTTATGTCTTTTTTAGCGCAAAAAGTAACATTTATGTATAAATTAGCACTATTTCATATAGGATAGTGAAACTTGTAAGTATTCCCGGATGTTATGCAGACTATACGGTTCGCGTAACATAAACCGCATTTATTGGTGTGCAGACTGCTGGCGGGTCTTTATTCGTGTGCAGTCGCTTTTTTTAAACAATGAGTTTTAACATAGACAAAGAATTACTAATTTATTTTTCAATACAGTTGTTAAACATGGCGTACTTTCAGAGGCTATAATTATGATTCGAAAATTAAATCTTTTGCATAGTCAACTTTCTGTTACGCGGTCGAGACATTTGTTTTTTTTTTCTTCTTTTTGGCTTCGCACGGTTTGTGCATTTAGCCAGTGTCATGTAAAATTCGGTAACAAGTAAAAGGTTATTTAAATAATTATGAAATGAACTCCACTCAATGCATGATAAAGATGATTGATGATATCCCGCCCCACTCCCCTCGAGTTTAAGTAAAGACGCGGCACTTTACTGAAACCTCGCGCGGACTTCTTGAGAGAACTTAAAGTGATGTTGCACTGTTTTGTTTCATTTGCCTACATTAATGCAGGTTCACGAACACTTAATGGTTAATAATCCACCAGTATTACACATTAATATTCGGCTAAACACAAATAGAAAATAAAACAAAACTGCTAACATGACGCTTCACTTTCCCGCCAAGAAGTCCGAGACTTTTGTTTACGAGCTCTATCATTCGTTTTGCAGTTGAGTTTTAAATTTTTAAGTCAATTTAAAAAGTTTAGTAGCAAGGAGTTTTCATACATAGAATAAAATGGGATAGATTATAGACGACGACAAATGAATGAGTCCGTACGTCTTAGCATTGAATTCTCAAAAGTCTTTTAAATGGTTGTTTAATATATATAAATACCAGTTTTAATTTAATTATTTTCATATCAAAATTTGTCAAAATCGAATAGGCTGTTTACGTTGTAAAATAAAATATGTCAAATAAATTATTCTTTGATTTGTTTTTTACTATTTCCCACAAGTGTATTGACAAACGTCGTATGATGCACGGGTGTTTAGGTTATTGCATTTTTCCACCCTTGTATCACAATGTACTATTTATTATTGTACCTACGGCTTTATAACTAGTGTGGCTAGTAAAGTTTGCAATTCACTTTTTTGCCCGACTACGGTAAATTATCCAAAAGGAAAGGTTATATTTTTGATGAGTAATATCTTTCCTCTCGCTGTCTGTGGGAGCGATTTCGTGAAAAGAAAGAAAGAAGAAAAATAATTTCATTTGTCACAGAAACCATAAACTCGAGTAGGTAAACATTACACAAAACACATCTAGTTTATAATCACGAGCACAAAAAAACAAATAGTCGGCAGCTGCACGTCATGACTGTGACAAGAAGGCTTGCACTCAGCATGATGCTGTGCTATGGACTCACAGCACAGCGCTGATTTTCAGTGGTCACCCGAAAAATACGTACGGAACCCAAGTCAGGTTTAATGAGTTGTACATAATATTAATAGGTAAAAAAAAAAAAAAAACTAACTGTAGGTACTTCAAATGTAATGCCTATACAACCAAATATAAATATAATAATAAATATGATTAAAAAACATAAAAAATAATCCGCTGGCATCACCATGCACAAATAAAGGAAAAAAGGACGGAAGTGTCTAACAGGAAGTGACAGCTTGAGCACGGAATAAGTAAGTACTTTTTAATAGCATGGAATTAGTAAGTACTTTATAATAGCATGGAATTAGTAAGTACTTTATAATAGCATGGAATTTGTGTACTCATGGAATTAGTGTATTCATGGAATTGGTGTACTCATGGAATTAGTGTATTCATGGAATTAGTGTACTCATGGAATTAGTGTACTCATGGAATTAGTAAGTACTATATAGATTGTGAGAGCAGTGGTGGTCCAGTGGTAACGTCCCCGACTTACGAGTTGTAGGTCGTGGGTTCGAACCCAGGCAGGCGCTTTACTTTGTGTAAATAATTTCATCACCACCGCTCTCAAAACGGTGAAGGAAAACATCGTGAGGAAACCGGCATGTCCTAGAACCAAAAATTCAAAGACATGTGACATCTACCAACCCGAACTGGGCCCTCGTGGTAGATTTACAGCCCACTCCCTCTCGAAGAGAGGAGGCCTGTGTCCTAGCGGTGGGAACAGTATAGGCTGATTATGATGATGATATAGATTGTAAGTAGAGGGGGTCAAATTTCGACCAGCACTAGTAATGAATAAATATTACAGTATTTAGCTTTTTTAAATTTTGAGGTTACTTTCTGTCGCTGCTCAGCTGCTTATTTATTACCAAGGTGAGGGTGTCAGATCTTACAGACCACATGCGACTACTGTAGGGCTCGTTTTGTTTAAATGTCGGGTTGTTTGGAAATAATTTTAGATGCATCAAACAAAAAGGTGGAGATCGAAAAACAGCATCAAAGGCAAAGGTTTTTAAAACTAAACAATTTTTCAAGAAAATGCTAAAACATCTGGTGATTGACTGACAATCCGTCTGTCAAGCGTGGCGTTTATGACAATTACTTCTTTGACCAGTAATTCAAAATCAGCCTATAAATGTTGCCACTACTGAGAACACAGGCCTCTTCTCTGTGATAGGGAATCCCAGTCACTGGTACTTGTTGACATGCCTACACTGTCCTCCCTTACCTATTAACACTGTCATTTGAAAACATTGTAAAAGGCAAATTATTTATTAAAGGGTAACCGTGGAGTTTCTTGCCGGCTCTTCTTCATAGGAAACGACGACGAACGATGTTTCATAAGTGGCCATGTAGGTTTAAATGAAATAAAATATTTTGAATTTGAATTTGATTGAAGGTAAAATTAGTACGGCGATTTGGTCGCTTTGCATGGTGAAATATTGTTATGCTAGCAAAAATATTGCAAAAAGAAATGAAAAAAAAAAACCGGCCAAGTGCGTGTTGGACCACGCACAGTGAAGGATTCCGTAGTAGGATGAATTTATCCCAAAAACAACCTTAACATTGTAGTTGTAAAACATACACACCGATTTATGTCACGGTCATTTCTCCAACTGCAAATTTAAGTTGGTCGACTATTACTCGTTAGCTTGTCTGTGATAGTTTTCCTTTTAATTTAAAAACAACCATTTAGCTGGCAGGGGGGGGGGGGTACACTTGACTCTAACAAAAATTTGCACTGTAAAGCTTAATATTACGCAAACGGATCCCTGAACCTAAAAACATACGAGACAAAAAAAACATCATTCCCACTTTACGTCCATGCAATATTTTTTAACGGCCCATCCAAGAATACCCCATACTATGGTATAGGCAAGTAAAAAAAATATTATCCCCACTTTACGTACAAGGAAAAAAACCCTACAAATTTAGTTTTTCAAGATTTTATTTTCCTTTTTTTTCGGCGTGATTAATATGTATATCCATGCCAAATTAAAGCTTTCTAGTACTAAGGGTATCTGAGCTAAGCTGGCGACAGACAGACGGACAAGCAGATGGACATGGCGAAACTATACAGTATGTTAAAGAAGTTGCGTGCCATAGCTTAGGGGTAAAAAAAAAATTGCACGATCAACCTACTTTAGTACTACCTATTTACCAACGCGTTCGATAGTAGGTATTGTAATTAAAGCATTTAAACAAATAAAATAATTTTAATTCTAAACGATTGCTATTTTCAGTTAGTAGGTACTAAATTAGGTTATTTTATTTTTTGAATTTTTTTTTTATTTTTCCTGGGTTCCTTTATCGATACTGAACCTAACCCTAAGCTATGGCACGCAATTTCTTTAAATAATAGAATACTATTTATTATGTACACTATAAAAAATACAGATATAAATGTAGACATTTTACATTTATGGTGACACAATGGGCGGTCTTATCGCTAAAAGGGTAACTATAAGGGTTCCTTGTTGGCTATGGAACCCTAAAAACTGGTCATGCATAGCAAAATCAGCCTAAATGTTTCCACTGTTGGAACAGCCCAGCAATGGAGCTTTTGGGCTGGTCAGGCCAAGCCTCCTATTTGTGAGGGGGAGTGGGCCGTAATCCACCAGATGGACCCAGTGCGTGTTGGTAGATGTCAAATTAATGTCTTGTTCATTTTTGGTTTGCTCACGAAAACTATATGGGTTCCTTGTTGACTACGGAACCCTAAATAGTCGGCCATTTTGGTCTGATAAAAATACATAAAAGGATTGCATTGTATCAGGTGCTACATCCCTTCCACAGCGTAATAAAAATATATTAGCGGAGGTTATCTATGATGTTTTCCTCCATTTATGGTAACGTGGGGTTTGCTGTAAAAGCTTTGTTTTTATTTAATATTACTCTCTTTCACAACACTGTTATTTTTGTGTCTGCATGGTGTGTTATCAACTTATCACGGTATTAGCAGGAATATATGTTTTTTAGGGGGCTCGTGGCTAAATGATAAAAGCCACACGTGTCGATCGAAGGGCCATGTGTATCTTTTATTTTATTTTATTCGGGACACTTATACAGTGTTCTTATACAATATGAAATTGAAGGCCATTTACAAATTTCCACTGATAAACACTAAAAACAAAAACGAGAAAAAAAAGGTCGGTACAAAATATATATAACATAAATGACTTCACTCTAATATTATAAAGGCGAAAGTTTGTGAGTGTGTGTGTGTGTTTGTTACTTCTTCACGCTCAAACGGCTGGCCCAATTTTGTATGGAGGTAGCTGACACCCTGGATTAAGACATAGGCTACTTTTTATCCCGATATTCCCGATGTGTATATTCAGATGTATAAACGTTGGTGAAGCAAAAGGATTATGTAAGGAGCGTAGCAGGTGGCGTTTTAGTTTCTGCCTACCCCCATGGGAAGAAAGCGTGAGTTTATGTGTGATCTTTTTCTCCACCTCCGCTTCCGCCTCTGCTACAAATCTCCGTTACAAATCTAAACCACAACCCCACTTGCCCCCTCAAAACCAGTGGTGATAGCCTTCTTGATACTAATACGGACGCTACTAATTTCGGACAGGCTCCATATCTTGCACAAATCCTGCTCGTTACCATCTCATCATCAGCTGTAGACCGTCAGGTTTGCAACCATGCATGGTAACAGACTGGTCAATAGTATTGTTTCCGTATTGTATAGGGCAATGCATAAGCGGTAGCGGGTTTAAAATGAGTGGTAGTTTATTTAATGGACATGCTTCTAATCGACTGTTAGAGTCAAGTGTTCACCCCCCCCCCTGCCAGCTAAATGGTTGTTTCTAGGTACCTGAAAAAAATCATGGCAGTAGTGTATACAGCGTGTTACGGAAAGTGTATATAAAAACAAAGGCACGGATTCTTTTGCTGATAACAAACTACATGGCAACATTTTTTTAATAATACTTACATCATTATAAAGTTAAGAATCATTTAAATAATAAAAATCAAATGTTTCCAATTGAATTCTACACATCACTAGACCAAATCACCTATTCGGTAGACGTTTTAATCCATTCGTTTGATCCCGCCGCCGCGTGTTCGTGCGGCGCCGCGCCGTGTCGCAGAGCTGTGGCAGGTGTGTGTATGTACTAAGCGCACAGACAAAGATAATGGATACTGACCCTCGTAGTGCGGTGACACGTTTGTTATGATTTAAATGTAATAACCTATAGAAATGAAAAAATTACAAACATTTACAAAGTTACTCTTTTTGAGCTGAAATTTTGTACAGAGATTCTGAACCAGCGGGCTAATTGCATAACACACAATCAGTAGGAATCGGTTTCAATTTGACAGTTCAACAAAATTCATTGCGTTATTTATGTTGTTGAGCAGACAAATTTTTCTAACATATGAAGCAATGGATTAACAAACTGTGTTACGCAATTAGGGTGCAGATGCACTCTTCACCCGCTTTGTATGGATATACCGGTATACCCTTTCCGTAACACGCTGTATAACTAAACTATAGGGACTTCTTGGCGGGAAAGTGAAGCGTCATGTTAGCAGTTTTGTTTTATTTTCTAAAATTTGTGTTTAGCCGAATATTAATGTGTAATACTGGTGGATTATTAACCATTAAGTGTTCGTGAACCTGCATTAATGTAGGCAAATGAAACAAAACAGTGCAACATCACTTTAAGTTCTCTCAAGAAGTCCGCGCGAGGTTTCAGTAAAGTGCCGCGTCTTTACTTAAACTCAAGGGGAGCGGGGCGGGATATCATCAATCATCTTTATCATGCATTGAGTGGAGTTCATTTCATAATTATTTAAATAATTTTGTACTTGTTACCTAATTTTACACGACACTGGCTAAATGAACAAACCGTGCGAAGCCAAAAAGAAAAAAAAAAAAAAAAACTAAACTATAAGTAAAACTGTTCCAGCTAAGTATAAGGCCTTACAAGTTAACGAGTAATAGTCGACCAACTTACATTTACTATAATTATGTACTACGAGTATCAGTGGCGAAGGGTGATTTAATGAGAGAGGTAAGCCGGAGCAAAAAAATCGTGTCTATACAAAATAAACTCGTCATGACATAGACGATATAAAGACAAAAAATGTAATGTAGGCGTTTTGCAATGTTTTAATTTAATGATGTATTAAATACCTACAGTGTGATTATATTATTTGGCATTATTAAACACTACTGACTGTGCCATTTTTCAATGACGATAGAGTGATTGTGTTTCGAATTTCCGAAGGGAAGCCGGTAGGAATCGTGTTATAGGGTTATTTCGCCTCTGACGAGTATTACTTCTATGTATACTATTTTTATTTTTCTACACATACATAACATCACGCCTGTAATCCCCGAAGGGTTAGGCAGACGTGTACCTATAGTACACCCACATTTCGCCAGTTATGTTTTAAGTCCCATGTAATAGGGGGCGAGCCTATTGCCATCAACCGGGCACAAATCCAGACTCCGGGCTGCTACTGAGAAATTCCTAATGGAAAATTCAAATAACACTCTGCCTGACCTGGGAATCGAACCCAGGACCTCATGCTCAACAGTCGCGCTTGCGACCACTAGACCAACGGGGCAGTTTTATTTTTCTTTTTTATTATTATTTTTTATTATTATTTTTTATTATTATTTGCAGTTGGAGAATTGACCGTGACGTATATCGATGTATGGAAGAACATGTTTTTCAACTACAAAGTTAAGTTTGTTTTTGGGGTAAATTAATCCCAACTAGGAATCCTTCATTGTGTTCCTTTCGAACTCGCTACCAAGTCCACCTCGCGCCACTTTCATAGTTAACGTTTAACCCGGCGGCCGCTCCGATAAGGCGCGTCCCTGTATTTATGTGAGAGCGAACCATGGGCCGTAAATCTGTGCATGCGACCTGCCTTATGCGGCCGAATAAATTAACTGTTATCTTTCTATTATACCTAGAAATTCAAAAGTTTTAGCGCTTTATTAAATCCCTTAAGAGGGGCCTTCCCGGTCCGTCTATCGTCGACGCGAGCATGGTCGAAAAGTTTGTTGTTTCATCCAGTGCAAGTGAAAACTATTAACAAACGAGTGAGAACGCGATAACATTGAACGAAAAATAATGTGCGGAAATTTCATAAAACTTGTTCCAGGAAATACGTGTTTTTGAGTAAGCCTTACCAGTTTGTGAAATAAATGTCATTTAGAATCTCCGTTACATTTGCAAGGTTTCTATCGTAATGTTTTCTTAATATTTACAATTTATGAGTACATTATGAATGGCCAAAGTTCAGGTAAAATTTGTGCAAAAAAGCAGATTTTTGCAGGCTTATACTGAATTTGTTTTTCAAAATTTTTATTTTCTGCTTGCATAGAAACCTAGATATAGTGCACAAGATACCTATTAGTTCAAAACTTTCAAAGAAAGATGTGTTACAACGCCATAATCACGTACGAGCGTTTGTATGAAAAGTATGTCGGGTTGGCCGCCCTTTGGGCACGCCACAATTGTGGCGATTAGTCTCCTCTTTGAGGAGTGGCTGGAGAGGCGCCACGGCGTCCTCACCTTCCGCCTGACGCAGGTCCTCACCGGACATGGATGTTTCGGGAGGTTCCTGTTTAGGATTAAGCGGGAGGAAACGCCCGGGTGTCACCACTGTGTGGATCGCCCGGAGGACACGGTGGAGCATACGGTGGAGGTCTGCCTAGCTTGGGCGGAGCACCGCCGTGTCCTCACGGAGGCGATCGGCGGCGGCGATCTCTCGCGTCCGGGCCTGGGTCAGGCCATGGTTCGGAGCGAGAGTGCATGGGAGGCCGTCACCTCCTTCTGCGAAGCAGTTATGCTAGCGAAGGAGGAGGCGGAACGCGTGAGGGTGAGACAAGGTTCGCGCCCTCGCGCCCCTAGTCGCCGCAGGAGACGCCCCGGGCGTCGGGAGTCGCAAGCCGATTTCCGGCCACCGTAGGCGCGGGCCTGCGGACGGTGAGCGATGGGTAGCTCGCCGTCCGATAAGGACCAGGCCCGGGTCGACGGCGCGTTGTGTTCCACGCGCGCCTCAAAGAGATGTCAGCACAAACTGACGGGGTTCGTTAGGACCAATGCCTGCCAGGGTTGCGAGTTTGTCCGAAAGGGATATCGTGGCCCTGGCACACAGGCAACATTTGTTATTGCAGTACTCGGCTGAAAATCAGCCTCGGCTACGGCTCGGGTGTTAATTCCGCCTCGAATGCAATAACAAACATTCTCCACTTGTATCAAAATGTACTATTTTACTTGCTACACGCGAAAAGAACGATGCCCTGAGCTTCTTCATAAGCTCAAAGAAGTCGGTTACTCTGTTCTCAGCAAACATCTCAGTCGTACTATTAGTTGTTAGTTATTTTAAACTGCAACAGTTGCCATTCTTGGCACGTGCAAGAGCTCCGGGATCTCCGGTAGCCCGCAACAATGCTACTCCCTGCTAGCTGGTCCCGGGGATCACAGTATCTCTCCCTTATCGCTGTGTCGCTAATGACGACACAAGACCACACCGTGCTGCTGTTATCCCGGACGCTGCTGAATTCTGAGCTAACCTACAGTACCCGATCCATGTGACCCTTGAATTGCCCATTCTGCCACCCTTTACACCCCCCGTAAACAACAGAGCCTGCGGGTCTATTCCGAACATAAATCCGAAGTATCGGCCGATTGGTCGGCCGTTTCTTGACTACGGCAAAGACAGTCGAAGAGATAATGCCAAAGTCAAAAATGTGATTTGAAGTCGGGTAAGGACTCAAAGTAAAAAAAGGAAACTTTGGAAGTTTAATAACGGTCGAATACTCGGCCGATACTTCGGATTAGCGCTTCGGAGTAGAGCCCCAGCACTACATAGTCCTTTTTATTTCTGACTTTACGCCCGAACATTTATACGAGTATAATCCCTAAAATATGGAAGTAAAGTGTCTTTAAACGGCGAAATGATAAATTAATAATGATATCGACCCCGGTCAGTCTCACAAAATCCACCGCGGTTACATCAAAGCCTCGTTACGTCACACCCAGACGTTAATAGTTTATTCAGAACACGTCAGATGGCGCTTTTGCACGCCGCCGGATGTGATGCGTGTGCGCACGGACGGCGACTACATTATCGAGCAGCGACCTATTTTTATGGCGGTTTTTAATTTATTTCGTACTGTATAAAAAGGGCTATAGGTTTTTAGGGTTCCGTACCAAAATGGTAAAAAGGAACCCTTATGGTGAGACTAAGTCTGTCTGTCTGTCACAGTTGGATATCTCAAGAACTACTAAGGCTATCAACTTGAAATTTGGAATAGTTTTAGATGACGTTAACCCAACTATTTTGCAAACAAGAAAGAAATTAAAAAAGTATATCTTTTTTGCAACAGGGCCTGAAAGGGGGTCTTAAAAGTTCGAATGGAGTCTAGTCGGGCATGTGGCATGTTTTCACATTCTCAAACATTTTTTTTTAGGCATCATAGTTTTCGACTTTCGAAGAAAAATTAAAAAAAAATACTGTTCCCTTATCTCCGAAGTTTGCATAGAGAAAAATCTGAACATATTCTATGTGATAGAAGTTTCTGTAAAGATTACAGGAAAAATAAAACGATGTCTCTTAATAGTACAGTTTTTCAGAAATCGTCAACAACCTATATAATATATGTACGGAACCCTCGGTGCGCGAGTCCGACTCGCTCTTGACCGGTTTTTTTTGCAGGCTGTTGGTTGGATTGGTGTGGTTGTAAAAGGGAAAATTATGATTGTGAGCATTGACACATACAACTTGATTCAATATTTTGCTGTCAATTGATAAACATAGCTTCTGATCATCTGCCTAGCCCATAAATATAATATTTCTATGGCCTAGCCTTTTCCCAATTATGTCGGGATCGGCTTCCAGTCTAACCTAATGCAGCTGGATACCAGTATTTTACATGGAGCGACTGCCTATCTGACCTCCACAACTCAGTTACTGGGTAATACTCTGCAGTAACTGAGTCAACTGTCAAAGGTCCACGAATAGCAGTCGGGACCAACGGCAAAGACGTCCACGGCTGGATATAGGCCTCCCCCAAAGAGGCGGTTTGCCATAACCGCCACGCATGGCGGGCGTGTTGGCGATCGCAGTATAATGTTAAAATGCATAGAGAACGCTGCTGCCCATTCTCTAGTAAGTTCCTTAGTCGCCTTTTACGATGACACACACGGGAAGAAAAAGGGTGGTGCTGTTCTTTACGTCCGGCACCACACGGTCGAGGCGTGTAATATTAATTTGATTTGATTTAAAACCTAGTAGGACACGTGTCACGTCATAGAATGTTCTAACCGTGTCTCTGCATTGCATTCTGCTTTTAGAATCCTACAAAGTAAATGTACTTTACTATGTGGAACTCGGATAAATAAAACAACGGATACCTTGATAGTGTATAAATATTCGCATTAGATCTTGGCGTGGTCTGAATACTCCTCAACTAAACATATATTTTTTTCTTTTTAGTTACGGGCTTGTTTGCAGCTGGCTACGGAGTGCCTTTGCTGCGTCACCGGACATTGGTGGGGCCTGAAGGGTATCTCGCCGGGTTGAATATAAAAATTTAGTAGCACAGCTAAGGGCGTCCCATAGTAGGACTAGAACCTAGGCTTAGGGCGCTACTGACTACTGTACAAGAGGGGGCTTGTAGCACCTGTTTATTATTATTAGGGACATTTTATTAATACTACTTGCTCCGCGCGGGAGGGCCTTGCCCTCAAGGAACAGCGGGGAAAAGCTAAACGTACATATTCGTTAAAATTATTGATAATCAACGGAGACTCTTAACATCGCGATTCAGGAGTGTGACGTAAAAAACAACGCCATCTAGTTACCTAAATATAACTAAATTTCTTTAAACATACTTTCGTTGCACAAAATTGAATGCGAACAGTAAAGAGAGTCCGGGATACAGCAATGCAAGACCACACAAGTTTTTATCAACGCCTTTTATACCTCGTCTAAGCGGTCGTGTGTACCCATTATAAGTAGTCTATGTTAGAAAAAACCCCATAGCTTCCCGGACGAGACACATCTGGGCCAGGTATGCAGGTGAACGCCTCACTTGGCCATATGTGGTCTAGGAACAGGTCTTGAACCTGCTCACACTGGGCTAATGGCAAAATTATCTTTTTATCATAATTATGTGCATGTTTTTAACGGGCTGCATTTGCGTAGTAATGGGATATTTGTAAGTTAAAAAATAGTGGAGAGGCGATCAGGGTTCTGGGTTCCATATATTTTTAGGGTTCCGTACCCAAAGGGTAAAACGGGAACCTTATTACTAAGGCTCCGCCGTCTCTCTGTCGGTCCGTCTGTCACCAGGCTGTATCTCATGAACCGTGATAGTTAGACAGTTGAAATTTTCACAGATGATGTATTTCCGTTGCCGCTATAACAACAAATACTAAAAAACAGAATAAAATAAATATTTAAGGGGGCTCCCATACAACAAACGTGATTTTTTTGCTGGTTTTTACTCGATATTGATAACGAAAACAGGTAGACGCTTGAAATATTCACAGAATATTTAGTTA
Source organism: Tiliacea citrago (assembly GCA_963921375.1). Classification (NCBI taxonomy): domain Eukaryota; kingdom Metazoa; phylum Arthropoda; class Insecta; order Lepidoptera; family Noctuidae; genus Tiliacea; species Tiliacea citrago. The sequence continues at coordinate 12,206,158 of OY992807.1, read as the reverse complement.
TATATTCACTTTAAAAATAAATAATTAAATTAAAATAAAACAAATATTTAAGGGCGGCTCCCATACAACAAATGTGATTTTTTTGCCATTTTTTTTAGATAATCGCGGAACCCTTCGTGCGTGAGTCCGACTCGCACTTGGCCGGTTTTTTTAAACTGCTTAAGGGTGTTATCTTGTTTGTCCCAAGTTCTGAACTTGGGTCCTTGGTATGATCTCAATGCGGGGAATTTCTGAGTACGTAATAATAATAATCTCGCATAGTGAGGAGGTTCCTCTCAGCAAAGCCCTGATCACCGGCAGCTTGGACCTGAACTTATGTGAAATAAAATATTTTGATTTTGATTATGACACCATAGGGTAAAATATGTTTTTTAGTTGGTAATAAATTAAGCTTAGTTTTTGTTTTTGTAGAATGGCATCGCGCAGGTCAACCTAGGAGGTTGTTGGCTGCTTAACCGGGCTATCCCGTGAATGCCTTAATAAATTAAGGCCTCCAGTCAGAGCATACAACTTAAACTAAGCGACTACACGCACCACACAGGTAGTGCCCTGAGGCATCCCCTGTGGGGTACGGACGTCGGCTTAGGGAGTCGCTAGGGGAGGGCAGCAAGGGACAGGCTGGATCGGATCAAGGTTATTTTTTAGAGCTCGGTTACTAAAATATAGTGAATGATTTTTATATGGGTGGTAGGATTTTAGGGCCTGCAACGAAACTATGGTAGATAGAGCAAAGTGGAAAAGATCAAATACTGCAATTAAATATTGTCATGTCGAAGGACTTTTTTGCTAGTATAGTCACGTAAGCTGGTGTAAAATGGTTAAAAAAAACCGGCCAAGTGCGAGTCGAACTCGCGCACGAAGGGTTCCGTACCATTATCTATAAAAACGGCAAAAAAATCACGTTTGTTGTATGGGAGCCCCCCTTAAATATTTGTTTTATTTTAATTTAATTATTTATTTTTAAAGTAAATATATAACTAAATATTCTGTGAATATTTCAAGCGTCTACCTGTTGCCGTGATCAATATCGAGCAAAAAAATCACGTTTATTGTATGGGAGCCCCCTTAAATATTTATTTTATTCTATTTTTTAGTATTTGCTGTTATAGCGGCAACAGAAATACATCATCTGTGAACATTTCAACTGTCTAACTATCATGGTTCATGAGATACAGCCTGGTGACAGACGGACAGACAGACAGACGGCGGAGTCTTAGTAATAGGGTTCCCGTTTTACCCTTTGGGTATGGAACCCTAAAAACGGCAAAAAAATCACGTTTGTTGTATGGGAGCCCCATAAATATTTGTTTTTATTTTAATTTAATTATTTATTTTTAAAGTAAATATATAACTAAATATTCTGTGAATATTTCAACAGGTAGACCTGTTGCCGTTATCAATATCGAGCAAAAAATTCACGTTTGTTGCATGGGAGCCCCTTAAATATTTATTTTATTCTAATTTTTAGTATTTGTTGTTATAGCGGCAACAGAAATATTATACATCATCTGTGAAAATTTCAACTGTCTAACTATCACGGTTCATGAGATACAGCCTGGTGACAGATGGACGGACAGACAGACGGCGGAGCCTTAGTAATAGGGTTCCCATTTTACCCTTTGGGTACAGAACCCTAAAAAGCATAATGATGGAAGTTTGCTTATAAATACATACACAAGTTCCCACGCTATAATTACATATTAACGGTAATACCGTAAAAAACTTTGTGCATATAAATAAACTCGTTTATTAACTTAGTATCGATCGCCACATTAGATATGAAAGCATAGTGATGTAAATTACAAATATTTATATAGAGCGGTAGTTTATGGGCGCAGAAAAAAGGATCAGCCGTAACGGCACTTAGCAGGTAGTGATGGGGAAAATATCGATAATTTGGTTTGTCGAAATGGTTTTTGTTTTACCAAGGGGTGAAAGAGAGAACTGACTGAGAGACTGCCTGAGTCGCAAGTACTATTGTTAAACATGAGGTCCTGGGTTCGATTTCAGGGTCGGGCAAAGTGTTATTGGGTTTTTCCATCTGAAATTTTTCAGTAGCAGCCCGGACCCTGGAGTTTTCCCAGTTGATGCCACCAATGGGAATTAAATATAACTGGCGACATGTGGGTGTAGGTACGTACAAATGTACACCTCTGCCTCACTCTTCGGGGAACACAGGCGTGATGTTATGTAAAAGAGAGAAGAAGGACGTAGAAGTCAATAGTGACACAATAATTATATAAAAGTCAGTGGCTTTTTTTTACAGAATAAAAGTGTCCTTGCAGTAAAATATAATGGAATATTCTTTATTAGATACACTACACAGGGCCAAATTAAATTAGCTAGCGAAACTCCGCAGACGTGATGGTATGGGATATCTAAATACGATAAAACGAAAAAGCAAAAAAAACGTATTTTTTTGGGGTCAACAACTAGTTACTTGAAATATGAGTTTCATACTTAGTTTTTGTCTTTGTGTATACTTCACAGACGTGATGCGTATTGATATATAACCACGATAAAACAAAATCTCAACTACTTCAAGTAACTTTACTACCAGTGGTCATTGACACCAAAAAAAAAAACATGAAATCTTTTTAAATTTTTTTATTGTGTTTAGACATCCAACACGTCTGCGTAGTTTCGCTAGCTTATTAAATTTGACTCAGCATAATAAATATAGGTATAGTATTGTGTTTAGAATTGTATTGCAATCTTAACTTTCTCTTGGAAGACTCGATTTGTTTGCGGTTGTCGTAAATCGACTGGGGCTGGTAACTAGAAAGTGGAGGCGGCTCTAACATAGTGATTTCCTCAGGGAAAACTAGACCTGATTTCCCAAAAGAATGCAGAGCGAAGATGGTAGTTATTAAAAAAAAAAATTGTGATATTGGTTATGTAATTCTAATGTGTATGTGTAATGTAATTATTGTTGATTATTTTGGTGTAATGTGTTTTATTGGATTTAAATTTCTATATAATGTATGGACTATGTCTGCAATAAATAAATTAATAATAAATAAATAAAGTATGAAATTAAGTCTAGAAATAGGGTGCTTCATGAGTGGAATTGCTCATAAGTTAAACTTAAGTCATTCTGTAGTCTCAAAAAATTATTTTTGATGATTAAAACTTAGTATCAACCAGGGTTGATAAAAATCATGATTGTTTTGTTTATGACAGATTCTTTTGTTTTTTTTTTAATCAATTAAATCATGATTTTTTTATTTTTTACAATAAATGAAATATGAAATTAAGTCTAGAAATTGGGTGCTTCATGAGTGGAATTGCTCATAAGTTAAACTTAAGTCATTCTGTAGTCTCAAATATTTATTTTTGATGATTGAAAGTTAGTATAAACCAGGGTTGATAAAAATCATGATTGTTTTGTTTATGACAGATTCTTTTGTTTTTATTTAATCAATTAAATCATGATTTTTTTATTTTTTATAATAAATAAAATATGAAATTAAGTCTAGAAATTGGGTGCTTCATGAGTGGAATTGCTCATAAGTTAAACTTAAGTCATTTTGTAGTCTCAAATATTTATTTTTGATGATTGAAAGTTAGTATAAACCAGGGTTGATAAAAATCATGATTGTTTTGTTTATGACAGATTCTTTTGTTTTTTTTTAATCAATTAAATCATGATTTTTTTTATTTTTTTACAATTTTTTATTTTTTTTTTCACCGTAAATGGTTGATTTTTAATTTGTTAACTGACGAGACGAGTCCTGGAGTGGAAACCGCGTATTGGCAAGCGTAGTGTAGGGCGCCCCCCAGCTAGATGGACCAACGACCTTAAAAAGGTGGCTGGGACAGACTGGATGCGGAAAGCGGAGGACAGGGTGTTGTGGCGCAGCCTGGGAGAGGTCTATGTCCAGCAGTGAACTGCTATAGGCTGAGTTGATTAAACTGACAACTCTCTAAGAAAACACTGGTTTTCCTCTAAAATGGTCTAACTTTGATAACTCTCTAAGACAAACGGGAAAAATTTCTGGGATTCCTCTAAATTGACAATATTTTCATGCGGTCGTTCACCGGATGATTATTGCGTCGCGCGTCGTAAAACACTGTGTTATAATTGTGAATTTCTAATTCTCATTTGTGTCGTGAGAATGACTGGACGAAAAAAAGATCCTATTTGGCAGCATTATACTGAAATACATGATTTAATTAGAGAGGCATTTAGGGCAGTGTGCAATAAATGCCATAAAGAAATACAGGGAATACAGCAGCAATTAAATGACTATTTTAAATCGCGAAGCACATAAAATTCTAAGTAAACCGTGAACTTTTATGAAAAAAGTCAAGTTTGATTTAAATAATGATTTTTATTAAAAAAAAATCACTTAATAAAATCAACCCTGGTATCAACCATCTAAGAAATATAATATAATATGAAATATGCTGGAAGTATAAGTCGGTATCATTGATGAGACTTTTTTTTTTGTTTTTGGGTGGGAAATTATCAAATAACTTCTCCCGCTCTGGGCGGAGCGGGAGGGCGTGTCAGACTTTTACTGACTAAAACCCACGCGTGTTCCTTCCGTTGCCTGTGTGCCAGGGCCACGATATCCCTTTCGGACAAACTCGCAACCCTGGCAGACATTGGTCCTGACGGACCCCGTCAGTTTGTGCTGACATCTCTTTGAGGCGCGCGTGGAACACAACGCATCATTGATGAGACTGGAAGAGCGATTCAAACACGATAAGAAAAATCTAGTATATTTTATCGACTCGTGTCCTTGACATGTCCCAAAACGAATAATCCTTGTACGACCGCCACTTTCTTAAAGATGATATGAAATATCGTTGATGCATTGTGTGGTAGAACGATTTAAATGTTATGAAAAAAAAATATTTACTTTATTTATTTTTATCGACACGAGCCCTCAACATGTCCCAACACTACTAATTCTTTTACGACCGCCACTTTCATAAAGTAACATAAACAATTATGACATACACAAGTACATACCTACGTACATGTAGGTGGCCTTAATTACTTTATTTTTCTGCCAATTATAAAGCCTTTAATCAAACAAGTGTGGTGATATTTCCGTATGGCATTACTTAGGGCGCTTTCCTTTTTCCCATGGATAAGAATGGTAACTCAGGCAAAGGAAAGTGCCCTTAATTAGAATAATTATACTTATATACAATAGAATACTCTTTATTATACAGGGTGGAATTTTGTAATGCCACCTGGAGGGAAAGTACTCTTAATACTGCAGATAGAAAGTTTTACTCAAAGGAAACATTCCTTTATTTTTGAATAGAAAGCAAACTGCATTCAAAGATTTTCGAAAATTCTCTTCTCCCACACCCGGGAATCGAACCGGCTAAAATCTGAAAAGAATCTGAAAATCTGAATTATACCCTGTACTTTTATTGCATCGATCGTTAGAGTCAATTATAAGGATGAAATCTCTCTAACAAACTTGATAAATTAAATGAAAGGAAAACCAGGAAATCTTAAATTAATTTAATTATTTACAAAAAATGGTAAACTAACTAATTAGTTGCTCGAAATGGGCTCCATTCTCTTGGATACACAAATTTATTCTTTTAATGAATTAATTTCTAGTAACCTTTAATAAAGTGTTGTGGTGAATATTATAAATCGTATTCTGAACTTCAACTCTCAACTCGTTGTCATTCGCATAAGATTTCATGTAAATTAGATTTTTTACATATCCCCACAAAAAAAAATCTAATGGGGTGAGATCTGGCGATCTCGCAGGCCATCTGATTGTGCCGTTTGTACCAATCCAGGTATTAAAATGGTTATTAATGTAGGCAGTAGTGATTCTGCTGTTATGTGCTGGAGCACCATCTTGCTGTAGAATTATTTGGTTTCGCTCTTCCTCGGGGAAACCATTTAACTCGTTTCTTAAGAGATCCAGTATTTCAATATACTTGACAGTGTTTAAATGACCTTCGTACACGTGGACTAACACTACATTATTTCTCATAATTCCGCACCAAAGTTGAAAGAAAATCTTACTTGATTGTTAGTTTCATGAACACGAACAGGATTCACTCGAGACCAATAATGGTTATTGCGGCGATTGTACATGCCATTATTGCTGAAGTTGGTTTCGTCAGACCATACAATGTTACTCAAAAAATTAGGGTTTCGGTCAATTTCTCCAAGCATGTTTTCACAAAATTGTAATCGTCTGTCACGATCCCCAATATACAATTTTTGCACCAACCGACCTTCACGATAGCATTTATACTTATACTTTTTCAGCACTTTAAGTACGCGAGTGTGGGTTGTTCCTAATTCATCGGCAGCATCTCTACTTGAAGCCTTTGGAAATGATTCAAAGTATGTTAAAACATCTAGTTCAAAATCGAAATAGTTTTGCTGAATAGTTTGCCGTCTCTTCTTGAAACCACCCGTATTCTTTAAATTTTCTACCATTCTTTTCAATACGAACCGAGTTGGTGCCTGTCGGTCTTGATATCTCTCTTCATACCACCGCAGAGCTAGATTCACGTTTTTGTTATTTAAAAAATAAGCTTCCATTAAATCAAACTGTTCTTGATAAGCCATTTTCACCGTGAGACAAAATGTGAAATGAGTTGTAAAAACAATCAAATGTGAATAACAATTATGACAATCTAATTTTCAAATTTTAATCTAACATTCCATATTTAAATTACCTCATACACGCAGCTACGAGTATGTCGCAAAGGAGTCTGCATTACAAAAGATGGATGTTAGTTAAAAGAGCTTTAACTTGACTCATTGAATTTGTAACTTCAGATTTCCTGGTTTTCCTTTCATTTAATTTATCATGTTTGTTAGAGAGATTTCATCCTTATAATTGACCCTCACGATCGATGCAATAAAAGTACAGGGTATAATTTTTTCAGATTTTAGCCGGTTCGATTCCCGGGTGTGGGAGAAGAGAATTTTCGAAAATCTTTGAATGCAGTTTGCTTTCTATTCAAAAATAAAGGAATGTTTCCTTTGAGTAAAACTTTCTATCTGCAGTATTAAGAGTACTTTCCCTCCAGGTGGCATTACAAAATTCCACCCTGTATATTATACACCATACAAATTACAGATATAAATGTTGAAATTTTACATAGGGTGACACAATGGGCGGTCTTATCGCTAAAAGCGATCTTTTACGGACAACCTTTGGAGGGATTAAAGGGAGAAGGAGAGACAATACTGCAGGTAGTCAGTGGTGTACCATTTACATATACAATAAATACATACATACATAAAGCATATACTTATCTATATAAATGTATATATACATATACAATAATAAACATGAAACAAGAGCAAGGAACTGTATTATGTAATGATGATGTTTAAGGAGAGAGGAACTGTTTTTTATCAGATATGGTGGTGGTGGTGGTCGGTCTAGTGGTCGAAATCTCTACCGACCTACGGTCCTGGATTCGAATCCCGGGTCGGGCAAGTGTTATTGGGTTTTACCATTTAATAATGACACAGTTTCAAAGGGCCCGTTTTCCTTTGCCACTTAAGGTGAATCCGCAGCTCTAGCACGCGTAATTCAAATTTCTTATGCTTTTTGCAATTTGCAGGTGGCTGTCAGGGTTTATCTTGATCAAAATATGGTTCGCGACTAAAAGGTATGTATTTACAGAGTTGTTATCATTAGAATCATTAATACATCTCTCTAAGTTAGATTTGTTCCACAATATCATGAAAAAGTCATTCAATGGAACAAATTTAACTTAGAGAGATATGATTATAATTCTGTAAATATATAAATATCTGTTATGGTCGCGAATCATATTTTGATCAAGATACAACCTGACACTGACCTGCGAATTGCAAAAAACTTAAGAAAATTTGAATTTCGCGGGCTACCCTAACGCATCCCCCTTAAACGAACAATGTATAGTGAAGGTCGGTTGTACAAAAATGTTACCACAACAAAAAAATAATGACACAGTTTCAAAGGGCCCGTTTTCCTTTGCCACTTAAGGGAGCCTCGTGTCATAAAAATGCATATGAGTCAGGTGTGACCAACTGGACAAGTTACTTATTGCCTACTATTAATGGAATAAATTAATTGGACGGTATGTGGGTAGAACAACTTTGTATGTTATAGCAGCTTGCTATACCAAGTTAAATGGATAAATAGGTTAAGAGAGCTTGTAGCTATTTAAAGATTACTAGGAATATTGATTGACTGGCTGGGGTAAATTAATGTAGACTCCATTAGTACGTACTTAAATTTATGTATACTCCGTTGGTTTTGGTAGTTAAATAAAGGTAAACAAATCATAAAAAAGGGTCTTTATAGTTGACACTTCTTGATTAAAAATATAATGTAACTTTTAACCAATTTAAATTTATTTTTGATTTTTACGGTAGTTTCCTCTTTATTACTGTATGTTACTTACAGCTTTATCATTTATTCTTAAACTACTCTTCGTAGATGTGAATAGATATAGATGTATAGATGAAAATAATTTTAATATTTTGTGAATGTGAGAATGTTGCAGGCTTAATAGACTGTAGATTTGTAGACCACTTTCCTGTAGTACCTGGTATTTTTGACAGGCCTACACTGTCCTCACATACCTATTAACACTGTAATTTGAAAACATTGTAAATGCCAATTATTTTTAAAAGAGTAACCGTGGAGTTTCTTGCCGACTCATCTCCGTAGGAAACGACCAATTGGAAGCGTGCACCTAGCTTCTGACGTTTCGTAAGTGCCCATGTAGGTTTATGTGAAATAAAATATTTTTATTTTAAGCAAATTGAAGTCCTACGTCAATCTGTCGTGATATAGCCAGCACCCTAATCGTGTAACACAGTTTGAATTGGAATGATTTTGAAGTATATTGCTAATCCATTGCTTCATATGTTCGAAAAAAATGTCAGCTCAACAACGTAAATAACGCAATGAATGTTGTTGAACTGTCAAATTGAAACCAATTTCTACTGATAGTGTGTTAAAGTCAAAGTCAAATTATTTATTTCAAATAGGCACATAGATGGCACTTTTGAACGTCAAAATTTACAAATAAAATAGAATTGATTCTAGTCGCCCCTTCCAAAAGGTAGCTTCGTATGGAGAAGAATGGGCAAGAAACTCCACCGTTACTCTTTTAAAATGTTTTACAATATTTGGTATTGGTACATCAATTATATAATTATATGTGAAGACGATGCACCTAGAATAAAATTACTATACCACAATAGGTAAAAAGAATTAATAATGAAGCAATGAGATAAATTAATTATGTGATAGATACATGGTGCTCACATATTTACAAACATTGTAAAAAAAAAAAAAAAAACTAAAATAATCAGTGTGTGAGTTAAGGTAATCACAGAGTGTAAAATAAATGTCATAAAAATAATAAAATATACAATTAAAATAGCAATCAGTTAGATTTTGTCTAGACTCTAGATTGTCCTATGGAGCTGGACCAGCATGTTTCCAAGCGTTCTTATCCTGGATATAATCCTCAAATTTGTAATAAGCTTGTTTACAAAGTGTACTTTTTATATGAGTTTTAAATTTTCTTTACGCAATTAGCCTGCAGTTCATACAACTGTCGAAGAATGACTGCAGTTGTGATATGAACGGACAATTTTAGTTGTGTATCTCAAGAAGCGTCGCGCGCTTTACCGGTAACCAAGTGTACAAATACGCTGTGTATTAGAAGTATTAATACCTATTCTCCGTTGGTTTAAGTAGTTCAATAAAGGTAAACAAAAAAAACCACGTGACGAGGGAGCTGTCAATTAACCGACTAAACGTAATACCTGGCACTTCAGTTGTCATGCTACGTCACAGTTGTACTGTTCAATTTAACAACGTTTTATTTCGTTGACGTTTAGAGATCATGTCTCTTTGGGCTCTTTACAATAGATAGATTACAAAATATTATATAAATCAAACATATAAAAATCTAACTTAAAAATTGTGCTCAAGGAATTACATCTACGAAGAGAAGTTTAAGTATTTAAGATAAAGTTTAACATACAGCATTTTAAGGGGAAACTATCAGAATAATCAAAAATAATTTGGTTTTATCTATAAGTTACAACGTATTTTTAAACAATAAAGTGTCATCTATAAAAGCCCTATTTTATGATTTGTTTACCTTTATTTAACTACCTAAACCTATGGAGTATAGATGACATTGAAAAAGTCACATTAGCAAGCCAAGTCGTAAAGCTGTAACCTCAAAAGTCGTTAAAATATTAGCAGTCACATAAAAACTTTAATATTAAATCTTGCTAGTTTTAATTATTAGATACTAAGTGCTCACGTAGCATTGCGGGTTAAAACCTACCTGAAACGACCCTTAGCTATTCCTAACTCTAAGATAATTGCCGTTAAATGTTTTCAAGTTCACAGTTTTATTGTAATGGAGAAATTAAAGCTAGGCTGTAATTACTACGTGGTTGGTAAGAGTTTTATTTTAAACCTAACTTTCAGAAATTTTGAAGGTAATTGTGAGGAAAGTTTAATAATTAAGAAAAAATAAATTTCGAATAGCTTCTTGCAAGTTTTCAGGGTCGCTTATTATTTTTAATTTGTAATGCCAATGACACTGCTACTTATTTTTGATTTTTTATTAGGAATTGTAAAACTTTGTATGCCCATGTGGCATTCTATTCTTGTTTGCAAGAAATAAATGATTTGATGATATATTCGTCAAACAATAACATAGGCTAACAGGAGATTTTTTTATTTTATTAGGTTCACCAACAATCGAAAATACTGGTACAAACACACAATTTTAATGTAGCATCAGTTACTTACATGTAAACGTAAACACCACATTCACATATTCTGATTAAAAATTATAAAATTGATAAAGGTAAAATTGAATATTCTTTGACATTATAACATTGGTAAACATTGTAAGAATTAAATAAAAAATTTAAAACTACTAAATAAAAAAATATAAATTAATAACATTAAGCAAATTCTTAAAGATTATTAACATCGGCAAATACAAAGAGAAGAAATAAAGATAAATGAAAATACAATTAAAATATTTCTCCAAATCACCAAAAAAATTATATTGAATGAATTAAATTGATAACATCTGTAAAAATAAAAGATAAAATTGATAAATTTATTGCAGCAGTGGTCAAATTGAAACAAATCTTGTACTTGATTAGGATTAGGGGTTGCTCCGACTGTTCTGCGAGAGATTTCTGATTCGAGCACGTAGGGAAGCACTAGGTCCTACCACGGTTGCGACGAGTTTGTCCGAAAGGGATATCGTGGCCCTGGCACACAGGCAACTGAAGGAACACGGGTGGGTTTTAAGTCAGTAAAAGTCTGATTCGCCCTCAGCTCCGCCCAGAGCGGAAGAAGTTACATATATGATAATTTCCCAAAAAAAAAAAAATGGTTATCCCTAGCCTATCTCCATTACGCTTCTGGTGATTTTCAGCCTTCTAATGAAGCCGTAAGCGACCACGCACTGGTCAAAGACCAAAATTGTGAGTATTCAAAACTCAATTCTTTATTGAATTCCATTTATGTATTACATAGATGATATAACAAAGTTAAGGATCAATATGGACCCTGTTGGGCACAGCACAATTAGGAGAGTGGGCTAAGTGTAGTAATTCAATATTATTATAAATTATTAGATGTGTTTAATTGGAGGTATAATTATGTATATATATTATTCACCCTCAAACTCAAAGCATTTATTTCAAATAAACCAATTACAGGCACCTTTGAATTGTCAAAGGGTCGGTCAGTCAGAGAGATGAAGCTAGTTGCCCATTCCAAAGCGTAGTAAAGAAGAAAGAAGAAAGAAAATACGTTTATTTGCGGTAAACATAACGCAAAGAAATAAAAACACAAACACGAAAGAACAAGTAGAGGGAAAATATGCGTCACATTCACGCAAAACGGCCCCCGGCGGCGGCGGCGGCGGGGCGGGTTCCTATGGAGAAGAACGGGCAAGAAACTCCACGGACACTCGTTTAATTCGTCGCGCGCGCGAGGGCCCCCACTGGTTAAACCAAAATATTGTTGCAAAGTATTGGTTACATCATTCATGTTGAAATTATACATGTAAGAATAATGTAGATATAAATATATATAACATATAAATGCTTTTAACGTGCACGTCTGCACGTTAAAAGCGTTCGTAATAAAAAGATAAAATAAAAAAATAAGACCGGCCAAGTGCGTGTCGGACCACGCACAATGAAGGGTTCCGTAGTTAGGATAAATTTATCCCTGAAACAAACATAACATTGTAGTTGAAAAACATGTACTCCCACACATCGATATACGCCATGGTCAATTTTCAAATTGAAAATGTAAGTTTGTAATCGTAAAAAATGATTTTTTTATGTGATAAAACTACAAATTAACAATTTTCGTACTTTTTCCTTTACTTGTGCTGTAAGATCTTGCTTCTGTCCAAATTTCATGATTCTAGGTCAACGGGAAGTACCCTATAAGTTTTTATTTATGTGCGAGATATTCGCAATTTTTTTTTATGTGATAAAACTACAAATTTACAATTTTTGGGACTTTTTTCTATACTTGTGCTGTAAGAATTTGCTGCTTGCCAAATTTCATGATTCTAGGTCAACGGGAAGTACCCTATAGGTTTTGATTTATTTGCGAGTATCGAAATATGTCGCAATAATGTCGCTTATACCGCCGTATTTTTTTATTGCGTTGACTTGGAAGCTTGATTTTTTTAGAGCTTCAAGTGACCATAGACTTACGTATTTGATATTAATTTCAACTTGATACCTCCACGCGTTCCTGAGAAAAATGGTCTTGACAGACTGACAGACAGACAGACAGACGGACAACGAAGTGATCCTATAAGGGTTCCGTTTTTTCCTTTTGAGGTACGGAACCTTAAAAACAATTAAAATAAGTTAAAATAAGCTGTGGCTGCTAAGAAATTACCAGTCCCTACTGACGGTGCCCGTTCACGAACATGACGCTTAGATCAGCACCATTTAGCTGAACCATATATTTTGAAGACACTATTAGGTTTGTGTTTATGGTTATAGTACCTACCTACGTTAGTTAATTTTATTTTATGTATTGCATAAGAATAACGTAGGTAATAATTAAGAAATTTTTACAAATATTTTCATTATTATTAAATTATGATATTATTTATGTACCTTTACATATTCTCATATTTATATTTGATTTTCTATGTGCCATCAGTTGCCTAAAATTCCTTAACATCTGTCTTTGTCAAGAATACCCTATATACTTTGTATGCCATATTTGCAAAATAAAACTATTCTATTCTATTCTATTCTATTCTATTCTATGCAATAAGAAAATACGTCGGTACATACTAAGCAACCCATCATTATCATCAATATCTGCCTACTTTTTCCCAACTAAGTTGGGTCGGCTTCCAGGCTAAACGGACGCAGCTGAATACCAGTATTGTACATGGAGCGCCTGCCTATCTGACCTCAAAAACCCAGTAACTAATCAATACGATACCCCTTGTTAAGACTGGTTGTCAGAATTTAGGGTTTCTGATGACCCGTTACGACTGTCAACGATTCAAGAATGACAGCCGTGATCAACAGCTTAACGTGCTTTCCGAGGCACGGAGGGGTCTAAGTATTTAAAGATGGTCACCCATCTGCGGACTGACCGCGGCAAGCGTAGCTTAACCTGATCAATCGACCCGTGCGGCTGTTATTAGCCACGAGCCCCTGACATGGTAAGCAATCCATATATGCGATTGAGTTTGCTTCAAGTCGCTACAAAATGATTACAAGGTAACCCACAGGCAGTTATATGTATTCCAAGAACTATAATAATCATAGTTATTAACTACATATTTAAAATCCTACTTTAGGGTAAATACTAATTCCATGCATCCGTCACAAATGACAACTGCTGTTTATAAACTAGTGATGTGCAAGTGTTGTCGATAAAATTTGATAGCGTTGTGATCTTTAAAACTTTCTATCTTTGAGTTTTAAATATAAAAAAAAAACTTTAAAAGTGTATTTAAGTTTAATGGTATTCGAAATCCCTAAGCTGTGTCAAAGGGTACCTACTATCTCATTTATAGGCAATCTGCACAAATACTTTGATATAAAAAGAGTTTGGTTTAAGGAGATCCGTAGCTGTAGCCCGCTAAATTCAAATTTTCTTAAGTTTTTTGCAATTTGAATTTGCATTTCGCGGGCTACAGCTGCGGATTTACCTTAAATAACAGAACTAAAAGCATACATGGATGTGATTGTAAAGTTCCAAGTTCAAGTGCTCAGCAAGACAGTGTTATTAAGTCCGGGGATCGCGGAAATCACTCATGAGCTTATGATCCCCGGTGCATGTGTGGGAAGGGAACACCGGGATGGTTTTTAGTTAACAAGAGTCTGGGAGACTCCTCTTCTCAAATCTTCATGGATGTCCTCCGCCCTGAGGCGGGCGGAGGACATCCATGAAGATTTTCCAAACAGGAAACAAAAAAAGAAAAGGTTTTTAGGTCGTTCTGTGGAAAAATCGTAAAAGGGTTCGTGATTCAATAACTATATCGCGAAATTGAGCAAGCTCACCCAAAAAAATGGTGACACTTATCTCAAATAATATCGATATCAGAAATATCAATCTAAAAATAATCGGAAGCACAGTAAACCTGTCGATGGTCTGTCAAACGAATATCTATGGTCACCAGGACAGATAATATTAAGCCCAAAATTCTGATAATTTCTGCCTGAATTCATGGCAATTCTAAGGAATTGCCTCGTTATTGAGTTGACGAGGTTAGAGATGGCTGTACCTTATAATAATATGTTGATATTGTCCCACATAGTATACATACCTTACCTCATTCCAGTTACTTAAGTAGGGTAATGATTTATGCCAATAGTAATAAACTCTATGGCTAATGGCTATCAAAATGACATCTCAATAAAACTCGTACCTATTGAGCTAAAAGGTAGGCTAGCTACTATCTAAATTTGTCCTACCTAATGTCTAACTGAACACATAATTACTGTAACAGGTCTATCTGGGTTTGCTTCAAAACAGGTGTTGGTAATAGCTAGTCATAAAACACTAGGGATGTGGGTAAATTCGATTTGGAGAATCGAGTTTCAATAGTTTCTTGGGCGACTGGGAATCGGTATCAGACAAAGTAACGAAAAATTTTATAATCGTTTGATTTGTAATCGCCATGATCTATTGCTATTGTATCTGAAAATTACCTATTTACTTTGTTCATAAGTATATGTTATGATGAGGGCTTCTTTACGGCCCGCGGTTGAATTTTTTAAAAGTCACAGGAAAAAATAAAAAAATAACTAGATATAAAAATTGTCGTGGGCCACGACACATCTCGACAATTTTTATATCAGTTAACGAGTAAAAAAGCTAACTAATATTCAATAAACATCGCTATAGTAACGTGTAACGCATGTTCCAGGCAATCTAAAAAATTGGAACAACGTAGCTTTTTTAAATCTTCAACAAAAATCGACTATACTGGGGGGCAGGGACATCGACGCGAAACCTGTTACCAGTACATCATACTTGACGCCCGTGGGTTGAAATTCCTCGTCAGTAATTTAAAAGAAAAATACAGCTGTTTCCTACAGAAGTGCAATACTTACTCGGTCAAAATGTATGGAACAGCGAATTTTTAATAACCGACTAAAAATTTTAACGCAGGGGGGTCTAGAATGATGTACTGAATCCATGGTAACAGGATGCACGTCCTGTACCTGATACCTTCCACCCTGTTTATACAAAACTATCGACAAAACTCGACTACAAAACTAATCTTACCCCATCCCTATAATTACAGTACTACGCGTACTTTATAGTTAGAAGTTGATAGTTTGTAGTTACGTATCTAGGTAACACAGAGACATACAAACCGGGACAGTGCTGGGCTGACTGCCTACACTGACCTAGGGGCCAGGGGAAATTGCCCTGAAGTACTAGCCACCACTAGCTGGTTAGTAACTGAGTAAAGTTGTGTGGAAAAGATAATTTGGTGTGGGTAAAAGTGACTAGTTGAATTTGAGGTCATAAGTGCTGGATTCGCTTGCAGGTTTAATTGTATAAGGTGACCTATGGAAGTGACTGTTTCTGTAAATACGCTCATATATAGTTCAAAGTCAACATTTTCACAATTTGCTGTGTTGTGTTGTTCTGAACGGCAAAATTTACAAGGAACCCAGGATTGTGTCAAGGATTTTGTAATATCTTGATTTAAAAGAGTGTCCTTGGAGTTTCTTGCCTATTCTTCTCCATAGAGATCTACGTTTTGGAATGGGCAAATAGTTTCCACTTTCTGACTAACTGACCGACTCTTTGACAATTAAAAAGTGCCTGTAATTGGTTTAATTGAAATAAATGCTTTGAGTTTGAGTTTGAAAATAGAATCGGTTCTAGTTGCCACTTCCAAAATGTGGTTTCGGGAGGAGATTTCTTTTAAAATGTTTTGCTTTATGGATGCTCAATGCCCTCCTGATGGCCAACCCTGAATGTGATGTGTTTGCAGACGAATGGAGTAAAATTAAGCGCGTATGTCTGTTGTTCTGTGAGAAACAGTACGCGAGGGTGTCCACTGTTCCATGTTAGGAAGTAGCATTAGAATAATTGTATTATGACATGATTGTCTGTATTGTGTAGTTTTGTTTTCTATGTTGATTAATGTAATTGGTATTGTACCGTGTTAATTGACTATAAGTAAATAAATTTTAAATATTTTGTATACATTAACATGAGAAGATGATGAAGAATCTTATAAGTTTTCATAAATATCTCAGAAGTATCTGCAGAATCTTAAAATATAAAACGGGCAGCATAATCAGCCCATAATGTTCCCACTGCTGAGACACAGGCGTCTCGGTGAGAGGGAGTGGGCCGTAATCCACCACGTGGGCCCAGTCTGGGTTGGTAGATGTCACATGTCTTCGAATTTTTGGTTCTAGGACATGCCAGTTAACTCACGATGTTTTCCTTCACCGTTTTTAGAGCAGCGGTGGTGAAATTATTTAGCAAAGTAAAGCGTCTGTTTGGGTTCGAACCTACGACCTTCAACGTCGTGAGTCGCAACCGTTACCGATGGGCCACCACTGCTCAAAACGAAACAGGTAGCTATATACTTACTTAATTCTTGTAGATTAAACAACAGTCAGGCAGACGCTTTACTTTGTGTAAATAATTTCATCACCACTGCTCTCAAAACGGTGAAGGAAAACATCGTGAGGAAACCGGCATGTCCTAGAACCAAAAATTCAAAGACATGTGACATCTACCAACCCGCACTGGGCCCGCGTGGTAGATTTACAGCCCATTCCCTCGCGAAGAGAGGAGGCCTGTGTCCCAGCAGTGGGAACATTATAGGCTGATTATGTAAACAACAGTAAGAGGTGGTTTTTGGAGGCCGTCTATTGTATTTTTTTACGGTCGGAAAATGCTGATACTTAGGTAGTCGGAACAAACGAATTTCCATTTTGATTCTTAACAAAAAGTTTTCTATTATGCCAGCCAAACTCGTAACCGAATTCTGGACTGACTCTATTAAGATTGCCATCGAAAAGCTAAGAAGAAAAAAATGGTTGAATTTTTCAAACGAGTTGTTGAAATGAAAACCTTTTGAGCCGCGTTGAGCGATTTTTGGTAGGGGCAAAACTTATGGATTCGCGTCACCGACATGCTAATGTGACGTATTGCGCCAGACTGGTGACGCGCAGCGGCCTGTGTACATCTATACATGTACCATTGTATCTTAGCTTTAAGCCCCCACCTTAAGAACTTTCCCTACGGGATTTGTTTAAACGGAACAAATCTAACTAAGAGAGTATAAATAATGATTCTAATGATTATAATTCTGTAAAGCCATATATTTTACGGCCGCGAATCATATTTAGATCAACATACAACCTGCAAATTGCAAAAAACGTAATAAAATTTGAACGGCCATAACAACTTTGGATTTACAAAATTATATTCATTAGAATCAAAAAAGCATCATCATCAGTTCAAAAAATCCTACTGAAAGATTATTTCTGAAATAATCATTCAGTAGGATTTTTTGAACTTACAGAGTTGTAATGGGGATTCTATTGATTATAATTCTGTAAAGCCATATTTGTTACGTCCGCGAATCATATTTAGATCAACATACAACCTGTTACTGACCTGCAAATTGCAAAAAACGTAAGAAAATTTGAATTTCGCGGGCTACCTTAGCGCATCCCCCTTAAACAAATAGCTACGGTGTTGAGCAATTTCCGTAACTTACCTCTAAATTCTATTTGCATGATATAATTGGATACGAAACCATGTTCCATCCGTGGTAGTACATACAATACATACGGTGGATATGTCTGAGTGTTATGCTTTCAAATTAAGCCCCCGGGCAAGTCGTGGGTACCTTAATATCTTAGGAGATTAGGCTATGTGCACGCGAGCGAAAGAGCAGTGGTGGTTTATCATAATATAATTATGTATTTTGTGTAGGTTTGGAGAGAAAATATGTTTGTTGTTGCTTATAATTTTATAGAAATTATACCTAAATATTGGGTGCATGCAAGCCAAGTCATGAGCAACAGCTGATAATAAAATATATATTTTTGAAATGTGCTAATTAAGGCCTTTCATTTGATACCCAACACGGCATGAATTATAAACAATTTTTTTTTAGGCTTTGTCTTTATGTCCGCTAGAGGGCACCATATTGAATTGAATGTGACTCCACTTAGCCTATAACCAGGGGACGATCAAGACGCTTCCAACAATACCTCATTTGTCAAATTATGACAAGCATTTTAGAAGTAATGAGGGAACAGATGAACATACATACATACCGGTCAAAATCATAACCCTCCTTTTTGCTTCGCTGTAGTCGGGTAAAAATGATTGAAATCGATTCAGTTCCTTATTCTGAACAAACTATATTCAGGTTTCGCATATACTAAAAATAATGTTGTATATTCATTTAAGCAAAAACATCACTAACAAGACTTGTCGTTGATCTGACTGAACATTTGTAGAAAGTCTGTCTGGGCTCTAACCTGACCCTATGACCCAGGGCTAGTTATCTGGTACAGGACCAGTGATTGTAGATGTCGGCCGTGTGTGATTGATGACCCACTGCCTGTGAAAGTATACGACGAGACCTAGACACAGCCTGCCTAGGCTTTACGTGTTGCTAAGGTTAATCAAATTTTAATGTTGACTTATCAATTTTTGATCAATAGTTAATGTAAGTTTTTAATTTGGTCAGGTATCAAAGTCAAAGTCAAATTATTTATTTCAAATGGGCACATAGATGGCTCTTTTTTACGTCAAAATTTACAAATAAAATAGAATTGATTCTAGTCGCCCCTTCCAAAAGGTAGCTTCGTATGGAGAAGAACGGGCAAGAAACTCCACCGTTACTCTTTTAAAATGTTTTACAATATTTGGTATTGGTACATCAATTATATGATTAATATGTGAAGACGATGCATCTAGAATAAATATACTATACCACAATAGATACCTGACCAAATAAAAAACTACCGTTGGAAACATTTAAAAACCGGCCAAGTGCGATTAAGACGCGCACGAAGGGTTCCGTACCATTATCTATAAAAACGGCAAAAAAAAAAAACGTTTGTTGTATGGGAGCCCCCATTAAATATTTGTTTTATTTTAATTTAATTATTTATTTTTAAATTGAACATACAACTAAATATTCTGTGAATATATCAAGCGTCTACCTGTTGCCGTTATCAATATCGACCAAAAACGAGCAAAAAAATCACGTTTGTTGTATGGGCCCCCTCAAATACTTATTTTATTCGGTTTTTTAGTATTTGCAGTTATAGCGGCAACGAAAATACATTATCTGTGAAAATTTCAACTGTCTAACTATCATGGTTATGGTGATATACAGCCTGGTGACAGACGGACAGACAGACAGACGGCGGCGGAGCCTTAGTAATAGGGTTCCCGTTTTTCCCTTTGGGTACGGAACCCTAAAAACGTTTCACAGAATTACTTGGAGATTTAAGATACAGATGCTATCAGAAGTAATGTCATAGAAAAATTGTGATCCCCATGTCTCAGTGTCGCCGTCTAGCGCAATAAAAGCAAAATTCAATAAAAGCTAAGTTTGATAATACCATATTGCACAATTAGGCATTATACTTCGAAAATAATTTTCTTTTGGTGGACACGAATGCGACTTGACATGCAGGCGTACCACACTAGACTGAGCGACTTTTGCCCACTAGGACAAATGTATCGGATTACGATTTTGTTCGCTATGTTCCGTCCATTGTTAAGTAAATAATATAATGTCTTTGCTAGTAGATAAATGTTGTTATTATTCTGTGCAGGATTTCTTAAATGATATTTTTTTGTAATATCTTTATTATCCTCACTTTGTATTACAAATCAAAAGTCATTTTATCAAACTAGGCTGAGAATGGATCCTATTAAGTATAGTATAATTTAACAACTTATTTTTATGTACAGACGCCAGCACATCAAGCTACTTTATTTAATAGATTTTCAACTTTATCACTACAGCTTATGGTTCAAGGTTGATTGGAAAAATTTGACACTTTCGGGTAGCTTGATCTGCTGGCGTCTGTACCTAAATTCTAAGCAAATCAACACCTTTCTGTTATTTTTTTTTTGTTTTTTTTTTAAAAAAAAAACGTTGCGAATTCTATAGTATACGAGGACACCTTGTCAATTTTGGATCGACGTTTCATTTTGTAGTCAAGGTATTTAATTGTTAAGCAAATAGACTATCTACTTAAATTGTCCGTATGTTCAAATCACAACTCTAATTATTTGAACGTTGTACGAAATGGCTATTATCTGCACGGTAAATAACTTGACATGACATGATTGTATTTATTACCTATTTCTTATCTTTTCTGACTACCTACCTATGACTTAAATATCACTGTATCTGTGTTTTTGTGTGTTATTGGACAACATAATAACATCCTTATTGTATTGGATTACGTACCTAATTAAATAAAGGTAAAAAAAAACATTGTAAAAAGGGGTTTTATAGATGACACTTTCTTGTTTAAAAATGCGTTGTAATTTATAACCAAATTCAATTTATTCCTATTTGATTTTTACTCTTTTATTAATATGTGTTGATTAACTTTATCATTTATTCTTAAACTACTCTTCATAGATGCTTCAGCATAATTTTTTAATTAGATTATTTAATAACACTATAATATTTTGTACTCTGTCTATTGTAAAGAGCCCAAAAAGACAGGTTCTCTAATTGACAGCTCTCTCGTCACGTGGTTTTTACTTATACCAACGGAGTATAGACATTATTTTTTTCTGAAATTGATTGATTTTTTACATTGTGTTTTTTATGTTTTGATTCAATTTATGTTCATTTCACAATTAATTTACTAATTAATGCAACTCAACAGCAAATCAACATTTATGTTACTAGTGCCCTGACAGGGTTCATGTACAAAAACCGACAGTAATTAATTGTAAAATGTGTGTGTGAGAGCAACTAAATAAATAAATTGAGGGAGCGTGTCAATATTTACTTAACTATTAATATCCCCGACTATTCACTATAACAACGAGACTAGTATACACAGTTGGTAGAGGTACCAAGCAAAAACTACTTACTTTTTAGGGTTCCGTACCCAAAGGGTAAAACGGGAACCCTATTACTAAGGCTCCGCCGCACGGTGGGCTGGAAATCGGCTTTCATAGACTTAGGGATTTCAATTTGCAAGTGCTTGATTTTTTGCCGGATATCGCTTCTATTAGTCATTACTACGAGTATGTACAAAAATGACACCCGAGTTAATTCTGCCCAAAAACGAAGGAAATATAATTTTTTTACGAAAAATTTGTATGAAGCTAGTAGGAAAAATCGAATTATCTCCTAAAGGGCATGTTTAACTGTACTATCCTTGGAGGTGGTCATAGTGCTAATTATTTATGATTTTTTGGTGGCCGATTTGACGAAAAATTTAATGCCGTTTTTTTTTAAAAAGTCGTCAAAATATTTTTATTTATTTTTACATGTAAAACGATCCCTTTTAGTGTCCAAGTTAAAAAGTTCGACAGACAGACAGACGGCGCGTCTGTCTGTCTGTCTGTCTCCCCGTCTGTCTGTCTCCCCGTCTGTCTGTCTCCCCGTCTGTCTGTCTCTCCGTCTGTCTGTCTGTCTGTCCGTCTGTCACCAGGCTGTATCTCATGAACCGTGATAGTTAGACCTAGATAACAGATAAGATAACAACAAATAATAAAATACAGAATAAAATAATTATTTAAGGGCTCCTATTCAACAAACGTGATTTTTTTGGTCGTTTTGCTCGATTTTGATAACGGCAACAGGTAGACGCTTGAAATATTCACAGAATATTTAGTTATATATACACTTTAAAAATAAATAATTAAATTAAAATAAAACAAATATTCAAGGGGGGCTCCCATACAACAAACGTGATTTTTTAGCCGTTTTTATAGATATTGGTACGGAAACCTTCGTGCGCGAGTTCTACTCGCACTTGGCCGGTTTTTTTTTAAACAATGTTAGCATTGTTCCGAGTTGACGAGTGTTTTACACCGCTCTACTTTTCATAAGCATGCATGGCATGCCTATATGGGTCTTAGTTGCCTTTAAATAAATCAATTATTATTAAAGGACCCATTTTCTAGGTATAACTAATAACAGCCACACGGGTCGATCGATCAGGTTAAGCTACGCTTGCCGCGGTTGGGTCGTAGATGGGTGACCATTCATTGAGTACATATCGAGAGCCTTCCGTATCTCGGAAAGCACGTTAGCCGTTGCTGCCGGCTGTCATTCGTTGATCTTTGACAGTCGTTTAAGGTATTCAGAAGCCCAAAACTCTGACATCCAGTCTTACCAAGGGGTATCGTGTTACCCAGTAACTGGGTTGTGGAGGTCAGATAGGCAGTCGCTCCATGTAAAATACTGGAACTTAGAAAGAAAGAAAATACGTTTATTTCCGGTAAAAATGACGCAAAAAAGAACATAAACACAAAAATAAGAAAAGGTTGTGGGAAACATGCTTCACATCCACGCAAAACGGCTATCACTCAGCATTATGCTGCGACCCTATACAAGACAGAGCCCCAGCGCTGGTTTTCAGCGACAGCCGGCGCTGACGTAATGACGTCGTCCGGTGCAGCAAACAATTAATAGGACGCTGTACCGGTACAGCATACATAAAGAAAATTAATGATAAACTCTAACGGGATTATAAAAATAGACATACATGCTGTGAGAATATCATCCCCCATAAACATTTTACGCTTTATGTAGTGGCAACATTTCGAAACGTCATATTTGACGTACACCCAACATGCACCAAAGAAATTATGAACTTATGATGTAAGACTTAGCTGCATCCGGTTAGACTGGAAGCCGACCCCAACATAGTTCGGAAAAGGCAGCCTAAGTATAGGTTGATGTTCTAGGCATAACTTTCCTCATACATACCAGCCCAGCCCAAACTCTTGCAGTGTTGCGAAGTTACTTTTCGATTCTTACCTGGGAACAAATAAAAAAATATATTAATTATGTTGTAATCAACAAAACTAGCGGTCGCCTACTGGTCGAAATTCGACCAGACTACTTACAATCTATATACTACTAGTACTTACTAATTCCATGCGTAGTACTTACTTGTTCCATAGTCAAGCTGTCACCTATCTTCTTCAAGTACTATGTGTGTGTGTGTCAAAGGCAGTGTGTGTAATCTTTTTTTGGCTACTCAAACGGATCCAGTTTTAATTAAGTAAATCATACTAAAGGCAATAGGTACAACCGGTCAACTTCAACGAATACACTGTTTCCTTCAACCTTGACATTGGCAGAATCATCGGTAAAACGATGGAGCCATTAATATATAATTGGAATCGGAATCAATTTTTTTAAATTAAATTATTTCTGCTAAGTACCGACCGCTAGACCAACTAGTATAGACCTACGAGTGGTCTAGCGGTCACAAGCGCTACCGGTTAGCATGACACTGGGTTCGATTCCCAAGTCGGGCAAAGTGTTATTGGGATTTTGCACTAGGAATTTCTCAGTAGCAGCCCGGAGTCTGGATTTGTGCGCGATTGATGGCAATAGGCTCGCCCCCTATTACATGGGACTTAAACATAACTGGCGAAATGCGGGTGTACTATAGGTACACTTCTGCCTAACCCTTCGGGGATTACAGGCGTGATTATGTAATTTATTTCTAACGCATATTATATAAAAATATTAGCTTTCTGTAGTCCTCCTCCATATAAACTTTACCTGTGCCAAATTTCATACTCCTCCGTTCGCGTAATTTTCGTTAAAAGGGGTACAAAGTTTTCACTTCACGTATTAATATAATTAACAAAATAATTAATGCAAACCAATTACTCCTTTAATCCGATCCTCCAGTCATGAATCTAAATTCAAAACTCAGTATTTCATACTAAACTTTGCTGACATCTTGATAATTATAATTATGATAAATGATGATGATTTATTTATATGATATTATTTTCTGTAACAAAGATATAAATATGTCTAGATAGACAGCCAAAGCTATGAACTAGACGAAAAAAATTGCGTCCTAAAGTTGGCCGCAAAATGCACGCACACTAGAATAACACAATGACGTGGCGTGAGTGTAAGACGTAGCTGTCACAAACACCAGCAGCATAACAAAGTTGACCTGTTTGTTTCAGTTCTTTTGCAGCCCGACACTCTATCTAGACATAATTGTAAATAATCAAAGTTCTGTAAATTGGTTTAAAAATAAACACATTTTCACGTTAGCATAAAATTATGTTTTGTGTGGTTATTAATTAGTTAGTTTAGTTTTTTTTTAAAAAAAACGCTGCCCCACACTAGGAATTTCTCCTGTATCGTGGGTGCGTTTACAAACATTTTAACTCACATACACAAACAGCCAGACCCGGAACAACTACTTGTAGGTCATACAAATATTTGTTCCGTGACGGAATCGAACCCGCGACACGCAGCGCAGCAGTCAATCGCTTAACCACTGCGCCAACCGTGTCGTCAATTATGTTTGTTTTTCACTTTTTAGTGGGTCAGTTTGTAATTTATCTAAGTTCCAATGTCAACTGCTCATCACTTTTTACAAAATATTGCTTTTCCCGATGCAGAGACGTTAATTGTTGAGGAGTTCTCCGGTAGGAACCAGGAGAACTGCCACTCACCCTATGCATTGTGACGAGCATAAAAAAGCATATCAAAGTATCTAATTGAATTGCAATCGTTAAATACTTTTTGGTGGACTTCATCATCATTTCCACTGCACCAAATTGTGCTTTCCGAAAGAAAATGCACGAGTTACTATAAAAAATACCCAAATAGCTATAGGTGTGCTTATAAAAAATGAGGATTTCCCTCGATTTCCATGGGATCCCCTCATCAGATTCTGACTTGGTGACAATGGGAGCGCATACCCTTTCAAACATAAAAAAAAGAATTTTCAAAGTCGGTCCTCAAATGACGAAGAAATCGGTAAACATAAATAAAAAATAAAAAAAACATACAGACGAACGTAATATAACCTCCTCTTTTTTGTAAGTTGGTTAATAAATAATCAAAGTTCTGTAAATTGGTTTAAAAAAAAACACTATAAAACGTCAAAATAAAATAAAGTTGTTAACTAGATGAGCTCAATGTTTTCTAACTGTTACTGACTACTCTGAGAAGAAAGGCCGAAACAAACTCAGATCTTACAATGTAAAGTTCGGAGACAAGCTTCAAATCTGACAGTTTTGAAGTTAGTGTCATATCTATGTGAAATAAGGGCTTTAGAGCTGCCAAGATTTCTTGATAACCACACCAAATCTTTCTAGTAACACTTAGTTAACAGCTTAACAGCTACTGTATTTTATGTGTTAGGTTTCATTTTTAAGAGGAGGCTCTCTCCCTATTTTTATGTTAATTTGCATGAATATTCTGAAACAGTCACACATACAAGCAAAATTAAACTTCAGTTACGTGATTATAATATTTTCGCTTGATACATTCTTTATCGAAAATCATGACTTTTTTAAGGACAATTATAAAAAAAAACAAACAAGATCGTTTGGCTTTTATGTCTAAAATAAATAATAATATGAATATTATATATTATATTAATAAGTGAATATTTATTTTAGACATAAAAGCCAAACGATCTTGAAAAATATATGGTGGCTGCACCATATATTTTTTATCTAGATCAATTATTACTTTAGTTTAAACGAAATAAGAATTGAGACTTACGCTATTTAGTTTCGTGTCCGAACACAATCAAAGAGCGCACGCGATATTCAAATTTATTACTGATGTGTTAGCGTTTAGCACATAACGGAGTGGCGGGGAGCAAGGGGCGGAGCTTGCGTGGACATTCGATTTAGACTGCCTGGTCTTAAACGACTTCAAATAAGTCTAAGGGGTTTCTATGTTCGTCTGTCTTTTTTTTTAAATAGATTTCCATCGATATTTTCGTCAGCTGTGGGCCGGTTTTAGAAATAATTTATTCATTTGGTACAGGAAGCTTGCGCAGTGGTTCCATATAAATTGAATTACCTTTGCTTGGGTAGTTTTTAAGTAAGCTTCAATAATAAGTATTTTTCCCACCTAATCTACGTCGATGATGTTATAAAAACTTCCTGCCACTATTATTTACATAGCAGTTAGTGGTATTCGAATTTGTGTGGGGTGGGTACCACAACTAAAAAGTGAACAAAAAAAAACAAACGACAAACGACACGAAAAAGTGAACAAACGACGAAAAATAACTTTAATTTCGGAAGTCGGTGTCTTTGGTTTTGTATTTTCGTTTTTTGCCACCGACTTTCTAGTAGTAGACTTTCTACTAGTTTCCCCTAGAAAGATTTTCTCAATATTTTTAACTCACTAACTCTTTTAAACACAATTACTCGTGCTAATTGTCACCTTTACCGGTTAACCTATAATTTAGACCCTCTTTCCTCCTCCCAGAGACACTATCTCATCCACATCACGTTCCCATACAAATAATATGTTCACACAATTATTAAGATGACGCTCAGAGAGAATCTTAAAACTAGATTAGATTTTAATACTGTAATTTAGAAAAAATCCCACGACTTATCTCGGATCTGAGAGGGTTATGTTATTAAACTTATTTAAGTTAGTCTGGGAAAGAAGGAATGAGTTAAATTGTTCGAGTTAATTCCATTTGCAAATGCCTATGTTTAATCTGTATTTTAGTCATTGTAAGTGTGGATTTGAGAAAATAAAAATGTGCATGAAATTATAACGTAACACTACGCCTGTAATCCCCGAAGGGTCAGGCAGAGGTGTACCTATAGTACACCCGCATTTCGCCAGTCATGTTTAAGTCCCAAGTAATAGGATACGAGCCAATTGCCATCAACCGGACATAAATACAGACTCCGGGCTGCTACTGAGATATAACTGACGGAAAAACCCAATAACACGAAGGGCGCGTTCCTTAAGGCTGCGACCAGCCCACCGATTGAACGCGTCCCAAAGGGTCAGGGCCATCTGGCTGGTACGGGGTTACCGCACGGTCTCTGTAAGGCGGCGAGCCTCCTTGCCGGATTACGGATCTGGTGGCAAAAGTCCTCGCGTACAGTGGCACGAGGAGGCGAAACGTCGGGGTGAAACGCCAATGCCGCGACAAATCACGGCACAGCGGACAGAGCTCCGGCGGGATCTCATGGCGACATGGAGAGTGCGATTATCGCAACCCAGTGCTGGGCACGCCACAATTGTGGCGATAAGTCACTCATAAGCCACTCCTCAAAGAGGGGCCGCCACGGCGTCCTCACCTTCGGCCTGATGCAGGTCCTCACCGAACATGATTGTTTCGGGAGGTTCCTGTTCAGCATAAAGCGGGAGGAAACGCCCGAGTGTCACCAGTGTGTGGATCGCCCGGAGGGCACGGTGGAGCAAACGACGGAGGTCTGCCCGGCTTGGGTGGAGTACCGCCGTGTCCTCACGGAGGCGATCGGCGGCGGCGATCTCTCGCGTCCGGCCCTGGTTCAGGCCATGGTTCGGAGCGAGAGTGCATGGGAGGCCGTCACCTCCTTCTGCGAAGCAGTTATGCTAGCGAAGGAGGAGGCGGAACGCGTGAAGGAGAGGCAAGGTTCGCGCCCTCGCGCCCCTAGTCGCCGCTGGAGACGCCCCAGGCATCGGGAGTCGCAGGCCGATTTCCGCCCACCGTAGGGCCGGGCTTGCGGACGGTGAGCGATGGGTAGCTCGCCGTCCGATAAGGACTAGGCCCGGGTCGACGGCGCGTTGTGTTCCACGCACGCCTCAAAGAGATGTCAGCACAAATTGACGGGGTCCGTTAGGGCCAATTCCTGCCAGAATTGCGAGTTTGTCCGAAAGGGACATCGTGGCCCCGGCACACAGGCTACGGAAGGAACACGGGTGGGTTTTAGTCAGTAAAAGTCTGACACGCCCTCCCGCTTCGCCCAGAGGGGGAGAAGTTATTTGATAATATCTCACCCAAAAAAAGAAAAAAAATGGTGTCTACTCCGAAGTGCTAAACCGAAGTCTTATAAACTTCCACAGTTTTGACTTTGGCTTATGTCTTCGACTGTCTTTTTTTTTTTTCGCCGTAGTCAGCGATAGTAAGCCGTAGTAAAGAAACGACGGAACATTCGGCATTCGGATTTATGTTCCGCGTAGACATCCTTGACCTCATACTCAGCAGAATACTGCGTGCGACTACTTGACAGATCAGACAAAATAATAAATAACATAACACGATGCTGGTATTTCCTGAAAGGGCGGGCAGTGGCGTGTAGTTTAATGTATGTTCGCCCATATTCGGTAGAGAATTCATGTAGGTACCTTTCAGTAAAGTATATTCAAATCAAATCAACTCAGCCTATAGCAGTCCACTGCTGGACATGGGCCTCTCCCAGGCTGCGCCACAACACCCTGTCGTCCGCTTTCTGCATCCAGTCTGTCCCAGCCACCTTTTTAAGGTCGTCGATCCATCTAGCTGGGGGGCGCCCCACACTACGCTTGCCGATACGCGGTCTCCACTCCAAGACTCGTCTGCTCCACCGGCCATCGGTCCTTCGACAAACATGTCCAGCCCACTGCCACTTCAGCTTGCTTACTCTGCAGGCTATGTCAAAAGCTATGGCTATGGCTAAAGTATATTAGAGTTAAAATATTCTGTTTAAGCACCCTAAGCTTACAT
This sequence comes from Tiliacea citrago, assembly GCA_963921375.1. Classification (NCBI taxonomy): domain Eukaryota; kingdom Metazoa; phylum Arthropoda; class Insecta; order Lepidoptera; family Noctuidae; genus Tiliacea; species Tiliacea citrago. Next base: position 12,176,955 of record OY992807.1, on the reverse strand, counting down.
GGATCCCTTAACAAAGATTTTATACAATTTGAGCTGTAGGTATTACCTTATAAATCACTCTTACAAGGACAAAATAATTTTTTGACACTCTTGTACGGCTCTAAACGTACTCTAAGTTCTAAATAGGCTGGTATATTGATCTTGAAAACGCTTGCGTGCTGCTTCGGCCGTTCCATAGCGACCTTGAATTTTTGGACCAGCCCGACTGTCAGTGTCCACGTTTCGGCACCGTATGCCATACCGGGTAGGACGCAATGGTTGTAGACCTTAGTTTTCAAACTTTGCGGGATTGGCGGCGAGAAGACCTGACGAAGTTTTCCAAACGCTGTATAAACCAACTGGATCCTTCTGTAGGCTTCTTTCTCAAAGTTGTGACTAACTAACAGAGGGCCAAGTCTGCTAACGCAGTTGTGTCCGAATGGCCGATCATTTGCACCGTAATTGTAGAGTTTGACAGTTTTGCTAATCTAATTGAAAGGCGAAATAGTGTAGAGTCATCTCAATTTAATGTCTTTTTATTGAATTTGTATGTATATACATATATATAATATAGGGATATATTATAGTAAATATATGTGTACAAGTTTATAACCTATTTATTTAATTATGTTATATTTTATAATATTATTATTTTCTCTCAATCAGAGCACCCCATCAGAGTCAGAGCACCCGCCATCTTATCTCTTCACCACCTTTGGTTGACTGGTAGAGAATGCCTAAGGCATTAAGTCCGCCTTTGTACATTATTGTGTGTGAGAAGTTTAAATAAATAAAGGCGTCTTTATGATTCTCCAATGACGTGCCACTGATACTCCATTGAAAAAATTGTGTGTATTTGGTAATCTCGTACTGACAAGCTCCTGTTATTTTGACTTCCCTATGGGCCACTGTCACGCCATTATGAATTTAGGAGGTTTTGGAATGGTCATGGCGTTGCCTTGGTATGGTCGTCATAATGACCAATCATTGAAAATAGCAGAATGCCCCCCCCCCCCCCCCCTAATATAACATCATGCCTGTAATCCCCGAAGGGTTAGGCAGAGGTGTACCTAATAGTACACCCACATTTCGCCAGTTATGTTTAAGTCCCATGTAATAGGGGGCGAGCCTATTGCCATCAACCAGGCACAAATCCAGACTCCGGGCTGCTTCTGAGAAATTCCTAATGGAAAATCCCAATATCATTTTGCCCGACCTGGGAATCGAACCTGGGACCTCATGCTCCGCAGCCGTGCTTGCAACCACTAGACCAACGAGGCAGTCACAGTGGTAGTATTTCAAAGAAAATTAACAACACATTACAAATTTTCGTGGATGTCACAGTAGCGCCACTAGTGAAGGAATAACGTCAAAAATGCGTCAAATCAGAACATTTTATTAAAGTTCTCTATTTCGCCACACGCAGTGATAAGTTTGTCGGTCTAAACTGTGATTATTATGTTGACAGCTCAAGCGTGTTGTCTAAGGTAAATTATGTTGTCAAGGACCGTTCGTTTAGCGGTAGGGGGACGCCCATGTCCAACAGTGGACATGTTATGTTGGAAATGTAAGTCAGTGGGTTATGATTATTATTTGTACTGTTGCCGCTTTGGACAAAATCACTGGAGATTAAAAGATTGATAAACTTTAAAAACCAGAACTTATTTTTATCAAAAGGAACATTTTTAGGGTTCTGTAGTCAACAAGGAACCCTTATACTTTCGCCATGTCCGTCTGTCTGTCTGCCCCCGGCTTAGCTCAGAGACTCTTAGTACTAGAAAGCTGTATTTTGGCATGGGTATACATATTATATTAATCACGCCGACAAAGTGGTAATCGTGAAAATAAAGTTTTAGTAGGATACGTTCCTCGTACGTAAACTGGGGATGATATTTTTTTTTCTCGTCTATCCATAGTTGTGGGTTATCGTTTGATAGGCCGTTCAAAGAAATTAAGGGTTGTGAAACCCATTTTTCGATTCAGGGACGTGTTAGTGTAATATTAAGCTATAAAGTGCTAATTTTTGTTAGGGTCAGTGTCCCTGCGAGCTAAATGGTTGTTTTTGGATACTTAAATGAAAAAAATCATGGCAGTACAGTATAACGAAATTAATCAGGAAATCTATCACAGCTAAGTAGGCTTTACAAGTTAACGAGTAATAGTCGACCAACTTATATTTGCAGTTGGAGAATTGACCGTGACTTATATTGATGTATGGGAGTACATGTTTATCAACTAGAATGTTAAGTTTTATTTTGGGATAAATTCATCCCAACTACGGAACTCTTTATTGTGCGTGGTCCGACTCACTTGGCCAGTGTTTTTTTTTTGCCGTCGGAAGTTGGTATCTACATGTTGAAAATGGTCCGAAGAGCATGTCTTTTTTACCAAAAAAAAAAAAAAATTGTATTAGGTTATCGTTCTTTTCATGAAAATGTTAATGTATTTTTTTTATAATAATTCTTTCACTCACATCACATACTACCTACTAATTATGTACCTATCTAAATAAGGAAGCCACGTAGTAATTAATTATTTCTATACTTACATCGTAAAAACTTTATATCCCTACGAGTGTGTGAAGATGGCGCGAAAATGGACTGACACGGAAATGCAATTTGATGTCCATTGCACAACTCATCGGTTAACGTTATAAGGCACATAATAATTAGAAAATCTATCGTAATAAAACTTTCATAGCTTTAATACAACCTGCATTTCTATTCACAGCCATAAAATATCTTTAAGAAAGCCATAATATACAATTATAGGAAAAAATAACCCGCCATAATTACATCTTGACAGGCTGCCATTTTGTTCCACAGATAATAGAACGCCGATAGATTGATATCGGTTTCACACGATCTGCCTACGACCCCGATTACTATCAAGGTGGTATGGAACCTCTTTTAAGTATTAATTGTCTGAGAAAGTTATTAACAATGAGTGACGTATTACAGGAGTGATTTATCAAAATTACAAGTTAATAGAGACATGTTGCTTGTCGTTCTTTTTGCTTAGATTACGCTGTTGTGACTGTTGTTGTGGTGTCATTTTGATTAGATCAGCCTGTAACTGTATCAGTGTATCGTGATTTATTTGATTTAATAAAAAAAAAAACATTATTTGAATTCTAATCTTATTTCAAACGGAGTATAGGTTAAAATAAAAATAATTTTCAATGGCATCTGTACCCTAATTGCGTAACGCAGTTTGAATCGGAATCGGAATGATTTTGAAGTATATTGCTAATCCATTGCTTCATAAGTTAGAAAAAATTGTCTGCTCAACAACGTAAATAACGCAATGAATGTTGTTGAACTGTCAAATTGAAACCGATTCCTACTGATAGTGTGTTACGCAATTAGCCCTCTGGTTAGACTGGAAACCAACCCTGTTATTCTAGTCTATGTGAATTATTTACAAAAGCAATAGTTATTTAAAAAAAAAAAATTTCGTGTTCATTTCTCGGCAACGAGAACGTGGCAATGGATATTATTTAGCTGTCAAAATAAAGGCTGTAACAATTGCGGAGTGTCTAACAAGATTACACTGCAGCTTTTTACTGTGGACTATTTTTTGTTGTTGTAAATACTACTTTATGTATATCATACTGTACTGTAAATTAGCTAGCGAAACTCTCCGGATGTTATGGGTAGGAATAAAAATAAAAAAGATTTGTAGTTTTTTTTTTGGGGGTCTACGACATCTGTTAATGTTGTTACTTGAAGTCTGTGTTGTAAAATCTGTTTTATCGTGTTTATGCATCGATTCACGTCTCTGAAGTTTAAACAAAAAAAAAAAACTGATAATTCTAGTGGGTGACCCCACAAAAAACATCAAATTAATTTATTTTTAGTTTTATCATGTTTAAATAATGACCCATCACGTCAGCGGAGTTTTGCTAGCTAATTTTATTTGACCCTGTATATAAATGTGTAAGTTTGAATGTTTGTTACTCAATCACGCAAAAACGGCTGTATGGATTTGGATGAAATTTGGCATACACAGATAATTTAACACAAAGGATAATTTTTAACCAGGGAGTACGTTCCCGTGAGATAACTTCCGACCTCCACGCGGGCGAAGCCGTGGGCAAAAGCTGGTAAATAGAATTATTTAGAAGTGGTTTTGAAACAGGCTAAGTATAAAGAAATTAGAAAATAAATCCTCATGAAGTGCTTGTGCTTAAAATCTTAGAAGCTTCGGATTTATGACCTCGCTTTGTTCAATACCCATACTTTCCAAACATATATCTAATAAATAAACATTCAACAAATACACCATTATTGCATCAATAAATTCACGATGTCCTATCTAAAAATGGTGCGCACAGGTGCGTTAAACGTGTTCTGTAAAAAGCCAGGATTACTTAAGGCTTCAAACGTAAAACACTTGGGAATTTAAGACCCGCCATTAAAGAAATAAAAGCTAAAAAGTCACCATAGTTGTAATAACTCTGGGCCCAACAAATTGCAATGATGCTTTCATGATGTGCAAAGACACCGTACATTAAAGTTCTTTTTTAAAGTAACAATGTAAAAAGTCCTGGCTCCGGAGAAAATATTAATGTCGCTTAAAAAAAAACAACAATGGCGGCGGGAACACGTTCTATTTTTGAACCGGTGTCAATTTAATTTTTTTCCCGCGTCGCGGTCTCGTGAGCAGTGTTGTAACTCTTTTTAGGGACCGCAAAGTTAGAATAAAGCGTTTTGAAGATTGTATTTGTGATTGAAAAGAGTTCTTTTGTACTTTTTTAAGACTTTTCATTTCGAGGTCTATTGTTTAAGCTTTATTGTTGAACAGATTTCAGTAATGTTAAATAAAGTTTGACCTACTTTGTCCCGCTCGGAGGTAAAATAAATCAATGTATTTTTAAAAGATAAGCCTTTCAGGATGTTTCTTCCGACAATGGTTCAGGCTATCCATTGTCTGTCAGTCAGTTACTCACGGAACTTTTTATAAGAATTGAAGATACATTTCAATTTCGTCCCATGTCCTAGTTTTTTTTTTAATCTACGTAATTTTCTTGTATCTCTCTGTCAAAACAACAGTTTTAAGTATCGCTCAAGTTAACTATATTCAAAGTCTAAAGTGACGTTCTGTTTCATAAACAATTGTGCATAAATAATGGTGGGTTGTTACTCTATCGTATGTTGTCTATGGAGTCGGAACACGATAATAACATAATTTTCTTATTCAACCATCATAACTAGAGGAAGAAGCACTTATTATTATTCTTGTTAAGTTCGATAGTTTTCTTTGTTGCGTTTTAAGTCGAGGATAAATGTTAGGTATTTACTAATGATACAATGTTCTTATGATACGCTGAACAAACTGATCAAAATAAATACAAACTGACTTATTTTGAGCAGTGATTTTTATAAAGGGTTATATTTCAACAGCGCGTCAAAAATTTTTTGAACTATTATTACCTTAATGGACCTCTAAAAAACTTTTTGCGCTTAATGCACAGTTTTTAAAGCAATTGAGTCTCTTTTTAACTTTCTAGCTTTTTTTTATTAATTGTTTGATTTGCTTATTTTGTTGTTTCTTTGGGTTTATGCTCATAAAATAATAATAAAATAATATATATATATATTATTTTATATATTTATATATAATTGTTCTCATTTTCGACATTATCTGCGATTTCATACTTGCATTTTTTATTCGCGATGGTGTTGAATAACGGGTTAGATTAGGAGACTCCGACATAGGAATTATTTGGCCTTCACAAAAAGAAGCGCAATCATTATATTAGAGTGTTCAATAATATTTTTAAGAAAGCAAAATGGGAATTAATTGAATTTCGATTAAAAATAAATGCCTTAAGATTAATCAATAAACACCAAAATTTGTTTGATCTACCCAACTTAACGCCACAAACGCTTTACCATCACCTTCAAATTCCATCTAAGTAAATTCAGTTCTGTTACCCCGCGAAATAAACGTCCACGATAAAGCGATATCATGTGGTGAATTATTTATAGACTAACTTATTGGAAGCACGTTCATTTGGTAGTAATAAGCCTCTCATGGCCCCAGGTGTATCAATACCTGATGTAAATGGGATTTCAAAGCAGGTATAACTTCCAAAGAAGATGTATTGACAAAAATTGAAAAGAGTATGCTTAGATGGTTTGGTCATGTTGAGAAGATGAGTGAAAGGCGACTAACAAAAGGTATTTATAAAGCAGAGATGAGTGGAAACGCCAAGAGGGGACGCCCTAGGAGGACATAATATAGTGACCTAATTGAGTCCGCGTACCACTGGTCAGTTTCCCTCAGTCGTCAGTTTATTTAATTTGCCAGTTTCGTTGATTAGTCAGTTTCGCTGATTGGTCAGTTTTCCCGATTAGACAGTTGCGTTAACTCGACAGTTTCCAGTGTTTGCCAGTTTCCTCGATTCGTCAGTTTAGTACACTCAACGTAAAAGATATGTTTACGTTTAAGAAAACAAAAGTGGAAAATGTAAGGAACCCAATTTAAATCATACTTAAGGTTGTATTTTTACATTCACAATATTTTTTTTTAAATATATTTGCTTTCTAAAAAAAAAATTTTTTTTTAATCTCTGCCTAGCTCTTTGGGGAAACAGCCGTGATTTTATGCTACGTAATACGTACATAATTAAATTAGCAGACGTGTGGGCAGTTTTCTACCGACTGTACTTTGACTGACGCGTTGAATAAAACTGACGAATCAACGAAACTGGCGAACACTGGAAACAGTCGGGTTGACGCAACTGTCTAATCCCCAAAACTGACCAATCAGCGAAACTGACTAATCAACGAAACTGGCAAATTAAATAAACTGACGACTGAGGGAAACTAACCAGTGGTACGCGGACTCACCTGATTGGTGATGTTAAAGGCTCTTACACACTCACGCGATATCGCGGACGCGACAGGCACCGACAAAGACAATTCCTTTGTCGATGCATATCGCGCCCGCGATATCGCGTGTGTTTGTAAGAGCCATAAGTTTGAGCAACACAATTACTGACACATGCATGCACTGACTGGCTAGGTCCACTCAACTCTGTGAGGAAAGCCTCAAAAGACATTCTCAGACGCTGATCTACAAATTCTGGAGTGAAAAGAGACTGTGACCTCTTAGTTTGTTAATAAATAACCATGTGAGCCTATTGCAGAGAAAATATCCGTGGAGAAATAGAAAGAATGAAGAGTGGCCTTGTTCAGCAGTTGGATAACGTCGGCTGATCACTAATAATAGAATAGAATACTCTTTATTACGTACACTACAACAATTTCAGATATAATATTGTCGCAAGCAATATTGGTGCACTTAACAATAAAAGAAAACCGGCTAAGTGCGTGTCGGATGAATCCCAATCGATGAATTTATTCCAAAAACAAACTTAACATTGTAGTTTAAAAACATGTTCTCCCATAAATCTATATACGTCACGGTCAATTCTCCAACTGCAAATGTAAGTTGGTCGACTATTACTCATTAACTTGTAAAGCCTACTTAGCTTAGTTTTCATTTTAATTTCGTTATAATTATGTATTACTACTGCCATGATTTTTTTCACATATCCAAAAACAACCTTAGCTGGCAGAGGGGGAGACACTCGACTCTAACAAAATTAGCACTTTAAAGCATAATATTACGCAAACAGATCCCTGAATCGAAAAATGGTATTTTCAGACCCTCAAAATTTTGGGATGGCCTTTCCAACGATACCTCACATTAAGGGATAGACGAGAAAAAACATATCATTCCCACTTTACGTGTAAGGGACCCTAAAAAACTTTGACTTTGTCGGCGTGATTAATAATTATGTACCTACATCCATGCCAAATTACAGCTTTTCAGTCCCCGGCTTAGCTCAGAGACTCTTGTCTCTGAGCTAAGCCGGGGACAGACATACAGACGGACACGAAACTATAAGGGTTCCTTGTTGACTATGGAACCCTAAAAACCCACGAAAGAGGTTATTCATTTAAAGTTGAAACCTAAAACCTCCCATAATGGAATGCGTTTAAATTATTTGGCAACACTACACTCGCTAGAGAAGCGAAATACAGCAGTAAATCGATTGCTATATCGATACGAATCTGATGATAGGTTTATCGATATTATTGGCTGTTATCGCATTCCTTATTGAACTTACTGCGGTGTTACATCGATATCTCAGCTCTTTATAGCCAATGCTATTATTTCAAGAGATATTTTCAACTTAGGTATGTCTTGTAAGAATTTGAGGGGCTTGTGGCTGGGGAATCCAAAATCCAACAGCTGCACGGGTGGATCGCTAAGCTACGTTTGCCGAAGCTAGTAAGTCCCTTAATCGCCTTTTACGCAGGGACCATTTTGGTTACCCATTGAAAGGGTTTTCGATAGGGTTTATCTAAGCGGTTAATCAAAAACCCATACGATATGGGTTACCCTTTTGAACGGCTTAAATTAAATTTTGGTTACCCGTTGAAAGGGTTTTTGATAAAAACCCATACGGTGCGGGTAACCCTTTTGAACGGCTTAGTTTAAGCCATTCAAAATTACCCACACCGTATGGGTTTTTGATTAACTGCTTAAGAAAACCCTATCGAAAACCCTTTCCATTGAAAGGGCTTTCGATGGGGTTTTTCTAAAATGGTAACCAAAATAGTCCCTGGGTAGAATAGAGATAGAATTGATCATGCTACGCGTGCTGGGCGGATATCAAATAACATAATATTATGATTTTTTCATGTCACTGGGTTTCAAGTAGGTATAGAACCCATTGAATGGGTTATCATATAACCCTTTCACTGGGTTTCAAGTATAAAACCCATTCAATGGGTTACCATGTAACCCTTTCACTGGGTTTCTAGTATAAAAACCATTCAATGGGTTACATCATGACAAAGGTTCGAAAGGCTTAACTCTTAACCGGGGTTGTACGGTTCCTGCTTTTACGACACCCACGGGAAGAAATAGAATGGTGCTAATCTTTACGTCTGGCACCACACGGTACTCAACGGATTAGTTTAAATCTTCTTCTAGTTTCATCCTTCGGATGAGCCGTATTGATTTTCGTTAACAAACTCATAACCGTTCAAAATTCATAGATTTTTTTAGTATCTTAGAAGCAAAGATGTTTATCTGAGGGGCACGTGGCTATGTAATCACAGCCGCACGGGTCGAACGATCAGGTTAAGCTACGCTTGCCGCGGTCGGTCCGTGGATGGATGTCCATCCACTACATATCGAGACCTTCCGTGCCTCAGAAAGCACGTTAAGCCGTTGCTCCCGGCTGTCATTCGTAGATCTTTGACTGTCGTTACGGGTATTCAGAAGCCCAAAAGTCTAACAACCAGTTACACCTTACAACCAGTCTAATAACCAGCAATTACCAAGGGGTATCGTTTGCTCAATAACTGGGTTGTGGAGGTCAGTTAGGCAGTCGATCCATGTAAAATACTGGTAGTTAGCTGCATCCAGTTAGACTGGAATCCGACCCAGACATAGTTGGGAATAGGCTAGGCAGTTGATGTCTGGTAAGTATTTTGTTTAGATAAAACCTTTTAGTTCTTAGTTATTTGAATAGAGACGTTGACTCCATTTGCATAAGGATGCTGGATAAATGTAAACTGAGTTAATAATAGTTTGATAAACTAAAAGAGATACTCTTAGTAATGGTTATTTGATTTTGCTAAATGTAATAATTATTTGCGAAAGATTTTTATTATAAAGTTGGTATTTTTATTGAGTTAGTATTTTGGATTGATGTAAGTAGATGTTGGATTTATAACATTCTTTATTTCTATAGTGTATTTTATAGTTATAATAAAAAAGAAACATTAACATCACACCCTGTTTCCCCGAAGGGTTGGGTATAGGTGTACCTGTAGTACACCGACATTTCAAAACACATATTTAAAAAGCTGTAATTAAAGTACGGATTCCATATCAAAAGTTTATATGTTTTGCTTCAGTCGGTCAATAAGATTTAAAGGTCTCTTATAAGCTTTTTTTCTAGGCATTACCAAATATTCGACCGACTTTTAACAAACATTATTATACCTCTCTAACGACGTGACAAAATTAAATAGGTACTTATCCTTATTTATAAAAATAAAAGCGTCATGTAAACTCACCGTTCCGATCGCAGATAAAAACCGACATAATCAAGTTATATGCAAGTAAACTACTAGTAAGTAAATAGGTTACTAAGCTGCCATAGACAAGCTACCATAGACACAGAGTGTCATTCTATAAGCACCGTGTAGTCGTTATCTTGTTATTTACTGTGTATCTGAAGCTTTGATGATGCCGACGGCCAATGCTAATTTTATTTTAAAAGCACGGGTATTCTGGAAAAACTTGATATGGAGTTGGTTACCTCTTACGGAATAGCCGGGGTGTGGGGGTAATAAAACTCGACAATGCGACATATTTGTCTAGAATTACATAATTGACACGTTTTTACGACAGGTGCTATTTAATAAAGGATTAAAACTTTAAAATAACATATCCGTCTGTCTGTCTGACCCTGGCTTAGGTCAGAGACTCTTAGTACTAAAATATTGCGGGTTAGTAAAAAACCTGCCAGTTAAATGGTTGTTTTTGGATAAGTGAAAAAAATCATGGTAGTTACCTACATATTATAACGAAATTAAAAGGAAAATTATCACAACTAAGTAGGCTTTACAAGTTAACGAGTAATAGTCAACCAACTTACTTTTTTTTTACATTTGCTGTTAGAATGTATGGGAGAACGTTTTTCAACTACATTGTTATTGTTCTTGGGATAAATTCTTCAGTCCAACTACGGAACCCTTCATTGTGCGTGGTCCGACACGCAATTGGTCGGTTTTCTTTTTTCAAATTAATCGCATCAATACCTCAAATTAGAACTTGAACTTGGGATAAATTCGATTTTCGCCTATGAATATTTTTTCAGAAAATGACTTCAGGTGTTAATGTTTTTTAGGGGTTCGACCTTAAGGGACCTCGAAGGGTAAAACGCCGTCTGTCTGTCTGTCTGTCTGTCCGTCTGTCACCAGGCTGTATCTCATGGTCCGTGATAGCTAGACAGTTGAAATTTTCACAGATGATGTATTTCTGTTGCCGCTATAGCAACAAATACTAAAAACCAGAATAACATAAATATTTAAGGGGGCTCCCATACAACGAACGTGATTTTTTTGGTCGTTTTTGCTCTATATTGATAACGGTAACAGGTAGACACTTGAAATATTCACAGAATATTTAGTTATATATTCACTTTAAAAATCTATAATTAAATTAAAATAAAACAAATATTTAAGGGGGGCTCCCATACAACAAACGTGATTTTCTTTGCCGTTTTTATAGATAATGGCACGGAACCCTTCGTGCGCGAGTCCGACTCGCACTTGGCCGGTTTTTTGATTAAGTGGACTAAGGTCGCTTACTTTCAAAATCTCTTCCAAGCTCTTTTTAAATGTTCCTTTAATTTCATGTCAGGCTGAATGACAACATACAGAGCAGTGAGAGCAGTGGTGGCCCAGTGGTCACGTCCCCGACTTATAGGTCGGTAGGTAAGGTAGGGGGGTAGGGCCTCGAGTTGTAGGTCGTGGGTTCGAGCCCAGGCACGCGCTTTACTTTGTTTAAATAATTTCAACACCACTGCTCTCAAAACGGTGAAGGAAAACATCGTGAGGAAACCGGCATGTCCTAGAACCAAAAATTCAAAGACATGTGACATCTACCAACCCGCACTGGGCCCGCATAGTAGATTTACAGCCCATTCCCTCTCGAAGAGAGGAGGCCTGTGTCCCAGTAGTGGGAACAGCTGATTATGTATGTATATATATGTATACATAGATAAAACTGTAAGGCTGGAATAGGCTGTACCCCTTAAATACATCGGACTTAAACATGACGAAATGTGGGTGTACTATAATAGGTACACCTCTGCCTAACCCTTCAGGGTACACAGGCGTGATATTATGTTATAATTATAACTGTAGGTAATATGGATTGATGCGTTGATTAAGCTTAATAGTTATTTGAAGTACGACAGTGGTATTACAAACCTCTTTTGAGTCTGATGGACCTAAAATACCGGCTATCGGACCACGCACATTGAGGCTCCGTAGTTGGGGATAAATTAATCCTAAAAACTCAATATTCTAGGTTAAAAACGTGTTCTCCGATACATTGATCTACGTCACGTTCAATTCCCCAGCTGCAAATGTAAGTGTGTAATCGCAAACAAAAAATTGTATGTGATAATAGTACATTGTGATACAAGGGTGGAAAGTAGAACTCGTTTGCCATAACCTACACACCCGTGTATCACACGACGTTTTGGGAAATAGTAAAAAACAAATCAAAGAATTAATTAAAATTTTCAGAAAATGGCGCGTTTTGGCAACTGGACATATTTTTTTTACAACGACAAAAGCCTATACAGCCTATTCGATTTTTGACAAATGTTGATGTGAAAATAATTAAATTAAAACTGGTAATTAAATACATTAAAGAACCATTTAAAAGATTTTTGAGAATTCAATGCTTAAGACGTACGGACTCATTCATTTTTCCTCGTATAAAATCTATCCCATTTTATTCAATGTATGAAAACTTCATGCTGCTAAACTTTTTAAATTGACTTATTTTAAAACTCAACTGCAAAACTAATGATAGAGCTCGTAAACAAAAGTCACGACCGCGTAACAGAAAGATGCCTATGCAAAAGATTTAATTTTCGAATCATAATTATAGCCTCTGAAAGTACGCCATGTTTAACAACTGTATTGAAAAACAATTTTCGAACTTTTATCCTTTTACTAGTGCTGTGAAACCTATTTCTTCTTGCGAAATTTCAGGATTCTATTTGATTTATTTGCGAGTATTTAAATATGTCGCATAAATGGCCGTATTTTTTTATTGCGTTGACTTAGAATCTTTTGATTTTTTTAAAGCTCCGTGGGGACTTCTTGGCGGGAAAGTGAAGCGTCATGTTAGCAGTTTTGTTTTATTTTCTAAAATTTGTGTTTAGCCGAATATTAATGTGTAATAGTGGTGGGTTATTAACCATTAAGTGTTCGTGAACCTGCATTAGTGTAGGCAAATGGAACAAAACAGTGCAACATAATTTTAAGTTCTCTCAAGAAATCCGCGTGAGGTTTCAGTAAAGTGCCACGTCTTTACTTAAACTTATGAAAAAGGGTCTTGACAGACTGATAGACAAACAGACGGACAACGAAGTGATCCTATAAGGGTTTTGGTTTTTCCTTTTGAGGTACGGAACCATAGAAATATAACGCCAGTTGTACACCTCCGCCGCGAAACCATCACAGCGAAATCGCAGTAGTTCAATTCAACTGGCTCGCGTCATGTTTCGCTACTCGAATCGGATGCGACTAGCGGAACATGACGCGAACCAGTGGAATTGATCTACCGCGGTTTCGATGCTATGGTTTCGCAGCTGAGATGTGCTACCGGCGTGAGACTTATATTTATGTAGGGGACCCTAAAAACGGATCATCTGAAGAAAATAAAATAATTTCATAACATTTTTCTAAAAGTTTATTTAGAATAATATTGTATTTTTGTTTGCCAGTACAAACAGCTAACGGAAAAACAAAAAAAATATTCGCCAGGAAAATACGGAGTTGCTAGCTTTGAAACGTTGAACAGAAAAACTTTACGCTTTGATGTTTTTTTTTGGTAATCATTTGTTTTATTCTAGTATTATTTTAGAACATGCTGTACCTGGAAATTACCTTAAATATTTTTTTTCCAAATAACATTGAATAATTATCAGTATTATTACTACACATAGGGAAACTCCAATCAAAGGCCCATTGTGAGCGACCACGTTTTAGTGCCATAGGTCATCCACTGGCATCGCGCACTAGTCAAAGACTGAGAAAAGTAGATAAATATAGAGATCCTCAGGCGAACCAAGGTATCCGAAATAGCCCGAAGAATTTTCAAACTTATGTGGCTGTGGGCAGAACACATAGCTCGCTGAACAGATGGCCGATGGGGCCGAAAGGTCACCTTCAAGGTGGACCCATGACCTTGTGAAGGCCGCAGGTATCCGCTGGATGCGGGAAGCATAGAAACGCTCGAAGTGGCGGTTCTTGGGGGAGCCCTATGCCCAACAGTGGACGTCTTTCGGCTGGAATTATGATGATGATTATTACTACAGTATCGCGAATGTGTATTGTATATGTACAGATTCAAGATAGAAAAGTAGAACTCGATTTAAGAATTTAATGATAATCACTTGATGGACATAAAACATGGGTTCCGTGCTTGCAATTAAAAGAAATACAAAGAGAGGAAATTCCAAAGTTGTATTAGAAAGAAAGAAAGAAAAAATTGAAGAAAAATAATTTTATTTGTCACAGAAAAGTGCATACAAATACACATCTAATAAACTCGAAGGTAAACATTACACAAAACATATCTAACTCCATTGGTTTAGGGAGTTAAATAAAGGTAAACAAATCATATAAACGGGTTTTTATAGATGACACTTTCTTATTTAAAAATACGTTGTAGCTTCTATCAAAACTAAATTTATTTTTGATATTTAGTTTCATTTTTAGGGTTCCGTACCCAAAGGGTAAAACGGGAACCCTATTACTAAGGCTCCGCCGTCTGTCTGTCTGTCTGTCCGTCTGTCACCAGGCTGTATCTCATGGTCCGTGATAGCTAGACAGTTGAAATTTTCACAGATGATGTATTTCTGTTGCCGCTATAGCAACAAATACTAAAAACCAGAATAACATAAATATTTAAGGGGGCTCCCATACAACAAACGTGATTTTTGTTGGTCGTTTTTGCTCGATTTTGATAACGGTAACAGGTAGACACTTGAAATATTCACAAAATATTTAGTTATATATTCACTTTAAAAATTAATAATTAAATTAAAATAAAACAAATATTTAAGGGGGGCTCCCATACAACAAACGTGACTTTTTTGCCGTTTTTATAGATAATGGTACGGAACCCTTCGTGCGCGAGTCCGACTCGCACTTGGCCGGTTTTTGTTTACCTAAACCAACGGAGTATACATATTATAATCACGAGCACAAAAAAAAAAAAATAGTCGGCAGCTGCACGTCATGACTGTGACAAGAAGGCTACGAGGCTCGGTTACGTTATTACGTAATTTAAAGATTAAATTAAATGTCACCGTCTGAAATCCTCCATTACTCCATCTTCTACATAACAGTACATAGAGCATGAATATTAATTAATCTTATTACGAATTCCTCGCACGTCGCCATCTTTTTATTCCATTTTCATTTTAACATTCTTCTCAAAAGCGCGTTATTCTTCTAAAAATAAACTCAAGTAACGTCTTGTTCACACACGTGTAGTTACACGGCTGCTCGCCGTTTCTGAGAAGGCACATTGTTTGTTATCCCTAATTAGAGTAGCAAGCAGGCAGTATGTGCAAAATATTCCATAATGACGATAACGCCTTTCGCGACAAGAAAAAAAAAGATGGTTATTATTTTTAGTCTGTGATTTAAAAATGGCGGAGTTTTTTTTTCTATGTTTGATACTTCACAAAGTTTATTCGATTGACTTCGTATTCTAAATTGACTTACAGATGAATAAAATAAAAATATAATATCCTAATGTAACTAAAACTATTAACAAACTAAAATATGTCGTCGAAAAATTCGTCCTTAATGCTGTCGACTGGTAATGAACCCAAGAGACTGGCAGCATTGCCTCGTTGTATGGCAATGCTTAGCCTCTGGCCAAGGTAAAAGCCTCGTCGTCGGCGTGTGGCTTTTGTTGTTGTCACTTTGTTTTCCCTTGACTCCTGTTTTAACAATAGTCAGGCTTTACAAGATTCTTTTTAAAACTTATCAGGGATGCATCCAGTATCCAGATTTGTTATTATCGAAAAGCAGCTACCGAATTGCTGTTTCCATTTCAATTGCAGAAATAATAATGAGACTTTTAACCTTTGTCGAGCTGACAAATTTTTCAAACATTGGAAGCAATGCATTTTTTTTTTCAACTTTTGTCGAGCTGTCAAACTTTTCAAACATTTGAAGCAATGCTTTTTCAGTAGTGACAAAATTAAAAGTTTACGTACGTTAATTGGTTTGCATTACTGGCCTGCACTCCAATTGTGTAACATTTTATTATTGCTTTCAATCACAATTCGAAGCATTTTGAAGGAAAATGCGCTTATAAAAATTCATCTGTTCAACAACGTACCTCATCATCTGCCTAGCCTTCTCCCAACTATGTTTGCGGTCGGCTTCCAGTCTAACCAGATGCAGCTGAATATCAGTATTTTAAATGGAGCGACTGCCTATCTGACCTCCACAACCCAGTTACTGGGAAGTACGATACCCTTTGGTAAGACTGGTTGTCCGACTGTCAAAGATCCACGAATGACAGCCGGGACCAACGGCTTAACGTGCGTTCCGAGGCACGGAGGGGTCTTGGTATAAAAAGATGGTCACCCATCGACGGATCAACCGCGGCATGTGTTGCTTAACCTGATCGATCGACCCGTGCGGCAGTTATTACTTAGCCACAAGCCCCTCATTCAACAACGTACCTACATAAAAAAAATGGACGTGGGTGAACTGTCAAAATGCGATCAATTGTTATTTTATGTGTGTTACGCAATTTTATTACTCCACGGGAAGGATTTACATAAAAAGCAACATACATAGAGTTACTACCACAACTTGTCCCTCAAAGTCTTACATCATTTAAAATGTTAATGTTCGATCGTTTAGATCATACTTTTTAATGGATTCGTGACCATTCATAATGTGTGAACCACTTAAACTCAGTGGTGCAGTGTATGTTCATGCTATTGTGCATAGATGAGGGTTGACAGAACTCTTGGCACTTTATGGTGAAGTTGATGGGTGCTTTAGGAGTAGGTGGTATAATAATATTGGTACATTATAATTATAAGGAAAAAAGCATTATCACACAAAGCTTTGTTTCTTTCTTTCCTTTTAATAAAAAAAACATTATCAATAATCCTCAGGTACGAAGACTCATCGATCACTGTGCTGATAATTTATAAATTAAAATTATGTGTTTTGTAAATAACAATTTATTTAAAATATATAATTTACTTAAAACATTACAAAAGTTTTAGTGCAAAACGAATAAAATCACGAGACCAGTCCGCAGTTAAAAATAAGAACGTATAAAGCATTCCACTTTTAAATTAATTTCTTTGCCTGGTCATTTTGTAAGCAATTAGTGCACGGACACGCATTACGAGTAGTCGCTGCGTTTTTAATTGAAACAATGTCGCGAGTGTGCGTGGGCTTTAATGGCACTAGCATCCACTAGAGATGTGTCGAATATGAATTTGCCGAAAGTTCGGCTTCGGCACATAACTCGTCCTTTTAATCGTTAATTTTAGTTTTTTTTTTATTGACGTTATTCATTTTATTTCATAAAAACCATGCGCCCGATGGGTTTCAATTGGCAAAAATGGCAAAATTACATCAAGACTTTCATACATTATAGGGGGTGATTTGTTTAAAACCCTTCTTAGTCTTTCCTTAGTGCTAATGTCATGCTTCGCAACCCAGTGGCTTACTGTGCATTGTCAGTGAATTAATGAATTTAAGATTTTTATTATGTACAGACGCCAGCAGGTCAAGCTACCCCAAAACTGTCCAATTTTCCCAATCAACCTTGAACCCTACGCTTTAACGTTATAGTTGAAAATCTTTTAAAGAAATTTGACAGATTGTAGTAGCTTGATGTGCTGGCGTCTGTACATTGATACCCCCACAACACAGGGAATCCTAGTATGGGGTTCAGGGAATTTGTAAAAATGTAGCACGTATGGGTCGTAATCTATTACTAGTTTTTAGGGTTCCGTATCTCAAAAGGAAAAAAACGGAACCCTTATAGGATCACTCGTGTGTCGGTCTGTCTGTTTGTCCGTCTGTCACAGCCGATTTGCTCCGAATCTACTGGACCGATTAAGTTGAAAGGTACACATATGAACTTCACTGACGCAAACACGGACGTGTAACGTAAATAAATATTTTTTTAAATGATCTACCTTGTTTTTGAACTGAATAAAATTTCTATTTATATCCCAATCAACAAATGGTGGCACAGATAGTCTTGGTTTTTTTTTTTTTTATCTGTCTCAGGGGCAATTCCCGTATTTTTACGAACGTTCGCATTTAAATCTGTCTCAATATGTCAAAAATACCTTACCGAAGAAGTTTCTGGTAAAAACATCCTTCATCATTCGTCATTAAAACATACCTAATTAAATTACTATACCATTCAGTAACATACTGTTTCACAGCAAGGCAAAGGTGAGTTTTCATACAGAGCGGCCTTTCAATAACAACTAAACAAAATCTTATGGGTCTCCTATAGGATTTTTGATCAAGAATACCTTGATCAGAAATTGAAATAGAATATTATTTATTTGGTATGGTACAAATATTTTAAAAAAAGCCGGTAAAAATGAGAAAAAGTGTCTCTATTTTCAATAAAAAAGAATAATCTAACATGGTCAACCAGAAAACTATAAATAATTGTATGTTTACACCATTCACTGTATCTCCATTTAAATTCAAAATATATTCGGCCGAAACAAATACACCGAATGCCGAAACCAACCCTCACATACAGCCCACCTCTAGAACTCGTATTTATTAAGGTTTTACTACTAAAGTTATGGTCACACTGACACTATAGTAATTTGCTTAGTTGCTATGATAAATCCTGTGACCAATTATAAATACCGTAGAAGACGTTCTTGGCGGGAAAGTGAGGCGTCCTGTTTATCAGTTTTGTTTTATTTTCTAAAATTTGTGTTGAGCCGAATATTAATGTGTGATAGTGGTGGATTATTAACCATTAAGTGTTTGTGAACGTGCATTAGTGTAGGGAAATTAAACAAAACAGTGCAACAAAAAGCAAAAGCGTGAAGTGATTCACGCTCTTTCAAGGTCTCAGTAAAGTACTGAAACTCAAAGGGAGCGGGTGGGCCGGGATATCATCTATCATGCATTGTATTTTATAATTCATTTCGTCATTATTTAAACAAACTTTGTAAGTAAATAAAGACTTAGCTGAAAGGTCCCGGCAACCAGGCCATCAAAATACTATAAAAAAATAAAAACGAAGACCAAAGAAATGATGGATGGACTGTGTGAAAGATGATATGGCTAGAAAGGGAGTGACTACTGAGATGACGACTAAAAGAGAAGTATGGAAGAAAAGACGAAGAATAAGTTACCACACGCCGTTACCACTGCTCTTAGGATTCAAAATCTACATTTTTAACACTTGTCTGTGGTTTTTTAGAGAAGTTTGTGTCTCTAGAAATCTTTATTGTTAGAAATCTGTTGCTAGGCAACCCCTAAGAGTTATCTAAGCATAACGAATTCGCGAATCGGTGTCATAATTTTATAAGTGGTTGCTAAATGTTTTTTTGAGCTAAGTGACTGTTTAATGTTTACGCCTACATTTAGGTGTAGTGTTAGTACTGCACTGTCCCCCCTTCCCATACCTATTAACACTGTGATTTGGAAATATTGTAAAAGCCAATTTGTAAAAGAGTAACCGTGGAGTTTCTTGTCGGCTCTTTTCCATAGGAAACGATCAATTGGAACCGTGTACCTAGCTTCTGATGTTTCATAAATGCCCATGTACGTTTATGTGAAATAAAATATTTTGATTTGAGTGAAAACGGACATCAATCTAGATTTATTCCTAAAAATACAGTTACAATATAAAACCTTCTTTAAAACTAACAAAGGAACTTAATCTAGATAATATGCCAAATGATTTGAACCAATGACGTCATCGAGTAGGCCGCAAGGCTTTGAGTGGGTTCCAAACCATGTTTGCATTACCACCCGCGAAAATGAAAACACTCCTTATATCTTTGGATTTAGGTTTATTTTAGTATTCAGTAGCGTTGCCAAACAAGTTACCTTTTTCGGTAAGAAGGCCGTTCTTTTAAAGTGGGAGTCGAAATTGTTTGCATAACACAGTCTGAACAAAAGTATTTTTTTGTGTGATTCAGTCACATTAAGTATTGAACTTAACATCACGGCTGTATCCCCCGAAGGGTTAGGCAGAGGTGTACCTATAGTACACCCACATTTCGCCACTCTTGTTCACTACGTGTGCGTGCGATTTCAGATGATTAAATCCATATGGCCTATACTCCATTTGAAATAAGATTAGTCCGTTCAACCGATTTTGACTTCTATTGCGTTGGTGGCATGACAAATGGCAGCTGTAAGAAACAGTTGGTATTGTAACCACGTTTTACCTACCGTTATGCCTACGGAAGACGTATTCCACATTGGGCACCCGTTTTAAGCGGGTGCCTAATGTGGAATACATCTTCCGTCAGAAAAAAAAATCCTTGTCTTTAATTTTTATAACCATCACATTTTTATAATTACTGAGTTTGGTTTGAATAAATCAATTATTGTGCGTTCCTAAAATGTTGAGACTTTTTAGATTTGAGGTCATAAAAAAGAAAAAACGTCCCAATACTAGTACGTACTGATCCGTAGGTGCCATTTGCGGAATAAAATTTTAAATAACAAATTATTCCACTAATGGCACCTGCGAAACATGTCGATTGGTGCCGTATGTGCATTATAGGAGCAATTTAAGCAGGTGCCCAATGTGGCATAAGTCCTACGGAATAAAAGTCAAAATCGGTTGAACGGACAATAAAAAATATTTATTTATTTCTAATCTTATTTCAAATGGAGTACCTATAGACTAGTAACAGTATAGGCTAGTTCAAAGCGCATTTTTACGACTTTCAACAAGCTTTTCGATAGCTACTGATAAAATAGGTTATGTATGGGGTCATGCTTACTTAAATGTCTCGCTGATGGTGGCGCGTGTGTTGGATCATTCAGTTCCCTACAAAATGGTTGAGCTGGATGGTGCTGATCCACGCGTCATGTTCGTGAACGGGCGCCGTCAGTTGAGACTGGTCCTCTCTTAACTGCCAGGGCTTATTTGTTATCTTTTAATCTTATATTGTTTTTTTTTTTTTTACATTGTTCTCACATAAAGAAGCGACAAGCATAATGTACCCAGGATTTTGTAATATCTTGATTTAAAAGAGTGTCCTTGGAGCTTTTTGTCTGTTCTTCTCCATAGAGAACTAACTGACCGACTCTTTGACAATTCAAAAGTGCCTGTAATTGGTTTAATTGAAGTAAATGCTTTGAGTTTGAGTTGAGGTATTTGACTGCTATAAAAAATATTAAATAATTAATGCTTATTTTTATAGTTGTTACTAAAAACGACGATTTGAGAAAAAAAAATGAAAAAAATCGGTGGAAAAATTGAGAAGTTACACGCTTTTAAAATTAGTCCACTATCCTTGTCACGCAAAACGATCATTGTACTGAATAGCGCGAAGTTACTGTGGCGTTCCTGTGTTGTGACGTCAGATCGCAGCAGTGCTATCTCTGTCTACAATAGACTTTATAACGCATACAACTTCGGCATTTTTTGAGATATAAAATTAATCATTTATTTTTTATTTATTTATTTGTTGGTTTCGCAAAAGCTAAATACCTACTAAAAAACAGTCAAATACCCTATAACTGGTTAGGCCCTCAAATTTCCTTACGATTCCATGTTAACTATTGAAGCGTAATCATGCTGCTCTCTAAACGGTGAAGGAAAACATCGTGAGGAAACCGGCATGTCCTCCGGCTGTGATATACTGGGGCAATTCTTTAGATAGAGAACTCGTATTTCGAGCCCAAAAAAGATGTGTCAGAACAATGTGTGTTCTTTATACGTCTAAAAATTCTTACCTTGCCATCGGTGTACATATACGAAACAAACATGTTTGTCAAATCTAACAGTTCACTATACAAAATCGCTACAAAAAGTTATTACAGAAAAATACGCGATAAAAATAAGTCTGAACTCGAACTGACTTATGGAAAAACTGCACTAATGAATAAAAGTACCTTCTTTATGGCCGAAAGAATATTTAACAAATTACCTGAAAAAATTAAAACGTTAAATCTGGACAATTTCAAAACACAACTATTAAGAATTTTGATAAATAAATGCTATTACTCACTTCAGGAATATTTGGGCGATAATTCTATAATTACTACTTCAGAAAATTGTACATCACCTCACTTATTTTGACGATTTATAATTTTGTTTGACATTAGCATTATATGACATGTAACTTGAAATTATTTGACATTATTATTGAAATTGATTGTATTTTAAATTTGTATTGTTATGCATGTATGTTCCTATTAATATTGACTTTATTACTAATGTGACATTTTACATATTTCTACCACCATATGATATCTTAAAAATTAAATTTGTGTTAAAAAGTAACAACTTCGACAATGTTAATTAAATATATTTGTACGCCTTTGGGCAAAACATAGAGGATCTACCAATCTGTAACACTGTTGTAATTTGACCTATTTTTACAAATAAAGCATTCTGATTCTGATTCTGATTCTACATCCAAAAATTCGAACACATGTGACATCTACCAACCCGCACTGGGCTCGCGTGGTGGATTACAGCCCACTCCCTCTCGAAGGAGGCCTGTGTCTCAGCAATGGGAACGTTAAAGGCAGATATTGATTATGATGATGATTTGTATATGGCTAATGATATAACGTCCCTTGTGCCGAAATTAGGGCCACACCTAAATCCATTTTTCGGCAAATTCGCTCCACTTTCGTGCAATTTAAATACCGTGACGTGGTCAAGCTCAAATTGGTCAAATGTAACCAAATAAGGTTTATTGCACACCGCCCGACAACCATATACGTAGGACCGGAACTGATGGACGTTATTTGGGTTAACCGTTGCGACAGTTCTGTTGCAAATGTGGACGAAAAAGGTGTCGTCCACATTCATAAGGATAAAAGGATCCGATATTTAAAATAGGTACTTATCAAGCGCGTCTTTTTCCTCGTGGATTTCATGTATTAAGACTCTCTGCTAGTACTCGCTGCTTGAACTTGCCTTGCTTGTTTGTGCTGCCAGTGTTAGCTTAGCTGCCAGTGTCAGCCGCCAATATTAACTGCCAGTGTCAGCCGCCAATATTAACTGCCAGTGTCAGCCGCCAATATTAACTGCCAGTGTCAGCCGCCATTATTAACTGCCAGTGTCAGCCGCCAATATTAACTGCCAGTGTCAGCCGCTAATATTAACTGCCAGTGTCAGCCGCCAATATTAACTGCCAGTGTCAGCCGCCAATATTAACTGCCAGTGTCAGCCGCCAATATTAACTGCCAGTGTCAGCCGCCAATATTAACTGCCAGTGTCAGCCGCCAATATTAACTGCCAGTGTCAGCCGCCAATATTAACTGCCAGTGTCAGCCGCCAATATTAACTGCCAGTGTCAGCCGCCAATATTAACTGCCAGTGTCAGCCGCCAATATTAACTGCCAGTGTCAGCCGCCAATATTAACTGCCAGTGTCAGCCGCCAATATTAACTGCCAGTGTCAGCCGCCAATATTAACTGCCAGTGTCAGCCGCCAATATTAACTGCCAGTGTCAGCCGCTAATATTAACTGCCAGTGTCAGCCGCCAATATTAACTGCCAGTGTCAGCCGCCAATATTAACTACCAGTGTTAGCTGCCAAAACTTGCTGCCAGTACTCACTGACAGTGCAGTCATGACGTGCAGTTGCCGACTATTTGTTTTACCAGTTTATGTTTTCATATATCTTGCACGTGTTTCTGTGACAAATAAAATTATTTTTCTTTCTTTCTTACTCCGCTGCCAGTAGTTTATTAAGTCACCTGGTCACCTGGCAGCGAGTACTGCCTGGCTGGTAGCATCAGCTTCCCAAGTCTGTACTTGCAATTGAATTCGTGAACCACACCTTGAATTGCCAATAATTATAATATAAAAATAACAAATCCGTTATTCGCAAATACGAGTACATAAGACATAACCAACACTTGAGATTGCTGTTCGATAATTGGCTATACGGTTACCCCTTAAACCGTGAAACCAAATAACACCGTCGCAACCTGAGGGTGTATGTACGAGTATGTGTATTATTCTCAGGAACCGCTAGATGCATGCTGAGATAGGGGCCTTTTGGCCTCGTACAGGACTTTCTGTTTTTATTTTCATTTTTACTTTATTTTTGTTTTTGATCTTTATGTTTCTATGAGTGTGTTTTTGTATAGTTTAATTTGTGATCTGTGCGAGTCCCAATAAATGCTTTTTCTTTCTTTCTTTCTAGATTAAAACATTATTATGTACTCTCGTCATGTATGTTTGTAGTTACTGTAGTGACATTTGAGGAGTTTGTGGCTAATTCAAAGCTATGCGAATGAGTCGATCTGACAGGTAAAGTTGCGCTTGCCGCGGTCAGATAGTGGATTGGTAACCAAACCAACCACCACCACCAACCAACCAACCACCAAACACTTTGGTTGTGGTGGTTCTTGGTAGTTTCCCGAGGCATAATAAACACCGAGTAGTTTTAGAAAAATCGAGTCTTTACAGACACTGTTACGAGTCCTCTGACAGCACTGGTCCAGTAGTGTCCACCCGGACTAGAGAGACTACGAGTTGCAGGTCGTGGATTTGAACACAAGTTTACTTTGTGTAAATTATTTTATCACCACTGCTCTCAAAATGGTGAAGGAATCTCCTAGAACCAAAAATTCGAAGACATGTGACTTGTACCAACCCACAATGAGCCCGCGTGGTGGATTACAGCCCACTCCCTCCCACTGAGAGGAGGCCCCTGTATCCCAGCAGTAGGAACGTTATAGGCTGGTTATAAGGCACTTTACTTGTGCAAACATCGTGAGGAAACCAAAAATGAAGAAGACATAAATCAAATTTCAAACGCAAGCTTCGCCCCTCGCTCCCCGCCACTCCGTTATGTGCTAAACGCTAACACATCAGTAATAAAGTTGAATATCGCGTGCGCTCCTTGATCGTGTTCGAGCGCGAAACTAAATAAGTCTCAATTCTTATTTTGTTTATAACTACAGTAATAATTGATCTAGAGAAAAAATATCTTGTGTCGGGATAATAAACTATATTTTCTTGCTGTGAATATTTATTTTAGACATAAAAGCTGAACAATCTTGTTTGTTTTATAGAATTATCCTTAAAAAAGACATGATTTTTGAATAAAAAAATTATTGAGAGAAATTATTACTAATACGTAACTGTCAACTGTCTTCAACATGGATAGAAAACGATCACATAAAACATTTAATAAAGTTTCAGTTTTTCATTTTGCTTGTATGTGTGACTGTTTCAGAATATTCATGCAAATTAACATAAAAATAGGGAGCCTCCTCTTAATTTGACATTTATCAACACGCACTGGGCCCGCGTGGTGGATTAGGGCCGGAGCCCGCCCCTCTCACAAATAGGAGGCTTGGCCTGACAGGCATAATCAGGCTAAATATTATAAACCCCAGCAGTGGCTGGGGTTTCCCAACAGTGGATACGTCTAGGCTGAATTTGTTATACATGAACAGTTTTTTCCAGAATCCTACGCATAGCAGTGCCGCTTGTGGTCTACTACACCAGAGATCTTCAACCTTTTTGAAGTCAAACGCCGAGAATTCTTTTTCTTTTTTTTTTTTGTTTGGGATGGGTTGGCTCTTGACCTTAGTCTAGGTCAGAATTTGGTTCGGTGGACCGGACACAAGGGAAATTGATAATATTCCAGTTTAAACTTATCAGTAGGTATCATTGCAGTTATTTAATAAACAATGTTACAAGGCTAGAAACATGAAATGATTCTAATAAAATAAAATCAATGAGATGTTTGACATTGTTTACTCTTAACTATTCATCTGCCCCAATAGTGGATGTTGCGCGTCAGTGTAAGTACCAGATATGAATAATTATGAATAAATAATAGAAAATTTGAAATGAAAAAAAAAAAATGTGGCAAAAGATTTGGTTTTTTTTCAGAGGAAGCGTGGCAGTTGGCCCGGCTACCGCCGCGCCCGGTTGAAGACCTTTAGACTACACCAATAAGGCAGTTTTAGCCTATCACAACATTGTTAGGAAAATAATAGCCAGGTTAAGGCTCAAACGGTCAAAAGTTATGAATAACAAAGGGAAGCACGGTCAAAGAACTTTTGCTGTAAAAACAGACCTTAGGGCGCCAAACATTATAGATGGTCTCAGGGCTGTCGCTCTTGGAAATGGAGAAAATAATATTTTTCGTGACTTGCTCCTATTTGATTGATTCTCAGAACCTTTCGTTTTGCTTGAAATTCTATTATATGTATATTTGGGAAACACAATATAAATACTACCGTACACACTGAATCTATGTAATAAAATAGTAATGAAGTCAAAACTGTACATTGAAAATTTTTGAAAAAACTTTTTTACACAAAAAAATGTGTTGATGTGTGTGATGTGATGTGTGTGTGTGTGTGTTTATGTTATTTAATTGTAATGTGCGTTTTGTTTGTGCAGAATAAACAATTTTTCTTTCTTTCTTAATTAATGTCTTATAAAATTGAAAAAGCATTTATATTCCTGTCGGGTTTGGACTGACACTATTAAAACAGGGTTCTAATATATTCACAAAGCAGAGCTGAGCTTCCACTCATCCCGAAGCGGAGGGGACGCCCTAGGAGGACATAATTATAGTTACCTAATTGGTAATGTTCTTCAGAAAGGTCAGGTGCGTAGTACGAGTACTCGCAACCGGCGTGCGTGTATGACCAGATGTATGAACGTAGGCGAAGCAAAAGGAGTATGTAAGGAGCGTAGCAGGTGGCGTTCTATAGTTTCTGCCTACCCCCATGGGAAGAAGGCGTGAGTTTATGTATGTATAATAATAATCTGCCTAGCCTTTTCCCAACTATGTTGGGGTCGGCTTCCAGTCTAACCCAATGCAGCTGAATACCAGTATTTTACATGGAGCGACTGCGTATCTGACCTCCACAACCCAGTTACTAGTTACTGGGTAACACGATATCCCTTGGTAAGACTGGTGATCAGACTTTTGGGCTTCTGACGACCCGTAAAAACTGTCAAAGATCTACAAATGACAGCCGGGACCAACAGCTTAACGTACTTTCCGAGGCACGGAGGAATCTTGGTATGAACAGATGTTCACCCATCCACGGACCAACCGCGGCAAGCGTAGCTTAACCTGATCAATCGACCCGTGCGGCAGTTATTATTTAGCCACAAGCTCCTGAGTGAGTTTATGTATGAATGTATAATAAATTCACCGGATCACCACAATTTTGATATCATTTTTTTTTTTTAATTTTTTCAATTTATTAAATCTTCACATTTCACCTACGTGCCAGCCTTTGTACTACATTGGACTCCAGTGCTACAACCTACCAAAATTCGTGGATAAAGAATACCTTTGTCCGAGCCAAGTAGAGCGTGCAGGGCCTAACGTATCATAGCCGAAATTGTAGCCTTTTGTGGAATTAAGCGGATCCAGATTGTAGGGGGCCACAAATCGGGGGACAAAAAACCGGTCAAGTGTGTCGAACCACGCACAATGGAGGGTTCCGTAGTTGGGATGAATTTATCCCAAGAACAAACTTAACATTGTAATAGTTGAAATACAACATGTTCCCTCATACATTCCAACTGCAATTAATGTATGTTCGTACTACGCACAATATTGAGAGATTTACCATGTTTTTTTTTAAGACCATAGAGTTCTTATAGGTTTTCCTGTAATCTGTAAGTAAAGAACTATTTTCTGTATATTTTTTCAAAATTTTAGGCTCAGTAGTTTCGGAGATAAGGGGGACAATGGTCAATTTTCATCGGATTCTTTAAAAAAATTAAAAGTATTTATTTAAAAATTATTAAAAAAATATATCTGAAATCCTTACAACACGCCGTTTCATTTCATATGTCATATCACGGTACCGTTAGCATTTTTTTTTTTATATTTCTAATTTGCCCCCATTTAAACGTAATCGGTCCAGTAGATTCGGAGCAAGTTGGCTATGACAGACGACGGACAGACACACGAGTGATCCTTTAAGGGTGTCGTTTTTTCCTTTTAAGGTACGGAACCCTAAAAAGGGAGAAAAAAGTTTGAGTGATTGAGTGAAGATGGATGTTACAAGAAATGGCTGGTTTTGTGGTTTGTGTCGTTTGTTTTAGTATTTCCGGATTTTCTAGTAGAAGAAAAGTGTATGATAGTGGATGGATTAATGATAATGTCAATCCATTATCATTAATCATCTCATTCATATTTTCACGTTTCCTATGTTATTATCATTATATTAAAGACTCTTATAGACTCACGCGGTATCGCGGGTGCCACAGGCACCGACATTGAAATAGTGCTACTAGTGTCCCGTCGTGCCCGCCATATCGCACCAGTCTGTACAAGCCTTTATACGTGAAGCGAAAACTTTGTACCCTTTTTTCGAAAATTACGCGGACGGAGGAATATGAAACAAAGTTAAAGTTTATAAGGAGGTCCTGTTATATATTTTTAATATCTGTAAGCATCATCATCTGCCTAGCCTTTTCCCAACTATGTTGGGGTCGGCTTCCAGTCTAACCGGATGCAGCTGAATACCATTATTTTACATGGAGCGACTGCCTATCTGACCTCCACAACCCAGTTACTGGGTAACACGATATCCCTTGGTAAGACTGGTTGTCAGACTTTTGGGCTTCTGACGACCCGTAACAACTGTCAAAGATCTACAAATGACAGCCGGGACCAACGGCTTAACGTGCTTTCCGAGGCACGGAGGGGTCTTGGTATGAAAAGATGGTCACCCATCCACGGACCAACCGCGGCAAGTGTAGCTTAACCTGATCGATAGACCCGTGCGGCAGTTATTATTTAGCCACAAGCTATCTATATCTTTAAGCATTAGAAATAAATGATATTAATAAAAAACAAAACACACACTACCATGCTTTTGACACACACTAGTACCAGGGCCTCATGGATTTTTTTTTTTTTTTTTCTTTTTGCCTTCGCACGGTTTGTGCATTTAGCCAGTGTCATGTAAAATTAGGTAACAAGTACAAAGTTATTTCAATAATTATGAAATGAACTCCACTCAATGCATGATAAAGATGATAGATGATATCCCGCCCCGCTCCCCTTGAGTTTCAGCAAAGACTTTGAGAGCACTTTACTGAAACCTCGCGCGGACTTCTTGAGAGAACTTAAAGTGATGTTACACTGTTTTGTTTCATTTGCCTACACTAATGCAGGTTCACGAACACTTAATGGTTAATAATCCACCACTATTACACATTAATATTCGGCTAAACACAATTTTTTGAAAATAAAACAAAACTGCTAACATGACGCTTCACTTTCCCGCCAAGAAGTCCGCCTCATGGATTTGAAGATAGATAAGTGATAGAAGTGACAACTTGATGGACTTAGTAAGTACTATATATATTTTGAGGTTATTTTCTGTCGCTGCTCAGTTGCTTATTCCCAAAGTGAGATTTCAGATGTTACACATCATAATATGCAACTACTAACAGTGTGAGTACTAAAAAAACCGGCCAAGTGCGAGTCGGACTCGCGCACGTAGGGTTCCGTACCATTATCTATAAAAACGGCAAAAAATCACGTTTGTTGTATCGGAGCCCCCCTTAAATATTTGTTTTATTTTAATTTAATTATGTATTTTCAAAGTGAATATATAACTAAATATTCTGTGCATATTTCAAGCGTCTACCTGTTGCCGTGATCAATATCGAGCAAAAACGAGCAACAAAAATCACGTTTGTTGTATGGGAGCCCCCTTAAATATTTATTTTATTCTGTTTTTTAGTATTTGCTGTTATAGCGGCAACAGAAATACACCATCTGTGAAAATGTCAATGGTCTAACTATCACGGTTCATGAGATACAGCCTGGTGACAGACGGACAGACAGACAGACGGCGGAGCCTTAGTAATAGGGTTCCCGTTTTACCCTTTTGGGTACGGAACCCTAATAAGAGTGTTCTTGTCTCATTATTATTATTTCTACACTGACGTCACTGGTCTATTGCTACACTCTGCCTTCAGACACGACTAAAAACGGCGACTCCATTTTGTTTCCAAGAACGGACAATTTAAAAGGCTCGTTACCGTTTCCTTAAGGGTCCGATCACACGTTCCACAACGGCCACAACCACACCATCGCAGCGACAAAATGTGGGCTAGCAGTGGTTACGTGTGAATAGTGTCGCTGAAGCTTGTAGCAGTTGCGTTGTTTTGTTTTGTGTGTTTTAACGGCCAACTGTGGTCCGTGTAAATAAATTATTCATCCTTACAATATTATAACACAAAGTCCCCCGCCGCGTCTCTCTGTGTGTCTGAACGCGATTAACTCAAAAACTACCAAACGTTTTTCAACAATGGACGGAGTGATTCATTAGGAAGGTTTAAGTGTAAAATTCATTAAGGTTTAGTGTAAATTGGCTGAAATATGAAGATATCGGAACAAATCATGCCGACTTGGAGCTTTACTGACGTGCGCCGCGTAAACCGTAGGAGATACGTAAAATGTATGTTCTACTGGATTGTACACCATAAAAAGTTCAACAAAAAAGTCCGCGATAGCATATTATTATATGTCTATCTTCAAAGGATGACCTACCAGTAGCGAAGCTACAACTTCCAATTGAGGGAAGCCGAAGAAAAAATTGTTAAGTGCTCATAAACACAAGTTATCATCTAAATTTATTCCCTCAAAAATGATTTAATTTTTGAGTTAATAAATTTCTTAGTTTAACGCCATCTATGGCCAAGTAGTAGAACCAAAGAGACGCTATTACTACACAAACAAAATTATCAATTTTTTACAGAAATAAAACTATAATAGGTATTATCGATTATGATGGATGGACTGTGTGAAAGATGATATGGCTAGAAAGGGGGTGACTACCGAGATGACGACTAATAGAGAAGTATGGAAGAAAAGGACACGTTGCGCCGACCACTAATAAATTGGGATAAGGGCAGGAGACTGATGATGAGGTCTTATCGATTATAGTTTAATTTCTGAAAAACTGTCTATTACAATTATGTTCTAAAATTATGTTAGAACGAATAAACTGCGAGAAACGGGTGAAAACAAAACACACGTGAATTTATGTGTCAAAAACCAACACGACAAATCTACGAAATGGAATATTATTAATTCTATCTGGCTCTCTATTCTTAACAAAATGACAACGTTTTAAACAAATTTCACGTAAATCAGAATATTATCACTGAACGGCACAACACACGCCAAAACTTTCGGCTGTAATAGGTACCTACTATAGATTTTAAAATTATGTTGAGAATGTAACTAACTAATCAAATGCAAAAGAAAAACAAAATAAAAGTCAATTTATCTGTCAACAATTCGACTCATTATACTATTTGCAAATCTACGAAATTCAACAACACCTCATTCTATCTCGTTCTCGCATTTTCTCTTTCGCTCCCGGTAATAACTCGCTCGAGAATGGCTTACCTCGCACCGTAACTAGCAGTGTTTGGGAACCCCCGATTGCTACCGAAGTGTGCCCGAAGTAGCGTGGTCAGAACTACGATTAGTACTGTATTCTGACACACCACGTGCGGCTTATTGGCGCTAGTGTCTGAATAAGACAAAAAATGTAAAGTGCGTTCGCGATTTAGGATAGACTAAAGTTACGCGTTGTTGTAATGTTTTTTATCTTATGATGTATTAAATACTTGTAATGTGACTATGTACATACATAGTCACATTATTTGGTAATAGTAAACTCAAGTAGAGTCGTTGTTCCGAAGGGAAGCCGGTAGGAATGGGGTTGTTTGAAGCCGTCGCCCCTGTGACCTACAGTAACCATTTTTATCTTTCAGAATTTAATCATAATTTCATTGTTATTTCCGGATTTATTTCTCATGCAATAAAGTTTGTTATTTCAATTGGGCATTTAATTTAGATTAAAATATGCCTTTATATTATATCATTTAAATTAATACATTACAACATATCACAGATTCAAAATTACGCGTAACAAAATAATTATGGGTGACGGCGGCGGGGGCAGCGCTAGGAGTCAATCACTTCGTTTCCTTTTAATCCCGGTAGTACATTCCCGTGGGATATTTTCCGACATCCATGAGGGCGAAGCCGCTGGCAAAAGCTAGTTTTATTAATAAAAATTAGCGCCGACTACGTATTGTCGTTCGCGTTGTGGTCTGGTTGCAGTTCGTGTGATCGGACCCTTAAATAAACATTTCCATTACTTCCTCCATTCCTAGTAATTGTTTCTAAGACACCACCCAACTTGATAGAACGCTGACAGAATACATTAATGTATTTCATTAATTGATTCGCAATGAAATAGCTTTCACGAATTGTTTAGCAAATTCTTGGGAATTCAATCTGAAAGGATACGCTTGGGTTTAACTAAACAGTTTGAGTTTTAACTAGAATTTAATTAATATTATTTAATTGGTGTTCTTAATTTCCAGCCAGGTTTTTATAGAGAAGTCTAAAATATACTTGAAAGCTTTGTACTCGGAAAACGCTTTAATTTGTTTTCTTTGTAAGTAGTCTTCAGAGGGAAGCAAAATATAAATCTCTAAGTATTATTAAACCAACATAACAAATATTGGGCGGTCACCCAGGGTTTTGTGAAACGTAAATTAAGGCCAGCGCACATCGGGGGATGTGGATGGATGGCGGAGCAGAGTATTTTAAATTTACCAGCGTAAATTCGTACGTATCTAATGGTAACAAGATATAGATTCCAATACTCAGAGACCGACCACGGAGCATCAAAGGAGATTTCTCTCTGCGGTATTGAAGAGCGCGCTGGAGGATACCGCGGTGGAATGCGTCGAAATCCGCTAGCATACGATCGCGGGGGAGAGGCAATTGCCCTCGTGACATACCGCGGGATGCTTTTCGGAAAATCCTCCTCGATGCCGTCCGCCGCCGTCAGTTGGTGTGAGAGGTATGAGGAACAGGACCTGTACAGTCCACTCATCCTCTATAGGAAAGGGAGGATCCTCCGACCAGGCCAGAGAGAGGGGTGTCATGTCTGGTGGGCAACTGTCCGACGCCCACTGTTAATATCGGGGTGTTGTACTTATGCCAGTCGCGCGGTAAACTCTGCTTGCGCGATGCAGGATTTGTGTTACATCAGGTCTTTGATGCGTAGTTCGCATGTGGCGTGATAGATGCCGCCACAGCCCGAATAAAGCGTACAATAATGACAAGTTTTTAACCGACTTCCAAAAAGGAGGGGTTTAATTCGGCGGTATGTTTTTTAGGCGATTACTCCGTTAATTATGGACCGATTTTGAAAATTATTTTTTTGTTTGAAAGGGTATACTCCCGAGGTGGTCCCATTGCCACCAAATCAGAATCAGATTAGGGGATCCCATGGAAATCGAGAGAAATCCTCAAATTTTATTGGCAAACCTATAGCAATTTGGGTATTTTTTATAGTAACTCGTGCATTTGCTCTCGGAAAGCACCATTTGGTGAAGTAGAACTGATGATGGAGACCACATATAGCCACCGGAACAATATAATAATGAGTACCCCTATTTAACGGGTTGCGATTACGCAATTTATGCTCGTCACTATGCATATGGTGAGTGGCAGTTCTCCTGGTTCTTACCAGGAGAACTCCTCAACAATCAACGTCCCAGCACCGGGAAAAGCAATATTTTGTAAAAGGTGATTAGCAGTTAACATTAGGATTGTAACTTAGATAAATTCAAAACTGACCCACTAAAAAGTGAAAAATAACTTTAATTTCGGAAGTCGGTGGCAAAAAACTCAAATACAGATCCAAAGACACGGACTTCCGAAATTAAAGTTATTTTTCACTTTGTAGTGTTATTTTTGGTAGTCGGTTCTTATTTTTTTGTAAAAAGTTTTTTTGTGAGTGTTATGTTAGTGAGGGTAGGGCTTAGTGAGTGGCTATAGTGTGTTAGTTTATCCAACCTATCAGATAATCAGTTTGCAATAATTCTACGCCTAGGAATGCAGCATAGTAACACACCTACATATTTTGAACAGTGAACCATTTCTGACGTAGTCCGAATCAAAATTCGGATCACTTAGCGCACAGTGTGCAGAATAGAATATTAATATGACAAAAAACCATTAGGTGGGTACCTACTTGAAGCTTTAATACGTGTTTTTGAGAAAAATAATTTAAAATTCAAATCTTGTGCAAGATGGCGTAAGTCCTCGAGCGGCGGAATACTTAGAAAAGATATATTATTTTCATAATCATAATCATTATGATTATTTTAGTGCTTTTTTGCAATTTTTATTTTTATGTAAAAAGAGCAGGTGGTGGCCCAGTGGTAACGGTCCCAAATTACGAATTGTAGGTTCGAACACTTTTTTTTTTTTTTTATGTGGGAAATTATCAAATAACTTCTCGGTGGAGGGCGTGTCAGACTTTTACTGAGTAAAACCCACCCGTGTTCCTACAAATGCCTGTATGCCAGGGCCACGATATCCCTTTCTGATAGGCTCGTAACCCTGGCAGGTAGGTTCGAACCCTGACAGGCGCTTTACTTTGTGTAAATTATTTTATCACCACTGCTCTCAAAACGGTAAAAGAGAACATTGTGTGAAAATCCATCGTTTCCCTACTCGTATAGCCATCCGCATGGATACTCAAAACTTTCCTGACGACATTTCCCTCATTCCTGCGCATCACATGCCCATACCATGACAAACTTTTTCCACTCAATCATTATTCTTCATCACAACTTAATTTCATAAACCTAATCACTATAACCTTCAAATAACCGTTAATAAATGGTACTGATGACGTTACCAACCCCACCCACTTATCCGCACAGTGGGTACACGATCACGTAAAATTCGCCCAGTCACCGACCGTTTAGCACTGTGTGCCAAACCAGTTAGCTAGGTGTACAAAAAACTTCATGTTCCATGTTTGATTTATGGTACAATAACCTTGGTTGTTAGAAAAAAATGTACAATATACTTAAAAGTGTATTGGTCCGGTAGTAACCGTTATAATTAATAGGTAGGTGCTTGGGTGATGATAATATTGATTTAATCGAGCAGAAAATGAGGAATGATAGAATCGAGGAGCTTGTGGCTAAGTAATAAGTAATAACAGCCGTACGGGTCAATCGAGCAGGCTAAGTTACGCTTGCCGCGGTTGGTCCGTGGATGGGTGACCATCTTTACATACCAAGACCCCTCCGTGCCTCGGAAAGCACGTTACGCGGACCCGGCTGTCATACATAGATCTTTAATAGTAGTTACGGGTCGTCAGAAGCCCGAAAGTCTGACAACCAGTCTCACCAAGGGGTATCATACTACCCAGTAACTGGGTTGTGGAGGTCAGATAGGAAGTCAGTTCATGTAAAATACTGGTATTCAGCTGCATCCGGTTAGACTGGAAGCCGACTATAACATATTTAGGCTAAGGCTGGGCAGATGATAAATCGAACAGAAAAAACATTGGGGTCGGCTTCCAGACAAACTGGATGCAGTTGAATACCAGAATTTTACAAGGAGCGACTGCTTATCTGACCTCCACAACCAAGCTACTGGATAACACGATACCACTGGAAAAGCAACCAGTCGGAAATCATTATGATCGTAATCCCCGAAGGGTTAAGCAGAAGTAAATCTACCTACAGTACACCCACATTTCGCCAGTTATGTTTAAGTCCCATGTAATAGGGGCGAGCCTATTGCCGTCAACCGCGCACAAATCCAGACTCTGAAAAACCACTAACTTTAATATTAACCCATTGCACAGCATCGCAACTAATTAACCATATCAGAACTAAGTTAGTCGACATTTAAATACCTAATTATACCCTAATCAAAGCCAACTTGTGACATTAACTGGAAAACTCCGACTCTCCACAAACCGCTTCGGAACTTCTAATTAACAAAATTAGGAAATCAGAAAAGTTTGGTACGACAGAGTTTGTATTTCGCGAATGCGATTGGCGAAAAAGTAAATAATATGAAAAAACCGGAAAAGAGTAAAGGATAGAATACTCATGATTAGAGAGGGGCTCGTGGTTAAATAATTACAGCAGCACTTGGTTGATTTAAGGTGAAGCTACGCTCGCTTCTACCGTGTGGTGCCGGACGTAAAGAATAGCACCTCCCTGTTTCTTCCCGTGGGTGTCGTAAAAGGCGACTAAGGGACTTACTAGAGAATGGGCAGCAGCGTTCTCTATGTGTATATTTTAATACCATACTGCGATCGCCAACCTGCCTGCCATGCGTGGCGATTATCCACCTTTGAGGGAGGCCTATGTCCAGCAGTGGACGACTTACGGCTGAAATGACGACGACGCTCCCTTAGTAGGTCGAACCGTAGGTGGTTGATCATTATAATTGAGATCCCTCCGTGCCTCGGAGAGCACGTTAAGCCGTTGGTCCCGGCTGTCATTTGTAGATCTTGGAAACTTCGGACAGTCGTTACCGGGTCGTGGACGTCAAATAGTTTATTTATATTTTATAAATGTCATCTCGCAGGTCAACCTAGGAGGCTGCCGGCTGCTTAACCAGGGTTGCCGGCTGCTTAACCAGGGTTGCCGGCTGCTTAACCAGGCTTGCCTGTCGGTGCCTCAATAAATGAAGGCCTCCAGCCAGGGCAAAAAACTTAAAATATAAGCAACTACACGCCAAGGGCACCCCCTGTGGGGTTCGGACCTCGGATTAGGCCGTTGCTGGGGAGGAAAGTAAGGGGCAGGCTGGATCGGGTTAAGATTATTTAGGGACGCATGTCACGATGGGCTTGGAGGTCAGATAGGTAGTCGCTCCATGTGAAATACTAGTATTCAGCTGCATCCGTTTACATTGGAAGCCGACCCCAACATAGTTGGGAAAAGACTAGGCAGATGATGAGAACACTGCTAGCACATCAAGCTACTACAAACTGTCAAATTTCTTTAAAGGATTTTCAACTTTATCGTCAAAGCATAAGGTTTTAGGTTGATTGGGAAAATTTGACAGTATCGGGTAGTTTGACCTGCTGGCGTCTGTACCTTTTAGATCTATAATTGTCCTTCTAAAGTGCAAAGGCCCCCTCTTATATAGAGAAGGAGAACACACTTGTTCACGGCGTGCTGGCGACTTAAAACCATTATAATGTCAACATTTCGTCACGATCTTTTTTTTACCGTTACTAAGCAATAATGTCTGGACGAAAAAGAGACCTTGGGGTGTACTCCGAACATAAATCCGAAGTATCGGCCGAATGTTCGGCCGTGTTTTGACTACGGCTAACTATGGCTGATTATGGCGAAAGAAAAAAAAAGACAGTCGAAGAGATAATGCGAAAGACAAAAATGTGAGTTGAAGGTTGTAAGGGCTCAAGTCAAAAAGGAAACTTTGGAAGTTATACACGGCTGAGCATTCGGCCGATACTTCGGAGTACACCTCCTTACCCTTTGGCTTTTTTTCCAGGCAGTTTTTCTCATACATTTTATAGGAAATGTCGACTCTCACTAGCTTATAAAAATATTGACGTGTAAAACTAACCTTAGTATCCTAGTCACGGTTGAAATAATTTCATTTCACAACTTTTAAAAATTATGATCGCTTTTAGCGATAAGACCGCCCATTGTGTCAGCCTATGTAAAATTTTAACATTTATATCTGTACTTTTATGGTGTACATAGGTAATTAAGAGCATTCTATTCTATTCTATGTAGATAGAATTATGTCTACAAAAAGGTAATTTTATATTTATTTCCGAAGCGCGGTGGCATTTAACCCACGGGTGAGATATTAATAAAAGATAACATGTTTTTTCCACGCCTACGCGCACTCGACCCACTGTGCAGTGTTAATCTTATTATTACCTTTTATATTAGATTGATTGCCGTTTTTTGTCGGCACTGTCTGGAGTTTAGTGACTTCTAAAGAGGGCTTTCACATTTGATATTAAGTTTGCTATCTATTTGATCGAGACGCCTCGCGCCTTGGCTTCTGCAATTACTTTAAAAAATGAAGGAATTTATCCCAAGAACAAACTAAACATTGTAATTGAAAAACACGTACCCTCTTATATTCCAACTGCAAATTTAAGTTTGTACGCACAATATTGAGAGATTTACCATGTTATTTTAAGACCACAGACTTCTTATAGGGTTTCCTGTACTCTATATGTAAAGAAATATTACTGTATTTTTTTTCAAAATTTTAGTATCATCAGTTTCAGAGATAAGGGAACGGTAAATTTTCTTCTATTTTAACTTTAAAAGTTTTTATTTTAAAATTTTTAAAAACTATCTGAAATCCTTACAACAACTTTTTATTTGCTATGTCACAATTTTTTTCTTTTTGTTTCTAATTTGCCCCAAAAAGTGACCCCCATGGGGAGTAGTGGGCAGTTCTCCTGGTTCCTACCAGGGGACCTCCTCAACATTTAACGTCCCTGCATCAGGAACAACAATATTTTGTAAAAGGTGATGAGCAGTTGACATTACGCTATTGTAACTTAGATAAACTACAAACTGACCCACTAAAAAGTGAAAAATAAAAAACTAAAATGCGAAAAAACTAATACTAAATTATGTTAGTGTGAAGGTATTTTTTGCAAACTCTGTAACTTATTTATTGTGTCATTTTATATTTCTGTTCTTAGTTTGTTACCACTTAATTTTTATTTTTATACTTTTGGTTATCACTGTATTTGAGAATGTTGGTTCACCTGTAATTGGCAACTGTATAAGCCCATGACTGTTATTTGATATTTTGTATACAGAAGCTGTTGGTGTACCTTTATAAATAAATAAATAAATACAGGCCAAAGACACCAAAGTCCGAAATTAAAGTAATATTTGATTTTTTTTCACTTTGTAGTGTTTTTTTGGAAGTCGGTTGTTTTTTTTAAATGTAACATCTTGTTTACTTTACCTACGACTTATGCAAATATTTTTTTTCTTTAGGTAGATACAATCAAAACAAAGAAAAAACCTAGCAAGAGTCGCCAAGAAAAAAATACGTACGATTCCCAGCCCTACTAAGGAGCCCACGAGTATAAAACAATGATTTAGTACCTACCTAAGTTACTCTTCTTTTACAATGGTTGCCACCGACCATATAAGGTTGCCGGGAATGACCGCGAAGAATGAGTAACCGATGAACCAAAAAGTCCCGTTGGGTTGCAAAAAGTTGATTGATTTTAATTACATTTCTGATGTGGGCGATATATTTTTATGGTGTGGGCGGTGTTTCTTTGAACTTTGCTGTGTTTTTTTTTCTTAAAAAAAGTTATTATCGTTGGCATGAATAATGAATATTATTATAACGGAGTCGGGTAAAACATGCAAAAAGTTGATTTTTTAAATTTACTCGATTTTTTTAATGTAAAATCTCATCTTTATTTTTTTGGCGTTGTTATTATGTGCTAACAGTAAACTTGATATTTTAAGTCAGACTTTTCTGATTTGCTAGATCGAGCGTAGTGAACCTCATACAAGGGCAAGTGTTTCAACAGACAATTATAAACAAAAAAAAGCATCAGACTTCCAAAAAAAAAAAACGGTAAAGCGGTGATGAGCATTTGACATTAGGCTATTGTTACTTAGATACATTACAAACTGACCCACTAAAAAGTGAAAATAAAAAAACTTAAAAAAAATACAACCGACTTCCAAAAACCGCACAACAAAGTCAAAAATAACTTAATAGAGAAAAATAGCCTAATGTCAACTGCTCATCACCTTTTACAAAATATTGCTTTTCCCGATGTAGGGCGTTAATTACCAAGTTATGGAAATAATCAGAGTAAGTGGAAGGTTCTACGTGTTTCAGCCTACTAATTCAACAACTGAGGAGGTAGATATTGTTTTCATTGAAGATGAGGATTTCCCCCTTTTCCACATGTAAACCATTTTAAAAGCTTAAATTTTTTGTCTGGGTCTCTTGACCAATTTCTTCTGCTCTCATCGTCCTGTCACTGTATGAGTAAAAATAATAGTAATTATTATTATTATTAAAACTAACTCAGACAGTGACATATTAATTATCTACGTTAGCAGTGATAGCCTAGCGGTGTGACCGTCGGACTGCCAAATCATAGGTCTCGAGTTCGAACCCAAGGCACGCACCTCTGACATATTGTATAATTAACACTTGCTTAAAAAAAAAAAACTCGTTTTTTCTCTCCACCAGTTTTTTATTATATGCTTCTGTTTAATAGTGAATACATATTGAATAGTGTTTGGAGCCTCTTTTTAAGCAAACAATGCCTGTGTTAGGAGACTCCGGTCTTCCACCAAACAGCACTACGCAACTGTACCTACCTACTTAAAGAACTGTAGCGCAGAGGTCATTTGCCGGGGTCATCGGTCATAACATCGCATCAATGAAATTAAAACGAATAACGTGCAAGGAATAGGCGAATTGAAGGAAAGAGAAAGCTTTATTGTTTAGTTTGTTTGAAAAACAATATAGACAACAAGGAACCCTTATAGTTTCACCATGTCCGTCTGTCTGTCTGTCCCCGGCTTAGCTGAATTTGCTAGCATACTCGTATATCAATCGCGCGACCCAAACAAGTCGATATACACCTCATGTATCAAAATCCATCCAGCCGTTAGGAATCATCGAAGACATAAATAATTCCACGTTCTACTCAAAGATACATAGATACGCGTAGAAAACATAACCCTGTCTTTGCTTTCACACAGTCGGGTAAAAAGGGAAGTCCCAAACATCGACACAAACCATTTATTCTCTTACTCTATAATTACAAACAATCAAACATAAATTAAAATATGAGTTGCTCTCTCGTCAACCATCAATTTCATACAACGTTAAACAGCGGTTCAAGAAAATTAATCTTTTCACACTAAAATCATATAAAACATGACTTTAACGGCACTGTTACTGTAAAATGTATGGAAACTATTAAATTACACGGTTTTGATTTTCGGCCACGATTTTACACGGCTTGGCTGGCATACTGGCCGAGTTATTTAATGCGATGGTCTTGAGATGAGAATGCTAAGAGGGATGTGTGGTGTGACACGAATGGATAGAATAAGAAATGAGTACTTAAGAGGCAGTCTGAAAGTGGCACCGGTGACTGAAAAGTTGTGCGGAAATCGGTTGTCATGGTATGGGCATGTGATGCGGAGGAATGAGGAAAATGTCGTGAGGAAAGTTGTTAGAATGAATATCGATGGCCATAAAAGTAGGGGAAGACCAAAGAAACGATGGATGGACTGTGCGAAAGATGATATGGCTAGAAATGGAGTGACTACCGAGATGACGACTAATAGAGAAGTATGGAAGGAAGGGACATGATGCGCCGACCACAAATAAATTGGGATATGGGCAGGAGAATGATGATGGTCTTTCGAACTAGATTTTGAACGAGTAGTGGTTTAAAGTGGACTATAAACACGGAAAAATATGGGTTCATTGTACAGGGGCTCTCGCCTAAATGATAACAGCACTGGTCGATTGAAGGTTACTACGCTTGCTGCATTTATGCCATCTGTCAGGCAGGATGCCACATCATTTTTTTTTTTTTTTTAATTTTAATGTATTTATTTTAAAAATCATTGCAAAGAATGTGCGCATTATAAGATGGAGATATGGAACTATGGAGAAGTGTCTTGACGCTGTGTGATCCATCGCCACCCGTTCGATGTCCACCACGCACAGGATGGATGGACATGAAGTCATTTTTTTGCTCCGTTGGTGTAATTGCTGTATGGTGTTCCGTTGCATAAACTCGATTCGTGGATACGTGGCCCTCCATTACTTTAAATTCATGCCATCCCTTACATTTTGTATCATAAAAAAAAGGGCCAGCATCAATTTAAACCGTTAGACTAATGTTGGTTTCCTGCAACTCACTGTTAAAGATTTATAATGCAGTGAAATAAAACTAGGACTTACCTTTAGCCAAAGCAGCATGTACGAAGCATAGACACAGGAAAAACTTTAGAGCCGCCATTTTGAATATTTTTTTTTCGGGAAATCACAATTCACTTGACACTATTACGTACCTGAAAAAAAAAGGAAAACTTATTATAAATAACGTTCTTGTAGCAACTGTTCTTCTCTGTAGGGAGGTATTATTCCTCTACATACATAAACTCACGCCTTCTTCACATGGGGGTAGGCAGAAACCATAGAACGCCACCTGCTACGCTCCTTACATACTCCTTTTGCTTCGCCTACGTTCATACATCCGGGGCCCTAGTCTGCTATTACAATAGTGTCAGAATGGTCGATCATTGATTTCATAATTGTTGATTTTGACAAGTTTGGTAATCTACTATTATAATGGCGTCATTATGACTTTCCAATGGTCGGCCACTGACACTACATTGAAAGAAATTGCATATATTGGAAATCTCGTACATAATGACAAATGAATGACATTTCTACTAATGGGGTTTTATAATAATGGCAATACGACAATGCCATTATAATAACACAATTATATTACGAGAACATTGACCGACCAATGATCGACCATTATGAATTTACCAGATTACGAACTTTTAGCAAAATGACAATGGCATCGTGTTGGAATGATTGAATTTATAAAAATAGCAGACTTGGGCCCCAGGTCATACACGCACGCCGGTTGCGAGTACTACGCTCCTGACCTTTCTGAAGAATATCATTACTAAGGTCACTAAGTACTGGCTAATATGATCATTTATGTAATTTTAGCTTTAGGCAGAGGTATTTCACAAAGCGCTCTTAGTGGTACAGCTCTTTGGGAAAGAGCTCTTCCGAAGAAGCACTGTTTTCGGCGTTCTATGTTAGACGTGGTTCAAACTGGTTGCTAGTTTAATTGTATTTTTGTTTTATATTAATTCTACGTTCTGCGATACTGATTACCTTAACTCACACACTGACCAATTATATATATTTATAGGGTTACTTAACTCAAAAGGAAAAAACGGAACCCTTATAGGATCACTTCGTTGTCCGTCTGTCTGTCTGTCAGTCTGTCAAGACCATTTTTCTCAGGAACGCGTAGAGGTATCAAGTTGAAATTAATATCAAATTCGTAAGTCTATGGTCCCTTGAAGCTCTAAAAAAATCAAGCTTCCAAGTCAACCCAATAAAAAAATACGGCGATATAAGCGACATTATTGCGACATATTTCAAAACTCGCAAATAAATCAAAACCTATAGGGTACTTCCCGTTGACCTAGAATCATGAAATTTGGCAAGAAGCAAGGTCTTACAGACAAGTATAGGAAAAAGTCCGAAAATTGTAAATTTGTGTTTTAATCACATAAAAAAAAAAAAAATGAGAATATCTCGCACATAAATAAAAACCTATAGGGTACTTCCCGTTGACCTAGAATCATGAAATTTGGCAACAACCAAGGTCTCACAGCACAAGTAAAGGAAAGAGTACGAAAAATGTAAATTTGTAGTTTTATTGCATAAAAAAATCATTTTTTGCGATTACAAACTTAAATTTTCAGTTGGAATATTGACCGTGGCGTATATCGATGTATGGGAGAACATGTTTTTCAACTACAATGTTAAGTTTGTTTTAGGAATAAATTCATCCTAACTACGGAACCCTTCCTTGTGCTGGTCCGACACGCACTTGGCCGGCTTTTTAAGAAAACGTATATTTGTAAAATATGTGAGCACCATGTATTCTACCACAATTTATCTGTCATTGCTTAATTTTTAATTCTTTTTGCATAATTATTGTGTAATAAAAGTTACTATACAATTTTATTTTAGGTGCATCGTCTTCGTATTAATTAATGAACCTATAAAAAATATTGTAAAACATTTTAAAAGAGTAACGGTGGAGTTTCTTGCCCATTCTTCAAACTCAACTCAAACTCAAAGCATTTATTTCAAATAAACCAATTACAGGCACTTTTGAATGGTCAAGGGGTCGGTCAGTCATAAAGATGAAGCTAGATACCCATTCCAAATCTTAGTAGGTAGGTACCTATGGATAAGAACGGGCAAGAAACTCCACGGACACTCTTTTAAATTAACATAATGGTTACAAAATATTGGTTACATCATTCATGTTGATATTGTACATAATTATGAGAACGATACAAAACGTCTAAAGAAAAAAAAAAAAATCGGTTATCTGTAAAGTCGGTTTACTGACGATAGTTGAACGTGACAATGTCATAAGAATCGCCGCAATTATCGTTGCTATAAACAATTGACACCACATTCACTTTTCACTGCACTTCATACTTGACGAAAACATGTAAATGTACTATTGTATAGCAGCTGTCCACGCGGACGCATCGCTCACTCAAGTAGGAGAGAGACAGATGTCGAACGCTGCCGAACGTGGAGGCCGATTGTGCCTCTTTGTCGCTCGTTCCGCGCTCTCGCTTGCACTTCAAGCCTTAAATGGAACGCCTCAGAGCGAGGTAACGCCGCATGAGTTATTTCAATTTAATTTAACCCTGTATACTAATATTAAAAGAGGTAAATTTTCTTTGTAAGTTTGTATGTAGGGCATAATCTCTGGAACTACAAGTCGGATTTGAACAAATCTTTTAGCATTTGATAGCCCAATTCTTTAGGAAGGTTATAGGCTATTTTACATCACGCTGCGGCCCTAAGGAGCCGAGCAAAAAGTCAGAAAGAACGTTAAG
The DNA here is from genome assembly GCA_963921375.1 of Tiliacea citrago. Lineage (NCBI taxonomy): Eukaryota > Metazoa > Arthropoda > Insecta > Lepidoptera > Noctuidae > Tiliacea > Tiliacea citrago. Next base: position 12,132,406 of record OY992807.1, on the reverse strand, counting down.
CGGAAACGAAGCGGTATCGCGGGCGGGCGATGCAATGCGATGCAGTGGGTCGGGGGAACAAGAAATTTCACGCGTATGAAGTCAGGGGCACTATCTACTTTTTAATAAATTAACAGCATAATTTTTGTCATTGGAACGCGGGCGCACGGCTGTACCAAAGGAAAAACCGGCCAAGTGCGAGTCGGACTCACGCACGAAGGGTTCCGTACCATTATCTATAAAAATGGCAAAAAAATCACGTTTGTTGTATGGGAAAAAACAGAATAAAACAAATATTTAAGAGGGGCCCCTTAAATATTTGTTTTATTCTGTTTTTTTGTATTTTTTGTTATAGCGGCAATAGAAATACATCATCTATGAAAATTTCAACTATCTAGCTATTACGGTTCATGAGATACAGCCTGGTGACAGACGGACAGACGGACAGACAGACGGCGGAGCCTGAGTAATAGGGTTCCCGTTTTACCCTTTGGGTACGGAACCCTAAAAATTACCTTATTCCCAACTTAAATGAGTTCACTAGTCCACTGTATGTATATGCATGTCCGTCTGTACAGTTTAAACAGTACCGTAAATTGTTCAGCCTACGCATCGCTGGCTGCTACCAGAGCGTGGCGGGTTCGATTCCCGGGTACTGATTGATAATTAAAATAATCATTACCTTTGTGTGAACGACTTAGTTTATTAGTTGGCAACATGTGATGCGGTTGGGATGTTAATGGAATTGTAGTTCTTCCGGGTCAAGTGAGGGTAGACGTAACTATAACTTATTTTTGACTAGCTGCGTCCCGCGGTTTCACTCGTATAAATCTCGATCCTGTGGGAATATCGTTCGTTTTTTTGTGAAGAATAAACAAATATTCGTTCTCTCTTGTTTCTTTTACTTTTCCGGTCGAGCTCCTGTGTAGAGGAGCTCTAAATGGGCAGCACCGAGCATCGAGTTGAGGCCTATGTTCAGTAGTGGCCTGCTGTAGCCTGATGATGATGACTCGAGTAGGGTTCTGAGTGAATTGTACTGAATAGAACTAAAAAAAAAAGTCAAACCATTTATTTCAACTAGGCACATAAGAGGCACTTTGAACGTCAAAATTTACAAAAAAATAGAATTGATTCTTCCAAAAGATAGTTTCGAATGGAGAAGAATGGGCAAGAAACTCCACCGTTACTCTTTTAAAAATGTTTTACAATACTTTGTTTGACTACCTACATTAATTATATGATTATATGTGAAGTCGATGCACCTAGAATCAAACTCAAACTCAAAGCATTTATTTCAAATAAACCATTTACAGGCACTTTTGAATTGTCAAAGAGTCGGTCAGTTAGTCAGAAAGTGGAAGAACTTTGCCCATTCCAAAACGTAGATCTCTATGGAGAAGAACAGGCAAGAAACTCCAAGGACACTCTTTTAAATCAAGATATTACAAAATCCTGGGTACATTATTCTTGTCGCTTCTATATGTGAGAACAATGTAAAAAACAAAAATAAGTATATTAAAAAAAAAAAAAACAATTCAAAATATAAGATTAAAAGATTACAAAATAAGCCCTGGCAGTTAAGAGATGACCAGCCTCAACTGACAGCGCCCGTTCACAAACATGACGCATGGATCAGCACCATCCAGCTCAACCACTTTGTAGGGAACCGAATGATCCAACACACGCGCCACCATCAGCGAGACATTACAGTGAGCATGACATACTCTCAGCCGCCAGAGCACATTCAATTCAATGAAAGACGTACCCAGTAAATGGTAGCTTTATAGTAAGTACATAGTACTCACACATGTGTAAACCAATTGGCATGAAAGAATCAATCTTGTATTATTTTTTGCAACCATTGAGGATTCTTTTTCGCCCCAACAAAATAATTTCTTTATCGCGCCTGTCAGAGCTACAACGCAGGGTGGAGGTACAGTCAGCCTCTTAAAGATGTTGGTATACAAAGTTGATACGACAGAGGGGCTTTCCTTTAAACTGCCTATACTAGGAACCATTTTCAAGCTCTGTACCAAAAATTAATTAAATAGGAGCAGTAGTTTAGTCGCAAATGATTTTTGAAGTTTTTGCCCTGTTTGAACACGATGTATCTCTCCTAACAGCTGATTATGTCTCGCATAGGTCATGCACCTTAAAACGATAAATCTGAGTATAACCTACGATGCGTTGTTGCCGCTGTTACGCAAGTCACAAATACAACCAAATATTTTCGTTAAAAGATGGCAATGCAAACAAGGAAGCAATAAATACACACACTTGCACTTTCATTACGAGAGTGACAATCATAGCAAAACATCCCGCGCGTAAAAGAAATAGAAATAGGTCACTGTGTTGCTATTGCATCTTAGTCTTAGATCCTTGCGATCGATAAGTGAAAACTCTTTCAGTGCGCCGACGCAACCCTCTGGGAACGTATTTATGTAACGTATCACGGAAGCTCATGCGCCGCTGTCGAACTCGCGCGCTGACAATTGTGATTTTGTTTTGATAATGTGATAGAACACTAAATAAGTTTAAGACAGACAGTTTTATTTTTATTGTGATTGTTGTTGTGCGCGTATGTCAAAACTTTACCTAACATAAAAGCTAGCACAAGTGGAGGCCTGCCACCGCCCGCCCGCTTTGACACGAGAGAACACACGCCGCGCTTCGGCGCGCGTGCGTCGTTGCCGCTTTGTTACCTAGGTATCTAAGTTCAGTTAAATTTATTTACAAAGGGTGGTTGCGTTTTACTGTGATTTGTAAACTAATTAGTTTGTTTGAAAAAAAAAACACATTTTTGGTGCTTTTTATTTTTATACCGTATCGAATTAATACTAAACACGTATAGTATACGATATGGATAGTATAACGATTATGGGTATAGTTAAACTATTTCACGAAGTCCTCTCTTGTCGCTCTAATGGCGGTAAACATAAGGTTCAAATTGCAATAACCAAACGGACTTCGTGAAATGGTTTAACTATACCGTAGTGTAATTGAATGCCCCTCTGACATATCAACTCTGTATATAAGGTGACTGCCTCGTTGGTTTTGTGGCCGCCTGCCGAGCACGAGGTCCGGGGTTCAATTCCCAGGTCGGGTAAAGTGTTATTGGGTTTTTCCACCAGGAAATTCTCAGTAGCAGCCCGGAGTCTGGATAAGTGCCCGGTTGATGGCAATAGGCTCGCCCGCAATTGTAAATGGTTTGTTGCAGTTCACAATTTTTCGATAGTTTATAATCTCGCTAGATAGATGACAAACTAACGATGTTCATAATCATACGGTGACGTATACATCCAAAATATAATTACTTGTAGCGGCATCAACATCGCCACATGCGAACTACGCGTCACACTGACGTCACGCAAATCCTGCATCGCGCAAGCAGAGTTTACCGCGAAACTAGCATATATACAACGTTCCGACATCAACCGTCGGGCAGTAGCCCACCAGACAACACCCGTCTGGTCGGAGGATCCTCCCTTTTCTATGGTGGATGAGTGAACTTTAAACTCTGTTCCTCATACCACCAAACTCCAAATACACATTGGGTACTATAGCGTAGCTACACATTGTGGCTATGCTATACAGTATTATGGCTCCCGCAGACAGGCGGGACACGACTCTAGTAGAACAATTTCTCTGAAAACTATGGAACAATTTCCATACCAAAATCGCAACGCACTATCGCGTCGCGCTTGTCTGCAGGTCTTTAAGGAACACAAATTGTAGACAATCAAATGATTGTTTGACGGTGTATAAGTAAGTATATCTTTTTGAGGCTGACTGTACCTACGCACAAAAATAAAATACAAAAGTTTAGGCCGTGTAAAACGTAGTACCTAGTATCAAATGAGAAACGATGATGGGTACCGTAAGAACAGCTGCTCCTTAGAGGTTGTAATTTAAATCCTTACGTATTATAAAACAAAGTCCCCCGCCGCGTCTATCTGTCTGTATGGACGCGATAAACTTAAACACTTACCAAACGGATTTTCAAACGGTTTTCATCAATGGACGGAGTGATTCTTGAGAAAGGTTTAAGAGTCTATAATACCTCAGCGCCACCTCACTCTTTATCTCGCTCGTACACTACTACCCGCGGTCACGCGAGCAAGTGAGACAGGGTGGCAGGGAGAAGACTCCAAGGCACCGATAAATTAGTTTCATTTCTTTTTACGGTGAAAATAATGGTAATTTTAAAATAAAATTACATAAGACCTGCTTTATAGTTAGTTCAGTTAATAATAAAGTTTCATTACCTAATTTGAAGTATTTTTTTTAATACGAGCGGTGTATTGTTCGGTTTGGAGGTAACTTTGATTTTTTTTTCTATAGAGAAAATTTTATAGAATCGTGCTTGCGTCTAACATAGTACTTAAAATTAAACCTCAACTTTACCATATAACATATTTATTTCAAAATTAATGCTGCAGTATTTTCGAAATAACGGAGGATCATGCTAAGCCATTTGAGGTAGTATAGGCCCTTAAGGTTTTGTGTAAATTGGCTGAAATATGACGATTATTGTTGAACCTTAGTGGTTTTTGGTTGCTTTTGTATAAATGATAAATAAATAATAATAAAAAAATATGTCGGAGAAAATCATGCCGACTGGGAGCTTTCAAAGGCATGGGCCGCGTAAACCGGAAGAGATACATACAATTTATGTTCTACTGGATTGTACGTCATAAAAAGTCCAAGAAAAAGTCCGCGACAGAAAAAAAAGAAGGAAAATACGTTTATTTGCGGTAAACATAATGCAAAGAAATAAAAAAACAAACACGAAAGAACATGTTGAGGGAAAATATGCGTCACATTCACGCAAAACGGCCATCGCTCAGCATAATGCTGCGACCCTATGCGAGACAGAGCCCCAGCGCTGGTTTTCAGCGACAGCATAATGTCTATCTTCAAAGGATTATATTCACAGTAACCATTTTTGTCATATGGCATATAATCATATAATTAATGTACTCAAACAAAATATTGTAAAGCATTAAAAAAAAAGTAACGGTGGAGTTTCTTGCCCATTCTTCTCCATACGAAACTACCTTTTAAATATTGTTATTTCTAAAGCTATTTTGACCGTAGTACATTCTCGTGGGATAGTTTCACGCGGGCGAAGCCGCGGGAAAAAGCTAGCTAAAAATGAGACTTGCTAACTTAGCATCACAACTGTAATAGGCCCGTGTTCCTTGAAAGGGTTGGCAGTTGTGTATAGTGCCCTCACATTTCGACACTTATGTTTTAAGTATCTTTTAGTAGGGGGTACTCTAATTGCTATTAACTGGGCACTATGTTATAGGGTGACTTAACCATAACTGGCGAAATTAGTACACCTCCAGGGGCGAGCCGTTCAAAGAGGTAATTAGACCTAGCCTACCCTTGCCCAAATGCATTTATTTAACTAAGTATGTTATAAAAACATACAAAAAAAAAGTTAAAACTCTTGTTAGAACACTTATAGCAACTTCTCTCACCCGTGTGACGTAATTACGGGCGTAGTAGACTGTATAGGCTCCAAGACGAATTGCCTCATTTTGCAACTTTTTCATTGATAAATTTAACACTAAATTTAGCACACTGATGCATATTTTGTGTGTATGAATGGCACATATGTCTAGATTATGGGCGTAACTCCTTTGAGTGAAGCTGGGCTGTGATTGGCTCATGGCTGCTACACAGTTGCGGTGTGTTCCGAGTTAGACTGTAATGGATTTGAGCGCGCAAACGATGTGACCGCTGTAACCCGGCCAAATTTTGTTGCCCACTTTTGTAAAGCACCTCGATATTAATAAATCAGTATTTCGTGGCCTATCCTCCGTGGAGAACCACTGCACGCCACTGTTACACCTCTGCTTAACCCTTCAAGGATTACAGGCAACATAACTTCACAGTGTTAAATTACTATTCTGCTAGTCTGTGTGAGGATCCATTAAACGATTAATAATTTAATAAGTATTGCAACTGTAATTAAATTCTAGAATTATTGGACACTATGTATATTTTATGATGTTTGAAAAAAAGAAGGCTTGTATTTTTTTTATGAGATACGCCGTAGGGCGCATTCCAGTTAATCGAAGTTATTAAAAAACTACGACGTGTTTCTTGATGGTATAAAATGTAACTATTAATTTTAGATTTTTATTTCTTTAATAAAATTAATATTGTGGATTATGCCAAGATTAAAACATTTGCGTGGTCCGATTTATGAACTCATTTCTTAAGAACGAGTAGGCATAGGGGTTAAAAAACCGGCCAAGTGCGTGTCGGACCACGCACAATGAAGGGTTCCGGAGTTGGGATGAATTTATCCTAAAACAAACTTATCATTGTAGTTGAAAAACATGTTGTCCCATACATCGATATACGTCACGGTCAATTCTCCAACTGTAAAATTAAGTTGGTCGACTATTACTCGTTAACTTGTAAGGCCTTCTTAGCTGTGATAGTTTTCCTTTTAATTTCGTTATATATACTACTGCCATGATTTTTTCTACATGTCCTCAATCAACCATTTAGCTGGTAGGGGGGACACTTGACTCTTAACTAAATTTAGCACTTTAAAGCTTAATATTACGCAAACGGATCCCTGCATCGAAAAATGTTTTTTACAAACTTGCAATATTTTTGAACGGCCTATCCAACGATACCCCACACTATGGGATAGACGAGAAAAAAAAAATATCATCCCTCTTTACGTGTAAGGGAGGTACCCTAAAAACAAATGTTTTTCATGATTTCATTTTACGACTTTGTCGGTGTAACTAATATGTACATCCATGGCAAATTATAGCTTTCTAGTACTAAGAGTCTCTGAGCTAAGCCGGGGATAGACGGACGGACGGACAGACAGACAGACGGACATAGCGAAACTATAAGGGTTCCTTGTTGACTACGGAACCCTAAAAACTGGACATTTAAATGCCTACTCATCATTCATTATCATCATTTCAGCCGAAAGTTGTCCACTGCTGGACATAGGCCCCCCCCACAGTGGGGGGGGGTTTACCATAAAATATATATACCATACTCAGCGTATCTAATATACACTGCACTGACATATAATAAGGTTGCCGTGGTCGGTTCGTGGACATGACCATCTTCACATACCGAGACTCCTCCGTGCTTCGGAAAGCACGTTAAGCCGTTGGTCCCGGCTGGCATTCGTGGATCTTTAACAGTCGTTACGGGTCATCAGAAGCCCGAAAGTCTGATAACCACTCTTACCAAGGTGTATTGTATTACCCAGTTACTGGGTTGTGGAGGACAGATAGGCAGTCGCTCCATGTAAAATACTGGTATTCAGGTGCATCCGGTTAGACTGGGAACCGACCCCAACATAGTTGGGAAAAGGCTAGGTAGATTGACTTCTTTTTTTTGGCAGTCGTGTATTAAACAAGCAGCTGCTCTCACTCAAGAGTTCTTAATTATGATATTTAGTTTAATTAAAAATCAAAATGGTGAAGCAGTAAAAAATGACCTTTACAGCAGTAATCAAATAAGATTCCTACAATCAGTTTTTTCTTTAGACTACAGAGAAGCGGAAATGGTTTTTGTGGTAAATACATATTTCTTTGTTTAAAGATGAGTCTTATTATGTCGAACTGTTGAGTTGTTGCCGATTTAATTATTTAGCAAGAAAAGACTGCTGATTGTGGAGTCCTAAAATACATGGTCAAGTTAAATTAGCTAGCGAAACTCCGCAGACATGATGGGCGTGATGGGGCAGACACACACATATAGGTAATACCAGGGCCTCATGCGTAGACAGAGGATAGCATTCTCTGTCTACGGCCTCATGACTTGAAAATAGATAGGTGACCAAAGTATGCTTGATAAGTAAGTACTACTCATGGAATTAGTAAGTACTATATAGATTGTAAGTAACGGGGGTGGAATTTCGACCAGTGGGTGACCACTAGATAAATAAAATAAATAAATATCAGTGAATATTTAAATGACCAATTTTAAATTACATGTTACAAAAAACCTCTCCGATTCGAAAGGGGCACATAGGTACTGCAATAACATTACCAAAAATGAATAAAAAATCTTATTATTATTAAAAATAAAAATGTTATTGCTATTTAAAATTCACATTTTTGTACCAAAATTAACCCAATTCCATGAAAAATTAGGCTGTAATTAAAATTAATCGGCTGTTCCCTACATTTATGTTCTCATAAATGTAGGGAACAGCCGATTTTTTTTCGTGATTTCAGGTTTGTTCCCATACTATAAGTTGTTCATAATGATGAGTACAATGACCCCTTAAGAGGTTGTGCGTTAATTCCGGGACATGTATACAACGTCCCGACATCAATTACCAGGGCAGTTGCCCACCAGACACAACACCCGTCTGGTCGGAGGATCTTCCCTGTTCTATGGAGGATGAGTGAACTTTACATCCTGTTCCTCATGCCTCTATAGAACTCGTAGTATAGAAGTTATAGATGGTCACTGGTTACGACTTTTCCGTTTCCTACGTTTTCCAAAGCCTTCGTAATTAAAATCTAAAGAATGTAGGACGCATCAATAAAATACATAATAACTATTGGAAATAACAACTTATTTGATTGGTATTTTATCATAAAATTTATGACTATCTTAAATTTTATGTCAGACACGTGATTATCATTTATATTATTATGTTCAACTGTATTTTATGGGTTTTTTGGTATTTAGATTATGCAGAATTAATTATACTGGGTCAAATTAAATTAGCTAGCGAAACTTCGCAGACGTCATGGGTAGGTATCGATTACTAACACGATAAAATAAAAATGAAAAAGATTTGTTGTTTTTTTTTTAAAGGGCCAACGACCGCAGATAGTTTTGTTACTGACGGTACGAGTTGAGAAAATCTGTTTTATTTTTATTTTATCGTGTTTAGTTATCGATTTGATAGACGTAATGGGTTCACGTCTATCAAATTTACACAAAAAAAAACGATTTTTTAAAACGAATATTTCAAGAGACTACACTACCGGCAAAAATCAAAAGTAATTTATCCAAACTAGGCTGAAAATCAGCACTTTTAAAACGTCAAAATTACATAAGACTGTCCCCCAACAACGCCCGCCCTTCACCAGTGCCTAGTGCTTTAGCTGGGAAGAAGACGTGGCGCAACCAACTCCCCAGCAGCACCACTGTCTGTTCAGTTAGAAAAACTTGATTCAATACAATAGAATGTGGCGGTCGATGACCCCAGAAAAACTCAACTAATTAATAATTTATTTATTTTTCTTTTAACATGTTAAGATATCGATGCCATCAGGTCTGTGGAGTTTCGCTAGCTAATTTAATTTGACCCTGAATATAACTACAATAGGTATAAATAAATAAAGAAAGAAAAATAATTAACGGGGACCCATATCAGCTTTTTTTTTTTAATTAAGAAAATGGGTATGGGTTTGCTCTTGACCTTAGGGTAGGTCAGAGGTGACCTAGCCGGGGATTGCGGAAGTAATAACAGATCCCAAGATCCCCGGCGCAGTGTGGGAAGGGAACACTGGGGTGGTTTTTAGTCAGTAAGAGTCTGACAGACCCCTCCGCCCGCCTCAGGGCGGAGGACATCCTTGAGGATTTTACACCCCGTGAACAAAAAAAAAAAGGTCTGGGTTGACAGAGACTAAGTCGAGGATGGAGTGAGCTTACCCAGAAGAAGCCTGTTCACTCTCACTTTGAAGAGATTAGGGTTGTATGCGTTCGGGAACAGACGCAGGTAGAGAGACTCAGCTTAGACTTCAGCCGATCAATTCTGTAAAAATGTCACCGTGAAAACTTAGTTGCAGTGAACTGTCATCCTACCTGATGCTAGAGAATCTACAAAGCTCACACTCATTTCGCCAATTTTTTACAGTGCGATTTTTACTGTTTAAACTGTAAACTCAAACGGCCTTATTACAAAACAAGGTTCATCTTTAGACCCAGGTTTAAACCATCGTGTCATTTTTTAATTTCGAACCTTATTACGTCTGAGATATTATATTGTTTGCTATTCATGAACCTATAAACGTTCATGAGTAACAAAAAATATGCATCCAATTGCATACATTTTTTAAACAGACATTAAAAAAAAACATGTTAATATTATAATAACAGGTTTTTTTAAATGTCTTTGTAACAATTTTTACACTGTAAATCAAGGTTAAAAAATACTATTAATATAATACTGGCCCTATTGCAATCTTCTCGCCATTTTGTATTGAAATATAAATCTACTAGTTTCGCTTACCTTATATTTTTTTTTTGACATATAAGTAAGAGTTATTTAATTATCGAATATATATAATGTTATTCTTGTATGCAATAGATTACCCAACTAATTATTTACCTACACTAGTTTTTTTTTTATTTATTTTTTATTTGTACTAACAAAAAAAAAGGCACTTAAGCGTCGAAGTACTCGTCCGCATCGCTCTGTCATCCGGTAAATACTATATTTTTACTTAAAAATATAGTATTTATATGTCTCTAATATAGCAGCATACGTTATTAAATATAGCAGGGTTGGCAAACCTACGTACGCCCGACATGACAGGTCGCATTGTGTCCAAAAGAAAATGATTTTCGTACATTGTGGTTTTGCAAACCGCGTTGTGAATACGACATTTCCCTATAGTATTTTAAATCGCTTTGGTGTAAGTCTCTAACATTAAAAGATTTCTAGCACTTCTTATATACCATATTGACTTTATCTACAGTTCGGCTATACTTACTTAGCTCTTTCCATCATCAGTTGACCAGACATTCCGTAGAAAGTCGACTTAAGTATAACGTTTCAGTAATAAACTCTCTTTGCCGGAATCTGTTGTTCTCTGTGGCCTAGAAGTATTTCAGTCTCGAGTGAATAGGTTACTTCTAGGTAAGCCTGCTCCATTGCAGTGAGCAGTGGTGGCCCAGTAAAAACGACCGCGACTTACGATTAGGTAGTAGGCTCGAACCCGGACAGGCAATTTACTTTGTGTAAATTATTTCATCACCACTGCTCTCAAAACGGTGAAGGAAAACATCGTGAGGAAACCGGCATGTCCTAGAACTAAAAATTCATGATGTGGTGGATTACGGCCCACTCCTTCTCACAGAGAGGAGGCCTGTGTCCCAGCAGTGGGAATTTTATAAAGTCAAAGTCAAAGTCAAACCATTTATTTCAAATAGGCACATAAGAGGCACTTTTGAACGTCAAAATTTACAAAAAAAATAGAATTGATTCTAGTTGCCCCTTCCAAAAGGTAGTAGATAATGAGAGATAGGCTGATAATGTCGACTACATAATTTTTTTACCATCTAGTGACATACTGGTCAAACGAGCATTTTCAATGAAATATTTTATTACAGACTACTTGTTTGTCTTTCTAGGAAACATCAAAGCTGCACAATTTTAATGTATGATCGTGAGGTGACATCATCATTGACCGGTCGCCGGCATTTCCATACGACTAGTTCGTTTTATTGACTTATTTAAATATTGCATGTAGTACAAACGTCAAAACTCTTACGCGACTCTGACAGTTTGAGGCATATTTAGTTGAAGGCGGAGATTTCTTGAAAATTGTCAAATAAGGTGTTTTTTTAAAGCAGTGTATCTCTTAACCCGTAGATATGATTTCCAAAACAAAAACAGTATGATATTTTCAAGTCTTTTGTGCATACGGTGATGTAACTATAATGTAATACATCAAAAAATCTTCAAAGACAACTCTTAATTATTTTTAATAGCAGTTTATCCCTTCTTTAACAGTTAAAATTAAAAGTATATCATAAAATTGCAAATGTCAAACTGCATCCGGTGATGGATTAATTTTTATTAATTAGTTAATATCTAATTTTATACGATTTTATTTGCATGTATACGCCATAGGTTGTGTCATCGCGCATCTCTTTCTTTTCTAAGCAATCTGACAGTGACAGCGGTTTACTTGTTGTCAGCCTCTTAAGCTACGGTTTACTTTTCAGTCCCGTCATTATTTTAACGGCCGGCCATGAACATCTGTCATTTTCACCAGTATTTGACAATTAGGTCTTAAAAAACGTTCTGTGTGTGGATAGCCATTATTGTTACAGTTTACTGCTCCGTTAGGAAACCAAAGCTTTAGAGACAGAGCTTCGTTATATTCTTATCTAATCACAGGATGACTTTTTCTTTGGCTTGGTTACGTCATTATTATCTAAACCTATCCTTTCTGAGACAAGTCTTAAGATAGATATAAGAAAATTTAAAGGGTTGTCCCACGCGTGCTCGGAGTATTTTAGGTTGGTAGGATCTTGCCTTTTCCATTACCAAGATGTGATTCACTTTTCATACGGATTACCTCACGATGTTCTACAATCAATTGGCCAAGCCTTTTCCCAAGTATGTTAGGGTCGGCTTTCAGTTTAAACGGATGCAGCTGAATACCGATGTTCTACAATACAATTTGGATTCATTTGACCAGGGGCCCAAGTCTGCTATTTTTATAAATTCAGTCATTCCAACACGATCCCATTGTCATGCCATTGTCATTTTGCTAAAAGTTCGTAATCTGGTAAATTCATAATGGTCGATCATTTTCTTTGCAATTTCTTTCAATGTAGTGTCAGTTGCCGACCATTGGAAAGTCATAATGACGCCATTATAATAGTAGATTACCAAACTTGTCAAAATCAACAATTATGAAATCAATGATCGACCATTCTGACACTATTGTAATAGCAGACTTGAGGCCCAGTACCCTAATAGCGTAACGCAGTTTGAATCGGAATCTGAATGATTTTGAAGTATATTGCTAATCCATTGCTTCATATGTTAGAAAAAATTGTCTGCTTAACAACGTAAATAACGCAATGAATGTTGTTGAACCTACAAATTGAAACCGATTCCTACTGATAGTGTGTTACGCAATTAGCCCTCTGGACGTTGTCAGCCTACACTAATCCTATGTTACTTGATATCTATAAATAATCTTTTTGGAACGAAGTTCCTTAACGCGGCTTGCGGTAGGAGTTGACTTATAGAAATCGTCACGTAAGGAAGAAGCGTTATGCCCCTCCATGCAACTTTCTCTCTCTCTGTCTCTTTATATTATATTCTTAGGAGTGTGCGTGAGTGTGCGAGTATTGTGTAAGGAACTGCGTTACTGGCGGCGCCGATCGTACATGTGTTTTCTCTTCCCTTCTCTTAAGTCAGCCATCACCTTGTTGCTTGTCACTCTTCCCTTACACAATCCATCCATCTTTCCTTTAGTCTCCAACTAGCTCCATCAACATTTACGTTCATCACTTTCTTAGTCACATCTACGTCTCAATAATTAATAGTCTTAAAGAAAGAAAAGAAAGAAAGAAAATCCGTTTATTCGCCCGTTCGTTCGTTCGTTTTTTCGTTTTTCGTTTGTTCGTTTTGTTTTATTTGTCGTTGTTTTTTTTGTTTGTTTTTACGTTTCGTCTTATCAAGGGGTATCGTGTTACCCAGTAACTAAAACAGTTTCTTGGCCGTTTTTTTTTCAAAGCAAAGAGTTAATGAGGAGAATTTTTTTGTCAAGTTCAAACCATTATTTTATTTCATAAAACTAGATATTTATAGGCACTTTATAATTAAAGAGACTTATATAAAAATATTGTATTGCGCAATCCAAAATTTTGTGGTCGGCGGATCAGCTTAACCTACGCTTGCTGCGGTTGGTCCATGGATGGGTGACCGTCTTTAAATACCAAGACCCCTCCGTGCCTTGAAAAGCACGTTAAGCCTGTCATTTGTAGATCTTTGACAGTTGTTACGGAAATTCAGAAGCCCAAAAGTCTGACAATCAGTCTTACCAAGGGGTCTCTTGTTACCCAGTAACTGGGTTGTGGAGGTCAGATAGGCAATCGCTCAATGTAAAGTACTGGTATTTCAACTGCATCCGGATAGACTGGAAGCCGACCCCAATATAATTACAAAAAGGCAGTCAGATTGCCTCTCTTAGTCACATGCGTTACTTCTTAACATAAGGTGGGCTTAAGCCGGTTTAAAGATTATGGTCATGTATGCAGAGTGCGTGGGATACAGATACAGCAGTCACGGTGAGTCACTTGCCTTGATCAGTTCTCATGATTTGTAAGCACATTATTAACTGTTAAGGTCATTTCAAGGTCCATTCTTTTGTACAACCCAGCTTTTTGCTGTCCATAACTGGAAACATAAAATCACGCCTGTAATTCCAAAGGGTTAAGCAGAGGTGCACTTATATTTTGCCAGTTATGTTTAAGTCCTGTGTAATAAGGGGTGAGCCTATTGTCATCAACCGGGCACACATCTATATCTGTATCATGTACCCGGTTGATGGCAATACCTACTTCTACTAAGAAATTCCTGATGGAAAAACAAAATAACACTGCCCGACCTGGGGGCCAAGTCTGCTAACGCAGTTGTGTCAGAATGGCCGATCATTGGCACCGTAATTGTAGAGTTTGAGTTTTGCTAATCTCCTAATTGAAAGGCGTCTTTATGATTCTCCACTGACACTATTGGAAAAATTGTGTGTATTTGGTAATCTCGTACTGACAAGCTTATATTATTTTGACCTCCCTATGGACCACTGTCACGCCATTATGAATTTAGGAGGTTACAAACTATTGGCACAATGGTCATGGCGTTATGGTCGTCATAATGACTAATCATTGAAAATAGCAGACTTGGCCCCCTCAAAGGCAATTCTCGCGCATCTAGAATTCGTGATTGTCGTTCGATTCCTACTTTTGCCTCGTAAAAAGAGTGGTCTACCAGTCGATACGTCCATACGTCGATTTGTGGTGAGAATAATGTCATAGTAATAATCTGGATAATGTCGCCATTTTTTAAGTGACATAGGAGAAGAGCAGTAGACAAATGCGACATGTACGAGTGTAACCGCGAAAATTGGCCACCTGGGAATCCATCTTATGTCTTATGTAAAAGATTAGCTCAGCGACAGATTTGTAAGGCAGCCGACTGGCCAGGATGCGTAGAACTTGGTGCATTCATTACTGGAGGGTACCAATTGCATTTAATTAAGTATTATTGAGTTTCAAGCCGTTAGGGCAAAAAGGCTGGAGACTCTTTTGATGGAAAGTAGACTAGCCTTCATTTGTTTTTTGATTGTAACACGTCTCTTGCCACCGTAAGGCAAACATTATTTACTTAATTATGTATATTTTTCTTACGAGGTTTTTTAATTGTTCGGTTATTTGGTAGTCCATCTGATGCAGGACGGAACAAGCTATCATATGCAAAAAAAGGTTTTATTTTTAGATCCCCTTTTTGGCTCACGAGGGCAGTATAGGTCCCCAACGAGTCTTGCTTTTACTCTTGAGAACAAAAATGCAGCATCAGCTGATTGAACTAGTTAAAAGCTTCATTATTGCCTTGCTCTTGACTGGCTTGTTGACCGCCCATTGTGTCACCCTATGTAAAATTTCAACATTTATATCTTCGTGGCTAAGTAATAACAGTCCCACGGGTCGATCCATCAGGTTAAGCTACGCTTGCCGGGGTTGATCCGTGGATGGGTGACCATCTTTACATACCGAGACTCGTCCGTGCCTCGGAAAGCACGTTAAGCCGTTGGTCCCGGCTGTCATTCGTCGATCTTTGATAGTCGTTACGGGTCGTCAGAACCCCGAAAGTCTGACAACCAGTCTTACCAAGGGGTATCGTATTACCCAGTTACTGAGTTGTGGAGGTCAGATAGGCAGTCGCTCCATGTAAAATACTGGTATTCAGCTGCATCCGGTTAGACTGGAAGCCAACCCCAACATAGTTGGGAAAAGGCTAGGCAGATAGATAGGTATCTTTTTTTTTATGGTGTACATAATAAAGACTATTCTATTCTTTTCAACATCAACATTTCTTAATAGGATCTATTTGATCCATTTACACGTGAAAAATATATTGCTCACTGTTTTCACTTGCACTCAGTTACATTATTAACAGAGGATAATACTATACTACCCTTATCCCTTTCACTCTCAATTGTTTTATTCGTCCTCTCTTTCTCCCACATGTTAACAATTCAACAAAGTTCCTGGAACGAATCGTTTGACAGCTCGATTTCTTAAAAAGTTTAAAAAAAGAACGAAGAATGGTTATGTTTGGATAGTCGTCAAAGCTTTAAGTTGAAGATTACGTTTTTTAATTAAAAGGTTTTATTAACCACTAAAACTTGACAAAGTTAGGTAAGTAGAATTTAACGATAATAGGGCTAAAGTGTTAACACCTCAAAGTTTATGTCATTAGAACTTTGCTTGTGTAGGAGTTAACTTAAAGTAGCTAGCTAAATTTGTCACTAAAGTCCTTCAAACATATTTTAGTCCAAATTCCTCCACACTTACGTAATCTTAAACAGGTAAAACAACAAAAAAAAAACCAAGGAAATACTTACAAAACAGACAAAAACACTCACATCACTTGCACTGCACCAAAAAGTTTTGATAACCTCAAAATTTTGACAGCTGATCAAACAGAAATCGAATTGGAACTCAATTAAACAGATTCTAATTACAAATACATGTTAGATCTATTTTTATTACGTTTTTCGGGCGTGTTTTTGTTGTTAGACGGGAGCACACACGTCCGTTCCGTGCGGCGGTAGCAAGGCGACTGGTTTTTCTCCTTGACTTGAATGCTTGATTGAGTTAGGCTGCGTTTACGCAGGTGGCTTGGCTCTTGGGTGTTATGTATAAAGAATGCGCTAAGGCATATTATGCTAGGTGCTGTTTATTAGTCATTTAGGTATAGTTTTAAAACCTAAATTAACTATTATATGTGTGGACTCCGACTATGGTTTTAGTATCGTTTGTGAAATTAGTTTGATTGCTTAATTTATCTTGTTATTGGTGAATGATTTTTGTTAGAAAAATACATGTTGCACCGACCCCAAATAAATTGTGATAAGGGAAAGAAAATGATGGTACTGATGAATGATTTTTAAGGTTAGCAGAATCTAAATTGAAGATGACTCATCAAGTTGAAAAATTTAGCTAAGTGTCATTTAGCGACATCAAGAAACTGAAATCGTTTGGCTTGGTATGGGCATCTGATGAGGATAGAGGAAACGCATGTGACTAAGAGAGTGATGAATATGAATGTTGATGAACGGAGAGGGAAAGGGAGGCCAAAGAAAAGATGTTAAGAAAGAGAAAGGAGTGATTGATAGCGTGAAGGATGACAGAGGAGAATGGAAAGCGATTCTGCTGGGGAGTTTGTTGCGCCACTTCTTCCCAGCTAAAGCACTAGGAAGTGGTGAAGGGTGGGCGTTTTTGGGGGACTGTCTTATGTAATTTTGACGTCCAAAAAGTGCTGATTCTCAGCCTAGTTTGAATAAAGACTTTTGATTTAGAAACCGCGTGGCGCCGACCCCAAGTAATATGGAACAAGTGCATGGAGATGCGGGAGATGATGATAAAATCAAGAGACTGAAACAATCACAGTCCATGCCTTTCCCAGGTTATAATCTCAACACCCAGTTCTTCATTCATTCTGCCTGTTCCTGCCTTCAAGTCTTCGGCCCATCTACCTTGGAGTCGTGGCACGTTTGCTAATTCGTGGTCTCCTCTGCTCCGATGACCATCAGTTCTTTGGCAGAAATTTCCATATTATCACTTCTGGATTCGTGGTCTCTTCTCAAGGCCTCGTCTGCTCCGATGACCATCAGTTCTTCGGCAGACTTGTACACATTATCACTTCCGGATTCGTGGTCTCTTCTCAAGGCTTCGTCTGCTCCGATGACCATTGGTTCTTCGGCAGACTTGTCCTTATTATCACTTCCGGATTCGTGGTCTCTTCTCAAGGCCTCGTCTGCTCCGATGACCATCAGTTCTTCGGCAGACTTGTACACATTATCACTTCCGGATTCGTGGTCTCTTCTCAAGGCTTCGTCTGCTCCGATGACCATTGGTTCTTCGGCAGACTTGTCCTTATTATCACTTCCGGATTCGTGGTCTCTTCTCAAGGCCTCGTCTGCTCCGATGACCATCAGTTCTTCGGCAGACTTGTACACATTATCACTTCCGGATTCGTGGTCTCTTCTCAAGGCTTCGTCTGCTCCGATGACCATCGGTTCTTTAGTAGAAATGTCCACATTATCACTTTGTTGCGTCCGTCAATTTTTAAATCTGTTGTAGCGTCCAATTATTACATTTTATTAATTGAGTATATAAATCTAAACAGCTGTTACTTAATTAATTAGTAATTATTATCTATATTTAAATTCGATTCAGTTATTTTAGGTGCGTACCTGTATTGAAAAGTGTTGAGTTGTTGACCCTAATTACCAAATTGATCAAATATTATTTCTTCAGTATTGAAGGCTACATACAGATTTTATTTCATCATCAGATTCAATATTTGTTTGGTTCAAAATTACCGATAGTATTTTTATTAATAATTCAGACTCACTGGTAATTTTCTGTTAACTAACAGTACTCGGTTTGAAAGCGACAAAACACTAATTGCGTAACATTTTTAATTCCTATTAACTTAACATTAAATTTGACTTGACTAACAAATCACAATTCTATAAGGTGCATTAAACTAGCTTCCAAAAATGGCGACACTATTGTAAAGTCAGAAAAATTAATTTCTAAGCATATTCACTACCAAATTCCGTATATTCAAATCAAAACTGTCATTATTTGTCAGTTGTATGAAAAGTCTATTACACGGCAAATTGACGTCGGTTGTCAATTTGCTTGACAATAAATTTCGCTTACTGTATGCGGCGTGCGCTTTGGTCAGTCCGGTTACCGCTTAGCTGACTGGCAAAAATTTATTTTCCTCTCGCTTTCTGTGAAAAGGGACGGAAGTGTGTAACAGGAAGTGACAGCTTGAGCATGGAATAAGTAAGTACCTACTTTTTATTGGCATGGAATTAGTAAGTACTTTTTAATAGCATGGATTTAGTAAGTACTTTATAATAGCATGGAATTAGTATTACCAAGATGAGATTTTAGTTAGATGTTACACATCATAAATGCGACTTACTGTAAGGCTCGCTCGTTTTTTTTATCACGGTCAGAGCTATTCATAGAATAGTCAGTACCGATACGAAACAGAAAGATAAGGTAAAACAAATCAATGTGACTTCATTATGTAACAGCCTTTATTCAACACGATTGCGAAGTGAGCCTTCGAAGTCTGAGCTTTTTAACAATTCTATAACATCCTTACTTGATACACACTCCAAATGAAACTCAACCTTTTTGTTTGGTAGTAAAGACTGGATTTTCCTTGCTCGTTTAATTTCTTCACATGACAATGGAAACTGAGCTGTGTCTCTTCCAGTTTAAGATAGGTTTTGGGTTGCATGTCGCTATAGCCACAAAAGTTTTGATAGCCGCGTTGGTACAAGCCTCCTTTGGTTTACCGAGTTTAGAAAGAGTGGTAATGAGTGTTACACGGTTTCTTTTCTATTTTCATGGCGATGTCGAAGGTCGCGGTTTCACGGAGAGATGTGGGAATTTGTAATGTCTTGGGTGATGATCGGGGACTCTCGGATATCTTCGGATATGTTCCCATGTAATCATTTAATTTATTCATAAAACAATTTACATTGTGTTGAATATATTATACCTATTATACAAATGCAATTTACATACAAATACAAAGAACTATGAATTATTAATTTAAATTCCAAGTCAAATTCATGTTTAGTGCTAAACAGTTTTATATATAATCTCAAACAGTTTTAAATAATAATAGAATGTCTAACCGTTTATATTATTATTTAAAACTGTTTGACATTATATTTTATTAATAAGATCATCATCTGCCTAGCATTTTCCCAACTATGTTGTGGTCAGCTTCCAGTCTAACCGGATGCAGCTGAATACCAACATTTTACATGGAGCGACTGCCTATCTGACCTCCACAACCCAGTTACTGGGTAACACGATATCCCTTAGAAATACTGGTTGTCAGACTTTTGGGCTTCTGACGACCCGTAACAACTGTCAAAGATCTACAAAACACAGCCGAGACCAACGGCTTAACGTGTTTTCCGAGGCACGGAGGAATCTTGGTATGAACAGATCACCCATCCACGACCAACCGCGGCAAGAGTAGCTTAACCTGCCACAAGCTCCTCCTTTAATTAATAAGAACTATAATGATATTATCCCCATATTGGTCCCTAGCTAGATGGACCGACGACGTTAAGTGGGGATGCGCTAAGGTAGCCCGCGAAATTCAAATTTTATTACGTTTTTGCAATTTGCAGGTCAGTAACAGGTTGTATGTTGATCTAAATATGATTCACGGCCGTATCAAATATGGCTTTACAGAGTTATAATCATTGGAATCGGCAATACAACTAACTCTCTTCGTAAAATCCTATTGAATGATTATTTCTGAAATAATCATTCAGTAGGGTTTTATGGACTTAGAGAGTTGTAATGCTGATTCTAATGATTATAATCCTGTAAAGTCATATTTGTTACGGCCGCGAATCATATTTAGATCAACATACAACCTGTTACTGACCTGCAAATTGCAAAAAACGTAAGAAAATTTGAATTTCGCGGGCTACCTTAGCGCATCTCCCTTAAGAAGGTGGCTGGGTCAGACTGGATGCGGAAGGCGGGGGGGACAGGGTGTTGTGGCGCAGCCTGGGAGAGGCCTATGTCCAGCAGTGGACTGCTATAGGCTGAGCTGATTGATAATGATATTAATAAAGTTCTTAATAAATTGATAAGCCTAATAGACTATTAAACAATTTAACTCTAACTTAATATTTTACGTGATAGATTACCTATGTTATGAATGTAACAAAGAATAGTATGAGGGACTGGTTATCTCTTAGCGGCCATGGCTTATTTTAATTTTAGATTTCTTTTAATTCTTTTTATTACGGACGTTTTTGACGTTTTGCATCGTTCTCACATGTATAATTTCAACACAAATGATGTAACCAATATTCTGTAACCATAATTATGTCAATTTAAAAGAGTGTCCGTGGAGTTTCTTGCCCGTTCTTCTCCATAGGTACCTACCTACTAAGCTTTGGAATGGGTAACTAGCTTCATCTTTATGACTGACCGACCCCTTGACAATTCAAAACTGCCTGTAATTGGTTTATTTGAAATAAATGCTTTGAGTTTGTCCATTTGCATTTTTACAAAATTCCGTAGCAACAATAATAATAAAAAATATAATTATAATACTGACCTAATTATTATTTATATTAATATGATAATTGATAACAATACTTTCTATGTGTGTTACATTTACATTACATGATGTATGCGCTTTGATTTTAAATACAACTCTTAGGCCGGACTTCTTGGCGGGAAAGTGAAGTCTATATTTAAAAAAAAATGGTACCTCCGTTCTTTTTAACATTGACAATATTGTGTACATCTACATAACATACGTAAAAGGACTTCTTGGCGGGAAAGTGAAGCGTCATGTCAGTAGTTTTGTTTTATTTTCTAAAATTTGCGTTTAGCCGAATATTAATGTGTAATAGTGGTGGATTATTAACCATTAAGTGTTCGTGAACCTGCATTAGTGTAGGCAAATGAAACAAAACAGTGTAACATCACTTTAAGTTCTCTCAAGAAGTCCGCGCGAGGTTTCAGTAAAGTGCCACGTCTTTACTTAAACTCAAGGGGAGCGGGGCGGGATATCATCAACCATCTTTATCATGCATTGAGTGGAGTTCATTTCATAATTATTTAAATAACTTTGTACTTGTTACCTAATTTGACATGACACTGGCTAAATGCACAAACCGTGCGAAGCCAAAAAAAAAAACTCTTAGGCCCATAATACAGAACGTCGACTTCTTGGCGGGAAAGTGAAGCGTCATGTTAGCAGTTTTTTTTTATTTTCTAAAATTTGTGTTTAGCCGAATATTAATGTGTAAAAGTGGTGGATTATTAACCATTAAGTGTTCGTGAACCTGCATTAATGTAGGCAAATGAAACAAAACAGTGCAACATCACTTTAAGTTCTCTCAAGAAGTCCGCGCGAGGTTTCAGTAAAGTGCCGCGCCGCGTCTTTACTTAAACTCAAGGGGAGTGGGGCGGGATATCATCAATCATCTTTATCATGCATTGAGTGGAGTTCATTTCATAATTATTTAAATAACTTTGTACTTGCTACCTAATTTTACATGACACTGGCTAAATGCACAAACCGTGCGAAGCCAAAAAGAAAAAAAAAATACAGAACGTCACTCAAGCATTAAGTACCTATTTAAAACAAGATTCAAGCCGTTTGATTGGTTGGAACTAGTTTTAAGTAATGCTTGAGTAGGGATGCAAGAAGTGGCAAAAAGTATCGGTATATATCGTATCAATATTTAAAAAAAAAATTGATATCGATTTCAAAATATCGAAAAAAAAAATCGATATATCGGTGAAATTTTCTAAAAAGTATATGGACTTTATGAAATTCCAAACTAAAAACATTTCTGATGTAAAATCTTAAACTAATAAAAAATTGATAAAATAAGTTTAAATTTTTACGGCTCTGAATTATAGCGGTTTTAGTCATTGGGGACAACGGTGTTGCTATTGGAAATAATATCGTATTTGATACGTTTTCGATACTTGATATTTTATATCGATGTATCGAAATAATATCGCCGAAAAAAATCGATATATCGAACAAAAAATATCGATATATCGATACATCGATATTTTTGCCTATGCTTGAGTATTGAGTGACGTTCTGTAATACGGGACTAAATACTGTGTTAGCAATGTAAGTTATATTTAAAATCAAAGCGCATTTTGACACTTTTGCGCCCAAGATTTTGGAATGGGTAACACAATTTTTTTTTGTAGTGTTTTTAATTAAAATTTACCAATATTATAAAAAAAAATATGAAATAAAATAATGATTTGACTTTGACAAAGATTTTCTTTTCAATAACTCTGTGCTTTGAAAAAAATCGGCCAAAAAACTGTTTTAATTTAACTTATAATACTAATAAACCAGGGTGGAATAATACTTACATTTTGATTAGCCTTGTTCTAAGAAAGTTGCCTGGCCCTACAGTGTTAGTAAAAACTTTTTTGATAACCTTCTTGCAAACTTGATCCAGGCCGACGCCTTTCGGATTAAGTTTGTCGTAATGTCGTCATGTTTCTGCTCTTATCCCAAATTATCTTTAGTAAGTTGACGTATATATCTTTTCCTACCCTATTAATATTAATCAGCCAATAATATTCCCATGCAGTGCTGGAACACAGGCCTCCTCTTTGTGAGAGGGAGGGAATCGTAATTCATCACGCGGGCCCAGTGCGGGTTGGTACATGTCACATGTCTTCGGATTTGTGGTTCTAGGACATGCCGGTTTCCTCACGATGTTTTCCTTCACCGTTTTGAGAGCAGTGGTGATGAAATAATTTACACAAAGTAAAACGCCTGTCAGGGTTCGAACCTACGACCTGCAACTCGTAAGTCGTGGATGTTACCACCAGTCCATCACTGCAGCAGTATACTATACCTACCTAATTTTATATCAACCGCCATCTAAGTGTCAGCTGTAATTTTCGTTATGTAATTTGCATGTCGTTTGTCTAGTTAGTCAAGTTGTCAGAAGCGCGACTCAAAAATCAAAATCAAAATGTTTATTTCACATAAACCTACATGGGCACTTATGAAACGTCAGAAGCTAGTTGCACGGTTCCAATTGGTCGTTTCCTATGGAGAAGAGCCGGCAAGAAACTCCATGGTTTTTTTTTTTGCGTCGGAAATGATCAAATTACTTCTCCCGGTCTGGGCTCTTCCTTCATTTGCCTGTGTGCCAGGGCCACGATGTCCTTTTCGGACAAACTCGCAACCCTGGCAGGCATTGGCCCTAATGGACCCCGTCAATTCGTGCTGACATCTCTTAGAGGCGCGCGTGGAACACAACGCGCTGTCGACCCCGGCCTGGTCCTTATCGGACGGCAAGCTACCCTTCGCTCACCGTCCGCAAGCCCGCGCCCACGGTGGCCGGGAATCGGCCTGCGACTCCCGACGCCCGGGGCTTCCCCTGCGGCGATAAGGGGCGCGTAGGCGCGAATTTCGCCTCTCCCTCACGTGTTCCGCCTCCTCCTTCGCGAGCATTACTGCTTCGCAGAAGGAGGTGACGGCCTCCCATGCACTCTCGCTCCAAACCATGACCTGAACCAGGACCGGACGCGAGAGATCGCCGATCACACTATGCGATGTGTTCCGGGTAACTTGTGTTTCAAATAATCCTAACTATTATTAAAAAATGAGTTTGTTTGTTTGTTACGCTTTCACGCTAAAACGGCTGAACGGATTTTGATGAAATTTGACACATGGGTGGCACATGATCTAGGTTAGGACATAGAATACTTTTATCCCGGTAGTACGTTCCCGTGGGATAATATCCGACCTCCACGCGGGTGAAGCCGCGGGCAAAAGCTAGTAACAAATAAATATTTTCTCTGTTTTTTTTTTTTGTAAATACCTTTTGTTAGTCGCCTTTCACTCATCCTCTCAACATGACCAAACCATCTAAGCAAACTCTTTTAAATTTTTGTCACTACATCTTCTTTTAAGAGGCTGACAACAGGTAAACCGCTATCACGGTCAGATTGCATACAAAAGAAAGAGATGCCCGATGACACAACGTATGGCGTAAAAATGCAAATAAAATCGTATAAAATTAGATACTAACTAATTAATAAAAAAATAATCCAACACCGGATGCAGTTTGGCAATTGCAATTTTATGGTATACTTTTAATTATAATTATAACTGTTTACGAAGGGATAAACTGCTTTTAAAAATAATTAAGAGTTGTCTTTGAAGACTTTTGGTGTATTAAATTATGTTTTGAGTTCCATCACTGTATGTACAAAAGACTTGAAAATATCACACTGTTTTTGTTTTGGAAAAAATATTTACGGTTTAAAAGATACACTGCTTTAAAAAACCACCTTAAGACAATTTTCAAGAAATCTCTGCCTTAACACACATTATGTACGAGATTACCAATATATGCAATTTCTTTCAATGTAGTGTCAGTGGCCGACCATTGGAAAGTCATAATGACGCCACTATAATAGTAGATTACCAAACCTGTCAAAATCAAGAATTATGAAATCAATGATCGACCATTCTGACACTATTGTAATAGCAGACTTGAGGCCCTCGTGTGTAGTACTCGCAACCGGCGTCCGTGTATGACCAGGGCCTCAAGTCTGCTATTTTTATAAATTCAGTCATTCCAAGACGATCCCATTCGTATCTCGTACATAATGACAAAAAAATGACATTTCTACTATTGGGTTTTATAATAATGGCAATACGACAATGCCATTATAATAACACAATTATATTACGAGAACATTGACCGACCAATGATCGACCATTATGAATTTACTAGATTACGAACTTTTAGCAAAATGACAATGGCATGACAATAGGATCGTGTTGGAATGACTGAATTTATAAAAATAGCAGACTTGGGCCCCTGGTATCTTTTTACTAAACTATTCTCTTAAAATGTCTGGTACTTAGAAACATCATTAAAGTCATTTACTATTAGGTAATTGAGCATTAATTAATAATCAATTAAAATCGTGATATGCAATTTTTCTCCTAACTTTACAAAACTGCGCATGTCTCGAAAACTGAATGCCGAGTACAGTACCCCAAGTGTAAGTTTTGCAAGAGAGTAAACGTAACTATTTCGTTGGCGTTAAAATTTGACCGATAGATCATAATGCTAAGAATATAAGGGTGAGAATAAAAATCTTAACGCAAACGCGCTAGTTACGTTTACTCACTTGCAAACTTACACTCAGGGTACTCTTTTTGCTTGGTCGTACTTAAACACAATCTAGCTTCTTTTTCATTCGAGCAATACCCAATCAATTCTACTTTTTTATTTAACCAACATTTTGATTATTACAACAGGATGAATAAACCAAAACAAAAAAGTCGATTGCGCGCAAAGGAAGCGTTACTTCATCCAATATTATTGAACAAACCACCATCATTTGACACACGGCTGACTGAGGAACTAAAATAAAATGTACTGAATTTGAATGATGCTTTGCCTTGGCAAGTGGCGCCGCCAACCCAAAGGCTCAAGATTTATTGGTCGTCGAAGTTCGTGTTTTTGCAATTTAAGATGAGTTGCTGTACCGGTTGCTATTAATATGTGGTGTTGTTCTTTTTTAAAATGTGTGTATTTTTAATCATAGTTGTCGGTGAAGCTAAATTACGCGTTATATTATGAGTTGATTGGTACAAAGAATAATAATTACCATGATTTCTGGGCTAAAAATCATGGGCTATGAATTGCTCTATAAAGCTGCTGTTTCCTAGAAGGACGATGGACGCCACATAACGTCCGCAATTTGGCAGCGAATGACATCACTGGAATATTATTTAAGAAGGTAAGTTGAATGGTTACTTATAGAGCAATTTTTGGCCAATGCCTGCCAGGGTTGCGAGTTTGTCCGAAAGGGATATCACATAAGTCTGACACCGCCCTCCCGCTCCGCCTAGAGCGGGAGAAGTTATTTGGTAATTTCCCACCCAAAAAAAAAAAGTAATACAACTATAAAGCCTGTATTTCCCAAAGGGGTTTACAGAGGTAGATACACCTACATTTCACATTTTTGCAAGGACCTAAAACTTATTTCAAATTTAAATTTACTTAACCTGACACATCCAAGAAAAACTGTAGGACTTTTTTTTTTCTTGAATAACTAGATGTGGACCTAGTCAAACTACTAGCTTAAGTTAAATAAACCGTGAACTTTAAGATTCTAAGAAACCAGAGGCAGATTTGCATTTCATTTTCATTTACCAACCTCAAGGGGTTTTAAGTTTCAACCCCAGATGTTGTAAATTATGCACCATTCGTATAGCCGGGGGTACTTATGTTTGATCAAACAGAATTATGTTTGTGGCGCCTACAGTAAATTTAATGGCAAAAATCTGTCGCAACGTGACTTACGTGAACGTGAGTTTTCTTTGCTCGTGGGTAATGTGTAGGCGGTAAAGTTTACATAACAACAACTTAACACAACAACAACAACACACACATAACAACGTAGTTAACATTAGTCGCGTAGTCGATTTTGTCAAAATCATCTTATTAGGTCCAATTCGTCCATTCGTCCTGTCCAATCGTTCCATTCGTCGTGCTCATTCGCAGTGTACAGACGTGCTCGTTAGCAATATTAATCATTACTTTAATAATACTTAGTGACCTCCTTTTGCATTACTGACGTAATGCAACTGTAATTCTGCTTAGTGTGTAGTTTCAGTGAATAATGGACACGAAAATTAAATTGTGAACTCGTAAAAATACAAAATGGATAACAGCCCCTTTAATCCAAGGGGACCAGTGCATGCCTCGGCCTCGCCGTTGAAGACGACGCCGCAAAACCCAGCTCTTGAGTCAGTCACGGTCGATGTTGTTTCAACGCCCGAGATTCAAAAATGGATGTCAGCCATCGAACAGCACTTAAATGATATTTGCTCTATTGCTGCGGAAGGCAAACTCAACTCGGGGCAGAAAATGAAAATTTCTTCCCTATGCCGTAAAGTAGGATCTGGAACCTCGCAAATGGCAGTCCTATATCAGTCGCTCAAGCAAAAAGCTATTCACGCATATAACGCGGTTGATGCCCTTCAAGAAAAGCGCGACCTGACGGATCATATTTTGGAGCTCAAGCAGGCGATTAAGGACTCTGGTTCTGCGGGAAATGTTTCGTTTGCCGATATGGTGAAGAAGGGAGCAAATGATTTTATCCGACCGAACAATTTAAGCTCTGTAGCCATTTATCCCAACGATCGTCGAGTGACGAAACAAAAGTCCTCGTGCAAGAAATCATTCGCCCTGATCAAATGAAGCTGCATGTAGGTACGTGGTGTCCGTAAGACAAAAAATAGAGGCGTTATTATTAGTACAGAGACAAAACATGACGCTGATAAACTGAAGCATGCAGTCCAGATCTCTACATCCGGACTTACCGCCGACGAACCCAACAAGCGCAAACCGCGGATCGTGGTTGTAGGTGTGCCGACTACTTTAGCTGAAACTGAAGTCTTCAAGTGCATTTACGAACATAACGTAGCCGATAAGTTTCCTGAAATGCCTCTAGAGTCCTTTTTGAGCTTGGTTAAATTAAGCCACAAATCTGGGAAGAAGGATGCGTTGACCTGTAATTACATTATTGAAGTTACAGCCAATATACGTAACGCCCTATTGTCCCAATCAAGGCTTTTTATAAATTGGACATCCTGCCCTGTCAGGGACTTCACTCTGGTTACCAGATGCTACAAATGCCAACAATATGGTCATGCAGCAAAAACATGCAGAGAGCTGAAATCTTCGTGTGGTCACTGCGGTGAAGAAGGACACTCGATGTCAGAGTGCGCAAAGAAAGCTGACACACCGAAATGTGCAACTTGCTCACGCTTTAAAAAGCCCAATAGCCACAAAACGGGAGATGCTGCGTGCCCTGCTAGGAAAATAGCGGAATACAGATACATCAACTCTATCGGCTATGAGGTCGCCTAGAGCGTCGTAATCAAAGCCAGACTTTCGTGTTTGCGCCTGCTGCTGACTCAACAAAACACTGCACTGACCTACAAACCCTCGATTTTGTTGATGTCTAAGCACATCAGTCACCCGCTGCAAAAATCGAATACACACATAGCCGCAAATGTGATGTGATTGTGCAACAATTTTACTGACCGATTCTGCTGACGCAGAATCATAACATAATTATATGTTTAACTAGGTTATAGAAGTGCAAGAAACTATTTTACGCAAACGAAATAAGAAATTACGTTTACTTATAAGACTTTTTGTTATTTTTATCTTTAAGGTAAATAGTATTTAAGTAAACTAGATAGATAAAATATTGAATTAATTAAATTTTGTCATTATTTCAAGACTTGTAATCTAAATATTGTTAAGAATTTTATCGTCCTACAATTACCATAAGTATGAGCTCATGCCGCCTGTGATACAGGTATAACCTAGTACAGGCATCTAACATTATAATACCTTTGTAAATTATTTGATTTTATGTTAATATTTTACCAATTGTAATACTGAATAAAAAAAAAAATTCAAATATTAAAATTAAATATATTTCTTTATGTCGTAAACGGAAAACGTACGTCAATTAAGTATGCATGTAGGTAAGTAAGTTTTTAAGTCGAGAAGACTAACAGATTGAACCATTTCCGCTATCGTTTCGGGTTTCGGGGATGATATTTTTTATTATGTGGGGTATCGTTGGATAGGCCGATATAATAGTAAGCATTGCAAATTTTTGTAACAGTCAACTGTCCCCCTCTGCCAGCTAAATGGTTGTTTTGGATATGTGAATAAAATCATGGCAGTATATAACGCAATTAAAAGGAAAACTATCACAGCTAAGTAGGCTTTACAAGATACCGAGTAATAGTCGACCAACTTACATTTTGCAGTTGGATAATTGACCGTGACGTATATCAAACAACATGTTTTTCAACCACAATGTTAAGTTTGTTTTTGGGATAAATTCATCCCAACTACGGAACCCTTAATTATGCGTGGTCCGACACGCACTTGCCCGGTTTTTAATACTTAAACGATAAACAATAGAAATGCGCGTAACCGATCACTGTGCAGGTGATGATCTAATGACATAAGTCAAAAGTCACGGCTCCCTTGCTGTTGAAAATAGCTTAGCTAAATACGTGCCCACTCCTGCCAACTTAGCTACAAACAAAAAAATTACGGTTACGCAATATCTGTATGCGATTTCTAGGAGGTCCACGCGCACCCGTCGCGTTGGTAATCTCACGCTAGGCACGTGCTTAGTTGGCCTTGTGGATAATTCGCCACTGTATGTATTCCAAAGAACAAAGGAAGAACAATAATTGGTTGTAAAACAAACTAATTCACCATCCAAAAACGCCTGATAAAGTTTTCAATGCAATAAGTTGCACGAAGTTGAAGTAGTATTCATTTAAATTAAAAGTCTTTTTTTCTCTTTTTTTTTCCTTTTTTAAATCTCAAAACGGGTAGTTGACACTTCCCGTGACCCAAGGGCTGGCTTTTACCTTGGCCAGAGGCTAAGCATTGCCATACAACGTGGCAATGCCGCCAGTCCCTTGGGTACATTACCAGTCGACAGTGATGTGGATGAATTTTACGACGCCTTATTTTAATTTGTGAATAGTTTTAGATTGTTGATTAGGATATAATTTTATTATTTTTATTAATGAATTAAGTAGGTTATTTATGTACATATTATTTCATATTTATCCCTTATACAATATGTAACAAAAACCCTGTTGTTCCTTCTACCTACGTTTTAAGAATTGGTATACATACGTAATAAAGCAAGTCATTTATAAAAAACTGTTCAACAAAAATAATTAAAATAAATATTTAATTATTAATATTTGAAATGTTTAACTGATTTCTTACCTCTGCAATTCTGCATGAAAGCGATGCCGCGAAATCAGAAAATAGGTAGAACATTCCCGCCACTCTCTTTGATCGGTGCCGCTGCGCCCGTGCACCCGCGCCGCTCTACCTATTTTTCTGCACAAGTTCGCGACCTTGTCAGCTGTTGTTTATCACTGAACACGAATGAATCTTTGAAAATGTTGGTTTACACGGTATTTGCACAAGCACAATTGATAATGTTAAAACTACATTATTTTAACACTTTTACATAAAAAGAAAAAAAAGTCACCGCGTCTGTCACATAAAACCTTATGTAGGTACCTACTTAATTTATTATGATGTCTACTTGACGGCCACGGAGATGCTGTTCAATATGACCACCTTGTACCTCGACACATTTGTTGCAACGCCTAATCATATTTTCACGTACACTTCGCAGAACGGACGTATCGGACTTGATGTGGTCAAATGCTGCTACTATGCGTGAACGCATTTCGACCTCCGTATCACACGATTTTTTGTTGCTTAACAGTGCCCCAGAGGAAAAAATCTAATGGCGTCAGATCAGGTGATCTTGCGGGCCAATTGATGGGTCCACCGCGACCAATCCATCTCTCTCCGTATTCAACATCTAAATAGCTTCTCACAAGGCGGGAGAAGTGTGGCGGCGCGCCGTCATGTTGAAACCACATACGTCGCACGATATGGAGCCCTAATTCCTCAAGTTCATCACTCAGCTGTTCTTGCAGGAAACGAAGATAGTTGGCGCCGCTCATTGTTTGGTCTAAAAAACAAGGTCCAATAATTTTGTCACCAATAATTCCAGCCCAAACATTAATCCTCCACCGATGCTGGAAGTGACTTGGTTTAATAGCATGCGGGTTTGTGATCGACCACACGTGCTCATTGTGCGAATTGAATACACCTGTTCTAACAAATGAGCACTCGTCGGTGAACAGTATCCAATTCAAGAAATCACTATCTTGTTCGATCTTGTCGAGTACCCATCTACTGTATTCTATTCTTGGCTCATAGTCGGAGGGAAGTAGTGATTGGACGCGACGATAGTGAAATGGGTGCTGGCCATCTTCTTTGAGTACTCTCCAAACGCGCATATGGTTTACTCCTAGTTCTCGTCCCACTGAGCGCGTACTTCGCGTTGGATCGTGCTCAAACAAATCCAGGACTTGCTCCTCGATGTCACTGTCTTGAGTCCTCGGCCTGCCTGCGTCAGCTCGATGTTGGTCTCGTCCGTGCACACTGCCGGTATTGTACGTACGTATGTGCAAACGTTGGAATGCCATCGCCGACGGTAATGGTAGACTCGCAAAACGTTCTTGGTAGAGTCTGCGTGCTTCTGCATAATTGCAGTCACATTTCCCAAGACACATCAACATGTTAAAATATTCTACGTTAGAATAAGACATGGTTAACGTTAACGTAAAAAAACACAAGTCACTCACTCACTACGTAGGTCAAACTCAACAATAACATCCGTTCGGAAGTAAGCTGCGCGGGAGACTAAGGAAGTGATTCGCAGGGCGGCGGGTGGCGGGGTAAAGGGGTAGGTAGGCACGTGGGGTAGTACTGACCCGCGGGGCACGTGCGCCGGCCGCGGTAAGTTTTGGCGGCATCTTCTGTCGCATCAAAGAAAGCCGCCGAGCTCGTAGGCTATTTAGCGAAATAAAGATATACTTGTAAAATCAGATACTCCAAACATTTTTTTGAATGTGTCGTTTTTAATAGTTATTTGATTTTGACCTCTCCACTAGCCAATGTTGATTTTTTTTAAATTATAATTTCATCATTGTTGTGCTCGTAGGTAAATGTATACGTTCCTAAAAGGAACAACAGGGTTTTTGTTACTTATTGTATAAATAAATATCTTTTATAGGTTTCTAAATCTAAACAGTGTATTACGTGACCTCTTGCAAAGAAGAAGAATCGAAGAGGGGTCAGGTTATGTAGGCTACTGGCTGTACCTATGCAATCGTAAGTCAAAGACAAATTAATTATTTCCTTCGTCAAAATTTACAAGAAAATACAGGGTCAAATTAAATTAACTAGCGAAACTCTGCAGACATGATGGGTATCGATATCTCATCTGCCATCATCTGCCTAGTTTTTTCCCGACTATGTTGGAGTCGGCTTCCAGTCTAACCGGATACCAGTATTTTACATGGAGCGACTGCCTATCTGACCTCCACAACCCAGTTACTGGGTATCACGATACCCCTTGGTAAGATTGGTTGTCAGATTTCAGGGCTTCTGACGCCCCCTAACAACTGTCAAAGATCTTCAAATGACAGCCGGGAGCAACGGCTTAACGTGCTTTCCGAGGCACGGAGGAATCTTAGTATGTAAAGATGGTTACCCATCCACGGACCATCGGATCGATCGACCCGTGCGGCTGTTGTTACTTAGCCACAAGCCCCTCGGGTCTGGGTATTGATATCAAAACACGATAAAAAAAAAAGTTTTGATAATTTTTTTTAGGGTCAACGACCGCTGTTGGTGTTTTTACTTGAAGTATGAATTGAGAAACTCTGTTTTTAGGGTTCCGTACCGAAAGGGTAAAACGGGAACCCTATTACTAAGGCTCCGCCGTCTGTCTGTCTGTCTGTCCGTCTGTCACCAGGCTGTATCTCATGAACCGTGATAGTTAGACAGTTGAAATTTTCACAGATGATGTATTTCGGTTGCCGCTATAACAACAAATACTCAAAAATCATGATTATATTTTTTTACGCTAAAATAATTAAAATCAAATATCCGAGTGAGATTGAGATTCCCCAAATTCTCATATTACGAAGCACATAATAAGGACGATTTATTTATATTTTTAAAAACCGACTTCATACAGGCTGGAATTTTGAAACGAGGCAATTTTGGAAAAATACAGTCGGCTAGAGAAACGTAAAATCTCCCTTTTAATTTGTATGATACCAATCAATGCAGTTTCGAATAATGTTTAAAAGACTCTTCTGGACAAGGTGAGAAAGAGAACAGTCGCCGGTCGCCTGGTTGTCGACAAATAATTGGCTTTGCTCGACTGAACTAAAGGTTATGTACCAAGGAACATAATAATAACTTGGAGACATTTGGAAGCGTCACCGCAAGTTGCTGACCCCAGCATTCACTCTGCCAGTAATTCACGGGTTCCTAGATGTTTATAACAGTTAGTCCAAGTAGCTGGCTAGTTTTATGGAACCTCATGTTAGAAAATAACTATTTGACATGACATTTACATCTTACGTGACATTTTGTAAATAGTGGAAAATAGGGGGTTTTAGTTTATATTGTGAGTGCGTGTGTATATAGTTTATTTTTTAGGTAAGTTTAACTGTAATTTTAAGTGTTTTTATATATATCAATGCCGGCTGTAGCGACGCCGGAAAATGTGCCAGTCAACCTGCCACATCGCTTGATGTCCAGCTGGTGAGATGTCCACATTGCTCACAGGCACGCTTTTTTAAAGGCGAACGGGGGCTGAGGATACACTATGGCAAGATCCACAAATCACATAGTGTACCGTTATGCCCCCCAGCCCCATCCCCAACATCAACGCCTCTAGAACAAGCCTTGTGGAAAAAGCTAGCAAAATTAAAAAATTCTACTCCAGTGTTAAAGAGAGTTCCCCGGGGCGCGAGGCGGTCTGTTGCACTGAGTTTGGCGCAATGAGAACCTAGACCCAGAACAGAGACCCAGGAGAACTCTAAAAGCTCCTGCCAGGGTTACGAGCCTGTCCGAAAGGGATATCGTGGCCCTGGCACACAGGCATCTGAAGGAACACGGTGGGTTTTAGTCAGTAAAAGTCTGACACTCCCTCCCGCTCCACCCAGAGCGGGAGAAGTTATTTGATAATTTCCCACCCAAAAAAAAAAAAAAAGAAAAAAGGAGAACTCTAAAAGTGCCTGGGAGAAATTACTTACCTTCCCTTAAAGGATTCTGCATGTTCAAAAAAATTTGGCAACGAAATAAACCTTAAAGAACTAAATTAAAGAAAATTGTAACAATTCGACCCTAATATTAGATCCAAAATTACCTGCATTCAATAACCCATCACCAAATGGCTTAGGTGACATCAGGGGAGCAGCCAGGATACTGTTCAGCAGCGATGTGGTGGAGCCTTTCTCTCCAGAAACGCTAACAGCTCTAGAGAGTAAACATCCAGCGCCTGCGGATGGTCTCACCTTTCCCGACGCACTTGACCGCCGAGAACTAAATTCAACCTTCATAAACGTTTCGGCCCCCCAGTTGATTGCAGCCGTGAGCTCCTTCCGAAGTGGTTCCGCCGGCGGCCTCGACGGCCTGACTCCACAACATCTAAAGGATCTGTTGAGTTCAGGCGCCGGGGAAGCAGGTGAGTCGCTTTTGAAAGAGCTTGCGGCCCTGATTAACCTCATGCTCACCGGCGGTGTGAACGAGGCCGTCGTCGATGTCTTATACGGGGCCAACTTATGTGCCCTGCGCAAGAAGGACGGGGGCATTCGTCCCATCGCCGTTGGTTGCACCTACAGGCGTACGGCAGCCAAAATATGCTGTAAGCTTTATAGCGAATCGCTCACAGCTAAGTTTCAGCCCCTGCAGCTTGGTTTTGGCTCGAAAGGGGGCTGTGAGGCTGCCGTGCATGCCCTTTCCACCTTTTTGAACTCCAACAAAGGTGAGGTCATCCTCAAGGTTGACGTTAAGAATGCCTTTAACTCTGTCAATGTCCCTGTTGACTTTGTTGGCTGAAGTAAAAAAGGAATTACCCGAAATTTATGGTTTTATGTGGCAATGTATATAAATATAATATAAGGTATATATAATAAATATTATATAATAATATATTTTTTATATTTATTATATAATATATATAATATAATTTATTTAATAATTTATTATATAATATTTTTAATATTTATTATATAAATATTATATAAGGTATATATAATAAATATTATATAATAATATATTTTTTATATTTATTATATAATATATATAATATAATTTATTTAATAATTTATTATATAATATTTTTAATATTTATTATATAAATATTATATAATAAATATATATAAATAAGGTATGTATAATAAATTATTATATAAGGACAGTGTTTTGGAATCTTCAGTAGGATGCCAACAAGGTGACCCTCTCGGGCCAGTCATATTCAGTTTGGCTATTCATCCGATTATCCGGAAACTAAATTCAAAATTTAACGTGTGGTATTTAGATGATGGAACGCTAGGAGGTGATGTAGATACCGTTTTGAAAGACTTACAATTCCTCAAACAGCAATTTAAATCTATTGGCCTTGACCTTAATCCATCAAAGTGTGAAATTTACCTTTCTGACATTACTGACAGACAATTAACCATAGAGAAATTTAATGCAATAGCCCCACAAATCAAAATTTTAGATAAAAGTTCACTGCACCTCCTAGGTTCCCCAATTTTAGAAGACAGTTTTTCTCCTTTTATCGACGAAATAATCGAAAAATTCAATGAAATTTCGGACAGACTCTCCAAAATTAATTTACATTCGGCATTCACCCTAATTAGATACTGTTGTTTTGGCCCAAATTTTATATATTTTCTACGCTCTTCCCCTTTATGGAAGCAGTCACACCTCTTGGACAAAATTTACCAAATTATTCGCAGCACACTAACTTCCATTTTAAATGTGGCCTTGGACGACCGAGCATCCGTTTTGGTGGTCTCGGCGTCCGTAAAATTACCAATATTAGCTTACCGGCGTTCCTGTCCTCTGTCCACAGCACTGAAAAGTTGACCAGGAAAGTTTTAGCCCCCTCCCTGGTTGATTCTGAAGTGCCGTGCTTGACCGACGCGGTGAACGCCTGGAGATTGGCTTGCCCGGATACAGATCGGCCCGTGAACCCATCTTCCCAGAGGCAGTGGGATGAGCCGCTCTGCAGGTTGGTACGGAATAATCTTATTAATACGTCCACCAATACTGCTGAGCGTGCCCGCTTGCTGGCTGTGGGTGAGTGGGAGTCGGGCCTCTGGCTTCAGGCGCTACCGTCACCCAACATAGGCACTATGCTGGGTGACACTACTTTCCAGCTCGCTACTTGTCTGCGTCTGGGTGCTCCTTGCGTGGCTCCGCATCGCTGCCATTGCGGTGAAGGTGTCGACTGCCTCGGACACCATGGCCTATCCTGCAGTAAAAGCGCAGGCCGGATAGCACGGCATGCCAGCATCAATGACATTATCCGTCATGCTCTTGGCCCACTGTTTTAGAACCCAATGGTTTGGCACGCGACGATGGGAAGAGACCAGACGGAATGACTATAATGCCTTGGAAGGTAGGTAGGCCTTTGGTGTGGGATGCAACGTGTGTCGACACCCTTGCGCCATCCCATCTTCCTAGCACGGTAAGCTGCGCTGTGCTGCGCTGTGCTGCGCTGTGCTGTGCTGGGGCGGCTGCTTCAGGTGCGGAAAACCTCAAACGGCGCAAATACTTTAATCTTACTGGGACTTATATGTTCGAGCCGTTTGGGGTTGAAACACTAGGGCCATGGGGTCCGAGTGCCCATTTAGTTTTTCGAGACATCGCCAAGCGGTTGGTCGACTCCTCACGTGACCAGAGGGCTGGCCTATTTTTCGGCCAAAGAATCAGCATTGCCTATAAATAACTTGAACTAGAATAAAATAAATATTTAAGGGGGGCTCCCATTCAATAAACGTGATTTTTTTGCCGTTTTTATAGATAACTAGCTTTTGCCCGCGGGTTCGCCCGCGTGGATGTCGAAAAATGTCCGACGGGAACGTACTACCGGGATCAAAAAGTAACCTATAGGTTAATCCAGGTTATAAACTATCTCTGTGCCAAATATCATCCAAATCCGTTCAACCGTTTTGTGCAAACCGGAACATACATCCAAACAAACTGACCAAAATTCTAAAACCATACTTTCGGCATCAGACTCGAATATTCAATGTAAGGATTGACTTCGTTACTATTTTATTTTACTTCGTCCGCGTAGAGTATACATTCTTTTTTTCTAGATCATCATGAATTATTATAACTTACACGTGAGCAAGCCACATAAAACTGGCTGTGGGAGAAACAGTCTTGCCGCGAATTTCAGAGTTTGTCCCTGTGACCTATGAATAGTCATCGCGAAACAAACCTTGATTGGTACTGCAATCTTATAAATTCAAACGGAAGGTCATTTGGTATCAATGGTATACGCCTCACGAAAACTGTTTGTCCTCTGGCAGATCCCGTTAGTATGTTGACCTCAATAACATTGCGCCGGAGAGCTGTTACTTGGAGTCTAGTTCCATTGCACAATTTTGGAGGCCGTATATTTCATAGCAACATGACAGGAGCACCTACACGCAACATAAGTCTGTGACACGGAAGACCCGGCGGATTAAGAGAGTTTAAAAATTCTACAGGATAATTAACCGACTCATCCATATCGACCATGGTGTCAATAGAATTATAAATCATTTCTTCACCTGAATGTATTTATCGACATTTCGTTGATAGCAGCGGCTTGGTCGTTTTTGGGAGTCACAAAGGCTCTCTCGCATGACCACTCCATCGGTTTGTCTTTAATATTTTTAACAACAGGATAAATCATCTCATTAATCATATGGATAAATTTTATCTATACGTTCCTCAACTGTTGATACCACAGTACATAATTAATTTGGTATTTGTATCAACCCATCTATTTGTGGAAAGTTTCCGTTTCCGATTTGAAGAAGAAGATCTGAAAATCTGCCGGCAGAAACTTCACCTCTAAGATGTACTCACATGTTTCGAATAAGTTTTAGCACTTTAATTGAAGACCATAAGAAATATCTCTTGATGCATGCTTTGATCTCATCTGGCACGTTCCTTTGGGTACTACCGGTAAAGTCTGGCGAAAATCTCCTGCCAGCAACAACGTCATACCACCCATTATGTTTTTATTATTTCGTATGTCCTGAAAACTCCTAATCAAGGCTTTGACTCCTCTTTTGTGCGCTATCGTTATTTCGTCCCATACTATTAGTTTAGTATTTTTAAGCACTTCGGCAAGATTGCTTTGCTTTGGTATATTGCATAAGGGTGTCTCTACATTTGTAAGGTTTAGAGGTAGTTTTAAGGCAGCGTGTGCAGTTCTACCTCCTTCTAATAATTAGAGACAAAAAAATTGAGAATATTTAAAAAAAAAAAATTGCTAGCGATACTCCGCAGACGTGATGAGAATTAAAATAAAACAAATATTTAAGGAAAAAAACAACTGATGTTTCAAGTGACTACACTACCGGCCGTTATTGAGACAAAAAAATTAAGGATATTAAAAAAAAAAAATAGCTAGCGAAACTTCACAGACGTGATATGCGGAGTTTCGCTAGCTAATTAAATTTGAACCTGTATATTGGTTCTAGGCGCTCTGTTCAAGGTAATTTCGTATGGAGAAGAAAGGGCAAGGAACTCCTTAGTTACTCTTTAATGTTTTACAATATTTTTTATGTAAGTGCTACATCTATGCCGCCAAATTGCAGCGATTATGTACGTAGCATCTAGGTACGCAACAAAATATCATGCAACCTACCCATCGACATATCACGAATACCACCCGAGCACACATCCTTCGCAATTAGATATCCTACCCCCCTTCCTGTTCTCCCCCTCCCATCCTCCTTGCCCACCTAGTGACGTAAGCCGGTGTCCGGGTCCGGGATGGCTGCATTGATTGCACTGGCGCACTGCAGATGCGCTTGATGTAAAGTTGCGTTGTAGGGATGGGATACGGTCGATATGGATTATATCGATGGTTGCCCCACCGCGGTTTGTGTTTTTCAGACTACATAAAATAATCGGTTTAAAGAACTTTATTCTCATTAAGACAATCGTCACTTATATGAGAATATTAAATCTTATTAACTAGTAATTAAATGGTTGCATATTAGCAAAACAAAACTTTCTCGAGCAAATTTCAAAAGAACAATAAACGAAATAACAAAATTTAAATGACTAAATATTTTATATAGAAAAAATTTAAAATCCCAATGTATGTGACATCCAATGAACGACTGATCAAAAGTTGCTAGATGTAATTTTAAAATATCAAATCATTATTAATCAAATTACATAATCACAAATGACGACTGAATAAATTTGCTAGATGTAAATATAAGTAAAGTCATTAAGTTGTGCTACAAAAGTTAGTGACAGAAAAGAATCGCTGCAAACCGACTCCACGTAGTCTTGTCTGCCCTACCCCTAGAGTGTAATTTAATTATTAAAAAATAAATGGTTAGGTTAGGTTAAAACTGTGACCTCCTACGCACGAGCCGAGCGATCGAAGCGAGCGGTGCCGCGGCAGCGGCCGGCGAGTGCCAGAAACGACTAGATAATATAGAAAAAAATCGGTTGTCTACAACGCCAATAATCCATTTTATCCAGTAATCCATTCAATCATCAATTTATCCAGTAATCCATTTTGACCTTTAAACGATTTGGTCAATAGTGTAATAAATAATTTAAACATTGATATTCCAGACTTTGGTCAGCTGAACTTTTGATCAAATGACCATAGTTATTTTTGCAAACTTTGTTGATTTGTACGTTGTTCTTTTGAAATTTGCTCAGGAAAGTTTTGATTTTCTAATATGCAACCAATTAAATTATATCAGTGCGGGTAGAAGAGAAACAAAAAGCAAAAAATAATGTATGATCACTGCACACTGTCAAAAAAGTTTGAAGCGAGTTCACTGCATTCCTAAGATAAGCTGGTGGCACTACTAAAAGATGTTGCCGTTTTTAAAAAAAAAAACACAACACAATTAATATAGTGTTTCGTCGTTGTAAATAAAAGTGAATAATTTATTTTTAAATAAATGTTGAGTGAAGTCGTTTCTTTTACATCCTTTGGAAGTTTATTATAGAGCTGTGCTCCCCGATAGGTTAGGTTATTTTGACCGTAGTTAGTTCTTACTCTAGACAATACCAGGTGACCAGCTCGACGTGATGAGTATTTGCATATTTCCCCTTCTGCTGTGAATGTAATGCGTGAGTGAATAAGCTTGTGAATGATTTTATAGATAAGTATGCATGTCTTGTGTTGTTTATATAAAGTTGTTTGATGTTTAATAGCTTCGTCTCTTTGTAAATAGTTTTTGACGGTGTTAAGAAATTGGGATAGTATATTTAGCATTAGACAATACATTTTTGTATTAATAGGTATGTGGTGTATATCTATGATTTTCTAGACACAATTTATCTATTAGAAAGAAATGGGCATGCATGGAGGCTGAAGAAATCGAAGCGCATGTGCTGTTTAAATGCACAGGCGTCACTCAAATCAGAACAGAAACCTTCTGGTTACCCAAATCCTTCACAGATATACTAAACAGACCAGGAGACCTAATCCGCTTCTGGAGCGAATAACCAATGACGGCTGCCATGGCCCACGAACAATGGTCCACATGAAGGATTAAGTGCGGAAACCTAACTCTAACATAGAACATAGGTCTACTTGTTACAGAAACACTCGTGGACTCGACTAAATAAATAAAACAGATCTATAATCACGAGCACGAAACAGTAAGACGCAACAGACAGACAAACAGACAACAGTAACAGACAGACTGACAGTAATAGTTGGGAACTGCAGCTCGTAACTGTGACAAGAAGGCTAGGTGATTCTAACAGATGCGGTGGGCTGACTTTAATTCAAGGTAACTAAGCCATTCGCAGCCTACTGCTAGCAGATGCAGAGTTAGATGCGCTAATTGAGAGATGCCTATAATGCTGGTCCAGCTTCATACGACAATCTAGTCTAGATAAAATCAAACTGGCTGCTATTGTATAATTTATTATTTGTACGAGTATGACATTGATTTTACATTCTGACAATTAAGACAGTAAAATGCTACGGTGTATACTTTTACGATGTTAGTAAATATGTGGGCACCATGTATCTATCTCATAGTTAAATTATCTGTCATGGCCTCATTTTTTTATTGCCTTTTGAGGTATAGTAATTTGATTCTAGATGCATCGTCTTCACATAAATAATTATCATAAACAAACTATTGTAAAACTTGTTTTTTTTTAAAGAGTAACGGTGAAGTTTCTTGCTGATTCTTCTCCATACGAAACTACATTTTAGAAGGGGCAACTAGAATCAATTATATTTTTTTGTAAATTTTGACGTTCAAAAGTGCCTCTTATGTGTCTATTTGAAATAAATAATTTGACTTGTCTTTAAATGTCTAGACATTATAAACCTCTCTTAATTTGCACCACAACACCTGCATCCTAATCCTAATTGTGTAACACACCATCAATCAAATCAAATCAAAAAACATTTATTCAAACTAGGCTGAGAATCAGCACTTTTCGAACGTCAAATATCACTTAAGACAGTCCCCCGAAAACGCCCACCCTTCCACACTTCCTAGTGCTTTAGCTGGGAAGAAGAAGTGGCGCAGCACAGCTATCTGTTCTGATATAAAACTTGAATCTATACAATAAAATGTAAAATAATTTGCCTTATGTTAGCTAGCTCACGCCACTATACCAAAAAAAACATAAAAATCATCGAAAACCAAGCAGAAATAACGTAAACAGAACGTACCTAAATAAAAGCCTCCAGGCATAATGGGCGTGCCCGCTTACTTGAAGCTAAAGCTGTAACTCGAAGTCACAAATGATAAACTAGCACCATCGAAGTATAGTAAAAAAAAGTTAATCATTAATAACAATAACAAAACCATGGTCAGCAAGACGACCAGTCACCACAAGCAGCACCCGTTCACGAGCATAACGCAAAGATCAGCCATCACCATATCCATATCCATATCCATCCATCCACATCGCCATATTTGAGGGAAGGGGCAACCCGACCCCCGACGCTACAGTTACCATATCAATCTGAATGATTTTGAAGGATATTGCTAATCCATTGCTTCGTATGTTAGAAAAATTTGTCTGCTCAACAACGATAGTAACGCAATGAATGTTGTTGAACTGTCAAAATGAAACCCATTGGTACTGATAGTGTGTTACGCAGTTACCCCTCCGGACTTTAATTGATGTAGTGGGTTTTTCGCGAGATTACACTCTTCAATTTTCTTTAGGTACAGTCAGCACATCAAGCTACTACAAGCTGTCAAATTTCTTTAAAAGATTTTCAACTTTATCGTTACAGCATAAGGTTCAAGGATGATGGGGAAAATTTGACAGCCTCGGGTAGCTTGATCTGCTGGCGTCTGTACATAGCTGAAATTATTATGAAACAGTTCCACGACGAACAGACGGTACGCTACAGCGGAATGACAAGTTGACAACACATAGCGTTAAAAACTACAGATAGAAAATAAAAGAAAAAGTAAAAGACCACGCATAGCCTAGAAAATCATAAAGTAAAGAATAGATATAGGTTATTTGTTGGAATATTCTATTTGTTTGTTCATCCAAATCTGTTTAGCCGAGTTTAGGTAACCGATATCTAATCTAAACAAACGAATAACTAAACTTTGCAATAACAATATTGGTTGTTATGATAGGGTTGTGTGATTTTATCGATATTTTGATGTGTAACATCATATCGTATCTTATCATATCATTGTATATGGGAGTGATTTCGTGAAAAGGGACGGAAGTGTGTAACAGGAAGTTACATCTTGAGCATGGAATAAGTAAATACTTTTTAATAGCATGGAATTAGTAAGTACTTAATAATAGCATGGAATTAGAGTACTCATGGAATTAGTAAGTACTACATAGATTGTAAGTAAAGGGGGTCATTTTCAGAGGAGGACGGAAGTGTGTAACAGGAACTGACATCTTGAGCATGGAATAAGTAAGTACTTTTTTTTTAATAGCATGGAATTAGTAAGTACTTTTTAATAGCATGGAATTATTGTACTCATGGAATTAGTAAGTACTACATAGATTGTAAGTACAGGGGGTCATTTCTCCTGCCAGGGTTACGAGCCTGTCCGAAAGGGATATCGTGGCCAGGCATCTGAAGGAACACGGGTGGGTTTTAGTCAGTAAAAGTGTGACACTCCCTCCCGCTCCACCCA
This sequence comes from Tiliacea citrago, assembly GCA_963921375.1. Classification (NCBI taxonomy): domain Eukaryota; kingdom Metazoa; phylum Arthropoda; class Insecta; order Lepidoptera; family Noctuidae; genus Tiliacea; species Tiliacea citrago. The sequence continues at coordinate 12,088,986 of OY992807.1, read as the reverse complement.
GAGCGGGAGAAGTAATTTGATAATTTCCCACCCAAAAAAAAAGGTCATTTCTGTTGCTGCTCAGTTGCTTATTACCAAGGTGAGATGTCAGATGTTTATACATCTTATGCGACTCCTGAAAGGCTCGCTCATTTTTTAGGGTTCCGTACCCAAAGGGTAAAACGGGAACCCTATTACTAAGGCTCCGCCGTCTGTCTGTCTGTCTGTCCGTCTGTCACCAGGCTGTATCTCATGATCTGTGATAGCTAGACAGTTGAAATTTTCACAGATGATGTATTTCTGTTGCCGCTATAGCAACAAATACTAAAAACCAGAATAACATAAATATTTAAGGGGGCTCCCATACAACAAACGTGATTTTTTTGGTCGTTTTTGCTCAATATTGATAACGGTAACAGGTAGACACTTGAAATATTCACAGAATATTTAGTTATATATTCACTTTAAAAATCAATAATTAAATTAAAATAAAACAAATATTTAAGGGGGGCTCCCATACAACAAACGTGATTTTTTTGCCGTTTTTAGGGTGTCGTACCCAAAGGGTAAAACGGGAACCCTATTACTAAGGCTCCGCCGTCTGTCTGTCTGTCTGTCCGTCTGTCACCAGGCTGTATCTCATGATCCGTGATAGCTAGACAGTTGAAATTTTCACAGATGATGTATTTCTGTTGCCGCTATAGCAACAAATACTAAAAACCAGAATAAAATAAATATTTAAGGAGGCTCCCATACAACAACCGTGATTTTTTTGCTCGTTTTTGCTCAATATTGATAACGGCAACAGGTAGAAGCTTGAAACATTCACAGAGTATTTAGTTATATATTTACTTTAAGAATAAATAATTAAATTAAAATAAAACAAATATTTAAGGGGGGCTCCCATACAACAAACGTGTTTTTTTTGCCGTTTTTAAGATAATGGTACGGAACCCTTCGTGCGCGAGGCCGACTCGCACTTGGCCGGTTTTTATAGATAATGGTACGGAACCCTTCGTGCGCGAGTCCGACTCGCACTTGGCCGGTTTTTTTTTCAAAGTAACATAATAAATTATACAACATTACGCATGTATTCCCCGAAGGGTTAAGCAGAAGTGCATAATAAACTAACGTTTCACCGCGTTTCACGAAATATGAGGTGACAGATTAACTTACGTACCTACATACCCTGTTAAAATCATAACCCTCCATTAGCTTTGCCGTAGTCAGATCAAACATAGAACCTTATCGATAGTTTGCCTAGAACATCACTATTCGTCCTGTCTACGTCATCGCTTTTCCTCCTGACCCCGTGGCATCTACCGGTGAATCTAATCAACGCACATATGAATCCAAACTAAACCTTATTTACCTGCGATACAGTAAAATTTCGCTTGGCAGAATTTTGTTCAGCAATAACCTTCGATGTAAATGAGACTTTGACCGTAATGAATAGGGTTCATTCTCCTATGGCAAATATTATGCATTCTGTGGGTTGTGTAGAAAACATAGTAGTTTTAATTTAACTAATTCAGTGTATTTCAGGAATAGAAAATGCTGGTCTTTAGTTTTAATGTCAGACGACGAGTTTGTTAATTGCTGTGAGTAGATGGAATAGAATAAAAATAATAAAGCTTTTATTGATTCCTTGCTATAAAAATACATAATTACTAACACTATGGAGTCATTGTCTGAAATAAATAATTTAAATTTGAATTATTAATAAAAAATAAAAATAAAACATTTCAATTTTAATAAAACCATATCTAAATTATTGTTTACTTATCACATCACATCACACTAATGTTATAAAGGCGAAAGTTTGTGAGTGTGTGTGTGTGTGTGTGTGAGTATGTTTGTTACTTTTTCACGCTCTAACGGCTGAACCAATTTTGATAAAATTTTGTATGGAGGTAGCTGGCACCCTTGATTAAGACATAGGCTACTTTTTATCCCGATATTCCCACGGGATTGGAGACTTACGCCGACTTACGCGGGTGAAACCGCGGGGCGCAGTTAGTTACTAATATAATATCACAGAAAATGGAGTAAACCGAAATTAAATAATTTCAGACTTCATTTCAATAAAAAAAAAAATTGTTTGTGTGAAGTTTTGATAATTTAGTTTGAGTTTAATTTAATTTTTCTGGAATAGAATACTGCACTCGAATAACACAATTTCAATCACAATCCGAGAGTTTTTAAGGACAAGTATTGCTAAACCATTGCTTCATAGGTTTGAAAAATTCGTCTGCTCAACAACGTAAATAACGCAATTAACGTGGGTCAACTGTCAAAATGAAACCCATTGCGATCAATGGTCATTATATCGTTTGTTATTTATATGTGTCACGCAATCGCGTGATGACAGCAGTGATGGCCCAGTGGTAACGTCCCCGACTTACGAGTTGTAGGTCGTGGGTTTGAACCCAGGCGCTTACTTTGTGTAAATAATTTCATCACCACTGCTCTCAAAACGGTGAAAGAAAACATCGTGAGGAAACCGGCATGTCCTAGAACCAAAAATTCAAAGACACGTACCAACCCGCACTGGGCCCGCGTGGTAGATTTACAGCCCACTCCCTCTCGCAGAGTGGAGGCCTGTGTCCCAACAGTGGGAACATTATAGGCTGATTATGAATCGCGTGATAGGTACATAAAATGGTAAACAACGAAGAAATATGCATGAGAAATGGCAAAGAAGCCATTTTGCCAGCGCGTATCGGGGTAATTACCCTGCTCGTATAATGGCTTCTTTGCCATTTCTCAGTATAATATATTGTACGCTAATTTACATTTTAAAGCGCTTTGTTCCTGACATAATAAGTTTAATCTGATTTGCAGTGGTAGACCGCGTCAGCGTCAGGTTTTATCTTGATAAAGATGTGATTCGCGACTATAAAGATAATGTATTTACAGAAATATAATCATTAGAATCATTGATACATCTGTCTCTGTTTCACCCGCATAAGTCTCCCTACGCCACTGGTTCGACGTTTTCTCTTCAAATCTGTAGCCGTTCTAATGTCTTTAAATTACTTTTTTACGGTTTCCATGTTTCTCCATATCAGAAATCGTTTAACACCACGTTGAATTAGTTGTTTTAATTAATAACTGTGACATTGAATTATGGTTTATTACCTACAGTTTTACATGCATACATATTATTATATTGCTGAACAAGAAATGTACTAATACAGCATAACATAACACCACGCCTGTGTTACTAGAAGAGGTAAGCAGAGGTGCATAACCAATTTCACTAGTCATGTTATAAGTTGATGAAGATGTGGAAAGGAGAGTAAATGCAGGAAATAAAGTGAATGGTGCTATACATGCGATTGTGACCAATCAGTCGATGCAAAAAAGGCTCGGACTGGCTGTTCACAATGGTGTGCTGGTGCCTACGCTTATGTATGGAAGTGAATTTTGGGTGTGGCAAAAGAAGCATGAAAGTAGAATAAATGCTGTGGAAATGCGGAGGAAGGGTGAGTAAAAGGCGACTAACAAAAGGTATTTATAAAGCAGAGGTGAATGGCAACGCCGGGGCCACGCCCTAGGAGGACATATAGTGACCTAATTGGTGATGTTCTTCAAAAAGGTCAGGTGCGTAGTACTCGCAATCGGCGTGCGTGTATGACCAGATGTATGAACGTAGGCGAAGCAAAAGTTATTTAAAAAAATAATAGCGTAGAGCGTGGTCGATCGAGCAGGTTAAGCTACGCTTTCCGAGGTTGGTCCGTGGATCGGTGACTATCATTACATACCAAGACACCTCCGTGCCTTGGAAAGCACGTTAAGTCGTTGGTCCCGGCTGTCATTCGTGGATCTTTGACAGTCGTTAAAAGTCGTCAGAAGCCCGAAAATCTGACAACCAGTCTTACCAAGGGATATCGTGTTACCCAGTAACTGGGTTGTGGAGGTCAGATAGGCAGTCGCTCCATGTAAAATACTGGTATTCAGCTGCATCCGGTTAGACTGGAAGCCGACTCCAACGTAGTTGGGAAAAGGCTAGGCAGATTGATTATATATGTATATATACAATATGTAACAAAAACCCTGTTGTTCCTTTTAGGAACGTATACATTTACCTACGAGCACAACAATGATGAAATTATAATTTTAAAAAAATCAACATTGGCTAGTGGAGAGGTCAAAATCAAATAACTATTAAAAACGACACATTCAAAAAAATGTTTGGAGTATCTGATTTTACAAGTATATCTTTATTTCGCTAAATAGCCTACGAGCTCGGCGGCTTTCTTTGATGCGACAGAAGATGCCGCCAAAACTTACCGCGGCCGGCGGCCGCCTACCTACCCCTTTACCCCGCCACCCGCCGCCCTGCGAATCACTTCCTTAGTCTCCCGCGCAGCTTACTTCCGAACGGATGTTATTGTTGAGTTTGACCTACGTAGTGAGTGAGTGACTTGTGTTTTTTTACGTTAACGTTAACCATGTCTTATTCTAACGTAGAATATTTTAACATGTTGATGTGTCTTGGGAAATGTGACTGCAATTATGCAGAAGCACGCAGACTCTACCAAGAACGTTTTGCGAGTCTACCATTACCGTCGGCGATGGCATTCCAACGTTTGCACATACGTACGTACAATACCGGCAGTGTGCACGGACGAGACCAACATCGAGCTGACGCAGGCAGGCCGAGGACTCAAGACAGTGACATCGAGGAGCAAGTCCTGGATTTGTTTGAGCACGATCCAACGCGAAGTACGCGCTCAGTGGGACGAGAACTAGGAGTAAACCATATGCGGGTTTGGAGAGTACTCAAAGAAGATGGCCAGCACCCATTTCACTATCGTCGCGTCCAATCACTACTTCCCTCCGACTATGAGCCAAGAATAGAATACAGTAGATGGGTACTCGACAAGATCGAACAAGATAGTGATTTCTTGAATTGGATACTGTTCACCGACGAGTGCTCATTTGTTAGAACAGGTGTATTCAATTCGCACAATGAGCACGTGTGGTCGATCACAAACCCGCATGCTATTAAACCAAGTCACTTCCAGCATCGGTGGAGGATTAATGTTTGGGCTGGAATTATTGGTGACAAAATTATTGGACCTTGTTTTTTAGACCAAACAATGAGCGGCGCCAACTATCTTCGTTTCCTGCAAGAACAGCTGAGTGATGAACTTGAGGAATTAGGGCTCCATATCGTGCGACGTATGTGGTTTCAACATGACGGCGCGCCGCCACACTTCTCCCGCCTTGTGAGAAGCTATTTAGATGTTGAATACGGAGAGAGATGGATTGGTCGCGGTGGACCCATCAATTGGCCCGCAAGATCACCTGATCTGACGCCATTAGATTTTTTCCTCTGGGGCACTGTTAAGCAACAGGTGTTCAAAAAATCGTGTGATACGGAGGTCGAAATGCGTTCACGCATAGTAGCAGCATTTGACCACATCAAGTCCGATACGTCCGTTCTGCGAAGTGTACGTGAAAATATGATTAGGCGTTGCAACAAATGTGTCGAGGTACAAGGTGGTCATATTGAACAGCATCTCCGTGGCCGTCAAGTAGACATCATAATAAATTAAGTAGGTACCTACATAAGGTTTTATGTGACAGACGCGGTGACTTTTTTTTCTTTTTATGTAAAAGTGTTAAAATAATGTAGTTTTAACATTATCAATTGTGCTTGTGCAAATACCGTGTAAACCAACATTTTCAAAGATTCATTCGTGTTCAGTGATAAACAACAGCTGACAAGGTCGCGAACTTGTGCAGAAAAATAGGTAGAGCGGCGCGGGTGCACGGGCGCAGCGGCACCGATCAAAGAGAGTGGCGGGAATGTTCTACCTATTTTCTGATTTCGCGGCATCGCTTTCATGCAGAATTGCAGAGGTAAGAAATCAGTTAAACATTTCAAATATTAATAATTAAATATTTATTTTAATTATTTTTGTTGAACAGTTTTTTATAAATGACTTGCTTTATTACGTATGTATACCGATTCTTAAAACGTAGGTAGAAGGAACAACAGGGTTTTTGTTACATATTGTATATAGCTTTTGCCCGCGGCTTCGCTCGCGTTAATTTAGAATTTGACAATCATTTCGGGTTGTACACTACTTTTTGAAATTTAAAGTGCTATAAATACATCCTTTAACATAATTCAATCATGGTTCGTAAAACACGTGGCGCCATCTTTTATCATAAGAACGTTATTTTTGTTTTCCTCGGGAACAGTACTTTTTTCCGGGATGAAAGGTACCCTATGTCCGTTTCCGTACACCTGACAAAGTATATGCAAAATTTCAGGATGATCGGTTTAGTGGTTTAGGCGTGAAAAGGTAACAAACGAACAAACAAACTTACTTTCGCTTTTATAATTAGTTAGGACATACATACATACAAATTCATGGAAAAGAGGTAATTAAGATCATTCTACGGTATTTGTTTTGAAAATAACCCTGCAATTAAAAGTATTTATAAAATTCTCAGTAACAGCCCAATGTTTGGATGCTCGTCCCTTATTACATGCGGGACTTATAACATGACTAGTGATATTGGTTATGCACCTCTGGTTACCTCTTCTGGTGATACAGGCACGATGTTATGCTATTTTTTTTTTTTTTTTTTATTTGCGATGGGTTTGCTCTTGACCTTAGTCTAGGTCAGAGGTGGCAGAGACAAAGTCGACGATGGAGTGAGCTTACCCAGAAGAAGCCTGTTCACTCTCACTTTGAACAGTTTAGGGTTGCATGCGTTCGGAAACACAGACGCAGGCAGAGAGTTCCACTCTTTTGCTGTGCGCATTATGAAATACATTTGGAAACGCTTAGTGCGAATTGGTGGAATAACAACCAGGAAGGGATGGTAAACTGCAGTTCGTCTAGATGTCCGATAATAGAAGGGGCCGGTGGAATGAGGTCGTGGAATTCTTGGGCACACTCACCGAAGTACAGTCTGTAGAAGACCGACAAGCAGGCAACCTTGCGGCGATGGGCCAAGCTGTGAAGCTTGGCATCCACCAATTTTACGTCGCCAATGAGCCTCTTAGCTCTGCGTTCCACCGAGCCAAGCGCAGCAAGTTGGTATTTAGCTGAGCCATCCCAAAGGTGGCTACAATACTCCATGCAGGATCGGACCTGCGCTTTGTAAAGGGTCAAAAGCGGTCCGGCGTAAAGTATCGCTTCACCCTATTTAGGGCTATGCCGTAGTAGTACATTTCTTGTTCAGCACTATGTATGATGTCAGTAAAAAGGTGCTAGTTGCCCATTCCAAAGCGTAGTAGGTTCCAATGGCGAAGAACGGGCAAGAAACTACACGGACACTCTTTTAAATTAAATAATATGGTTACAAAATATTGGTAAGATCATTCATGTTGAAAATATACATGTGACAAAGATGCAGAACGTTAAATGTGTCCGTAATAAAATGATAAAAAATAAACAATTCAAAAATTAAAATAACCCGTGGCCGCTAAGAGATGACCAGCCCCTCTGACGGCGCCCGTTCACGAACATGACACATGGATTAGCACCATTCAGCTCAACCATTTTGAAGGGCGCTATATGATTCAACACACGCGCCACCATCAGTGAGACATTAGAGCATGACATGCTCCCAGCCGCCAGGCACATTCAAGTCAATGAAAGACGTACCCAATGGTAGCATTTTAGTTTGTACATAGTACTCACACGCTGTCCATACAATTTTGGGGGTATGAGGAACAGGGTGTAAAGTTGACTCATCCACCATAGAAAAGGGAGGATCCTCCGCCCAGACGGGTGTTGTGTCTGGTGGGCTACTGCCCTACGGTTGATGTCGCGACATTGTATATATGCTAGTCGCGCGGTAAACTCTGCTTGCGCGATGCAGGATTTGCGTGACGTCAGTGTGACGAATCTATATATTTATAAGTACCATTACTCATACAGGTCAGCTAGATAGGTGTATGTATAAAGGACCAGGGAAGCATAGCACAAAAGAATGAATCCTTCTGTGATGATGATATCGAAGTATTGCATTATTTTATTTTATTTTGTTTATTTTTATCTCATTTAATGCTGCACCGGTTGACGTCATCACGTCAACGCCGGCTGTCGCTGAAAACCAGCGCTGGGGCTCTGTTTCCCATAGGGTCGCAGCATTATGCTGAGCAATGGCCGTTTTGCGTGAATATGACGCATATTTTCCCTCAACTTGTTCTTTCGTGTTTGTGTTTTTATTTCTTTGCGTTATGTTTACCGCAAATAAACGTATTTTCTTTCTTTCTTTTCTTTGTATGATGCATGCCCGTCTTGAACCAGATTACCTTGAAACGTTGGTGGTGATGGGCAAGGTAAATGGGAAAAGACCTCGCGGCCGATCACCTAACCACTGGTCGGACCAAGTAACCGCCCTCACTGGACTCTCCATTACGACAGCCCTGGGAGAAGCAGAGAACCAAACGAATTGGTGGTGGTGGTTGTTTATAACCTATTTATGTACTTGTGCACCTGTTTTATTTATAATTAATTATGTTATAATTTAATATTTTTTAATATTACTCGTATTACTTTCTCTCAATCAGAGCACCCGCCATCTTATCTCTTCACCACCCTTGGTTGACTGGTAGACCTAATTGTGTGCGAGAAGTTTATATATATAAATAAGTGGAAAAACATCACACATTAAGCCACGACGGCCTTTTAGAGACACGGCCTTCAGTAATGAAGTACGAGACCAAGATGAGATGATGACTCGTGAAGGCAGATAAGTAAAATTCACCAGAGATTTCTAAAGAACTTTATTTACGTCATAAAATTTATCCAGGGCGCGGGGGTCTCCACCTGACAGATATCGGTCGCCGGTTGTAGAACGATCGAGACACTAGTGAGTTAGGGATGTACTGGTTGAAGTAGGCTCTGTCTTCTATGCTAAACATGGGGATGTCCTCCGATTGGGCGTCTATGTGCTGAAAAGGAGAGAAAAATATTAGTATCAAGTAATATAATATAATTTGTCGACACGGTTGGCGCAGTGGTTAAGCGATTCACTGCTGCGCTGCGTGTTGCGGGTTCGATTCCAGCACGGAACAAATATTTGGATGACCTACATGTAGTTGTTCCGGGTCTGGCTGTTTTTGTATGTTAGTTTCAATGTTTGTAAATGCACCCACGATACAGGAGAAGTGTGGGGCAACGTTTAAAAACAAAAAAAAAAGACGAGATGGGCGTACGACATTGTTAGCATCGTGGATAGATCCTGGATGAGGCTGGCACAGGAGCGTGGGGATCTATGCTTGCAGAGTGTGCAGCTTGGGAGTAGCCATATTGTGCCCTCGTTTCGGAAGTGGGAAGTGACCTGTCGCTGCCGGCTGTGATTCGTTGTATAGCCAGCAGCGTAGCGTCGTGGGACGCGTTGAACTCCTTCTGCGAAAATGTAATGTAAAGGAGAATTCGAGAAGAAGAGGAGGGGGATGACGGGAGATTTCGAGCGCTCTCCCGGCCCACGGCAGGCGCACTTCTTCCGGCCCCCCCTAAATGGGTCCAAGGACGGTGGACTCGGGGACATCCGCCGCCCCCTATTATACAAGACCTGAGGTGGTGGCGCGCCCCTCTTAGACATCGCGGGGAGAGTCAAACACCTCACTCCCCCCGCTTGACCTGCCAGCCGGGGGCTGCGTTGAAGAGTGCTTAAGTGCCCCCATAGCCTCCGATGCAAGTGTGCGATACACAGGGTGGTTTTAGTCAGGTATAAGTGTTACTGGTAAAAATATTTCACATAAACCTACATGGGCACTTATGAAACGTCAGAAGCTAGGTGCACGGTTCCGAATGGAGAAGAGCCGGCAAGAAACTCCACGGTTACTCTTTAAAAAAAAGTGGGCTTTAACAATGTTATAAGTTGCAGTGTTAATAGGTATGGGAGGACAGTGTAGGCCCGTCAACAAGTACCAAGTACTTAACAAAATAAAAGATAGTTTACAAAGCTACAGTCTATTAAGCCTACAACGTTCTCACATTCACAAATTTAAAAAAAATCTATATAAAATATTACTGAAATAATAAAAATAAAAACCTACATATTATATTTAAACCAAATGACAACATTGTCATTACAACTGTAAAAAAAAAACTGAATTAATATTCTGTCCAGAAGTCACTAATAAATATTTTAAATTAAAATTGTAGGTTATGTAAAAATAGTACATTGTGATACAAGGGTGGAAAGTAGTAGAGTACACACCCGTGTATCACACGACGTTTTTCAATACACTTGTGGGAAATAGTAAAAAACAAATCAAAGAATTAAATATGTTTATTTCAAATAAAAAAATACCAAATAATTAATTCTGAAAATTAAGAATAAAATTCGAGCAATTAGTAAAATTCAGTGAAATTTGTTGATGTGCACGGGATGAAGATCGCTTAAATCGTATAAACTCAGTAGTTTTTTCAGTGGTCTTTTTCTCGAAACATGTAGTGCCACTGAATTTTAGTTGCTGTGAGGGCGGCGCGGGCGGCGGCAGCTCTTCCCAAGATTTTGATGGACTTGTCTCGAATGACTGCCCTTCTCGAGACGTGGGCAATTTTATTTTTATTTTCCATCGAATCTTCTATGTACCCCTCTGCTACCGTGGTAGAGCGCCATCCTCCGTGACGCTTTAAAGTTGTTATATCTGCTCCTGCATTTGCCAGCAAAGTCGCAGAAGTTCTTCGGAAGCTATGGCCAGTATATGTCTCAGGGTTTGGCAGTTTAAGGAATGTAGCAATATCTTTAGGTATGGACCCTATTTTATTTACGCCAACATTCTGACGGATACATTTTCCGTGTTGGTAATTTTGAAAAAAGCGGCTGCTGTTTTGCATTGTAACACGCAGACCTATGTATTTCGTCACAATTTCACAAAATTTGCCATATATTGTGAAGGTCCGGGGTATTTTATTTTTTATGTTTGGTACTTTAACCAGAAGCATTTCGCCATGGAATTCTATGTCACTCATGTCCATATTTGCTAACTCCTGTCGTCTCATGGCGCCAGTTATGCCAAAAATCAATATAACCTGAAAACAAACAAATACGTAGGCCAGGTAAATATTGTTCATAAGTAAATGCCGTCCATAAAGTTGTTTGATTTATAGAGCAAATTATACCGTATACAAATTAGTGAAACAAACCTTTTTTAACAAATATTTATCGTCTGGCGCTTCATTTAGGTATTTCTCCACGTCATCGGCTGTCAATACTTTTGATTTTTTTCTTCTAAAACCATCAGACTGCCGTTTCATGAAACCTGATAATTTTAGGTAACTTCGGAGATCTGTGTCATTATTTATTTTGAGAGTAGTTGTTAACATGGAATAAACTGACCACAATGTAGATGGTTTATATTTGCCACTCAATTCATGAAAATAAGCTAACAAAACATGTTCTGAAAATGACTTAGTTTTCTTTTGTTTTTTCCATAAAATAAAAAAATCGTAAGTCGCCATATATCTTTCTCGAGATTTTGGTGGCAAAATTTCATCTTGCGCAGTTTTCGCCTCAGATAAAATATCGGGTGGAGTCAATTCCATTTCATCACTTGTACATGAACTCATATTAACAAATAAATAATCAATTTATCACACAAAAAATTTAAATTTTCAGAAAATGGCGCGTTTTTGCAACTGGACATATTTTTTTTACAACGGAAACGGCCTATACAGCAGTTGATGTGAAAATAATTAAATTAAAACTGGTAATTAAATATATTAAAGAACCATTTAAAAGACTTTTGAGAATTCAATGCTAAGACGTACGGACTCATTTATTTTTCCTCGTATAAAATCTATCCCATTTTATTCTATGTATGAAAACTCCTTGCTACCAAACTTTTTAAATTTACTTAATTGATTTAAAACTCAACTGCAAAAGAGCTCGTAAACAAAAGTAACGACCGTGTAACAAAAAGATGCCTATGCAAAAGATTTAATTTTCGAATCATAATTATAGCCTCTGAAAGTACGCCATGTTTAACAACTGTATTGAAAAAAGAAATAAAAATCGTAATTTAGGAGCAGTTAATAGACGTTCACATAGTTATGCCGTTAATGAGGTACCAGGGAAGCCACATGTGCAGAAGGAATTATTGCCAAACTTCCTTGTCTTCAATGTAGTCCTTAATCTTATAGTATGCTTTTTTGATTAGGACACGTTTGATGTGGGTTTTGAACTTTCCATCGCTAAGTTCTATAACCGACTTTGGCAACTTGTTATAGAAGCGGATACTGTTTATAAGAAATGACTTGCTTGTTTTAGTTAATCTAAATTTGGGTATCACAATTTCATGTTTACTACGTGTATTTATATTATGGAAATCGCTTCTTATTTTGATAAGTCCTAAGTTTTTGCGAACTTATAAAATAATTTCTAAGATATAAAGGGAAGGCAGAGTTAGTACATCAATTTCTTTGAATTTGTTTCTAAGGGACTCACGAGGACCCATTCCATAGATCGCGCGGATTGCCCTCTTTTGTAAAATGAAAATTTAATCTACGTCAGCAGCCGATCCCCACAGCAGAATGCCATATGACATAATACTGTGGAAATAAGCAAAGTACACTAACCTAGCTGTGGCTATATCAGTTAACTGCCTTATTTTTCTTACTCATAAGGGATAATCACAAGATTGTATTATTCGCAGATGATACTTCCCTCATTTTTAAAATCAAACGTCAGCTAGTCAATTTTGAACATGTTAACGATGCACTCTCTAAGGTTGTCCATTGGTTTACTGTAAATAATCTTCTCTTGAACGAAAAAAAGACTAAGCTCATTAAATTTTCAATGCCAAATGTCAGGCAGCTAACTACCAATGTTCAACTTAATGGAATAGAGTTGGACCCTGTTGAGTCGACAGTTTTTCTTGGGATAACTATTGACGGTAAATTACAATGGGGCCCACACGTAGAAAAATTGTCAGGAAGGCTTAGTTCAGCCGCCTATGCTGTTAAAAAAATTCGACAGATAACTGATGTAGATACTGCGAGAATTGTTTATTTTAGTTATTTTCATAGTCTTATGTCATATGGGATTCTTCTCTGGGGAACCTGTGCGGACATTAATACTATCTTTGTTTTACAGAAAAGGGCTGTTCGAGCCATTTACAATCTAGGTCCAAGAGATTCACTTCGTGAAAAATTCAAAGAAATAGATATTCTGACTGTAGCCTCTCAATATATATTTGAAAATCTATTGTATGTACACAAAAATATATCAAATTTTAAGAAAATGTCCGATATTCATTGTTTAAATACCAGGAATAAACACAATCTTGCTGTACATCGCACTCGCCTCCACAGAGTAGGCAACTCGTTCATGGGTCAATGTATACGCTTTCACAACAAACTTCCTACTGACATTCGAAACTTACCCATTAAACGATTTAAAAGCTGTATTAAAACCAAACTTTGTAAAAAAGGGTACTATAAAATTTCTGATTATTTAGAAGACAAAAAAGCTTGGGATTGAGCTGCTCGCTCTGCAAGCCTTGTGATCAAACTGGAAAACTTGACATTTAATGTTATTATGCATGATTTTATATAAATATTGACATTGCAGAATATTATATACAATATTACATTAATGTTTACTTTGAAAAGTATTATATTTACTGCTTTAATTTATTGTGAATGTGAGCACTATGTGGGTCATTTTTTTTTTTTTTCTCTTTAAATATTTTCCTATTATTTTATGCTTTTTCTCAGTTTTAATGGAGGTCTGGCATTTTGAGCACTTTATGAGGCCTACCCAAATGTACTTTCTTTGGTATTGTTCGTCGAGTCGTTGAGCTCCTTAAGTCTTGAGTCGAGCTGCACGATTACGACAAATGCTTGCACTGATTGGACAGGTCCACTCAAAATTGTGTGGTTCTTTCCTCAAAAGACCATTTCAGACACAGATCTACATGGTCCTCACATGATCTGACCAAGATTATGTCTGGACTTTAAAAGAGACTTTGACCCCTGAGTTTGTTTCGCCATGTCTTCTCACGGGTAGTCAGATAGGAAATGTCGACTACATCTAGCTTATTTTTTACTTTTTAATATGACGTGTAAAAGTGATTCCGATATCCTATTTACAGAATAAACGATTTCATTTCATTTCATTTCATTTCATTTCACTGCATATGCAGCTGAACTGCATTATTTTTTTGGTCTAGTATTATTTTTTCGTATATTTTACTCAATGCTGGTGGCACAGATGTAGGCCTGTAATTAGAGGGATCACTCTTACTACCCGATTTGAAAATTGGTACTACTTTACTATGTTTCATTAGATCAGGAAACGTACCGCTGTCTAAACATTGATTAAATATGCCTGTAGGACAGGGGCTATTGTGTCAATTATATCTTCAAGAACCTTAACGGAAATTCCCCATAAGTCTTCAGTGTTCTTTATGTTAAGACTTTTGAATGCTTTTTTAATAGTGACAACAGAAATGGGCTTGAATTCGACACTTGGAATGTCTTTAAAGAAGTTTTCTTTGAGAAGAGATTCAGCTAATACGGATGATGAGCAGAGAGATTTCGTAACCTCTATTGGGATGTTGGTAAATAAGTTTTCTAGTGTCTCAGCAACTTTTAACTTATCTGAAATGATTTCATTATTAATTTTTAAAGACAATTCATTCTGATCTCGCCGTTTTGTGTTTCTAGTTTCCTTGTTAATTACCTGCCACACAGCTTTTATTTTATTATTAGAAATATTCTATATATTTTGTTACTTATTAATTTAGATTTAGCTTGAGCGCAGACTCTTTTAAATATCTTAGAATAGTTTCTGACATAATTTATAAGGACTTGATCAGAAGTGAATGATTTCTCGTAGTACAAATTATATAAACCATCTCTGCTTTTTCTAATGCCAGCAGTGGCCCATTCACTAAATTTTGGTTTAGTATTGATTGTAACTTTTTTTACAGGACATGCTTTATTGAATTCTTGGCATACTGTAGAAAATAAGGTACCGTAGTTTATATTGGGGTCTTGTGAATCAAAACTAGCTGTTGATAGATTGCTAAGAACATTATTATTGAACATTTTCAATTTATTTTTTGTGATAGGTCTTAATTCATTGATTTTATCTACTATCTTTTTATCTAAGTCAGATGACACAAGTTGCCCAGTATGATCAGACCTGACGCCACTAATTAAGGACGAGTCTTTTATTTTACAATTAGTAAATACGTTGTCTATGCATGAAGCTGTGGTTGCTGTTATTCTAGTTGCTTCATTAAATATACATTTTAAATTGAATGATTTAAACAATGATATAAGCTTACATTTATCTGGTGAATTAACTAATAAATCAATATTTAGGTCACCACAAACAAAAACTAATTTATTATCTTTAAAAAGTTTGCTTAATATGTCTTCCATAATTATTAAAAATGATGACAAGTTTGATGCGGGGGGTCTGTGAAACACTTAAGAAAGTATGGCCTTCAACCTCTGCACATGCTACCTCACATAAGCGATCAATAGAGCAAGCAGTGATATCCTTCCTTTCCTTATGTTTGAAACAACTATTACATAATATCAAGGTACCACCCCCCGTTGAGGACCTGTTGTACGCACTGGCAACTGAAAAATTATTTACATTAAACAACATCCTATCCGGTCTTAACCAGGTTTCACAAAAACATAAGATATCCAAATGATATTTATCTATTAACAATTCCACGTCTAGGATTTTGCCAGAGAAGCGATTTATATTTTGGTGATATAGTAAAATATTCTTATTATGCTTCTCTTTTGTCGAGTCTAAAAGTTTAAAGAATCTATTACAGTATTATTAGAAATACTAGATAATACTGTTTCATCACTTAACCTAGTCTCAGTTAAATTATCAATAACTGCGTGTATATTGTAAGCTAACAGAGTAGCCAATACATGTTGACTTTTCTTGGGAAGAAACATATTTTCCCCAATTAAAACAAAATCTCTAACAAAATTGTTAGTATCAAAATACAATAAACGGTCACTATGACGACATGTCAAAATATGCATTAGGTTGTTTAAACTATGAATATAATTGTTTTCTTCTACATGCAAATGATTTGAATATGGTAATGCACATAATATTAATTTACCTAATTTTAATTGAAGTAGGGTGTCGACACCATTAACTATGTCCCATTTATTTAAGCTCAGACTGTTTCCAATTAAAAGAACTACAGTAGTCTGTTCATTCATTTGTGTGTGTTTTATTTTATGAACAAGCTCGTTAAAATGCAGGTTATGGTAACAACAGTTAACTATAGTATGTTTAGAGCGATTATTTAATAATGATCCAAAACCTGCTCCTAATCTATCTGAATAGACCAAAATATTACTTTGAGTGGGGTTTACAGTTTCTAAAGTATGAGTTAAAACAACATGCTGTGACATGAGAGGTGGCGGAGTGGGAGCACAACTACAGATGGGACTGTTTGTCAGTGACTCACACATTTCTGCATTGCACTTCACCAGGTCCACCAACTCACAGGCCTCTTGCAGGCGCTCACTTAACATTTGTTGACTAGACTCATACTTACAAAAGATTTCCTTTAGTGAGTTTTCCCTGCTCATTAATTCCTTCTGAAGGCTCTGTATGCCAACATCATACATTTGTCTGCTAGTTTCCAACTTATTATTACAGATATTTAATTGGATTTGTAAGTTGTGACACTTTAAAGAGTAGCCTATGTCTTAATCCAGGGTGTCAGCTACCTCCATACAAAGTTTTATCAAAATTAGTCCAGCCGTTTGAGCGTGAAAAAGTAACAAACACACACACTCACAAACTTTCGCCTTTATAATATTAGTGTTATTAATTTTAGCATGTCTGTATTTTTGCGAAAAGAGTGTCAGTGGGTACCTACTCAAAGCTCACGTATTTCATTTCAGACAACATTACGCTTGAGGAATATGTAAGAAAATTGTTAGGTTCGTTTAAAAATCAAAATCAAATTTTTTTATTTCACATAAACCTACATGGGCACTTATGAAACGTCAGAAGCTAGGTGCACGGTTCCAATTGGTCGTTTCCTATGGAGAAGAGCCGGCAAGAAACTTCACGGTTACTCTTTTAAAAAAAAGTGGGCTTTAACAATGTTTCCAAGTTACAGTGTTAATAGGTATGGGAGGACAGTGTAGGCCCGTCAATAAGTACCAGGTACTTAACAAAATAGAAGATATTTTACAAAGCTACAGTCTATTAGGCCTACAACGTTCTCACATTCACAAATTAAAAAAGAATCTATATAAAATATTACTAAAATAATAAAAATAAAACATACATATTTAAACCAAATGACAACATTGTCATTACAACTGTATCAAAACTGAATAAATATTCTGTTCACAAGTCACTAATAAATATTTTAAATTAAAAATTGTAGGTTATGTCAAAGTATGTATGCATTTAGAATTTGTTCGGAGGTCTTATTTTAAAGTTTTATAGGTACTTTCAAATTGGCTATCCTGTTTAAATCTTCTCATAGATATACAGCGTCAGGCACTAGTTGTCTGGCATTTTTTTGTAGAACTGGGCCTTTTTGGCGCAGCCGTGAGGCACACTTTACTGCTAAATTCTTACACCGCATTTTACACTTTTTACTTGTTTGTTTTTTTTTTTTATCTGCTGTATATTAAATTATGTGCCTTTTAGTCTGTGCTAAATAAATGTATTTTCTTATTTCTTTCATAAAAAGAAAACGCGAAACCGTTTAGGTATATTAAGTCGCGCGCGCGAGGGCCCCCACTGCTTAAATTAATGTCGCCACTAAAGCGGCACGCTGTATACCAGGGGGCCGATCGCGCTAATTTTGAACGTTAATACCAAAACTAAACCACAACCAAAAACGTTACGTTAGACACATTTCGTATAGCGCTAATCATTTCAACGGAAACGATTTAGCTTTACTTTGGAAGTTACGTTGGAGGAACGATCGATCGAACTTTCAGTACTGGGTAACGTCAACGATTTTGTCGCTCAGAAAAAATAGCGCGATACCGTTTCTTACATCAGCTAAACCAAAACTAAACCAAAACCAAAAACGTTCCATTCGATCGGTAAAGGCTGCGACATGCACCAACAAAGGTCGGTGCCTGTCGCGCCCGCGATGTCGCGTGAGTGTGTAAGAGCCTTAATTACGTTAAGAAATAGCGCGATCGGCCCCCTGTTTCTTTTAATGAATTAGTTCGCGGTCAAATAAGCAGGCAAGAATCTACTTGAGTTTAAACTATTTGTAAGCTATTCTACTAGCTGTCATCTGACAAGTAATAATGTTTATTGGCATGTATTTAATCAAACCTCAAATAATTCCCATTTTGCTTTCCAATAAATATTATTGAACACTCTAATACAATAATTGCGCAGCTTTTTATGAACCTCAAATTATTAAAATTATATTGAGGATAGATTCAAAGAGGCTCAATGATTAAAAATAAGTGTGCGTAAATAGACGCGCAATTTTATGTTTGAGTTTTTGAGGATCATTAATTTGAAATGCGTCCATCATTAGAAGGTCAATAAATATTTATAGGATCAAATATCTAACTGATCCTCATATTTATGATCAGCATTCTCCTGCCCTTATCCCAATTGATTTGTGGTCGGCGCAACATGTCCCTTTCTTCCATACTTCTCTATTAGTCGTCATCTCGGTAGTCACTCCCTTTCTAGCCATATCATCTTTCACACAGTCCATCCATCGTTTCTTTGGTCTTTCCCTACTCGTATAGCTATCGACATGTATACTAAAAACTTTCCTCGCGTCTTTTCCCTCATTCCTCCGCATCACATGCCCATCTTTGACAATCTTTTCCCACACAAATTGTCAGTCACCGGTGTCACTTTCAGACTTCCTCTTATACAGGGTTATTGGTTATAATTAAGTCGGCAATCCGTTAAGGGGATGTAGGAGAGGTCATTTGCAACCAAATGACCTCTGATGATCCCTATGCAAATGTCAACCGTTTTCGAGTAATTCTACATTTTATATTTTTGTGAAGATATTTGCGGCCATTGTATTGAAGTGATAGCAAGCAGGTAATAATAAAAAATATTTCATGCATTCATTCATTCATTCAAATTATCAAAGTTGCATACCGTAGATAAAAAAAAAATGTCAAGTTAGGTACTTGAAAATGGTTGACATTTGCATCAGGGGTCATTTTGTTTCAAATGACTTCTCCTACATACGCTTAATGGATTACCGATTAACCAATAATCCTGTATACTTACTCATTTTTTAATGAATCCATTAATTTCATATATTTATGATATAGGCACGAAATAACAAAAAAAAAAAATAGAAATAAGTTGATTGTCACTGAGACAGAAAAATAAATAAAATTAAACGCGTGGATTTTTGTTTTTATTTATGATCACTCTTTTGAGAAGAAACAGTTTTTCAACATTTCCTGTCATGTTTTTCTTTTTATCTTAAAGTTTAAAAATAATGTACAAACCTGAATCAAAGCGAAGACGACACACAAAATGAAGCCTAAAACTTTTGTCACCGACGCCATTTTCGGCGTAAATACTTTTAAAATGGCGCGCAAAATACACTTATTTTCACATTTATACCAAAAATAACCGATTCAGACTGAAAATTGGTTAAAAAGCATGGTTTTTACGCCTAATCCTCATTACAAAGGAATAGAGTTTATAATTAAATAGCATTAGGGCATGTCGACAACGATGTAAGACTAATCGTATTGGTGTACTTGATTTGACATAGGCAACCTACAAGTAAATCGATTTATTTTTAGGGTTCCGTAGCCAAATAACAAGAACAGAGGGGCTACTCCGAACATAAATCTGAAGTGTCGGCCGAATGTTCGGTCTTTTCTTTACTACAGCTAACTATTGCTGACTACGGCGAAAAATAAAATAAAAAAGGCAGTCGAAGAGATAAGCCAAAGTCAAAACTGTGACTTGAAGTCGGGTAAGGACTCAAAGTCAAAAAAAGAAACTATGGAAGTTATAAAAAGGCCGAACATTCGGCCGATACTTCGGTTTAGCACTTCGGAGTAGACCCCCAGGGCCTCAAGTCTGCTATTACAATAGTGTCAGAATGGTCGATCATTGATTTCATAATTGTTGATTTTGACAAGTTTGGTAATCTACTATTA
Source organism: Tiliacea citrago (assembly GCA_963921375.1). Lineage (NCBI taxonomy): Eukaryota > Metazoa > Arthropoda > Insecta > Lepidoptera > Noctuidae > Tiliacea > Tiliacea citrago. The sequence goes on along the minus strand of OY992807.1, from coordinate 12,068,881 downwards.
TAATGGCGTCATTATGACTTTTCAATGGTCGGCCACTGACACTGCATTGAAAGAAATTGCATATATTGGTAATCTCGCACATAATGACAAATGAATGACATTTCTACTAATGGGTTTTATAATAATGGCAATAGGACAATGCCATTATAATAACACAATTATATTACGAGAACATTGACCGACCAATGATCGACCATTATGAATTTACCAGATTACGAACTTTTAGCAAAATGACAATGGCATGACAATGGGATCGTGTTGGAATGACTGAATTTATAAAAATAGCAGACTTGGGCCCCAGAACCCTTGTAAGTTCGACATGGCGATCTGTCCTTCCGTTCGGATGACCAACAGTAATTTTACTCAGAGCCTCATCAACATCTTCATTTCAGCCGAAAGACGTCCACCGCTGGACATAGGCCCCCCCAAAAAGGGGGGAAGGATTCACTTATTTCAATTACACTTTGTATACAAAGTGGCATTTCTTTTTTATTTTGCACCATCCAAAAAAAAATCATATAGTTTTTATTTTATCGTCTTCAGATATCGAAACCCATCACGTTTACGGCGTTTGGCTAGCTAATTTAATTTGACTCTTTTTATTCTTCGCAGATCAGAGACAGAAATGGTCATCCAACGAGTTCTAGACAGTGTTCGGCCCGGCGCTTATTGGCGGCACGGCATGGCAAGTTATTTTTGGGCAACGAATAAAAAGATAACTTAGTAGTTACACTAATATTATCAAGGCGAAAGTTTGTGTGTGTGTGTGTGTTTGTTGCTTCTTCACGCTCTAACGGCTGGACCAATTTTGATAAAATTTTGTATGGAGGCAGCTGACACCCTGGATTAAGACATGTTACTTTTTATCCCGATATTCCCACGGGATCGATACTTACGCGGGTGAAACCGCGGGGCGCAGCTAGTATGGAAATAAAGTTGAAATTTCAATAATTTCCATAATCGCTACGCTTGGCAGGCGGGTTGGTGATCGCAGTATGGTATTAAAATGCATAGAGCACGCTGCTGCCCATTCTCTAGTAAGTCCCTTAGTCGCCTTTTACGACACCCACGGGAAGAAATAGGGTAGTACTATTCTTTACGTCTGGCTCCTCACGGATCACCCACCACCACTCCTCCACACCTCACCGCTTGGAGACTATTGGGACAATATCTATGAAATAAGAAAAACCGGCCAAGTGCAAGTCGGACTCGCGCTCGAAGGGTTCCGTACCATTATCTATAAAAACGGCAACAAAATCATGTTGGTTGTATGGGAGCCCTTAAATATTTGTTTTATTTAAATTTAATTATTTATTTTTAAAGTGAATATATAACTAAATATTCTGTGAATATTTCAAGCGTCTAACTGTTGCCGTTATCAAAATCGAGCAAAAAAATGACGTTTGTTGTATGGGAGCCCTTAAATATTTATTTTATTCTGGTTTTTAGTATTTGTTGTTATAGCGGCAACACATCATCTGTAAAAATTTCAACTCTCTAACTATCACGGTTCATGAGATACAGCGTGGTGACAGACGGACAGACAGACAGACAGAGAGACGGCGGCGGAGCCATAGTAATAAGGTTCCCGTTTTACCCTTTGGGTACGGAACCCTAAAAAGGTGTCTATTGTGCACCAGTAAACAATAGTGTAGTGAAATTGCGAAAACACTAATTAGGGGACCATACAGCAGCCAGGGGATGAAAAAAAATCAATGCACATAAGCCTGTGGGGTATTGTTGGGGCATAATTAAAAAACCGGCCAAGTGCGTGTCGGACCACGCTCAATGAAGGGTTCCGTAGTTGGGATGAATTTATCCCTAAAATAAACTCAACATTGTAGTTGAAAAACATGTTCTCCCATACATCGATATACGCCACGGTCAATTCTCCAACTGAAAATTTAAGTTTGTAATCGCAATTTTTTTTTATGTGATAAAACTACAAATTAACCATTTTTGGACTTTTCCTTTACTTGTGCTGTGAGACCTTGCTTCTTGCCAAATTTCATGATTCTAGTTCAACGGGAAGTACCCTATAGGTTTTGATTTATTTGCGAGTATCGAAATATGACGCAATAATGTCGCTTATATCGCCGTATTTTTTATTGGTTTGACTTGATTTTTTTAGAGCTCCAAGGGACCATAGACCTACGTATTTGATATTAATTTCAACTTGATACTTTTACGCGTTCCTGAGAAAATTCTTCCGTTTCTGTCTCGACAGACTGACAGACAGACATACAGACGGACAACGAAGTGATCCTATAAGGGTTCCGTTTTTCCTTTTGGTGTACGGAACCCTAAAAACGAGCGAGGCTCACAGTAGTCACTTATGATATGCAACATCTGACATCTCACCTTGGTAATAAGCAACTGAGCAGCGACAGGAATGACCTTACTGCTACTTACAATTTTACTAATTCCATGCTATTCTATGTAAATACTTACTAATTCCATGCTTTTAAAAAGTACTTACGTACTTATTCAATGTTCAAGCTGTCACTTCCTGTTACACTCATCCGTCCTTTTACACAAAATCATTTCTACAGAAACCGAAAGGAAAGATGATATACGTCATATTAATATGGTGATATTTCTAAGTGACTTTTATTTAAGTCATTGTTTAAGCGTCAGTTCCACCACCGTTGGCTCAACTTAACTCGGTGCAATTATTGGACAGTAAGACATTAACTATAGATAAGTATTTTATCAGGCGTTTATCTTTCTGTACTTACAATCCTTTTTTGAATGTGAGGTTGTTGAAGAAAAAACACAAATATATAAATGGTTATCTGCGTGCTACATCCTGAGTTAAAACTCAGGATGTAGCACGCAGAGAACCATTTTTCAATTCCCAAAATTCCTAAGAAGTTCCTCCAGTTTTTTATACAGTCATTCGTTTTTAAGTTAAGCTAAGTTTATTTCCGGTTACAGTCACAAATAACTTTATTTTTCTTAGTTTTTTTGAGAAATACTATGCAATAAAAATCTTAGTTTTATATCTATAAAATCAATACTCTGCGTAAAATGTTCATCCCAACTACGGAACCCTTGACTGCGTAGTCCGATACGCACTTGGTCGGTTTTTATATTAAAAGAGCCAACTCGCGACAAATAAAAGTGTACAAAGTTAAAGATACACACACACATAAACTCACGCCTTCTTCCCATGGGGGTAGGCAGAAACTGTAGAACGCCACCTGCTACGCTCCTTACATATTCCTTTTGCTTCGCCTACGTTCATACATCCGGTAATACACGCACGCCGATTGTGAGTACTACGCATCTGACCTTTCTGAAGAACATCACCAATTAGGTCACTATATGTCCTCCTAGGGCGTCCCCTCCCGGCGTTTCCACTCACCTCTGCTTTATAAATACCTTTTGTTAGTCGACAAATTAAAGATATTTGCAGGAAAGTGTGCCTCGCGGCTGCGCCAAAATGGGATGGAGGGCCTCTGGCTGATTGGTTAACATTTCACACGCAAATTTTCCCTCAACTTGTTCTTTCGTGTTTGTGTTTTTATTTCTTTGCGTTAGGTTTACCGCAACTAGACGTATTTTCTTTCTTTTTTCTTTTTTCTATAAACAATATTTTTCATCTTCGATACAAGATGATTTTTCTGGCCAATGGCTGAGTGAAATCCTTCAAGCATTCTACCTACATCAACTACTACGGTTTGACCATTTGACATTTCAGCTCGTTTGTATTTATTATTTAGGCCATCTGACGACTCTGTAGGCCAGACTTTATAAATATTAAATGTAATGGAATCGCTGTATGATTTATCATGTGGAGATGTTGCCAATGTGCGCTGTTATAATTCCACACGTCAAGTTATCGTCGACGTTGACGTCAACGTTTTTACCGTTGATGTTGTTGACGTCCATAACAAACGAGCAAGCCTTACAGTATACTTGTCAAAAAATAATAGGCCTGTTTTGACATTTAACTTGAATCGATTTATCGTGAGTATCGAGTACCGAGTCGTATGGTTACTTCACTAGTTACGTCGCGATTGACCGACGTAACTAGTGAAGTAACCATACGACTGATGGTCGCGATTGTCAATTGCGACGTAACTAGTGAAGTAACCATACGACTCGGTACTCGATACGCACGATAAATCGATTCAAGTTAAATGTCAAAACGGGGCTATTATTTTTTGACAACTTTAGTCGCTTAGGATGTGTAACATCTGACATCTCACCTTGGTAATAAGTATCTATGTGGTTACGTGTGTTCGGGCCCTTAAGGAAACGGTAATGGGCCTTTTAAATTCTCCGTTCTTGGAAACAAAATGGAGTCGCTGTTTTTAGTCGTGTCTGAAGGCAGAGTGTAGCAATAGACCAGTGACTAAATAATAATAATGAGACCAGAACACTCTTATAGTGCTCACACTCTTAGTAGTCACTTATGATGTGTAACATCTGACATCTCACCATGGTAATGAGCAACTAAGCAGCGACAGAAATTAACCTCAAAATTTAAAAAAAGCTAAATTGTGGTTGCCATAATCGCCACGAATGGCAGGCGGGTTGGCGATCGCAGTATGGTGTTAAAATGCATAGAGAACGCTGCTGCTCATTCTCTAGTAAGTCCCTTAGAAGAAATAGGAAGAAATAATTAAACTTACAATCTACAACTTAAGCTAATTCCATGCTATTAAAAAGTACTTACTTATTATTCCATGCTCAAGTGTCACTTCCTGTTAAACATTTGGCGGTATGTGGAACAGGGTGTACAGTTCACTCATCGACCATATAAAACGGAGGATCCTCCGACCAGACGGGTGTTTTGTCTGGTGGGCAACTGCCCGTTTGGTCGGAGGATCCTCCTTTTTCTATGGTAGATGAGTGAACTTTACACCCTGTTCCTAATACCACTAAACTGGAGACCCCGACGTGATCTACTTCTGTCCTGTAGAAGATCAAGAAGTCATCTAAATAAGAGTAATAGAAGTCCAGTCCTCTCGTCATCTCGTCGGGGTCACCAGTTTGGTGGTATGAGGAACAGGGTGTAAAGTTGTTGTTGCGAGGTGGCGAACGAGCGAGTGAACGAGTCCGCGTGTTGACAAGCGTAGTGCGGGACGCCCCTGAGTATTTCTGCCGCCAAGCAGCGTTGCAGAATTCCAGTTTGAAGGGTATAGTGCCAATGTCATTACAGGCATGTGGCAGTTTTTGCAAAATTGTTTATCTAAAAATCTCACCGAAAAAATATTATGTCACGTGACTTGAAGTGAATTGTCATCCCATCTGACGGTAGGGATTGGCGCTATTAACAGCTCCCTACTCATATAATGTATTTTATATATATCGCAGCCATCTGGTTACATTAGCCAGCTAATTGGACGCCTAGGCCGTTCATTAATGCGCTCCCCCAGGAAATCAGGATGGCAACCAACCGATTATACTTTAAAGTTAAAGTTCGCGAACACATTCACAAGAAGCTGGCAGTATCATCACAACGGTAATGTTTTCCCATTGTTTGTCTTATTTGTTTGAACCCTCCAACTTGTTCTTTCGTGTTTGTATTTTTTATTTTTTTTCTTTATATTTACCGCAAATAAACGTATTTTCTTTCTTCTTCTTTTCTTTTCTTTGTTTTAGTATGTTTATGTATATTTATTTATTCCTAGATTTATATGTATATAATTACGTGTTTATATTATATTTATTGTTTTAATAGGTATATGTATCCTATATTTAAATAATATTTATTCCTCAATTCTCGCTATTGCACCTACCACAGTTTGTCTCTGCATCGCAAGGTTGACTGGTAGAAAATGCCTATGGCATTAAGTCCGCCTCTGCACATTTGTGTGTATAAAGTATAAAATAAATAAATAAATAATAAACGCCGGCATCCAATTGGATGCCTAGGCCGATAGTTAATTGAACTAGAATCATTCAACGTTTAAGAACTTGTGTTATTGAAAGTCAGCCCTTTGAAGATGACTGAATCAGCCAAGTCAACAACAAAATTCTTCATCAATATCTAATTTAACTAAATTATATTAATTTATATTTATGTCATGTAATAAAATGTGTTTGTACATAACCAACTTACAGAAATATATATTTTTTTTTCCAGTTTAATTTAACCAAATGACTATACGACATTCAGCCATCTGGTTAAACGTTGCGTTCAATGACTTGGCTAATTGTCTTTCAGCTATTTAATTGGATCAATCAATCAACTCAGCCTATAGCAGTCCACTGCTGGACAAAGGCCTCTCCCAGGCTGCGCCACAACACCCTCTCCTCCGCTTTCCGCATCCAGTCTGACCCAGCGACTGACCCTAAAAACGTTTTCTCTAATCCATTTAATCGGATGGCTGGCGTTTAATGAACGGCCTAGGCGTCCAATTAGCTGGCTAATTTAACCAGATGACTGCGACATATTATATACAAATAAATATGTATACAGGGTCAAATTAAATTAGCTAGAGAAACTTCGTAGACAGCATGGGTATCAATATTTATATACGATAAAACGAAGAAAAAAATGGTTAATTGTTTTTGGGGTCAAAAGTGTAGCTACTTAAAATATTAGTTTCAAAATCAGTTTCTTTTTTGTGTAAACATCATAGACGTGATGAATATCGTTATAAAAGATTTTCTTAACTACTTCAACTACACTGCCAGTCGTCATTGACCCCTGAAAAAAACATCAAGTCTTTTTCTTTCTTTGTTTTATCGTGTTTAGATAACCATCACGTCTGCGAAGTTTCGCTAGCTAATTTAATTTGACCCTGTACAGTAAAATTAACAAAAAAAATAGTTGTGTGTGTTGTTGTTAGTTGTTGTCCATAAAATTGTTACAGAGAAGGCGTTAGTAGGGTTGTTAATAGACGTACGAGTATATGTAATTTTGCTTAGATTTGGTATTTCAGATGTGATTCAAAGGAGAATGGGCGAAATAATAACGACATTGCTGACATAATTTATATAATTTAACACATATTCAATACACAAGGTACATATAATGTAGTCTTATGATAGCTATAACAACAGTACATTTAGAGACGTTAGGCCATCAACACAAAACAATCGGAGAAGATATTTTATATCTTTAACAAATGTTATGGGGCGAAAAAATATCTCGACATATCATTAAATAGTTTCAGAAAATAGGTACACATCACAGTATTTAGGCTATATTTTTTATTTATTTTATTATTTCGACAAACATCAACGGATTTGAAAACAGTGAATATACGATAAAAATGTGATAACAATTAGATTTTTTTATTAAAAAAAACTTTTTTTTTTCATTTGATATGTATTTCCTAGGCACCTAGCATAGTTTGAGAGTTTCACTAAAATTTAAGCGAGAAATTAAAAAATATTATCTTACGATATTACCTTATCTTAGAACTATCCATACATGATATGTTCAGTAATAGATTTCTATTAATATTAACATCAATATTTACTAATATAAATGCCTCAGCCAGTAAGATATGTATTTGTTTCATTGAAGACTTATTAATTAATGTTATTTTTAAATCTATTATATAATATTTAGAGATTAAACACTTTAAATTGTTTTTTATAATAAGATGTGACAACTGTCACCATAAATACTAATTTTTAAATAACATTCATAAGTATTTAATATTGAAACATTAATCTTCACTTTTCTAATTCTACACAATAAATTAAGAACTAAAAACGATATGTCTCAGCTTTGCCTATCTTTCTTTTTATATATTTTTCAAAGCCTCTTTTATACAAATAAAATGTAGCGTATCGGTTGACCGTTTTTCGAAGCGAAATTTCATATTTTTTTCTCCATTTTTCGTTTTGCAATTACGCTCACAAAAAAATAATACAAACAAATTAGTAACTGCCTAATTTATTTACTGAATGTAAATAAGGTTAAAAGATATGGTGAACGGTAACAAGAAAGAGTAAAAGTAATAAAAAATCAGATTTGTTTTTATGAAACTATGGGCGTAATCACAAAACTTTAGTCATTAATGAGTTTGACATAAACTTTTACGAGCACCAGTTCGTAGCAATGGAGAGCCTCGTAAAAGATTTGTTATCTTTTTTACTAATAAAAATCTAAAAAGATTGGATGAAGCTTTGTTTTTGCAAATTATACCAGGTTCTGTATTATTAACTTTTATTAGTAAAAATGATGTTTTTTATTGTCACGTTGCGTAAAATGGTATAATGACTGTCAATTTTTATAATGGTGACGCAAATATCTTTCCTTCACACCATCTCTTACCAAAGTATATTTGGTAAATTACTTTTTTTACATTTAATTTCCAAAAAATAAATTAAACTCCAGCCAACATTCAAGATCACACTCAAAAAACTAAAAAAAATACAAATTAACGCACTATACTATATACCATTTTACTCAACGCAAAACGTAAACAAATTAATGAAGTCTGTAAACGCCTATGCGTTTCTCCCCAGCGGTGTGCTGCACAAACTCGCGGATCTGGTCGGTGGCAACGGGCCCAATGCATACCAGGGGCTCCTTGAAATATCCGCAGCTCTGAGGGAAAAAATATACATATTAGGTATGTCATGTCACCAGCCAACATAAAGCCTTCCTAAATTTCGTCACACGAGGAAAGTCCCGCGGCAACAAAAAAAAAAACAAAACATTTTCGCGTTATAAATCAAAATCCAAATGTAAATTCATGTATTCAAACTAGGCTGAGAATCAGCAGTTTCCGAACGTCAACATTACATATGACAGTCCCGCAGAAACGCCCGCCACTTCCTAGTGCTTTAGCTGGGAAGAAGTGGCGCAACAAAAACCCCTCAGCAGCACGGCTGTTTTTTCAGTTAGAACTACAGTTAAAACTTGATTCTATACAATAAGTATGTAAAATAATATTACGCAACACAAAACATCAATAGTACATTGTGATACGAGGGCGGAAAGTAGGTTAAAAAAAAATAACCTACACACCCGTGTATCACACGATGTTTTTCAATACACTTGTGGGAAATAGTAAAAACAAATCAAAGAATTAATTAAAATTTTCAGAAAATGGCGCGTTTTTGCAACTGGACATAATTTTTTTTTTTACAACGAAACCAGCCTATACAGCCTATTCGATTTTTGACAAATGTTGATGTGTAAATTATTAAATTAAAACTGGTAATTAAATATACTAAAGAACCATAAGACGTACGGACTCATTAATTATTCCTCGTATAAAATCTATCCCATTTTATTCTATGTATGAAAACTCCTTGCTACTAAACTTTTTAAATTGACTTATTTTAAAACTCAACTACAATACTAATGATAGAGGTCTTAGACTTCTTGGCGGGAAAGTGAAGTGTCATGTTAGCAGTTTTGTTTTATTTTCTAAAATTTGTGTTTAGCCGAATATTAATGTGTAATAGTGGTGGATTATTAACCATTAATTGTTCGTAAACCTGCATTAGTGTAGACAAATGAAACAAAACAGTGCAATCACTTTAAGTTCTCTCAAGAGGTCCGCGCGAGGTTTCAGTAAAGTGCCGCGTCTTTACTTAACTCAAGGGGAGTGGGGCGGGATATCATCAATCATCTTTATCATGCATTGAGTGGAGTTCATTTCATAATTATTTAAATAACTTTGTACTTGCTACCTAATTTTACATGACACTGGCTAAATGCACAACCCGTGCGAAGCCAAAAAGAAAAAAAAAAAAAAAAAGATAGAGCTCGTAAACAAAAGTCACGACCGCGTAACAGAAACATGTCTATGCAAAAGATTTAATTTTCGAATCATAATAATTATAGTCTCTAAAAGTACACCATGTTTAACATGTTACATCTGCTCATTGGGAAAGGCTAGGAAAATAATGGTGATTCCGTCGCATGCCTGTAGCACCAGGTCTGCGAGACTTCTGTCATGAGACAGACTCTACATGTTGGGGTCGGTAGAGGCATTAAAAACAAATGAAAATCGGAATAAAGGAGCTCCATTTGCTCTCGTATCGGGAACATAGGATTAGGGCTATACAGAGAGAAACCTCTAAACAATACCTATTACCTATGTGCCGTGTCCAGGATTACTGCCGCCGCCGCGGAGTACTGTCAACGAGAAAGTTCAGGTATTGGTCGAGGGTTTTGGGTATTATGTCATTGGCTGGTAACGACTATTGAGATAATGATTGCTGCATTGAGGATTATATCCAATCAAAAGTACATTTCGTAAACAAGCACATTACAAGATCTAAGCCTTAATAAGTTCAAATCATTCATTAAACGTAAGTTGTGTCAGAAAGCTTTTTATACCGTTAAAGATTATATTGAGGACAAAAAGGCTTGGGATTGAGCTGCTCCAATTTTTACTTATTGAAGTGGTTTATTTTTATTGTTTGATGTTTTTTTTTGCTAACTTTTATTATTTTATATACGTAACGTAATATATACGTAATGACATGATTATTTAATTTATAAAGTATTATATTATTTTAATTATTGTGAATGTGAAGACTATGTGGGTTATTGCTCTTTTATTTTTATTTTCACTTTGTCTTTTATTCTCAGTTAGTGTTAATCATGGTCTGGCAGTTTGAGTCATTTAAGCGGCCTACCCAAATGTCCTTTCTTTGGTATTGATCGTCGCATCGTTGAGCTCCTTAAGTTCTGAGTAGAGCTGCACGATTACTGACAAATGCGTGCACTGACTGGTCAGGTCCACTCAATCTGTGTGGTTCTTTCCTCAAAAGACCATTTCAGACACCAATCTACATGGCCTTCACATGATCTGACCAAGATTATGTCTGGAATTTAAAAGAGACTGTGATCTCTGAGTTTGTTTCGACCTTTCTTCTCAGAGTAGTCAGATAGGAAACGCCGACCTCATCTAGTTTTAAAAATATGACTGACGTGTAAAAGTGTTTGTACAAACCTACTTACAGAAATAAAAATCATTTATCATTTATCATTATCATTTACAAATTAGAGGATTATATCCAAGATAAGAATGCTTGGAAACATGCTGGTCCAGCTCCATAGCACAATCTAGAGTATAGACAAAATCTAACTGGTTGCTTTTTTAATTGTATAAATAATAAATTTTAACAAAATATTGTAAAACATTTTTAAAAGAGTAACGGTGGAGTTTCTTGCCCATTCTTTTCCATACGAAACTATCTTTTGGAAAGCACAACTAGAATCAATTCAATAATTTTGTAAATCTTAACGTGCCTTTTATGTGCCTATTTGAAATAAATAATTTGACTTTGACTTTAAAATCTGTTTCTCATGCCTCTATAAGTCTATGATTGATATGTCGACAAATAGTCATGCCGTGTCATACATAGATCTGTCATGTCTAAAAAGGACATCAAAAAAGTTACGAATGACAGCCGGGACCAACGACTTAGAGCACTTTCCGAGGCACGAAGGGGTCTTGAATGGATCATCACCCATCCACGACACGACTGCGGGAAGCGTAGCTTAACTTAGCTTGTTAGGATTTAGTTACGAGCCCCTCAAAATAAAGTTACCGCGACAATCACATGAAATCGACATAGCCTAGGGATCAAACGATTTTAAATGCGTAACGAAAAGACGTTTAAGGGGAATTCGCTAAGGTAGCCAACGAAGTTCAAATTTTCTTACGTTTTTTGCAAATTGCAGGTCAGTAACAGCACCCTAATTGCGTAACACAGTTTGAATCCGAATCGTAATGATTTTGAAGTATATTGCTCATCCATTGCTTCATAAATATTAGACAAGTTTGTCTGCTCTACAATGTCAATTAACGCAATGAATGTTGTTTAACAGTCAAATTGAAACCGATTCCCCGATTCGATTCCGATTTTGGTCACACTTATACAGTTCTGCTTCTATCAGCTGCGTAAAGGATCGTAAGATTGTGAAAATCCGTCATAGCGTTCAGCGCTGTTCCGCTACGTTCGGCGCTGAACGCTGACTCCTCGTCGACAAGTTGCGACCGCATCCAGCGTTGCGCGGCGGGGCAGCGTTGAACGCGACGGGGCAGCGCCGAACGCGATGGGGCAGCGCTGAACGCGGCGGCGCAGCTCTGAACGCGGCGGAACAGCGCTGAACTCTATTTATAGCATTCGCATGATAAAAACACATTTGTCCTCATTTTATACCTGTTTGCACGAAAACGAAAGCTGAACAGATGCGTACGCATCTCCATACAAAATCGTTGTTTTCTTTATGGACAAAAGCTGAACAGAGCTGAATAAGTGTGGTTAGTACCTAAATCTGGCGATGGGTAATATGATCAGGTTGTTTTTTTGAGAAGTTATTTGATAATTTCTCACCCATCATTTCATGTTCGTGAACGGGCGCCAGCAGTAGGGACTGGTCATCTCTTAGCGGCCTTGGCTTATATTAATTTAATTCTTGAATTGTTTTTTTTTTACTTTTTATTACGGCCGCTTTTGACGTTTTGCATCGTTCTCACATGTATAATTACAACACGAATGATGTAACCAATATTTTGTAACCATAATTATGTCAATTTAAAAGAGTGTCCGTGGAGTTTCTTGCACGTTCTTCTCCATAGGTACCTACCTACTAAGCTTTAGAATGGGGAACTAGCTTCATCTTTATGACTGACCGACCCCTTGACAATTCAAAAGTGCCTGTAATTGGTTTATTTGAAATAAATGCTAAGAGTTTGAGTTTGACCCAAAAAAAGAAGGTTGTTTTTTATAATAATATTTTTCCTCGAATACGCTCAAACTTTGATATATTCCTCAACCAAAGTGATTTTTTCCACTAAACAGTCTTCAATATTCCAATCGCTGATATATTTTTCTTTGAGAACAAATTTAGAATTTTTAAAACTTTTGACAAAAGAAACTCGTATAATTATTTGGCAAATTATTTTTATTTGAATGGCTTTTAAACGAATCAGTGATTCGAGCGTTTATAGGGCATTAGGAACTTTATGTTGATAATGTGTGTGTTATAAATAAATAAAACCGGCCAAGTGCGAGTCGGACTCCCACACGAAGAATTCCGTAATGTATTAAGACAAAAAACGCCGAAAAACACGTTTCTTATATCCCTTTAATTTTTTTTTTTTAATTTGAATTATTTGTTGTTATACTGGCAATAGAAATACACAACATGTGAACATTTCAACTGTTTACCTATTACGGTTCATAAGATACAGCCCGCTGACAAACAGACGGACGGACGGACAGCAGAGGCTTAGTAATAGGGTTCCGTTTGGCACCCTTCGGGTACGGAACCCTAAACAGCATGTCTGTACTTGTCTAATAAATAAAATGTCACACTTTTATCGTTCTAGCTCTCATTCGCCAAGAGTGTAAAGTATAATATTTTGCGTTACGGAACTTCGTTCCAATACAATGTTGTGTTCCGTTCGGTACACAAGCCTAGAAAAAGAAAAGCTTTTTATACAGAGGTTTGAAAAACAAGCCTTTGTGGATAACCACCATTTGTTGTTCAGAAAATAACATCTTGTCAAACTGAACAAATAAACACTTAGTATAGATAAACTACAATAACATATTAAGGCTCGCCCCTCCAAATTACTGTTTCAATGTGTGTCGTCACATCCTTACGAAAGAGTTTGTAAGTACTCGTTTTATCTCACTTATTACCAGATTTGTTGGTCAACTAATCATAACTAGCCGATCGCTCAAGACAACGCACGTGTCGTTTTCATAGAGTAGGTCAGTTCAGCGCCATACCTTCTAATAATAATGAGCGATTAATGACACCACTAGTCGACCAACAAATCCGTGATTTGTTTTTGTTTGACGGCCGTCTCATTACGCACACATGCGTACAAATACTTTCAAACGTTTTGAATTTTGCCGCTGCTGACTATTTCAGCAGGAATTTCTCAGACTGGCTTTGTGCCCGGTTGAAGGGATTGGGCTCGCTCCCTTTTACATGGGACTTAAACAAAAGTGGCGAAATGTGGGTGTACCTACTATTATAATAAACCAATCAAATCAAGAGTCATTTATTCAAACTATAGACTGCGAATCTGCGCTTCTCGAACGTCAAAGACCCCCAAAACGCCCGCCCTTCACCACTTCCTAGTGCTTTAGCTGGGAAGAAGTGGCGGAACAAACTCCCCAGTAGCACAGTTGTCTGTTTAGTTAGAACAATTTGATTTTTTACAATAGTATGCATAGTAATTAATATAATGAAACACAAAACATAAATTAAATAATTTGCTATAAGTCAGTTAGCACACGCGAATATAGGTAGGTACATCTCTGCTTAACCCTTTGGAGAAAATATGCGTGATATTATTTATTATGGCTTTTAGTTTAAAATAAGAGTCATAGTGGAATTGTCGAAACACAAATATATAACAAAAGACAATCATTCCGGACAAAACCACAGACAGTCTTAAAGAAAAAATATGTTTTCTCGTCTTTTAACTTAATAGGTCCCGCGAGTTTTCCAAGTTAATATTTTTATTAAGACTCCGACTTTCCCTAAATGTATTAAGGATCGTACTGCCATTGTTATTGGATTTTATTGAGGAAAACGAAGTATTTCTTTAGGTTTTAACAAAAACAGTGTTCCTTCTTTTTTATTTTAAAGGGAAATGGTTAAACAGAAAATAGATGTTAGCACTTAGTTACACGACTGCAGTATTATTAACTAGGTTGAAACAAAATATTGCTTAAATCACCATCACGGCTACTTTACATTTTTGAAGCGGTCGGCGAATGTGCTTAGACAGCGACAAATCGATGGTAACCATGATAGCCAAGTGGTCAGGTATATTTTTGAGTCAGCAACAAGCGATACAGAAGTCTGGCCTTGTGCACGACGCACTAGATGCCCTCATAAACGATAGAGTTGATGTATACTGTATTCTGCTATTTTCATAGCATTTGGCGTCTCCCATTTTGTGATTACTCGGCTTTTTAAAGCGTGAGCAAACATCTAAATCAAAAAAAAATATTTCCCACAAACCTAAGGGCACTTATGAAACGTCAGAAGCTAGGTGCACGGTTCCAATTGGTCGTTTCCTATGGAGACGAGGCGGCAAGAAACTCCACGGTTACTCTTTTAAAAAAAAGTGGGCTTTTACAATGTTTTCAAGTTACAGTGTTAATAGGTATGGGAGGCCAGTGTAGGCCCGTCAAAAAGTACTTAACAAAATAGAAGATGGTTTACAAAGCTACAGTGTATTAAGCCTACAACCTTCTCACATTCACAAATTAAAAAAAAGAATCTATATAAAATATTACTAAAATAATAAATATAAAAACCTACATATTTAAACCAAATGACAATATTGCCATTACAACTGTAACAAATCTGAATTAATATTCTGTCCACAAGTCACTAATAAATATTTTAAATTAAAATTGTAGGTTATGTCAAAGTATGTAAAAAAAAAAGAAATAAACATCGTAATTTAGGAGCAGTTAATAAACATTTACATAGTTATGCCGTTATGCCTATTTATTATGATGGAAGTGCTTTCCAATGAAACTCGAGCTCTGTCAGGCCCCATTCACTCTCATTGAGAGACACCTGTCATGAAGCTGTGCCCCCCGAACCCGAACCAGTTTACACAAAGACACTTGATGGTCTTCTTTTGTTTCTATGGCCTCAAGGGTCCCTGTGTAAACTGATTCGGGTTCGGGGGGGGCACAGCTTCATGACAGGTGACTCCCACCGAAACCCAATGGGGCCTGACAGTTGAAAGTCAAAATTTCTCTTAAATCCAACCAACCGAAGTCAAATCCAATCGAAACCAACCATTACGAAATCAAAGAAACTGTTTCACGATCAGAAAACTTTAACATAATTTTCTCGCTTCCAAACCTATTCCAACAAAATCCCTGTTCGGTTAAAGACAAAAAGATAAGTATAAAAGAAAGTATCTTTTAAAAGGAAACTTTCGTATTCATGTTTATTTCCACGCCTAAGTAAAAGGTTTATGTTTCAAAGTCTTTTTCTGGAAGTATGTTTGAATATAAATCATATTTTTCTGAATCGTAGATAGAGTTCTTATGTTTTTGCATATAATTTACTTATTTGTTTTGGTGTTAAATGTAAAAAAAAAATCACAGTAAAAATCATCAACTACCTAGCCTTTCCCAAACTTTGTTGGGGTCAACTTCCAGACTCATCATCATCATTTCAGCCGAAAGACGTCCACTGCTGGACCTACATAGGCCTACCCCAAGCACCGCCACTTCGACCGGCTCTGTGCTTCCGCATCCAGCGGATACCTGCAGCCTTCACAAGGTCATCGGTCCACCTTGTAGGAGGCCTTCCAACGCTACATCTTCCGGTACGCGGTCGCCACTCCAGAACCTTTCGGCCCCATCGGCCATCAGTTCTGCGAGCACTGTGCCCTGACTTCCCTGCCCACTGCCACTTAAGCTTGGCAATTCTTCGGGCTATGTCGGTTACCTTTGTTCGCCAGCGGATGTCTTCTTTCTGATTCGATCACGTAGGGAAACTCCAAACATAGCCCTCTCCATTGCCCTTCCAGTCTAACCGGATGCAGCTGAATATCAGTACTTTACATGGAGCGTTTGCCTATCTGGCCTCCACAACCCAGTAACTGGGTAACATTGGTAATAAGACTAGTTGTCAGACTTTCGGGCTTCTGACTACCCGTAACGACTGTCAAAGGTCTACAAATGACAGCCGGGACCAACGGATTAACGTGCTTTACGAGGCACGGAGGAATCTCGTTATGTAGTGAATGATCACCTAATGCACGGCCCGACCTTAGCTAGAATTGCTTAGGCTGTTATTATTTACACACGGCCCCCTAAATCACAGTACAAATAAATAATAAATGGTGGGCGCAGTGGTTAAGCGATTGACTGCTGCGATGCGTGTCGCGGGTTCGATTCCCGCACGGAACAAATATTTGTATGACCTATAAGTAGTTGTTCCGGGTCTGGCTGTTTGTGTATGTGAGTTTAAATGTGTGTAAACGCACCCACGATACAGGAGAAATTCCTAGTGTGGGGCAACGTTTTTTTTTTAAAGAAAAGAATGCGTAGTTTTAGTTCAATTGGACCCAAAAGAGCGATTTTATTACACGAATTTTATGAAAATAAAGATTTTAACATCACGCCAGAGCAGATTAGGACACTTAACGCTTCTCTTGGGTGCCTCTTTTTAAAACTTAGCTCTCTAATAATGGGCGCTGAAAAAAGTAGCAGTTTTTAAATCTTATACCGGATGGCTTTTTTTACCGTCTTGAAAAAAATACGGTCTATTAGGTGAATGGAGTAGAAGCCTATGGCAACGCCTCAGGCATTAAGTCCGCCTTTGTACAGTATTTTTTTTTACTTGTGCATAAAGTTTGAATAAATAAATAAATAGTAGTTTTTTTTTTATATCGTACTAAGAAATTGGTATATCAATAAATACTACACATTTGAAGTAAACTTTTCATCTTAGAACGTCAAAAATAAGAAATTTTGTAAAAAACAAGAAGAAAAACGATAAAATAAATATCTAAATTCAAATCATACGCACCCTACTCTATGCGCAGCGAGTAACTATCGGCCGGCTTCAAAGGATAGGATCGCGCTACGGGTTCATTGATAAATTAATCCACACGCGATTATCAAAAAAAAAGAAGAAAAAAAAGGACTATGCCATAGGCTTCTACTCCGTTCACCTAATTAACCGAATTTTTTTCAAGACGGTAAAGAAAAACATCCGGTATAGAGGACTGGTAGACGGGGGGGCTGGTGCACGGCGGGGCTGGTGGACTGGTGATGTGTGCTATCAATAAATTGTCTTATAAAACAACAAAATTTTTGCCAACATTATTTAAACTAAGTAATAACAGCTGCACGGGTGGATGGGTGACCATCTTTACGTTACCAAGACCCTCCATGCCTCAGAAAGCACGTTAAGTCGTTGGTCCCGGCTGTCATAAGTGGATCTATGACAGTCGTTACGGTTCGTCAGACGCCCAAAAGTCTGACAACCGTTCTGGGTATCGTATTCCCCAGTAACTGGGTTGTGGAGGTCAGATAGGCAGTCGCTCCATGTAAAATATTGGTATTCAGCGGCATCCAGTTATACTGGAAGCCGACTCCAACATGGTTGGGAAAAGGCTGGCCAGATGATGATTTGGTTAAAAGCAGGCTATGATTGTGTGTATGTGCCAAGAGAGTTGGAAGTAAAAGTTCACCCCTTATTAAGGATTCTCCTCAAGTTAGTGTTGTTGAGTGAATTTTAACTGGAAATCCTAACACACAACACAGATTATTTTGTAGCTTCCACCACTATCTTGCTTCTCTACCGGTTAGAATTATATTTTCTTTACTCTAGAAAATATAAAATCTTCCAGCAGTTCCAGCAAGTTCCAAATAACATATATTTCAGTATCTAACTAAAAATATTAACAAACTAAAATATGGCGTCGAAAATTCAAATCAAATCCAATCAAATCAAATCAATCTTTATTTGTGAACATAAGTACAAAAAGGTGTTATATATACATTTTAGCTGATCTGTATGTTCGGCCAATAATCGGCATACAAATATAATATTAGTAAGCAGGTTATTTTTACTATCATAATTAATAAAGTCTAGGATAAAGGAAATGATGATGAAAAAAAATCCTGCGCATCGCTGTCGACTGGTAATTGTACCCAAGAGACTGGCGGCATTGCCACGTTTTATGGCAATGCTTAGCCTCTGGCCAAGGTTAAAGCCAGCCCTTGGGTCACGAGAAGTGACAACCAGCCGTTTTCTTTCAGTTAGCTGCAAAAGTCAAGGATATCTCACCTTCCTAGGCTTCTGCCGGTGTCGTCGTTGCATGATGCAGCACAGGCCCCTGGTGACGTCACATTCGCTGGAAGAGTTGCAGTCCTCGTTGTATTGCTTGCGGCCGGCGGTTGGTGGGCGGCAGACGTGCATCTCGCCTGGGTGAAGAAAGGGTTTGTATCACCTCACTCGTCTAAAGATGGTTTTGGTCTAAGTAATAAAGTAAATGGCACCAAATATCGTTACGTACCAGGCACCACCTCTTCACACACTAGTCCAGCATCGCATTGGTTTTCTCGGTTGCAGATCTCACCCAGTTTCCTCCCGGCAAAGGCTGGCAAGCAGCGACCACCGTCCTCTGAGGACAAATAATTTGTATTAACATTTTGTCATAAAGTACTATTTGATAAATTTAATTTCCAACCTCAGGTATGGCGCTGACCAGAGGCAAATGATTTAAAAGGCAATCCAATCTATATAGTTTGTGGTAGCGGAAAAAATATATGTTAATCTCGAACATATTTTCTCAGAACTTGGTTATTACCAAAACACGTTTTGAAAAAAAATCTCGGTACAAATTAACGGTAAACTAACGTTTTACCTTGAGTTCCAATCCAAAATATCTGTATTAAAATAATATTAACGTAGATAGAGATAAAC
The DNA here is from genome assembly GCA_963921375.1 of Tiliacea citrago. Taxonomy (NCBI): domain Eukaryota; kingdom Metazoa; phylum Arthropoda; class Insecta; order Lepidoptera; family Noctuidae; genus Tiliacea; species Tiliacea citrago. The sequence goes on along the minus strand of OY992807.1, from coordinate 12,049,506 downwards.
TACGATAACATGGCTCGCCCCTCCAAATTACTGTTTCAATGTGTGTAGTCACATCCTTACGAAAGAGTTTGTATGTAGTTGTAAGTACTCGTATTATCTCACTTATTACCAGATTTGTTGGTCAACTAATCATAACTAGCCGATCGCGCAAGACAACGCACGTTTCGTTTTCATAGAGTACGTCAGTGCAGCGCCATACTAATAATATCGAGCGATTAATGACGCTACTAGTCGAGCAACAAATCCGTGATTTGTTTTTGTTTGACGGCCGTCTTACGGCCGTATTTGTACGCATGTGTGCGTATTACGCACACATGCGTACAAATACTTTCAAACGTTTTGAATTTTGGAGGGGCAGGCCATATTATCGTAGTTAATCGCAACGTTGGTATTTAATTAATAACAAGAACGTCTTATTCGATGCAGTACTTGGTTGTATATTGTATATGATATGGTTGATAATATGGTTTTATAATTTATGTTTGAATGATAATCTATAATTGCTATGTTTTATTTTTTATCTAACTAATATTTTCTCATTTAAATTGAGTTGCATGTTTGGTTTGTTTGAACTTTTTTTTGTATTTTTATTTTTGTATATTCGAACGCAATGTGAATTGTTACTGAATTAAATAAATTGAATTGAATTGAAATTGTATTCTAACTAATTTACTTTTACTCAAAACTAGATAATTGCTTCATACTTTGCAATAAATTACAAGCGTTGTGTCATCGCGCTTCTCTATATTTTCTATACAGTCCGACAGTGACTGCGCTTTTTAGGTGTTATCAGTGTCTTAAGTGAGCGCACACAATTCGAAAAAAAACTCATTTTTATTTAAAGTAAATCTTCCTGGATTCACAACGAAACACCGTTCGAATTTCGAAGTGACGTTTTAGGTAATATCGCATGACATATTTTGCCAGCGACGATTTTTTATTAGCGATGACTTTTACCAGCGATGACTTTTACCAGAGATAACTTTTACCAACGATGATTTTTACTGGCATTCCTTCTATTTGAATAAAGTTAAAAAAATATGAAGATGTAATGATGGTTTAATCATTTTGAGAGGATGAGTGAAAGGCGAACCCCCCCCCCCCCGCGGTTTCACCCGCGTAACTCTCGATCCCGTGGGAATATCGGGATAAAAAGTAGCCTATGTCTTAATCCAGGGTGTCAGCTACCTCCATACAAAATTTAATAAAAATTGGTCCAGCCGTTTGAGCGTGAAGAAGTAACAAACATACACACACACACACACACACTCACAAACTTTCGCCTTTATAATATTAGTGTGATTACAAGGCAGGTGTGAGTGGAAACGCCGGAACCCCGGGGACGCCCTAGATGGACATTTTATAGTGACCATATTGAAGATGAAGTGTAATAGTGACCATATTGAAGATGAAGTGTAATAGTGACCATATTGAAGATGTTCTTTTTTAATTTGTGAATGTGAGAACGTTGTAGGCTTAATAGACTGTAGCTTTGTAAACTATCTTTTATTTTGTTAAGTACTTGGTACTTGTTGACGGGCCTACACTGTCCTCCCATACCTATTAACACTGTAACTTATAACATTGTTAAAGCCAACTTTTTTTAAAAGAGTAACCGTGGAGTTTCTAGCCGGCTCTTCTCCATAGGAAACGACCAATTGGAACCGTTCACCTAGCTTCTGACGTTTCATAAGTGCCCGTGTAGGTTTATGTGAAATAAAAAATTTTGATTTTGATTTTGATGAAGTGTAATAGTGACCTGATTGAAGATGTAGTGACAAAAATTGAAAAGAATATGCTTAGATGGTTTGGTCATGTTGAGAGGACAAACAAAAGGTATTTACAAGGCAGAAGTGAGTGGAAACGCTGGGACCCGCCCTAGAAGGACATAGGTATAGTGACCATATTGGTGATGTTCTTCAGAAAGGTCAGGTGCATAGTACTCGCAACCAGCGTGCGTGTATGACCAGATGTATGAACGAAAAACAGTTCTTTAGTTTATGCCTACCCCCACGGGAAGAAGTGAGAGTTTATGTATGTGTTAAAAAATACATAGGTCACCAGTTAATCCCTCTATTTCCAATTAATGCCAAGGCCGAATTGTCTTTCTACAAACAAACCTGTACTTATCCATAAATACGCCGTTCTTGAGAGAAAAAGCTTTTTCCTGTACGTTAATGAAACGCCGATGTGTGTTGAATTTCTAATAGACTATGGGAGGAAAGATTTCGTATTTATATAAGAAATATCCGTTCGGTAAAGGAAAAAGGGCGCCATTTTCGTGAAGGTCGTATAAATTAAGGGGATGGGAAACAGCGATGTCTTGTCTTGCTTATAAATAAACTGGCCCGCATAAGTCTCGTGGGATTATCGGGATAAAAGTATTCTATGTGTTAATCCAGGTTATAAACTATTCATGAGCCAAATTGTATCCAAATCCGTTCCGTAGTTTTTGCGTGACTGAGTAAGGGGTGCCCGAAACGATCAATCGCAATTGATCAGTTGCCATCAATTTCTATTGTAGTTATATTGTCAATGGCCTCATTAGGATATTTGACTGGTTTTTTATTTAGATTTTTCAAAACCAACAAAAAAATTAAGTCATAGTAAAAAAAAAGTTTCATTATCTCAAAAAATGCCGAAGTTGTGTGCGTTTTAGTAAGTCTATTGTAGACAGAGACAGCACTGGACGTTACGTACAACACAGGAACGCCACAGTAACTTCGCGCCAGTCAGTACAATGATCGCTTTGCGTGACAAGGATAGTAGAATAATTTCAAAAGCGTGTAACTTCTTCATTTTTCCACCGAATTTATATATTTTTTCACAAATAGTATTTTTTAGTAACACTTTTAAAAATAAGTGTTGTCTACTCAACACCGTAAATAAAGCAATGAACGTGGGGGCATTGTCAAAATTAAACCCATTGCGATCATTTGTCATTATATCGTTTATCAACAAAGAAATATGCATGAGAAATGACAAAGAAGCCATTTTACCAGCGCGCAGAGGGGTAATTACCCTACTCGTATACAAGCTTCTTCTACGTTCGCTGGTAGTGTTATTACTTGAAGTATGAGTTGAAAAAATCAGTTTTCTTTTATTTTATAGTGATTAGATATCGATATCAATCACTTATGTGAAGTTTAAGCAAAATAAAACTATTTTTTTTACTGATATTTCAAGAGACTACACTAACTGCGGCCGATGACCCCACAAAAAATCATCAAATTTATTTATTTTTTGTTTTATCTTGTTTATACAGGGTGGAAGGGACATCGACGCGCATCTTCTTACCATGGATTCAGTACATCATTCTTGAAAATTTTCACTGGTTATTAACAAAAAAAAAATTCGCTGTTCCATAAATTTTGACCGAGTAGGTATTGCACTTCTGTAGGAAACAGCTTGTTTTTTTTTAATTACTGACGAGAAATTTCAACGTACGGAGGTCAAGTATGATGTACTGAATCCATGGTAACAGGTTTCGCGTCGATGTCCCTGCCACCCTGTATATCGATAGGAGGATCGGAGTTTCGCTAGCTAATTTAATTTGACCCTGTATAGTTGTAGAGAGGATTAGATTTTCGGGAAGGGTTTTCATATACGTGTTGGTTTTTAAACTTATTGGGATTCATCATCATTTCAGCCGAAAGACGTCCACTGCTGGACATAGGCCTCCCCCAATTTATGGGGTACGTATTTGCCATTACCACGCTTGGCAGGCAGGTTGGCGATCGCAGTATGATGTTAAAATGCATAGAGAACGCTGCTGCCCATTCTCTAGTAAGATCTATTGGGATTACCCGACTTAAATAATGTAAGATATTATTTGTGTATTGCGCCAGAGATGAGGTGGGGTTAAACCCAAAAATTTCGGAGAAGATTTGAGTCATGTTCAAAGAGACTGACCTCACATTCTTAAACGGGATCAAACAGAGTTCAACACCAACTAACACGTCATAAAAATTATTTTCAAACCCCAAAATCAACCTTTTCAAATTCACCCCCGAAAATATGAAAAGTTACAACCCCTTACGCCACTAATGAATTTTTAATTAGTTCGCGGTTTTCCCTAAACGTCCGTAATTATTCAGTTAATCCATTTAAGCGAAAAGCCTTTTAAAGTAATTTATTTAAACAAAACATTTTTGAATAAATTCATTAAATAATTTATAGTTCTAACGAACGATGAATTCTTTATGAAAAGCGATGAACCCGTTTTTAGCTAGTCGCTTCCTGTTGAATTTTTCAGTTGGCGGGTAGACGGACAATTTTAATTATGTACGGCGAGCCTTTGAACGTAGTCTGGTGAACGAAGCTGGTTTGTTACGAGAATTATGAGTGCCTAGAGGGGCTTTTGCTGTCTGAATAACAAGTACCTATGCAGACTGTACATACTAAATTCTTTTTAATATTGAATTAATCTCGGTCAGTAATTGGACCATTGCAAAGGGCAAGGCCCTCTTCCCCTTCAGAGAAGGAAGATAATTAGGTTTGCTTGCTGTGTGTGTGTTGACAATTTCCGACCAAAAATACATACAGACATACATAAACTCAAGCCTTCTTCCCACGGGGGTAGGCCGAAACTACAGAACGCTGCCTGCTACGCTCCTTACATACTCATTTTCCACCACGCGGGCACAGTGCGGGTTGGTAGATGTCACATGTCTTCGAATTTTTAGTTCTAGGACATGCCGGTTTCCTCACGATGTTTTCCTTCGCCGTTTTGAGAGCAGTGGTGATGAAATATAAATGGTTTAATTAGATTTAATTAGTTAAATTGGGCCTTTCATGTAATAATTAAGCTTTAGATTTAATTTTGTCTTTATTCGAACTAAATTCTGTGAAACCACAATGTTGAAACATAGAATTTGAGTCATATTATTTTAACACGACTCCAAAAGGCTGATTATAATTAACTTGATATTTCAATATTTGAACCAAATTCTGTTATAATTCTATTTGTAGACGGAATATGCCTCGTTAGTCTGGTGGCCACAAGCGCTACTTTTATCAGGGATTTCTCAGTAGCAGCCCGGTGTCTGTATTTGTGCCCGGTTGATGGCAATAGGCTCGCCCCCTATTACATGGGACTTAAACATAACTGGCGAAATGTACACTTCTGCCTTCGGGGTTTGCAGGCGTGATGATATGTTATTATCAAAGTCAAAGTCAAATTATTTAATTCAAATAGGCACATAAGAGGCACTTTTGAACGTCACAATTTACAAAAAAATAGAATTGATTCTAGTTGCCCCTTCCAAAAGGTAGTTTCGTATGGAGAAGAATGGGCAAGAAACTCCACCGTCACTCTTTTAAAAATGTTTTACAATATTTTGTTTGAGTACATTAATTAAATGATTCGATGCATGCACCTAGAATAAAATTACTATACCATAATAGGTAAAAATAATTAAAGACTTGGCAATGAAATATAACTTAATTATGAGATAGATACATGGTGCCCACATGCTCACAAACATCATAAAAGTATATTTTTATAAAAAAAAAAAAAGTCAGTGTGTGAGTATAGGTAATCACAGAATGTAAAATCAATATCATAAAAGCAACAAATTTTACAATAAAAATAGCAACCAGCTTGATTTTGTCTATGTTTAAGTATATATGTAGTTTAAAGCCTTTTCCTCACGCTGTTGTATGTTGGGATCGGCTTCCAGTGTAACCGGATACAGCTGAATAACAGTATTTTACATGGAGTGACCGCCTATCTGACCTCCACAACCCAGTTATTGGATAATACGATAGCCTTTGGTAAGACTGGTTCAGACTTTCGGGCTTCTGACGACCCGTAACGCCTGTCAAAGATCTGCTCACAGCCGCGACCAACGGTTTAACGTGCTGTCTGGGCCACGCAATGTCCCCTTGAGATCTCAATACAAGAACTTGCTACACTCGGGTAATTACAAAACAGCACTATTAAGGAAGAATATTATGACAATGCGACCTGTCATTTATATTAGAATACCTTATGGTTTTAAGACTTTTAAGGATTGTTCTGTAACCATTTTTAAATCTAAGGTAACTGCACTACTTTTAGGCAAAAGACTTTTTAAATGATATGAGTTTGTCCAGATTATGATTGATAGAATTATTTACAAGTTGAATTATTACCTATTAATTGACTTAATTTTAATTTCTGTTTTGTTTTGTTGACATTATTTAGTTTGTATTAATATTTTTATTTATGTCATAATTTGCACGCCGTAAGGTAGATTGTATCCGATCTCATTAATTTATGTACAACATCGTATACCTGTACCTACATTCATAGCAAATGAAGATCTGAATCTGAATCTGGAGAGGTTTTGGTATGTGGAGATGGTCACCCATCCACGGACCAACCGCGGTAAACGTAGCTTAACATAATGGATCGAACCGTGCTGTTGTTATTACTTTGCCACCAGTCCTACTATGTAGATTTATGTTATTTAAATTGGGCTTTTCATGTGATAATGAAGCTTTGATTTAATTATTTTTGTCTATAATTAAATCAGATTCTTCGAAACCACAATGTAAACAAAATAACATAGAATAATTTGAGTCAAAGATTTATTATTAAAATTACACTTTGTTATTTTAACACGGCTCCAAGAGGCTGATTAAAATTGACTAGATATTTCAATGTTTGAACCCATTTCTGTGATCAAAACTCACGTCCTCTTCCCATGGGGTAGGCAGAAACTATAGAACGCCACCTGCTACGGTCCTTACATACTCCGTTTGCTTCGCCTGCGTTCATATATCTGGTCATACATGCACGCCGGTAGGGAGTACTACCCACCTGACCTTTCTGAAGAACGTCACCAATAAGATCACTTCAACAATATAATATGTCCTAGGGCATCCCTCCTCCCGGTGTTTTCTCTGTCTATCTTTTTCTATTTGTAGAAAGAATATAGCTCATAGCTATGCTCTTCTTTGGCAAATATGTGGATAAAATTCCTCTGTCCTCGTCACAGATAATAAAGAAAATGTAAATGCAGACGAGTACTGCGATGATTAAGTTAACTTTTTTTTTGTTTTGTTTAAAAAAAAAACAAAATGTTTTATTTCACATAAACTTACATGGGCACTTATAAAGGCTCTAGCTTCTGACGTTTTAAGGCTCGTACGGACTCGTGCGAGATCAACGACAGGCACCGACATAGAAATTGTGCTACTAGTGTCGAGTCGCGCCCGCAATATCGCACGAGTCTGTACGAGCATTAAAACGTCAGAAGCTAGGTGCACGGTTCCAATTGGTCGTTTCGTATGTTATTCTTTTAAAAATAATTATTGGCTTTTACAATGTTTTCGAACTCGCAATGTTTTTAGATCGCTTTTAGCGATAAGACCGCCCATTGTGTCACCCTGTGTAAAATTTCAACATTTATATCTGTAACTTTTATGGTGTACATAATAAAGAGTATTCTATTCTATTCTATTCTACAGCGTCAATAGATATGAGAGGAAAGTGTAGGCCCGTCAAAGGTACCAGGTACTTAACAAAATAGAAAATGGTCTACAAATCTACAATCTATTAAGCCTACAACATTCTCACAGTAACAAAACATAAAAAAAAAAGATTATGTCAAGGAAGTAATGAGTTACGAGGGAAGCCACATGTGCAGAAGGAATTAATGCCAAACTTCATTGTCTTCAACGTAGTCGTTAATCTTTAGTACCTAGTGTAAATAGTTAGTTGTGTAATCTATTGTGTATATATGAACAAGAAATAAATATTATTAAATAAACAATACCAAGAAAAATTAAGAAGCTTCGAAGTTTTTAATGTTATTTAAAATTTGGAAGATAAATAATAATGTTATTTAGATTTTGATTGATCGATGAGCAATTAATACGAAAGTTGTTAACTGAAAAAAAAGCATCTTTAAAAAAAAAGAAGAAAATAAAAATATCTTCTTTCCCAATTCCAAGAAAAGTTTCTAATATACAATTCTGTGTATATAAGACTATACAAGATAATCATATTCGTATATGCTGACTGTATATTTCAAGTTCATTCAAGACATGTCTACACAATCTGATTACGCCTGTCTATGCGTAGGTACATCTACTTTATTAGGGTTCCGTACCCAAAGTGTCTCAACGGGACCCTATTTTACTATGGCTCCGAAGTCCGTCCGTCCAGCTGTCACAGGGCTGTATCTTTTGAACTGTAATAGGTAACCACTAGAAATTTTCACAAAGTGTGTGGGCTATGGTGGCTATCAACTTCATCATCATTTCAGCCGAAAGTCGTCCACTGCTGGACATAGGCCTGCCCCCAAAGAGAGAGTTTGGCCATAATCGCCACGCTTGGCAGGCGGGCTGGCGATCGCAATATGGTGTTAAAAATGCATAAAGAGAAAGGTGCTGCCCATTCTCTAGTAAGTCCCTTAGTCGCTATTTACGACACCCACGGGAAGAAATAAGGTGGTGCTATTCTTTACGTCCGGAACCACACAGAACCTGGCGGCTATAACATCATTAAAAAATTATTAAAGTTAAAAATGAAAGGTGGTCCTTCATACAAGAAACATGTTAACGAAATATGTAGTGTTAAATGTTTATAATATTACTAGCTGCGCCCCGCGGTTTCACCCGTGTAAGTCTCGATCCCGTGGGAATATCGGGATAAAAAGTAGCCTTAATCATGTATAAAGTATGTCTTAATCCAGGATGTCCAGCCGTTTGAGCGTGAAAAAGTAACAAACATACACACACCCTCACAAACTTTCGCCTTTATGATATGTGATAATTGTGGACTGTATTTCAGTAGCGAAGCTACAACTTCAATTAGAGGGAAGCCGAAGAAAAATTTGTTCAGTTCACATAAATTCAAGATAACATCAAAATTACCTCATAAATGTTAATCATTCCTTTACTTTTCTTAATTTAACGCCATCTAAATTTGTCGGAACTCGCGTTCGCGATTTAGGATACCTATAGTCTCCTAAAAACGCGTACGTACCTAGGTACGCGTTTTTATCTTATTACTTATTAAATACCTGTAATGTGTACGTAATATGTGTACTATGTACTATATTATTAAGTAATAGTTAACTCAGATAGAGTCTTTGTTCCGAAGGGAAGCCGGTAGGAATAGGGTTGTATGTAGCCGTCGCCCCTGCTGTATTTGAAGCTTTGGTTACTAACATAATTCTTAAGTATACTAGCAAAATATGGATCACTTGTGTCTGATATAAACAAATAAATTAAAAAATATATATATACGGTACGGAATCCTACGTGTGCGAGTCCGACTCGCACTTGGCTGCTTATTTAGTTACATAAATGTGAATTGTATGTACCATGTAGGCACCTTTAACAATAATAAAGGTTGGTACAAGCTCGTAAAATGTCTGTATTTTATTTATGTACATTGTAGGTACACACGGCTACACATCAAGCTATATATACATTTCCAGTATACGCTGACCTGTCATTGTAAGGAAATCCTTTATAATGCGAGATCAGCTTATACTGGAAAGGTATAGCTTGATGTGTAGCCGTGTGTACAAGACCTAATTACATTGTTCGTTTGCACTTAATATGATGATAAAAATGTATTCACCAATAAATAAGTGAGTTGTGTTTTATTTTTATGTCTGTTGGCTTCCAGTCTAACCGGATGCAGCTGAATACCAGTATTTTACATGGAGCGACTGCCTATCTGCGCTCCAAAATCCAGTAACTGGGTAATACGATACCCCTTGGTAAGACTGGTTGTCAGACTTTCGGGCTGCTGACGACCCGTAACTGCTGTCAAAGATCTACGATTGACAGCCGGGACCAGCGGCTTAACGTGCTTTCGGAGGCACGGAGGAGTCTCGGTCATCCATCTACAGACTAACCCCGGCAAGCGTAGCTTAACCTGATGGATTCACCCGTGCAGCTGTTATTTAGCCACAAGCTTCTTCTGGCCTGCGCTTATGTATGGAAGTGAATGTTGGGTGTTTATGTGGCAAAAGAGGCATGAAAGTATAATAAATTCTGTGAAAACGCGTTTCATAGTTTCGTCGATCTAAACCGTGGCATTTTTATAGTCTTACAACGGCAGCCCACTTCATGTATCCAATGACTATCCTACTAATCATTCATATAAGTAAAAATAATATTTATTAACATTTAAATAATAAAAAAAAAATCGGTTGTCTGTAAAGTCGGTTTACTGACGATAGTAGAACGTGACAACGTCATAATCCTTAAATGGAACGCCTCAGAGCGAGGTAACGCTGCATGAGAGGTAACGCCGCATGAGAGGTAACGCCGCATGAGAGGTAACGCCGCATGCGTCATGTTTTTTCGTGCGTGCAGCCGGCTCCATCGAATTATAAGACGTTGTCACGTCAAAAAATATTATTCATAAGACGCATGACGTAGTTTGAAACACCCTGTTATGTTACGAGCCTTACGTTCCAAGGGTGGCGCGGAATGGAGCACAACGCTTGCACCGCGCTCATAACAGGATGTTTTAAACTACGTTATGCGTCACAATGAATAATATTTAAAAAAAAAAATCGGTGGTCTGTAAAGTCGGTTTACTGACGATAGTTGAACGTGACAACGTCATAAGCCTTAAATGGAACGCCTCAGAGCGAGGTAACGCCGCATGAGAGGTAACGCCGCATGAGAGGTAACGCCGTATGCGTCATGTTTTTTCGTGCGTGCAGCCGGCTCCATCGAATTATAAGACGTTGTCACGTCAAAAAAAAAATGTTAAGGGTGCTATCACAAAACAAAAAGTTTTTCGTCAATTTCTTATCTAATTGAGAGAAAGCTTGAAATAATTGAAACATTAAGTCTGTGTAACTATAAAAGTACAGTTTTCGTAGTGCCAAACCATTCGTGTCAGTCTCAGCACCTGTTAATAGTTTCACCACCTGCGCTCTCGAAAATACAGCTTATTTCGCCGTTCATTTACTTAATGAAGATATTGTATAATCATAAAATAAAATTTTGATTTAACACAGGGATAGCTGAAGCCCAGTGTGTGATTTTTAAATTTTTTGATATGGTTTGTTAAATAATAGGAAAACAAACATTACCAACAGTGTTTTTAAAAAAAATATAGGTTTTTTCAACATTATTTTCTGAGACTATTTGTAACATTTTGGTAGTTCTTTTTGCTACCTTTTTGAGTTGAACATGTCTGCTTACATAAAATATTTTTAATAACTAAATTTATGTTATTATATTAAAGAAAAATGTTCCTAAACTCAACACGATATCGTCAATTTTGTGTAAAGAGGCAACGGAAATTATTTTTTACAATATTATAAACCAACATTTTCGAATAAAAAATTGCTATCAATGGAGACGAAGGAGTAATCTATTTGTGGCAATTATTAGTTACATTTGGTTTAGTTAAATTTTGCAGTAAAATGTACCGAAAAACAGCAAATTCTTGGCAGATTTTGTGATAGCGTCCTTATTTTTTTTTATGAATGATTAGTAGTCATTGGATACATGAAATGGGCTGCCGTTGTAAGATGATTAAATTTCCACGGTGTATAGCTTCTGCCTCCTCCATGGGAAGAAGGCGTGAGAGTATGTAGGTAAAATGCGTTCCTTGGAAAACGCGTGGGGTGTAACTGAATGATAATAAATAATAAATGAATGATGGGTGGAATGATAAGGCTGAGGAATGATGAGAATAAGGGAACGGTGCGGTTTAAAAGAAGATGTAGTGGCAAATATTTAAAAGAGTATACTTAGATGGCTTGGTCATGTTGAGAGGATGAATGAAGGGCGACTAACAAAAGGTATTTACAAGGGACGCAACACTTTAGAAGGACATTATAGTGACCTAATTGGTGATGTTCTTCAGAAAGGTCAGGTGCGTAGTCGTAGTACTCTCAACCGGCGTGTGTGTATGACCAGATGAATGAACGTAGGCGAAGCAAAAGGAGTATGTAAGGAGCGTAGCAGATGGCGTTCTATAGTTTCTGCCAACCCCCATGGGAAGAAGGCGTGAGTATACGTATATATGCATGTATTATTGAACTGTAAACTTCCATTATATTATGTACATTGTGCCATTCCTCCAAACATAACTTAGTATAATTTATTGTGATTACGTCACCCAAAGAGAGAGTCCAAATTTCTAACGTGAAGTATCTGTTAAAAAAACACTTCCTCTCTCCTTAAACATCATCATTATAGAATACAATTCCTTGCTCTTGTTTCATGTTTATTATTGTATATGTATATAGATATATAAAGATAAGTGTATGCTTTATGTATGTATGTATTTATTGTATATGTAAATGGTACACCACTGACTACCTGCAGTATTGTCTCTCCTTCTCCCTTTAATCCATCCAAAGGTTGTCTGTAAAAGATCGCTTATAGCGATAAGACCGCCCATTGTGTCACCCTATGTAAAATTTCAACATTTATATCTGTAACTTTTATGGTGTACATAATAAAGAGTATTCTATTTTATTCTATGTAATTAAACAGGTCGTAGGAAACCCGATTCAACTTTATGGCGGCTCGGAACATGAGGCGAGTCGCTGTGAAGTGACGAATTCATGAGTCAGCGGACGTGGGGGGGGGGGGGTGAATTGCGTAGGGAGTAGCACTCTATATGTATATTATCATGTTGTCATGTTCGTGAACAGGCGCCATCAGTAGGGATTGGTCATCTCTTAGCGGCCATGGCTTATTTTAGAATTGCTTTTTTTTTTATTTTTTTTATTACGGACGCTTTTGACGTTTTGCATCGTTCTCACATGTTTAATTTCAACCAACGAGTGTCCGTGGAGTTTCTTGCCCGTTCTTCTCCATAGGTACCTACCTACTAAGCTTTGGAATGGGTAACTAGCTTCATCCTTATGACTGACCGACCCCTTGACAATTCAAAAGTGCCTGTAATTGGTTTATTTGAAATAAATGCTTTGAGTTTGAGTTTGATTTGTCACAGAAAACTTTTGGTTTAGAGCGGCCACAGTAAATATCTATATTAGTTACTTATATATTATTACTTCATTATCATCACTTCAGCCGAAGACACAAGCTGCTGGACATAGGCCTCCCCCAAGAGGGGGGGGGGGGGGGGGTCGGTTGCCATCATCTCCACGCTTAGCAAGCGCATTGGCGATCGCAGTACGGTGTTAAAATGCATAGAGAACGCTGCTGCCCATTCTCTAGTAAGTCCCTTAGTCGCCTTTTACGAAGAAATAGGGTGGTGCTATTCTTCGTACGGCACCACACGTATTTACTTATTTATTCATTGTTATTGACTGTGTTAGTTTTGAGCAACAAATTAGATTTAGTTATTTCTTTTTTTAAATTTTGAATTTTGTTTTCATGTAGTATTGTTTTTTTTTAGCCTCTAAATACTCTATGTAATATTATGAAACTTGAAATATATATAAGTGCTGTGCACATATAAGTGTGTGTATCAGTGGCGAAGGGTAATTTTATGAGAGAGGTAAGCCGGAGCAAAAAATTTCGTTTCTGTACAAAATAAACTCGTCATGAAGTAGACGATATAAAGACAAAAAATATAATGTAGGCATTTTGTAATGTTTAAATTTAAGGCTTCTACATACTAGCGCGACTTGTCGCGCCGGTATGTAGAAGCCTTTATGGTTTATTAAATACCTACAGTGTGATTATATTATTAAGCATTATTAAACACTACTGACTGTGCCACCTTTCAATGACAAAAGAGTGGTTGTGTTCCGAATTTCCGGAGGGAAGCCGGTAGGAATCGAGTTATACGGTGCTTTCGCCCCTGGTGTGTATACAATATTAGTTTTAGTATATGCGAAACCCGAAACACGTGTTGTGTGTATGTTTATGTACAGAATCTATGTACAAAATTTCAAAACTGTATCATGAAAAATCACAAAGTTATAATAAGGTTGTTATGTTACCGGGTTGTCCGTACAAAAACATGCTAACTACGCCCCCGCGCCTCCAGGGTCGTCTTGCGTTCATTGATAATAATTTGGCAGTAGGTACCTAACCGTATGGCGATTGTAAATATTTTTGGGAACAATATAAAATGGTGTAAAAATTATTGAAATCGATTGAGTTCCTTATTATGAACAAACTATATTCAGGTTTCGCATATACTAAAAATAATATTGTATACAAGTGACTAATTCACTCTAGGTTTTAAGTTTAATTTTTACAATATCCCAATAAAATGTATTAATGAATATGTCGTTGGAGTGTCGTAATTTAAAAAAAAAATCAGAACCCAACTGTAAATATTGTATGCTCACAAAAACTTGTTTTATTAAAAAATACAGCCTGTATTTTCATGACTAAGTACCTTTTTAAATATACAACTGAATTAAACGTACAGTGGTGACCAAATGGTAAAGGCCCCGACTTACGAGTTGTAGGTCGTGGGTTCGAACCCAGGCAGGCGCTTTACTTTGTGTAAATAATTTCATCACAGTGGTGATGAAATTGCAAGGAAAACATCGTCAGGAAACCGGCATGTCCTAGAACCAAAAATTCGAAGACATGTTACATCTACCAACCTCCACTGGGCCCGCGTTGTGGATTACAGCCCACTCCCTCTCGAAAAGAGGAGGCCTGTGTCCCAGCAGTGGGAACATTACAGGCTGATTATACCTACAGGTTGTATAAAAAACCGGTCAAGTGCGAGTCGGACTCACGCACGAAGGGTTCCGTACCATTATCTATAAAAACGGCTAAAAAAATCATGTCTGTTTTATGGGAGCCCCACTTAAATATTTATTTTATTTTAGTATTTGTTGATATAAAGGCAACAAAAATACATCATCTGTGAAAATTTCAACTGTCTAACTATCACGGTTCATGAGATACAGCCTGGTGACAGACGGACGGACAGCGGAGTCTTAGTAACAGGGTCCCATTTTACAATTGAGTGTTTGAAAAAAAAAAGACTCGATTTAAGAATAGTCCGTAAATTCACAAAAGCTTGTTTTATTTTTATACGAACACACAGAACAATGAAAAACATCACGCGTTTCCCTTTTAATGGAAAACTAGCGAGAAAGGAAAATAAAAATAAACATTTTACACAGTACTTTCATTTAAAACTGAATGTGTTTTTAATGGCTTTTCCTGCGTGCTACGTGTTTGCAAAAGTAGGCTTATAAACTGCAAAAAAGGCGATAATGGTACTTCAGAAAACGCGGCCAAGTACGAGTCCAACTCGCACACAAAGGGCTCCGTACAGAATAGAATACTCTTTATTATGTACACCATATAAGTTACCGATATATTAGAGATATTAGAATCAGCGAATCAGCCCATAATGTTCCCACTGCTGGGACTCAGAGCTCCTCTCGGGGAGACAGAGTGGGCCCAGTGCCGGTTGGGAAATGTTACTAGTCGTCGAATTGTTGGTTCTAGAACATGCCGGTTTCCTCACGATGTTTTCCTTCAACGTTTTGAGAGCAGTGGTGATGAAATTATTTTCACAAAGTAAAGCGTCTTCCTGGGTTCGAACCCATGACCTCTAACTTGTAAGTTGGGGCCCTTATCACTGTGTCATCACTGCTCTCCGTACCACCGTACAATATTTAATACTACTTGTATCAGGACCCCTTTTAATTTTTTCTTTATTTTAATTTATTATTTGTTCTAGCCGCTATTTTTTTTTAAACGTTGCCCCACTAGGAATTTCTGCTGTATCGTGGGTGCGTTTACAAACATTTAAACTCACATACACAAACAGCCAGACCCGGAACAACTACTTATAGGTCATACAAATATTTGTTCCGTGCGGGAATGGAACCCGCGACACGCAGCGCAGCAGTCAATCGCTTAATTACATGCGCCAACTGTGCCGGCTGTAGTAGTACACACTCTGTGAAAATTTCAAGTGTCTATCTATTACAGTTCAAAAGATACGGCCCTGTGACAGATGCACAGACCGACATCAGAGCCTTAGTAAGAGGGTCCCGTTGGTAGCCTTTGGGTACGGAACTCTAAAAGGGTCGTAGAGTAGCTTACCGTGTATTGTAATTCATTTGAAAAGAGCGTCAATGGTGTTGAAGAAAAATAGAAAAATGCATGTCATTTTGTAAAGAGGTCGCATGCCAAGCTTTCCTAAGAAATGGTAAAAAAAAAACCTATTATTTATAAGAATAAAAAGTTATTTTTAAAAAAACCGGGTTACTGCGAGTTGAACTCGCGTGGGGAGGTTTCCGTACAATGAATGATTTATGTTATCTACCATGTTTTTTATCCCAAGAACAAACTTAACATTGTAATTGAATATCATGTTCTCCCATACATTCCAACTGCAAATGTAAGTTTGTACGCACAATATTGAGAGATTTATCATGTTAACACCATAGACTTCTTATAGGTTTTCCTGTAATCTATAGGTAAAGAATTAATTTCTGTATTTTTTTCAGAATTTTAGGCTCAGTAGTTTCGGAAATAAGGAGGGGGTAGGGGGTTTGGTTAATTTTCATCTATTTTGCCGCCCTTCACCACTTCCTTTAGCTTTAGCTGGGGAGAAGCACAGCTGTGTGTTCAGTTAGAAAAAACCAGATTCTATACAATAGTATGCAAAATACGTATTATTGAAGCTAACTCAAAAACGACCCAAGCTAATTTAATAAAATTTAAATGGGACTACCGCGCAAGATTCCTCTACCAATAAAAAAAAAATACCAATCGGTGCACAATAATTGACAAAAATATCGATGAATTAAAACAGAGATTTAAAGTTTTCATCAAAACTTTTGCTGAAGGGAACAACAAACCAAAACGTCATCTGTGTATATATTTCTTTGTTTTTGTTGATTTTTTCAAAAAGCGCTTAATGAATCAATTTCGATAAAATTTATATGGGACCACCTCTGAAGTAGCACCTACTAAACAAAAAATAATCATCAAAATCAATTCATAATTGTTCGGAGTAATCGCGTAAAAAAACACAGTTGAATCTACTCCTTTTTAAAATCGGTTAATAAGAAACTAAAGATTAGTTCGTTGAAAGCCAACCCGTGTATCATTTAATAATTACAACAGTTATGTTTATTCCTTTATGGCGCTCTAGAGAACAAACGCTATAGAGAGTATAAACGCACGTGGCTAACTTTTGCCTTTCTTGACAAAACCAGTGTGTAAAGCACAATAGACACAAAAATACTTTGCATATTATCAACATGAAATATGAGGCACTTGGTTAATTTGTGAAAGTGTTCGGAAGTTTCCCTTACTATTTGTTTTAGGCGAAAACTCGAGAATGTGGAAGAAATAAATAAAGTGTAGCGGCATCAACATCGCCACATGCGAACTACGCGTCACACTGACGTCACGCAAATCCTGCATCGCGCAAGCAGAGTTTACCGCGCGACTAGCATATATACAACGTCCCGACATCAACCGTCGGGCAGTTGCCCACCAGACACAACACCCGTCTGACTGGAGGATCCTCCCTTTTCTATGGTGGATGAGTGAGCTTTACACCCTGTTCCTCATACCACCAAAAAAGAAAGAAAAGTACAAACACCAAACCAAAAATCCTATCTACCAACCTGCACTAGGCTCGCGTGGTGGATTACGGCCCAATCCCGCTCACAGAGAGGAGGCCTGTGACCCAGCAGCAGGCACATTATACGCTGATTACGCTGCAATTTGTGTCTTAATACAAAAAAAAAAATAAACAAAATAGATTTAAGAGTACAGAACAGAAAAGGTTGGCAAAATATCTAACGATAAAACAAGAAAATATAACAGATTTTGTCAACTCATACTTTAAGTACTAACACTACGAAAGGACGTTGAACCAAAAAAAATAACATAAAAAATCTTTTTTATTTTATTCCGTTTAGATATACCGATACCAATCACACGTGCAGAGTTTCGCTAGCTAATTTAATTTGACCCTATATTATCTACTAGCTGCGCCCCGCAGTTTCACCCGCGTAAGTCTCGATCCCGTGGGAATATCGGGATAAAAAGTAGCCTATATGTTATTCCAGGGTGTCAGCTACCTCCATACAAAATTTTATCAAAATTGGTCCAGCCGCAGTGCGTGAAGAAGTAACAAACACACACTCAGAAACTTTCGCCTTTATAATATTAGTGTGAAGATTCTAAATACTATGAAGAGGTATTTGTGGGTTTGTATGCTGAGGGTAATCTTTGGAACTACTGATCCAATTCCGAAATATCATTCACTAATGGGTAGCTTTTTTTAATTATCAAATAACTTCTCCCACTCTGGGCGGAGCGGGAGGGCGTGTCAGACTTTTACTGACTAAAACCCACCCGTGTTCCTTCCGTTCCTTCCGTTGCCTGTGTGCCAGAGCCACGATATCCCTTTCGGAAAAACTCGCAACCCTGGCAGGCATTGGTCCTACCGGACCCCGTCAGTTGGTGCTGACATCTCTTTGAGGCGCGCCTGGAACACAACGCGCCGTCGACCCGGGCTGATCCTTATCGGACGGCGAGCTTCCCGTCGCTCACCGTCCGCAGGCCCGCGCCTACGGTGGCCGGAAATCGGCTTGCGACTCCCAACGCCCGGGGCGTCTCTTGCGGCGACTAAGGGTGCGAGGGCGCGAACCTTGCCTCACCCTCACGCGTTCCGCCTCCTCCTTCGCGAGCATTACTGCTTCGCAAAAGGAGGTGACGGCCTTCCATGCACTCTCGCTCCAAACCACGGCCGGACGCGAGAGATCGCCGCCACCGATCGCCTCCGTGAGGACACGGCGGTGCTCCGCCCAAGCCGGGCAGACCTCCACCGTATGCTCCACCGTGTCCTACGGGCGATCCACACAGTGGTGACACCCGGGCGTTTCCTGCCGCTTTATCCTGAACACGAACCTCCCGAAACAACCGTGTCCGGTGAGGACCTGCGTCAGGCGGAAGGTGCGGACGCCGTGGCGCCTCTCTAGCCACTCCTCAAAGAGGGGAATTATTGCCACAATTGTGGCGTGCCCAACTAATGGGTAGCTACAGTATTGCCGCGTGTTATATGATATATTTTATGTTTAAGGGGGATGCGCTAAGGTAGCCCGCTAAATTCAATTTGCAGTTCAGTAACAGGTTGATGTTGATCTAAATATGATTCACGGCCGTAACAAATATGGTTTTACAGAATTAGAATCAGCATTACAACTCTCGTTCATAAAATAGTCATTCAATAGGATTTTACGAAAACAAGAAATTTCACGCGGCCTAAGTCGCGGGCAGAAGCTAGTATCCAAAAAATTACGTACACTTTAAGTGAGAATTCATCGAGTTTCAATTGTAGGACTACTTATTGTTTCATTTTAGCTCACATTTTAGCGGCACAGGCATGGCACAGTTTTCCTCACGATTTCAATATTTCACGACACTTGAAAATAAACTAGCTGCTGAAAATGCTGAAATACTTCGTGAGCTGTAAGAGCTGAAGGAAAATACGTAAAAGGTATTTATAACTTTAATTTTTTACTTTTTTACGTTTCATACTAGCTTTTCAGGATTCCGTATTCAACAAAGAACCTTTATAGTTTTGCCATGTCTTTTGTCCGTCTGTCTGTCCGCGGCTTAGCTTAGATACTCTTAGTACCTACTAGAAAACTGTAATTTGGCATGGGTTATACACGTCAACATTTTTTTTTATAAATTAACACCTTCGACTCCACCCACTTTTCGTAGAGCTCATAAGCAATGAAAAAAAAATATGAATAAAAATACGAATATGTCGCATCCGGCATTTAATGTTTACAACAAGACAAAGTGCGCCACCTAACGGCAACTATCAAGACTAGAATTGGCGCGCTTTGACAGAGTCGGAGCGTTTCCAGTCGGTTACGAGGTTGAGGAGAACGCGCCAAGTTGGGCATTCCTTATCTGGTGATCGAGCTGTGAGGACGTTTCGAAACGGTCCCACGTTTTGTTGTGCTCAGTTATTGTGGTAATTGTAATTTGTAGTGATTGTGTCAATTTGTGATTTGAATAAACGCTGTGTATCGTACATTCGTACCCAGTGTGTTTTCATTGCACGAAACCCACCTTATGCCCACATGATGTCTGAATCTAACAGAGTAAATCCTGACGATCCGGCAAATATAAATATAAATAAAATGCTTGTATTTGAAGACCAATGAGTATACTATTAAATCTTGCTAAAATATACAACTGATTTTATTTTCACAGTTTATAATCCTGTATTCGCAAAAAAACGGATATTTAAAACGAGCCCTCCGCGAGGGCTCCTCGGCATCCCATATGCAACGTGAGTGAACCCTCCAGGAGGGCTCCGGCACTGAAAAGGTTAAAAAGGAAGCCGTGGCAGCTAAGAAATGACCAGTCGCTACTGAAGGCACCTTGCATGAATTACCATACAATCTTATGTTTTAACCGCTCATTTACATTGCAAATTATTTTAATTAAATTACCTACTAGCTTATGTATGTACTTTACTCACGGAACTGCAGTTTGATTATGTTTTTACATACATAACATTACATTAAGGTGAAAATCGATATCCGCAAGTAACCAATAAAAATAATATCTACATGATGTTTCTTCAGTAAATTGGTTTTAAATACACGTCAGTTTTTTTGCGGGCTCCAGTCGCGTCCTAACCCAAATTATCATGTTCATATTTTATGTCACGATTTTTTTCGAAAAACCGCTAAGCGCCCTCTCTCGGCGCGACTACGCGTTTTGGTCTGTCAAATAATTTATTGTTAATACGATACTTTTGCAAAATGTTTCCTATGGAGAAGAATGTAGTTCCTTGTTGAGAATATAAACATTTGTAGAATAGATAATTTATCAAAACCAGAGAAAATAATAAATACACACTTCTTCGAAGTCAGTTGAGTTGAACTCACTTAACTAATATTTTTGTAATAGTGCATTATTATTTCTGATTTTTCAATCGCTAAATTAGTCAATGTTATCATTATTTAAGAAAAAAACGTTAATAAGGCCATAAGCAATAACCAAATATTTTGTAAAAAGGAAAACAAGTTACACATTTCATCACAATAATTAACAAAATTTTTAATACACCTTATTATAAAATTAATCATGGCAGGCTCTCTTCACCATCTTCAATTATCGACGTCGGTTGAATGTGCTAACATAATTAGATTTTTTTACGATAGTGCATAGTATTTGCAATAATATATGCAAATCGTAAAAGAAGTAGCTACGTTAGCATTATAAACGAGGAGCACCAAGGTTTTAACGCCGGCTGTCGCTGAAAACCAGCGCTGGGGCTCTGTCTTGCATAGGGTCACAGCATTATGCTGAGCGATGGCGGTTTTGCATGATTGTGACGCATATTTTCCCCCCATCTTGTTCTTTCGTGTTTGTGTTTTTTTTCTTTGCGTAATGTTTCCCGTAAATAAACATATTTTCTTTCTTGTAATTACTTTAACCTGTAAAAACACACGAAATAGACATTACTGAATCCCGGTGACTAATTAGATTATGTTATTAATGTTTTTGACTGCCATTTTAAGTGCTATTTATATAATTATCAGGAAGTCATAAGATTCACAATATACTAAAATAACAGCCACATTTTTATAAAACTCCCTCGGCCCCCGCATCGCATCGAGTCGCCCGCCCCCGCTTTTACCTCGATTTCGGTGTTCTTTTTGATTTTTTTTCTTTTTGCTCGGCTCAGGGTCCAGCATCCTGTTTTTATTTATTTTATTTATTTATTCAAAATCTGTATTAACAATTACATACATAAAGTCTGCCAAACTGCAAAACAGTAAATAAATCGTGTTAAATAGCCTTCCTCAAGAATTGGGCTATCAAATGAATTTTTCTTTTTTAATCCAGCTGGTTGTTCCAGAGATTTCTGCGTTCACACATACAAACTCTTCTGCTTTATTTTATTAGTTTAAGTACGAGCCTGTTGCCATTAACCGGGCACAAATCCAGACTTCGGACTGTTACTGAGAAATTCCAGATGGAAAACCCAATAACACGTTGCCTGATCCGGGAATCGAACCCAAGACCTCATGCTCAACAGTTGCGAGGCAGTTTTTTTTATAAAATGTGGCTGTTACTTTGTATCTTATGATTTCCACGCGAACAGAGTCGCGGGCAGAAGCTATAGTAATATATCAAAATAAAAATCACCGGTTATTACGACGATGGAAAATTCTACATCTTTTTAATAAGATAATTGATAGACATAATTATAATACTAGAAATAAATATAAAATAGATTAACTATTTTACAGATTATATCTTTAATTATTTTTCGCATTTGAAAATGAGCCGTATTGCCGCCATATTGATTTTATTAATTTATTTTTTGTATCCTATGACACTTGATAAGATAAGATTTATTTATTTGTATAAACATGGTACTTACACACAAGAGCATGCAAGATGATATTAATAAATTACAATAAAGTCCAATCATGGTTACCCATAATAATATTGGCGTACAAATATTTTAGTCACATTAAATATAAAAATAAATTAACCAACACTGCTATGTCAAACTTACAAAGAACTATATTATAATAAAATTAATGTCAGACAAGTTTTTCAACTAAAAATTCAGACACACTGTAATACGCTTTTTGCGATAAAACACTATCAACTGACGTTTGAACGCATTGATATTTAGCTCCTTCCAACGCCCTTCCTTTCTTGGAATGATTTAAGGGTTTTAACGATACCCCATACATCTAAATCTGTTCAGGCATTTAAAAATGATGGTGGCATAAAGTAACTCACATATTCCACTAACCCTAAACACATTACACTCCTTTTTGGGCAGTCGAGTAACGTGTATAAGGAAATCAGACGGTAAAAAAATCTTCTTTCTCCACACAATCTTCGAAGACCGTTGATTTGAGCTGACATCACTATTTTTTTTGCGATAGTGCATAGTATTTCATCCATTCAATCATGCAAATCGCAAAAGAAGTAGCGACATTAACTTATGAAGACGAAGACCAGGGAATTAGTATTTAAGCTGCAATAAACATTATTATTTACACGTTCAATTAGTGAAATTTTAATAACGAAAACAAAAATAAAAGTGTTTTTTGCAGAGAAAACTTAATTAAAGAAAAAATAAAGAAAGCAAGAAAAAATGTTAAAAGACAAGACAATCAAGTCAATCGGGGGTTGTTGGAAGACAATCTCAATCTCAAGTCAATCTTTAGGCGCGTTGAACACTTTTTGGGTGAACAAACATCATGGAACTCGCGTCATCGTCACCGAACGCTTTTCGTGAGCTTTATGGTATACTGTGTACTTTTGGGTGAACAAAAATCATGGAACTCGCGTCATATCGTCACCGAACGCTAGTTTTCACTTCTATCGGCATTCCTCAATAGCTGCCCCGCATGTTTTTTTCTTTATGTATGGCATCTCATAGTTCACTTTGAGAGGTGGTGACTACTTAACCGGACTATCCCGTGGCTGCCTTAAGCTAGCTTATAACCTCCAGCCAGGGGCGAATTTCTTATAATACTACGCGGCTGCACGGTAAGGGCACCCCCTGTGGGTTATGAATCTTGGCTTAGGTCGTCGCTGGGGGAGGACAGAAAAATGGGACAGACCGGATGGGAGATGGAGATGGCTGGTTTAGATCTGGATGGACTAAAAATAAGAGTGACAATACACCCCATATATATAAACTTTGCTTAAAGTTAATCGCTAATTATCACACTAATATTATACAGGCGAAAGTTTGTGAGTGTGTGTGTGTATGTGTGTAAGTTTGTTACTTCTTCACGCTCAAACGGCTGGACCAATTTTGGTAAAAATTTGTATGGAGGTAGCAGACACCCTGGATTAAGACAGGCTACTTTTTATTTCGATATTCCCAGGGGATCGAGACTTACGCGGGTGAAACCACGGGGCGCCCCCCACAATTTAGAAATACTTAGCTTGTTTATTCTTATCGATAAATGTATTTTAACTAAGTTTTTTTTTGCAAGAAAAGCATAATATCCTTCAAACTGTTTGCATGAAAATGAATATTAGGAGATTCTTCATCACAAAGCACGTAAAACCGGGACCGATCCCGAATGTAATTCGAAGAGCTCTAAGACCGGTACGGGTAATCAGAAGTCCGAAAGTATGACAACCAATCTTACCAAGAGGTATCGTGTTAAGACCAGGCAGTCTAAATCAAATTTCCACGCAAGCTCCGCCCCTTGCTCCCCGCCACTCCGTTATGTGCTAAACGCTAACACATCAGTAATAAAGTTGAATATCGCGTGCGCTCTTTGATCGTGTTCGAGCACGAAACTAAATAGCGTAAGTCTCAATTCTTATTTCGTTTATAACTAAAGTAATAATTGATCTAGAGAAAAAGTGTCTGGTGGCTGGATAATAAACTACATTTTCTTTTTATTAATATTTATTTTAGACATAAAGGCCAAACAATCTTGTTTATTTTTTATAATTATCCTTAAAAAAGACATGATTTTCGAATAAAAAATGTCAAATCAAATCAATCAATCAATCACTGCTGGACATAGACCAACTACCAAGCACCACTACTTCAACCAGTTCTGTGCAATAACAAAAGTATCGAGGAAGAATATTACCATTACGTAACTGTCTTCAACATGGAAATAAAAAGATCCAATAAATCATATACTCAAGTTTCATTTTGCTTGTATGTGTCACTGTTTCAGAATATTGATGCAAATTAACATAAAAATAGGGAGCCTCCTCTTAACCAGTAACTGGGTTGTGGAGGTCAGATAGGCAGTCGCTCTACATAAAATACTGGTATTCATATCCGTCCAGTTAGACTGTAAGCCGAACCCAACATAGTTGGGAACAGGCTAGGCAGTGATCATGACGGTCACAAAATGTAGAAAGGCTTGTTTTGTTGAATGTGCGTTTTACAGAATTTCATCATCTAAGTCAGTTTTTAGGGTTCCGTATGCCGTGCGTCCGTCTGTCTGTTAACAACGGAACCCTTCGTTGTGCATGGTCCGACATGAACTTGATCGGTTTGCCACAGCCACGTTTCAGTGCCATAGGTCATCACATGAATTGAACGTCATTCAAAATAGACAGACAGACAGACTGGCCGACACTCGGGTGATCCTATAAGGGTTCCGTTTTTTCCTTTTGAGGTACGTAACCCTAAAAAGTAGCATTAAACATAGATAGGTATGCCTCTCTTGGTTTTCTCGATTATAAACTATATTTTGGATTGTAATCTTGAGGAGCTTGTGGCTAAATAATAACTGCCGCACGGGTCGATAGATTAGGTTAAGCTGCGGTTGCCGCGGTCGGTCCGTGGATGGGTGACCATCTTTTTATACCAAGATTCCTCCGTGCTTCGGAGAGCATGATAAGCCGTTGGTCCCGGCTATCATTTGTAGATCTTTGACAGTTAATTACGGGTCATCCGAAGCCCAAAAGTCTGAAAACCAGTCTTACCGCGGGATATCGTCTTACCCAGTAACTGGGTTTCGGAGGTCAGATAGGCAGTTGCTCAATGTAAAATGTTGGTATTAAGTTGCACTCGGTTAGACTGGAAGCCGACCCAACATAGTTGGGAAAAGGCTAGGCAGATGATTTTGGATTGTAATCTCTTTGTAATTCTTGACTGTTTACAGTAGGTACTAATTACTTATCACAGTCGTATTAAAGTAAATTATGTGACTTTGACCAAACCCTTTCCCTAACCTTGAAAATCCAAAAAAACGTCACGCATCTTCTTAATTTGTATTCATTGGCAAACATCTCTGGAAAATTCGTAAAAAAAGTGCGCTTTTTCAGAGTTGGGAGTTCGTTCACCCTTAGAACGATAGCCAGTATCTAAATTAAAAAATTAAGCTTGTAGGTAGACTGTGCTTCTAAGTACCGCAAAGCCGAACACACCGGTGTACATCTCCAGCCTACACGACACCACTACGTGCGCCAAAAGACGAGGAACACGCCGAGTGTGCAGTTACTGGAATCGCACCGAAACGTCAACTTCAAAGCGTTTGTCGTGCATGTACCGAACTGTTATCTGCCCCTCGTCATGGAAGACGTGGTGTTCCATAGTTTCCGCGGACAATTACTACAGTACGGCGGTGGCGTGCGGTGGTTTCGTGTTTGTGTTTTTATTTGTTTGCGTTATGTTTACAGTAAATGATTTTTAACTATCCATATTTATCATCAACATGCAAAATTTATGATGAAACTAAAATGATGAACATTAGACAGTTATATATTTACAATACATGTATTTTCATTCGTAAGGCACTCAACAAAAGTATACAGATTAATTTATCGTTTACTAAAGTAAAACAAGTAACCCAACGTAGCACTCGCCGAGCTAGTTTTCTGATTTTACCGAAGACGAGAACTAAGTTTGGCAAAAAAATGTTAACCTTTAAAGGAGCACAATTATACAACAAAATACGCTCATGTTTATGAAGGTTACGCTCATTTAATGCATTCAAATCTCAATTATCTGAATATTTATTCACAAATAACACCCTTCCTAAAAGCTGAATGCATTGGATGGGTGTATCATTTTGCTGCCGTGACGTCTGTGACGAACTTTATAATTTATGCTAAGCATTGTTCTCATGTAAGTGACTGTGTCTTTTTTGAGAATAAATATCTTTAAACCTAAATAAACGTATTTTCTTTCTTTCTTTACAGCATAAAGTCAAGGCGAAGTGCTACTAACATAGTCTTAAGCGTTTTTATCAACACAAATTTTGTTTATATTCAAATATGAATGTTCAGGTTATTAAAGTATTTTTCGCCTGAAATAAACGATATTATTATTTAAAGTGTCTTTAACATATCCCGGACCTCTGGAGCCTCGTACGAGGGGCCAAAGCCAACTCGCAGAGGCCCGTTAGACGCTTCTAATGAAATGAGGCACCAACCGACGAGTATCCCTGTATCCTATATTATTATCTCTTTTATTTCACTAAATGTACATATAAATTATATTTTTAAATATTAGAATATTAAAAAAAAAAAAACATTTAAAAGTATAAAAAATAGTAACCCACCGGTATCGCGAACACGGTCCAAGCTACCACAAGCTAGCTACAAGGTCAGGGCTCCAGAGAGAGGAACCTCCTAATAATGCGAGCCGTGTCCACAAGTACCGCTCTCTCAATCAGGCCCTTAATCCAGCTGCCCAACGAGAGCCTCCTTAGGTGTTGGTCGAGGCTCTTGGCAATTAAGCCATCGGCTGATACAACTGTCGGCACAATGATTGCTGAGTCCACATCCCACATGTCGACAACCTCGCGAGCCAAGTCAAGATACTTGATTTGTTTATCTTTCTCGGCTTTCACGAGGTTCCCGTCATGAGGGATCGTTATGTAAATAATAATTATTAATATTAAGTACTTACCGGTATCCAAACATAGTAGACCGCGGCAGCAGTCTCCGTTGGTAGAACAGGGGGCGCTGTAGCAATGGCCAGGCTCGTCTAAGACGTCGTCGATACGGTTGCCTTCCAGAGCCTCAGCGTACACCTCCTCGGGTTCCTGGTGAATATTGGAAGATTAGGTAATAACGTCTTTGGAAGTACTATGCCTCTCTATATATTTATTAAGTATGCAGACTTATTTAAAAAAGGAAGAGGATGTATATCCTCGAAACCGGAGAGATCCTTGCAGGGTTATATTAAATGACTTACAAAGACTGGCTAAATGTAATATAAGCTTTTTAACCATGAATGTTCGAATAAATAATTTTAAAATTTGATTTAAAAACTTTAGATTTTAGATTGTTTAAAAAATACCACTGAAATGGTATACAAAAAATAAATACAGAATGAAAGAATTTTCCGACGGGAAACATTTTATAATATTTGAATGTTATTAACTATTATTATTGCCCAGTCTTTAACGACACAAAAAAGGAAAACTTTGCTAACGCCCATGTCACTACGATTGTCTGATATGTTGTTAGGTCCCTTGAGAGTAGTTTAAACCCAAGTTTGCAACCCTGAGAACCAGATGCTACATATACAATTTAAAACTGGTTTAAAAGGTGCTCGAAAAACTGCGAAATTCTGGCACTTGACGAAAACAGAACGATGTTTTAAATACGTTTAGTCAGACTTAAGATCCATAAGCTGAAGGGCTTATATGCAATTTAAAACTAGTTTAAAAGGTGCTCGAAAAACTGCGAAATTCTGGCACTTGAATCAGTTTTTTTGAAAAATATACCTTAAGACTGCGTTTTAAGGGGTCATTGTTTAATATTTTTGTAAAGAAAACTAAATTGTCTACAATTTGAACTCAACCTAAATACTCTAGGTCTATTGATTGCGAAGATAAAGCTTGTCAAAGATGGGCAATTTTTTCCAAAAAGTCAAGCGTTATGAATGGGATAATTTACCAGCGACGCTCTGCTTCTCTCTGCTGCAGTGACATTTTGTTTGATGAATCAACTACCATCAAAGTGCCTCAAGCAAAACTGCTATCAAATGTATCTAACAAACGTCGACTGATCACCATGATGCGTACTGAATTTGAGAGTAATCGATATACATCAATCTCAAGAAGACGCCACTGCTGATATTGTGAAGATTGCTCTCTCCAAGAGCTCATCGTTCGATCAAGTTTTACCGTCGGGAAGGACGTCGATCTATTGGTCCTCCTTAACGGCTTAAGCTCTGGGGGCCAAGTCTGCTATTTTCAATGATTGGTCATTATGACGACCATACCAAGACAACGCCATGACCATTTGTGCCAATAGTTTGTAACCTCCTAAATTCATAATGGCGTGACAGTGGTCCATAGGGAAGTCAAAATAATATGAGCTTAGTATTGACATACGAGATTTCCAAATACAGACAATTTTTCCAATGGAGTATCAGTGAAACGTCATTGGAAATTCATAAAGACGCCTTTCAAATAGGAGATTAGCAAAACTGTCGAACTCTACAATTACGGTGCCAATGATCGGCCATTCGGGCAGAACTGCGTTAGCAGACTTGGCCCCCTGGACAGACGAACGTTTACTTCCAGAAAGGCTAATCAGGTGGATCAGAGTGCGTCCAATATCCAGCAAATTCATTTCACATATGGAGAAATGCATGTGTATTCTTTTATGATGAGTTTTCTCTAGCACTTTTAGTTCAACTGGTACGTGTCTTGGAAAATTAATAATTTACCCAATTGATAATTTTCCACTCTTTGGAAAAAAATGCCCATCATTGATTAGCTGTAGGTATCTTTGCAACCAATAGACCTAAAGTGCTTGGGTTGGGTTCAAATTGTAGCAAATTTAGTTTGCTTCACAAAATATGACACAAAAATACCTAAAAATGCGTACTTAAAAAAGTGAAACAAGTGCCAGAATTTTGCAGTTTTTCGAGCACCTTTTAAACTAGTTTTAAATTGTATATAAGCCCTTCAGCTTATGGATCTTAAGTCTGACTAAACGTATTTAAAACATCGTTCTGTTTTCGTCAATAGTTTGAAGATGACAAGTACGCAATGATGTTATTAATATGTTTAATTAATGCTAAAAGCATTTAGTGATTTGTGGTGCCAAAAAACCTCAATTTACATTAACTATTCTTCACCAGCTTTAATTAGAGCCTTCCACGAGAATTTATCCGAACGTTATTAAGTAACAAATCACAATTTATATTACCTACTAAATCCATTGTGCTATAAATACAAATTAAACAGGCTCACGTTTATAGGCTAGGACCTTTACGTCAGTATAATGCGCAATGACCCGTTAACAGCCACGGATTTACGCGCGTAACTAACTACGTGGTAAGAATTTTATTTATTTATTTATTAAAATTTTATGAACTAGTAAAAAATAAAATACTGTACAAAGACGGACTTAATGCCTGAGGCATTTTCTCCCAGTCAACCTTAGGGTGATACAGAGACAAAACATGACAGGTTCAACATACGGGATAGATAACTTGAAAATCAAAAATATGTTCGACTCATCACCGGGGGCCGATCGCGCTATTTCTCAACGTAATTACCGTTCGAACGGAACGTTTTTGGTTTTGGTTTAGTTTTGGTTTAGCTGATGTAAGAAACGGTATCGCGCAATTTTTTGTGAGAGTCGTGAGAGTATTGTTCGATCGATCGTTCCTCCAACGTAACTTCCAAAGTAAAGCTAAATCTTTTCCGTTGAAATGATTAGCGTGATACGAAATGTGTCTAATGTAACGTTTTTGGTTGTGGTTTAGTTTTGGTATTAACGTTCAAAATTAGCGCGATCGGCCCCCTGGAGACCTTCATGAAGGAGGAATTTTGGCCGAAGGGTGTCGTGTATCGGCGTTTTCGCGGAAGGTTACATGACACCTCGACTCAGCGCAATACGTCACCGACTCAACAACGTACTACTTATTTAATGTTTGTGTTTTAATATGTATGTATTAGTTTGTTGTTTTCTAAGAAATATTTATGTATTTTATCTATGAGCCTTAGTTGTCTGATAATAAAGCATTATTATTGTTATATTGAGTTCTTTATTTTTCTTCCCATTTGAGAGAGATTAACAACAACAACCTTACCCACGGGCAAGAGCCAAGTGTTATTATTATATCAAACTCAAACTCAAAGCATTTATTTCAATTAAACCATTCACAGGCACTTTTGAATTGTCAAAGACTTGGTCAGTTAGTCAGAAAGTGGAAGCTATTTGCCCATTCCAAAACGTAGATCTCTATGGAGAAGAACAGCCAAGAAACTCCAAGGACACTCTTTTAAATCAAGATATTACAAAGTCCTGGGTACATTATTCTTGTCGCTTCTATATGTGAGAACAATGTAAAAAACAAAAAAAAATATAGGTATTTAAAAAAACAATTCAAAATATAAGATTAAAAGATTACAAAATAAGCCCTGGCAGTTAAGAGATGACCAGCCTCCACTGACGGTGCCCGTTCACGAACATGACGCATGGATATCAATGGATATAATAATACAAAGATACATATAAATAAAATAAAAAGTGTCAGGAGAAATAACAATTGGTGGTTATGTGTTTTTAATATCGGAGTTTTAGGTGCTATTTTGTATTATTTATTTTGCTCTTAACATTCTTTACCACTTTCAAACTTCCTCTATTACCATTATTTTATGCCAAGGTACAAAACATTTATTCCTTAAGTTGTCAAAATTAGTTTTATAGAATACTAGCTTTTGCCCGCGGCTTCCCCCGAGTAGATGTCGGAAAATATCCCACGGAAACGCACTACCGGGATTAAAAGGAAACGAAGCGATCGCATACCTCATAGCCGAGGAAAGGTCATTGACTTCAAGCGCCGCGGCCGCCGCCGATTACCATAATTATTTAGTTACGCGTAATTTTGAATCTGATATATCTTTTAAAGCATTCATATATATGGTATAATGCCCAATTTAAATAACATATTTTATTGGATAAGGATTAATATAATACCGGTTAAAATAGCTTCGAAAATGCTTCGAAAATAACAATGAAAATTTATCAATTTCTGAAAGATAAAAATGATCATCCTTAGAAGATATAGCAATCGCTATAATATCAAATTATACACTTAAACCTTCCTCATGAATTGCTCCGTCTATTGGTGAAAACCGTTTGAAAATCCGTTCAGCAGTTTTTGAGTTTGTCGCGTTCAGACAGACAGACCTTTACATTGAGCTGTAATGACATTGCAACATTTTTGCAACCAGGTGGGGTGCATAACCTTTGTTTTAAAAGGCACGTGCTTAAAAAATTGGCAACATTTCAGTAGTGCAGTGTATCAGGCGGTTCACTTGCTAGATTTTTGTCCTACATAAACTAAAATGTCGCACACCGCCCGTTCACGTAAGTCCATTAAATTGAATGCCCCATTAAAAGTAACGCTGTCACTTTCTGAGACGTTTCGTTAGATAAAGACAGCATTAAGTTTGAAAGTCATAACTTTAAATTTTACTTGTTTTTATTAATTAATAGTACCTACAGCTCTTAACCTGTTTATATTTTATGTATCTGGCAAAATACCTACATCATTATTTAGATACAGTTGTTTTGCTAAGTAATGTTTGTATAATAACAAATGCTTCCTCTCTTACTTATTCTGCTGTGCTCGACAGGGTTCGATCTAATTATAAGTTTACCACCTAAGAATATCTACATGTGGAATTCAATTCTATTTTAACCGACTTCCAAAAAGGAGGAGGTTATATGTTCGGCTGTATGTTTGTTTTTTTTTTTTTTTATGTATGTTCACCAATTACTCCGTCAATTGTGAACCGATTTTGAAAATTCTTTTTTTGTTTGGAAGAATATGCTCCCGAGGTGGTCCCATTGCCACCAAATCAGAATCTGATGAGGGGATCCCATGGAAATCGAGGGAAATCCTCACATTTTATAGGCATACCTATAGCGATTTGAGTATTTTTTATAGTAACTCAAGCATTTGCACTCGAAAAGCACCATTTGGTAAAGTGGAACTGATGATGAAGACCACAGATGGCTACCGGAACTACTTAATAATAAGTATTTCACCGTTGTGATTCGATTAGGCACTTTAATATGATTGCTAAGCAATTTATGGTCGTCAAAATGCATATGGTGAAGTCACCATCGGTTCTACTGGTTCTTACCAGGAGAACTCCTCAACAATTAACGCCCCTGCATCGCGGAAAGCAATATTTTGTAAAAGGTGATGAGAATTTGACATTAGGCTATTGAAAATTAGATAAATTACAAACTAACCCACTAAAAAGTGAAACATAAAAAACTTTTTACAAAAAAAAAACAACCGACTTCCAACAAAAACACTACAAAGTGAAAAATAACTTTAATTTCGGAAGTCGGTGGCAAAAAACTAAAATACAGATCCAAAGACACACACTTTGTAGTGTTTTTTTTGGAAGTCGGTTGTTTTTTTTTGTAAAAAGTTTTTATTTGTAAATTTTGACGTTCAAAAGTGCCATCTATGTGCCTATTTGAAATAAATAATTTGATTTTTTTTTTTATAAAAGTATTGAGTATTGCATTAAATTGAATGGATTTACGTGCAACTAGCGGTCTGTTGCTTAAAAGTGCTAAAAACTACGTTGAGACACTCACCTGTCCATACGGATAATGGCGGTATGGCGAGCGCCCGTACCCCAAGTTGGCCAACATATCGGAGCTGAATCGATTGAACAGGCCGCCCCACGCGTGGGCCGCGCCCGCCACGCTCAGCACCAGCACTGCGGTCACAGCCATCGTGGTGCTGTGGGCAAGGAAGAGAAAGTTAGATGAGAGGGGAGAGATCTTGAAGTTGAGTAGGGCAGAGTAGTTTTTAATTGAACATTCCTCTAATCGTCCTATAGGATAAATGATACACTTTTACACGTCAATCATATTTTTAAAACTAGATGAGGTCGGCGTTTCCTATCTGACTACTCTGAGAAGAAAGGCCGAAACAAACTCAGAGGTCACAGTCTCTTTTAAAGTCCAGACATAATCTTGGTCAGATCATGTGAAGGCCATGTAGATTGGTGTCTGAAAATGGTCTTTTGAGTTTTTGGTCTATGAATCAACAACACGTATGATTTTTTTACGATAATTCCTTATTTATGCTTTAGATATTTTATTTTTATTTTTTTATTATTATAATCGCACGGTCACTTCAATAACGCCTAATCATTTTAAAGAGTGGTAGAGAATAACTACGATAATAATTATGGCCTGCCCCTCCAAAATTTGAAAGTATTTGTACGCATGTGAGCGTAATGAGACAGCCGTCAAACAAAAACAAATCACGGATTTGTTGTTCGACTAGTGGCGTCATTAATCGCTCATTATTATTAGTATGGGGCTGCACTGACGTACTCTATGAAAACGACAGGTGCGTTGTCTTGCGCGATCGGCTAGTCATGATTAGTTGACCAACAAATCTGGTAATAAGTGAGATATAGTCTTACAAACTCTTTCGTAAGGATGTGACTACACACTGTGAAACAGTAATTTGGAGGGGCGAGCCATGTCATCGTAGTATATATCTATCACGATTTAATTCTTAGACTTCATTCGGAATAACGTGATTCGGGACAGCGTTCATTCGGGATAGAGTGACTCGGGATAACGTTCATTCGGTATAAAGTGATTTGGGATTTCGAGTTTCGGTCTAACCTAACTTATTAACAGTCTTTAATTCTTCATCATATTTTCCGGCGCCATTTTATATTGGACGAATCAAAGGACGATTCTTGAAGTGAAAACTTTTTTGGGCGCGTTGAGCGAATTACTGGTAGTGGAAAAACTTATGGGTTCGCGTCACCGACATGCCCGCGCCGAGATGCTGTAGTTTTATTGAAGTGAAAACTTCTTTACGTGCGTTGAGTGATAAAAAAACTCAGCACTTGTACACGTTTTTAGTAAGACTTTGAATTTTTTGTTGTAAACAGTTGAATGTTGCGTTGAAAGCGCTTGAAAGCGCTGAGTGACGTCATCATTCATCATCATTTCAGCCGAAAGACGTCCACTGCTGGACATAGGCCTCCCCAAAGGGGGGTTTGCCATAATCGCCACGCTTGGCAGGCGGGTTGGCGATCGCAGTATGGTGTTAAAATGCATAGAGAACGCTCCTGCCCATTCTCTAGTAAGTCCCTTAGTCGCCTTTTAAGACACCCACGGGAAGAAATAGGGTAGTGCTATTCTTAACTGAGCGACGTAATTTAGTGCTATTGGAATTATTAAGTACTATTGATGAAGATCGAGGCTGTCGGCTCTTAGGATACCAGTGTATGGCACCAGAGCAATGTCCTTATACACAGGGAATCAAATGTTTCTCATACATCGTTTGGCCCCCGTTTTACCCCCTTCTTCTTTATAGGGTTTTTATCTCAAAAGGAAAAACGGAACCCTCACTCGTGTGTCTGTCTGCCCGTTTGTCACAGCCAATTTACTCCGAATCTACTGGACCGATTAAGTTGAATTTTGTTTTTATTTTAACGTATGAATTTTTGTGACCGAAACACGGACGTGTCACGTAAATAATTTAAATATATTACTTTTACTCTTCGGGGCAAATATGAAATTAAAAAAAAACCGTGTGACATATATAACAAATAAAAGGGCTAGTTCAGATATTTTTTTTTCATAATTTTTAAATAAACACCTTTAAAGTACCTAATTTAATAAAATTGACCATCCCTTCTTAAATCTGAAACTACTGAGTCTAAAATTAAAAAAAAAAATACAGAAAATTGTTCTTTACTTATAGATTACAGGAAAACCTATTAGAAGTCTATGGTCTTAAAATAATGTGGTAAATCTCTCAATATTGAGCGTACAAACTTACATTTGCAGTTGGAATATAAGAGGGAATATTTTTCAACCACAATGTTAAGTTTGTTCTTGGGATAAATTTATCCCAACTACGGAACCCTTCATTGTGCGTGTCGGAAGACACGCACTTGGCCGGTTTTTACGAGACCATCGACCTTCGTAAACAAAAGGAAAAGTTACGCCAGTACGCCAATAACCGACATAAAAGAGGAAAGTATCTTTATGAGTTGAACCGTTTTTTGGAAGGCAAAGGTTAAGTGACCTTTAAAAAAATTGCGTTCTGAAGGATTAAGTAGGCATCGCATTATGTAGCAAATTAGCAGTTGTAATTACGTTTATTTTAAGTTTCATATACTTATCTTTTTTTACTTTTTTTATTTAAAATTTAATGTTATTAAATTACTATTAATTTTTTTAATATATTTTTTAGAAATTTTACGTAATAATATTAATGGAGTAAGGAGAAATTTACAGTTAATTCGGTGCATTTTTGGTAGTTTTATGGTTTTATCGGGATTTGTATAAAGATATTCCATATATATTTCAAATTTCTGAGGTCACTATAAACTAAACAGCTATTTAAGAGATATTCAAGTTTTATATCTGAACAGACAGCTGTGCTGCTGGGGAGTTTGTTGCGGCACTTCTTCTTCCCAGCTAAAGCACTAGGAAGTGGTGAAGGGTGGGCGTTTTTGGGGGACTGTCTTATGTAATTTTTGACGTTCGAAAAGTGCTGATTATCAGCCTAGTTTGAATAAATAAGTTTTGATTTTTTTGATTTTCATTTTGATTATTATAAATATTTAATTTCGTTTGCTTATGTACTACAGTAGTTCAATCCACGAGCTCGAAAAAGTGCCGTGGCGCATTTTATGAAAACTTGCTTCGGAATTTTGGCTTTTTTTAGTTAGATAAGAAAACATTGGGAAAAGGGAGACCACTATTAACTAAACTAATAACCATTCTTCAACACTTAATAAGTAAAAGTTGCCGAAGTCTTTCAGTTTCTCAGAATAAGGACGCCAAAGCTGCCCATTTAACGCAAACACGGTCGAAATGTATTAGGCCTCATAACGGCTACCAGCAAAACGGTGTCATGTACCTGAGCCTACTGCCTATTCAGGGAGTCTACTCCGAACACAAATTCGAAGTATCGGCCGATTGTTCGGGCATTTCATGACTACAGCTAACTATGGCCGACTACGGCGAAACAAAAAAAAAACGACAGTCAAAGTCAAAAATGTGACTTGAAGTGGGGTAAGGACTCAAAGTCAAAAAAGGAAACTATGGAAGTTATAAAACGGCCGAACATTCGGCCGATAGTTCGGATTATCGCTTCGGAGTAGATCTCTGTTTATTTAATAAGCGCTACGATAAACGTAGTTAAATTATTCAGTAGTTTTTCCCCGCGGCTTCGGCCACATGGATATCAGAAAATATCTCACAGGAACGTAATATTCCGGGATTAAAAGTACCCTATGTGTTAATCCAGGTTATAAACTATCTGTGTGCCAAATTTCATCCGAATCAGTTTAGCCGTTTTTGCGCCAATCCGGACAAACAGACAAACGGACGCGGACTGAGGTTAACTGGTAGAAAATGCCTATGAAATTAAGTCCGCTTCCGTACATTTGTGTGCTTAAAGTATTAAATAAGTAAATAAATGGACAAAAATAAAAAATAAACCGGCCAAGTACGAGTCGGACTCGTGCACGAAGGGTTCCGTACCATTATCTATAAAAACGGCAAAAAAATCACGTTTGTTGTATGGGAGCCCCTTAAATATTTGTTTTATTTTAATTTAATTATTTATTTTTAAAGTGAATATATAACTAAGTATTCTGTGAATATTTCAAGCGTCTACCTGTTGCCGTTATCAAAATCGAGCAAAAACGACCAAAAAAATCACGTTTATTGTATGGGAGCCCCCTTAAGTAATTATTTTATTCTGTTTTTTAGTATTTGTTGTTATAGCGGCAACAGAAATACATCATCTGTGAAAATTTCAACTCTCTAACTATCACGGTTCATGAGATACAGCCAGACAGACAGCGGAGCCTTAGTGATCGGGTTCCCATTTTACCCTTTGGGTACGGAACCCTAAAAACTATATTTTCGGTATCAGACCCATACCTCGTAGCAACAACTTGTTTTTTTTAAAAAATTTCAACTTCGGTACAGTTTTGACTTTGTTACTATTTAATTTTATGTATAAGTGGATTTGATTCAACAAATAAATGTAATAAGGGTGATGAACACACGATTCACCCCATTTAGCTAGATTAAATTCAATTAAACGAATCCAATCAAATGGCTGTGTTCCAAGACCCAAATAATTTGGTTGATATTAATGACTCCAATCAAGAATAATAATTGGGATTCTAGTAATTGGAATATACATAATTCTCGGTTTGAGAAGGGGTGCTAATAAATAACAATCAAAGAGATGGGCGAATCTTCCTGTACCTAAAACTATCTTGGTATGTCCTAGATTACGTTAAATTCGCTTATTTTGGATAATCATAAACTGTATAAATACACTAAACATAATTTAAAAAAAACCGGCCATGTGCGTGTTGGACCACGCAGAATGAAGGATTCCGTAGTTGGGATGAATTTATCCCAAAAACAAACTTAACATTGTAGTTGAAAAACATGTTTTCCAACCAAACATCGATATACGTCACGGTTCCTCCAACTGCAAATTTAAGTTGGTCGACTATTACTCGTTAACTTGTAAAGCCTACTTAGCTGTGATAGTTTTCCTTTTAATTTCGTTATATATACTAACTGCCATGAATTTTTTCACATATCCAAAAACAACCATTTTGCTGGCACCCCGGGGGCGTAACACTTGACTCTAACAAAAATGAGCACTTTACAGCTTAATATTACGCAAACGGATCCCTGAATCGAAAAATGGGTTGCACATACACGTAATGTTTTTGAACGGCCTATCCAACAATACCATCTCCACTTTACGTGTAAGGGGGGTACCCTAAAAAGATATTTTTTTGTTGCACCTCTAGCGACTACCTATATCTTACCAGTTACTGGGTAACACGATACTCCTTGGTAAGACTGGTTGACAGACTTTCGGGCTTCTGACGGCCCGTAACAAATGTCAAAGATCTACAAATAACAGCCGGGAGCAACGGCTTAGCGTGCTTTCCAAGGCACGGGGGGGGGGGGGTCTTGGTATGTAAAGATGGTCACCCATCCAACGCGGCAAGCGTAGCTTCACCTGAGTTATTACTTATCCACAAGCCCCTCTACTAATAACGCTATAGTAGGATACTAAAAACACAATCTATGAAAAATCTCTGCTTATTTTACTTAAAATCATTAGTCAGTATTTTTACTGCCAAGATAAACCTATTGGGATGGAATACACAGACTCTGTTACAAAGGTCCACTCTTTAGAGGTTATTTTCTTTTATCTTTAGCTAATTATTTAAAATTTATTTTCAACTGTCTTCGAATTCAACCCACACCGAATTATTTCGCCTTCTCAGCCAATTCCCGAACCCTATTAATATTTTAACAAACACGACTTCCTAAAATGGCTCGTGTCCCGGGGTCTATTTAGCTAGATTTTAATAATTAAATGGGTTCATTTTCTTTAGTAAATGTTAGTTGAACCCTTAGGGGTTTTTCTAATTAAATTATCTATAGGAGACAGTTAATTGCACCTAAATAGAGATTTAAGTATTCATTTGGACCTTTTGTAAAGGTTGTAACTTACAAGTTTATTTTAGTAAAAATCTCTGCGAATGTATTGAAGCAATTTTATTTAGGGGTGAAAGTACGCGTGAAAAGATTTTGTCACCCCTTGGGGTTGATTTCATTTACTCTTCACATTTTAGTAAGATGTTTTCAAATGTTCTTATTTTGTTAACAAGCATAAAAGATTTGCTGGCGTGTAAAACATTATATTTATTTTTGTTTTTTATTTATTCTCAGTTCTTTTTATCATGGTCTGGCAATTTGAGTAATTTATGCGGCCTACCCAAGTATCCTTTCTTTGGTATTATTCGTTGAATCGTTGAGCTCCTTAAGTTCTTAGTTGAGCTGCACGATTACTGACAAATGCGTGCACTGACTGGGCAGGTCCACTCAATCTATGTGGTTCATAAGAACATTTCAGGCACAAATCTACATGTCTTCACATGATCTGACCAAGATCATTTCTGGACTTTAAAAGAGACTGTGACCTCTGAGTTTGTTTCAGCCTTTCTTCTCAGAGTAGTCAGATAGGAAACGCCAACCTCGTCTAGTTTTAAAATATGACTGACGTGTAAAAGTGTTTGTACAAACCTACTTACAGAAATAAAATCATTTATTCAAGAAAAAATATTCAAAATAAAAAAAAAAAACATAGTTTTGCCGTAGTCGGGTAAAATATGACCCTGCGGACGGCAAAATAACACTTTTTGAGATAATTAAAGCGAACTTAAAACCTCATCCATTACATTTTCTTTCGACAAAAGCTGCGTTTTTAAGCAATCTAAATGTTTAATTTAGATTGCTTAAAAACGACTGTCATCCTGAATTTCGACAGTTAATTATTTCGACACGGTCCCAATTTCGAAAAACAATACTTCGACTACTCGTTGCTTCGACAGAACATATATTATTATCATTAGTCCGACAGAATATACTTCGAAAAAACACAGCTTCGAAAAACACTACTTCGACAGAACACTTCTTCGATATGCACTTGTTTTTCACCGCATTTCAGAAATATATATATTGTCTGCTGTTTCTCACGGATTTGCTTGCATGCACCCGATAATTAGAAATAATTTGTATAAAATCACGCTTCAGATTTGAGCCAAACATATTTTCTCCACAAACCCCAAGAGACTAATCCAGCAGTATTTTACTAAAGTCTGTGTATCAAGTGTTAGTCCCTCACAATAGGACCCAAGGGAGCTTTTACAGGGAAGTTACAAATAGTTGGCACTTTATAATACATGATAGAACAATTTTATAGTGAGCCAATCAGGACCCTAATTGCGTAACACAGTTTTGAAGATATATAAGATTTTGAAGTATACTTATATTGCTAATCCATTGCTTCATATTTTCGAAAAAATTGTCTGCTCAACTACGTTAATAACGCAATCATTTATCACAGACAGACGGTGGAGCCTTAGTAATAGGGTTCCCGTTTTACCCTTTGGGTACGGAACCCTAAAAAGGCTCGCTTTGGTGCACTACTGTTCACAAAAATGTCAAATCTTTCTAAGAAAAGCGACACGAAGCTATTATCAAGAAGCGCCACATAGGCAAAGAAACCTCAGCCTTGCTACACGTATAACAATTTACAAACAGCTTGCCCAAAAACTACACTCTCTCAATTGACGAATTTGTCATCCAACCTACTGATTGATTGTATCACTATTCAAATTCTTCTTCCTCGTCTTGTAACC
Organism: Tiliacea citrago; assembly: GCA_963921375.1. Taxonomy (NCBI): domain Eukaryota; kingdom Metazoa; phylum Arthropoda; class Insecta; order Lepidoptera; family Noctuidae; genus Tiliacea; species Tiliacea citrago. The sequence continues at coordinate 12,008,890 of OY992807.1, read as the reverse complement.
GTTCACAATCCGCCATTTTGAATTTATGGAAGGCAACGCAAAGCGTTTACGGTTCTCAAAACATCAAAGCTTTACTTAAGAGGCGGTTAATTACAGAATTAAAAACACGTTATTATGTTGGGTTTCAATTAAAACGACAAGCAACAGGTGAAGCTGTTGAAAATAGACAGATTTTTGGCCTTTTGAGCGGGTATGTGTGAAGTTGAAAAGGATTATTCAGAGATTAATTATCTCTGTTTAGCCGTTTAATAATAATTTTTGGAATTAATTATCTGTAAAGTATTTCTTTAACAACATCATCATCATCACCCTAAAGACGTCCACTGCTGGACATAGGCCTCCCATAAAAGGGTTGCCATAATCGCCACGCTTGGCAGGCGGGTTGGCGATCGCAGTATGATGTTAAAATGCATAGAGAACGCTGCTGCCCATTTTCTAGTAAGTCCCTTAGTCGCCTTTTACGACACCCACGGGAAGAAATAGAATTATATTTAATTAAAATACTAATTAATTGAACTGCCATTTTTTTTGGCGTAAGTTTGTGCTCTTTGATCGTCTCTGTAAAATGCCTAAATGAGCGGTAAGAAAACCGGTCAAGTGCATGTTGGAGCACGCACAATGAAAAGTTCCGTAGTTGGGATTGATTTATCGTAACAAAAAACTTAACATTGTAGTTGAAAAATATGTTCCCTCATACATTCCAACTGCAAATGTAAGTTTGTTCGCACAATATTGAGTGATTTACCATGTGATTTTAAGACCATAGACTTATAGGTTTTCCTGTAACCTAAGTAAAGAACTATTTTCTGTATTTTTTTCGAATATTAAGGCTAAGCAGTTTCGGAGCTAAGGGGGGAATTCTCAATTTTCATCTATATTCTTAAATAATTTTGAAAGTATTTATATTCAAATGATAAAAAACAATTATGTTGAAATCCTTACAACAAGCCAATCATGTTATATGTCTCACGGTACAGTTTGCAATTTTTTTTTAAAATTCTAATATGACCCCAAAAGTGACCCCAATATTTAAAACTCATTTATTTACGTTAAACGTTCGTTTTTGGGTCACAGAAATGGATATGCGCGAGCGGGCGCCCGGCTCGATAACTACAGTCACAATACGTCATCACGCTCATAGACGCAATCGGGAAATGCAACTGTAGTCTTTACCTTATTATTTATTTTGTGTGCGGGTGCGCAGGACAGGGTGCAAGCGAGACAAAACACTTGATAGTCCCGTGTAACGAATGAAATAAATGTTTTAGGTAGGACCTACTTTATTTATCCATGGTGATGCCAGCGGATAAATTTTTGTGTTTTTTAATCATATTTATTCTTATATATTTGGTTGTATAGGCATTCTATTCTAAGTAGGTACTGTTTGTTTTATTTTATTTTGTTAGCTATTATGTACAACTCATTAAACCTGACTTGAGTTCCGTACGTATTTTTCGGGTGACCACTGAAAATCAGCGCTGTGCTGTGGGTCCCCCATAGCACAGCATCATGCTGAGTGCAAGCCTTCTTGTCACAGTCATGACGTGCAGCTGCCGACTATTTGTTTTACCAGTTTATGTTTCATATATCTTGCACGTGTTTCTGTGACAAATAAAATTATTTTTCTTTCTTTCTTCTTTCTTATATGCGTTCCAAATTTCCAGATCCAGTAGATTCAGAGCGAATTGGCAGTGACTGACGGACAGACAGACACACGAGTGATCCTATAAAGGATCCGTTTTTTCCTTTTGAGGTGTGGTACCCAAAAAAATACAGCCTATATTTTTAAATATTAATTAAACCAACTGATAAATATTGTAATTATGTCTATTATGAAAGTCAACAACAAACCATCATACAAAGATGTCTTAGTCAAAGTTGCGAACTCGTCGAAAAAAATTGCGTTCAACTGTTGGCAGCAAAATGCGCGCACTATAGAATAACACAATGACGTGGCGCGAGTGTAAGACGTAGGTGTCACGAACACCAGCATAACAAAGTAGGCGTTTATTTTAGTTCTTTGTCAGCGCGACATTCTATCTAGACATATAAATAGTCAAAGGCTTCATATTTAGAAATGGTTCCGCTTACCATTAGTTCAATTTCCAAAGATGCAATGTAATGTCTTCAAATGCAAATAAATTCAGGACCTCCACTCGTGCACACCTAACGACTCATTTCCAACTAACAGACAGCCCCCGGTAAAATATTATCTAGGTACTCAGCACAATCATGCGTACTGAAACCTTCAGGCCCCACCCTCTCGATGCAATATCGATCCGGCATCCGGGGCCTATTCAGCCTACGGTTATTGGCTCTTCGGTAAAGCAGGAAGGTACGACTCGTCAAAATAACGAAGAACCGACGGTAAAATATAGGAACTGGGCATCATCACGCGTAGATAGATAGATTTATTTATTTTCATAGAATGTAGGTAATTAATACAATTTGGTGTTACAATATTTTTGAATGCTTATACATTCTGCCATCTACCGTTTTTATTGCCATCAACCGGGCACAAATCCAGACTCCGGGCTGCTACTGTGAAATTCCAGATGGAAAAACCCAATAGAAACACTTTGTCCGACCTGGGAATCGAACCCAGGACCTCTTTACTTAGTACTCATCTGATAAGTCTGATTATGAAATCCCAACAAGAACCAGTAAAAATGGTGTGATAAAAATAACTCTGTAACACTTTTTGTGCAAGTTTATTCAAATTGATTAAGTATTTTTAGGGTTCCGTACCCAAAGGGTAAAACGGGAACCCTATTACTAAGGCTCCGCCGTCTGTCTGTCTTTCTGTCTGTCACCAGGTTGTATCTCATGAACCGTGAGAGCTAGACAGTTGAAATTTTCACAGATGATGTATTTTTGTTGCCGCTATAACAAAAAATACTAAAAAACAGAATAAAATAAATATTTAAGGGGGCTCCCATACAACAAATGTGATTTTTTTGCTCGTTTTTGCTCAATATTGATTACGGCAACAGGTAGACGTTTGAGATACTCACAAAAAATTTAGTTATATATTCACTTTAAAAATAAAACAAATATTTAATTTTTATTTCCCATACAACAAACGTGATTTTTATGCCATTTTTATAAATAATGGTACGGAACCCTTCGTGCGCGAGTTCGACTCGCACTTGGCCGGCTTTTTTGCTATTCTTACCGCCTGCCCAAAAAAGTTAATAATTTTTCCTTGAAACTTAAAATTACTTACCGAGACTTAAGATTACTTAAAGACAAAACAAAGACGATTCCAGTGATAACAATATGTTAATTATTGTGAATGTACGCAGATTATTTTAATTTATATTTTTTAATTATTGTTAAAACTAAAACCTTCAATTTATAATATTTTTTTAATTATATTAATTTCACGAGCATGAGTTTTTTTTCGTCCGTGACTGTACCGTTGAGAGATTAAAAAAAAATATATATATATTTTATTTACAGACTTCATAGGCCCACATTGTGTTAGTGTCTAAATCTAAATTATCTTATAAACTATGTTAGTTTAAATACTTAGAACAAAGGTGATAAATTGATAGGTAATTTATCGACCACAGATAGTTTCACCAAGCCCCGTGTAATACAATATGAAGCTTGATAAACCTACCCATGGTAGGCCCATCCAGCCTTTCAGCAAACACCCTGAAGATACTGTTGGTTCTTCTTCCCACTCTGCGTGTTCTCAACGCCACCTTCTGACGCATTATTGCAAAATAGTCGTCAGTGTGCGCATTAGCGAAAATACCTGGGGCCCAAGTCTGCTATTTTTATAAATTCAGTCATTCCAACACGATCCCATTGTCATGCCATTGTCATTTTGCTATTTAGTTCGTAATCTGGTAAATTCATAATGGTCGATCATTGGTCGGTCAATGTTCTCGTAATTTAATTGTGTTATTATAATGGCATTGTCGTATTGCCATTATTACAAAACCCATTATTAGAAATGTCATTAATTTGTCATTATGTGCGAGATTACCAATATATGCAATTTCTTTCAATGTAGCGTCAGTGGCCGACCATTGGAAAGTCATAATGACGCCATTATAATAGTAGATTACCAAACTTGTCAAAATCAACAATTATGAAATCAATGATCGACCATTCTGACACTATTGTAATAGCAGACTTGAGGCCCAGATGCACTACAATAGGGTGGTAGCCTCAACAGCACCCTAAAGGGCCCTATTGTTTTCGCAGGGCATTGTTTGATTTTTAGGCATGATTAGCCCTTTTTGGGAATGATTTATGGCAGGGGGAAAAGATGGAGGTATAAACGCATAGAGGAAGAAATGGGACTATACCACCTAACTTCTATCAATATTTATTGACACGTCTAAGCAATCAAAATCAATCTGCCTAGCCTTTTCCCAACTATGTTAGGGTCAGCTTCCAGTCTAACCAGATGCAGCTGATCACCAGTATTTTACATGGAGCATTGAAAAGTCTTTGTATTATGCTAAAATCGAAATAAAACATTTCCCTTTATATCAATTTATAGATTTATCAACTCTCCTCAGTAAATCTTAAGATTTACAGGTAAGTCTTGATATTAATTAAGCACACAATTTACAAGAATACCTTCTGATTATGTTCATTACCTATATATTATAGGTAATGAATATTCAGGCAAGTAGGAGATTATTAATAAGTATAGTGCTCTGTTTATTCTTAGCACTAATTAAGCTTAGCATGTATAATATTAAATGAATGAACACGTACTGTCTAGTAATTGGTGCTTTAATTTATTAGGATTTCGTACCTCAAAAGGAACAACGGAACCATTATAGGATTAGTCGTGTGTCTGTCACAGCCAATTTGCTCCGAATCTACAGGACCGATTAAGTTGAAATTTGGTACACACATGAATTTCTGTAACCCAAACCAAACACTGACGTGTCATCATCTGCCTAGCCTTTTTCCCAACTATGTTGGGGTCGGCTTCCAGTCTAACCGGATGCAGCTGAATACCAGTATTTTACATGGAGCGACTACCTATCTGACCTCCACAACCCAGTTACTGGGTAACACGATATCCCTTGGTAAGACTGGTTGTCAGACTTTTGGGGTTCTGACGACCCGTAACAACTGCCAAAGATCTACAAATGACAGCCGGGACCAACGGCTTAACGTGCTTTCCGAGGCACGGAGGAATCTTGGTATGAAAAGATGGTCACCCTACCACCCATCCACGGACCAACCGCGGCAAGCGTAGCTTAACCTGAACGATCGACCTGTGCGGCAGTTATTATTTAGCCACAAGCTCCTCGGTTTATTTTTTTTTTTACTCCGACGTATAACGTGGATAAATGAATTTTGTATGAACGCACAGATGGCAACCTAGAAAAAAAAAAGAAGCAAAATGTACTGTCTGATATATCAAATGAAAGGGCTTGTGTTGTAAGGATTACAGATATAATTAGTAATTTTAAAATAATTCGTTTTAAAGTTATAATAAAAAAAAATGAAAATTGACCATTACCTCATCTCCGAAACTAAAGAACCTAACATAAAAAAAAAATACAGAAATTAGTTCATTACTTACAGATTACAGGAAAACCTATAGGAAATCTATGGTCCTAAAATAACATGGTAAATCTCTCAATATTTTGCGTACAAACTTACATTTGAAATTGGAATCTATGGGAGAACATGTTTCTCAACTACAATGTTAAGTTTGTTCTTGGGTTAAATTCATCCCAACTACGGAACCCTTCATTGTGCGAGGTCCGACACGCATTTGGCCGGTTTTATTGAGAGCGAGGCAACGTCGCATTTCTAGAGGGTTTTCGTGATTAGGATGAGGATGCGGATTAGGATGAGGGTTGTCTGTTTGTCTGTCTGTCAGTCTGTCAAGTCCCTTTTTCTCAGGAACACGTGGAGGTATCAAGTTGAAATTAATATCAAATACGTAGGTCTATGGTCCCTTGGAGTTCAAAAAAAATCAAGCTTCTAATTCATCGCAATAAAATAATACGGTGACGTATACGACATATTTTGATACTCGCAAATAAATCAAAACCTATACGGTACTTCCCGTTGACTTAGAATCATGTAATTTGGCAAGAAGCAAGGTCTTACAGCACAAGTAAAGGAAAAAGTCTGAAAAATGTTAATTTGTAGTTTTATCACATAAAAAAGTATTTTTGTGCGATTACAAACTTACATTTACAGTTGGAAAATTGGCCGTGGCATAAATCGATGTATGGGAGAACATGTTTTTCAACTAAAATGTTAAGTTTGTTGTTGGAATAAATTCATCCCAACTACGGAACCCTACATTGTGCGTGGTCCGACACGCACTTGCCCTTTTTTTTATACAAAAAATATCTAGGACTAGCTTCTGCCCGCGACTTCATTCGCTATCTTTATCGATCGATGTAGGCCTAATAGACATTAGCTTTGTAAACTCTCTTCTATTTTGTTAAGTACTTGGTACTTGTTGACGGGCCTACACTGTCCTCCCATACCTATTAACACTGTAACTTGGAAACATTGTTAAAGCCCACTTTTTTTTTAAAAGAGTAACCGTGGAGTTTCTTGCCGGCTCTTCTCCATAGGAAACGACCAATTGGAACCGTGCACCTAGCTTCTGACGTTTCATAAGTGCCCATGTAGGTTTATGTGAAATAAAAATTTTTGATTTTGATTTTGATACTTCCATGACACATATATCTACAATATTCTCTAATATATAAAAAACAATGTTTGTTTGTTCGTAGTATATGCGCTGCCGTACCGTTAATCCGATTGAGATAAAACTTTTTCAACTTAATGCTTGCACTTACGGGAAGGTTCTGCTAGAGAATGGGCGGCAGCATTCTCTATGCATTTAACACCATACTGCGATCGCCAACCCGCCTGCCAAGCGTGGCGATTATGGCAAACCTCCTCCTCCTTTTGGGGGAGGCCTATGTCCAGCAGTGGACGTCTTTCGGCTGAAATGATGATGATGAAGGTCTCACAGCGCAATTAAAGTAAAAAGTCTGAAATTGTTTATTTGTAGTTTTATCACATAAAAAAAATATAAAATCGTAAAATAAAAAAAACATAAGAATGTTTAAATAATTCAATGAGTTAGTATAAAAAGTTGTGTTCAGTTTTACGCGCGAAAATAATAATTTTACGTGTTTTCAGCACAGAGCAAAAACTCTCTGTGTGAAGTACGAAATCTCTATTTTTATTTTTAGAAGTACTAAATCTCATTTTTTTTTAAAACGAACGTATTTTAAATACTAACACAGTTTTTTTAAATAATCTTGGAAGTGATTTCAGAAGCAATTAAATCATATTCAATAACTTACCGGAACGTAATAATTTTATAAAAGTTATTTTCAATTTTTTTTGTGACACAAAGGTCAAAGGTATTTTTTTGCACAAAACAAATAATTAATAAACATTCACGGAACAAAATTACTTTTGTCAAGAATCCAATAATAATACGCGACCGCAAAACATGTAAACTAATCTTTTAAAAACAACATGGCGATATAAAAAAAAAAATCTTTTCTAACCCGACATTCTTAATTCAAAACTTTATCCCCGCAACAAAATACGAAAATGAAACCAAACTTATTAATCAAAATTCGAAATTCAAATCCCTAAAAAAACAAAAACAAATGCAGCTAAAGAACTCCATTCACGGTTAAAGCTCCCCATTACAACCTTTAAATAAAATTGTAACAAATCAAAGCAGAAATAGGAAGAGTGGTACTCACCGATGCATGACTGCTGTCTTCGGCGTTCCGTGGAGAACTGGCGATCCATACCAGGCTTCCCACTGCGCATGATGGGGAGGGTATAGGGTGCGGCCAGGTGGGCGTGTAAGGCAGTGCGATTTACAGGATGTTGGCTAAATAGGGCCGACTTTTTTGTCGCGAGTATTATCATTTTATTAAGAGTTTTCCCAACCATCTTCTACCCAGCTTATTTTTAAAGACCGCCATATTATCACGCTATGAGGAAGCGGTCAATCTTCATAGAAGTAGGATTTTTGCTACAAAGGGCTCCTTTTTGGAAAACAATCAAAAATATTCCGAAATCATCACAAACTGAGACATTCGCACTTTTAGCGAGACCGAGCTACGCCGTAGTACATGTAAGCTACGCCGTAGCTGGGCACGTAGCGAATAAAGACGCAACGGATTCAACAGTTTTCAAAAATGGAGTTTGAAAAAAAAAAGAAATATAATGAGTGATATTTTTTATATGATAAACTTTAAATTCTTTAAAAAAACTGCTTTACTAATTACAGATATTTTGTTCCCCAATGTCATGATTACATGAAAAAAACATTAAATGGAACAAGTCTAACTTAGAGAGATTTATTAATGACTAGCTAAGACCCGCGGGTTCTCCCGCGTAATTCTCGATCCCGGGATAAAACCTGACCTATGTCTTAATCCAGGGTGTCAGCTACCTCCATACAATTTTTTATCAAAATTGGTACAGCCGTTTGAGCGTGAAGAAGTAACAAACATACACACACACACACTCACAAACTTTCGCCTTTATAATTTGAGTGTGATTATAATTCTATAAATACATTTCTGTTAAAGTCGCGAATCTTATTTTGATCAAGCTACAATCGACACTGACCTGCAAATAGCAAAAAACGTAAGAAAATATGAATTTCATCCACCTTATCTGATTTTTTCCGACAAGGCTTTGATGAACGATATTTGTATGGTAGGAACTGAGTCGCAAAATCGCATCACGAAATTCTCCTGTGTGACAGATTCATTGCTTATCAGTAATGGAGGCACGAAAATATATCTGACGTCAGTTAGATGAGCGTCAACACATGCTTCAAGTCTTTTATGTAACGGGGTGAGTAGAGATTTAGATTAGAATAGTAGGTAGTTATTTTTGATGAATGAAAACATTTGTATGTAATTACTTTAGTAAGTACGGTGCTTTTGTACTCAAGTGTGTCTACTAACAATCGACATTAATTTTTGATGGACATATGGACATAACATTTTTCTTTTCTCTTCCTGTGGGAGTGGTTTCATGAAAAGGGACGGAAGTGTGTAACAGGAAGTGACAGCTTGAGCATGGAATAAATAAGTACTTTTTAATAGTATGGTATTAGTAAGTACTTTTTAATAGCATGGAATCAGTAAGTACTTTATAATAGCATGGAATTAGTAAGAACTTTATGTAATTAGTAAGTACTTTATAATAGCATGCAATTAGTGTACTCATGGAATTAGTAAGTACTATACAGCGTGTTACAGAAAGGGTATATACATATCAAAGTCACGGATTCTTTTGGTGATAACAAATTACATGGCAACATTTTTTTAGTAATACCTACATAATTATAAAGTTAAGAAACATTTAACTAATAAAAATCGAATGTTTCCAATTGAATTCTACACATGGCTAGACCAAGTCAGCTGATCGGACCACGTTTTAATCCATTCGTTTGATCCCGTCGCCAATTGTGCCGCCCGAGCCGCCGCGTGTCGTTGCGGCGACGTGTCGCAGAGCTGTGGCAGGTGTGTGTGTGTACTAGGTGCACAGACACAGATAATAGATAATGACCCTCGTAGTGTGGTGACACGTTTGTAATGATTTAAATTTAATAAACTATAGAAATAAAAAAAATATCAAACAATTTCAAAGTTATTGAGCTAAAATTTTGTACAGAGCTTCTGAACCAGTAGTTTAGTAGTAGTTTCCATAACACGCTGTATAATAGCATGGAATTAGTAAGTACTTTATAATAGCATGAAATAAGTAAACTCATGGAATTAGTAAGTACTATAATATAGTACTTACTAATTCCATGAGTATACTTATTTTAATTATATTATAATAGGATGGAATTAGTACGTACTTATAATAGCATGGAATTAGTATACTCATGGAATTAATAAGTACTGGATTGTAAGGGTCGAATTTCGACCAGTGGGCGACCACTAGTAATGAATAATTATTCGAATAAATATTTCAGTATTTAGTTTTTTAAATTTTGAGGTTAATTTCTGTCGCTGCTCAGCTGCTTATTACCAAGGTGAGATGTCAGATGTTACACATATGCGACTAACGCTCGTTCGTTTTTTTTTACCTTATGTTTTCGCAAATCTGATGATATGGCTGCAAAGGGAGTGACTACCGAGATGACGACTAATAGAGAAGTATGGAAGAAAGGGGAAGAAGGGGCAAATATATTGGGGGCAACAGAATGATGATTGATAATATTGTCACTCAAAAATCTATTTAAATAAAAAAAACATGAAAAAAGTGAAAAATATCTTTAATTTCGGAAGTCGGTGTCTTTGGTTTTGTATTTTTTTTTGCCACCGACTTCCGAAATCAAACTTATTTTTCATTTTGTTGTGTTTTTTGGGCCTGTAGCTAAGTATAACACCCCCACGGGTCGATTGATCAGGTTAAGCTAAGCCCACGGTTGGTACGTGGATGGGTGACCATCTTGACATATCAGGACCCCTTGGTGCCTTTTGTATTTTTATTATTCTAGATATGAATGAATTAAGTTGGGTTTTCTTTTCTTTCAGCTTTAATTTCGATGCAATTAATAATTGTACTCTCAAAAGTTTATGGCACTAGCAAATAATTCGGTAATAGACTGCGATGGATGTAATCACAGAGGACCAAAGTTTATTTATTTATTTATTCAATACGTCATACATTTGTTTTAACAGGTACACGGGTCCGGGTAAAGCACGAGTTATACAGTGGACAACATACTAAGTGTCACCCTCTGAAACTCCACCAAAGAGCAAGAAAATATATCCTTAACGAGAGACACTATTAAGTATTTTTACTGCACGAATCACTGGTGCAAACTTTAATAAGTTTATACGGGTTGCTGGAACTTTACAAAGTCCCTCCCTCGGTGCCAACCGTAACTTCCTGTCTGGAACGAGCAATCCCAACGATTTCAACATTTATGGATTATTCAGTATCCCACGAAAAACCATAAAAACATATTTTACAAGAGCGAGGTTGCGCCTTACTTCCAACTTATTATACCCAACTATCCCTATAACAAAGAGAGTTGGACCCTTAAGTGGGTAGACACCAAACTGCTTCCAGTACAGGGTGTCAGGTAAATTTGTTCTGCATCTTTTCCAACATCTGAGAATACTTCACTTCATAAGGAAGTTGTCAACATAGCTCACAGAATAAACAAGCTGAAGTGGCATTCGGCCGGCCATATTAGCCGTAGAACCGATGACCGTTGGTTGACGTGTTCTTGATTGGAGACCGCGAATCGGCAAACGTACGGTAGGACGCCCTCAGGCTAGGCGGAGCGACGGTTTTTGCAGGGTGGCTGGTCGCAGCTCTTTAATAATAATAATTTATTTTCTTATAAGCCTAATACAAAAGGAGGGAAAAGGGGTTAATAATGAATTACTTAAGTAACTTACATCCTTATAGTAATTAGACTAAGTACATGCTCGATTTTGTGAAACTCCTGACACCCAAACTAGGACGTGTCCTTCCCACGTCTGAGACTAGACGAGAGTTGCCGAGAATCGAGCTGATTGGCGTGCAATTGGACAGGGTTATATTCAACAGTAAGAATTGACTGAGGGACTTGCTAGAGAATGGGCAGCAGCGTACTCTATGCATTTTAACACCATACTGCGATCGCCAACCCGCCTGCCAAGCGTGGCGATTTTGGCTACCCCTCCTTTTCGGGTGGCCTATGTCTAATGGTGGCCCTACACCATCCTTCCTATCGTCCAATCGGCATGACGCTGCAGGCTTGATCCAATCTGCAGTTCGTCTATAAACACCACACACGATCAGTTTAAATTGTCCAATCGGCAGCGACGTTCAGTTGAAGCCATGGCGTTACCGGTGACAGACGACGATGTTTTAGCCGTTTTGGGCATTTTACTCGTGAAAATTAAACAAAAAAAAGAAAAGATCGAGCTGGTGTAAACAGTGGTTAATGAAACGACAACGGTTTACATTTTATATGTATTTATTGCATATTTTTTTTTACATTTTATGTTTTTTTACGACGTCTATCACCGACAAAAATAAAGAAAAGAAAGAAGAAAGAAAGAAAATACATTTATTTAGCACACAATTTAATATATAGCAGATAAAAAAAAAAAGTATAATAAAAAATCAAACAAGTACAAAAGTGTAAAATACGGTGTAAGAAAGCAAAAAAAAAAACATTTTTTTTTTATATCTTGAACTGACGGTCTAATTGGCATGATCCAATCGCCATGATCAAGCCAAAAGAATCTAAATTCGATTGTGCCGTCAAGTTTAACTGTCATGCCAATCCATTCCCACATACGGTTAGTTCTAACTGATCCAATCAGTAGCGTCATGCCGATTGGACGATGGGAGGGATGGTGTCTTTCGGCTGAAATGATTGCTGATGATATTCAACAGTAGATAAGAAAAGATTCATTTATTTATATAAACATGGTGTATACACACAAGAGCATGCAAGATTATAATAAACTACAATAAAGTCCAATCATGTTTAGCCATAACATATTGGCGTATAAATATTTTAGTCACATTAAATATAAAAATAAATTAACCAAAATGATATGTCATTTATTTTATTTCTTAAATTTTGCTTATTTTTATCTCATTTAATGCTGCACCGGCTGACGTCATCACGTCAACGCCGGCTGTCGCTGAAAGCCAGCGCTGGGGCTCTGCCTCGCATAGGGTCGCAGCGTTATGCTGAGCGATGGCCGTTTTGCGTGAATGAGACGCATATTTTTCCTCAACTTGTTCTTTCGTGTTTGTGTTTTTATTTATTTGCGTTATGTTTACTGCGAATAAACGTATTTTGTTTCTTTTTTTTCTTTATATTTATTGGTGAAAATAACGCATAAGGACCAAAACGCGAAACAACCAACACGCTAAATGATCAATACGCAAAATGAGCAATCTCAATTACTCATATTGACCAATATTCTTATTACGCATAATAATTGTGAATATAAAGTAAACAGTTTATTGAAGTTCAAATCACGATTAATGACCATCATTTTTATGGAACTGATTATAATATGATTCATCATTTTGAACTGGGTGAAATAGATTAGGTTATTAGAACTGTGATCAGGCACGGCGGACTCGGGGACGTCCGCCGCCCCCTATCACACTGGACCCGAGGTGGCGGCGCGTTGTGTTCCACGCGCGCCTCTTTCAGACTTAAGGTGGCCCGCAGAGGCGGGCCGGCACTAGCCGGGGATTACGGAAGTAATAACAGATCCCAATCTCCCCGGCGCAAGTGTGGGAAGGGAACACTGGGGTGGTTTATAGTCAATAAGAATCTGACAGACCCCTCCGCCCGCCCCAGGGCGGAGGACATCCATGAGGATTTTCCACACCTGCAACAAAAATAAAAAGGTTAGAACTGTGACCAACCGCGCGTGAGCCGAGTGAGCGAAGCGAGCGGTGCCCTGGCAGCGGCCGGCGAACGCTACGTCCAAGTTGCTCGCTGATTTTATTTCACCATTTTCTAATTATCCAAATTTATTTTAGTAGGCCAGTAGATTCGTTACAGTTTTGTGTTGAGTAAAGAAGTCTTCAAGAGGGGGCTGAAGAGGAAAAGTAAGTTAGTATTAGATCTATCTGAAACCTAAGACATGTTATAAAAAAGAGACTATTTTATTATTTTTCTAAGGGTGTAGTTGGTCATTTAGCATATTGGTCATTTCGCGTGTTGGTCATTTAGCGATTGGTCATTTCGCGTATTTATGACGGTAACCATCATTGGTCACAATGCGAATTAGTCAATTTGCGTCATAATCCTTATATCCTTACATGTGTGAGTACTATGTACTTACTATAAAGCTACTATTTACTGGGTACGTCTTTCATTGACTTGAATGTGCTCTGGCGGCTGAGAGCATGTCATGCTCACTGTAATGTCTCGCTGATGGTGGCGGGTGTGTTAGATCATTTAGCTCCCTTCAAAATGGTTGAGCTGAATGGTGCTAATAGATGCGTCATGTTCGTGAACGGGCGCCATCAGTAGGGACTGGTCATCTCTTAGCGGCCTTGGCTTATTTTAATTTTAGAATTGTTTTTTTTTATTCTTTTTATTACTGACGCTTTTCACGTTTTGCATCGTTCTCACATGTATAATTTCAACACAAATGATGTAACCAATATTTTGTAACCAAATGTCAATTTAAAAGAGTGTCCGTGAAGTTTCTTGCCCGTTCTTCTCCATGGGTACCTACCTACTAAGCTTTGGAATAGGTAACTAGCTTCATCTTTCATCTTTATGACTGACCGACCCCTTGACAATTCAAAAGTGCCTGTAATTGGTATATTTGAAATAAATGCTTTGAGTTTGAGTTTGATATAAATGAGATCATTATGAACTCTCTCTGTATAACTTGGCTCCTGTAACACAGGTTTTTTACCTAGCGCAGGAGCTGGCCTTTACTTTGTTTGTACACATTTTTATGCCAATAAAGAATTTTATTTATATTTTTCTGTATTAAGTATCGAAACTAGTTTTGTACACAAAAATATTTTAAGGTTGAATGGATATCACTCACGTTATACCACGTGATACGCAGTAATGATTATCTATTTGAAAATTCACATGCAAATGACGTCAGAGTTATTTCAGTATAGTTGTTGTATTACACAAGCATAGCAATCTAAACCTTAAGGAAATTAAGATAAAGTCATATATTGCACGCTCGTGTGTTGCAATGGTTATCTATGTAGATTTAAACTGGTTGTGACATACTGTGACGTTGGACTTAAGTTATGTATACATTTTGCTGATTGATTTTGTTTCTACACGAGCCGTGCGTCCAATGATATTCCCTATTGGGAAAAATTACGACACGAATGGTACAGACTTTCGTCCTCAACGTCGTTACCAATTTTACTGCTTAATATAATCTGTCTGCGTAAGAGCATTATTCCGTTTACATCAAAAAATATTCAAACACGTTAATAAAAAATCCACCAACCCGCACTGTGCCCGATTGGTCGATTAAGAGTCTATACTACCTCAGCGCCACCTCACTCTTGTGGCAGGGAGAAGACTCCAAGGCACCGATAGTTTAGTTTATTTCATTTTACGGTGAAAATAATGGTAATTCAAAAAAAATAACATAAGAACTGTTTTATAGTTAGTTCAGTTAATATGCAGTTTCAGTATCTAATTTGAAGTAAGTTTTTTTTTTTTGGTTATTGTTCGGTTTGGAGGTAACTTTGGATTTTTTTTTAATAGAGAAAATTTTATGGAATCGTGTTTTTGTCAAACATAGTACTTAATATAAATCTTCAAATTTACTATATATTTATTTCAAAATTAATGTTGCAGTATATTCGACATAACGGAGGATCATGCATTTGAGGTAGTATCGGCTATTAACTCCCGCTAATTTTCATAGAGAGGAGGTCGTGTCCCAGCAGTGGCAACATTATAGGCTGAATGTTTAGGTTAATAAAAAATAAAACACGAAAAGTAAACAACAACAACAATTTATTTAAATAAAACTCTCAAACTAAACTACAACAATAGACTCAACAACGCTTGGACAACCATCACGACCAGCTGCAGTAACCCTGGCAACAACGCGCCACCGATTCCCGTCAACAACTCATCAGTCAAATCTGTTATAGACGATATTAGAGTTGTCAACAACCCTTGAAGGTTGACCACATTCGCTGGCGGAGTATTAGGGTTAGCTCCAACCGCATACTCTGGCAATGATCGTAGGAAGTTTACAATAGCGAGGGCTTGTGAATACAGTTTTAACAAGGAAGTCTCCAAAGCCGATAAGTCTACGGGTATCATGCAGCTGATATTTGAAGGTAGGGTGTCGAATATTGAGAGCAAGGAGAGAAGGAGGTTGTATACGTTGTTTAGGAGTGGTAGGAGGATGTTGACGAGGGGATAGACCGCTGGGAGTTGCACGCTGGTTGCTGATACGGGTTGCTGTAACAATGAACACAGAAGGGTTAATATTGTTTGTATTTTACAGAGGATATTAATTAATTCTTTTTTTTTTTTTTTTCTCTTTGGCTTCGCACGGTTTGTGCATTTAGCCAGTGTCATGTAAAATTAGGTAACAAGTACAAAGTTATTTAAATAATTATGAAACGAACTCCACTCAATGCATGATAAAGATGATTGATGATATCCCGCCCCGCTCCCCTTGAGTTTAAGTAAAGACGCGGCACTTTACTGAAACCTCGCGCGGACTTCTTGAGAGAACTTAAAGTGATGTTGCACTGTTTTGTTTCATTTGCCTACATTAATGCTGGTTCACGAACACTTAATGGTTAATAATCCACCAGTATTACACATTAATATTCGGCTAAACACAAATTTTAGAAAATAAAACAAAACTGCTAACATGACGCTTCACTTTCCCGCCAAGAAGTCCTAATTAATTCTTATTAATTAGAGTTGTGAGTTCCAAAAACTTGAAAAGCCTCTTTTGTCTATTGGTATAAACTGCATACAAATTTGGGATTAGTTAGATACTCTTTTTCAATGACAGTACTAACTGTGGTGACAGTATTAAGGAAATTGGTGCCGTGGAGGTAATATTCATTTACTCGTTCAATTTAATAATTTCTCTATGAAAAGACATATTATTTTGAGGCACTTGCGTGTCAAATGATTTATCACTTCTACGTACGAGTCAATACAGATCAAGATTAGATATTTAGATAATAGTTTATTATAATTAAACATCTTTGTATAAGTACACAATAGAAGTGAATGCCGAATTAATTTCTCAAGTTTTCTACTTCTATATTTGACTAGGTTTTATAAAGTATGTGTATGTTTTCTCTTACCGTAGCAAAAACTGCTGCAACACATAGAAAAACTAAACTAATCCTTGACATTGTTGAAAAGAAATGTTACACCTTCCATAAAATTATATTTACAATGTTTATTTCTAGTAAAAAACAGTTTTATATACTTAAAAGTTACTTCATATATTTCTTATGTAAACATGATAATGGGCGGTAATCTTTTATCGTTTATAATTTCACAAAATAGTTGCTTAATTATAATAATCAAAGAAAGGATTTTTGCGTAACAAATTTTCTAGTACCGACACAAAACATCATGTTTCTGTACAGAAACTGTCTCTGTGTTGGCAAACAGCCGGCTAACGCTTTATTTCATGGAAAGTTGTAACCCATTCATAAACTGTGCGACTGTGAATGTAACCGTTGGCATCTTTCCAGGAGTGAAAGTCCTCATGGAATGGAAAGGAATTTCTCAAAAGCTCTGCCTGGATTCTGGATTTAAGGTCCGCAGCTGCAGCCCGTGATATTAAAATTTTCTTACATTTTTTTGCAATTTGCAGGACATTGTCAGGTTGTATCTTGATCAAAATATGATTCGCGATTATAACAGATATGTATTTACAGAAATATAATCATTAGAACCATTAATACATCTCTCTAAGTTAGATTTGTTCCCCAATGTCATTATTTCATGAAAAAGTCATTCAATGGAACAAATCTAACTTAGAGAGATGTGTTAATGTTTATATTGATTATAATTCTATAAATACTTGGGACTTGAATCGTCATAACTGTTTGAATCGTCGTAAATGTGCGTGTACTATAACATTTACCGATGCCTTCGGGTATTGTATGCGTGATGTAATGTTTACACATTCTGATAATAACAATTACAAGATTATGATTATTACCGCTTCTAGAGTTGAGTGTCCTTAAAAGTAATTTACTGAAAGTAACCAAATGTATTTTTGATGACAGGCAATTTGCCGAGTAAATGGATTAAACAAGAAACGAAACGGTTTATTCTGTGAATAGGATATCGGGATTACTATTAGGTACACGTCATAAAAACTAGTAGTTCTGCGAACAACAGACCTCGTAAACGCATTTTTTTTTGTGTTTCTTCTATGATTTGACAGCAACTGATGACCAAAAAAACATGACAACATATAATAAGTCAAATTCAAATTTACAAAACCATAAAAATTATGAGTAAAAATGGATAGGCTAGTTGGAAAAAATAACTAATAGGTTCTAATTGGCAGAGGTAACACTGCAGCCTTTTTTTTTCTCTTTTTAGGTGGGAAATTATCAAATAACTTCTCCCGCTCTGGGCGGAGCGAGAGGACGTGTCAGACTTTTACTGACTAAAACCCACCCGTGTTCATTCATTTGCCTGTGTGCCAGGGCCACGATATCCCTTTCGGACAAACTCGCAACCCTGGCAGATTTTGTGATGAGAAGGTAGGTTCCAGGTGCTCCATTAATCCCTATCTTACTTAGTCAAAGAGCCGATTCCACTGGTAGAAATATAAAAGTGAGCCATTTACTGCATTTTGAGTAGCTAGTCTGCTCATTACGCCGAAGATCCTCATCAAATCTTCACCAAATTTCTATGAGACCAATTTAAAGTTACTACCTTTCAAAAATATAAAATAAAAATCATCGTAATCAGATCTCATAAGGCGGAGATATCCAGCAGTTTTTTGCCCCTTTTTGTTGAAAGCACCAATCAAAAATCCCCGATGACAAAAAAATTCAATAAAGTCGTAGTATATCAAGTTTTGTCATCGGTTGTAAAATACGACCTGCAAATTTTGCGACTTGAAGCAGAGACGCTTCGCCCGCTCGGTCAAAAACTAAGCTAGATGGAGTCGAAATTTCCCATCTGACAACCTCTGAGAAGAAATGCCGAAAAAAGCTTAGGGTTTAAAGTCTCTTTTATAGTCCAGGCATAATCTTGGTCAGATCAAAGTCAAAGTCAAACCATTTATTTCAAATAGGCACATAAGAGGCACTTTTGAACGTGAAAATTTACAAAAAAAATAGAATTGATCCTAGTTGCCCCTTCCAAAAGGTAGTTTCGTATGGAGAAGAAGGGGCAAGAAACTCCACCGGTACTCTTTTTAAAAATGTTTTACAATATTTTGTTTGCGTACATTAATTATAAGATTATATGTGAAGACGATGCACCTAGAATAAAATTACTATACCATAACAGGTAAAAAGAATTAAAATTTATTAAGATCATGTGAGAACCATGTAGATTAGTGTTTGAAATGGTCTTTTGAGGAAAGAACCACACAGATTTGAGTGGACCTGTCCAGGCAGTGTCTAGATAGAATCAATCAATCATTTATTTTATTAAACATAGGTAAGGTTACAGATAGTATATTGTCTAAAATATGTGCACTATGTTTTGCCAATAAATGGCGTACAAAATTAACATAATATACAAGAAATTACAATTAAGGTGGCATGCCATCAATAGATTCAATAAAAAAAAAAAAAAAATATGTCAGTTGATAAACAGGTCATTACAATTTGAGATAAACAAACACATTCACACATAATCAATAAATAAAATCATAAGTGTTTAATTAGCAAGTCGGATTCTTCATATCTCTGTTTATCAGTAGTAAACTCAGTGATGGAGTAGTAACATCTATCTAAAAGAAATTTAAACAAAGACCTCTTAAAGGATCCCAGACACTCTTTATTTCTAATAGCTGCTGGTATACTATTATATATTTTTGGGGCCATACCTAGCACACTTTTGCCGAAAAATGCAGTTTTATGAGACGTAACATGAATGGTATTCTGATAACGGCGAGAGCGCAGTTTTTCAAATAAATGCAGGTTACAGCGAACAAACGCTCCCATTTCATATATGTACATAGACGGTAGAGTGAGCAAACTAAGTTCCTTAAACAATGGTTTACAACTATCCATCGATTGTAATTTGGTAAACGATCGCAAGCATTTCTTTTGAGCTTTAAACGCAATATCTCTGTCAGTGGAGTTTCCCCAGTAAATAATTCCGTACCTAATGTCAGAAGCCACATAAGCATTATAAGCAACTTTTACTGTAATGCGGTTAACAGTTTTGGATAATTTGTTCAGAGCATACGCAAACTGACTAAGCTTCTTTGACAGAGCGTCAATGTGATGTTTCCAAGTCAGATGACTATCTATGTAAAGGCCCAGAAATTTTGTGATGTCACTTTCAGAGATTGCTACGTTATCATATTTTATATTCAGTTTTGGTTTATTTGTTCTTTGATTAAATGTCATTATTTTAGTTTTGTTAAGATTTATTTTTAGGTTATTACTAACTAACCAATTTATTATATTTTCGAGATCGTCATTTATGTCATTTTCAAGAATATTAATGTCATCACTAGAGAATAAAATAGTGCTGTCATCAGCAAATAAGACCATCTGGTGCTTACTAACCTTAGCCATATCATTTATGTAAATGTTAAATAATAGAGGGCCAAGAATGCTACCTTGGGGAACACCATAAGTAGTTTTCCTAGGACGTGACATGTATGTTCTTTCAACTTTCGAGCTCACACATAGCCTATCAAGCGCTGTGATTTGAGTGCGATTAGAGAGATAGGATTGTAATAGGTTTAATGCAGTTCCTCTAATCCCATAACGCTCCAATTTGTTTAGCAGTATATAATGATCTACATGGTCAAATGCTTTAGACATATCCATAAACAAGGCCGCCACCGGAGTTCTAGCATCAACACTAGAAACAATTTTACTGATCACATCATAAATCGCCATATTAATGGATTTACCCTTCCTGAATCCAAACTGTTCTTTGACTATGACATCATGCTTTTCAAAAAACGACGAAAGGCTATTGTATATAACCTTTTCTATAATTTTGGAAAAAATAGGAATAAGAGCTATCGGTCTATAATTAGTAATTACCCATGATACTTTTATCATCTTTTTTATGGATTGGTTTAATAACAGTAATTTTTAATTTGTCAGGGAAATGGCCATATTCAATGCAAAGATTGATGATATAACTCATAGCAGGTCCTACCAGTATTAATGGCGCTACATGTTTGACCACTTTTGTAATAGACCTTATATCATTGCTATGGGTATGACTAGAAAGAATCATAGTCTGCTTAGCCTTTTCCCAACTATGTTGCGGTTGGCTTCCAGATTAACCGCATGCAGCCTGGTATTTTACATGAAGTGACTGCCTATCTGTCCTCCACAATCCAGTTACTGGGTAACACGATACGCCTTGGTAAAACTCGTTGTCTGACTTTCAGACTTCTGAAGACCTGTAACAGTCAAAGATCTACAAATGACGGGTACACTACATAAATACGAAAAACTTTATTCCGACAGTCACAAATACGAATTCCTAACGTTTATAATTACTACGAGTATTCTCGAAATACCGAGTTTCAATAGATATTAGATCGAATAATCGAAAGTACCGATTAATTAGAATTCCGAAATAAAAACGCCTTTGTAAACCTGAATAGCAAGACAAATAAATTAATAATTGCTATTGTCCCCTAACCTTTTTTTTGCCGGGGTGGAAAATCCTCATGGATTTGTTCCGTCCTGGGGTGGGCGGTGGGGTCTGTCAGACTTACTGACTAAAAACCACTCCAGTGTTCCCTTCCCACACTTGCACCGGGGATCTTGGGAGCTAGTATTACTTCCGTGATCCCCGGCTAGTGCCGTCAAGTCTGCGGGGGGGGCGTGAGGTGTTAGACCCCCCCGCGACGTCTGAAAGGGGCGCGCGTGGAACACTACGCGCCGCAACCTCGGGTCCGCCGTCCCTGGACCCATTTAGGGGGGCCGGAAGAGGGCATTATCTGCCCTCTGCCGACAACCAGTGCACCAGCTGTGGGCTGGGTGAGCGGAGGAGATCTCCCGCTCCCTTTCCGCAGCCTCCTTCTGCGACACGACTGTTTCGCAGAAGGATACCACCACGTCCCAGGACTCCTCGGTGCCAGCCATCGACTTGACCACGGCCGGGAGCGACAGGTCACTGCCTAATCCTGAGATGAGGGCACGGCGAAGCTCCTCCCAAGCGGCATACTCTGCCAGCGTATGGCGCGCTGTGTTCTCCCAGCAGTCGACGCAATGGTCACACCGGGCGTCCGGCTCCCTGTTTATGCGACACAGGTACTTCCCGAAGCAATCATGCCCCGAGAGTACCTGCGTCACCCGAAACGACAGGGAGCCGTGCCTCCTCCCGAGCCAGGGCTCCAGTACCGGCCGGACCGCCTCGATGGTGGTGAGGCCGGCGGTAGGGCGTGAAAGCCCTTTCCGCCATTCCGCCACCAGGGCTGCGCGAAGCTGTGACCGACGCAACTCCACATGTCGCTGCATCAGCCACTCGCCCCGTGGCCTCGCTTCCTCGCACCACCGATACAGTGACGCGAGTACCTGGTCACCTAACCTTTTTTTTTTTGTTGCCGGGGTGGAAAATCCTCATGGATTTCCTCCAGCCTGGGGTGGACGGAGGGGTCTGTCAGACTCTTACTGACTAACCACACTTGCACTGGGGGTCTTGGGAGCTAGTATTACTTCCGTGATCCCCGGCTAGTGCCGGCCCGCTTCTGCGGGCCACCTCAAGTCTGCGGGGTGGGGGGTAGACCCCCCCCGCGACGTCTGAAAGGGGCGCGCGTGGAATAGTACGCGCCGCCACCTCAGGTCCAGTGCGGTAGAGGGCTGCGGACGTCCCCGAGTCCGCCGTCCCTGGACCCATTTAGGGGGGCCGGAAGAGGGCATTGTCTGCCCTCTGCCGACGCCCAGTGCGCCTGCTGCGGGCTGGGTGAGCGGACGAGTTCTCCCGCTCCCTTTCCGCAGCCTCCTTCTGCGACACGACTGTTTCGCAGAAGGACACCACCACGTCCCAGGACTACTCGCTTCCGGCCATCGACTCGACCACGGCCGGCAGCGACAGGTCACTGCGTACTCCTGAAACCTCGTCACCTAACCTTTTCTAATACTCAATCCTCAGTTGGTCCAGTACAGGTTTTTGATCTTTATAGGAAACAGGATCCAATAACATGATCCATGATCCATAATGATGAAAAATAATTATTAATACACAAATAGTAATAACTTAGTAGACGTTTTTAAATTACATTAAACGTTACTTATAGATTATGGATTTTTTA
This sequence comes from Tiliacea citrago, assembly GCA_963921375.1. NCBI lineage: Eukaryota > Metazoa > Arthropoda > Insecta > Lepidoptera > Noctuidae > Tiliacea > Tiliacea citrago. The sequence goes on along the minus strand of OY992807.1, from coordinate 11,985,938 downwards.
TGCGTAACTGAATATTATACTAATTGGACCAAAATCAGAATCCTAATTTTAGCAGTTTAATCGAAGTATTGAAAATCGGAATTACGTTTTTCGGACCGAGAACCCATCGAGCATTTGATTCTTCGAACGTATGAAAATCGGAAAACAAACAAATCGCATTTACGACTTTTGGTAAAATAAATTTCGTGATTTTTTTAATAATATACATTATAATTCTTAGGTATTATGAAATTCGGACTTTTGAAAATCGGATCATGAAATTCGAAATAAAATATTTTGGATTATGCTGGGTGTGCCCACAAATGACACAATATTGTATTGTACTTAGATAAGTGACCTACATAATTGAACTTGAACTTGGTCCGTGTTCAAAAATGATGAGTTTGTACTAAATTATATTTATTGTTAATTTGCTGAGTAAGGATTTGAAACAATGGCGCGGTGCAATGTGTAGTTTTGCGCAAAGTAATGTCATAATATTATAATAATAATGATATTTTTTGCAAATGGCGTCATAATGTCATTGTGATTTGAAACTTATGTTGTAGACTCATAGATAAATAGTTGACAATGCAATGAAGCGATAACCACACCTCAGGCAACGATGGAGATATTGAAACACTTATTGAAAATCAGCGCTGTTGACGATAAGTTCTTCCGAAATCACAGCATTTTGATGAGTAACGACCTGTTCTTGCACAGGTGCGACACACGGCTTTTCTTACTTGTAATTGTTGTTTGTTACAAAAGTAGATCATTTCCACTCGGCAATCGGTATTTTGTTAGTTTTGTTTGTTTGTTTGTTTGTCATTTACCAATACCGCAATCGCAACTCGTAATGTTTATATTTTTGCTGTATGGCAAGCAAACCCGGTGTCGACTATTCTGCCAATGTCTAAAGTGAGTTGAGAAAACAAGTGTGCATGAAAATAAATTAAAAAAACAATTAGAAGTTAAAAAAAAAAAAAAACTAATAAAACTCTTCGATTGATACAGTTGAACACAATGTAGATCTTGTATCTCATACATCATACATTTTTATTTCTGTATAATATTTACGTCATAGTCTTAAAATATGATTGTAATTGGCTACTTCGTATTAGTGTGTGTTTTTGTCAATTTTTATTTTTGTAAAGTGTGTGTTTTGTTTGTGCAGAATAAACAATTTTTCTTTCTTTTCTATTTCCGGGCCGTGTGATCTCCTGTTTTGGCCATTTGAACTGGCCGATTAGAGTCGAGAGAGATCAGAGACCAGAGGGTTATTTGAAATCTCGCGTTTACCACAAACCTTGCAAGTCTTGAAAGCCGACGTTGAAGAAGAAATCACCAATTTGGAGCCAGATGTTTTGCGAGCAACAATTCAAAATTCCGTAAAAGGAGTATAAATGTGCATCAACTCAGGGGGTGGTCATTTTATCGATATATTTTTTTCAACTTTTAATCGAATTTTACACCTTTACGTAAACTTTCCGTGAAAACACACCCCTTTTTTTTCATTTTCAACAAAATGCAGCCAATTCACAACACGACTTACTTTTTCAAATTCATTTTTTTTATTTCAGAATCCATATAATGTTAATGGTAGTATAACTTAGCCTAATGTCAGTATTAAATTAGTAATAAATAACCAATTATTTGGATAAGTGTGTATGAACACCTACCCACCTTCGTAAGAGGGGAGAGTCCCACTTTTGCGTCACATTGTACTTACCTACTTTTTTAAGTGTGTTTGTTTTGGTCACAAGAAATTGATCGAATTTGACGTTAATCTATGTTTTATTTTATTAGAATAACTAGTCCACTTCCAATGGATGGAAGGAGGATTTTGGAATACCGCAAGGTAGCATTTTGGGCCCTACGTTATTTTTAATCTATATAAATGAACTGTGCAGTCTGCCACTCCAAAATCACACTAATATTATAAAGGCGAAAGTTTGTGAGTGTGTGTTTGTTTGTTACTTCTTCTCGACCAATTTTGATAAATGTTATATAAATTTTGTATGGAGGTAGCTGACACCCTGGATTAAGACAGGCTACTTTTTATCCCGATACTCCCACGGCATCGAGACTTACGCGGGTGAAACTGCGGGGCGCAGCTAGTGGTATCATAATGTCGTATGTGGATGACACCGCTCTATTGTTCTCAGCTAAATCTAGAGTTGAGGTCTTTGAACATGCTCAGAATGGCTTTAACATTGTTTCTGATTGGCTCCATAATAATATCCTAACATTAAATTTAGAAAAAACAAAACACATTTTGTTTACAATAAGAAATACTAACATACCGCTTACTAATCTAAACATTTACGCACATAACTGTTGCACGTGCTGACACTGCATGTTCTGGTCCCACTTTAGCTAAAGCTGACCATCTGAAATATCTAGGTGTCACTATTGACTCCAACCTAAATTTCCACAAACTAAAGTGCGAAAAAGAAAAGAATTTACGGAACCTATCCGACTGTAAATTAATTAAAGAGGTTTATTTAGCTTTGTGTCAATCCATTCTTACCTATTGCATAACTTCCTGGGGTGGTACTGCAAAAACAATTTTACTCCCCCTAGAGCGCGCTCAAAGAACAGTTCTAAAGGTTGCTACCTTTCGCTCTTTTAGATTTCCTACGCACCAGCTTTACATAGCATGTAATGTGCTAACAGTACGGCAATTATTCATTCTAAGCATAGTTCTACACCAGCACACTGCAGTTCCGTTGGACCCAGTACCTTCCGACAAGAGAAGGAAGGACTTGATTTGTATAAAGACTCAAATTAAACATGCGTTTGCTAATCGATTTTATGTATTTTTAGGACTTTTTCTGTATAAAATAGGCTTAACAAGGTACTAAGCCTCTATCGTGTAAGCTATAAAAAATGTAGTACAATGTTATCAGAATATTTAGCGTTACTCAAATATACAGACACAGAAAAACTTCTAGAAATTTAATCATGATGTTAATTAGGGTTCCGTACCAAAATGGTAAAAAGGAGCCCTTATGGTGAGACTAAGTCTGTCTGTCTGTCACAGCAGATATCTCAAGAACTACTAATGCTATCAACTTGAAATTAAGAATGGTTTTAGATGACGTTTGGCCAACTATTTTGCAAACAAGAAAGAAATTTAAAAAAATATATCTTTTTTGGAAAAGGGACTGAAAAAAAAAAAAATTTAATCTTAAAAATTTGAAGTCGGGCTACTAGGGCATGTGGGGTATCATATGAAGGAGCGCTGTTTGCAAATTCTCAAACATTTTTTTTTGGCATCATAGTTTTCAAGATTTGATAAAAAAAAACCGCCCCCCCCCTTATCTCCGAAGTTTGCATAGAGAGAAATCTGATATTATTCTATGTGATAGAAATTTATGTAAAGATTACAGGAAAAATAAAACGATGTCTCTAAATAGCACAGTTTTTCAGAAATCATCAACATCATAATATACGTATGGAACCCTCGGTGCGCGAGTCCGACTCGCTCTTGACCGGTTTTATATTTATATCACTTTTCCTTTAAAAAAAAATTGTCCCAATGTAACTGAAATGTAAATTGATAGCCTGAAACACAGGTTTAAATAAACCTAGATCAGGCGGGTCGCTACCTAACATTCTAATTCCAAACCATCATTACTTGCACCTGTAATTAAAAATATTTTAGCTTTAGTTTGTTGTTTAGTAGCTGTTTGTGTATGTGAGTTTAAATGTTTGTAAACGCACCCACGATACAGGAGAAATTCCTAGTGTGGGGCAAAGTTAAAAAAAAAAAAAAAAAAGTTTAATATTAGGCACTATTATTGTATAGGATATTTATACTACTATTGGCTAAATGTACGCCTTTTTGTAAACGTTTTTATTAAATAAATTATTATTATAATGGGTGTTATTAAATTTGGGTACTGTCAGGGAAACTTGTTGTTAATTAATAATTATATCATCATTTATTTCAAATTCATCCTACGATTACATGTCATCCATATTAAATGTTAGTACAATTGCGAGCATACAACCTGGGGCCCAAGTCTGCTATTTTTATAAATTCAGTCATTCCAACACGATCCCATTGTCATGCCATTGTCATTTTGCTAAAAGTTCGTAATCTGGTAAATTCATAATGGTCGATCATTTTCTTTGCAATTTCTTTCAACGTAGTGTCAGTTGCCGACCATTGGAAAGTCATAATGACGCCATTATAATAGTAGATTACCAAACTTGTCAAAATCAACAATTATGAAATCAATGATCGACCATTCTGACACTATTGTAATAGCAGACTTGAGGCCCTGCTGTTAGTAATAATTCATAACAATTAATAGACATATAATAATAATAATAATTTAATAATAAGCTGGCAACACCAACGTCAACAGACGTCTCCAAACATCGTTTAATTTTCATATATATTTTAACATTTTTTAATCATTTGTACTCAATATTATAGTTTATAATAATTATGTGCTTTAAAAAAAAACCTGAAAGAAGCTGAAAACCTATATTAAACCCAAAAAAAAGCACCTAGACATAAATACCGACTAAAAGATGACATCTCAAAATAATTAAAATTTTAATGAGATGTTGTCGAGATCAGCCGCACGAAGAGCACGCCCACCACCTCCGGACTCTTCACTCAGCTCCGCCTCGCCGACGCCGGTACTCAGCCCCGTTGTGACTACACCGCCCGCGGTAGTTGCGTCGAGCTCGAGTGACGACTATTTCTCTCCGGCCACGACGCCACCACCTGCTCGTCGACGGGGAGGATGCCGGCTGCCGGACGGTTTAGGACCTCGAGACCCACTGGCCTCTGATAGGGTCCCAGCTCCTGGCGGAAGTGTGCAGCGCATGAGATGGACACGAACCATCAATGAGAACGTCATGCGCTCATACTATGGGGCTACAGAGGGGGAAACAATCTGACCGCGTACCGTGTTCGGATGCTCTCTCTTTTTCAGGTACTTGAGCCGACTGTCAACGTTTCGACACAACGACTGTCGGATCAGGTGCAAGTCATCCAGCGTAATCATATGTTGGATGATACTGTACTTGATCGCCTGCGAAGTGAAATGCAGAGTGGCCATGTCATCGCTCCCATGTCGCAGACTGTTGTAGTACCACCGCAGTCCAACACAACCCAAGTTGACGAGGGGAATGATGACAGGGCTACAAACGTATGTACCCAGTGCAATGAGCAATTGAGGAGTGCTTTGGAGGGTGCGATTCGGGAATATCGGTTTATGTCACCCGAGCTTAGACACCACGCTTACCTCGTTTGCCCATGCATAACAAAAATAGGGCGCTGGTGGCAGCTCTGGATTCGCAGTTGTCAAACTATTTTGATCCGAGACCGAGACCGAGATCGTTTAGCTAAAAAAGTTATCAGCTACAAAGACAGATTAGGGTACTACAAAATGGTCTCAATTGCAGACAAACGAAAAACGGCAGACCTGATACTACTGCACAAAGTATTCAATGTAGTCATAGACTTTAGCAAACTACTAGGCAAACTGCAGATGAACGGATCATCTCGTCTGCCACGGAAAACCAGCTACAATTTATTTTACGTCTCAGGATCTAAAACTAATCTGGGACATTTCGCCGCCCTCCCAAGACTCTGAAGGCAATACTACAAAAATAATTTAACCAAGTATGTTATTATGTTTCTTCCTTCCAATAGTTAACAAATGTGTAAGAATTTTATAATTATACCAAACAATTGTAATATGAATGCTCAATCTTGACATGTTAATTTTATTTTATTTCTCAAATTTCGTCATTAACTTTCTCTATTAATATCCTGTTTAAACCTAGTTATATGTGGAAGCTGTGGTATCCTGTAATTGGAGCAGCACACGTACAAGAACCGTTTTAGGGTTCCGTACCCAAAGGGTAAAACGGGAACCCTATTACTAAGGCTCCGCCGTCTGTCTTCACAGATGATGTATTTCTGTTGCCGCTATAACAAAAAATACTAAAAACAGAATAAAAAAATATTTAAGGGGGCTCCCATACAACAAACGTGATTTTTTTGCTCGTTTTTGCTCGATATTGATAATAGCAATAGGTAGGTAGACGCTTGAAATATTCACAGAATATTTAGGTATATATTCACTTTAAAAATAAATAATTAAATTAAAATAAAACAAATATTTAAGGGGGGCTCCCATACAACAAACGTGATTTTTTTGCCATTTTTATAGATAATGGTACGGGACCCTTCGTGCGCGAGTCCGACTCGCACTTGGCCGGTTTTGATTATTGTGATTTATATTGTATGTGTTTCCTTTGTTAGAGATCCTAAATAAATAAATAAATAAGTAATTTATCATTATCCCCTAGGTATTTGTCTTCAGCATAATCCAAGGATTCCCGGAGAAACGACTCAACGATCATTTTTCATCGGGAACACACGTAGGTAAGTTGTTCGCTGAATTTTTTTTTGTAACTTAACATCACGTAGATATTCTCTGAAGGGATCGGCAGAAGTGTTTACTTTACACCTACATTTACGTTACTAATTAAAATAGAATCTTGTGATTGCTATTAACTGGGCAAAGATCCATCCTCCTGACTGTTACTGAGATATTATTCCTGATAGAAAAACCCAATAGTAACACTTTGCCCGACCTGAGAATCAAACCCAGAACCATGCATCACAGAGACGCTTCGACTGACATGGGAATCAAACCCAAGGCCTCAGTGGCAATGATATTACAAGTAAAAAGACGTCCATTCGCCAGAGAAGAAGTTTGCGCGCTTTTTTCTCCCTTCTCAACTCTCCCAGCCCTCCTTCTTATCTTATGTCTCACTTCCAGTATCTATGTTCTTCACACGCTAAGAATCTGCGTTCTTCCAACAATCTTCTTCTACTCTGTCCTTCTCATACTTCTGACTTTGTTCATTCTTCCTTTCATATTCAGGCCATTCTTCTCTGGAATGCGCTTCCTCTTGATATCAGGACGGCCACCAGTCGGTATGCATTTAAGCGGAAATTTCAGAGTTATTTACAAAACAAATAGCGTAGAGTCATCTCAATTACCTCTTTTCCTTGAATTTGTATGTATATTTATATATATATTTAATGTAGGGATATAAATATTATAGTAAATAATTATGTATGTATGTGTATTATAAGTTTATAACCTATTTATGTACTTGTGCACCCGTTTTATAATTTAATATTTTTTAATTTTATTATTTTCTCTCAATCAGAGCACCCGCCATCTTATCTCTTCACCACCCTTGGTTGACTGGTAGAGAATGCCTAAGGCATTAAGTCCGCCTTTATACCTAATTGTGTGCGAGAAGTTTAAATAAATAAAGACGTAGATATTTATTTATTTATTTTCTTCGTACATCTAAATACATACATATTATATGCACATTACATATATTACCTACTCCACATTCGATCTTCAAAAACGGCACAATGTCACTATTAGTTGACACGTGGAAGTAGGACGGCGTGTCGTAATTATCGGGAGCGAAAAAGAGACAAGACGAAGAAAATGTGGCTAAGTAGCCAAGTTTTGACGTGACACTTGCGGAGCGTGTATAACCCAAGATACCTCTTTAACCGACTTCCAAAAATGAGGAGGTTATATGTTCGGCTGTATGTTTGTTTTTGCCACCAAATCAGAATCTGATGAGGGGATCCCATGGAAATCGAAAAGTGAAAAATAAAAATCTTTTTACAAAAAAAAAAAACAACCGACTTCCAAAAAAAACACTACAGAGTGAAAAATAACTTTAATTTCGGAAGTCGGTGGCAAATAACTAAAATACAGATCCAAAGACACCGACTTCCGAAATTAAAGTTATTTTTCACTTTGTAGTGTTTTTTTTCTGGAAGTCGGTTGTTTTTTTTGTAAAATGTTTTTTTTTTTACTTACAAATATCATTACTCAGCTGTCATGCTTGTGATCACTCGACCAACAAATCATGACATAGCATAATTATCAATACACATCATCAAATGCAAACTGATATAATTACTAAACGAATTATGTAAACTAATTGCACATAAATTTAATAAAGATAACAGGAGTATTTATAAAGACTAACCTCGGAAACTATAGACAAATATAATTTATATCTAGGTTTAGTGTTGACGTTAAACATGCGTCCCTCTGTGGTTGTCTTTGGATTGTCTGTGGCTGTGCTGGTTAGTATACCTCCTTTTAATTTAGTTGTAGGGGCTTTTTAAGCTTGGAAACTCCGTTAATAATCTCCTTTATTTATCTTATGAATGATTTTATATTTTATCCGTGAAATAAAATTGAAATCTGAACTGACGTCAAAAAATTCAAAATTTATTCGCAGGCAGAGACTTGTACAATCAGTTAAAGTTTGGTCGAATTAACCATTAGTGATTTAGAATTCCCACTCCCTTAGAATATTCAATAAGGCAGGCCGTTGTGGGCCTGTTTGCTACCTAGAGACAAAATATCCATCACCGTTCTTAGCAGTAGAAATGGAGATCGTAAAACGTGCTTGAAAAACATGTTCTCTCATTCATTCCAATTGTAAATATATCTAGGTTTGTACTTATGCACAATGTTGAGAGATTTACCATGTTATTTTAAGACCACAGACTTCATATAGGATTTCCTGTAAACCATAAGTATTGAACTTATAATTCCGTGTGGTGCCGAACGTAACGAATAGCACCATACTAATTCTTCCCGTGGGTGTCGTAAAAGGCGACTAAGGGCAGCAGCGTTCTCTATGCATTTTAACACCATACTGCGATTGCCAACCAGCCTGCCAAGCGTGGTGATTATGCCTACCCTCCGCTTTTGGGGGAGGCCTATGTCCAGCTGTGGACGTATTTCGGCTTAAATGATGATGAAATTATTGCTGTATTTAAAATAAAAATAAAACTAATTCGGTCCAGTAGATTCGGAGCAAATCGGCTGTGACAGACAGACAGACACACAAGTGATCCTATAAGGGTTCAGTTTTTACCTTTTGAGGTACGGAACCCTAAAAACACAGACTATTTATGTTTCTAATAAAGTGCTCGTGCTCTGCATTCGATCTGAATCTGAAAAATGGCGGTCCGATTGCGCAAAAGATCCGAATTTCATTCGTGCGAATTGAGAACAATTAGTTCGGACTGTCATTTCTCGGATTAATATTTCGGTTGCAATGTGAAAACCGTCGCCCATTTGGAAATGTGTGCCACCATTACTAACGCATTGCTTTTGTTTTCCAGATCGGCCAAACTCAAGCAATGATTCCAGCATATTCAGTCTCCGCTCTTCGGTTAGCTTTTGACGAAATCTCCACCGTTCTACCAATAGCCAATCAACTCGCTTGTCTCCTGTTACCATTTTTGATAAACCTTATCAACAATTTGAACAATTTATCCAACATTGTCCAGAATTTGACACCAGCATTGTTGCCATACTTTGGTTGTACGTTACCTTTACTGTATGCCACATTGACGGATCTTGCATCTGTGTTATTCTTGTACATAAGTGTTTTAATCTCTCTATTTAGATCCAATGTTTTAGCAGCCCCTGGTTTGTTGTTGGGATTAGTTGCTGAAATTCTGAATTTAGTGCTCAATTTGTTGAGTGGTTTGACAGATGGGACTGGCTTGTTAAGCAGTCTGATCAAACTGATTACTAGTATTGTTGTTGAGTTGGAGAAGTTGTTGGTTTAGTTATTTTTAGTTGTTATGTAAATAAATGTTTTGAAAATTATGCGTATTTTTTCTGCTTGCACTTTGTTATTCCTAATGATACTTTGTGTAGCCCGAACTAGACATGCTTCACTGTGTTTCTCTAACCTCGCAATTTTAGCATGTCGTAGGTTTCTCAAATATTTTTAAAGATCTCAATAAATTGGGTTCCCACCTATGAAATTGGCGTTTTTTTTCTCACAAATAGAGAACCTCATCACTTCTATGACTTAAAATATTCATCAATTGCTTGGTATTATATCGAATACTGACCATCATAGACAACTACCAGTAGTAAAAAACCTTATTACTTGTAGTTTTCTAAACATAAAAAATACCTTAAAAATGACTCCTCATTTTTTTTTGCAGGAATTACCACTATTTGTTATAGCTTAGCCAAAAGCGCATGCGCTAGCGCTTAATCTAAGTGGCATATCGTTATCTTAGTTTTGAAACATTAGATCATAAAAGTTTTAAAACATTAGTGTTCATGGTTGTTATTATAAATTAAGAAAATGTTAGTATGAAAAATGCAACTTCTTTAAAATTCGTCATACAAAACGCTGATTTCATAGGTGGAGACCTATTATTAACTGTTCCCGGTATGTACATATTTGAATGCTGTAAATTTGTTAAAATGCACTCCGGATTGTTTCAACGTGTTGGAGACACTGTTACATTTAACACAAGATATCCTGATAGGCTTATTATTCCTCCAATGAAAAGCCACTTAAATCACAGAAGTTGCTTTTCAATGGTTATAAGGATATAATTGTATAATACATTACCAAAACCATATAGGGAACTAAGTGCTATTCAAATGGCTTATTTATAGAAAAATCATTATATTCTGTGAATGAGTATCTAAACCTTAAAGATTTACACCGACATTTAACTATAATAATTTAACAAATGTTTGACATTTCTATTGTTAATATATTATCTAGGATTTATGTTACAATTTGATTATCATTGATTTATTTATATTTGGATCAATTATTATGTAATCAATTATTTTGCATGCTAGTTTCAACGAATTGTTTTAGAAACTTAAAAAAACGACTATCTGTTATGTATACTACAATTCTTGCAAATAAATTTCATTTAATTTCAAAATGTTTTAAATGTTATCTGTTGATAAATCTCATTACAAGTGATATCATCATCAAATCAGTAGGACCTATTGTCGCGCCAGTGTTATCTGATATAATAAATGCTTGTATACACAATGGAGTTTTTCCAGAAGCTCTAAAAATATCGATTATCAAGCCACTACACAAAAAAGATGATAAAACAAAAATGTGCAATTATAGACCTGTAGCGTTAATTCCTATATTTTCTAAAATTCTTGAGAAAGTAATTTATATTAGACTCAACAATTATTTTGAAAAAAAAACATTTTTTTTTGTGAGGAACAAATGGGATTCAGGCAAAATAAAACTATTAGTATAGCAGTGTACAATTTCCTTAAAAAGATACATACATACATAAATTACTATTAAAAAAGCTTTATAGCTACGGCATTAGAGGTAATGTGCTGGACCTCATACAATCGTATTTAGAAGGTAGGAAACAGTGTACTCAGATTAGCCAAGTCAACATCAAGACAAAAACTGTAACTAGTCATCAGATGTGCTTATTTGCAGACGATAGCACTATTGTTTACAAAGTAACCTGGAAGAAATTGAATCAGATATAAAAACTGACCTGGTGTCAATCATAGAATGGTTAAATGACAACAACCTTAAAATCAATTTAAATAAGACTAAATTAATGGACTTTAAACTTCGACAAAGAGAACCAACACAGTACTAAATCGGATACAAAGGAGACACAGTACTACAAACGAATACTACAAAGTTTTTAGGATTGCACATTGACAATGATATGACATGGAAAACTCAAGTTGATAATGTTTGTTTGAGTCTTTACCGGTTTTCGTATGCCCTTTATATGTTAGGTAAAGTTGCAAACAAAACTGCCCTCCGAACGGCATAGCGGCGGGTATGTAGCCTCCACATTAAGGTATGGACTCATGTTTTGGGGTAATGCTACAAATGTATCCTCCGTACTTTTGGCACAAAAAAGATGTATCCGAGCCATCTGCAAATTAAAAACAACAGATACATGTAAGCCACACTTTAAGGATTTAAATATTCTGACAGTACCGTCGCTGTATGTCTATGAGGTTTTGATGTTTGTAAAAACCAATGTACATTTGTTTAATCATGTAGAAAGTCAACGTCGCTCAGATACGTTAAAAACAATAACCACCAGAACTGCTTTTGCTTATAAAAGTGTCTATGAAATGGCACCAAAATTGTATAATAAATTACCTTATCTTAGAAATAGTATGAATCATAATGAATTCAAAACTAATCTTTTTAAGCTCCTAAATGACAAGGTATATTATTCAGTCAAGGAGTAGGTATCTGGATGACAATATTTTTTTATTTTATATTTTTGACTGTAATTTTGTGTTTGTGTTTTGCAATCTTTTGGCGTTATGTATTTTTTTAAATCTTTTCCCTATTTTCATGACATTTTTCTTATTATAATATGACAATTGTATAATTTGACCTTGTGTAACTTTGACATTGTTGATAAAAATCTAATTTTGTATGCCTATCGGCGGGACATGGTTTGTACATTTATATTGGAAAACACCTTTAATCACCTATGAATTAACTTAATTTAGAATTAATGGCTAATTTGCTTTACTTACATAACATACATGCCTATAATGTCCCCACTGCTGGGACACAGGCCCCCTCTCTGCGAGAGGGAGTGGGCTGTAATCCACCATGCGGGCCCAGTACGGGCTGGTAGATGTCACATGTCTTCGAATTTTTGGTTCTAAGACATGCCGGTTTCCTCACGATGTTTTCCTTCACAGTTTGAACTGCTGCAGTTCTTATATAATATTTAAATAAAAATAAATCATTGGCTGTTATTATAACCGATATCAAATTCAGCTTTCATGAGATATGACTTAAGATTGACTAATCAGAGAATTGATTGACCTTTTAGAAACTAGGCGCTAGTCTTGTTACTCAACTAGGCTTACACTTCTGAACCTATTGCTAAGCTTTTATCAAACTAACTGTTAGTTCTCAAGAGGCGTTAAGATTCTTAGCGAAAGCTAAGTGCACACTTAGAAATAATGAATTTTGTATGAGAACTCTACGGGGCATAAACACGCACTAAATAATAGATTGAAAATCATGGGTTCACAGTTAAAGATGAATATAATGAAATTTAGGAAAAGTTAGTTAGACTAAAGTAATCCGTAGTTACAATGTCGATCCCATGGGAATATCGGCGTTAAAAGTATTCTATGTCCTACACGGTCTATCCATGAGCAAAATTTCATCCAAACCCGTTCAGCCGTTTTAGCGTGAAAGCGTAACAAACTCACCTTCGCATTTATAATATTATTATTAGTTATATTATATGGATACAAATGGTTTGTTTTAAATGAAGTAATCACAAACTTGGCAAAAAATATACTACAAAATTAAAGCTACGCCAACATGGCACTCAGGCATCAAATACCTTAGCATCATTGTTATCTGGTAACGTTTTCATAAAATTATCTGTCAAGTATTAGCTAAGTAAGTTGATAAGACAATCATTGTCAGGTTCACGCCGAGTACTTTGCTACTGTGCGTTCACTATTACTTGACTCGTGACGTAATTGGTAGCACTGAATTTAGCCGTCTTAGTTTCAATATTAATAGAGTTCAGAATGGTGACTGACAGAACAGAACTACCAATCACATGACTGCAAAATTCAATGCTACCAATCTTGTCACGCGTCAAGTTTTAATAAACACACTATACAATATTACTTTTAGTATACGCAAAACCCGAAACACGTGTCTAGTATTTTTATGTAAAGAATCTATGTACAAAATTTCAAAACTGTATCATGAAAAATCACAAAGTTATAAGGTTGTTATGTTACCGGGTTGTCCGTACATAAACAGCGGCGCGGGCGGCGCCCTCACGCCTCTAGGGTCATCTTGCACTCATTGATAATAATTTGGCAGTAGGTACCTAACCGTACGGCGATTGTATTGTAAGTAATTAAATGGTGATAACATTTTCCATCACACTTAAATATTTTTGGGAGAAAATAATAACATGGTGTAAAAAATATTGAAATCGATTCAGTTCCTTATTCTGAACAAACTATATTCAGGTTTCAAATATACCAAAAAATAATGTTGTATATCATGTTTGCTGACCAGCTAATATCTTTCCTACGGCATGAGCTAGTAGTAGTTAGTTCGTACCGATACTAGAGAGACGGTGATTGTTTTTGCCGGCTAGTAATTTATTAGGGTATCAATAGTGCAACAGGTGGATCCGAATTATAATATTGACGTCTCGCCTCGACTGGCTTGTTAGTCTAGTGGTCCAAGTGCTACTGCTGAGTCTATTTGTGCCCAGTTTGTAGCAAAAGACTCGACTTCTATTAAATAGGACATAAATATAACTGGTGTACTATTAATTGGTACACCTCTGCCTAAACTGAGGCAATAGCATACAGCTGAGATGAGAATGCTAAGAGAGATGTGTGGTGTGACACAAATGGATAGAATAAGAAATGAGTACATAAGAGGAAGTCTGAAAGTGGCACCGGTGACTGGAAAGTTGTGCGGAAATCGGTTGTCATGGTATGGGCATTTGATGCGGATGAATGAGGAAAGTTTTGAGTATGAATGTCGATGGCTATAAGAGTAGGGGAAGACCGAAGAAACAATGGATGTGTGAAAGATGATATAGGTAAAAAGGGGGTGACTGCCGAGATGGCGACTGATAGAGAAGTATGAAAGAAAGGGACATGTTGCGCTGACCCAACGGCAGGAGAATGCTGACAATGACCTCTGCCTAAACCTTTGTGGATTACAGGCGTGCCTCACTCACCGGCCCGACGCGGCCTGATTTAACCTTTGATATTATGCCACTGTATTTCTATAACGTGTTATATATACCTTGTCGTTTTAAGACGCGCAAACGACATTCAACGAAATTACAGTCTATTCATGTAGGTGTTTAGAAATGACCATACCCTAATGCCTTATAATACTTAGAGCTCCAATGTAACATTAAAACGCAAGGCAGAGTGCTTCTAGACGTTACTAGACCGCATAAGGGGTCATGAAGATTTTATTGAGTACTTAAGAAGTAATATCTGTTTTAAAACTATCTAATGGGAGTGTAAACAAACCCTGGTCAGGTTAAATTCTTACGTAATCACTCTCTTAAGGCGCTGACAAGAGGCAAATGATCTAAGTAGGCTTATCTTAAACAAAAAAATTGCCAAACGTATATAGTTTGTGACAGCGTAAAAATATTTGTTATTCTTGAACATATTTCTTAGAACTTGGTTATTACCAAAACACGTTTACAAAAACAAACTCGACACAAATTAACGGTAAACTAACCTTTTACTTTGAGTTCCAATCCAAAATATCTGTATTAATTAATATCAACGTACGGTTGGTATATAATTAATAACAAGAACGTCTTATTTTAATGCAGAACTTGGTTGTTTTTTTATTTTCGATTACTCAACTCATTTTTGAGTAAATAGATAATTGTTTGATATTTTTCAATAAATTACAAGCATTGTGTCATCGCGCTTCTCTTTCTTTTGTATGCAGTCTGACAGTGACCGTGCTTTTGCTATTGTCAGTCTTAAGGGGATTAGTAACACATTCATCTGTAATATAGACGGTTTCAACTACATATATATCTCACGACTTTTTTTCCAGCAACTATTGTTTGAATAACATTATTAAAATTGTAATTGAAAAATCATTGACGAAAATTTGAGTCAATTTAACCTCAATTGTCAAATGAAAAACATCTATAATGTGATTTAAAATTATAATGTCGGATTTAAGGTGGATTTGCAGCTGCAGCCTGTGAAATTAAAAATTTCTTACGTTTTTTGCTATTTGCAGGTCAGTATTTACAGAAATTATAATCATAAGAATCATTAATACCTCTCTCTAAGTTAGATTTGTTCCATTGAATATTTTTTTCATGAAATCATAACATTGAGAAACAAATCTAACTAACAGAGATGTATTAATGATTCTAATTATTATTTCTGATACACCCTGACACTGACCTGCAAATAGCAAAAAACGTAAGAAAATTTGAATTTCGCGGGCTACAGCTGCGGATTCACCTTAAGTAGGCAGTCGAATAATCAAATCAAACTTTAAAGCACTCAATTTGTTAATGGCACTACAAATTGGCATTCACAGGGAATTCTGATACATTAGTTTATAATTGTTTACATCAAATAATTTTTGAACATACTAGGTATGTTACCTAGTTACCTTTACCTACATTGTTAATAAGAGAACAGTCAACCGCACGTCCTTAGTACTAATTTGACATTTACAGCACCTTTAACTCGTAGTAAGTAAGGTTGATTATAGTAGTTTATGTGTTACGACTGACGTGCGAGTTACGGGTCCAATTACTCTCTAGATTTGGGAAAATTAATTAATCTCTATAAAACTTGACATTTAAATTATTATGTAAAATCATCAATTTATACCAGTTTTTAATTATTATGTAAAATCATCATTATATACCAGTTTTATACAGGGTCAAATTAAATTAGCTAGCGAAACTCTGCAGACGTGATGGATAGATATTGATAATTATCTAAACACGATAAAATCATCATCTGCCTAGCCTTTTCCCAACTATGTTGGGGTCAGCTTCCAGTCTAACCGGATGCAGCTGAACACCAGTATTTTATACATGGAACGACTGCCTATCTGACCTCCACAACCCAGTTACTGGGTAACACGATATCCCTTGGTTGCCAGACTTTTGGGCTTCTAACGACCCGTAACAACTGTCAAAGATCTACAAATGACAGCCGGGACCAACGGCTTAACGTGCTTTCCGAGGCATGGAGCAATCTTGCTATGAACAGATGGTCACCCATCCACGGACCAACCGCGGCCAGCGTAGCTTAACCTGATCGATCGACCCGTGCGGCTGTTATTATTTAGCCACAAGCTCCTCATGATGTTATTAACCAATGTGGGATTATTATGTAGTTCTAGCTTAAGTATTATGCAACAATTAAGAAAGAAATCGAGTAGTTAGAAATTGATAAACCTATGCGTGCCTAATCGAGAAAACTTATCGATCATTGACAATCGATATCATTATCATTCGATTTTAATTAATATAAATACAACATTATACGACAGGCACGTATTTGAATATTAGATTTTGTTACGGACAGTGATATTTTTTGTCGACATATTTTTATTAAAAGTGTTTTATTGATGTTTGATTAAATTTTTTGTTAATAATGACTTTTTAAGAAGATGATTCTAAGAATTGTTTTGTTTCTCACCTACGGAATGCTGGTACGTGTTTTGAATTTATTAATCTACCGGTTGGTATTTTACTTGGGCCCACTTTTATGATGCGCACAGCAAAAGAGTGGAAATCTCTACCTGCGTCTGTGTTTCCGAACGCATAGAACACTAACCTCATCAAAGTGAGAGTGAACAGGCTTTTTCTGGGTAAGGTCACTCCATCTTCGATTTTATCTTTGTCACCTCTAACCTTTTTTTTTTTTTTTTGCCGGGGTGGAAAATCCTCGTGGATGTCCTCCTGATGGATCCTCCTCATGGATGTGGCCTGGGGTGGGCGGAGGGGTCTGTCAGACTCTTACTGACTAAAAACCACCCCCGGTGTTCCCTTCCCAAACTTGCACCGGGGATCTTGGGAGCTAGTATTACTTCTGTGATCCCCGGCTAGTGCCGGCCCGCCTCTGCGTGCCACATCAAGTCTGCAGGGGTGAGGTGTTAGGCCCGCGACGTCTGGCACACTACGCGCCGCCACCTCGGGTCCAGTGTGATAGGGGCGGCGGACGTCCCCGAGTCCGCCGTCCCTTGACCTAGACTAAGGTCAAGAGCAAACCCATTCCAAATAAAAAAAATGAAAAAATACTTGCACGTTTAGTCGCGTTAAATGAATAAATGTAGATTTTTAAACTTGGAGATAAGTAATTAACAATTTAAATCTTAACAACGGGCTAGTTAACTTAACCTTTGTGTTTTTTGAGTTGCGTAGCAGTTCAATGAATGAACAATGAAAGCAAATTGTGTACTCATACTTTTTTAAACTACTTCAACATGAATTATGTAACATTATTTTAATTTAAAAGAGTGTCCGTGGAGTTTCTTGCCCGTTCTTCTCCATAGGAACCTACTACGCTTTGGAATGGGCAACTAGCTTCATCTCTCTGACTGACCGACCCCTGGACAATTCAAAAGTGCCTGTAATTGGTTTACTTGAACTAAATGCTTTGAGTTTGAGTTTTTCGATAAAGTGAATATAATATATAAATAAAATACCACTGTCTTGTTGGTCTAGTGCTCGCCAGATTTACTGCTGACCATGTATTTTTGAGTTTTTCCATCAGGAATTTCTCAGAAGCAGCTCGGAGTCTGGATTTGTGCCCGGTTGATGGCAATAGGCTCGTCCCCGATTACATGGGACTTAAACATAACTGGCGAAATGTGGGTTTACTATACACCGTGGCATTTTAACCGTCTTACAACGGCAGCCCATTTCATGTATCCAATGACTACTAATCATTCAAGAAAGTAAAAAAAAATATTTATTAACATTTGAATATTTTTTTTTATATTATTCAATAAGAGGCAAGATGTAGTTTGAAACACCCTGTTATGAGCGCGGTGCAAGCCTTTTCAACGCCCTTGGAATGCAAGGCTCGCACCGCGCTCGTAACAGGGTGTTTCAAACTACGTCATGCATAATAATAAAATGTTAATAAAAATAAATGCCACGGTATATACGTACACCTCTGCCTAACTCTTCGGGAAAATACAGGCGTAATATTATGTTATAAGAATACGTTATTTGCACGTAGGATTATTTGTACGTTTAAACCTACACAATACAGTTGTTATAATCAATCATCCTTTCATTCCAGGTATCGTCCAACAACGGATATCCGATAATACCTACTCAAACATATCCTATTTACCAACAGAATGGGTACCCGAATCCCTCTGCTAACCAACCAAGCAATATCACACCCTACCTACAAAGCATGATGGTTCAAAATCAATCCCCGCCATTGGATTTATCACCTTCTAACATAAGGCAAATTTTATTGAACAGATTATTATCGACTCGACCAATGCAATCGATTGTCAACCAAAACTCAAGAGGTTATGGTTCGAATTTGGTTGAACTTTCTAATAATGCGATTGTACCGAATCCTGTAAATAACTATTTTGCAGCTCCAATGGTAAATGAGTATGTGAATAATCAACTGACGAGTGCAAATAAGGAGAAAGCAGCGGATATTAAAACAGAAGAAAAACGTAAGAAAAGTAAAAAAAGAAAGTCAAAATCTAGAAGAAAACATGAAGACTCTGAAAAGAATCAAAATAGTATAAGCAAAAATGATAAAGCCAATGATTTACAAATTAACGATAGAGAACTCAGTAGAAAGTCAAAAAAACGTTCTCACAAGTCAAAAGCAGAAGCTTCTGACGATAATCACATGAAAAATATTGAAAATGAAAACAGTAAGAAAACTAAAAAACAAAAACGAAAAAATAAAGAAAACGATGTAAAAAATCCTGTTGCAGAAGAAACTAAAGTTGAGGAACCTAAACCACGAAGACGTCATAAGAAAAAACTGAAACCAAATAAAGACAATGCAGAGGAAGTTATTTCAGGACAACGAACAACGCCGAAATCAAACCAAATACAAGAAGGTATAAACTTAGCTCATTTTAACGAAGGAATTGTTGAAGAGAATAGAATACCGAGAAATCCTATACCTGAAGGTAATGATTTATTCAAATCAATTCCTAAACTCCCTGAAAATATTGCCAACAGTTTTAACTTCAATGGACTGCCACAATTTAATCATCCTGCATTGAGTAACTTCTTTGCTAACTATGAAAATATCTACCAGTCTATGATGGCTAATAATAAGGGGCTAATAACCAAAGATCAGGTACAGATAAAACGTAAAAAACCGAAGAGAACTAGAAACAACAATACAAGAAAATTTCCAGTGAATGACAAGAATTCTACTGCCACCAAAGCTACTATTAAAAAAAATCGTTCAAAGCCAATAGTTAGGCCAAAGATTAAGGTAGTAACTACAGAAAAAACTATATTCATTAAAGAAAAAACACGTACAAATATCGACCCCATTCCGAAAGATGAAGGATTAAAATCTATTGATAAACCATCTGAAGTAAAAAAAGCTACTATATATGAATTTGAGAATGAAGAAATCAAAGACATGGAATCAAATAAAAATGACCCTGTTCTCAATTATGGATACATAGATGACTACTACCCACAGTTTACAGATAGTGCAGCATATCCTACTGCAAATAATAGAGAAGTTTATGTTAAAAACTTAGGCGATACTAAATATTATTATGCAGTAGATAATAATAGAAACCCGGAATTTATAAACCAAATGCGGTCCGAAGGTTCTGGACTCCCCGAACGCATTACAAAAGATTATGAGGTAAATAAAAAATATGATGACGCAGAACAACAGGGTGTAAGAACTGCTTTTAAATCGGATTTCAAAGGTATAAAAGAAGAGGATGTACAATTCCGCAGTCCACCACAACTAGAAATACCTGATTTTAAAACTAGGAAAATCGAAAGGAGTGAAATTAACCCACAATCTTTCTACGATTTTGATGAAAATTACGACTTCGATACAAGATTTCTAGGCGATAAGGCATCTATTTATTCTGAAGTTAAAGTCCCATACTATGCAGGAGATAAAAACAATTGTTTAAAGATACAGACAGATAAACATAAAGACGTTGAAACAGTATTCGCAAGATCGAAAGTTGTCAATTACGGTCCAGTGAACAACCCAGAAGATGAATCGCCATCTGCAGGAACAAGTAATCAAGATTTGACAGATGACAGCTATTTTAAAGATGGCGGCACTACTTATGTTTTGGCGACTTCTTTGGATTACCCAGAGTCGTTTTGGTAGAGAAATCTATTAGAATTTGAAAACCCCAGAAGAACATACTCGTAGCATAATAATTATTAGAGGACATTTTTGCTGTGTGTGAAACAGGATTATTTTTTACGTTATTTATTACAGTAAACTTTAATGTAAGTATTAAATTATTTAATTTATTTTTTGTTTCTATAGAGTTTTTGTTGGTGTAACAAAAATCCCAATACACACTATTACACCGCTCATGTCTCGAAAGATGCGAATTGCGTCAAGCGATATGCGTTTCCGTTTGTTGCTTCGCAAGTGGGTTTGCGGTAAATCGTGGCATGGCTATTACATCGTGGCATAGTTAAAATATTATAAATCATAATTCCATTTTTATCCGACTTCCAAAAAGAAGGAGGTTATAATGTTCGTCTATATGTTTTTCTTTTAATGTATGTTCACCGATTTCTATGTCAATAGTGGACCGATTTTGTAATTTTTTGATTTTATCACCACTGCTTTAAACGGTGAAGGAAGACATCGCTGTCCCTTATGACGAGAATATCGTGAAAGCTGAGAAAAATAAAAAATCTAATATTTTGACGTTGCTAGCCCGTGAGACTGTTGACATGTGGAACGTGGACTCTGCAATCATTGTACCGATAATTTTAGTAACGGTAAATGGCCTAATAGCAGAGAGCCTCAGAAAGCTCTCATTGCGCGGCTAGGTCAAGGGCTTGATTCATATGAAAGAAAAGAAAGAAAGAAAAATAATTTTATTTGTCACAGAAACACGTGCAAAACATATGACAACATAAACTGGTAAAAACAAATAGTCGGCAGCTGCACGTCATGACTGTGACAAGAAGGCTTGCACTCAGCATGATGCTGTGCTATGGGGGACCCACAGCACAGCGCTGATTTTCAGTGGTCACCCGAAAAATACGGACGGAATCCAAGTCAGGTTTAATGAGTTGTACATAATAGCTAACAAAATAAAATAAAACAAACGTATAGCAGTACTCCTGGACACGGCACGTATAGTGAGGAGGTTCCTCTCTCTAGAGCCCTGACCACCGGCAGCTTGGACCCTGTTCCTGATGCCGATGATTTTCTTGATGCACTACCGCTTCTGTTCAATGTCCGCTCGGTTTTCTTTCGACGACACGTGCAGTAATTGACTTTTAAAAAAAGTCACACTTATTACATGATTCAAAGGACATGACTTCTTAGATGTTGTAAATAGTTATATCAACAAGGAAACAAGTAATTGTGAGTCTTTGTAAAAATGTACGATTATGCCATTTTTAATATGCAAACAAGGACCAACCCGCATGGTTCTACATAATTGATAAAAAAAATATTTTACAAGGGACCATGTGGTATGGGCCTTTACAAAAAAAAAAAAATTCAATGATTTTTTGGATTGTAGGGATGGATCTTGTTAGTTTATTGAACAACTGTTATTATGTGGGTTCATAACTTTGTCATAGAAAGGATAGTTTTATTCTGTCAAAATTGTCAGATCATTTTGATCTTTACAGGGTCGATAAAAGGTGCATTTTTGAAAGCTTTTGCATACTATCTCGATTTTGGCATGTGTGTGGATTGGTTCCTGTTTGTATAAGTAGGTCCAATTGTAAAAGTAAAGAAAATACGTTCATAGAAACCTTGCACATATAATGGAACTTTTAAATGGCAACCATCTATTTTACAAACTTGTAAGGTTTACTCAAAACTATGTATTTCCTGGAACAACTTTTATGTTTACGCACACAATTTTTCGTTCAATGTAATGGCGTTCTCACTTGTTTGTTAGTGGTTCTCATTTGCGCTGGATGAAACAACAAGCTGTCGACCATGCTCGTATTGGCGATAGACGGACCGGGAAGGGCCCTCTTAACTAAAATAATTATAATAATGAAATATCAATATTTAAATGTACATGGACAGGCACGCCCCCGCTGTCCATGTACTCGCTAGCTTAAGGTAAATAGTTGACAATCAAGAATACGAAAGCAACCTAACAAGGGTACGAACTCGACTGGTTATGACGACTTAAATACCAAAGTGTTACAAATATGTGCGTCGAGTTTAGTCTCGCCTTTAAGCTACATAATAAACTAGCTTCTGCCCGCGACTTCGCCCGCGTGGATGTCGGAATCCCCCCTTTTGACCCCGTTAGGGGTCAGTTTCAGTGGCTAGAGTCATCAGCATAGGGCATCCTGTTATATTCACGGGTTCCTACTTTGGATAAAGCGGGAGGGAACGCCCGGGTGTCACCACTGTGTGGATCGCCCAGAGAACACCGGTGGAGGTCTGCCCGACTTGGGCGGAGCACCGCCATATCCTTACGGAGGCGACGCTGGCGGCGATCTCTCGTTGGTCCGGCCCTGGTTCAAGCCTTGGTTCGGAGCGAGAGTTCATGGGAGTCCGTCACCTCCTTCTGCGAAGCAGTATTTCTCGCGAAGGAGGAGGCGGAACGTGAGGGAGAGGCAAAATTCATGCCCTCACGCCCTTAGTCGCCGCGGGAGACGCCCCGGGCGTCGGGAGTCGCAGGCCGATGCTCGGCTACAGAAGGCGCGGGCTTGCGGACGGTGAGCGATGGGTAGTTCGCAGTCCGATAAGGACCAGGCCCGGGACGACGGCGCGTTGCGTTACACGCGCGCCTCAAAGAGATGTCAGCACCAACTGACGGGGTCCGTTATCCTTTTCGGACAAACTCGCAACCCTGGCAGGCCTATGCCTGCCAGGGTTGCGAGTTTGTCCGAAAAGGATATCGTGGCCATGGCACACAGGCAAATGAAGGAACACGGGTGGGTTTTAGTCAGTAAAAGTCTGACACGCCCTCGCGCTCCACCCAGAGCGGGAGAAGTTATTTGATAATTACCCACCAAAAAAAAAGAGTTCAATTTTCGAAAAATTTTGTTACATTTTATTCTAAATTTTAGTTTCTAAGTATAAATACTGAGTTTCGAGTTTATCGGACCGCACGTTGAAATTCTTTTATACAAAGTTTGATATCCCCAAATCCTCTTTAAGGGGGTAGTTTGAAAAAACTGAAAATGACAAACTTTATAATTTACTTACGTAAGTATACATGCCCTGTTTTAGGTTTATTAACTCTCTAACTATTAATACAATACAGGTACCGAAAACATCTCCTAATATACCCGTTTCAATCACGCCCATGCTTTTGGTACAAAATGCAGCAGATAAAAATCTATGGCCACCTTTAGAAGCAAATTTTGGCTTGGCTTCCGTGGCTTTTGAATCCACATTGATAACACCAGAGTTTTTATCATCTCCAGTTTTAAATGGTTGTACAGATTCAAAAATGTTACGTAGTTCTATACCATACTTATTGCCTGATAAAATACCTGACATCAAACTGAAACCTTGTACTCCTCTTAAAATTAGTGCTTCGACATTTGAATCACCTTCAAACATTTTTAATTCTCCAGTAACGCCTTTGGTGCCAATTTCACCATCTTCTCCAATCATTGATGTGTTGTCAAACAGGCGGAGTAGCTTTGACTGTTCAAAAAATATTAATACACCTAACATGTTTCCTATCATAGGTACTTGCGTAGAGAATGCAGAACAATTAAATACAAATGGCCCTAGTAGCATTTGTCAAACATGCGTTAATTCTAAACATGTCAGTAGTTTGGAACGAATCAATCTTTCCAGCCCGTTTGCACCTAAATTAGCCTCTTACCAACATCCATTATTAAGTGAAGAATGTGTTATAAACCCAGTTAAGTATTCGCCGCCAATAATTCCACTTAAACCAATACCAACCATTTCTGTAAGATCTTTTGACCATTCTCCAATTACCTACTTTCCTTCTAAAATATTGCAAACTCCTTCTCTGCCTTACATAAACCGGTCACCTCCTCCTTCTATTGCTCAATCTATTCCTAATATGGTATCCGCTATTAACAATTTAGTGTCAAATATAGCTCAAAATATATTATCTTCATACAAGTCTTACATAGACTCTGCTCCTCCAACTGTATCTCAAAAACTGACTTCTACAATTCAATCAAATCCTTATGATAATCCTGACTTCATGATCAAACAAACATTACCAGTAATTACTGAACCAATATTACCCATTATAAGTTTACCCATTTTTATTAATCCACCAACTATAGAAACTTTCACTATTGTATCATCAGATGCACCTTGCAAATCATCAGCATTCGAAATTTCTTCGCATCAACCTTTTCCCATTGCTTCACCACAGCCCACAGAAACTGTATTACCGCCAACATCATTGATTACCGTTTCATCACCTCAACTCTGCCCATCATTTTTGCCATCACCATTTTTGCCTTCATCTACTAAAGCATCACCATGTTATAAGGAAGCACCTGTTTTTAAAGTAAGCTCATCGAAAAAAGATTCTGATGTAGAAAAATTAGTAGAGTTGATGTTATTAGCTGACATTTTGAATAATGATGAGAACTTTGATTGGGACGACTTAGACATGTTGTTAGAATATTTATCTGTAAGCTAAAATGCAATATGCAATTTATCAATATTGCAATAATTATGTTTATGGAATTTAAGGCATAAGTTGGAAGGTCTGTAAAGCTATTTTAAACATAAGTGAAGTTAAATATATAAATAAAATCGTTCTGTTAATATTATTTTGTTGTTTTATTTAATAAAAATGTTATCGGGTTACTTGGAACTTCCATAGTATAAGGTGATTAAAATCTCGGGTATAATATTTATTTAACTTAACAAGAGAATAAATACGTAAGCATACTAACATTCTTCAATAAGCCTGCTAGCAGATCCTAAGTAAACAAATAATAAATACTAAATAATCAAGAATACGAAACCAAATCAAATCAAAATCAAAAATGTTTATTTGTTAGGATATGGTACAATAGATGTTACTATAGTGGTTCCAGCATACCCTGCCATAGTATGGCGTACAAATATTTATTTATATGTACGAGTATACAAAAACAAAGCCCATATTAACCTATTTATAATTATGAATAATATATATATGGATTAGAGAATAAAATATGAATAATAGATCATTAATATCGATTTAGATTGTATTATAGTAATAATTATAATTATAAATAATGAAATATTTAGTTTTTGCATGTCATGGATTAAAGGCTATTTTTATTACTTATTATATTATTAATGATTTATCCTCCAAGTATTCTTGAACACTGTAATATTTTTTTTCTAATAACAGTCTGAACAATACCCTTCTGAACAACGGCAATGGCAAATCTTGAGTACTATTTGGCAAATGGTTATCTATCTATATATATAAAATTCAAAGTCTTGACGGACTGACTGATATATCAACGCACAGCCTAAACCGCTGATCCCAGAAACATAAAATTTGGAGGGTGTGTTCTTTGTGAAGAGTAGGTATCCACTAAGAAAGAGTTTTTCGAAATTCCTCCCCTAAGAGGGTGAAATAGGGGATGGAAATTTATATGAAAGTTCGTTTAGGCTGACAATTGAAAATTAATTTACACGTGTCTCAGCGTTTTTGATAATTCTACCCCCGAAGGGTTAAAAAGGGGGATGAGTTGTGTATCAAAGTCCTTAATTTTCGAAGTAAACAACACAAAATATATTATCTAGGGTTATGGTTGGAAGCTAATGCAATGGTATTGTTAGAATTTCAACCCTTAAGGGGTGAAACGGGGATGAAATTTTCTTTTTAATTCAAGTTTTTTTATTTTTAAGTTAAAATCACTAATATTTCGGCTTATGGTTAAATGATAAATAAATGATAAATGATTTATTTTCTGTAAGTAAGTTTGTACAAACACTTTTACACGTCAATCATATTTAAAAAAAAAAGGTGGAAACTAACACACAGCCTAAATCGCTGGTCCTAGAGACATGAAACTTGGAGGGTGTGTTCTTTGTGAATAGTAAGTATCCACTAAGAACGGATTTTTGGGAATTCCACTCCTAAAGGGGAAGATATGGAAAGGGATAAGAGATGGAAATTTATATGAAAGTCCGTCAGTTTTGAAGTTAGGATCTTCAAATTTTGTGTTTAGGCTGATGATTGAATATAATTTATACGTGTGAGACACGTATAAATTATTTTTTGATAATTTTACCCCCGAAGGGTCAAAAATGGGGATGAAGTTGTGTATGGAAAGTCCTTAATTTTCGAAGTAAAAATCACAAAATTTATTATCTAGGCTTATGGTTGGAAGCTAACTCAACGGTGTTATTAGAATTTCAACCCTTAAGGGGTGAAAAGGGGGATGAAATTCATTATTTTTCAAGTTAAAATAACTAATATTTTGGCTTAAGGTTGGAAACTAACAGAACGTAAACCATTGTTTTTTGTTTTATTTCAACCCACAATGCATGGGGTGAAAATGCATGGGGATGACGTTTTGTATTGAAGTTGTTCATTCGCTAAATTTTGTATTCAAGTACAAATAATATAAGCACACGTGTACCGTTTCTAACTTTTCATAGAATAAAGCGATTGCGATGAAACAAAACGAAATGTTACTCCAACTTATACAAATACACAATATTTATTTAAATATAAGGTCGTGGGACTGACTGGGCTATCAACACACAGCTCAAACCACTGAACGGATTGGGCTGAAATTTGGTACATCGATATTTATGACGTAAGTATCCACTAAGAAGGGGTTTTTGGAAATTCGACTTTGTAAGGAGGTAAAAAGGAGAATTTTGTTTGTATGAAAAATCTTATTCCAAGAGTTAATAAACCTAAAACAGGGCATGTATACTTACGTAAGTAAATTATAAAGTTTGTCATTTTCAGTTTTTTCAAACTACCCCCTTAAAGAGGATTTGGGGATATCAAACTTTGTATAAAAGAATTTCAACGTGCGGTCCGATAAACTCGAAACTCAGTATTTATACTTAGAAACTAAAATTTAGAATAAAATGTAACAAAATTTTTCGAAAATTGAACTCTTTTTTTTTGGTGGGTAATTATCAAATAACTTCTCCCGCTCTGGGTGGAGCGCGAGGGCGTGTCAGACTTTTACTGACTAAAACCCACCCGTGTTCCTTCATTTGCCTGTGTGCCATGGCCACGATATCCTTTTCGGACAAACTCGCAACCCTGGCAGGCATAGGCCTGCCAGGGTTGCGAGTTTGTCCGAAAAGGATAACGGACCCCGTCAGTTGGTGCTGACATCTCTTTGAGGCGCGCGTGTAACGCAACGCGCCGTCGTCCCGGGCCTGGTCCTTATCGGACTGCGAACTACCCATCGCTCACCGTCCGCAAGCCCGCGCCTTCTGTAGCCGAGCATCGGCCTGCGACTCCCGACGCCCGGGGCGTCTCCCGCGGCGACTAAGGGCGTGAGGGCATGAATTTTGCCTCTCCCTCACGTTCCGCCTCCTCCTTCGCGAGAAATACTGCTTCGCAGAAGGAGGTGACGGACTCCCATGAACTCTCGCTCCGAACCAAGGCTTGAACCAGGGCCGGACCAACGAGAGATCGCCGCCAGCGTCGCCTCCGTAAGGATATGGCGGTGCTCCGCCCAAGTCGGGCAGACCTCCACCGGTGTTCTCTGGGCGATCCACACAGTGGTGACACCCGGGCAGTGGCACACAGGCAAATGAAGGAACACGGGTGGGTTTTAGTCAGTAAAAGTCTGACACGCCCTCGCGCTCCACCCAGAGCGGGAGAAGTTATTTGATAATTACCCACCAAAAAAAAAGAGTTCAATTTTCGAAAAATTTTGTTACATTTTATTCTAAATTTTAGTTTCTAAGTATAAATACTGAGTTTCGAGTTTATCGGACCGCACGTTGAAATTCTTTTATACAAAGTTTGATATCCCCAAATCCTCTTTAAGGGGGTAGTTTGAAAAAACTGAAAATGACAAACTTTATAATTTACTTACGTAAGTATACATGCCCTGTTTTAGGTTTATTAACTCTTGGAATAAGATTTTTCATACAAACAAAATTCTCCTTTTTACCTCCTTACAAAGTCGAATTTCCAAAAACCCCTTCTTAGTGGATACTTACGTCATAAATATCGATGTACCAAATTTCAGCCCAATCCGTTCAGTGGTTTGAGCTGTGTGTTGATAGCCCAGTCAGTCCCACGACCTTATATTTAAATAAATATTGTGTATTTGTATAAGTTGGAGTAACATTTCGTTTTGTTTCATCGCAATCGCTTTATTCTATGAAAAGTTAGAAACGGTACACGTGTGCTTATATTATTTGTACTTGAATACAAAATTTAGCGAATGAACAACTTCAATACAAAACGTCATCCCCATGCATTTTCACCCCATGCATTGTGGGTTGAAATAAAACAAAAAACAATGGTTTACGTTCTGTTAGTTTCCAACCTTAAGCCAAAATATTAGTTATTTTAACTTGAAAAATAATGAATTTCATCCCCCTTTTCACCCCTTAAGGGTTGAAATTCTAATAACACCGTTGAGTTAGCTTCCAACCATAAGCCTAGATAATAAATTTTGTGATTTTTACTTCGAAAATTAAGGACTTTCCATACACAACTTCATCCCCATTTTTGACCCTTCGGGGGTAAAATTATCAAAAAATAATTTATACGTGTCTCACACGTATAAATTATATTCAATCATCAGCCTAAACACAAAATTTGAAGATCCTAACTTCAAAACTGACGGACTTTCATATAAATTTCCATCTCTTATCCCTTTCCATATCTTCCCCTTTAGGAGTGGAATTCCCAAAAATCCGTTCTTAGTGGATACTTACTATTCACAAAGAACACACCCTCCAAGTTTCATGTCTCTAGGACCAGCGATTTAGGCTGTGTGTTAGTTTCCACCTTTTTTTTTTAAATATGATTGACGTGTAAAAGTGTTTGTACAAACTTACTTACAGAAAATAAATCATTTATCATTTATTTATCATTTAACCATAAGCCGAAATATTAGTGATTTTAACTTAAAAATAAAAAAACTTGAATTAAAAAGAAAATTTCATCCCCGTTTCACCCCTTAAGGGTTGAAATTCTAACAATACCATTGCATTAGCTTCCAACCATAACCCTAGATAATATATTTTGTGTTGTTTACTTCGAAAATTAAGGACTTTGATACACAACTCATCCCCCTTTTTAACCCTTCGGGGGTAGAATTATCAAAAACGCTGAGACACGTGTAAATTAATTTTCAATTGTCAGCCTAAACGAACTTTCATATAAATTTCCATCCCCTATTTCACCCTCTTAGGGGAGGAATTTCGAAAAACTCTTTCTTAGTGGATACCTACTCTTCACAAAGAACACACCCTCCAAATTTTATGTTTCTGGGATCAGCGGTTTAGGCTGTGCGTTGATATATCAGTCAGTCCGTCAGGACTTTGAATTTTATATATATAGATAGATAACCATTTGCCAAATAGTACTCAAGATTTGCCATTGCCGTTGTTCAGAAGGGTATTGTTCAGACTGTTATTAGAAAAAAAATATTACAGTGTTCAAGAATACTTGGAGGATAAATCATTAATAATATAATAAGTAATAAAAATAGCCTTTAATCCATGACATGCAAAAACTAAATATTTCATTATTTATAATTATAATTATTACTATAATACAATCTAAATCGATATTAATGATCTATTATTCATATTTTATTCTCTAATCCATATATATATTATTCATAATTATAAATAGGTTAATATGGGCTTTGTTTTTGTATACTCGTACATATAAATAAATATTTGTACGCCATACTATGGCAGGGTATGCTGGAACCACTATAGTAACATCTATTGTACCATATCCTAACAAATAAACATTTTTGATTTTGATTTGATTTGGTTTCGTATTCTTGATTATTTAGTATTTATTATTTGTTTACTTAGGATCTGCTAGCAGGCTTATTGAAGAATGTTAGTATGCTTACGTATTTATTCTCTTGTTAAGTTAAATAAATATTATACCCGAGATTTTAATCACCTTATACTATGGAAGTTCCAAGTAACCCGATAACATTTTTATTAAATAAAACAACAAAATAATATTAACAGAACGATTTTATTTATATATTTAACTTCACTTATGTTTAAAATAGCTTTACAGACCTTCCAACTTATGCCTTAAATTCCATAAACATAATTATTGCAATATTGATAAATTGCATATTGCATTTTAGCTTACAGATAAATATTCTAACAACATGTCTAAGTCGTCCCAATCAAAGTTCACATCATTATTCAAAATGTCAGCTAATAACATCAACTCTACTAATTTTTCTACATCAGAATCTTTTTTCGATGAGCTTACTTTAAAAACAGGTGCTTCCTTATAACATGGTGATGCTTTAGTAGATGAAGGCAAAAATGGTGATGGCAAAAATGATGGGCAGAGTTGAGGTGATGAAACGGTAATCAATGATGTTGGCGGTAATACAGTTTCTGTGGGCTGTGGTGAAGCAATGGGAAAAGGTTGATGCGAAGAAATTTCGAATGCTGATGATTTGCAAGGTGCATCTGATGATACAATAGTGAAAGTTTCTATAGTTGGTGGATTAATAAAAATGGGTAAACTTATAATGGGTAATATTGGTTCAGTAATTACTGGTAATGTTTGTTTGATCATGAAGTCAGGATTATCATAAGGATTTGATTGAATTGTAGAAGTCAGTTTTTGAGATACAGTTGGAGGAGCAGAGTCTATGTAAGACTTGTATGAAGATAATATATTTTGAGCTATATTTGACACTAAATTGTTAATAGCGGATACCATATTAGGAATAGATTGAGCAATAGAAGGAGGAGGTGACCGGTTTATGTAAGGCAGAGAAGGAGTTTGCAATATTTTAGAAGGAAAGTAGGTAATTGGAGAATGGTCAAAAGATCTTACAGAAATGGTTGGTATTGGTTTAAGTGGAATTATTGGCGGCGAATACTTAACTGGGTTTATAACACATTCTTCACTTAATAATGGATGTTGGTAAGAGGCTAATTTAGGTGCAAACGGGCTGGAAAGATTGATTCGTTCCAAACTACTGACATGTTTAGAATTAACGCATGTTTGACAAATGCTACTAGGGCCATTTGTATTTAATTGTTCTGCATTCTCTACGCAAGTACCTATGATAGGAAACATGTTAGGTGTATTAATATTTTTTGAACAGTCAAAGCTACTCCGCCTGTTTGACAACACATCAATGATTGGAGAAGATGGTGAAATTGGCACCAAAGGCGTTACTGGAGAATTAAAAATGTTTGAAGGTGATTCAAATGTCGAAGCACTAATTTTAAGAGGAGTACAAGGTTTCAGTTTGATGTCAGGTATTTTATCAGGCAATAAGTATGGTATAGAACTACGTAACATTTTTGAATCTGTACAACCATTTAAAACTGGAGATGATAAAAACTCTGGTGTTATCAATGTGGATTCAAAAGCCACGGAAGCCAAGCCAAAATTTGCTTCTAAAGGTGGCCATAGATTTTTATCTGCTGCATTTTGTACCAAAAGCATGGGCGTGATTGAAACGGGTATATTAGGAGATGTTTTCGGTACCTGTATTGTATTAATAGGTTTCGGAATTTCCGGGCCATTTCTCCCAGGGAGTGAATTTAGACTGGTATCAGATGTATAGGTTTTTGGGCTTAATAAATTACAGGAACAAGATTGACTTGAAAAGTCGATATTGCCAGCTGATTTATATGAGAAAGGTCTAGAACTTAAGGGCAACATTTCAGAAGGAGTCCTTACTCCTGGTAAATACATAGATTTATAGTATAATGGATATGGCAATGAGCACGAAGCATCTAATGGGGAGAAAGTATTTGTAGTAAACTGTTCTGAAAATAAAGGTTGACTTGCTTCCAAAGTCAGTGGGGTATCTAAAGTTCTAGATATTGGTAATGTTGTAATAGCTGGTGATGCCAAAACATTATTGTTTTTTGATAGTGAACAAAACAGATCAGCACTACTACTTTTAAATGGTTCTAAAGGAACAACAGGCAATGACTTTATGTTTGGTAGTGATGAAACTTTATATAAAGAAAAATAACTAGGTAAAGCATTAGGTAATTTTGTAGGGGATGACAAAACTGGGTATTTATATGGCAATGATACGTCTGGTGCAGCAATATCTGGCTTAGAATTTCTTGTAGAAGCGTTACATAGTTTTGAAAACTTTTCTCTTAATCTTTCTGGCAATTTTACATCCGCGATTGATAATCCATCAATCTTAGGTACAGGTAAAGCTTTAGACGATGATGTCAAAGCCAGTGGTAATGAATATTCTCGAGTTCCTGGAGCCGGTGAAAACAATTTAGGCATATCTTTACTGTCACATGTCACCAATGATTTGGTACCAGTTAATGAAACTGCTAAAGCAGATAAGGGTTTGGGTTTAATTGGCGTCACTGTTCCTGTCACATCTGAAAATGGCAGTGAGACTCCACCCAGGGATTCTGTGATGACCGTCTGAAAACAAAAGGATCAGTAAAAATAATTATGATGGTTTTATTAGGTTCCGTGGACAAAAAATATCATAACCTGGACTTCAGCAGAAATGTTAACAGATTTCTTCTTAACATATTTTTAGATTCAAAAAGCCTAAGTACCTACTTATATTTACTATTTACTTATTTTTTGAAGTTTTTGACAGTTTGACTTTTACTATTTTATATTTGAAACTTTTGTAGATTCCGACATTTTATATTTTATTTTGGCAATTTTTTCATTAATTAATTATAGTTTTTTATTTTTATTTTATTGGTCACAGTTTTATGTTAGTTTTAAACTGTTGTTTATGATTTGGATGTGTGAGTGCGGCTATGGTTTGTTTCTTTTAATTATTTTTGTTAATGGGTGTTTCTTACCTGAAATAAATGAATTTATTTATTTATTATATAATTAATTGAACTAATATGTTTTCATAAATATTTCCTATAATTATGTATTTAACACGTTCGGACCCGCAACGTCTTATAACGTCAAATTTGTACAATTTATTATTAACACAACGTCTCATCACGCCTAATAAAAATGTTACATTATTTACACTACGTCTCACAACGCCAGGAAGCCATAGTAAATGCCATTAGTTGAACTTTTGCGCCGCAACACTTGCAAGTGTCAAACATCTTGAGCCACAACAAATCGAATTTTGGCGGTTTACTGCTGTCGTCAACTACACACTTGCAAGCGCGTGCGCACACATACGCTACGTCTGACAGTGACAGCGATAACTCCGGTAAGTGTCATACAATATAATTTTCAACCATCTACGTCTAAGATTGAGACCTCGGCATCGGACCTTTCTGAGGATTCGTCACCTGACGTCGACGTCTTTTGACGTTGTGTTTTTATCTTATAACACTCTAGGATATTTGAAGAGCAGAACGTTTGTGAACGTTTTTCCGTTTTGTATGAGAAAATATTGTGTCATATCGTGCGCACTTCACGAAAGCGGCGCGGGCCTGAACGTGTTAATAATCATAATATATTATGAACTTTAATTAGACCAATTTTAAATTAATTCAGTAATTGTAGGTATCTTTGTTCATTTTGCCTTTTACGACCCTCTTTGGTAAAGTTGAATTCAAAGAGGGTCCTTACGTGCTACCTGCACATTAGAATAAGAATAAATAAGTATATACATACAAAGCAAGAATATTTATTTTTAAGATTCTTTTCTAGCATGAGATTCAATGATAATAAAAGTTAAAAAACGTAGCTAGGTTACCTACTGAACATTCAATTTTCAAAAACGGCACGATGACACGTAGAAGTAGGACGGCGTGTTACTGACTAAAACCCACCCGTGTTCCTTCATTTGCCTGTGTGCCAGGGCCACGATATCCCTTTTGCACAAACTCGCAACCCTGGCAGGCATTGGCCCTAATGGACCCCGTTAATTCGTGCTGACGTCTCTTTGAGGCACGCGTGGAACGAAACGCGCCGTCGACCCGGGCCTGGTCCTTATCGGATGGCGAGCTACCCATCGCTCACCGTCCGCAGGCCCGCGCCTACGGTGGCCGGAAATCGGCTTGCGACTCCCGACGCCCAGGGCGTCTCCTGCGGCGACTAGGGGCGTGAGGGCGCAAACCCTGCCTCTCCCTCACGCGTTCCGCCTCCTCCTTCGCTAGCATTACTGCTTCGCAGAAGGAGGTGACGGCCTCCCATGCACTCTCGCTCCGAACCAATTTAGATGATCCTACGGTCATCATCTGCCTAGCCTTTTCCCAACTATGTTGGGGTCGGCTTCCAGTCTAACTGGATGCAGCTGAATACCAGTATTTTACATGGAGCGACTGCCTATCTGACCTCCACAACCCAGTTACTGGGTAACACAATACCCCTTGGTAAGACTGGTTGTCACACCCTTTGGGCTTCTGAAGACCCGTAACAACTGTCAAAGATCTACAAATGACAGCCGGGAGTAACTGCTTATCGTGCTTTCCGAGGCACGGAGGAATCTTGGTATGAAAAGATGGTCACCCATCCACGGACCAACCGCGGCAAGCGTAGCTTAACCTGATCGATATCCACAAGCTCCTCCACAGATGATTCTACGGTATCATACTCAGTCCATACTTCCAAACTAATGATATAAATTCGAAAGTAACTCTGTCAGTCTGTCTGTCTGTTGTCTATTACCTTTTTATGCCTGAACAGATTTAGATGCAATTTAGCACAAAGATATACCATGGCCTAGGTATAGATTAAGGATGAAAGGGATATAAATAATACCTGTTATCCCGGTAGAAAATTCGAATGGGATAAATTCTGACCTCCATTTGGGCGAAGGTGAAGGCAAAAGCTACACTCTATGAATTACAAACTAAATTAACACAGTATTGAACTATCCAAAGAAAGGAATGGCAAATACTCTCCTTGTAAAAAAAAATCTTGTTATAAAGATATTAACAACGTACCTGACAAATCACATAAAGAAGCAACAGTCTCTTCCCCATACTGACAACTTGAAAATGAAATATAACACACTGACACCCATTTATAACTTCAAAACAATCGTTATTATAAAACCAATTCCTGGGAAAATTCTGTGTGTACTACTTTGATTTAATGTTTGTAATACTTTTGTGTGTAATTCGTTGATGAAATGAGGCATTACGACAAATGGTTCCATGAATTTGGACTGTTCTTGATGTAATTTATCAATCAATCAATCAACTCAGCCTGTAGCAGTCCACTGCTGGAGATAAGCCTCTCCCAGGCTGCGCCACAACACCCTGTCCTCCGCCTTCCGCATCCAGTCTGTCCCAGCCACCTTTTTAAGGTCGTCGGTCCATCTAGCTGGGAGGCGCCCCACACTACGATTGCCGATACGCGGTCTCAACTCCAGGACTCGTCTGTTCCACCGGCCATCGGTCCTTCGACAAACATGGCCAGCCCACTGCCACTTCTGCTTGCTTACTCTGCAGGCTGTGTCGGTAACTCCGGTTCTCTTCCGGATAACTTCATTCCTGATCTTATTCTTCAAAGAAATTCTGAGCATAGCCCGCTCCATAGCACGCTGAGTGACCTTGAATTTGTGGACCAGCCCGACTGTCAGTGTCCACGTTTCGGCACCGTATGTCATAACGGGCAGGACGCATTGGCTGAAGATGTAATATAAACACGCTACAAATTAAATATAGGAAAGTGATATTTTTCATCTCCCGACCATCATTTTGACGCAGTCGGGGTACCCACATCGTCGTCATCGCATGTTAGGTTCAACCATTGGCTTGGGAAGAGGAGCCTATTATTTTTAGATGTCGTTCTTACCAATGTGTATATTTATGTTACCTAAGTCTGAAATAAACATACTATTAAAAAGCATGCTAGTTTGCTAACATTTATATAGATTCTTTTTTAATCTGTGAATGTGAGAACGTTGTACGCTTAATAGACTGTAGCTTTGTAAACTATCTTTTATTTTGTTAAGTACTTGGTACTTGTTGACGGGCCTACACTGTCCTCCCATACCTATTAACACTTTTTTTTAAAGAGTAACCGTGGAGTTTCTTGCCATAGGAAACGACCAATCGGAACCGTGCAGCTTCTGACGTTTCACAAGTGCCCATGTAGGTTTATGTGAAATAAAAAAAAATGATTTTTATTTTGATTTTGAACAAGTATGCTCTCCGTGTGTAAAATCATCATGCTCTTTTCGTATACATGCTAATTATGTACTAAGTATCATCTGCTCGAAATGAGCCTGTTTTAGTGCAGTAACAGAAAGCCTGGCTATGGTATTCCAGGCTTCATACGTAGATCTCATAAAGTTCGTTAAGCATTTAATCAGAAACTAAGTAAAAACAAAAAAAACCCCGACACCATGAGCGATCTACAACTATAAAAACCTGCCTAGCCTTTTTCCCAACTATGTTGGGGTCGGCTTCTAGTCTAACCGGATACAGCTGATTACCAGTATTTTACATGGAGCGACTGCTTATCTTACCTCCACAACCCAGTTACTAGGTAACATGATACCCCTTGGTAAGACTGGTTGCCAGACTTTTGGCATTCTGACGACCCGTACCAACTGTCAAAAATCTAGAAATGATGACCGGGATCAACGGCGTAACGTGCTTTCCGAGGCACGGAGGAGTCTCGGTATGTAAAGATACCCGTCCACGGACCCACCCCGGCAAGCGTAGCTTAACCTGATGGATCGACCCGTGCGGCTCTTAGTACTTAGCCACGAGCTCTTCATCGTGACAAAATAATGATTTTTTATCTAATAGATACGAATTATTTCGTAAGACTAAAAGCATGGGCAACCACATAGACAATCAATAATAGATAACTTACAGACGTAAGTACATAACATTACAATATATTATAATAATTATTATATGGAAATAATATATTATCTAATAAACAGGCAATACGATTGCCCAAAAAGCATACGTGACTTTACCAAGAGATAATTGTGTTATCTGAATATTATTTCTTACTGGTACAAAAGAAAGATTGTTTGAAAGAAATTTATGAAATCAATTACGGCGAAGAAAAATATCGTGAGGAAACCAGCACTCTAATTGCGTAACTAAAGTTATTAATCACAATCTTATTTTGAAATATACCTACAGCTAATTCATTGCTTCATAATTATGTTCGAAAAATTTGTCTGCTCAACAACTAGCTACCCGCGTGGCTTTTTAGGGTTCCGTACCCAAAGGGTAAAACGGGAACCCTATTACTAAGGCTCCGCCGCGCGCCGTCTGTCTGTCCGTCTGTCACCAGGCAGTATCTCATGAACCGTGATAGTTAGACAGTTGAAATTTTCACAGATGATGTATTTCTGTTGCCGCTATAGCAACAAATACTAAAAAACAGAATAAAATAAATATTTAAGGGGGCTCCTATACAACAAATGTGATTTTTTTGCTCGTTTTTGCTCGATATTGATAACGGCAACAGGTAGACGCTTGAAACTTTCACAGAATATTTAGTTATATATTCACTTTAAAAATAAATAATTAAATTAAAATAAAACAAATATTTAACCACGGCTCCCATACAACAAACGTGATTTTTTGCCATTTTTATAGATAATGGTACGGAACCGTTAGTGCACGAGTCAGGCTCGCACTTGGCCGGTTTTCCAATAAATAAAATTAGTTACTCCTTATAACATCAGCTATCTGCTAGTGAAAGTCTCGTCAAAATCGGGCCAGCCGTTTCGGAGATTAGCCGGAACAAACAGAATTAAAAAATATATATATATTTTACGAGTACTGTATAAT
Organism: Tiliacea citrago; assembly: GCA_963921375.1. Taxonomy (NCBI): domain Eukaryota; kingdom Metazoa; phylum Arthropoda; class Insecta; order Lepidoptera; family Noctuidae; genus Tiliacea; species Tiliacea citrago. The sequence goes on along the minus strand of OY992807.1, from coordinate 11,947,512 downwards.
TATGCATTTTGTAAAAAGCTGTTATTTTGACATTACAAACAGACACTTTAATTTTATATTTTTTTGTATGTATGAACAGAAGATGTATAGATAGGACTCGCTTCAAAAGGCAAACATCACATTGTATAGAGATAAAAACGCGTTATAGGGTGGGCATCACGTAATCAATCACCAGGCGGAGTTTTTCCTATACATTTCTTGTGTGAACATATACGGGAAATAAAAAAGCGGTCGTCCTGAACTTTTAATTCGTATTGGAGCTCTTTGCCAATGAGCATATCCAGGGAAGTACTACCTCCTGACAAGCATCGTTGCTGTTTTCCGCTGTGGTATTGGTAAAGAGGTCGCTCCACAGCAGACCATGGGTAACCTACGCACGTGCGCAAGCTTCGTATGAAAATGAAGATGGGATCGTCTACTGTAATCCAAGACCACGTTTCCTTTGAAAAACAAACAAATTGAACTGCAATACTGGCGTGGCGAAGCCGGTAGGATTAGTATTATATGGTGCTTTCGCCACTGGTATGTGCTCATGGCGAATGTTTAGGCGGTAGTAACTACTACCCATTTTTCAATAGCGATAGAGTTGCTGATGCGAACCTCCGAGGGGAAACCGGTAGGAATGGTGTTATATGGTGCTTTCGCCACTGGTATGTGCTCATGGCGAATGTTTAGGCGGTGGTAACTACTACCCATTTTTCAATAGCGATGGATTTGCTGATGCGAACTTCCGAAGGGAAGCCGGTAGTAATCGTGTTATATGGTGCTTTAGCCACTGGTATGTGCTCATGGCGAATTTTTAGGCAGTGGTAACTACTACCCCATTTTCAATAGAGATGGAGTTGCTGATGCGAACCTCCGAAGGGAAGCCGGTAGGAATCGTGTTATATGGTGATTTCGGCACTGGTATGTACTAATGGCGAACGTTTAGGCGGTGGTAGCCACTACCCGCGGTGGTGACCCGACTATTTTGATTCCTACTCAAAAACAGGGATTGATTAAAACTTTTGACTCCAAAAGTTTGATGAATTATTTTTTATAGGGTCCTAATTATTACCAGTAAAAAATTGTTGGGAAAATTGCCGTTTCCTGCTGAACGCCAAACAATTTTCTATTTTCCACATTACCAGGTTGTCTACTCCGAAGCGTTAAACTGACGTATCGGCCGAATGTTCGGCCGTTTTATAACTACCATAGTTTCCTTTTTTGACTTTGAATCCATACCCGACTTAAAGTCACATTTTTGACTTTGGCTTATCTCTCTCTTATATCTCTTTGAATGTTGTTTTTTTTTCTTTCTTTCGCCGCAATCAGTCGTAGTCAAGCAACGGCCGAACATTCGGCTGATACTTCGATTTAACGCTTCGGAGCAGACCCCCAGGCTTTGCAAACCGTTGGATCGCTACAATTTTTTCTCACACGTGAGCAGTTATCATCCGTTATCTTGAAAACGTTTCGTTGCATAACCTTTCCCCGTATATTTCAGCTTATTGAAAGCTGCCCGACTAAGTTCGAGGTCATATAATATCGATACAACTCCCACGTGTCTAGTATAAGAGATGAGCCAAACTTTCAATTTATGTTGTTGTATTATTTGCTTTTTAGGGTTCCGTACCCAAAGGGTACGGAACCCTAAACAACTCACAAAACAAAAAAACGGGAACTCTATTACTAAGGCTCCGCCGTCTGTCTGTCTCTCTGTCTGTCCGTCTGTCACCAGGCTGTATATCATCTTCTTCAAATATCATTCCGATACACGCTGTAGTTAAATAGTATTTTTAACCGACTTCTAAAGAAGGAGGAGGACCGACTTCTCAATTCGGATGTTTGTATTTTTTTTTTTATGTTTGGTCGCGCATAACTCCGTCGCTGGCCAACCGATTTGAAAAATTCTAAAAATGAAAATTTTATCGAAAACGGACGAGCTGTTTTTGAAAAATCAACAAACATCTAAAAATGTATCTACATTGGTGCCGATTCTGTTGTCACAAAATTCTCTAAACTAGACTAAAAATCACCAAAATTTAGTTTATTCCTGTCAAACGGCGTTTCCCATTCTGAAATTGACTAAAGTGACGCAACTTAACTATATTATAGTTTGACAGCACTAATGTCATTTTAGTTACTCAATTTAGTGAAAATGGCAATTTTGCTATTCTGAATTTGACGTTTTTCACCTAAAATTAGGATTAGTGCCAATTCTGTTGTCACAAAATTCTCTAAACTAGACTAAAAATCACCAAAATTTAGTTTATTCCTGTCAAATGACGTTTCCCATTCTGAAATTGACTAAAGTGACACAACTTAACTGTAATAAAGTTTGACAGCACTAATGTCATTTTAGTTACTCAATCTAATGAAAATGGCAATTTTGGTAGTCTGAATTTGACGTTTTTCGGCTAAAATTAGGTTAAATCGACTATTTTTAATCGCGATTAAAATGGTGTGGAATAAAATTAGTTGTCATGAACTAAAATTTACAAAGTACATTTCTCTTCTATTTCTTGAAAGTTGGGATGCTTTTGTTGAGTTGGGAGTCTTTTACAAGTTCAAGCAGTACGGCTATGGAATGCCTTATCCGTGTCGTTATGGCGTGCTCAATCTTGGTCCACTTTTAAAATTCTGTTAAAAAAATACTTCCTCTCTCCTTAAACATCATCGTTACAGAATACAGTTCCTTGCTCTTGTTTCATGTTTATTATTGTTTATATATTCATATAGATAAGTGTATGCTTTATGTATGTATATTATTGTATAAGTAAATTGTACCCCACTGACTACCTGCAGTATTCTCGTCTTCTCCCTTTAATCCATCCAAAGGCTGTAAAAGGTCACTTTTAGCGATAAGACTGCCCATTGTGTCACCCTATGTAAACTTTTAACATTTATTTCTACAACTTTTATGGTCTACATAATAAAGAGTATGCTATTCTATGCTTGTGAGTTTGGAAAATCTTAAATCATTATGGAAGCTTTTGTCAATTCGGCAGAAAGTTAATACTAAAATTATTGTTAAGTATTAGAATACAATACGAAATTACTTCTTGGAAACTTAGGGATTTTTGTACTGAACATCTAATGCGCCTACTACAATAAGATTTAGGAACGAGGTGGATAAATCTATTTTTCAGATTCTGTGAAATATGAAAAAACATTTTTTTTTTAACTATCAAGAAAGAGTTAAGTTGGAAAAACCCATTGCAAATGGCAGAAGAAAGACAAATATTTAGACTCCCTAGATCAGGAGTTTGCTGAAGCAATAGATAAATAAATAATTAATTTAAGTTACTGCAACGCACCGGGCAGAGGCTACTTATTTTCTAAATTTATTAATTTCACAAAATTGTATGGGTAAGCTTTAGGTAAATATACCTGGCACCCACACAGGCACTTCAAAAGAAAAAAAAAACTGCTGGCATGAGCGCATGTTAATCAAGGCACATATTTAATGCTACTTGTGGGTAGTTGTACCAGTTACACAAAGAAAAATTTATTTGCTCTTATTTGAAATTCAATATAATTTAATAGGAACATTATTTACAATTATATAAGTTATATTTTTAAAGTTCATAGTACCTGCCTTTGTAGTGTTATCTCTTCACAATATAACTATTCTCTTACAATCTACTATCATTTCACTTCATCACAATGGATCCTCTAAGAAGCACTCTGAGTAAATTTAATGGAGTTGTTTCACACATAGACATCCTGTCTTTGAAGATAAACTTCAGAAGGCCCCTCCATCACCTGTCACAACTTCTTAGGAGTTTGGACATTCATCACGAAGGCTATCAGCAGTGTTCAGCAACAGGTGGAGCTACTTGCTTGCAGTGTCGACCAAATTGAGATGTAGGGACAAAGGAAGATCTTGCTGTTGCATGGTGTCACCAGATGGGACGTGCAGTAACTAATAAAATCAGGCCTATCCTGTTCAAGCTAGGCAGTCTTGCGATTTGGGATAAGATTTGGTTTTCCAAAGCCAAATTAAAGGCTATATATAGGCGACACCATTAGCCAAGTTCCTAACAGAGGGGGTGGCATGATCTGTTCTTGGCTGCGAGATAAATATGCGGTGTCACCAAGAGCTGGACTAAGGATGGCTGCGTGTATTTCCTTGGTCCCAATGATTCGCGGCATCGGGTTGAGACCCTTGCTGTATTGGACAAGATTGCGCCGAATCCCAGTGAGCCCGAGCGGAGTGATCCAATAACGGATGTGCCAGCCTCTGTCCCGTTGCTGCTGCGAAGACCGCTAGCAAGCGTGCTGCTTTTTTGAAGCAGTGATTTCTTTGTGATGTTTTATTCAAAGTCGGGGTATTATGTACATTTATATCTGTAATTTTTATGGTGTACATAGAAGAATAATATAACAAATGTTTTGTTGTACTGTGCTAAGGTACTTAGTACAGTATTGATTCATTCAAGTCATGTTGTCACTGTCAGCTGTCAGTGTTAGTCAATACCCATGTCAGTTTAATTCGGTGCGTTCTGTTTTTCGTAAAGGTGGAATGGCAGACTGTGTTTTGTTTTCTTGTTGTTTTTTCTCTGAAATGTTTTACATATTATTTTTATATGATTTTGTTTAACTTTTTTTACCCGGACCGAGTAGGTTTTAATTATTTTGATTGAATATCGCAACCGGCAGGTGGACTAGTTATTGCTCCTACAGACTGGTGCGATATCGCGGGTGCGACAGGCATTGCAACCATTGTCGCGCCCGCGATACCGCACCAGTCTGTAGGAGCCTTTATACGATTTATTTTTATTAGTCTGGTAAGTGTTTATGACTATTGATGAAAGCAGTGATAGTAGGTACTTAGTAGTTTTTTCTCTATAACAAGCAACGACGACGACAGTTTCGTGAGTACTCCTTCTCTTGCAGCGCAGTGTTCGGATGTTCCTAAGAATTTTAACGTTATACATATTAACGCTCAGAGCATTCGGGCTCATTTCCACGATATGCTGGCAAGCTTTAACTGTAAGAACGTATGTACATGAATGCATAAATCATGGCACCGCTAAATCCCCTAACTTATTTTTCCTTATTTTTCTGTCGTTTAAAATTCGTCCACCTAAGGCTAAAGCTAAGAATCTCATGCAACGCAATTTTGGTGGAATGAACGTCTGTCGACAATCTTTGCAAGGATGCCGAAAATATAGATTGGTGCTGGACTGATTGCCTCTGGATCAGTCGATGAGCAAGTTAATATTTTTATGGCTAAACTTATCGAGCTTTACGATCACCACGCATCTGTTCGAGCAGTTAAGGTTGACATTTGCCGGCACCATGGCTCACGAATGAGATAGCGTATAAAGTTATGGCAACGTTTAAATTTAAGCGTGGTGCTAATGACGCTATTTTTGTCAAAATTCAAAGATTTCTACAAGCATGAATGGACTCTTATTCACCTTTTATGTTAATTTAAACAATATGGCTGCCTAATCACCAAAGTGGAGCTGGAAAATTGCAACCAGTGAAACACAATCATTTAACATCGGTTTCCCAGTTCGATTTCGTGGACAGACCTTATCTAAAAGAAATGTGATTTTGAATTTCCCGCTTTCGCGAGTTTTCGGTGTCATCCACCAGGACGCGCCAAAAGCCGTACCATTTTATTTGTACGGACTTTTTATTCTTCTCTCCAGAGTAAATATGTTTCTTGCCACCAACCAATTGATATGGCAAACAAACAGACAAATTCAAGATGTCCTTGATAGAGCTTGCCTACGGTGACGAGAATACTGGAGATTTTCAACTTACTGAACACCAAACTGGATTTTCTTTTCTCGAGATCACATTTTTATTAGAACATTTGCTTTATTACGCTGAAATAAAAAGCAAGTTAATCATGCTTCAAGGATCAATGTTTTGAATACTACAGTATTTCTTTCAATTTCGGTGTACAACCCTAGCACGATTACATGGGTCACAGTTAATAAAAACAAATACAGGATACTACATCTAAATTTATTAAAATTTATACAACAATATAGTTTTACGCCGTCCTTATGTTCTCTGTATTTTATTTGAATCATTATTGATAAGCAATAAATGATTAATATGATTTTACTCAGGTTTTTATGCATTTCGGATCATTTCGTTCACTCTTTTTTTTATTTCCCAACAAATCTTGGTCTATGGTTTATTCAACTTAGCGATTGTCAAACTCGATTATAGTTGTGTCAAAATTGTTTCTAAGTTTAGTGAATCTTGTTTTCAGAATAGCTTTTAAGAATAACTAAACTAAAACTAAGAAATTTTAGTAATAGTTTAGTTTAGTTCGGTGTACAAGAGAATCGGCACCATTGTCTACATTAACGATCTTTTTGTTTACTCTGCATTGCGTTTTTTGTTCGCGCATAACTCCGTCATTTACGAACCAATTTGGAAAATTCTTTTTCGGCACTAAAAAGTGAAAAATAAAAAACTTTTTACAAAAAAAAATAACCGACTTCCAAAAAAACACTACAAAGTGAAAATTAACATTAATTTCGGAAGTCGGTAGAAAAAAACTAAAATACAGATCCAAAGACACCGACTTCCGAAATTAAGGTTATTTTTCACTTTGTAGTGTTTTTTTGGAAGTCGGTTTTTTTTTTTTTGTAAAAAGTTTTTATAATCATTTGGATACAGCTTCAACTGAAAATCTGTTAGTAGAGATAAACTACGATAACATGGCTCGCCCCTCCAAATTACTGTTTCAATGTGTGTATAATGTCCCCACTATTGGGACACAGGCCTCTCGGTGACAGGGACTGGGCCGTAATCCACCACGCGGGCCCAGTGATGTTGATAAATGTCACATGTCTTCGAATTTTTGAATCTAGGATATGCCGGATTCCTCACAATGTTTTCCTTCACCGTTTTGAGAGCAGTGGTGATTAATTTAGACAAAGTAAAGCGCGCCTGCCTGGGTTCGAACCTATGACCTTGCAACTCGTAAGTCACTGCCGTTATCACTGGGCCACCAGTGGAGATTTGATTTGATTTTAAGGTGGCGTTCTGTAGTTTGTGCCAGCCTCTACGGGAAAAAGGAATGAGTTTTTGTATGAATGAATGTATGTAAGAGTTTCTGTCTCGTGAAGGCACTGTTTACAGTGCAACAATGAGATCTCACAGAACATTTCTGCACTGTTTTTATTTTTTATTTAGAGATACCTATAAATTTCACAGAGGTTTAATTTCTCCCATTAAGTTTAATATAAAATGTATGCATTAGACCAAAAAGATACTGGCTGGAAATAAAAATCCGCAGAATAAAACCGACTTGGTGAAAAATTTTGTTTTATTATCTTGAGTTTTTATTTTCAGTAGGTATATTATATCACGGTAGGTAGATTGGTAGTTGAAAGAAAAGTACATTACCTTGCTAAAGTGAGTAATTAATGCACTCGTGCTAATTTAGTGCCCTCGCATGCGCTCGGTCACCAACATAACACTCGTGCATTAAGAGGAGGCTCCCTATTTTTATGTTAATTTGCATGAATAATCTGAAACAGTCACACATACAAGCAAAATGAAAATTTACTATATGATTTATTGGATCTTTTTCTTTCCATGTTGAAGACAATTACGTAATTATAATATATTCTCCCAAATTATTTTTTTATTCGAAAATCATATTGTCTTTTTTAAGGATAATTCTAAAAAAACAAACAAGATTGTTTGGCTTTTATATACAGCAAGAAAATATAGTTTATTATCCCGACACAAGATATTTTTCCTCTAGATCAATTATTACTTTAGTTATAAACGAAATAATAATTGAGACTTCGCTATTTAGTTTCGTGCTCGAACACGATAAAGAGCGCACGCGATATTCAACTTTATTACTGATGGATTAGCGTTTAGCACATAACGGAGTGACGGGGAGCGAGGGGCGGAGCTTGCGTTTGAAATTTGATTTAGACTGCCTGCTCTTGATAACTCACTTTGCGCTCTGTGCAACAATCTACTATTCTTATTTGCGTTGGACAAAATAATATTTTATTAGCGATAACGATGTTACGAAAAGTAAAAAAAATATTGAATTTGACATAAACCACAGAAAAACGATAAATGAATGATAAATGATAAAAGATTTTATTTCTGTAAGTAGGTTTGGACAAATTGTTCGAACATATGAAGCAATGCGCAGTCTATAAAATGGGTCCTCGTGAGTCCCTTAGAAACAAATTCAAAGAAATTGATGTACTAACTCTGACTTCTCTTTATATCTTAGAAAGTATTTTATATGTTCGCAAAAACTTAGGCCTTTTTAAAATAAGAAGCGATTTCCTTAATATAAATACCCGAAGTAAACATGAAATCATGATACCCAAATTTAGATTAACTAAAACAAGCAAGTAATTTCTTATAAACAGTATCCGCTTTTATAACAAGTTGCCAAAGTCTGTTTCAAAACTTAGCGATGGAAAATTCAAAACCAACATCAAACGTCTCCTTATTAAAAAAACATAATATAAGATTAAAGACTACGTTGAAGACAAGGACGTTTGATGTTAATTCCTTCTGCACATGAGGCTTCCCTGGTACCTTATTAACACCAAAAATATGTAAATGTCTATTATTTACTCCCAAATTACGTTTTTTTTTTTTTAACTTCCTTGGCACACCTACAATTTCAATTTAAACAAGGTTCTAACTTTTATTATTTTAATAATATTTTGTATCGTTCTTTGGTAATGTTTTGTTAATGAGAGAACGTTGTAGGCTTAATAGACTGCATCTTTGTAAACCATTTTCTATTTTGTTAAGTTTCTAGTTGGTACTTGTTGACGGGCCTACACTGTCCTCCCATACCTATTAACACTGTAACTTGATAACATTGTAAAAGCCCATGATTTTTAAAATAGTAACCGTGGAGTTTCTTGCCGTCTCTTCTCCATAGGAAACGACCAATTGGAACCGTGCACCTAGTTTCTGACGTTTCATAAGTGCCCAAAATATTTTGATTTTGATTTAAATGGATTAGCAATATACTTCAAAATCATTCAGATTACGCAAATTAGGAAGCTGTTGGAAATCTTTGCAGAAATACGAAACTCTTTGAAAGCGATTGCTGCTGTCCGGCCCTAAAGATGCGCAGAAAACGGCGTACGTTTTAGCAAGTACTCCATAAGATGAGGCAGTCCCAGTTCCATGCACCAGTAATGCTTGCGAAGGAGGAGGCGGAACGCGTGAGGGAGAGGCAAAATTCGCGCCCTCACGTCCTTAGTCGCCGCGTCGGGAGTCGCAGGCCGATTCCCGGTCACCGTAGGCGCGGGCTTGCGGACGGTGAGCGATGGGTAGCTCGCCGTCCGATAAGGACCAGTCCCGGGTCGACGGCGCGTTGTGTTCCACGCGCGCCTCAAAAATATGTCAGCACGAACTGACGGGGTCCGTTAGACCAATGTGGTGCCAGGGTTGCCAGTTTGTCCGAAAGGGATATCGTGGCCCTGCCACACAGGCAACTGAAGGAACACGGGTGGGTTTTAGTCAGTAAAGGTCTGACACGCCCTCCCGCTCCGCCCAGAGCGGGAAAAGTTGTTTGATAATTTGACACCCAAAAAAAAAAATCCCCAGTTCCATCCTAATCATCAGATAACAAGGGCAATAAAATAATAACAAAAATAATTAATGAAAAAAGTATATAATTTATTAACATTACTTAACATTTAAAAATAAATAAGTAACACGAAAATCAATAAATATAATTGTAAGGGCTATACCCGCAAGAACTCATAGGAGATAGGACTGGACTAATTGGTGACATAACAGGACTAACGGGTGACATTAATCCATAGTCTAATTGGGACCCGAAACCTAAACCGGGAACTACAACTTCTGGAGATGACGACGGCAACGTATTACTAAGGAGGTTGCTAACCACTAAAAGCTGCAAAGCATTAGCCAGATTATTAGCTACAGTACTATCCTGAATGATAGTAGTAGCTGGCATCTGATTGGTCACTAAAGTCTCCATGCCATAAGGAACATCCATGATTGGTGGGCCGTAGTTAGGACCCATGATCATCTGGTTTTGCAGTAAAGTTTCGGCTACTGGATACGGCATTGGTAGGAGATTCTGTTGCAAGCCAGGCATGAAGCGGTTTACGCAATTAGCGTTGATGGTCTGGAAAAAATAAAAGGTTTTATTGTTAGAAACATGAAGGAATGACATTTCTAAAGTTCGTTTTCTAATCCCAGATACCTACTAATTTGACAGGTGCAAATGTCAAACTCAGAATTGAGAAAAAAAATCTTCGTGATCTTCCTAGAGGTTTTCCAACTATTTTGGAGTCAGCTTCCAGTCTAATTGGATCCTGATCCCTGCCTTGATCTGATCTCCACAACACAACACACTTGCCAGGCAACACGATATCCTTTTGTAATTAAATTAAATTAAAAGATATAAATACTTACGTTGAATAATGCGAAATGCAAAGAGACGAAAGCAATGATTTTGGCCGCCATTTTAAAAGATGAATGTCTCAAATTAGTTTTCAAATTGAATACTAAGTGCAGTTTAGGTTTTGATTAGCTTTATATACTAAAGTTTTATCTACACAAATATCTAAGAAATAATTGATTATTTATTATCTGATGTTAAGTAATAAGTTATTGCAATGTCTGATAAAAAGTAAAATGTACATGAACTATGTGTCCTCCTTTGAATTGAATTGATAAATACTTTGTGGATCGATTTCTCGAGTTAGAAGTTGTAGTTTCCATTATTTTAATAGAAAACACAGAGAAGGAAAGAAAAGAAAGAAAGAAAAAGCATTTATTGGTACTCGCACATATCACAAATTAAACTAAAATACACTCATATAAAGAACAAAAATAAAACCAAGTAAAAAAATAAAAATAAAAACAGAAAGTCTTGTACGAGGCCAAAAGTCCCCTATGTCAGCATGATGCTGCGGCACTTAAAAATAAATGTCGCAGCGCTAGTATTCTGATAGGGCCCGCTGTAGTATGACGGATAGATACGGTTATTTCCGTAATAACCGTATTATAAATAAAATAAAAAATAAAAATAGATGAGAGAAATAACAATAAAAAATACGATAATTATTTAATAAAATTATTGTAATTGTAAACTTACACCGCGTATGAGAACCCAACGTAACATCATTTACTTGTCAGTGCCTTTTGTGTCTCAAGGCATCGTATTTCCACCTACATCTGCAGCAATCTTAATTTTCACTATCCCTTTTAAATTATACTTTCATCTCCGCACCTCAAACAAGCAGGTTTTGCTGCTTATAGTGAGCGAAATTTGATTTTGCAGCGAGCGTGAAAAAAGTAGGGTCTACTCATAAAATTCGAAAGATTTGAACTTCACTTTGTCCTGTCACTTTCACTTCGATACGAAAAACAAAGAGATACATACAAGTCGATTCGAAGTACGATTTTTAAATTTCAAACCTAGTAGGCCCAAAAAAGAAACATACCCAAGGTGAATCCACAGCTGTAGCCCACGAAATTCAAACTTTCATACGTTTTTTGCAACTTGCAGGTAAGTGCCAGGTCTTATATTGATCAAAATATGATTCGTAACTATAACATTATGTATTTACAGAATTATAATCATTAGAATCATTAATACATATCTTTTAGCTAGATTTGTTCCCCAATGTTAAGATTTCATGAAAAAGTCATTCAATGGAACAAATCTACGCGCTGCGCTCGTGATTCAATTATAGAATCCTTCGCTTACTCGGGATTCAAAATTAACACTCGCAGCGAAAACCAACTGTGCTCTCATGTTGCACAAATAACTATTCCTAAACCTGCGGCGTAATTACGTAACACACCAATAACACCGTAACACACCAAATAGCAATGGGTTTCATTTTGAAAGATCAACGACATTCATTGTGTTGTTTACGTTGTTGAGCTGACAAATTTTTCGATCTTAAGAAGCAATGGATTAACAATATACTTCAAAATCATTCAGATTTGATTCATAGTTTGTTACGCAATTAGGGAGCTGAACTCAATTGTCTGTTTAGCAAAACATCCTCCAACAGCCCTCCTTCCGAAGCTGTCGTCGGGTAAAAAGGTTAAAAAACAAACACCATTCTGATCTTCTAATAAACTAATTTAATTTACATAGTAATTATTCCTATCCGTTAGATAATATGGTGGGATTTGCGGTGCCTTAAGTGAATGCATTGGCCAAGGCCCAGGTGTTGGACCCATATTTGGATACATGGGCCATTGCCTATTTGTTGGAGCCATGTTTCCTGGCCATGGGCCATGTGTTGGAGCAAAGTTTGTTGTCATGGGCCATTGCCCGTGTATTGAACCGTAGTGTGGTGCCATTGGTAGTGGTTGTCTTCTAGGATACCTAGGTAGCATACCGCTTTGGTACTGCGGCTGGTATCCCCAAGGTAAGAAAAAGTTTGGGTATCCAAAGAAGATGGATTGGAATGGATTCAACCAGTTATCAATGCCCTGAAAAAAAAATGTTAAAGACTGCAAAAAACAAGCGTATTTACTACGTAAGGGTTGATAGAGGTGAAATAAATAATCCACGCTTTCAAATATCATCTCATGTAATAGGGGGTGAGGCTATTTGGCAAAAATTCTGACTCCGGGCTGCTACTGAATATTTTCAAACGGAAAACCCCGAAAACACTTTGCTTAGTCCCTAAGGACTAAGTGATCCTAAATTTATGTGATCCCCTAAAGGATCAAACGTAGGACCCTATAACGTATGAGGTTAGAGCTCATTATAAAAGACTTCAAGTGTGGAAATATTACCTTACACAAAAGAAGCTTTGCGCTTTGCTTTACATCTGGTTAGACTGGCAGCTGACCCCAACATAGTTAGGAAAAGGCTAGGGAGAAATCCAGAAGTTCTAGAACCTAATATTCCATTACTTTTTTATTTATTTTGGTAATTTATAAATTAATTAAGTACAGTTTACGTCATGTAAGTTGTTTAGAATTTTATGTAATAAAAATTTAATTTGTTCTAAAATTATATTTAACTTTTACGTACCTGTGCTAAACTTAAAACAACCACAAATAAAAATAAAAATAAGACTAACGATTTCATTCTGAAATGAAACCTGTTTCGAAAAAATTAAAAACAGAACCACATTGTGCTTTTATAGCATTAATTTGTAAATTTGATTCATGGTTTTGTTTTGGATTTGTTCTACACTGTAGTAACAATTAATAAAACAAATGAGCCAATATCACGGTAAATATAAAGGCGGGGTGATGTTTTACATAGAATTGCAATTAGTAACGTAATTTCAATTGGTCTCAAGTATTTACGCTGTTAGTTATTTTGAGCGGGAATATCGGGGGGGGGGGGTTATTTAGTCGATTCGAATGTGCAAAAATTAATCGATTCTTACTTTCTGATAATGGCAACACACTGGCACTCAATGTTTAATATAAAACCGACAATACTGTACTCAGTTAGTTCCTTCCGGTCGAAGACCCTGATTGTCCTCTAGACCCCGTCTCCCCGGACGAGGTCCATGATGTAATCAAGAGTCTAAAACCCCGTAAAGCCCCCGGATCAGACGGTATCACCAATAGGGTGGTCCAGATGTTCCCAGCCCACCTGATTATGCTAATGACCACCATCTTCAATGGTGCTCTTAATAACATTTTTCCTCAATCGTGGAAAAATGCCACCGTCATCGGTATCCCGAAGCCTGGCAAGCCTAAGACCGAGCCTTCCAGTTACCGTCCCATCAGTTTGCTCGACGTTTTCGGCAAGGTCTACGAGAGGCTTATTTATAAGCGTCTCAGAGACTACGCCGAGACGAAGGGCCTCATCCCCAACGAACAGTTCGGTCTAAGAACCCAACATTCTTGCATACAACAGGTCCACCGTATCATCATAGAACACATAAGCGCCGGTTTCCAGCGTGGGTTCATAACGGGTGCTGTGTTCTTCGATATCGCGAAAACGTTCGACAAAGTCTGGCACAACGGCTTATTGTATAAGCTATACAAATTCGCTGTGCCAGATCGTCTCGTGCTCATCTTACGGGACTTTTTGTTGGACCGCACCTTCCGCTATCGCATCGAGGGTGCGCTCTCTTCCCCTCACCCAATCCGCGCAGGCGTCCCTCAGGGGTCTGTGCTGGCTCCGCTCATTTTTACGCTGTTCACCAGTGACATCCCGAAATGTAGAAAGGCGCAGTTAGCTCTGTTCGCAGACGACACGGCCATCTACTACACCGGCCGCAGTCAAGACCAGATCTCCCGCATCCTACAGACCGAAGTCAACAGACTCGGTGACTGGTTCAGGAAGTGGAGGATCGAGGTCAATCCTGATAAGAGCCAAGCGGTCCTCTTTTCTAGGCCCCGGCGTAGACCGGACCTACCCCGACAGATCAAAATGTTTGGCAAGCCTATCCCTTGGGAGAAGCGAGCCAAATATCTCGGTGTGATCTTAGATCATCACATTTCGTTCACTGAGCACATAAAGCAAGTGCGTTCGCACGCCGCTTTTGCTCTCGGTAGGCTTCATTGCGTTCTTAACTCACGCAGCAAGTTGTCCCTTAAGGGCAAATTGCGTATTTACACAGCGTGCATCCGGCCGATTATGACGTACGCGTGTGCCGCTTTCGCACACGCCCGTCCCCACCTCATTCATAGAATGCAGGCACTTCAAAACCGATTTCTCCGTAAAATTACGGACGCTCCATGGTTCGTTCGGAACGAAACCCTTCATGTAGATCTTAGAATCCCCACCATCAAGCAGTTTATGAAACGCGCGACAAAGCGGTTCTTCGAGTCCGCAGATAGACATCGCAACCCCTTGGTTGTGCAGGCAGCTAGCTATAGGCCTTCTCAAATTAGTCAGACTCGCCGACCTAGGCATTCTCTCTCAGACCCGGATGACCCTATTACTCTCCCTCAGGAAAGCAATAGGGCCACAAGTACAGTGCACAAATACAAACCGTCATTCCGTCCTCGCCGCCGAGGTACCACGCGAAGTTCAAGAATTAATTGTTCCCCCCGTCCCTTGCACGTCAAACCACCAGCCCCGAGGTTGAGTGAGCCGTAGCATTTAATAGTAATCCCAGTTAATAACCATGAATTTAAACTTTCGATCCAGCCCGTCCCCAACTTGCTGTTTTTCCCCAACGACGCCCTAAGCCGAGGTTCGTACCCCACAGGGGGTGCCCTTAGAGCGCTGTCGTTTAGTTTGTAATAATTATATTTACGCTCCTGGCTGGAGGCTGTAAGCTCACACCTTAGGGCAGCCACAGGAAAGACCGGTTAAGCAGTCACGGCCTCTCAAGGTCAACTGCGAGATGCCATACAAAAAAAAACCTCAGTTAGTTCCTTTTAATATTTGCTGCGATAGAAGACAGACATAATACCTTCCCTGTGAACTTTATTTAAACTCAAAGTACTGCTTTTTAATCCACGC
Organism: Tiliacea citrago; assembly: GCA_963921375.1. Classification (NCBI taxonomy): domain Eukaryota; kingdom Metazoa; phylum Arthropoda; class Insecta; order Lepidoptera; family Noctuidae; genus Tiliacea; species Tiliacea citrago. The sequence continues at coordinate 11,932,115 of OY992807.1, read as the reverse complement.
CCGAAACCTAATGAGCTACATAAAAAAAAAAAAACAGATAAAATCTTCCCTGTGAAATGTCAAATATACTATACGTTGTTCCAATTCGCACGGCACGGTTGGCGCAGTGGATAAGCGATTGACTGCTGCGCTGCGTGTCGCGGGTTCGATTCCCGCATGGAACAAATATTTGTATGACCTACAAGTAGTTGTTCCGGGTCTGGCTGTTTGTGTATGTGAGTTTAAATGTTTGTAAACGCACACACGATACAGGAGAAATTCCTAGTGTGCCTAGCAGTACTTTTTTTTTTAAACGTTGCCCGTTTTAAAAAAAAACGTTCTGCTTTTTAATTTTGGTTTTTTTTCTTTCTTCTTTCTAATTCACGCCCGTAACATAATTTCCTACAGAATAGATATATATTTTTGTTCCAATTGGTAGAGGTATTCACGTTTCATGTGCCGATATAAAAGGTGGGCAATGGATTGTGGCTAAATAGTAATAGCTGCAAGGATTGAGATAAGGTAAAGCTACGCATGACCATCATTACATACTGAGAGTTACCATTTAGCAAACAAAAACCACACAAATTGAAAAGAGTATGCTTAGACCGTTTGGTCATGTTGAGAGGATGAGTGGAACGCGACTAACAAAAGGTATTTATAAAGCAGAGGTGAGTGGAAACGCCGGGAGGGGACGCCCTAGGAGGACATATAGTGACCAAATTGGTGATGTTCTTCAGAAAGGTCAGGTGCGTAGTATTCGCAATGGGCGTGCGTGTATGACCAGATGTACGAACGTAGGCGAAGCAAAAGGAGTATGTAAGGAGCGTAGCAGGTGGCGTTTTATAGTTTCTGCCTACCCCCATGGGAAGAAGGCGTCAGTTTATGTATGTATGTGTATGTGGTTACCATTTAGTGGAGTGAAATGTAGATTGGTTACCATAAATTAATTTATATTATTCTCCTATTAAAGGAGGAGCTCGTGGCTAAGTAATACCAGCCGCACGGGTCGATCCATCTGTTTAAGCTACATTTGCCGGGATTGGTCCGTGGATAGGTGACCATCTTTACATACCGAGACTCCTCCGTACCTTGGAAAGCACGTTGTCATTCGTAGATCTTTGATAGTCGTTACGGTTCGTCACAAGCCCGAAAGTCTGACAACCAGTCGTTCCAAAGGGTATTGTGCTACCCAGTGACTGGGTTGTGGAAGTCAGGTAGGCACTAAAAAATAAAAATATTGGTATTCAGCTGCATCAGAATGGAAACTGACCCCAACATAGATGAGATTATGAAGAATATGATGATGAGGTTTGGCAATGGTCACCACCGCCGAACCTGCATGTCGATTCTGTAAAAATCTCACTGTGAAATCTTGCGTGGAATGAGCTGTCAGTGTCATTCCACTGATGCTAGGGATTGAGCATTAAATTTGCAATCATAATTGAGATTTCGATAATATTTTTATGTTAAGTCTATTGGTCCTTTTATATTATTTCAAAGCTAGTGTTTATGTGTCTTAACATTACTATTTAAGGGGTTTTTAAATAAAAAACCAAAACAGAAGTTTCGTCAAACTCAATTTAATGGCTAATAACTCAAATAAACAAAATAAGGTTGAGTTTCTGTTCAAAATCTCGTTTATGATTGTAAATGTAATTCAGTCCATGTCTAGCATAAGGTGGGATGACACTGAAAGTTCACTCCACGCTCACTTCATCTAAGTTTTCACGACGAGATGGATTTGTTGATGCGATCACCCAGAAGTTTGAACGTGTTCTTTGTGTCTCTGCATCTTTCCCTTTCCCCCAGGCAGCTAATGTATAAAACCTCTGAAAGGTATTTTATGCTTGAACGCAACATAACATCACGCCTGTAATCCCCGTAGGGTTAGGCAGAGGTATACCTATAGTACACCCACCTTTCCCCAGTTATGTTTAAGTCCCATGTAACAGCGGGCGAGCCTATTGCCATCAACCGGGCACAAATCCAGACTCCGGGCTGCTACTGAGAAATATGTAAGCCAGCAATACTAACAGCGTGTATGCTTCCTGTGCCTGAAATTTCGCTGGCAAACATAATCTTTGATACGGAATAAAAACAATGCTGTTTTGGCAAAAATCGTTATTGGCGGTTGTTCTGACCTGAACGAACTTTTATGTTTAAATTATGTGTAGTAGGTACCTGTACCCAGTTCAGGTATAGTTAATACGTCAAAGTATCTTTTACATAGTTCGAAGAGGTCATTACAGTCTTAGGTTGAATAATTTAAATAAAGACTCGGTTGAGATCCCATATTTATTTAACAAAGACCGAAAACGTGGTAACATCAATTTAAAACTGCTAAGTTAAAATGTTGATACCACTAAAGCCATCTATTGCCAGTTTCGCTAACGAACTAGCGAGTCGTTGAAGTTTGTCTGCAACTGTAGGTACTCTTTACAACGCCATCTATCAGCTGAAGTAAAATACCTTTGCTACTGAAGCTAACTAAATGAACAGCACCGAGAACTTAAATCGTGGAAAACTGCGTTGCCGGCGCCCCATAAATCCCGCAGTTGCACCTTCGGTTCTGTTTGTGATATCCTAGCATCTGCTAGGGAACGCCTATCTCAAGTAATAGCAAAATCTTTTAGGTTATATTACGATGGTTATGAAGTCATAATATGAACGTTTCTTATCTCTTTTTGATCGTGTCAATGTCACTAAAACTTCGCTAGTTTCACGGCAGCGCAGATGTCACTAATCATAATCATTTATTTGTCAAAATATAGTATATTATATGTTCATAAGTCAATGGTATCATGAAATTCTGCCAAGTGAGGCGTGCAAATATTAGGTACATACATTAGGATAGTATTAACATTATTGATTGCATAATTATGAATTAAAATTACAATTTGAGGTGTGTCCGTTAAAAATAATATCATAATCACACAATTTATTTAGGATGTCAATGTATAATTTTAATGTCAGGGTATCAATGAGATAGTCGTTTAAATTATAATAACATTTATTACCTACATAGCAAGTCTTTAAGTTTCTTTTTAAATCCGTTTAAATTTAACTCTTAGATTGATCTTGGAATTTTGTTATAAACTTGCGGGGCTATGCAGAATACGACAAGATAAGGTAAGATATTTACTTCGCAAATATGGGTACAAATATACGGTGACATAACAAATATTATTAAAAACAGCCATATTTAGCCAGAAGGCATGCAAAAGTACAAAAATACAATAGAGATGGCAAGTACATAATACTAAAGATAAACAATGTCAATTATCATAATTTAATTATGATTGAATTGTGAGGTACTTCAATTATTCTGCAGTCAAAATAAAAAATAAATTAAATAAAAATTAAATGTTTAAATGTCTATATTTTTCTAATTTGTAATCGAAATAAAAAAAAAGTTAAGTAAACAAGAAATTCCTTTATCCATTAAAATTCCGTCACACTATAATAAGCTCCACATTAAGGCTGTTTTGGCTGTCCGTCCGCACGGACATTTTAAGGGCATTATATAGGGGATTCCATTTCCATGATCAAGTTAAGTAAATAAATAGTAATTATAGAGCTCATGCCTACACAACAAAATCTCAAACAGGCAAACACATGGTTGGTTTTTTTCACTATAATAAGCTCCACATTAAGGCTGTTTTGGCTATCCGTCCGCATAACATATCATTCCGCCTGTTATGTTTACGAGATAAATACACTATGAATTTTTTTGGGGCACATAGGGCAGGATAGGAGGTGGGATATAGTTTGCGCCACACCCTGCTGCCGTACCATCGAAGTACCCTTTGTAAGGTTGTAGTTGCATCTTCCCAGTTGGGTTCGGAGGCAGAAAACCCTTTAGATTATTTTCAAATTCGTGTTTTTGTTTTTGTGATTTCAGATTTGCGGTCCCAGGATGTTTGAGCGACATCTACCGTCGATTTTGTTAAATAACCTAACTACAGTATGACGTCCAAAGTTGTTGTTTCTGGAAGACGTGAAATTTTATTTTATCTTTAACTAGTGACCCGCCCCTGATTTTCGCGGTTTTTGGGTTATAATTTCGTGATAAAGTATTTGCAGAGCCGCTTTACATTTTTTTAAAATTAGGTTCATTGTTTTACATGTACCTAGGTAATATACTAAACTCACACATAGGCTGAGGCGTGATTTTAGAAATGATTCCCAATTATCGGGTGCATGCAAGCAAAGCTGCGAGCAACAGCTAATAATATATATATTTTTGAAATGTGCTAACTACTTTCATTTGATAACAAACACGGTACCATATAAAAAAAAAATGTTTATGACTTTAGGTCTTCAAGGGGGCGCCATATTCAATTTACTTTATTTAATTATTATTGAGACGTCACATAGCTTATAACCAGCGGACGATCAAGACGCTTTCACCGATACCTCAATTATTGTCAAATTATGATAAGAAGTTTGGAAGTTATGAGGGATAAAAGATGATACATACATACATAATTATTATATCAGTAAAATAGTAACGAAAACAAAACTGAACTTACGAATGTTTTTGAAAAAATAATCGCTACGAACCTGATGCCGCAAATATAGTTTTTAATTTTTTTTTGACCGTTTGTCTGTTTGTCTGGATGTATGTTCCGGATTAGCGCAAAAATGGCTGAACGGATTTGGATCAAATTGGGCTCACATATAGCTTATAACCTGGATTAACACATAATTATGGTACTTTTATTCCCGGTAGTACGGACCCGTGGGATATTTTTCGACATCCACGCGGGCCGCGAACAAAAATCTTGTACAAAAAGGATGTTTTTGCCCGAATTTTCCAATTTTCTGGGTAACATTTCCAAATTTTCTTTCCCTAAAAACCTAATTCGGACTATTACAAAAAATTTAAAATAAAAAATTGACAAATCGGTCCAGCCGTTCTCAAGTGATGCCCTTATCAACGAACAGCATTTATTTTTTATTTTTATAGAAGAACATTTGATGGATTCCATTCTTGCAGGTAAATAAAAATAATCAATACAATACTTAATCTATAATTTAACAACTTTTTAAAAATTAAATCCGAAGACGTATTTATGAAGTAATGTATCAATTAAGTTTAAACTTAGAAGCTCCACGACCATGTTTTGAGTTTAGACCATCCGTTTCCATTTCCCGTGTCATAGTAATGTGTAGTCGCTGGTGGTATATTCCAGGTTATCGGCCATTTTCGAAATAACCAGTTAACGGGTCCCAATGGCGATGAAAATGTCGAGCCGAAAAATGCTGAAAAAAACAAAATTTGATTTACTTAATGCTGGTTAATCAGGCCTCTGTCGTATTTGTTTTGAGCTCACGTTGACAGCCCTAATTTTTTGTTTGACGGTAATCCGGCCCGTAATTTTATTTTGATGTTTTAAATTTGATTTAGATTTTTTAATTTTATTTTGACGTTAGCTATGTAGCCCTGCTGTGCCCTGACAGGTTCTACAACGGCTCTTAGCTCTAAGCCTTTTGTTAACATCTTGTTTTTACCTTGTGGAACGCAAATAAATGAATATGAATAATAAGTTAGCCGACAAAACTTCTTCCTGTATCGCTTAAAATTATATCTGTGACCTCTGAGTTTGTTTCGGCCTTTCTTCTCAGAGTAGTCAGATAGGAAACGCTGACCTCATCTAGTTTTAAAAATATGACTGACGTGTAAAAGTGTTTGTACAAACCTACTTACAGAAATAAAAATCATTTATCATTTATATCAAAAATGTGCATGAAATCTAAAAGATGTTAAAAGTAAATAAAAATTATAATTCCTTTCACAGATCTACTATAGATCCAATTCACAAAAAAGACATTTAGTGGAGGAAATGTAGATCGGTTACCATAAATTAATTTGTACTCCATTATGATTATAGGAGGAGCTCGTGGCTAAGTAATACCAGCCACTCGGGTAGATCCATCTGTTTAAGCAAAGTTTGCCCCGTGGATAGGTGGCCATCTTTACACACCGAGACTTCTCCGTGCCTCGGAAAGTACGTTAAGCCATTGGCCCCAGCTGTCAGTCGTGGTCATCTTTCACAGTCGTTACGGGTCGTCAGTAGCCCGAAAGTCTGACAACCAAGGGATATCGTATTACCCAGTTACTGGGTTGTGGAGGCCAGATAGCCAGTGACCCGATGTAAAATACTGATTATTCAGCTGCATCTGGTTAGACTGGAAGCCGACCCCAACATAGTTGTGAAAAGGCTGGGCAGATTGATTGACTCCTTATGATTAAAAATAAACGGGCAAGAGTCATGATGTTGATGAAAATAGTGTCACGTTTATGAGAGCACTATAGAAATCATCACACTAATATTACAAAGGCGAAAGTTTGTGAGTGTGTGTGTGTGGGTGTGTGTAAGTTTGTTACTTCTTCACGCTCAAACGGCTGCACCAATTTTGATAAAACTTTGTATGGAGGTAGCTGACACCCTGGATTAGGACATAGGCTACTTTTTATCCCGATATTCCCACGGAATCGAGACTTACGCGGGTGAAACCGCGGGGCGCAGATATTAATAACATAACATCACGCCTGTAATGCCCGAAGGGTTAGGCACAGGTGTACCTAATAGTACACCCACATTTCGCCAGTTATGTTTAAGTCCCATGTAATAGGGAGCGAGCCTATTGCCATCAACCGGGCACGAATCCAGACTCCGGGCTGCTTCTGAGAATTTCCTAATGGAAAATCCCAATATCACTTTGCCCGACCTGGGAATCGAACCATGGAAATAATGGAAAAAGATTTTTCTATAAAAATATAGGAAACCGGACAGAAATAAGCTTAAAAATTAGTGCAATTTTGATTTTTAGGGTTCCGTACCCAAAGGGTAAAACGGGAACCCTATTACTAAGGCTCCGCCGTCTGTCTGTCTGTCTGTCCGTCTGTCACCAGGGGCCCAATTCTGTAACTTTGAGTTAAGCAACACGCCATTGACACTCTATCGACACACTACAGACATTCTTTTGCCACTGTTGCAAATTTAGCAACAATAATTGGTAGTCTGGTCCACTATATTGATACAATGGCATCGTGATGCCAAGCTTACGGTAGTCTGTAAATATTTTATGTATATTTGACAGTTGTTTCTATCGTGTTTGAATAGTGTTTTGGCCATTGAACCGCCATTGTGAAGCCATCGAACAACGACACCTATTTCCCCTATTGTTGATTGGGTTCAATTTGTATATTTTTTAAATTTGAAATAATGTGTCCGTGTGTGTGTGCGACTTACGTAGTGAAATTGATAAAGTGGACGAAGAGCAAGCAAGGAAGCTAATTGACGAGCTCATTCCCTTTCTCCAGAGACAGCGACGGCGGAATGGAATCCCTGCTAAATTAAAGGTTTGTATGTGAAGGTACCTAATTTGATACTCCGACCGAAAACCATGAGATGATGTAAAAAATCTACGAAAAAACTTTTTTTTTCTTCAAATATCTGATATTTTTTTTATTAATATACAAATTCAAATATTTCGAAAACGGTGCGTCCTAGGCAAAAAATAACCAAAATTTGACCCCCCCTATGTACCACCCCCCGTGTAAACAGCATCCCAACATTAATTAAGGTTTTTTTTTTTTAATATCGAAGGCCTATAGTATCCTCGCGCCATAGCGCCCCTAAGGCTACACTCATTAAACGTTATTAAACGCATGTTTTTAGTGAAATTTGATGTTTCTAATAATAAAACGTTTTTATATTAATAAATAAACCCTTAATATAAAGATTTAATTGATAAAAATTGGATTTGAAAAAGTGGTAGGTTTGGTTTACATCATGGTAGATTTTTGATAGCAACACTAAAACTATTATACGCCACACTATCGACTTACTAACGACACACTACTGAGACACCACTGAAACGCCATTGGAGTTTTTGCAGAATGCCAAATTTGCAACAGTGGCAAAAGAATGTCTGTAGTGTGTCGATAGAGTGTCATTGGCGTGTTGCTTAACTCAAAGTTACAGAATTGGGCCCAAATGTTCATGACTATTCTATTGAGACACTACTGACACACTACCGACACGCTATTGACAAGTTGGTTATTTTACAGAATTGGGCCCCAGGCTGTATCTCATGAACCGTGATAGTTAGATAGTTGAAATTTTCACAGATGATGTATTTCTGTTGCCGATATAGCAACAAATACTAAAAACCAGAATAACATAAATATTTAAGGGGGCTCCCATACAACAAACGTGATTTTTTGGTCGTTTTTGCTCGATATTGATAACGGTATTAGGTAGACACTTGAAATATTCACAGAATATTTAGTTATATATTCACTTTAAAAATCAATAATTCAATTAAAATAAAACAAATATCTAAGGGGGGCTCCCATACAACAATCGTGATTTTTGTGCCATTTTTATAGATAATGGTACGGAACCGTTCGTGCGCGAGTCCGACACGCACTTGGCCGGTTTTTTTGTTTCTTCTTGATAAGAATGCAACCTTATTTACTGGAAGGTGTTAAAGAATCAAGTATGGCTTGGCAGAATACGCTTGACAATGACAACAATACTGAAATGATTTGTCTGCCAAGCATTGTGATAATGACATTGTTTTCCCACGGCTGTCAACAGAATGGGTAAGCGTGTAACCAGACCGCGGTTAGCGACGTCGACGGTCTCAAGGTTATGTTATGTTATCATGGTTGCACCCCAGGGTCAGCGCAGACAGAGCAGCAATATTCTCTAGCATGTCCTTTGCTGCCAAGTTAACAGTGAAAATATGCGTAAGCATGCATATATTGGCAGACGCAAAAGGGAATCAGAATATTATCTTACGTGCAATTTTGAATTCTATTTTCGTTGTTATGGAATTAATTTTAAAATCAATGAGACTTTCTTTCTGAGCTGACCCTAAAGATATTAAGAATAAACTAGTGGTTCATGGTCAGTATCGAACATTTACGTGTTGGTGTTGATGACAATGATGATGGATCAGAACAAAGACGTCGATCCTGTAGTTGATGTCTGCTGTTCGATTCGGATGAGTGGTCGATCACACGGTTATCATCTGAAAAATTATAGCATTGTTTTTGTAATCAATTTCGGTGATGATTATTTAAGATAGCTTCAAACCTACGGCAAATAAAACCTTGTGAAACTTACAATGCACCAAAACACACTTCACATATGCCCATTTCTGGTTATAGACTTCCTCGAACCCCCCATTTTGCAGATCCTAAGTCTGTGTTTTATTCAATATCACCCTGCCATTTTCACGAATCCGTATAATAAGATGGAAGTGTTGATAATCTGACTTCTTCCCATCGTCACACAGACTTTGACAAGATCCACGCATCTTAATTTATCTTCTCATGTTGTGAAGACAAAACATTTAAGTGAGACTTTAGATTATTGGGACATGCGTCTCAGGGCTAACAACCGTCGGCGATCTCTCGCGTCGGGCCCTGGTTCAGGCCATGGTTCGGAGCAAGAGTGCATGGGAGGCCGTCACCTCCTTCTGCGAAGCAGTGATGCTCGCGAAGGAGGAGGCGGAACGCGTGAGGGAGAGGCTAGGTTCACGCCCTCGCACCCCTAGTCGCCGTGGGAGACACCCCGGGCGTCGGGTATCGCGGGCTGATTCCCGGCCACCGTAGGCGGGATGCTTGCGGGCGGTGAGCGATGGGTAGCTCGCCGTCCGATAAGAACCAAGCCCGGGTCGACGGCGCGTTGTGTTCCACGCGTGCGTCAAAGAGATGTCAGCACCAACAGACGGGGTCTGATAGAGCCAATGCCTGCCAGGGTAGCGAGTTTGTCCGAAAGGGATATCGTGGCCCTGGCACACAGGCTTATGAAGGAACACGGGTGGGTTTTAGTCAGTAAAGGTCTGATACCCCTCCCGCTCCGCTCAGAGCGGGAGAAGTTGTTTGATAATTTCCCAACCATAAAAAAGGGCTAATGACTAATGACTGTGACAAGTCTCGCCCAGCGTCGAAGACACTACTCCTCTTCTTTCAAATAGCAATAAGTACTTCATCATCATCGTCACCATTGGCAGACTTGTTCCACCCACAGCAAAGTATAAGCCTCCTCCCTTTTGTGCTATTCTCTCCTGGTCTGTACGAGTCTCTTCCAGGACTTCCTCGCGATCCATTGTAGGTTGTCCAACCCACGTAGCTAGTTGGTTCCACCCACTCTTAAAAAAAATGGAAGTTCAGTCTTAAAAAGAAGCGCCAGAAAGAAACATAAGTATGAAGAACAAGTGCTTCCAAAGAAGAATATTAAAAGAGAAAGTTGTGTTTATGTGTTATACGAGTATTATTATATTGCCTTTATTTAACCGTAGTAAGGTGGTGGTGCTCCGGGAAATCCGGGAACAAACGGTAATCCGGGTATGTAGGGGCTAAATCCGGGCATATAGCCTGGGTTAAACCCTGGGTAGTAAGGAGGTATCCAAGCTTCGATACTCTGAAAAGGAAAATAACCTTAAATATGGTAATTAATTTAATTACGGTAGAACTACTAGATGAAAGACTGATGGCTGTTGGAGCTAATTGTGTTAATGCAGATGTAGTCTTTGTAAGCATACTGTTAGGGACCTAACAAAGGACTTTACTAAAAGACAATGAACTTTAACTTATAGAAATGTAATCCGAAATAGGTACAGTAATATCGATGTTGGTAAGCGTATGAAGTGCGCGCGCGTGTCGTCATCGGAGATCGGTAGTGGAGTAGTCCGACGGCCCGCGTCCCGCAAGCCGCACCTCTCGCCGCCACCCGCCACCTTCCACTGGCTCACGACAGCAGCCGAAGATTGCCGAGTGGTCGGAGGCGCCCGAACATCCTCCCCAGGTTGAAGCATTCAAGTGAGAGGAAGTGGGCAGACGTTGTTGTAAGCCCGCACCACCGTTCCTCTCTTCGTCTTCAGCTCCACTACTCATGCGGTCCCGTCGTAGCCGGGGGCAGACATAAAATATAATTAGCAAATAACTTGGGACTCCCCAATGGTTTTTATTTGCCAAAGGATTATAATAAACTCGTCGGCCAACACATTAAATTGCCGCATCGTGTTTTCATTGTAATCCAAGAAATAATCCATAAACATAAAAGTTTCACGCACCGTACATAAATTGCTGAATGTAATAATTTATTAATAATGTTGAACATACCATGGTATGGTAATCTGTGTATTATTCATATTTTTAAGGCGCCGCGAAGAGAAATACAATGTTTATTTATTACTACCTGCTCCCCGCGGTTTCACCCGCGTAAGTCTCGATTCCGTGGGAATATCGGGATAAAAAGTAGCCTATGTCTTAATCCAGGGTGTCAGCTACCTCCATACAAAATTTTATCAAAATTGGTCCAGCCGTTTGAGCGTGAAGAAGTAACAAACATACACACACACACACTCACAAACTTTCGCCTTTATAATAATATTAGTGTGGTGATTATTATTATTACCCCCTCGCCATATTTCAGGGAAGAAGGCAACGCGACCTCCACTACCACAAGCAGTGACATCTAATAGAAGTTTGGAAGACAATTGCCTACTTGATACGCTTATACCTAATTGAGTCGGACAAGATCGTCAGTCATTAGAATGTGTTACTCGCAGATGCTCGCATTCTTTTCTTTCATATTTTTAGACTGTCCTTGTTCTGAGCTTGGGCCTGCACCAGTTTCAAACTATCCATAACCGGAATGAATTTGTTTCCAGCTTAAATAGTGAGCCACTATTAGACAAAGGCCTCACTTTTCTTCTGGGTGCTACCAATCTCTGGCTTTGCTGATTTCTGGCCACTACTCTCTCGCAAACATATCCAGATCATCACTTCGGGATGACGTAAATAGAGTTAATTTCTACGCACCTGAACCAAAGCGAGGACACCCACAATTAATGCCAAAAAACCAGTCGTGGAGGTCATCTTGAATTTACTCTCCATCACTTCAAATCAGAAACTTCGACAACGCGCGTGGTAATATCTGCTTTATACGGAAATCAATCGCTTAATCGTCACAGTGTAGTTCATTTTAACATAACATGAGACTAATATCACGCTTGAAACAGCGACAAACAATACAAAATGGTTTAACGGTAACATAACAGTAATTATAGATTAGATAAAATTGGGCGTGAGTTATTAGAGTAATCGGTTTGTATTCAGATGGTTAGGTAAGTATTGTGGAGATCGAAAGCTAACCACGATCAAATCTGATGTCGTTTAACCAGTTTAGCTCCAAGAATCTGCAAAAGTATGGAAAACACCGAACAGGTGCGCTATGTGGGTTCAAATTTCAAATCTATCAACATTCTTGGCTCATGAACAGTAAGGTAATAACAAATGGAACTAATAAAGAAAGAAAGAAGAAAGAAAATACGTTTATTTGCGGTAAACATAACGCAAAGAAATAAAAACACAAACACGAAAGAACAAGTTGAGGGAAAATATGCGTCACATTCACGCAAAACGGCCATCGCTCAGCATAATGCTGCGACCCTATGCTAGACAGAGCCCCAGCGCTGGTTTTCAGCGACCGGCCGGCGTTGACGTGATGACGTCAACCGGTGCAGCATAATGAGATAAAAATAAACAAAATAAAATAAATGCAATACTTTGTTATCTATGTATATATAAATATAATATCTAGAATGGCAAATGAATCATTCTTCAATACTAAATAGTCAAATCTTTATTGCATTCCACAATGTTTAAGCTTAGGTGGTAAACATTAGGTTAGAGAACAATCGTGGACCCTGTCGGGCACAGCATAACAAAGATGGTTATTCTGTGTAGGTAGTAAATATCGTCGTTAGATGAAGAATAAAATGAAAAAACTTTCCTTTGCAGCAATAATTTATTTAAACACTTATAAAATAAATAACCTTATATTTAAATTGTAGACATTTTGCAATCAGAAAAAGCTATACTTCTATCTTAAAAAAAAACACATCTTTGACAAAAAATAATGCTTTTTACAGAGCATTATTTTTTGAGAGTTGTCACAGTTAATGGAATAAGAAGATCAGTTATAAGATACATAGCTCATCACCACCTACTGAACGTCCTAAGAAAGCTATAGAAACGAAATAAGAAAAATCAAAACAAATCATTCATAGAAAACAAATCCTGATCAGCCATCATAGAATAAGGACTTTGAAAGTCTTGCCTCGGATTCACAGACCCATACCGAGTTAAAATAGGATCTGAATATAGCGAACTTGAACCCAAAGCTTCGTACGGTGACATTAAAGACATACTATTTCTTGTAGGCTTATAAACTTGAGCTATATTGGGTTCAGAAAAACTTGATGAGCCTACAAAGTTAGAATTTGGCATAGAAACCTGAGCTTGAGAATAATGAGGGCTTGAATTGGGTTCTGAATAAGGAATTTCCTTTAATTTTGCAACCGGGTAATGAGCTGGAGGCGGAGCATTTAAAATGTTACTAAGTATTAATAACTGTAAAGATAAAGCTAAATTGTTGAGTAAATTAGAATCAATACCAGAAGGATATGCTGGTTTATCTTCAGCTGGTCTTTGAGGAGGTACTTGTTGTAAACCAGAAACCAGATTAGGAAGAGCTAGGGCGGAAAAAGAAGGTATTCCAGTAGGGGGTCCAGCTTGATTGAATATATGATTAGGAGTAGATGCTGTCTGTTGAATTGCTGGTAGCTGTTGTAATCTAGAAACCAGGTCAGGTAGAGCAAAGGCAGAGAATGAAGGTAGTCCAGATCCAGGTCTCGGTTGGTTGGTTGGTGCAGTGTTAGGTGCTGGTGCCGTTTGCTGGCTCGTTGGTACAGTGATTGTGTGCGTTGACTGTGGTGTCCCTGTTAGCTGAAGATATTGCTGGATTGTTGGCTGCGCGTATATTGATAAGACCTAGAAATAAAAAGGGTGAAGTAAGAATTTAAGATATAAATTTTCTTACTTCTGCGTAGTTAAACAAGCATATTACAAGTTAGAGGATTATATCCAGGATAGGAATGCTTGGAAACATGCTGGTCCAGCTCCATAAGGCAATCTAGAGTCTAGACAAAATCAAACTGGTTGCTATTTTATTGTATAATTTGTTATTTATATTATATATTATTGATTTCACATTCTATGATTACCTATACTCACACACTGACTTTTTTTTTTTTTTTTTTTTAGGAAAACATAATACTTTTACGATGTTTGTAAATATGTGAGCACCATGTATCTATCTCATAATTAAGTTATTTTTCATTGCTTAGTTTTTAATTCTTTTCTTTTCTTCTTTTAATAATCATTTATTTAATGTACTCAAACAAAATATTGTAAAATTTTTTAAAAGATTAACGGTGGAGTTTCTTGCCCATTCTTCTCCATACGAAACTACCTTTTGGAAGGGGCAACTGGAATCAGTTTTTAGTAAATTTTGACGTTCAAAAGTGCCCCATATGTGCCTATTTGAAATAAATATCTTGACTTTGACTTTGAGTTACAATGAAAACCTTGTTTTATGACCTGGCAAATTTTTGTATAAAATAGGTATTCCTTCTGTTTTCTGAGTAAAATAATTGCTTCTGTTATGCAAGTTATTGTTTTGCTTATAATCCTAACTAATATTACCTACGAGCGAAAGTAAGTTTGTTTGTTACCTTTTCACGCCTAAACCACTGAACCGATCATCCTGAAATTTTGCATATTATTATGTTGCCAGGTGTACAGAAACGGACATAGGGTACCTTATTTCCCGAAAAAAAATACTGTTCCCGAGGAAAACGACAATAACGTTCTTATGATAATAGATGGCGCCACGTGTCTTTCGACTCATGATTGAATTATGATATGGGATGTATTTAAAGCACTTTAAATTTCAAAAAGCAAGTCCAACCCGAAAGGATTGTCAAATTCTAAATTAACGAGAGCGAAGCCGCGGGCAAAAGCTAGTACTATAATACAAATAGAAACTGATGAGTTTACATAATTATTTTGCCCACACTAACACTGGTATGAGCTCCAGGACAGAAATTTAAAACTCAATGAAGTTATCAAACGGAAAAGTAGTTATTAAGGCATTCATAGTTTAGGTACGAAAGATCAAATTAATTACTCTTATCATGATTAAAATATGCAACACATACCTTAGAAACAAAACAATGCACCAATAACAAACAAAAGACCCTTCGCGTCATGTTGCCAGAGATATATAAATTAATGAAATACTATCAAATTAATAATGTAACTCATTGTTATATACGCTATTATCTTTCATCTGGACGATATGACGTAATTACAATCTTATGTGCATCTACAGATAAGATGATTGTGTGATTTATCTGGTCTAAATGATGGTACTTTTTCCAAGAGATGCTAATTATAATAACCGAACTATCTCAGTTCATGGTTGATCGAAGATTTTGGAAAGAAGTTCCTTATCGCATTATAAACTCTGCACGCTTGGCAAAAAGAGCTAGACCGACATAAGTGTGACATTTTGTTACTACACTTTTGCTTAGCATGTGTGTTTGTGTGTTTACAAGCGTATGTGCAGGTA
Source organism: Tiliacea citrago (assembly GCA_963921375.1). Classification (NCBI taxonomy): domain Eukaryota; kingdom Metazoa; phylum Arthropoda; class Insecta; order Lepidoptera; family Noctuidae; genus Tiliacea; species Tiliacea citrago. Next base: position 11,916,630 of record OY992807.1, on the reverse strand, counting down.
TACTTATAAAATAATTCATAATAAAATGTTTATTTTTATAAATCATCATTCATCATTCTCCTGCCCTTATCCCAATTTATTTGGGGTCTTCAGAACATTCCTCTTCTTCCATACTTCTCTATTAGTCGTAATCTCGGTAGGCACCCCCTTTCTAGCCATATCAGCTTTCACACAGTCCATCCATCGTTTATTTGGTCCCCTACTCAAGCTATCGACATTCATACTCAAAACTTTCCTCACGACATTTTCCTCATTCCTTCGCATCACATGCCCATACCGTAACAACCGATTTCCGCACATATTTTCAGTCACCGGTGCCACTTTCAAACTTCCTGTTATTATTCCTAATATATATGTTACGACTAATACCCGAAGAGCGGCTACACCTAGTTTTAGCCGGTTAGAACTAGGTGTAGCCACTTACTCTTGGTTAAACCTAGTACGAGCCGATTGTTTTCGGGTAAAATCATTTGGGTTAGGTTAGGTTAGAACAGTAACCATTAACAAGTCCAGATCCCCTCTATTGTTGGTAAATTGGTTTTATCGAACAGGGATTGTCTGGACCTATAATTCTAACCGGCTAAAACTAGGTGTAGCCGCACTTCGGGTATTAGCCGTAACATATATATCAAAATAACAATTGTATTTGATCTGCCTAGTGTTTTCCCAGCTATGTTGGGGTCGGCTTCCAGTCTAACCGAACGCAGCCAAATAGCAGTATTTTTACAATTTTATTATTATTGTTTTTCATTCAGTTACTCCCAAACGTTGTTAATTTATTTCATTGTGCCTGTTATTTGATACATAATAAACAGCGCAAGTAAGTTTTTTCTAACCGGGTGTCCCACGATACCTTTCGTTTTTAGGGCTCCGTACCCAAAGGGTAAAACGGGAACCCTATTACTAAGGCTCCGCCGTCTGTCTGTCGCCAGGCTGTATCTCATGAACCGTGATAGTTAGACAGTTGAAATTTTGACAGGTGATGTATTTCTGTTGCCGCTATAACAACAAATACTTAAAAACAGAATAAAATAAATATTTAAGGGGGCTCCCATACAGCAAACGTGATTTTTTTGCTCGTTTTAGCTCGATATTGATAACGGCAACAGGTAGACGCTTGAAATATTCACAGAATATTTAGTTATGTATTCACTTAAAAATAAATAATGAAATTAAAATAAAACAAATATTTAAGGGGGGCTCTCGTACAACAAACGTGATTTTTTTGCCGTTTTTATAGATAATGGTACGGAACCCTTCGTGCGCGAGTCCGACTCGTACTTATTTAATATACACGAATATTTTTACGTTATTGATGGTCACTTGTTATATTAAATGCAGTCTCTTCATTAATGTTGGGTACGTAGCTTTATTTTTTAGTAAGTACCTCCACAGTAAGTTTTGGAAGAACGTTCAAAAATTGGCAATTCATCATGAGACCCATAATATAGCTTAATCAGACAATAATTTTCCCACTGCTGGGACACAGGCCTCCTCTTTAAAAGAGGGAGTGGGCCGTAATCTACCACGCGGGCCCAGTGCGGGTTGGTAGATGGCACGTCATGTCTTCGAATAATTTTGTTTCTAGGTCATGCCGGTTTCTTCACGATTTTTTTCTTCACCGTTTTGAGACCCGTGGTGATGAAATAATTTACACAAAGCAAAGTGCCTGTCACGGTTCGAACCTACGACCTACAACTCGTAAGTTACGGCTGTTAGCACGAGACAGTATTGTTTCTTAACGGGGGATATGCAAAGTACCTACCTACATCTTTTTAATAATAAAAAACTTTCATCCCCTATAAGTATGGCCTTTCTTGCCTGGGGGCCTACTCCGAAGCGCTAAACCGAACTAACGGCCGAATGTTCGGCCGTTTTATAACTTCCATAGTTTCCTTTTTTGACTTTGAGTCCCTTACCCGACTTCAAGTCACAGTTTTGAATTTGGCTTATCTCTTCAACAGCCTTTTTTTTTTTTCGCCGTAGTCAGCGATAGTTAGACGTAGTAAAGAAAGACCGAACATTCGGCCGATACTTCGGTTTAGCGCTTCGGAGTAGACCTCCTGGACTGTTAGGCACTGACGAAAACTGTTAGGTCTCAAGACTCTTTGGTAAGGAAGAAAGGAGACTTATACAAAACAGTACGTATTTATTCACAAAGAATAGAATAGAATTATCTTTATTCAAGTATCTTAGACTCAAAAATATTTAGTAAGACTCACAACTATATTAGTAAGAACTGACACTTCACAAAAACAAACAAATGGTAGTGACTCACCGTTGTGGCAACCCATGTGAGATGGCACAACAGCGACCCACAAAAACACAGTCCAGACGACAAAGAACAAGCAATCCACATTTGTGAAAATCAGCAATATCGATGCATGCATTAATTAATTATGTTTTTTGCCTCATTTGCAATTCCGGAACAGAGTGACAATGCAGTTTCCGGAGTCACGGAGTCGAGTGCATTCATAATAAAAAAACCGGCCAAGTACGAGTCGGACTCGCGCACGAAGGGTCCCGTACCATTATCTATATCAGTGGTTCTCAAACTTTTTTGGAGAAGGAACCCTTTTCGAAAACGAAATATTTGACGGAGCCCTAAAGTAATCAAAAATGGTTTTATGTGTATTCTTCATTAATAATCATATTACTTGACATTAAAATTTACATATTTTTTTACTTTTGTTGAAATATTTAGATTGATATTATGTTACTCAGGTACCAGAGTAAAATAAAATATAGTAGGTAGACACTCCTTTAGTATTATTTTTTTATTCTGACCAGTATTTTTGCGGAACCTCCACAGAGGCTTTGCGGAACCCTAGGGTTCCGCGGAACACACTTTGAGTATGGCTGATCTATATAAATGGCAAAAAAATCACGTTTGTGAGAGGTCTTGATCCGCGAAGCGTAGCTTAGCGTTCGTTAGACTTACTAGAACATGCGATAAGCAAATAGATATTATTTACCCAATAATTTGTAATACGTACAATTACATAACTCCTTGCGTCCAATGTAATTATGTTATCTTTTTCGAAATTAATTGGATGTCAATTTGTTAATATTTTTTTGAAATCATTGTCAATAAATGTTATATAAATAGAGATTGTACGTAGTCATTATTAGATTTTAAAAGATGGCCGCCTTACTATTAATTGTTTGTGCAGTTCTGGCTTGCCAGGTAAGCTATTAAATAATTAAAAAGACATTATTAAGTCGCTTCAATTTCACGCATTAGACCAAACCCAAATTACCTAATAACATTCTTGTTTTTTTTCAGACACAAGCCCAAATTCTGCCACGTCTACCACTTCCAATACCAGGACCACCTCAACTTTGTAATCCACCGCCACAAATCTGTAACCCACCGCCACAAATCTGTAACCCACCACCAGTAATCTGTAACCCGCCACCGGTAATCTGTAACCCGCCACCACAAATTTGTAACCCAACACCGGTCGTCTGTAACCCACCACCAGTAATCTGTAACCAGCCACAAGTCTGTACATCACCAAATGTAGTCACCACTATTGTAGACAATTCAGTTTCCAATTCTCTTGCGAACGCCATCCAGCTTCTCATAGTTAGCAATCTTATAGAAAATACTATGAAATCGCAGTGTAGTTGTGAACCTATCAAAGCAGTGTATTCTCCCACCATTGACTACCTAGCTCCTCAAATAGACTACATCAATCCTTATAACACATATGAGCCAATCATTAGTCCTTGTGACATTATTACTCCATGTCCCTATGACGCCATACAAATTATACCAAATGTTTGCTACCCAGAAGTGTTGCCCATAGCCAATGTTGGTTGTGGCTGTGGGTGTGATGGACCAAATTATGGTCTAGCAACTGTTATGCCAAATTATGGGTGTGGCTGCGATGGTTATGGACCTAATTTTGGACTACCGAATGTTGGATGTGGTTGTGATGGACCAAATTATGGTTTAGCAACCGTTGCGCCGAATTATGGATGTGGTTGTGATGGACCAAATTATGGTTTAGCGACTGTTGTGCCCAATTATGGGTGTGGCTGCGATAGTTTTGGACCTAACTTTGGACTACCGAATGTCGGGTGTGGATGTGATGGTCCAAAATGTGGTCTACCTAATGGATGTGGTTGTGACAAGTTCAATATCCAGAACTTCTTACCAAACATTGGTTGTGGGTGTGATTCTTATGGACCAAAGAACATTGGATACGAACTTTTAGCCAATATTTTGGGGCCGAGGTGTGGTGGTTGTGATGGACCATTGTTTCCTTCACAGAATTGTAACTGTGGTTTCAATATGGAGTCTTTAGGTTATATTGATTCTTGCTCTTGTCCTAATAGAGTCTACTATTAATTGTTTTAAGTATTTTGTTAAGCCTGTTTTTATGTTTTAATCGTAAGTAAATACTTAATAAAGTTTAAAAAAATATCTCTAGTTTTCTTATAATAACTTTCCATTTTCTTGGTTACTGCAATGTTTATCGCGAAATTCACTTACGTTTTTTTCAATTTGCAGGTCAGTATCAGGTTGTATCTTTATCAAAAAATATGATTCGCGACCTTATCAAATGTCTATTTACAGAATAATAATCATTAGAATCATTAATACTTAGTTAGATTTGCTCCTTAAGAAAAACTAATTAAATAAGAGAGATGTATAACTGATTTTAATGATTACAATTCTGTTACCAATACTATCGGGCTACCACTGCAGGTATTTACTGCCTCGTTGATCTAAAAGTCGTCCTGGGTTCGATCCCCAGGTTGAGCAGTGTTGTTGGGTTTTTCATTATACAGGAATTTCTCAGACTGAATAATTTTTGCTCGGTTGGTGACAATAAGCTAGCACCTTATTACATGGAACTTAATAATTGACGAAATGTAGATGTCAGGTGTCCTATTGGTGCGTGAGGGTGAGGCAAGGTTCGCGCCCTCGCGCCCTTAGTCGCCGCAGGAGACACCCCGGGCGTCGGGAGTCGCAAGCCGATTTCCGGCCACCGTAGGCGCGGGCCTACGGACGGTGAGCGATGGGTAGCTCGCCGTCCGATAAGGATCAGGCCCGGGTCGACGGCGCGTTGTGTCGCACGCGCGCCTCAAAGAGATGTCTGGCCTGACAGGCCTGCCAGGGTGCTGACAGGCAATGCCTGCCAGCGTTGCGAGTTTGTCCGAAAGGGATACCGTGGCCCTGGCATACAGGCAACGGAAGGAACGCGGGTGGGTTTTAGTTAGTAAAAGTCTGACACGCCCTCCCGCTCCGCCCAGAGCGGGAGAAGTTATTTGATAATTTCCCACCCAAAAAAAAGAAAAAAAAGGTGTCCTATTGGTACAGTAATTGCCTACCCCAATGGGGAAAATAGGCGTAAACTGCGTAAAATGTGAACGGTAAAAAAGATGGAATATACATGATTTATATGCTAGAGTTATTAAATATAAATCTTGTTTCAATCTTATTTAAAGTTCACTTTTTACGCAGTCGGGTTTTTTGTTATTTTTTATTTTTACCCGACTGCGGCGAAGCCAAAATAGGAGGGTTATGTGTTTGACCTGTATGTATGTCTGTCCCTATGTTCCCTCGTAACTACTAAACGGCTGAACCAATTTTGATGAATGATATTATGTCGATAGATTCGTCTTTATTGCGTGAGTGTCATAGGGTATAAATTATTAAAAATCAAAATGGCGGGTTTTTGGCGCCAAAAGGAGTGTCTTCGAAAAAAATATATCTCCCAAGCCTATCGAGTGGGGTATCAAAATGAAGGGTTTTGAAAGGTGATTACAAAAATATGTACTTATTAATAAATACGTTAAAAAGTAATTGAAATGAGAAATTATAAAAAAATATCCCGAACTTTTGGAGTGAGCGAGTAAGAGGTCGTTATCACCCGATTATAAGTGAGTATATAACCTAATTTACCGTCTTATAATCCTAACTAAAAAGTATAAAATAAAAAAGTTAATTTCAAAAATCAAAAACCCGACTGCGTAAAAAGTGAACTTAAAAAAAGATGGAAACAAGATTTATATAAAATAATAAGTACCTACTATAAACAATCTCATGCAGTCAGAGGCATCTTCCTAACAATAACGACCTTCGACCGGCTTCTGCCTTCGACTGCATGAGATTGTTTATAGTAGGTACTTATTATTTTATATAAATCTTGTTTCCATCTTTTTTTAAGTTCACTTTTTACTCAGTCGGGTTTTTGATTTTTACACTTTTTAGTTAGGATTACAAAAACATAGCTGTATTCATGGGAGGGTTAGGCAGAGGCTATAGTACACCAAAATTTCGCCAGCTATGTTTCAGTCCCATGTAATAGGGGGCGAGCCTATTGCCATCCACCGGGCACAAATCCAGACTCCGGCCTGCTACTGAGAAATTCCTAATGGAACATCCCAATAACACTTTGCCCGACCTGGGAATCAAACCCAAGACATCATGCACAGCACTAGTGCTTGCGAACCTAGACCAACGGGGCAGTCGAAGCAGTTAGGATTACAAAACGGTAAATTATGTTATTTACCCATATATAATCGGGTGATAACGGCCTCACTCCAAAAGTTCAGGTGGGATAGTTTTTTATCATTTCTCATTCCAAATTACATTTGAACCTAATTATATTTTGTATATATTTTTGTAAACACCTTTTAAAACACTTCATTTTCATACCCCACTCGATTGTTATGGGAGATTTTTTTTTAAACATACTTTTTGGCGCCAAAGATCCCGCCATTTCAATTTTATTATAATTAAATATTATAAAGTGCTTATTTCTAGAAATTGACTTATATATGCCATAAATAAAAAAAAACACTACTAAGTGAAAAATAACTTTAATTTCGGAAGTCGGTGTCTTTGGATCTGTATTTTAGGTTTTTGCCACCGACTTCCGAAATTAAAGTTATTTTTCACTTAGTAGTGTTTTTTGGAATTCGGTTATTTTTTTTATAAGTTTTTTGTTTTTCACTTTTTAGTGCGTCAGTTTTAAATTTATCTAAGTTACAATAGCCTAATGTCAACTGCTCATCACCTTTTACAAAATATTGTTTTTCCCGATGCTGGGACGTTAGTTGTTGACGAGTTCTCCTGGTGATAACCAGGAGAACTGCCTCTGACCATATTGTGACGAGCATAAATTGCTTAGCAACCATATTAAAGTACCTAGTCGAATCGAAACCCGTTAAATACTTATTATTATGTTCTTCCGGTGGCCATCTGTGGTCTCCATCATCAGTTCCACATCACCAAATGGTAATTTCCGAGAGAAAATGCACGAGTTACTATAAAAAGTACTCAAATCGCTATACGTTTGCCTATAAAATTTGAGGGTTTCCTTCGATTTCCATGAGATCCCCTCATCAGATTCTGATTTGGTGGTAATGGGACCACCTCAAGAGCATACACTTTCAAAATAAAAAAAGAATTTTCAAAATCAGTCCATAATTGACAGAGAAATCGGGGAACATACATAAAAAAAAGACAAATACAGACGAACATATTATAACCTCCTCCTTTTTGGAAGTCGGTTAAAAATAGGTCAAGCCATGGTTTGGCGTGATGGCTCAGTGGACCTAGTGGTTTAGGCCTCGCCTCTCATGCACGAGAATAACCTCGTGGGTTCAAAATCCAGGCAAGTACCAATGTGAGTTTTTCAGTTCATATGTAATTTCCGAGTTTATCTTGGTATATCATCGGTGAAGAAAAAACACCGTGAGGAAACCTGGACGTATGCAGTGCTGGATTAAGCCAGCGCGGGGCCTGTAGCAAATTCTACTAATTTGGTAGGAAATGAGAATTGTTGTTGAAATTTTAGCACCTTGGTTAGGAAGGTTTCCATTCATACTGAGTGAGCTCGAAAATTTTAACCCCGCCTCTCGGAGGTTCTATTCATAATACACTCAGGTATGTGAGTCGCTTTGCCCGACTTAGGAAGACAGAAGAATAAAGAGAAATTAGGATGCGAAAATTTATAGCAGCCCGCCTCGGAGAGTTTAATTTGTTTTGATTGTTCAAACATAATATTCCATTGGACCTCCGAGTGGTAACAAGACTTGCTTTTTAGTATGTCGAAGCGCGGTGCCCCCAAATCAGTCCTGCTACGTAGCTAATCCGCCCTATCAAAGTCAATTTATTTATTTTAAATAGGCACTTAGAGGGCACTTATGAACGTCAAAAAGGACGTATGGATATAAGATTAACCCGTTAGCACGCTTTAAGCCCATGATTCTCTCGGGGGGACTTGGGGATGTTCGTGAGAACTGCTAATGATAACATCACAGTCGTAAAAACACAGTTAAAGGTAAGAATGAGACACATTTTGTTTATAATTTTAAAATAATTAAATTTTATTGTTCGACAAATAATAAATTACTTAACTTCTAAAGGTATTAAAATTACCTTTGTATATTTCCCAATATACTCATTATAGTATTAAGCAACCTATTAACATTTGCTGGACCTGCTTGAGGTGAATTAGGACAAGGGTTTGGAGGAGCAACGACTCTAGAAGGCATCGGAAATCTATTAGGAGAAATCACGTTAGGCGTTGGAGAAACAAAGTTAGGATTAACTAAATTAGGAGAATAACCATTAGGACCAAATTTATTAGGAGGAATGTAGTTAGTGATAATATTAGGAGAAAAATTAGGAGTAATGATGCTAGGAGAAATGACGTTAGGAGAAAACGGGTTACTACAACCACCAGACAGAATTGGCAATGACATTATTTCATTCAAAATTGGAGTCGCAAACTGCCTACCTACATCAGAATTCTGGCTATTCTGCAATAAATTACTGACAATCATTAGTTGTATAGTATTTGCTAGGTTTTGACAGATTGCAGGCGAGCAGTCAGTGATGATCGTAGTGCTAGGCGATGCTGCGACGTTAGGAGTAGGAACTATGCTGTTGCAAGGAGGGTCACTGATCACTGTAGGAGGTAGTTGGTTAAAAAAGTTGCTAGTTTCAATCATATTTTCTCCTATTGGTCTGTTGATGATGTTGTATGGTGGGCGAAGCATTTGTGGTGTGGCCATCTGGAAAAAATATTATCATGATTAAGTTAATTATTATAGCTTTAAAGCCATTGTAACACCATTGTAAGCCATTGTAACACCATTGTAAGCCATTGTAATATGGAATGCAAATAAATATGAATGTGAATAAATTATTTCTGTTACAGCCTTCAAAAAAACTTTGATTTTATTAAACACACTGGCTACTGTGTTTATGTTATTATTTTATTTGTCTCCATAGTAACAACAAATTCAATAATAATATTATGTAAAGTGGTTAGAGCGTTAAATTATTTAGTAATAATACAAAAATGTATAAATTTTAGCGTAATAAAAATAAAATCTACCTGATAATGTAAAGTCACCAACAAAACAACTATTAAAAACTTCATTTTGAAAATTAAATATTACAAAATTAAAAAATTAAGTATTAAATCAACTGCTGTTATTGAAATAAGTATTAAAAAATGTTACTCCATTATTTATCCTGCGGTTATCTTAGAATCGTGTCTTATCTTTCATTATATTTAATAGATAAATTTTATATAATAATTTTGTGAGCAATGTACGTAATCTAACTGTAGGAAATAATATAGGAATTTTGATTACAAAGTTGAGTAACGGTTTCCATAAGATATTAACGTAAAATTTTTATTATCATCGTAAGACAGTTTTGTTGTACGGTCAGCAATGAAAGATAGTAAGTAAATAGGCCTGCTAATATACCTACTCAGATGTACGATTTACAAACTTAGTGTTAAACCGAATTAAGTTGCCGACTGTATCAATATGTTAGGCAGGAGTAGGTACACTTATTTTTTTAATAACTTTTATTCATGACCATAGATACAAGTCTTTCAGTCGAATTTAATTGCTGATGTTGCCATAAATGATATAAATGTTATGTATTGTTTATATAATTATTTTGTTGGTGATCTATACAAATAAATAAAATAATGTCAAAATAACAGCTTTTTTTAACTAAATGCCTAAACGTCTAAACGGTACTTATAACAAAAAAAGTTTTGTCTGTCCGTCTGTTTGTTCCGGCTAATCTCCGAAACGGCTGGACCGATTATGGCGGGACTTTCACTGGCAGATAGCTGATGTTATAAGGAGTAACTTAGACTACTTTTATTTTAGAAAAAGCTACTCAGGCGAAGTCGCGGGCAGCAGCTAGTACCTAATAGGTACAATTATCATAATCGGATCCATTAATATGGATCCGATTATGTCTAGCCCCTCTTCAAGATCTAGCTCTACTATAAATAATTGTAGGTGTTTCGGAGAAGGGCTTCAAAAAATTTACTTTAGACCACTGTAACACAATAGATCACCTTGTATAATTGGAAATCCTTCGATACTGTTTAAATAAAACAATAAAATACATCACAAAAAACATTTTATTCATAAAATAATTGGCTTAACCAAAGGGGCAATCTCAGGGCTCACAGGAGCCGCTAATATCAAGGAACTACAAGGCGACACAGTGGGAATGTATGCTCCAGTTGTCAAGAAATCTAATGCAGGAGTAAAGTACTTGGCCACCAATGGCGAAGCTGATGGAAAGTATCCTAAACCACACGGTAAATCAACTGTCAAAGGAGGCTGAATGAGTTGGTTGTCGCAACCACAGCAAGAAGGTTGGTGACAGTTAGGGATGTAGTCTATGGCTTCGATGAAGGCGGGAAACGGTGTGGCCAGATTAGAAAAATAAACTGTTTCTTGTGGACACTGGCATGAGCCACGGGGAGAGGGGCAACGCGAACGGGCTGTTGCCATCTGCAAAAGATAGTGTGAAAGTTTAGATACTGTCCCAATAAAATCTTCATTGAATAGAAAATATTATAACTAAGGGAAAATACTCACATTTATTGCAAAAACAACCATCAACACAAATAAAAGCCGTTTGACCTCCATAGTAGACAGTCTAATATAACAAAAAAACGTATTACCAAGTTGTTTATAGCCTTGTTAGCAAGGATGGCCTAACGATCGCAGTCTATCAACTGCATTCTATGATGGAGTAATATTGAAGTTTAGTAACCCATTTGTAAACACAACAAGCGTTAAGTAGTTTAAAACCAACTTTGTTTTATCGGTATGTGTGTACATTATATTATCTGCCTAGCCTTTTCCCAACTATGTTGAGGTCGGCTTCCAGTCTAACCGGATGCAGCTGAATACCAGTATTTTACATGGAGCGGCTGCCTATCTGACGAATTAATAACAATTTTATTTAGGTAGGTATTAAATTTGGGTCGAAAATAACAATTTATTTATTTCAATACCAAACCTTACAAAATAATGGTCAAAGATAATGCAAACTTGATAAAAAAATTAATAAAAGTTCCATTCTATTATTGCACCTTGTTTTCAAATAGATAAGTGTGTAGGTAATTTTATCTTTTTATAAACAAAAATGCAACAGCCTAGTAGAGGCTTTGTCCAATAAATTAGCCTGAAAATGATAAAATGTGTTTTTTTGTTTGTGCGACTAGTCGGAAAATGACGAAGATTCTGCTGTTATTTTTTATGAATTATTTTTTACTACTTCAGGTATTTATGTAAAGTTGTATTATATACAGATAATTATAATAAATATTTATTTCCGTATCTATTATCGACAGCACGTTAAGCCCGCATCTTATTTTAAAAGCAACCGTCGCGTGAATACGCGAACTGTCGCGTGCTGTCACTTTTAGTTCGAAATACCGAAAAACGCCCTCTGTAGGCGCGACCCCGCGTTTAGTTCACCGTTCGAAAAGTGACGATCGAAAAGTGACGTTGGTCCCGGCTGTCACTCGTAGATCTTTGACAGTCGTTACGAATATTCAGAAGCTCGAAATTTTGACAACCAGTCTTGCCAGGGGGCATTGTGTGTGTTACCCATTTACTAGGCAGTAGAGGTCAGATAGGCAGTCGCTTCATGTAAAATAAATGTTATTCAGCTGCATCCGGTTAGACTGGAAGCCGACCACTTGGGAAATAGCTAGGCAGATGATGATGCCGCACAATTAATTTTTCTTAGTGCCGGTGTAGGTATTAAAATATTGCTGGAAAAATGTATTATTTACTAACAAGCCTATTATAAATTGATTATGTATATTACTATCCTACGTCCACTTAGAAACTCATCATAAAATACATTTTCCACGCATTCCATTAGTTTTGGGGGAAGGCAAAACGTCGTGGATGGTGGAGTTAGGTTTTAGTTATCGCAATTAAGTAAGCGGTAAATATTTTATTAAAGAATCGATGTCCATACATAATTATTATAACGTTATCAATATCGTGCTTACGATAATGAATTTTAGATAACTTTTAAATGCGTTTTGTAACATTTTTTCTTTTACAGATAAGTCACGCCCAGTACATCAAACGAGATTGGCCCAATGCACCACCAGTACCTACTGCCAAAGCACCAACTCCAGCGCCAGCTGCACCAACTCCAATACCAACAAACGCACCACAATTTGACAGAATAACGCCAACATGTTACCCTGATACAGCCACAGCGTATTTCTTACCAGCGCCACCGTCAGCACCAAAAATAACTGTTTTAAATCTAAAAGATGTCCCATACCAAAAAGTGCGAGAAAAACCTTTAAATCTTTACATAGAAGTGCCAGAAACTTTGTCTTTCCCGCCTCCCAGAGAAATGTCAAGCCGTGCTGCTTTCCCGCCACCACCGCCTTGTATGACTGGGCTGCCAGACTTAATTGATGCAATTCCTTCCAAAACACAAGAAAGAATTAGTCGATTAGCAGAATCAAAAGGTCAGGTGGTATGCGAATCATGTTCGGCTTTATTAAAGAATTTACCGATTTTTAATTTTGATCAAGAGTTGTTAAATGGATTTTTGACTGGAATTGGAATATAGTTTTAATTAAGTCTATTCAGCCTTTAATGGCTTTGTAAATAAATATTTTTAGTATAATTATAACGCCTTTTCATTATTTACTATTTTATTTTGGTTTTCTTCCTATTAGTTTTAAATTTCCATTTTATAGCTTTACCAGTAAAAAAGGATTCCAATTTTTTTGGGAAAAAGCAAAATACCAAGCTATCAATGCTTCTAAAAATAAAAATAAACTATATCCGCGGCTGTCAATACCTTGGCTGCATTCCAAATAATACAGACCATAATCACTCACAGCGCTCACATCAGTTTACGGGCTGTTGCTCAGACTATTTCTTATGAAGTTAGTTTGGCTTTAATTTTTTGCGTACTGATTTAGATAGCACAATTTTGACAGCTGAGAGCTGTCAACAATTCCGAACGCTCGTGAACGCGCTCACTGTTTGATTACAGCATTTATTTGTGTTTACATCACACACACATTTGTACACTTATTCTTCTTTGATTAGATGGCGATTGTAGCCAGAAGAAGCACAATTTCAAAAATGCCACGTTACATAAGATGTGACTAAGAGAAAACAGCACATTTAGGGCATGGGTCAATGCCACATGTCATGACGTTATCTATAACGATTCGCGCGACATCGTTTTTGTGCTCACGCTAATTCGGGACGGATGAAAGCGCGCTTAAATCGATTACAGCGCAACTCTGAACGCACCATTTGACTGTTGAAGTCTACTGTCAAAAAGTTTCTTCTGTGAATGCGGCTGTCATTCCTTTCGGCAATTGTAAATCCTGAAATTTTGTCAAATTATTCATAATTCCCGAATCAAAGGCAACAAAATGGTTGAGGCACAGAAGTATAGGGTCGAGCAGGAGATGACGAACCTTGTCAATGAGTTGGACAAGAGTTATTTACGTAAGATGCAAGTAAGTGAGGTTATATTCCCGATAGCACGCAAGACTTATGCAATCATTTTAGGGCAGAGATAATTCCTACTTTATTCTTCTAAAGTAAAGACCATGACCCCAGTAACGTAACGAGAAAGAAAAAAAAAATCAAACGATTCTGTACTAAAAACAATTTAGCAAAATTAAAAGTCAACTCAAGGATATTGTTCCTTGAGTTGATAACAGGCTGCCCTCATTATATTTAATTCATGGGTCATACATTATCGTTACATTAGACACTAAAATAAAATGTCACAAGACCTCATCTTCAATAGAATAGGTTTTCTCAATTTAATGTTATTTTCAGGGTGATATGCATAGATGTGCCGCTAAATGTTGCGATGACCCTTCAACCTCGTTAGAACGGGTGCATGGCTGCATAGAGTCCTGTACTGGACCTCTTAATCAAGCTAATAATTATGTGCAGGTAATATTATTTCTTTTTAAGTACTTTTACTAGAACTATGGCATAGAAAATTAGCATTGAAAGAAGTTGTGAAGAATAGCTTCTAGTTCTTTAAGTCTCAAATCTGTACAACAGCTGATGAATCAAATTATTGTTTGTTGTTGTGATGCTTTAAGCTTTGATCAACTAATTGCTATATTATTGTAATAGGTATAATATTGTCAGCAGATTTAATGGTCATGCATTTTGACTTTACAAACATTCATTGCTACAGCTAATTTAAAAATTAAACATTATTTTTCAAGAGTGTAATGGTTCTACCTTAAAAGTTGATAATAATAATATTGTTTTATGTTTATCAAATTGTACTCTATGCCCCTTTGTTAACCATAAACATTTTAATACTTTCCAGGGCGAGATCAGCCACCTACAGAACAGATTACAGAGATGTGTGATGGATTGCAATGATTATGCCAGAGACAGACTGGGGTCTGACCATAATCAGGAGAGTGTATGTTTTATTTAATTCATAATAACTTTTGTTTTAATACCCATGAGTGAAAATGCTAGTGCCATCCAACTTTAAGGGAAATATTCACAGATTGCACTTTGACATTGCTGAGTAAAGGTAGTTTCATACGAATATGAACCTTATTCTTAAAGCAACAATGTCAATGTGTGTCTGACTGCCTCGATGGTCGTTATATTGGGTTTTTCTATCTGGAATATCTCAGTAGCAGCCCGGAGTCTGGATCTGTGCCCGATTGATGGCAATGTTGTAATAGGCTTGTCCCCTATTACATGGGACTTAAACATAACTGGCGAAATGTGGGTGTACTATAGGTACACCTCTGCCCAAACCTTCGCGGAAACAAAACGTGAAGTTATGATATGTTAACAATGATCATGTTCATGTAAGTGAATATGGGCATATTATATTTATTTTACTTCTAATGCATATTATATAAAAATAATAGCTTTCTGCACTCCTCCTCCATATAAACTTTAACTGTGCCAAATTTTAGGGGTAAAAAGTTTTCGCTTCACATATTAATATCATGATTGTCTATCCACAGGTTGACAGAGCCACAATAGAATTTGAGAAGTGCGCAGTAAAATGCGTAGACAAACACGTTGGCATCATTCCTAACATGTTGAAGACCATGAAGTCGGTCCTCGCCAGCGGTAAATCTCCTCCACCGAGGAACGAATGAAGATGAAGTGAAGTGAATGATGTGAGACAGTGATGTGTAGTTGAATGGCTTAAGGTTTTTATGCAAGGACCTGGTTTTTTAAAGTTGTTGTTTATCTATTAATTTGTCGTCTAATCTTATGTTGCAACATGCTACTGCTGATCATGGGATCCATAGTGCGATCTAAGGGTCTGGCATGCTGATGGTGTTTTTCTCAATAACTGGTGGGATTTAGAATTTGTGCCCACTGAATGGCAAAAAGCTTGCAACCCTATTACTGGTTTTAATCCCATTATCGGAATGTGGGTATACTAAACTCAACATAAAAAATCAGATCACAATATAAATTATATTGAGTTGTAATAGCAGCATTCTTGAGGTAAAACCATTAACTTTTAAATCGGCAATAATTCAGTAAGTTAGTCAGAAGGTTGGAACTTTAGCTACCTTGGCTGATATCAGCACCCCGATTGCGTAACACACTGTCACACACAGTCACAATCCGAAAGATTTTAGAGGAAATTTCTAATGCATTTTTGAAAAATTTGAATACTTAACAACGTAAATGATGAACTGTCGAAATGAATGGGTATTGCCATTGTTAGTGTGTTATGCAATTATCCTTCAGATTTGGCAGCACTTTAGTAGTAGTTTTGCATAATTAGAAAAAAAAACGAGCGAGCCTTCAGTAGTTGCATAAGATGTGTAACATCTGACATCTCACCTTTGTAAACAACTGAGCAGCGATAGAAATTAACCTGAAAATTTAAAAATCTAAATACCGAAATATTTATTTGAATAATTATTCATTACTGTCTTACGGTCTCCCACTGGTCGAAATTCGACCCCCTCTACTTACAATCTATATAGTACTTACTAATTCCATGCTATTATAAAGTACTTACTAATTCCATGCTATTATAAAGTACTTAATAATTCCATGCTATTAAAAAGTACTTACTTATTCCATTCTCAAGCTGTCACTTACTGTTACACACTTCCGTCCCTTTTCATGAAATCACTCCCATAGAAAGCGAGAGACAGACGTTACACATAAAAAAAATGTTATATACTTACCTACGCCAAATTATATCGACAAAAAAAATCTAGTTTCAAACCAGGGAGGAAACTGAAGAATACGTTAGTATGGAAGAAAGCCAAAGACCATGTGAACGCATTTCCTCTTAGCAGATCAAAGACTTGATCAAGCTTTGAGAAACTGAGGATGAGTAGACTACGGTGTCTCGGCATTTACTTAGATGTAGTTATTACAATTATGTATTTATTTTAATGTCAGTGGCAAAATGGTGACGAAAAATTGACATTGTTATTATATTTGCAATTATTTTGTTTTTGTTATGGTGCATCCGTAGCTGTAGCCCGCGAAATTCAAATTTTAATATGTTTTTTTGCTATTTGCAGGTTGTATCTTGATCAAGATAGGATTCGCGACTTTATCAGATATGTATTTACATAGTTAAATTATAATCATTAGAATCAATTTGTTCCATTGAATGACTTTGTCATGAAATCATGACATTGGGGAACAAATCTAACTTAGAGAGATGTGTTATTGATTCTAATGATTATAATTCTGTAAAAACATATAAATGTTATAGTCGCGAATCATATTTCGATCAAGATACAACCTGACACTGACCTGCAAATTGCCAAAACTAAATAAAATTTGAATTTCGCGGGCCACACCTGCGGATTCACCTTAACAGCGTATACGCCGTAGGTACGGCATTTCATAGAAACTTTGAAGCCCTTATTTTTCGAAATTACTGAACCAATTTTAATGAAACTTCATAACACACACACAGCTCACATAAGCAGGGATACAAAGGTCTAAAAATTTAGTTAAGAACATTTTCGAAATGTCTTATTTAAAAACAGATAACTGGAAATCTCTGTTTCTATGGAAAATTTAAAATCGGTCTAATTTGGCTGTAACACTATTTTTCGGAAATGTTCTTAACTAACTTTTTAGACCGTTGTATCTTGCTTATGCGTATGAAGTTTCATTAAAATCGGTTCAGTCATTTTGAAAAACAAGGGCTTGAAAGTTTTTTGAAATGCCGTACGGCGTATACGCTCTTTTAAGCTATTCAGTAGTTTGCGCTGTCTGTTAAACAGTCAGTGAACATTTCATTTAACATTGCATTTGTATCACGTCTAATGTCTCGATTTATACAGCGTGTATCAGAAAGCTTTAGTCATAATTCTTAGTCTTCCCATACATTTAGGGTCGAGTGGGTATTGAAATTTTGTATGTGATGACAGATTTTTTTTTTTTACTGATTACGGTTTGGTCCCATGTAAAAACTTGTTCAGTTCGACGGTCTGTACACCCACACCCCTTAAATATGACCATGCATTTCTGATACATGCTGTAGAGGAGCTTTAATGTAAAAATCTAGCATTATTTTACCATTGTGTTACAATGTAATATTATTTTGGTTGCTAGATGTTTTATGCGAGACTGTTAAAGTACCGGTAACTAACGTTTAAATTTCATATCATTTACAGTTCGTTTTTAATAGCAGTTACTAATTTGACATTTCAAATGATTGTTGTTTGATTTTTCAATTTGGAGTTTGACATTTGCTTCTGTCAAATTAGTATCTGGGATTAAAAACCGAACATGGTTACTTACGAATACTGTATGAATTTTAAATGTTGATTTTGTTTTCTGTTGTCTGTTAGATTGAGCGTGTAAAATTAAAATAAACACTGAGAAGACTTAAAATAAACTATAATACTGTACTCTATGTAAATAGTGTACAAAAACTACTACATATATTATTTACAAGTGTGCACTTGTGCTCAAACTACATAAATATACTATTTTGTTACTCAATGTTGCCATTGTATAAAATTATTTAGTAGGAGTTTAATTATGTGTACAGTTTAGAAAATAATAAATGTTGAATCATACTCTTTCTGTTTTTAATTATTAGTTTTATACATTCATATGATTAAAAATACCTACTAATCATGTACAATATACCGCACGTCCATAGAAACAATTTGACTTTAACAGCGCCTTTATTTGTCTTATAAAGTTCAAGTATGTATAATAGTGTAACCTGGGTAAGTGGGATGTCAAGGGACTTAGGATTATTTATCACATAAAGAGGTTTCTCAATTACCCAGTTTCCCAAATACTAAGGTTTCAAATGACAGTTCTCTTACAGATGCTCCGCTAAGACAGGTAGGTATTTTCGTTGTATCTATGTCTGCCCAGACAAATATTAAAAATCATAAAAATATATTAGTCTTCTTACATATCTATTCTATACAGGCTATTGAACTACAAAGTCCCAATTATAGAAGTACAAATCTAACAAATGCATTCCAGTTAAAAAGCTTTAATTATTCCCAGTACCATCTAAAGTATTTCAATGCCTAAGTGTCGGGTCCTCATTGTAATAAAATTATCAGTAGTAAGAGGTTTCTCACATATTCAGGGCCCACTTAACCAGTCGGTCTATTCTGTGAAAATCTCACCGTGAAAACTTAGGTGAAGTAAGCTGTCAATAGCTTTAATCTCTTCGTCCATTGACTTAGACCTATGGACTTGCCATACCTATAAAATTAGCGTGCTTAACTACAAAAATCGCGGAATTAAAATGGCCGCCTGTCGTAGGGTTGTAACTGCGAGTGCAAGAGAGAGAGCAATAAGCGTTTGACAGCACATTGCCGAGTTATGTACCACAAAACTCGGTAATAAACATGGCGTCCGGTCACGCCTAGACATGATTTTGACGTTACACAAGTCTTTCCAAATTTAGTCTGACAAACATTTTGATGTCTCTCTTTTCTTAAGCAGCTCGTGATTAGTTAGAAAGAAACAAAACGTCTGTGTCGATATTTGTATAACTATTCTTCATATTATATAGTAGAATATGCCATCTCCTTAATATTCCTACTTAATGCTAGTGTGACGTGGAATGACAGCTCACTTCACTTAAGTTTTCACAGCGAGATTTTTACAGAATAGCACTGCAGCCGGTCTATTCTGTAAAAATGTAATCGGGATCACGTAAAGTAAGCTTGAAATGAACTTTCATCGCCTCTTAGGGGCCGCCTCCACGAGCGAGATAATCGCGGCAATATTATCGTCGTGCCACGTATTTCTATACACTCTTAGGGGCACGCCACAATTGTGGCGATAAGTCCTCTCTGAGGAGTGGCTAGAGAGGCGCCACGGCGTCCTCACCTTCCGCCTGACGCAGGTCCTCACCGGACACGATTGTTTCGGGAGGTTCCCGTTCAGAATAAAGCGGAAGGATACGCCTGGGTGTTACCACTGTGTGAATCGCCCGGAGGACATGCCGTATCCTCGCGGAGGCAATCGGCGGCGGCGATCTCTCGCGTCCGGCCCTGGCTCAGGCCATGGTCCGGAGCGAGAGTGCATGGGAGGCCGTCACCTCCTTCTGCGAAGCAGTAATGCTCGCGAAGGAGGAGGCGGAACGCGTGAGGGAGAGGCAAAATTCGCATGCTCGGGGCGGAGTCGCAGGTCAATTCCCTGCTAAACGAAAGCACATGACTACTACAAAAATGACTTTTACTCACGTGACAAAAGTTTAGGGACGTTAACAAGAGTTTATAACGATGCGTGAATAGATTCAGTTAGCATAGAGACCGACAATCATGAAAAACTAACTCTTTGTCACCTGACTTAAATAGACAATGCCAGCCAGGGTTGCGAGTTTGTCCGAAAGGGTTATCGTGGCCCTGGCACACAGGCAACTGAAGGAACACGGGTGGGTTTTAGTCAGTAAAAGTCTGACACGCCCTCCCCTCCGCCCAGAGCGGGAGAAGTTATTTGATAATTTCCCACCCAAAAAAAAAGGGCTACCATTTCAAAATTTAAAATCTTAATTCCTGACAAATAGCCGGATTTTTGCAAAAAACTTTTTATTCTCTTTTTCAGTGCTTCTTATTTAACTTTTCTTATTTTATAAAAATAAAAACCCCGTAACTCAAAAAGTCCGGACACGTGACATGGTGATGGCAAAAAGTTGGTCAGTTGGTTGGTTGATGGCAAAAGTTGGATGTGAGCACATGAAATAAGACGGAGTCCAGACGAGTCCTGGAGTGGAGACCGCGTATCGGTCGGACGCCCCACAGCTAGATGGACCGACGATCTTAAGAAGGTGGCTGGGTCAGACTGGATGCGGAAGGCGGAGGACAGGGTGTTGTGGCGCAGCTTGGGAGAGGCCTATGTCCAGCAGTGGACTGCGATAGGCTGAGTTGATTGATTGATTGATTGACATGAAATAAATAAAGAAAGAAAAAAACGTTTATTTGTGGTAAACATGACGCAAAGAAAGAACACAAATAGGTACAAATAACCGGCCAAGTGTCGGACCACGCACAGTATAAGGTTCCGTAGTTGGTATAAATTAATTAAGTTCGATGGGTAGGTATGGGTCACGATGCCAAAGTCGTAAAATAATATCTTGAAAAAAATAATTAGTTAGGGCAGCTCCCTTACACATGAAGTGGGGATTTTTTTTTTTTTTTTTTTTTTTTTTTCCCTTGTCCTAGGGTTCAACAATAGGATGGACCCTAATCTTATTACAATCTAGCCTTATAAATAGACTAATAAGTAATTTAATTATAACCTAAACTATTAAATTGTCTTTTACTAAGAATGTGTCCAATAGCACTTTTCTTATTGTCTCTATTAAGGCGAATACACTTCGTTCTTGTGTTTGTTTGGCACTTTTGTACTTTACACTATTCACTAACACTAAACACTAGCTCGAACGGTTTTGTTCTTTTCAGTCTTCTAACTATGTTTGTGTGGTCAAGAAGCTGGATGGCCTCGACGTTCACATGCTGATGAAGTCTCTTATCGTGAGCTTCTGCAAATTTCTGGATCACTCTTTCGATGAACTCAACTTTTAGGTCCCTGTGGAGGTCATCATTTCGTATGTACCAAGGTGCATTTACAATTTCCCTTAGCACCTTGTTCTGGAATCGTTGTATTATTAAAATATTGGTCTGTTTGGTGCAGCCCCATAGCTGAATACCATAAGTCCAAACTGGCATCAGGACTTGTCTATATAGCAATAATTTGTTTTGCACGGACAGCATGGAGTTTCTTCCCAGCAGCCAATACATTCTTTTGAATCGGAGGTCGAGTTCATCTTTTTTCTTCTTGACGTGGGCTTTCCAGCGTAGCTTGGTGTCAAGGGTCATACCGAGATACTTGGCTGTATTCTCGTATGGGACTTGTTTGTTATTTATATAAACTGGGGAATACTGTCGTTTTTTGTTGGTAAAATCTATGTGAACAGATTTGGATTCATTAAGTTTAATCCTCCATTTTTTGGTCCAGTCATAAACTTGATTTACAGCCATTTGAACCTTTTCTACTGCTTCTTCATGGCTGTTTCCTACAGCCATTATGGCTGTATCATCAGCAAAGGTCCCAATCGTGTTTTGCTCTAATTCAGGAATATCGCAAGTGTATAGTAGGTACAGGACCGGGCCTAACACACTTCCTTGCGGTACGCCAGCTTTAATTAATTTCAGTTCTGAGTAAGCATCTTCTTGTCTTATTCTAAAGACTCTGTTCAGGATGTAGGATTCTAATATATCTGCAAACTGCTTTGGTAAGAGGCTCTTCAGTTTATGTATAAGGCCTTCATGCCATACTTTGTCAAATGCTTGCGATACGTCTAGGAATACAGTAGAACATACTTTCTTGTCTTCAAGGGCGTTTTCTATTACGTTTGTGATCCTATGCACTTGATCGATGGTAGAGTGTTTTTCTCGAAAACCAAATTGGTGTTCTGGTATTATGTTTTTGCTATCTATTATTGGTTTAAGCTGTTTGAGTAACAGCTTTTCAAATAGCTTGGACATGATTGGTAGCAAGGAAATAGGTCTATAAGATGATGTTTCGTGAGCTGGTTTCCCTGGCTTAGCTATCATTATTACTTCGGCCACCTTCCATAAGTCTGGTACATATTTAAGCCTTAGTGCGGCATTGATAAGGGTCGTTAACTTAACCAGACCCTTTCTTGGGAGGTTATGAAGTACTTCTCCTGTTATTAAATCGTAACCTGGTGATTTTCGTATACTTATATTACGTTTTATTTCTAGTGCGACTTCTCTCGGTGTTACTAGTTTTATGGTAACTTCATTTTCTGATGTCGTCATATTAGTCAAAGTGTGATCTTCAATGATTTCCCCGTCGTTTGGTTGAAAGATATTTTCTAGGTGCTCTGCAAACCTCTTTGCTTTTTGCTCGTTAGTAACTGCCCATTGCCCATTTCCACATTTGATAGGTGGGATTTGGGTAATCGGCCTTTTCAGGTGCTTAGTAGCCTTCCAAAGGGAGTAATCTGTCCTTTGGTCGTTTCTTAGGCTCTGAAGATAGGTTTCGGTTGAGTCGTCTTTAAAGTCTTGGATTAGTCTTTTTACTTTTTTTGTCAGATTATTTAGTTTTCGTTTGTCATCAGGGCACCTAGATTGATGCCACGTTTTTCTCTGCCTTCTTTTCTCCATAATGAGCTGCTTGATTTTGAGCGGGTATGTATTTCCCTTAGTCCTCTTATTGAAGTCGGGTGTATTTTCCCACGCTGCTTGCTGGATATGCATTATGAACTTTTCTACTTCGATGTTTAGATGTTCGGGTGTTTTTAATGGTATTTTAAGGTCTATTTTATCATTCAATCTGGTCTTGAAGCTCTCCCAGTCTGTACACTTATTAACAAGAGTGGGTCTGGTTTCTTTATACAAAATGTTCTCGCTAATTTCTAGATATATTGCTGAGTGATCTGAGTTCATGTCATAGCTTTGTTCTGATTTCATATAGCTGGTTGATAGATCCTTGGTTACAAAAAAATCTATTAAGTCTGGAATTTTATTTGGATCTGTTGGCCAATAGGTGGGCTTTCCAGTTGATATGACATCACATTTCAGCTCTTTTATGGCATTTAGTAGTTCTTTACCTTTAGTAGTTGTTAGTCTGGAGCCCCAATACGTATTTTTAGCATTGAAGTCACCTCCTAAGATAAATCTACTTCCAAGGCGAGTTAGAAAGCTCATATAGTGGTCTTTTTTTATCACATACCGAGGTGGACAGTAAATGGCAGATACTGTTACAGGATATTTTTTTGTTTGTAGGCAAATCGCCACTGCTTGGATGTCTTTCTCTTCATATTTAAACTCTTCATAGTGCTGTAGGTTTTCTTTTACAATAATGGCACTACCGCCTCTTGCTGAATTGTCTGGGTGAAGTGCATGATATACTTTGTACCCTTTAAACTTAATGTGAGATTGCTTTGTGAAGTGAGTCTCCGATATCAGGCACACATCAATTTTTTCTATGTCTAATACTACTTGTAACTCATTCTGGTGTTTTTGTAACCCATTTGAGTTCCACGCCATAATTTTTACTGTAGTATTCATTTTTTTGGCTTAGAAGTAGCAGCTTTTTTGCTATTTTCAATTTTTTTCAATCTCTCGTCAAATGATGACATTAACTTTAAGATTTCATCCAATTTTTTGTCACTGTGCAAATCAACCAAGGGCGCCTTGGATATGCCTGTTGTAGCTACTTGGGCAAATGAAACGTCTTTTGTTGTAGTTTTAAAAGTGTTTTGACTTTGTTTGTACTGGCTCGGGCCTTCGACTCTTCCAGTAGGTGTATTTTGTTGAGGGGCACTAGTATTGCCCTTTAATTTTTTGTTTCGAATCTGCTGGATTTCTTTTGCTACGATACATCCCCTGTAGTTAGCTGGATGTGGAGCTCCACAGTGGACGCACTTTGGCTTCTCTTCTTTAGATTTTCTGCAATCCATCGTCAGATGTTTACCTGTGCACTTCACGCACCTCGGTTCTTTGGAGCAATACTTTTGCGTATGGCCATAAGCCTGGCATCGTTTGCACTGAGGTACTAGTTTTGTGGATTTTAGCGGTTGTATTTCCACATTACATCCCAATACAGTTTTTATGTTAAATATTTTGCTGGTTTCTTCATCATTTGAGAATGTCAGCATGAACATGTTGAGTGGCTCTTTGGTTTTCCAACTCAATTTATTGACTGCTTCTAGAATTTTGTAGCCTTTGCCACGCAAGTCTTCAACAATTCTCTCCGGAATGCATGTGAAATGCAATTTTTTTGCCATAACTCTAATTGGTCTCTCTTGCTTGTTCTCATAGGAGTGCCATAGGCAATTGTTTAGTGAGAGAGCCTTTGTAATTGTTCTGTACGAATCTTCGTTTTTGGCATTAACTTTGACTGTATCGCCGTTCATCATTTTGATGCTGAACGCGTCAGCTGATTGATCCTTAGATAGAAAATCAAAGAATTTCTGGTAATCATTGATACCATCGACTACAATAGGTGGTGGCAAGGGAGTTTTAATTGATTTTTCCTTACCTTTATTCTCTTCACTTCCGTGTTCATGCAGGGTGGGTTGGGCGGGGGAGGTGTTCAATTTTCTTTTCTTCCTGCTCTTTTGCCGTATCCATCCTGTTTCTCGAGCTAGTTCTTCTTCGTCCGTGGTATATTCAACACGCGGGGGAGAAGTCTCAGTGGCGGTTTTAGCGGTTGTAGTAGCTGATGTCGGTGGGTTTTCCGATTGACGTTTCAGCTGTTGCTGGAGATCTTCTATTTGACTTTTTAGGTCATTTAAGTGTTTTTGCAGCTCTTCACGTTCTTTTCGTTCTTCACATAAGTACTTGTACAACAGTTGCTCGGTTTCTGTTTTTAAGTTTACGCTAATAGTGTTCACTGTTGGTTTTTTCGAACCCATTGTAAAAGTTAAGCGAGTATTAACTTCGCCTTAACTATGATATTCGCTGACAGCCGTCAGCATTACGCAATAACTAGGTCATTGCGGTGCATCCGACTGGACGGCGTTATTTTGCGTAAGCACTTTTACACTGTGGTACGCGCGCGGTCGCATGTAACACAACTGCTCTAAGCGAAAATCGAACGGTAACGGTCTATCTTATAATGTAGTATCGTTGGATAGGCCGTTCAAAAATATTGAGTGTCTGTCAAGATCCTTTTTTGATTCAGGGATCTGTTTGCGTAATAATAGATGGCAAATTTTTGTTGTGTGTCCCTGCCCCCTATGCCAGTTAAATGGTTGTTTTTGGATATGTGAAAAAATGCATGGCATTAGTAGGTATATAACGAAATTAAAAGGAAAACTATCACAGCGAAGTAGGCTTTACAAGTTAAGCTAGTCTCCGAGCTAAGCCAGGGACAGAGAGACGGACGTGGCGAAACTATAAGGGTTCCTAGTTGACTACGGATACCTAAAAGAACAAGTTGGGGGAAAATATGCGTCACATCCACGAAAAACTGCCATCGCTCAGCATAATGCTGTGACCCTATACGAGACAGTGACCCAGCGCTGGTTTTCAGCGTCAGTCAGCACAATACACGAAATGATCAGATTTTCTTTAGTTTTAACAGCTTTGCTGCTAATTTTTATCCTTCAGCCAGCCGTTTGGCAAGATCAGACCAGATTTAAAACTAGAACTATATTCCGTTGGTTTAGGTAGTTAAATAAAGGTAAACAAAAAAACCACGACTACGAAAACGAAAAAAAAAAAACGAAAAGACTAAACGTAATACCTGGCACTTCAGTTGGCATACTACGTCACAGTTGTACTCTTCAATTTAGCAACGTTTTATTTCGTTAACGTATAGAGAACCTGTCTTTTTGGGCTCTTTACAATAGACAGATTACAAAATAATATAGTAATATATAAATCTAACTAAAAATTGTGCTCAAGTAATTACATCTACGAAGAGTAGTTTGAGAATAAATGATAAAGTTTAACATATAGTATTATAAGAGGAAACTATCGTAATAATTAAAAAAAAAATAATTTGATTATAAGTTACAACGTAGTTTTAATCAAGAAAGTGTCATCTAAAAAACCCTGTTTATGACTTGTTTACCTCTATTTAACACAAAGTATAGCAACTGACCATGCATTTTTTTGGTCTTAACTTTAGAAGGCGATAGTTGATTGAATACAATCATCCTATTAAGTTGTTTAGTAATGAATCCTTATCAAGTCATACCTAACACATTACAACAGTGTTAAGGTATCTAATTGTGTATTTAGTAGATAGATAAAATTTTATTAGTATTCAATTCAATCTAATAGCTTACAATCGATTACCGAATGTTATGAAAACCGATAAGCTTTTTAACGCAATAACAAAACATTGACAAACAATCAACTATATAAGGACAAAATATGTTTTGTTTTAACATTACATAAATAGTCTTTGGTATTTATTGTTAATTAAAGTAAATAATTTAAAAATGTATTTCGGAAAGTTATCGATAGTTTTGTTGATTGCGTCATGTGCTGTGGTAAGAATTCACTTTTTAGAATAATATCTATACCTGTTTTACCCAAGTACGGCAAAAGGATGGGTTCCAAAATCTCAAGGAGAAAGTTATCTTAGTTCTCATTTATTGCATAACCTATTACCTACTTGACAAATACCGCTACCTTTACCTTCTAACTAAGCCACACATTTTAATAGTGTATTGTTTCAAACACAAAAACACTAAAATAATAATAATATGTATTTTTGTCTATTTATTTCAGATGAATGCCCAAAGATCAATGAAAAGAAAAATGACGAAAAGCAAATCAAAAATTAGGAAACCTATTCTTCAGAACCTCGGATTGTCTGGATGTGGATGTCAGAATACTCTTATAGACATCATCAACTGTGGTTGTCGGGGACCTGTAATTGAACCTGTTTATGCACCTGTGGCTTTACCCACCCCTGGACCTGTAATAGACGTACCTAACTATAGATATGCAGAGCCTATGGAAATTAATCCTTTAGGATGCCTGTTCCCGACCATTGATATATCTAGTTACGGAGTTCTTGCGTCACCCATGTTAGTGCCAGGTATTGAGATTTTAGGACCTGTTTTGGATGCCCCCTGTGGGTGTTCGGGCCCCTGTGGATGTCCTGGCCCCAAATGTGATTGTAATAGAGTACCTGTTGTTAAACTCCCAGCGTGCCCTTATGGGTCTGCAGCTATTGATGTCCCGAAATGTGGATGTCAGCCTCCCAGTTACTCTTATTCAGTCATTGAATTACCTTCGTATGGACCGGTGCCCGCTTGTGGATGTCAAGCACCCTGTACCTGTGCAGGCATACCTATGTCGTCTTGTGAATGTTTGGGCCCCTGTAGCTGCTCCAGTATCCAGTTGTCATCCTGTGGATGTTCAGGCCTCTGTGGTTGTGCAGGTTTACCTTTATCCGTCTGTGAATGTATGGGTCCCTGTTCATGTGCTGCAATGCCAGTACCGTCGTGTGGTTGCAATGGCCCCTGTGGCTGTGCAGGTATTCCTGTAGCGTCTTGTGGTTGTAATGGGCCCTGTGGTTGCTCTGGACTACCAATGTCATCCTGTGGATGTTCTGGCCCCTGTGGATGTTCTGGCCCCTGTGGATGTTCTGTGATGCCAGTGTCATCTTGCGGTTGCACCAGCCCATGTGATTGTTTAGGTATAGCTGTATCATCTTGTGGTTGCTCGGGCCCATGTGGTTGTTCAGGGTTATCAGTCCCGTCCTGTGGATGTTCTGGCCCCTGTGGATGTTCTGTGATGCCAGTGTCATCTTGCGGTTGCAGCAGCCCATGTGATTGTTTAAGTATGGCTGTATCATCCTGTGGTTGCTCAGGCCCATGCGGTTGTTCAGGGTTATCAGTCCCATCCTGTGGATGTTCAGGGCCATGTGGTTGTGGAGGATTACCAATCCAATCCTGTGGATGTTCAGGGCCTTGTGGATGTCTCGGCATCCAGATGCCGTCATATGGATGCCAGTTGCCCGCGATAGATGTGCCATCTTGCGGCTGTGGATGTGGCGTCTCTGGGTGTGGATGTAGCCCCAAGTATTTACGGCAAGTTACTTTGCAACCACCTTTCTTGTGATTTGTTAATATTTTTTAGTATTTACGTGTAAATAAATAATGTGATATTATATTAATACCTAGTTTGTTGTTTTTTTTATCTTAAACTTCATCATCGTTGGACCATGAATTTTACGGTCAAGTTCGAAACTTATTCTTAACCACTATGTGGAGCCCTGACATAGCTAGAGTACCAACCTAATATCAGACATGTCCAATATTGAGGCTGGACATAACAATAATCGACGCAAATTGACACACTTAAAAAACAGTTCAAAGTCAAAGTAAAATTATTTATTTCAAATAGACTAATATGAGGCACTTTTGAACGTCAAAATTTACAAAAAAAATAGAATTGATTCTAGTTGCCCCTTCCAAAAGGTAGTTTCTTATGGAGAAGAATGGGTAAGAAACTCCACCGTTACTCTTTAAAAAAATGTTTCACAATATTTTGTTTGAGTACCTACATTAATTTTATGATTATATGTGAAGACGATGCACCTAGAATAAAATTACTATACCATAATAGGCAAAAAGAATTAAAAATTAAGCAATGAAAATTACTTAATTATGAGATAGATACATGGTGCTCACATATTTACAAACATCGTAAAAATATATGTTTTACTAAAAAAATTAAAATAATAAGTCAGTGTGCGAGTATAGGTAATCACAGAATGTAAAATAAATATCATAAAAATTACAAATTATACAATTAAAACAGCAACCAGTTTGATTTTGTCTAGGTAGGTAAGTACTCCGTTGTGGTCTTCGAAGATAAGCCTAGGGTGTGCCTGAAGTCTATCACGAGTTCCAGATAACATTGTTCAATCGTTTCGAATAAGAAACTGCTCAAGACATGCCATAAACAAAAACTAAAACCCGACTACTGAAAAATCACGCTCTAAAAAGTATGAAACAAGAAAATATTCTCATCTGAAATTATTATCTACAATCTATTCAATATTTATCGTCTATTAAATAAACAACTTACACGTAATATATTTTAATGTATTTAACACATAATATAGCGATGTTCAGAAGACAGCCGTGGTCGTATGCCACTTTGCCCTAAAGGTTATGATCGCTTACTACTGTTAGAATGTAAATAAATACATTAAAATATATTACGTGTAAGTTGTTTATTTAATAGACGATAAATATTTAATAGATTGTAGATAATAATTTCAGATGAGAATATTTCCTTGTTTCATACTTTTTAGAGCGTGATTTTTCAGTAGTCGGGTTTTAGTTTTTGTTTATGGCATGTCTTGAGCAGTTTCTTATTCGAAACGATTGAACATTGTTATCTGGAACTCGTGATAGACTTCAGGCACACCCTAGGTTTATCTTCGAAGACCACAATGGAGTACTTACCTACCTAGACAAAATCAAACTGGTTGCCATTTTAATTGTATAATTTGTTATTTTTATGATATTTATTTTACATTCTGTGATTACCTATACTCGCACACTGACTTATTATTTTAATTTTTTTAGACAAACATATACTTTTACGATGTTTGTAAATATGTGAGCACATGTATCTATCTCATAATTAAGTTATTTTTCATTGCTTAATTTTTAATTCTTTCTGCATAAACTAGACAAGTATCATCAGCATACATAATATATACTCGACACTTGCGAACCACATTACACATGCTGTTGACATGCATGATGTATCCGACGGTACCAAACACGGATCCGGTCGGCACACCACACGTGACGTGTCTGGGTTCTCCGACGACGCCGTCAATGACCGTTCGCAGTGTCCGGCCTGTGAGGTAGACACGGAACCACCTGTTCAGTGGTCCCGCGACCCGACACTGCCCCATGGTTTGAAGCAGCTGGTGGTGCTCCAAGGTGTCAAATGCTTTTTTGAAATCAATGTAGACCACCACCACCTGCTTCCGCTGATCCAAACACTCACTGACGTCATCCGCAAACTTCACCAAGGCCGTCGCCGTGCTCCGCCCACGTCAGAAACCATGTTGTGCATTTGTCAGAATATTGTGTTTTTCCAAGAATATACTTACCTGATTCACAATAAACTTTTCTACTATTTTATTTATAACTGACAATATGGCTATTGGCCTATAATTTGCGTAATCACTATGGACACCTTGTTTAAAAATAGGTATAATCATTGCTGTTTTTACTTTCTCGGGGTATAACCCCTTTTCAACACACAAGTTAATAAATAAAGCTATTACAGGGCTCAACTTAGATTTTAATAATTTAATTTCTTTAACTCTAATTTTATCTACTCCGTCAGACTTATCACAACTTAGCAAATTGATTATTTTATCTATATCTATTGGATAAGACTTCTGAAACCGCAGTGATACATTTCCAGAATTAACATAGCTCGATCTTTCCAAAAACCTATGACTACAGGCATGTTTTATATCTAAGATTTCTTTGGTAAATGTTGTTGAAAAATTATTACATACACTATCAACCGAACATTCTAATTTTCCTCAGTACTTCAAGATAACAGAATCCACACTTCTTTTTTCATTTCCCCTCCATGAATTAATTTTGGTCCAAATCTTTCTATCTTTTTACATTTTTTTATTTCTTCTTGACGGTATTTATTTTTTGCTTTATTTGTACACTTATTTAATCTATTTCTAAATCTATTGTATTGTCTACGCAAATTCATATCCTCTGGTTTATTTTTCCAATTTCTTAACAACCTATCCCTAATACCTATCATTACCTTAAGCTTTTTTGTGATCCAAGGTTTGCTTTTCCTTTGAACACATACCAATACTTGGATTTTCGCTTCATCATAAACAGCAGAAAAGACTGAACATAATTTGTTGTATAGGTCTATCGGACATTCACAATTTAACAGCTCATTCCATGACACATTTTAAAGTTTTTCTAATACCCTTCTACCACAAATAATAGTCCTACAAGATTTCAATACATTCGGAACATAATGATCCGATATCTTAACAGTTAACACATACGCAGATATTGCACATTGAGTTCGAACCCACACATGGTCAATACACGACCGCGTCACTGTATCGCCGTACACCTCCTCTCGCGTTACGTCACGGATAGCACATTCGAAGCCCAATTCGCTCATATTATTTGTATAGTTACTGCTTACGCTGCTTGAACCGGATTTACACAACAGATCAATGTTTGTACCACCAATCATGATTACTTCACAGCCTAAGGGAATCCTGGACTCTCTATGCACTTCTTCAACAAAACCGTGTTTGTTTTTGGCGGCCGGTATATAGCCAAAATATGAATAATTTTACTTCCATCTAGGAAAAGCTGCCCGTCTACATTTCAAAGTAGTTAGATTTCATTGTATTGGCAGTAAAATTTAACTTACATACATACACATACATAAACTCACGCCTTCTTCCCATGGGGGTAGGCAGAAACTATAGAACGCCACCTGCTACGCTCCTTACATACTCCTTTTGCTTCGCCTACGTTCATACATCTGGTTATACACGCACGCCGATTGCGAGTACTACGCACCTGACCTTTTTGAAGAACATCACCAATTTGGTGACTATATGTCCTCCTAGGGCGTCCCCTCCCGGCGTTTCCACTCACCTCTGCTTTAAAATAAAAAAAAAATGTAATGAACGAATGATGAATGAAATGTAATGTGTGTTGTGTGTGTGTGTTGTTAAAATTTAACTTGTTGTTTACATACAGCAAAATCCCACCTCCCTTTTTTGTTTCCTTTGTATTTATGTATGTCTCGTATCCTTCTTAATTGTATAAATACAATTCGTGTTTCCTGATGTTAATCTCTGTTAATACAATAATATCTAGTTTTTCGTTGCAATTGTCTATTAATACTTGTAGTTGATTAAAGTTTTTTCTAAGTGATCTTATGTTCAAATGTATAATATTCAGATTGTTATCACATTGTATCAAGTCATCCTGCCAGCTATCTGTACATATGTGTTTGTTGTATTCAATGTTACATGTTACTTGTGAAGCATGGTTGTCGAATTTTGATAAATAGGATACTCACAATGTATGACAGCACTGTACCAATTACGTCATTTGTTTACTGCATACGTACTAATGTCGCTAAGTGTGCGAACCGACTTGATTTTGTTGTCGATTGGATCATCTTTTCTTATCAGCACTTTACCGTTCTGTATCCAAATGTATTTAAATGTTTGCTTTAGCTCGTTCTTAGCCGTCCATAGCAGGTTGCGCATATGTTTGGTGAGATCCTCATTTATATAGATTCGCTGTCTTTTTGCGCTTGCATAATTATATATCATCATTAGTTAACTGGTGGGATTTTCTAGTGGCTATCCATTTGTCGCGGCTAGCACGCGTAGCCAGAGTGATAACCACGGGGCGTGGTTCTTTCTCACGCTGCGACTTCTCGGCTTTAATTCCTTCACCCACCCTCTTTACCTCACATATAAACCCACCTTCTACTTTTCTTCTAATTTGCTTGCTATAGTTTTAATTGTGTTCTCTAAATTCTCGTTTTGTTGTTCCTCTAGTCCGAATATTTCTAAATTTCCTTCTCCCGTATCTCCAAGTAAATTACCCTTTCTTCCAATGCCATATTACCAGTTTCTAAATGCAGGTTCTTATGCTCCAATGCTTTAATCTTTTTGTCTGTTTTTTCCTTCTCTTCGATCAATTCTTGGTACTCCTCAGCATAGAAACTTATGTCGTCTGACATCGCCTCAAGAGTTTTTTTCATATTGAAGACTATTGATAGCTTTTCATTAACTTCGGTCAACAGTTTTTCTGGTGTCGTTTGGGTCATGTCGACTTCTATGTTTGGTTGACGAGTCTGCGGCGTTGTTTGACATTCATCGCATAAACCGGTGTCACTAAATGCCTTGATTTTTGCAACACATTTTTTATGGAAGACACCACCACAGTCACCATTACACTTTGTAAGACTCTCGCCTTTCACTCGGGACAGTTTACATGACTTGCACTGCACTTGCTGCTAAGAGTGCACGCGCTGAACTGTATTTGCAGAGGCGCTTTAAATTTTTTTTTGGTTAGGTTCATTCGAGAGCATCTCATTCATTATTCATTCATTAGGTTTAATGTTTTATAATAAATAAATGATAAATGATAAATGATTTATTTCTGTAAGTAGGTTTGTACAAACACTTTTACACGTCGATCATATTAAAAAAAAAAACTAGATGAGGTCGGCGTTTCGTATCCGACTACTCTGAGAAGAAAGGCCGAAACAAACTCAGAGGTCTCAGTCTCTTTTAAAACCCAGACATAATCTTGGTCAGATCATGTGAAGACCATGTAGATTGTGCCTGAAATGATCTTTTGACGAAAGAACCACACAGGTTGAGGGGACCTGTCCAGTCAGGGCACGCATTTGTCAGTAGTCGTGCAGCTCAACTAAGAACTTAAGGAGCTCAACGATTCAACGAGCAATACCGAAGAAAGGACATTTGGGTAGGCCGCATAAAATTACTCAAACTGCCAGACTATGATAAAAACTAACTGAGAAAAAAAGAAAAATGAACAATAACCCACATAGTCTTCACATTTACAATACTTAAAACAATATAATACTTAACAAAGTAAATATTCATGTCATTGTATATATAAAATTAATCAATGTCAATGTGTATATAAAATACGGATATAATCTTGGTCAGATCATTTGAGAACCATGTAGATTGGTGTCTGACATGGTCTTTTGATGAAAGAACCACACAGATTTGAGTGGACCTGTCCAGTCAGTGCACGCATTTGTCAGTTATCGTGCAGCTCAACTCAAAACTTATGGAGCTCAGCGATTCGACGAACAATACCAAAGAAAGGACAATTGGTTAGGCCGCATAAAGTACTCAAACTGCCAGACCTGCATAATTTTTTTTTTTGATTGAGAATAAAAATAAAAAAACAATTCACATAGTCCTCACATTCATAATAATTAAAATAATATAATACTTTACAAAGTAAATATTCATGTCATAGTTTAGGTATTTAAAAATTTCAATCAAAAGAAAAATATAAATAGTTGGCAAAAAAAATCAAATCAAGATTCACTGTAAATTGGAGCAGCTCAATCCCAAGCCTTTTTAATAATATACTGTGTATTATACCAAACATATACCATAGGTTTATGTTTTGAAATTTGAAAGACTTCCTTAACCTTTCTAATTCCTGAAGAGATCGAGGGAAGTGAGTCATGAGAATTTTTCAGCAATTTGTTATGATCCAAGGAACAAATAAATAATCCGTCTAAGGATCTGAGTCTGCTGAGGGCAACATAGGCCTGTCCCTAAGCGAATAGTGACTTCCCTAAATCAATTACCGCTTTAACTAGGTGCACCCCTGCAACTTGCGCACAGTAACTGCCCAAGTAAAGATTAATGGTAACATTTTGCGTTGAATTTTTCCCGATCCTTAAAATCCGTCAAATTCAGGTACTCCCAGCTTATGGCGAATAGTGACTTCCCTAAATCAATTACCGCTTTAACTAGGTGCACCCCTGCAACTTGCGCACAGTAACTGCCCAAGTAAAGATTAATGGTAACATTTTGCGTTGAATTTTTCCCGATCCTTAAAATCCGTCAAATTAGTGTTGCCCAAATTCAGTCTTGGTCTTGCAGTCTTGGTCTTGTTCTTGCGTTTTTGCAAGACCAAGACCAAGAACAAGACCGCGTATTTTTAGCAAGACCAAGACCAAGACTGACCGTGCAAGACTTGAGCAAGAACAAGACATAGCCTGCAAGACTCTTGCGTCTTGCAGCTAGGACTTAGCGCTATTTCACTGAGTAGTTAGGTGTAACAGTTCGGTGTATAGGTAGGTACGCTTAGAAATTCTATGAGACGCAAAAAACTGTATCAAAGAATATGAAAAACTGGACCTATGCGCATTACGACTAATACCATAAACATAGCGAATAAAAAAATATCTATTAAAATCAAACTGAGTGCATAGTTATGTTTTAACCATCGGCACTTTGATAATGCGGCATCAAAGGTTTTGTACTTACTTCTCAAAGAAATTTGCCGCTTTTCGGAAGTACATGGTTATGATACACGCGCCGGCGGCTTCTTTTGAAATCTAAAACAATCGTTGCCGCCACGCCGAAATCATTTGTGACACTATTTGATTGCCGCCATAGGGCGTAGGTATACTCATGCAAAATAATTTCGAATTTTTTTAAGAGTACCTACAGGTGTTCCAAAGAATAAATAAGTTTCAGAGTGCTTAGAATGAAAATGAATACATTATACTGATCACGCAAGTAGTATTATGATTAGGATAAAATGGTAAGGATAGGTAGTAGATGTCATATTAATATTGATTACTTATATGGTTTTGAACTAATTACTTAGGTACTATTATTGTACATTTAGTCATTATATTTCTTAAGTTTTTACAAGAAAAAATAGCAAAAAAGTTTTCAAATATCACCCGTTTAATAAATATTGTAGCCACTTTTAAATATACTTGAAACATGTAAAAAAATTCTACAAAACTAATAAAATAATATAAAAAGCGTAGGTACTTACCTACTAATAAAATAAAAAGCCTGCGATAAGAGTTTTGTATTACTTACCAGCCCGAATATCTCTGAGAGAGATGATGAGAGTAAGTATTTACTAGCTGTGCTCGCGACTTCGTCCACGAGGAATAGTAACTTTGGAGGTATAGTGACGTTCAGGACTTATTTATTTATTTTAAAACTTCTGTCATCAAACATACAAACGAACTCTTCAGCTTTATAATATTAGTATAGATGTACGTCAAAACATTCACTTATATGTAAAGAATAGTGATTGGCACTAATTCTATTTTATTCACGCGTCGCGTCTGTACAAGTAGGTAATATTTTTAGTGTGTGTTTGTACGCCGCACGCGGCATTGTTTGATTTGCGGCGGCATCCTTTTCATAGAGCCGGCACGTGGCGAGGCGGCGCGGTAGAAAGCAAGGAAACGTACTATAAATAAAGGAATTATTTTAATTCCAGTCATTTCCAATTGAGCTGTGCTTCGAGTCTAACTTAATAATTGTTTTTACTAATTCTCGTTGTTTTCTAAAAACGTATCACGTGTACAATTTAATATGAGTGACGAAGATTCAAATTATTCTAGTCCGAGTAACGAGAGTTTGAGTCACAGATCTAAAAGACCCAAAAGCAAATTTGAGCAGTTTTTCGAAATAATTCATGCATCCCAAACTGCCTTCTGTAAATTGTGCCAACATAAAAAGATTGAAATAAAAATGAAAAACAGAAACACTTCAGGCTTAAGGAAACATCTAATATCTTTCCACAAAAAGGAATCAGAAATATTTCTTCCTGTTAAACCAAAATTAAGTGGAGATATCACAAGCTTTTTAGTAACCGCTGGAAGAAGTGGACAGGTAAGAATATTTTTTTAACAGTTAAAAGAATTTTAACTCCGCGTAGCTATTCATGCGATACTTTCAAAAACGCCATTAACTTACGTAAGTATTTTTGAGTTAGTGGTGTTTTCATCTAGGGGTGCGACATATTAAGTATGTAATTATCGTCTTAAATATTTTTTATAAACACCCATATTTTCATTTAATCGGCCAGTAACAACTAAGTACTTTATTTTGGTAAATTACAGTACAGTGCAACCTTAATATAACAAATATCAATTTAACGATTTTCTCGATTTAACAACAACAAACCTCCTCCTCTTATACGCTCAAACCTAGTATGTTTTAAATAATAACACAAGATTTATTGTTTTGTTTCAGTCGGAAAACAGCAGTGACAACATCACGACAGCTACAGTTGATTGGGTGGTGAAAAAATATCTTCCCTTCTCATTTTTCGATGTATTTGCCCTAATATGGTGTTTCCTAAAAGGTCTACACTTAGAAGGAAAGTCAAAGAGCGATTTGAAGAGCTCCAATTGAATCTCAAGGAACGACTTCAACAATTATCATCTAAAATGTCTTTTACCATTGATGGGTGGACGTCAATTGCTGGTAGGAGTTACTACGGGGTTACTATTCATTATATAGACAACGAATGGAAGTATCAATCTGTAGTTCTTGATTTTATACCATCACGCGGTCGACATACTGGGGAAGATATTGCAACGATTTTCCATGAATGTTTATTGGAATATGGCATAATTGATAAAATACAAGGTATCACGGTCGACAACGCAACTGCAAATACCAAATTTATGTATGAACTGGGCAAACAGCTGCCGCCACACTTTGATTCAGACAATCAACATTTCCGGTGCTTTGCTCACATTTTAAACCTTGGTGTACAAGATTTATTAAAGACCTTAGCATTACACTGTGAGTCTGACACTAACGCGCAAGATCAGCAGTACGAAGACTATGCAGACGAAACTGAGGATGAGGAAGATGAAGAATCTGCACCAAATATTGCTGACTCGCGTACATCTGTAACAAAGTTACGCAGTATTTCCAGTAAAATAAAAAGAAGTGAGATAGTGAAGAAGAAGTTTCAGTCTGCTTGTGAAGCAGCTGGCGTGCCATCAAATCTAAATGCCATTCTTGACTGTCCAACGAGATGGAATTCCACACATGATATGATTGGATTTGGTTTAAAAGTGAGAGCGGGCATTGACATATTGTGCAGTTCTGTCACCGAATTAAATGATTTTCAAATCACAGCTAATGAATGGCAGGTACTCGAAAAATTACATAAATTTCTAATAAACTTTAAACTTTTAAGTACAAAACTTGGTGGAGACAAATATGTTACATTACCGCTAGTCATTGTATCATTCAATCTCTTGCTAGATAAAATTGAATCCATGGTAAAACAGTTAGATGAGAAACCTAATCGATCTGAAGTGGATGAAAGGCTCATTCTAGCTTTCCAAGCAGCTCGAGACAAAATGCTTAAACATTACAAGAAGAGCAACTGGATTTATTGTACTTCTTTAATTTTAGACCCAAGGCATAAGGCTCAGACTTTTGACCTGACAATGTGGGGGAAGCAACTTAAAACAGAAAGTCTGCGCAAGTTCAATGAACTTTATGAAGAATATAAAAGTCTACACTCACTGAACAAATCTCTGGAATTACCAGAAAAAGAAAATAAAGTATGTGATGAAGATGAAGACGTAATAGACTTTGATAAACTCTATGAATGTCCCTCGACGTCATCTGGATCTTGTCTTCAAGGCTTAGTGATAGACGAGTTGGAGGAGTACCTGAGAAAACCAAGAACTGCCAGCTCGGAAGACATTTTAGATTGGTGGAGGACGCATGAGACAGAGTATCCGATTTTATCGAAAATGGCCCGTGATTTTCTCTCAATACCTGCAACTTCAGTACCTGCTGAGAGGTTATTTTCTAAAGCATCATTAGTAATTAGAAAACATAGAAATAGGTTAAGTGATGAGTCAGCCAGATGGTTACTTTGTATTAATTCTTGGCCAAAAAAATTGATATAAAGTATCATAACCTAATGATAAAGCTGTTGATTTGTGTTGTATTTTATTTTTTATTCAAATAAATGATAAATCGTAAAACTCTTTTATTAAATGTCTTATAAGTTGAGGGTTCAATCTCTTTCTAGACAGATAAGTATTGTTCTTTAAAATACAGTCAAGTTATTGTAATTAATTTGTTTTTTTACATGTTTTAGCAAATGTAAGCTTATAAATCATAAATGTTTATTAAGAAACAGTTACTTCCATGGAAAACGACATATAGGTCAGTTGATTTTTCGAATTTCTTATCAAATCTTCAGTTGTTTATTAATCTGCTTGATCTTTACTATGGCTATGTTAATTCAAGCTCACAATGTTCCAATTCTAATACGTTTTTCTAAGATTTAAAGTAAACTTTAATAAATAGTAATAGACTAATAGGTAATTGCAAGACTTGCAAGACTCTTGCTGCAAGACCAAGACCAAGACCAAGACTGGGAGCGCAAGACCAAGACCAAGACCAAGACCAGGTGTATTGGCGCAAGACCAAGACCAAGACTGGCTAAGTCTCGTCTTGTTCTTGCATTTGGGCAACACTACGTCAAATTCAGGTACTCCCAGCTTATGTAATTATTATTACACCCGGTTTTTTTATTTTATTAAATAGGTCACATTGAAATACGTATTTATAGTAGTAAAATAAGAAACTTTCGTAATAATAATAAAAAATAAAATAAAATGTTTATAAGTTACAACGCATTTTTAAACAAGAAAGTGTCATCTATAAAAACTCTTTTTATGATTTGTTTACCTTTATTTAACTACCTAAACCTATGGAGTATAGTTTACATATTTTTCCACAATAAGACATATTAAATTCTTGTAATGGATATGACCGTTTACATGTTCATCTGATGTGGGAAAGCAGGGAGTACCTATAAACGTTTTCATAAGCACGAGGTTTTTCTTTTTATAATTTCGAACAGCTCAGAGACGCAACATATAGAAAATACTTCTTTTGAAGCATAGCTCAAACCACCATTATCTCTCAATACAACTAATTTGTGAAACCAAAGTTCAGCTGTTGCTGTTAAGAGGGCCCTTACCGGTCCATCTATCGTCAACGCGAGCATGGTCGAAAAGTTTGTTGTTTCATCCAGCCCAATTGAAAACTATTAACAAACGAGTGAGAACGCGATAACATTGAACGAAAAATAATGTGCGGAATTTTCATAAAACTTGTTCCAGGAAATACGTGTTTTTGAGTAAGCCTTACCAGTTTGTGAAATAAATGTTGGTCATTTAGAATCTCCATTACATTTGGAAGGTTTCTATCGTAATGTTTTCTTAATATTTACAATTTATGAGTACATTATGAATGGCCATAGTTCAGGTAAAATTTGTGCAAAAAAGCAGATTTTTGCAGGCTTATACTGAATTTGTTTTACAATTTTTTTATTTTTTGCTTGCATAGAAACCTAGATATAGTGCACAAGATACCTATTGGTTCTAAAATTTCAAAGAAAGTTGTGTTACAACGCCATAATCACGTACGAGCGTTTATATGAAAAGTATGACGGGTTGGCCGCTCTTAAGGCATCTACGCAAGACATACATTTTATTTTATTTTTTAACTTGAACACTGGTATTCATGACCATAACCATCATCAGTCTTCTGATATATTTTCGTACTTTCGTCACAGTAAAGACTCTTACAAACTCACACGATTTCGCGGGCGCGACAGGCACCGACAAATAAATTGTGCTACTAGTGTCCGCGATATCGCGTGAATTTGTAAGAGCCTTAATACGAACCTCTGCTAGAGTATGACGTGCAAACCTCATGAGCCCACATCTCGCAATCATCACACTTAATCCAGTCTTCTGCTGGTGGCTCTCTGTAAAGCTCGCTGCTTATGAAGCACCAGTACTTGGCTTTATCTTTTTTATAATTTTTTGGACCTCGTTTGCAGTATTTTCTCTCTGTTATCTGTGTTTCTTTTATATTTATTATCCATCTGCAAAAGTAAAATTAAATAAAAGTAAAAGAACTATAAAGCACTGAATGAAATGATATAGGGCAAATCGGGTATGGACAAAACGGGTATGGATAAAACGGGTATGGATAAAACGGGTACACGCTTTACCTCTACCCTTTTTGCTCACAAGCATGTTTCTTTTTTATCGAGTCATAACCTTAAAACTACAATAATATATTATTGCGGTCTATTTATTGCAAAGTAATAACACAAAACTAGTAAAAACATAATCATAGACCATTTTCGAGTAGTTTTACAAAAGTAATGTAAATCGATTTTTTTTTTGTGGGAATAGCAATTAGCTTTGTTTTTGTCTTACAGTGAACTCGTGTCCGCCAGAGAAGCGCACTGACTGCTGTCGTTAGAGAGTATTAAGTTCAGTGGCCGACTGCCTGTGAATGGAGTGGCAGAGGCCCCGTCCTGCTCGCACACGTCATTCTCACTAGCAATAACGGCGCGCAATTTTAAATGGATACCCGTTTTAGCCGGGCTACCCGTTTTGACTTAGTTAGGTACCTCTTCTACTCCGTTATAGTCTTCGACTGTAAGCTTACGATAAACCTCTCGGGTGTGCCTAAAGGCTATCACGAGTTGCGATGGCCACCGGAACTACTTAATAATACGTATTTAACGGGTTGCATTCGATTCAGTACATTAACATGGTTGCCTCGCAATTTATGCTCTTTACAATGCATGATGAGTTGCAGTTCTCCTGGTTATTACCAGGAGAACATAACATAACATCACGCCTGTAATCCACGAAGGGTTAGGCAGAGGTGTACCTAATATTACACTCACATTTCGCCAGAACTATGTTTAAGTCCCATGTAATAGGGGGCGAGCCTATTGCCATCAACAGGACACAAATCCAGACTCCGGGCTGCTTCTGAGAAATTCCTAATGAAAAATCCCAATATCACTTTGCCCGACCTGGGAATCGAACCCGGGACCTCAAGCTCAGCAGTCGTGCTTGCCACCACTAGACCAACGAGGCAGGGCCAGGCAACGAGCAGCAACGAGGCAGGATCAGGAGAACTCCTCAATAATAACTTCCCTGCATCGGGAAAAGCAATATTTTGTAAAAGGTGATGAGCACTGGGCTATTGTAACTTAGATATTAATTACAAACAGACTCACTAAAAAGTGAAAAATAAAACGTTTTACAAAAAAAAAAAAACAACCGTTTTCCAAAAAAAACACTACAAAGTGAAAAATAACTTTAATTTCGGAAGTTGGTGGCAAATACAGATTCAAAGAAACCGATTAAAATGTTTTTTTTTTTTTAATCGTTTTCATAGTTATTTAAAAAGTAGGTATTTAGTTGACTCAGCCCTCTTCCGATGGACAGGTGCATGGAATCTCTCTGTAACCCCGCGTCCATTAGGGACCGCAGGGGGCAGATTGTTTAACTTGTTTTAAAATATATACGCCATCACGCGTTTTAATACGTCACTTCTTGTTCCGGAAACTGACGATCGCTTTCTATTAGGACACGGCCTTACTTACGACAAAAACGACCGCGCACAATGAAGTGTTCCGTAGTTGGGATGAATTTATCCCAAGAACAAACTTAAGATTGTAGTTGAACTGTCAACCAACTGCAAATGTAAGTTTGTACACACAGTATTGAGTGATTTACCATGTTATTTTAAGACCATAGACTTCTTATAGGTTTTCCCGTAATCTAATTATATAACTATTTTCTGTATTTTTTCAAACATTGACTTATTACTTTCGGAGATAAGGGTCCCTGGTAAATTTTCATATATTTTCTTAAATAACTTTAAAACTGTTTACTTTAAAATTATAAAAAAAATACTCTGGAGACCCTCACAGTAAGCCCTTTAATTTAATGTGTCACACGGTACAGTTTCAAAAACTTTTAAATTTTTTTATTATTTGTCCCCCTTAAAATTCATTTACGTTACACTTCCAAACCACTACACCAAATTTCAACATAATCAGTCCAGTAGATTCTGAGCAAATCACGTAACGATAACTCACGACTCAAATCGATAAACTAATCAATTATGAAACTTCATTACCTATCTGGCAATCAATTACAGGAATAACAGATAAATTATGTTCAAGTTTTTTTATATAAACTCACTTATTTCAGACCAAGAGTATATTCATTTGCACTGCGTAGAACAGGTAAGATGTTTTTATTACTAATTAATGATTTTCAGTTGCAATTTTTTTTGATCTCCAGACTAAAGCGTTCACTCTAACTAATGATACAAAGTCACGTGATTCATAAAGACCTATGAATTTAGTCTCATTTCATTGTTTTTTATTTATTTAAACGATTAAGATTCGCAACTTTGCCTGAGCTGCGTATAGCCACAATTCATCAAAATTTTCGTTATTACTTCTGTTTTAGATAAAAATGCAGTTATCACACCTGGCAATACTCTTATCGGTAACTCTCGCACCATCTTTAAGTCAGAAACTAACTCCTAATGCAATCACATCACTTCTTCAAGACATTCTGTCACCAAAAAATACAGAACAAGTAATGCAAATGCGATCAGGTGCAGCCAACAAGAAGAGAGCACTACCAAATGTGCCAGGGGCTATCAACAGAAGATTCGCCATCGTTGAAAACGCGCCAAGAACTGTATTAAGAGCTGAAGCTCCCAATAGGATGGCGCAATATGTACAAAGACCCCAAGAAATGTGTATGAAAAAAAATGTATTGGTTCAAAATTCAAATAATATTAACGTACAAAATGGTAATCAAAGAGTTTTACCAAAAAATATGGTCGTTCAGAGAAAAGCAGAAACGGTTTCACCAAAGAATGTGATAATACAAAATGGTGGAGAAGCTACACTGACTAAAAATGTGATCGTAAGGAAAAATGAAATGCCGAAAAGAGTGGTTTTACAAAGCAACGAATATGCTCTTAGAGTTCCACAAATGAGAACTCCTGAGGTGGTTCAGCAAAAAGTGTTTGTACATCCACAAATGAGACCGGAGTTCCAGCAAAAAGTATTGACAAGTCAACCTCAAACGACGGAATATGTGGCTGTGCCTCAGCAAAGACTCTTGATTCGTAATGACAATCCTTTCCTGCCAGCTGCTTCTCCAGTTTCAGCTTTTACAGCGTCTTCTTTAAGCTATCTACCACCAGCAATGCCAAGATCGAAGGGACAGTTTTTGAGGAAAATTCCGATTCCTCCACCAACTTTATGACTGAGAACAGGTAGGGTTAGTAGGTATCCAGTTTGGAAGCGATGTTTTTGAATTTTTTAAGGTTACGAGTATCTAATTCGTATTCTTATTTTGAAACGAATGGCAAATGTTGTCCAAAAATTGTGTTGGTCATTAAGTTTTTAATTTTTTAAGATAATTTATTTGTATTTATATGTTTGAAGAAATAAATTGATTGTGCAGAAATTTATGGTTTTGTTTTATAATTTCCCAATGGCTCCAAAGTCCAAATGATGTAGTTATAAGTATTTATTACAAATATGTGCATACGTACATATCCCACAAATATTTTGACTCAAAAAAAAACTTTTTACAATAAAAACAACCGACTACCAAAATAAAAACACTACAAAGTGAATTTTGGAAGTCGGTATCTTTGGATCTGTATTTTAGTTTTTTTGCCACCGACTTCCAGAATTAAAGTTATTTTACACTTTGTATTTTTTTTTTTGGAAGTACGTTGTTTTTTTTTGTAAACAGTTTTTTACTTTTCACCTTGTAGTGGGTCAGTTTGTAATTTATCTAAGTTACAATATCTTAATGTCACCTTGCTCATCACCTTTTACAAAAT
The DNA here is from genome assembly GCA_963921375.1 of Tiliacea citrago. Classification (NCBI taxonomy): domain Eukaryota; kingdom Metazoa; phylum Arthropoda; class Insecta; order Lepidoptera; family Noctuidae; genus Tiliacea; species Tiliacea citrago. Next base: position 11,872,035 of record OY992807.1, on the reverse strand, counting down.
ATTCCATTTCCCGATGCAGGGGCGTTATTTGCTGAGGAGTTCTTCTGGTAAGAGCCAAGAGAACTGGAACTGATGGTGACTTCACCATAGGCATAAATTGCTTAGCAATCATATTAAAGTGCCCAACCGAAACGCAACTCGTAAAATACTTATTATTAAATAGTTCCGGTGGTCTTCATCATCAGTTCCACTTCACCAAATGGTACTTTCCAAAAACAAATTTTTTGAAGAGATTTTTATTTAAATTTTATTTTGTAAGTACTTTTTATTTAGTATTTTTCTCAGCAAACCCTTTCATATGATACCTCTTCATATCATCGGAGTGCATAAAAAATACCTAGTCCACCATCTTGGGCCGTCAGCCATATTGGATTTAGAATGAAGTCACTTTGCTTACCATGCATTGTCATCCAAACTAAACATGCATGCAAAATTTAATCTCAATCGGTTGAGGATAACTGTTTTAAAATTCAGTTGCAAGATTTGACCCGAACATACATACATACAAACATTGCAAGTTCAAAATATAGGTATACCTCTGCCTAACCCTTCGGGGAATACAGTCGTGATGTTATGACTTATTAAGTACCTACAAGAAAAGAAAGAGTGGTGTCGTAATTATTGTCGTCATATTGTCCGTCCAGCCCCAAAACTAACGTATCCATCTGGATAGGACTTACCTACATAAAGAACACGCGGGGATCCTTGGTTGAATCTCGTGCTCACTTTTATTTCAAAAGAAAAATGGTTTGTTTCTCTTCTTAGTGGTCCATAAAGGCACCTGTCTCACCGCCATGAGTAAAACTAGTAATTAAAAACTAGTTGGCGAGTAACGAGCAGCGAATGCGCGACAGTGACGAGCGATTATTCGTTTGTATTCGTATGTCCCAAGAGTCGAATCTCTTTAGTGAGTGTTGCCGCCAAGCGAGTGCCTCTGAGCGAATTGTTATGTAAAACAATAATCATAGCAAACTGGGCGGAAGAAGAAAGTGACAGCGTCAATTACTTCCACAAGCAAAAAAACCGGCCAAGTGCGAGTCGGACTCGCGCACGAAGGGTTCCGGACCATTATCTATAAAAACGGCAAAAAAATCACGTTTGTTGTATGGGAGCCCCCCTTAAATATTTGTTTTTTTTTTTTTTTAAGTGAATATATAACTAAATATTCTGTGAATATTTCAAGCGTGTACCTGTTGCCGTTATCAATATCAAGCAAAAACGACAAAAAAATCACGTTTGTTGTATGGGAGCCCCCTTAAATATTTTTTTATTTTTTTATTTGTTAGTATTTGTTGTTATAGCGGCAACAAAAAAACATCACCTGTGAAAATTTTAACTGTCTAACTATCACGGTTCATGAGATACAGCCTGGTGAGAGACAGACAGACAGACGGCGGAGCCTTAGTAATAGGGTTCCGTTTTACCCTTTGGGTACGGAACGCTAAAGAGAGAGCGCAACAATGCGCTGGAACCAAAATATTGTTAACGTAAGAGCGCCAAACCAAATAAAAATTGTTTAAAAATAAATTATGCTATGTATCAAAAATATGTTCAGCCAGAGTTTCCAATGACCTAATATTCACATTTTTAATGCAATTTTGCCATGAAATTACTTAGGATTTTAGAATTACAGAAAAAAGGAAATTTAACCCAATTGAAAGGAAGAAAGAAAGAAAATAAATTTATTTGACCCAGGTTAAGGCACACAATATTCACACAAAAAAAACAGAAAAAAAAAATGCTTAATATAGTATTGAGTGCCTCACGGCTGCGCCAAATAGGCCCAGTTCAGCAATTAATGCCAGACAACTAGTGCCCGACGCTGGTTTTCAACTGGATTTGGAACTGGAATTGCGTTTTCCTTCAGTCAGAGTATTAATCAAATAGTCAATAAACATAATTATATCCAAAAATGCTGTACTTAATAGTGAAATAAATGGTTACGAAAAAGCCCCCAATTTATTTTGGTATCGTCATAATAGGTCATGTCGCTGCGACAAACCAATACTCGCCAGCGATCAACTATTATTTATTTAACCATTTATGTACACACAAATATAAAAACATACAAGAAGAAAGGAACAGAAAAATACGTACAAAGGTGATGCTTATTTCTAAAGAAATCTCTTCCAGCATACTTGTGATAAGAAAGTCGATAAAGAGATGTAGAAACCGTGTGTAAGAGTAGAAGAGAAAATAGAATACATAAAAACAAAAACAATTTAAGTACTTACTTAATAAAATTAAACAAATAATATGAGAATATACTAATATACATACATACCAGTGGCGAAACCACCGTATAACACGATTCCTACCGGCTTCCCTTCTGAAATTCGGAACACAACCACTCTATCGTCATTGAAAAATGGCACAGTCAGTAGTGTTTAATAATACCAAATAATATAATCACACTGTAAGTATTGAATACACCATACAATTAAAACATTACAAAACGCCTACATTACACTTTTGTATTTATATCCCAACAACAAAACATTTGGCTCTAAAATAACTCTCTCTAAGAGATACGTTCTGTTTCTATACAAAATCGACGTCGTCAGGAGGAGTTTATTTTAAATAGAAAATATTTTTTTCTCCGGCTTAACTCTCTTATTAAATCACCCTTCGCCACTGATACATACATACACACAAACATACATACTTCTAAAATAAATATCACTAGAATATTAATTATAATTCTATTAAAATAATAAATACAAACGCAACTATGACGAAGTGGAAAGATAGTGTTCTTTCACTCTTCTATTATACGAGTATGTATATTAAGTATCTCTTTTATTTACACGGGACGTATTTTTTGTACGTTTCTTGAGCGAGAAAATCGTTGATAGTTAGTCGCCTCCTCGTCGGCGGTGGAACTGGAACCTCAGGCTTGCGATAAATATGTCACCGTAAGTTTGTGAGAACCGTTCGTTTATAATCTATTGGTATTATTTCCGTTAGATTATAAACTGTCGTAAATTGTGAACTGGGTTTTAGAATTGTGACCCGCTGCCGGCCGTGGTCGAGTCGACGGCTGGCAGCGAGGAGTCCTGTGACGCGGTGGTGTCCTTCTGCAAAACAGTCGTGTCGCAGAAGGGGGCTGCGGAAAGGGAGCGGGAGATCTCGTCCGCTCGGCCCGCAGCAGGCGCACAGGGCGTCGGCAAAGGGCAGACAATGCCTTCTTCCGGCCCCCCTAAATGGGTCCAGGGACGGCGGGCACCCGAGGTGGCGGCGCGTAGTGTTCCACGCGCGCCCCTTTCAGACGTCGTAGGAGGGGTCTAACATCTCACCCCCCCCCGCAGACTTGAGGTGGCCCGCAGAGGCGGGCCGGCACTAGCCGGGGATCACGGAAGTAATACTAGCTCCCAAGATCCCCGGTGCAAGTGTGGGAAGGGAACACCGGGGTGGTTTTTAGTCAGTAAGAGTCTGACAGACCCCTCCGCCCACCCCAGGGCGGAGGACATCCATGAGGATTTTCCACCCCAGCAACAAAAAACAAAAAGGTTATCGCGGGAGTTGAACATGATCCCCGGTGCAACAGTGAGAAGGGAACACCGGGGTGGTTTTCAATCAGTAAAAGTCTGATAGACTCGGACAATCATGAGAATTTTCCAACCCAGAACAAACAAAAAGGTTACAACTGTGACAAACCGCCCGCGAGCCGTTACTTCCAAGCTGCTCGCAGCTAGACAGAAATGGGTTATTAGGTTAGAATTGTGACCCAGCCGGGGATCTCGGAAGTTGACCATGATCCCATGATTCCCGGTGCAAGTGTGGGAAGGGGAACACCGGGGTGGTTTTCAGTCAGTAAGAATCTGACAGACTCCTCCGCTCGCCCCAGGGCGGAGGACATCCATGAGATTTTCCGTGGTACTACTGGATCGCTTGGTAGTTCTACGGGTTATTTTTTACCCGTGGTAGTACTGGTAGTACCACGGGCAACAAACGGAATTTACCAACCCAGAACAATAAAAAAACCGGCCAAGTGCGAGTCGGTCTCGCGCACGAAGGGTTCCGTAGCATTATCTATAAAAACGAAAAAAAAAATCACGTTTGTGGTATGGGAGCCCCCCTTAAATATTTGTTTTATGTTAATTTAATTATTTATTTTTATAGTGAATATATAACTAAATATTCTGTGAATATTTCAAGCGTGTACCTGTTGCCGTTATCAATATCGAGCAAAAAAATCACGTTTGTTGTATGGGAGCCCCATTAAATATTTATTTTATTCTGTTTTTTTGTATTTGTTGTTATAGTGGCTACAGAAATACATCATCTGTGAAAATGTCAACTGTCTAACTATCACGGTTCATGAGATACAGCCTGGTGACAGACGGACAGACAGACAGTCAGACAGACAGACGGTGGAGCCTTGGTAATAGGGTTCCCGTTTTACCCTTTGGGTACGGAACCCTAAAAAGGTTTTACCTGTGACAAACCGCCCGCGAGCCGTTACTTCCATGCTGCTCGCAGCTAGACATGCTATTTAGTATCAGCGCAAGCAAGTTTTATACCAGTGTGTTTGTGATTATAAACTATCAAAAAATAATGCGCTAAATTGTAAATTATGGTTTGTTGCAGTTCACAATTTTTCGACAGCTTGTAATCTAACGAAAATACCAACGATAGGTTAAACTAATGCAGTTCATATTATTATACGGTAACATATAAATATTATAATAAGTCTATCCAAGGGCGCACTTAACATAAAATCAAAGACAATAGTTTTAATCAACAAAATAATTTATTTACCTAAATTTAATTATAACTTGCATTGTAAATATAAATTGTAATTTAATTACAAATACCAACCCGCACTGGGCCCGCGTGGTGGATTACGGCCCACTCCCTCTCACCGAGAAGAGGCCTGTGTCCCAGCAGTGGGAACATTATAGGCTGCTTATGTATGTGTATGGAATTATAACTTAAATACATGGAGGAGGGATGGGTATCTTTTTTAAATACTGGCACCTACTGCAAGTGTTGGCGGGTGGCAATAGAGGAGAAAACGGTGCCATAGCTGATATCGGTGAAGCTGCTGGCAAGAACGGATTACCAAATGGCAGCCCAAGTGGGAACGCAGCTTCGTAAGCTTCCAAGCAACCGCAGGGCGCTTTTGCTCTTGGCACGGCTGCGGGGCCTGACAGAGGGAGAGGTATTTCGTAGGGAACCTTCATAAGTGGGTCAGGATTGCCACATGGACAACCTGACATCATAGCTGGTACTGTTCCTGGGTATGGCGCGAAGATTTGGGATTGTGCCTGCAAATAAAAAGAGAGGATTCATTATTTAATTTGTCAGGAAGTCGATGGTTTGCTGTTAATGTTTGTATAGTTGGAAAACGGCTAGACAAGGTCACGAAAATAAAAGTAAGTACTTACACCGACGAAAATAGAGAATACTACGAAAATAATAGAATTCATCATATTGTGTTAGTTTACTAATGACACTGTGATTGATCAAGCAACTGTACCGGTTTAAGTACTGAATTATTATCGATACTTTTGCAAGAAATTCACAGAATTTTGCATCATTTTGATCGCGATAATGTTTCTATTACAAATATCTTAGTATTACATTATGATAATAAATTAAAAGCTTTCTTTTACGTTTCGAATGACGGTAAAACCTACCCATCCCCTATGACCCTGACATCCCCACTGACAGTTCCACCCATAGCACTCCGCAATTGTAGGGCCCGTTTATCACAGGCTCGCGTATACAGAGATTGGGATGAAGAAGACTGGCGTTGTGTTTGCTTTTTCTAAGAATCTCGTTTCGGTATGAGGCCGGATACAAGACGTACTAGAGTTTAGAGAACCTCTGGACGTCAAGAACGTTTGAAATTTTGTCAGGAAGTTCAATCATAATTATGACGGGGGATCAATAATGGTTTGGGCTGATATTTGGATCAGGGGCAACCTCAATGCTCAGATTTAAGCGGATAGGATTATTTCAGACATGGTCATCCCATTGCGAAGCCGGATAGGTGATTCGTTTCGATGAACGCACGACAATGCACGTCCATATACGGCTAGAGTCTTAACACGCACTCTTGCCGATGCTCGCATCAACTTTCTGCCGTAGCGTGCTCAATAGCCAGACCTCAACCAATGGATATGCTGCAAAGAAGAGCTCTGCTGAGTATGGATACCGTGCATACCCCACAACAAGAAAGAAGAAATATATATACAAATATATATATCTTTCCTAAGATACAGACAGGTTTTCCTGCCTAGTTTAGGAAAAGGGAGTCCTGTGTGACCTCTGTAATTGTTGTACTGGTTTTTTCTTTAACATTTTAGTTTAAGACAACTCTGTATGCCATGTACAAACTACTTATAAATAAAAATTTATTATTTATTTATTATTACAACAACTTTTTAACTTGTTAGAAAGAACGTGGGCGGCCATTCCTCAAAGTGATTTTGATGAACTGATTTTAAGCATGCCAAATTGCTGTGAGTAATGTGATTCGTGTCAAAATGGTGGAAACATTCAAAATATACTTGATCCCTAGACGTTTTGGAAGGGACAGCTAGGATCAGTTTTTTTGACCGACTTCTAAAAAGGAGACGGTTATATGTTGGTTTGTATGTTTTTTTGGTGTCTCCGTCAAATTATTGTGGAGCGATTTAAAAATTCTTTTGACGTTCAAAGGTGCCTTTTATGTGCCAATTTGAAATAAATGGTTAGACTTTATAAATAAAAAGAATATTCTAACATGGATAGGATAAACAGAAAACTAAACTATGTACTAAGATCACTTAGTACATCGTTATATACACATGGGCTTAATTTAAACATTTCTCCATGATTCCAAGACAACCTTCCAAGCCAACCTTCCAAGCCAACCTACCAAGCCACCTTTCCAAGCCAACCTTCCAAGCCACCTTTCCAAGCCAACCTTCCAAGCCAACCTTCCAAGCCACCTTTCCAAGTTTTCCATCTGGCGTAGGTTAGTTACCTATAATGTTGTAATAAATAATCTTATCAAAAAATCTGTGCAATATTATGTTTTACGTATTATTTGATATTAAAGATAGCGTTTGCAGATAAAATATTCATACTTAAACAGTTGTAGAGACAAGTTTAAGTTATTCATATAATCAGTTAATGGTAGTTAAGTTAACTACATAACTAAATCAAATCCAAACATAGTTACAACCCTTATTGGTGTTGTTATAATTTTAAACTTAACGGTTTTTAACTGAAAGGCAAAACGGCAGTAATTATGAAAATTTTCGGTGTGTTGCTGATACAAAGTTTATTATTGAGTGTGAGTATTTTTGAATTATCTAATGAAGATTGAGATCGAGTTGTAGGTCGTGGGTTGGAACCAAGGCAGGCGATTTACTTCGTGTAAATAATTTCATCACCATTGCTCTTAAAACGGTGAAGGAAAACATCGTGAGGAAACCGGCATGTTCTAGAACCAAAAATTCGACGACATGTGACATTTACCAACCCGCACTAAGCCCGCGTGGTGGATTACAGCCCACTCCCTCAGACTCCCTCTCATCGAGAGGAGGCCTGAGGCCCAGCAGTGGGAATATTATAGGCTAATTTTATTGATGTTTGTGATTTTTATCATCAGTTATTCCATTCCAGCAAAAGGAGTCAAGGAAATTCCCGAAATTATCATGCTTGGAAACAATGAGTTTCGCTTTACTTATCGATATGCTTAGTTCAAAGTCAAAGTCAAATTATTTATTTCAAATAGGCACATAAGAGGCACTTTTGAACGTCAAAATTCACAAAAAAAAAAATAGAATTGATTCTAGTTGCCCCGAAACTACACCGTTACTCTTTTAAAAATGTTTTACAATATTTTGTTTGAGTACACTAATTATATGATTATAATTATGTGAAGACGATGCACCTAGAATAAAATTACTATACCGTAAGAGGTAAAAAGAATTAAAAACTAAGCAATGAAAAATAACTTAATTATGAGATAGATACATGGTGGTCCCATATTTACAAACATCGTAAAAGTACGTTTTTCAAAAAAAAAAAAAAGTCTGTGTGTGAGTATTGGTAATCACAGAATGTAAAATCAATATCATAAAAATAACAGATTTTACAACAAAAATAGCAACCAGTTTGATTTTGTCTAGTTAGTGCGGTTGCCTAAAATAATTATTATCTTGTCCCAATCTCTTTGTTTTCTTTAGACCATTTTAAAGCCACTAATGTACAAGGGATCGGCCATTTAATATTTTGCCAAGCACCAACATTTATTTACTAAACGTCCATTAGAATAATGCCAAATATTTTATATTCCAGAATGTCTTCGCCCAATACCGAGTCCAAAACTTACCATGCGGACCACAGATTCAAAATACACCCTACAGCCAACCTCAGCCGCCATTAATAAACTCACTATTGTCAACATACGCATTAAACATGCCTTTCGTCGACAAACTAAACACTATTGCAGCTGTCATTCAAAAGTTACCGCCAAAAAACCCCGGAATGCCTAAAAAAACGATCTATATGGCAGAGGTATTGAAAAAGACAGCCTTGGAGAGTTTAATGTATGCGGCCAATGCTTACAAGTGTTCGAAGAAGGCTGACACCACAGTTTCTTTGCCGAATCCTCAAATGACAGTTGGGAATGACATTTTAGCTAACAGGGCGGTAAATGTCAGATATGACAGGTATGCTTGATGAGAAAAACTACTTGTTTTAGACTAAGATTTATTGTAAATTATTTAATGTAATTAAATTATGTCTTTTATTGTAAATAAGTAGAGTTTTATTGATAAAACTTCGTCATAAAAAAGCTTTTATAAAACATGCCTCCACTTCCATTCTAATAGCAACCAAAAGTTGTAAAAAAAAAGTTCTATTTGAATTAAAAATGTTGCTGTAGTAAATTATGTTAAGTATGGTGATTTTCGTTTGAAAACTACTCAACAACCATTTCAAAATCAAACTTAATGGCATCGCCCCAATATTTTATCTGAAAATGGCCAGAAGGCGAAATACACAAGTATGTATTTATACACAAGGAGGATGAATAAGAAACCGAAATACAGCAGTTATAGCGGTACAAGGTTAATTTGGCGCAGGGCTAAATTCAGAAGTAACACCACCATCTTATTTTTTAGGGTTCCGTACTCAAAGGGTAAAACGGGAACCCTATTACTAAGGCTCCGCCGTCTGTCTGTCTGTCCGTCTGTCAACAGGCTGTATCTCATGATCCGTGATAGCTAGACAGTTGAAATTTTCACAGATGATGTATTTCTGTTGCCGCTATAGCAACAAATACTAAAAAAACAGAATAACATAAATATTTAAGGGGGCTCCCATACAACAAACGTGATTTTTTTGCTCGTTTTTGCTCGATATTGATAACGGTAACAGGTACACACTTGAAATATTCACAGAATATTTTGTTATATATTCACTTTAAAAATCAATAACAATAATTAAATTAAAATAAAACAAATATTTAAGGGCTCCCATACCACAAACGTGATTTTTTTGCCGTTTTTATAGATAATGGTACGGAACCCTTCGTGCGCGAGTCCGACTCGCACTTTCGCAACGTTCTCAATTCGGAAGTTTGTTTTTTTTGTAATGTTTGTTCACGCATAACTCCGTCGCTTGCTAACCGATTTGCAAAATTCTTTTTTTGTTGGAAAGGGTATACTTCCCAAATGGTCCAGTGAAAATTTTATCGAAATCGGACAAGCGGTTTTTGAAAAATCAACAAATATCTAAAAAAATATCTACATTGTCTACATTAACGATCTTTTCGTTTACTCTGCATTGCGTTTTTTGTTCGCGCATAACTCCGTCATTTACGAACCGAGTTGGAAAATTCTTTTCGGCACTAAAAAGTGATAAATAAAAAACTTTTTACAAAAAAAAATAATCGACTGAAAAGTTTTTTATTGATACCCAAATTTAATGAATTGGGATTGGAAGACATGTGGTTCCAACAGGACGGTACGATTGCACATTCAGCCCGCGATTCCGTGGCCTTATTGAATTACACTTTTCCAGGTCGCGTTATCTCCCGATTTGGCAATTTGCTTTGCCCGCAAGGTCGCGTTATCTCCCGATTTGGCAATTTGCTTTGCCCTCAAGGTCGCCTGATCTGACTAGTCCTGACTTTTGTCTGTAGGGTTATTTAAAGTCACTGGTTTATGTGAATAAGTCTCAAACTTTATCAGCTCTAAAAACCAATATTCGTTAAGTAATTCAGAACATAACACCGGAAGTTTTGAGAAGCGTGATGGAAAATGCTTTAAAAAGAGCTCAATTTTGCATTGACGCTGGAGGCCATCATTTGAAGGACATCATATCCAAACCTAATAGGAATAATTTTACAGGTCTTTTTATAAATGTATTCCTAAATAATTATTGCGTACCTATATTTTATTTTAAAAAAGTTATAGCTAAATGAAACTGTGTCATTATTTCTATGCGCACATATTTTTACCAACAGCGCTCCCCCTGTCAACGTCAGTCAGGCTCCAAATGATCGTTGTAGGAGTGTAAATGAAAAAAATAAAGGTATTTTTTATTTACCAAATTAAATGCATCGGAAACAACTCAAAATCCTAAGTCATTTATTCAAACTACGCTGGGAATCAGCACTTTTCTAACGTCAAAATTACATAAGACAGTCCCCCAAAAACGCCCGCCCTTCACCACTTCCTAGTGCTTTAGCTGGGAAGAAGAAGTGGCGCAACAAACTCCGCAGCAGCAACTTTGGAAACTTTTTCGAACAAATAATGTTGTTTTCGATTTTAATTTCATTACAGAAATACAAACATTTTATATTATATAATACGTTTCAAACGGTTTATGTACCGTGTGGTGCCGGACGTAAAGAATAGCACCACGCTATTTCTTCCCGTGGGTGTCGTAAAAGGCGACTAAAGGACTTACTAAAGAATGGGCAGCAGCGTTCTCTATGCATTTTAACACCAAACTGCGATCGCCAACCCGCCTGCCAAGCGTGGCGATTATGGCAAACCCCCCCTTGGGGAGACCTATGTCCAGCAGTGGGCGTCTTTTGACTGACATGATGATGAAACTTTATGGTGGCTCTGAAGTGCGCTACCTTGCTACTCAGTACCCTCGTCACCTCCGCTGACACGTGAATTTGTTATTTCATAGCGACTCGCCTCATGTTCCGACCCGCTATAGAGTATGAATCAGGCTGTACCTACCTACATTTATATAATAGATATAAATCCTATAAAAATGTCTAGACAATATCCACAAAACATAGGTACTAACTAAAGATAAACTGATTTTGATTTATATTTTATTTCATTTTGATTTTGTTTTGATTATAATTTAATTTAATTTTTGTTTTAGTTCTAATGTGATATTGTCTTTAATTTTGATTTGGACTTTGATTTTAATTTTGTTTTTTATTGTATTAATTCAATCCAAACAAAGTTCCAAAATGAATATTTTGGAACTTTGTTTGGATTGAATTAATAATTGTTTTTTTTTGTTGTCGTTTTTTTTTATTTCAATGCTACTAACATATTTTTCTAAGTTCTGATACTAATACAATATGGATGTTTTCCGAAATAAAAATTTGAATTTGAATAATAAATAAAGGTTCAGAGCTCTGTCCTTCTCCTCAAGGTCTAACCTTGTCGCAAAGGGCAAGGACATTCTGTCACCCTGAATGTGAACTCGAGCAAAGGATATATTTTGTGGTGATCTTGCAACGAGGACGCTTCGGTTATACAGAGAAAATAGCCTTCACTGAAGTGAATAAACAAGAAAATAAGCAAATAAACGTATTTTCTTTCTTATTTTTTTTTAAGATGGATTTTACTAACCTAATATTAATTCACCAGTAATCGGTTTTTTTTTTTAATGTAATACAGTCAGAAGTTTATAGATTTACCAACATGTTTTTTTGTCATACGTGTACTTTTTATATAATATTAATCTAAATATAAAAATAATAAATTACAACAAAAAAAACACTTAAGTACTCGTCCGCATCGCTGTCATCCGGAAACGTGCCCAGAAGACTGGCAGCATTGCCACGTTGAATGGCAATGCTAATTCTTTGGCCGAAGAACGAGCCTGCCCTCTGGTCACGTGAAGTGTCGATCAGTCGGCGAGAAATTTCCTTAAAAAGGAGACGCGCACCCAGGCCCCATGACCCGAGCGTTTCGACTCCAAACGGCTCAAAACTGTAGTTACCCATAATATTACAGTATTTGCGCCGCTTGAGGGTCTCAGCAGCCGCAGCAGCGGAGCCAGCACAGCCAACATGTTTATGTATTTTCTACTTATTTTACATAAAGTACCGACTACAATCATCAACTACAAGCTTTAAAACATAGTCTACACGACTATGTTTTAAAGTTTGTAGTTGATAGTACTTAGTTATGGCTGTATCAAAACTTAGAAAGTAGATAAGTAATTAAAGATAACAAAACTAAATCTCATACAAGCTAGAAAAATATAAAATCACGTCTTAAAAGATAGTGTTACAATTATTTTAATCTTTTATAATAGTTGAATCGAGATAGAACGCATATACATACTTATTATATCATTAAGATATTGATAAACACTTCTATATAACTTGATAAGTAACTGCATAGATTTTAGTTGCACAAGAGGTAGTAATAATAGAGAACTAAAATAGATACTAAAATGATTATACAAGTTTTTAGTATTCTCCAAATTATTTTAATTCAGGTAATGTTGTGTCATAGTTATTCAGTATTTTCAAAATAATTTAACACGTTTTGTAAATAGATAAATGGATTAGAATTTACTACAACAAAAATTAATATGGTATTTGCTGATCTTTTTTGTAAAAATCTCAACGTGAAAAGTTAGGTAAAGTTAGCTGTCAATTATGTCAATCCCTACCGTCATCATCCTATACTCCATTTGAAATTTGAAATAAGATTAGAAATTAAAATAAACTTTTTTGTAGTCCGTTCAACCGATTTTTACTTCTATTCCGTAGGCATGAGGATGGCATTAAAAGCAAAAACGTGGTTACAATACCAACTGTTTATTACAGCTGCCATTGGTCATGCCACAAACGCAATAGAAGTCAAAATCGGTTGACGGACTGTAAAAAAGTTTTATTTAAATGTCTAATCTAATTTCAAATGGAGTATAGTGTTTTATAGTTATCTGTGTCTTAGTGGAATGACAACTTACTACGAGTTCTTGGCGGGAAAGTGAAGTGTCAAGTTTAGCAGTTATGTTTTATTTTATGAAATTTCTGTTTAGCCGAATATTAATGTGTAATAATGGTGGATTATTAACCATTAAGTGTTCGTGAACGTGCATTAGTATAGGCAAATGAAACAAAACCGTGCAACATCACTTCAAGTTCTCTCAAGAAGTTCGCGTGAGGTTTCATAAAACTCAAGGGGAGCGGGCGGGCGGAGATATCATCTATCATACAATTCACGCATCATTATTAAACAAAGTTTATAACTAAATAAAGACTTGGCTAAAAGGTTCCAGCAACCAGGCCTAAAAATTTTTAAAAAAAAGAAAAAAAAACTGCTTACTACAAGCTCACTTCCACAATGTTTATAGAATAGAATCGCTTTTGATCCTTTTCGGTGTGATCACTATTAAATACTTTATTTGCATGCCACAATGTGCACTTAAGTGGTAACTTTACATACGTGATTATTATGGACCCTGTCTGGCACAGGAAAATAGTAGGAGAGGAAGCTTTGAAAGACTAGCTTACCTGTCTTATCTGCCTTCTGAACTAAATCTAATATTACTATCAACTCAGCCTATAGCAGTCCACTGCTGGACCCTGCCACAACACCCTGTCCTCCGCTTTCCGCATCCAGTCTGTCCCAGCAGAATATTACTATATTAAGGTTTTTTTACTTTTTATAGTTTTACTTATGACTTATGTTTTCACTTATATTTTGTCATTTTTAAATATTCGTTTATACTATATTAGTATTGTAGTAACGGAACGTTACTATAGTAATTCCCTAATGTCAGCTGCAGGACAGGCAGCGGGCGGCCGGGCTGAGGCTGGCTTATTCAAAACTGTTTTAGTTTTTTTAATATTTTTATTTTGTCTTTTTTTTTATTAATTCAGGTAGTTTGTTATATATTTTTATGGACATTACATAGGGGCTTATAGAGTGTATTAAATTTTTAGCCGAGAATTTGGAATGTTTAATCTTAATTTATTAATCTTCGCTTTTTGTATGGGCACCTACCTATTTATTTTGTTGATTTTGTTCACAGGTAATTTCTGCTCAGCTCTCGACTCTACCAAACCAAAATGTACTGAATAACATAGCAAATACGCCACTGTCAGGATATGGCAGATCTAGAAGACAGATCGAGAACCCGCCAGTTGGATCGCCAGAAAGCGGGGATTTGCCAGTAAATGGTTTTGCAAATAGTTTGCCATTAAGAAATGGCATGCCGTCTGGTAATTATCCTCGTGCCAGTGGATTGACAAACCACTTTGGATTGAAAAATGGATTACCAAATAACTTGGCTTTTAATAATGGATTGCCAAACAGCTTTGGACTTAACAACGAAATGGCATTGCCATATAATTCACCATTTAATTTGCCATTGCCAAACGTGAATCTTGTGCCACAGCACACACTAAAACCAATCGTAAATGGCGTAAATATTAACGGATTACCCTTTAATATCCCAAACGGACTACCAAGTAAGAATAACGTGCCAAACGCACTGCCAAGTTTTAATAATGTGCCAAACGCACTGCCAAGTTTTAATAATGTGCCAAACGCACTGCCAAGTTTTAATAATGTCCCAAACGTTTTTTCAAGTTTTAAGAATGTCCAAAACGGATTGCCAAGTATGAATAAGGTGCCAAATATATTGCCAAACATTAGTAATCTGCCATTGCCCAATAAGTTCTTAAACATAAAGAATGTCCCAGCTGGAATTAATATATTGAACTTAAATAATTTACCAGCTGCGAGCTCGTTGCCAAATGTTAATAATATTCTGCGAATTCCTAATGGTTTTCCAAGTTTTAATAACTTACCATGTGGCAACACTTTACCACCTTTGCCAGTTAATAAAGAATTGCCATTAAATAATTTGCCAAGTGGCAATCTTTTGCCACCGCTCAAGAATCAACTGCCGTATTTTAATAACTTTCGAATAACTGAAATTGGTATTGAAAATGGAGTAGCAGACATGAGCAGACTTCCCCGTAACAACTTGGCAGTTGGCAATATGGTGCCAAATGCAAATAATTTGCAAAGTGGCAATGGATTGACACAACAAGTTGCTGATGAATTATCAAACATTATTATGTATGAAAATGCTAATCAATTTTCTGGGTTAAATAATCCTTTTACCAATAAATTGCCAAATAATGTGGCAGTTGATGACAGAATTTCCAGTATCAACCATTTTCCGATCGGCAATGTAGCACGAAACATCAACAATATGCAATTAAACAATGGGCTAACGGATTTCGGCAATTTTCAAAACAGAATGATGCCAATCAATGAACAAGCATTCGTTAATAATGTTCCCTTCAATGATGGATTTGCAGTTGCCATTAATTTTCCAGCCAATACAGCTTTGCCAAAAGCAAATAGTAGATTGGTTAATGCCATCAACAATGACATGCCACTTTCTAATGGAGAATACTTAAATGACATATTGTTTGCAAACAATGGCATGGCAGTCAACATGCCAGAAACATACATACATAGTGACAGAGGCAAAGGTTTTCCAAGGAACAATGTGCAATTTGGCAATGTTCAATTGCCAGCCAATAACTGGCATTACGACCTTGTCGGGGCAAAGATGCCAGGTAACCGGAATGTTCAGCCCGAAGAAGTGCAAATATTTTCAAATGTGCCAAGCGATAATCAGTCTGTCTTGATGCCTAATAATTTAAATTTGACACAGGAGTTGATAAAAAATTTGAAAATAGACGGAAATATGTCTTTTTTGAACGGCTTGCCAGTTGCTGGAATTACTGAAACAGTGACTGTGTTAAATGGTCCGTATAGTAATTAGTTTTGTAATTTTGTTATTTTTGTAAATAGGTAGGTGGAGTAGGTAATTATTTATTTCGGTAAATAGCTGTTTTTTTATTATTAAAGTTATTAAAGTTATAACTAGGTAAGTTATTTATTGTAATTATACTTTAATTTGTTGCTTTTAAAGAAAATAAAAATTATGTACAGTAAATAATATCAATTGTTTTAAAATAAAAATGTTTCCGATTCGATGCCAATCGAATTGCAAACATTTTTGACAGTCTGTTTTTAGGGTTCCGTACCCAAAGGAAAAAACGGAAACCCTATAACTAAGGCTCCGCCGCCGTCTGTCTGTCCGTCTGTCACCAGGCTGTATCTCATGATCCGTGATAGCTAGACAGTTGAGATTTTCACAGATGATGTATTTCTGTTGCCGCTATAACAACAAATACTAAAAACCAGAATAACATAAATATTTAAGGGGGCTCCCATACAACAAACGCGATTTTTTTGCCATTTTTATAGATAACTAGCTGCGCCCCGCGGTTTCACCCGCGTAAGTCTCGATCCCGTGGGAATATCGGGATAAAAGTAACCTATGTCTTATTCCAGGGTGTAAGCTACCTCCATACCAAAATTTTATCAAAATTGGTCCAGCCGTTTGAGCGTGAAGAAGTAACAAACATACACACACACACACACACTCACAAACTTTCGCCTTTATAATATTAGTGTGATAGTGTGATGTGATGTGATGTGATGGTACGGAACCCTTCGTGCGCGAGTCCGTCACGCGCTTGGCCAGTTTTTTTACTCTGTCTGCTAATACAGAGTTTATCCTTGCGGCTGCAGTGGGACAATTACATAACATAACATCACGCCTGGAATCCCCGAAGGGTTAGACAGAGGTGTACATTATAGTACTTCCACATTTCGCCAGTTATGTTTTAGTCTCACTAAAAAGGGGCTGAGCCTATCGCCATCAACCGGGCACAAATCCAGGGCTGCTACTGAGAAAGTCCTGATGAAAAAACCCAATAACACTGCCCGACCTGCGAATCGAACTCATGACCTCATGGTCAGCAGTGGCGCTTGCGACCATTGGACTAACGACGCAGCCAACAATTACTGGTTGATATAAGGTACTTATTTTGTGAATAAACACGTAATCCATATCACTCTTTTCAACGAACTAGTGGTCGACAACTGGTCAAAGACCCCGTCTATTTAAAATCTATTACTTACTTTTGATTGAAATTTTTAAATACCTAAACTATGACATGAATATTTACTTTGTAAAGTATTATATTATTTTAATTATTATGAATGTGAGGACTATGTGAATTGTTTTTTTATTTTTATTCTCAATCAAAAAAATTTTTAATGCAGGTCTGGCAGTTTGAGTACTTTATGCGGCCTAACCAATTGTCCTTTCTTTGGTATTGTTCGTCGAATCGCTGAGCTCCTTAAGTTTTGAGTTGAGCTGCACGATAACTGACAAATGCGTGCACTGACTGGACAGGTCCACTCAAATCTGTGTGGTTCTTTCGTCAAAAGACCATGTCAGACACCAATCTACATGGTTCTCAAATGATCTGACCAAGATTATATCCGTATTTTATATACACATTGACAGTGATTAATTTTATATATACAATGACATGAATATTTACTTTGTTAAGTATTATATTGTTTTAAGTATTGTAAATGTGAAGACTATGTGGGTTATTGTTCATTTTCCTTTTTTTTTCTCATTTAGTTTTTATCATAGTCTGGCAGTTTGAGTGATTTTATGCGGCCTACCCAAATGCCCTTTCTTTGGTATTGTTCGTTGAATCGTTGAGCTCCTTAAGTTCTTAGTTGAGCTGCACGATTACTGACAAATGCGTGCACTGACTGGACAGGTCCCCTCAACCTGTGTGGTTCTTTCGTCAAAAGATCATTTCAGGCACCAATCTACATGGTCTTCACATGATCTGACCAAGATTATGTCTGGACTTTAAAAAGAGACTGTGACCTCTGAGTTTGTTTCGGCCTTTCTTCTCAGAGTAGTCGGATACGAAACGCCGCGACCTCATCTAGTTTTTTTAAATATGATTGACGTGTAAAAGTGTTTGTACAAACCTACTTACAGAAATAAATCATTTATCATTTATCATTTACTAATTCCATGCTATTAATAAGTACTTACTTATTCCATGCTCTTGCTGCCACTTCTGTCACCTATCCATCTTCAAGTCATGGGCATAACCCATGACTTGAAGATGGATAGGTGACTGTGTGTGAGTGTCAAACGCATGGTAGTGTGCGTAATGTATTTTTTTTAAATTTAATTCATTTCTAATGCATAGTTACTAAAAATATTAGCTTTCTGCACTGCTCCATAAAAACTTTAACTGTGGCAAATTTCATACTCCTCCGTCCGCGTAATTTTTGTAAAATGCAGTACAAAGTTTTCGCTTCACGTATTAATAATTATAATGATGAGGTAGGTACGTACAAGTACATACGTAAAAGAACAAAGGACATGAATTTGTTTAATATTTCGAAATCATTGCTGACAGAAAAAGTGTATTGTCCCTGGTCACGTATTATTTTTTAAACAAGTACTAGTTTATTATGCGGTTTTACTTGCATTTAGTTAGGAGGCAACGGTGCAGTTTAAGAGAAGATGTAGTAACAAAAATTTAAAAGAGTATGCTTAGATGGTTTGGTCATGTTGAGAGGATGAGTGGAAGGCGACTAACAAAAGGCATTTATAAAGCAGAGGTGAGTGGAAACGCCCTAGGAGGACATATAATGACCAAATTGGTGATGTTCTTGAGAAAGGTCAGGTGCGTAGTACTCGCAACCGGCGTGCGTGTATGACCAGATGTATGAATGTAGGCGAAGCAAAAGGAGTATGTAAGGAGCGTAGCAGGTGGCGTTCTATAGTTTCTGCCTACCCCCATGCGAAGAAGGCGTGAGTTTATGTATGTATGTTAGTTATGATTGTGAATAATGAAAATGAATGGAACTGTGGAGTACAAGTTGAGTCCTCTATTATGCATCTACCTGTGTCTGGCAATGCAGCTTTAAAGCTACCACATAGTATGGTGAAACCAAAACTTTACTCTAATATCTCCAGACAACGATCAACGCAGCCTATAGCAGTCCACTGCTGGGCATAGGCCTCTCCCAGGCTGCGCCACAACACCCTGTCCTCCGCTTTCCGCATCCAGTCTGTCCCAGCCACCTTTTTAAGGTAACATCGATCCATCTAGCTGGGGGGCGCCCCACACTACGCTCAACGATGCAAACCACTAATTGTATTCTTTTTTCGCATGAAAAAAGTATCTCAAGCAACGAAATAACATTATTGCGTGAGCTCCTTTGGTTCTGAGTTGAGCTGCACGATTACTGACAAATGCGTGCACTGACAGGATAGGTCCACTCAATCTGTGTGGTTCTTTTCTCAGTAGACAATTTGAGACACCAATCTACATGGCCTTTATTTAATATCATCATGATTATGTCTCGATTTTAAGAGGCTGTGACCTCTGAGTTTGTTTCGGCCTTTCTTCTCAGAGTAGTCAGATAGGAAACGTCGACCTCATCTAGTTTTTAAAATATGATTGACACACGTGAATCATGTTTAAAAAAAAAACCAGCTAATTGCGTGTTGGACCACGCACAATGAACGATTCCGTAGTTGGGATGAATTTATCCCAAAAACATTTTTTTTAATTTTATTTTTATGTGACGAAACTATAGATTTACGGTTATAAGACCTTTCTCCCTAACTTGTGCTGTGAGACCTTGCTTCTTGCCATATTTAATGATTCTAGGTCAACGGGAAGTACCCTATAGGTTTTGATTTATTTGCGAGTATCAAAATATGTCCCATAAATCGCCGTTTTTTATTGCGTTGACTTAGAAGCTAGATCTGCTAGCTTTTAGAGCGTCAAGGGACCGTAGACTTACGAATTTGATATTAATTTTAACTTGATACCTCCACGCGTTCCTGAGAAAAAGGATCTTGACAGACTAACAGACAGACACACAGACGGGCAACGAAGTGATCCTATAAGTTTCCTACTAGATGAGATTTTGGTACAAACCTGCTTACAGAAATAAAAATCATTTATCATCATTTAAGAATACAAAGCACACAGAGTCCTAAATGTGAGATGGAGAACACACAGACGCCCTAATGACTATAATATACATGTTAGTAGCCTCAAGATAATAAAGGACGTTCTATATAAAAGTGGGTCACGTAAACTACTCTTGTTTTGTGCAATTGTGTTTCAAAACGTACAAAATGTGTCTTCCGTTGATTTTCATTGTTTTGCAAGTGATAGCGTTAGAGGCAAGTTATTTCTTTATTCACTGACTTTCTGACAAAGAACAGGGGGCCGATCACGCTATTTCTCAACGTAATTACCGTTCGAACGGAACGTTTTTGGTTTTAGTTTAGTTTTGGTTTAGCTGGTGTAACAAACGGTATCGCGCTTTTTTTTTGTGAGAATATTGTTCGATCGATCGTTCCTCCAACGTAACTGCCAAAGTAAAGCTAAATCGTTTCCGTTGAAATGATTAGCGCGATACGAAATGTGTCTAACGTAACGTTTTGGTTGTGGTTTAGTTTTGGTATTAACGTTCAAAATTAGCGCGATCGGCCCCCAGGTAGGCTACTTTTTTTTTTTTTTTTTTTGGGTGGGAAATTCTTAAATAACTTCTCCCGCTATGGGCGGCGCGGGAGGGCGTGTCAGACTTTTACTGACTAAAACCCACCCATGTTCCTTCCTTTGCCTGTGTGCCAGGGCCACGATATCCCTTTCGGACAAACTCGCAACCCTGGCAGGCATTGGTCCTACTGGACCCCGTCAGTTGGTGCTGACATCTCTTTGAGGCGCGCGTGGAACACAACGCGCCGTCGACCCGGGCCTGGTCCTTATCGGACGGCGAGCTACACATCGCTCACCGTCCGCAGGCCCGCGCCTACGGTGGCCGGAAATCGGCTAGCGACTCCCGACGCCCGGGGCCTCTCTTGCGGCGACTAAGGGCGCGAGGGCGCGAATCTTGCCTCACCCTCACGCGTTCCGCCTCCTCCTTCGCGAGCATTACTGCTTCGCAGAAGGAGGTGACGGCCTCCCATGCACTCTCGCTCCGAACCATGGCCTGAACCAGGCCCGGACGCGAGAGATTGCCGCCGCCGATCGCCTCCGTGAGGACACGGCGGTGCTCCGCCCAAGCCGGGCAGACCTCCACCGTATGCTCCACCGTGTCCTTCGGGCGCTCCACACAGTGGTGATACCCGGGCGTTTCCTCCCGCTTTATCCTGAACAGGAACCTCTCGACACAACCGTGTCCGGTGAGGACCTGTGTCAGGCGGAAGGTGAGGACGCCGTGGCGCCTCTCTAGCCACTCCTCAAAGAGGGGACTTATCGCCACAATTGTGGCGTGTCGAGCGCTGGGTTGCGACAATCGCGCTCTCCATGTCGCCGTGAGATCCCGCCGGAGCTCTGTTTGTCGCGGCAGCGGAGTTTCACCCCGGCGTTTCACGTTTCGCCTTTTTAGGAGGACTTTTTTAGGCTACTGCACTGTGTGAATGGTTGTTTTTATTTGTACAAGAAGCTGTTGATGTTTAGGGGAGGGGGCAGCAAGAAAGCCCGCAAATTCCTGTAACTACATAATTATATAAATGTCAATCAACTCTGCCTATAACAGTCCACTGCTGGACATAGGCCTCTCTCAGGCTGCGCCACAACATCCTGTGCTCCGTCTTCCGCATCCAGCCTGTGCTAGTCACCTTTTTAAGGTCGTCGGTCCATCTAGCTGGGGTGCGTCCCACACTACGCTTGCCGATACGGCGGTCTCCACTCCAGGAGTCGTCTGCTCCACCAGCCATCCGCGTAACTCCGGTTCTTTTCCGGATAATTTAATTCCTGATCTTATCCTTCAAAGAGACTCCAAGCATAGTCCGCTCCATAGCACGCTGCGCGACCTTGAATTTGTGGACTAGCCCGACTGTCAGTGTCCACGTTTCGGCACCGTATGTCATGACGGGCAGGACGCACTGGTTAAAGACTTTAGTCTTCAGACATTGCGGGATAGGCGACGAGAAGACTTGACACAGTTTTCCAAATGCCGCCCAACCCAACTGGATCCTTCTGTCGGCTTCTTTGTCAAAGTTGTGTCTACCGAGCTTGATGACTTGTCCTAGGTAGACATACTCCTTCACAACTTCGAGAAGCGACCCTTCGATGTGGATTGGACTCGGCAAGACGTGCGAATTGTACATGACTTTTGTCTTGTCCAAATTCATACCGAGGCCAACCCGCCGAGAGGCTCCGTTTAGGCTGTGCAGCATCTGGTCTAACTGTTCCAGCGTCTCTGCCATTATGGTGATGTCATCAGCAAAGCGAAGGTGTGAGATGTACTCGCCGTTCACGTTGATACCCTGTCCAGTCCAGTCCAGCGTATTGAAGACGTCCTCCAACGTATTGGTGAACAGTTTTGGGGATATCACATCCCCCTGTCTCACCCCTCTAAGCAGTTGGATGGTACTGGTTTTCTGATCTTGGATCTGGACAGTCATCGTGGCAGCGTCATACAAACATCTCAACACTTCTACATCGTTGTAGAGAGGCAAGAACTGTCCATATTTCGATGGAGTCGAAGGCTTTCTCGTAGTCCACAAATGCCATACACAACGGCTGGTTGTACTCCTCGGTCTTCTGTACAATTTGCCGAACAGTATGAATTGACGGTACTGAAACCGCAAATTCCTGCAACTACATAATTATATAAATGTCAACCAATCAATAAACTCTGCATATAGCAGTCCACTGCTGGACATGGGCCTCTCCCAGGCTGTGCCACAACACCAGGTGCTCCGTCTTCCACATCCAGTCTGTCCTAGCCACCTTTTTAAGGTCGTCGGTCCATCTAGATGGGGGGGCGCCCCAAACTACGCTTGCCGATACGCGGTCTCCACTCCAGGACTCGTCTGCTCCACAAGCCATCGGTCCTTTGAGAAACATGGCCTGCACACTGCCACTTCAGCTTGCTTACTCTTTACTATGTCGGTAACTCCGGTTCTCTTCTGGATAACTCCATTTCTGATCTTATCCTTCAAAGAAACTCCGAGCATAACCCAGTCCATAGCGTGCTGAGTGACCTTGAATTTGTGGACCAGCCCGACTATCAGTTTCCACGTTTCGGCACTGTATGTCATAACGGGCAGGACGCACTGGTTGAAGACCTTAGTCTTCAAAAACTGCGGGATTGGCGACGAGAAGACTTGACGAAGTTTTCCAAACGCTGCCCAACCAAACCGGATCCTTCTGACAGCTTCTTTCTCAAAGTTATGCGTACCAAGCATTATATAAATGTACTGCATTTTTTTTTTTTTTTAATTTATTTAAAGGGCTTTGTCGCTTAGCGACCACATCGCCCAGTGCAGAAAAAACAAAATTGTTCATTAGTATCTACCTTATCAGTAACTTGTACAATTGTTTACCCTTATCGGAAATTGGAAAAGCAAGGATGGCATTACAAAAGCCAATATCATACCTTTTATATTGTCCAAAAACATTTATTCTAGTATTTTCAATCCTTTAATATTAATAATACTGTAATGAGTGGGTTGTGAGCGAAGCTGCTGGCAAAAGCTAGTATAAAATAAATACAATTTGTTACCTGTATTACAGTGTGTCGTTGCCAACCCCATACAAAGACTATAATTATGACGCGTACTCACCGAATAAAGAAATAGCTTACTTATCACCAGAGTGGTGATAAGTAAGCTAATAATTGTGCTCAAGCAATTAAATCTACGAAGTAGTATAAGAATAAATGATGAAAGTTTAACATACAGTAAAAAAAGAGGAAACTATCGTAACTATAACAAAAAAAAAAAAAACTTTTTTTAACTACCTAAACCTATGGAGTATAGCAAAAAATCACCTACCAAAACCTACCTATTCAAAACGACATAAAACTTTATATTTTACAGAATATGGAAGCAATACCCGTGCCATACTATAGCAATATTCTTTTCTACGACCCTTGGTACTATCAATACATGATGATGAAAAATGTCAGGTCACCTTACCAGCAGACAACAGGGCCTGTGAGCTTTGGAGGTCAGGTCAAAGCCAAAGGAGAGGTCACTATTACAGGAGGGTTTGGAAATGACGGCAATGGAAGTAAGTCTAAATATGAATAATATTATTTTGGACACAAACTTGTTATAAAACTTACCAATGCTTAGAAAACCTCTGTCATTAACATTGCTTAAATGGGACCATAATTTTCTTACGAATCCTATAACAAAAGTGGTTATACAGGGTTACACTGTTATAAATAAAGCTTTTATACAGGGTTAACTGGTAACTCAACGTATTCCTTGCAGGACGTCATAGTATGGTTAAAATGCAACAAATTAAGCCACCAAATGTTCTACCGAAATTCAGTAGTTTTTGAGTTAATTAGGTT
The DNA here is from genome assembly GCA_963921375.1 of Tiliacea citrago. Classification (NCBI taxonomy): domain Eukaryota; kingdom Metazoa; phylum Arthropoda; class Insecta; order Lepidoptera; family Noctuidae; genus Tiliacea; species Tiliacea citrago. The sequence continues at coordinate 11,847,562 of OY992807.1, read as the reverse complement.
TTTAGTTGTTTTATGAAAAATACAATTTAAAAATGATTTACGGTGCGACTATACTGGAATTTAATTTATTATCATAGCTGATGCCCGTAGCAAATCTTTGTTAATAATTAAAAAATCCAAAATGCCGAAAACTTGGCAGAGATCACTAATTAAACATTTTATTTTTCGTAATTTTCGTAACTTTATTTAAAAAAACTCAAAAACTACTGAATTTCGGTAGAACATTTGGTGGCTTAATTTGTTGCATTTTAACCATACTATGACGTCCTGCAAGGAATACGTTGAGTTACCAGTAACCCTGTATAAAAGCTTTATTTATAACAGTGTCTATGTAGTGTGAATAGTAAAATCTGCCGTCATACAGTGAACATTTTTATCAAATATGACGTGCCACTACAATGGCGACATTAATTTAACCCACGGATAAGGCTAGTGCCCAGTAATCATAAAAAAATATAATAAGATAAAATACATCGTACGCGTAAAACGCGTTTATGCGCCAGTTGCACGTAAGTCTATTAAATTAAGGATAATAATTTTCCAGGCGACTAATAACTTAAAGGGCGACTAACTATTTGCTACTAAAATAATAACTTGGCGACTAATAACTTAAAGGGCGACTAACTATTTGCTACTAAAATAATAACTTGGCAGCGATTAAATATTATTTCTTAATCGCTGCAAAGTCATCTACTGTTATTGAATCATTTGGGTTAGGTTAGGTTAGAACAGTAACCATTAACAAGCGAAGGCGAGCGAGCGAAGCGAGCGTGCCGCGGTAGCGGCCGCCGAGCGCCAGATCCCCTCTATTGTTGGTAAATTCAGTTACCAAAACAAAAATTCGATGCCAGTTTAAATTAAAATAAAGCTAAAAACTGATTATTGAGCTGCTACTTTTTACTTAAAATAATACTTCGCTGTAGCTGCCAACCTATTATTTTTGCTGCCAACCTATTATTTTTGCTACCGGCTTTAATTATTTTTTAATCCCAAATTCAGATTAATTTGTCGCCGTGCGGTTAGCGTCTTAAGGGGCAGATAATCGCCGTTGACCTTGGCCATACAAATGCGCGTCGCGCTCACGCCTCGCCACCATTAATTTTCATAGGGAATATTTGTTTTTAGTAACGAAAATATGAATATTTGAATAAAATCACAGATAGAATTAAATATAATAAAAAGTTTATTCCTAAAAAAAAAAAAACATGAAAATATCTTAAGCAGTTTGAAAGTAATATCGTTTTTATGCTTTGGGTAGACATTACTTCCAGAATTTATTTCATAAAGTATTTTACTACAATACTTAAATATTCACATATAGAATTGATGTCGTTCGATAGAATTGATGAGGTATCGTTCTAGCTTAACATACATTTTTTGCATAACATGCTTGCATTATAATATGAAGGCGTAATAACAGATTTAAAAGTCACTAAAATCATATATCTGTGCCTTAAATTAATGTCGCCATTAAAGCGCCACGTTGTCTAATTGTAATATTATAGTGTCGAATTCAGCATGAAATTCTCTACCTTTCTGTATTGGTGATAAAGCTCTATTTCTTTCGGAGTCACAGGTTAAGTTAAGGCTATGTACAGAGCAGAAGTGAAACTTCACGTCAGACAAAACTGTCATTTAGTTGTGAAGTAGTAATTTTCCGAATGAAGGCAAAATTATGCGTAGGTACATGATCATACTTATTTTGAATGAATCAACTCGAGAATAAGCGTTGTGCTGGTCCAGTACTTATACATCTTTTGGCTGCATCGATACCGATCAAGACTCCACATAATAACAAGACAAAGAAACACTTCTTACAAAAAAAAACTTTAGTCTTTCTATTTACAGGTTTCACAACATACTCAGCACCACTAACCGTTACCTCACAACCAGTATTCCCGACGACCTCAACTTGGCTGATATACACAACATTGCCAACCATCACAACATTGCCACCAGTCACCTTGCCATGCACAACAGCTGACAACCAGCCATTTATAGACAACGTGCCATCTACAGTGTCCGTGCCAACGACATCCATGCCGTTTATAGTTGTCACAACTACGGTTCCTAATGATGTTGGGCTAAATGGCAATGTGGCTAACTCAGTCAAGTTTGGTGGCATGGTGCCTGCATCTGGCTCTGTTAAAATTTCTGCTCATTTTTGTTGATAAAATTTAAAATGCATCGTGAAAAATTTGGAAGCATTATTATGTATTTTAATAAGTATTATTTTAATTATGTAAGTAGTTCGCTTTGAGGACTTATAATGTTAGAAGATAATTAGACAATCAGTCTATCTATTTTGTGGTCTTCATAAATACAATGATTATTTGGTTCGTTTTTTATTTCAAACACCTACCCTATCTCCATAACACCTATTTTAGTGTTATTTTTAATTCTTGCAGGTTTGTGAGACTTGATATGTACTACTGACTATGAACCGATGTGCTGTTCATCATGGTCGTCATCATATTCCTAGCCTTGTCCCATGGGGATCCCATTTGGGGTCGGAACAGCGTTTTTTTTCTTCTATTCTAGTCAGCCATCACTCTATTCGTGCCTTTACTTCATACGAATACATGCGGTGTTGCATTTCATTACATTGATAAAATATAATTCTGATAATTTAACCTAAAATTACCACATCCTTTATTAATATTATCACTTTCTTCGTCAATATTTCTCTTACATGTCTTATCGCTTGATCGTTATCAACTATCGAATCAATAGTATTTTTACTTAGTAATCGATTTCCAAACACTCTTCGTATATTGTTTCTTTTTCACTTGTACTCGTAGTCATTCATAATCACTAATTACCTCCAAGAAGAAGGTCTTCATTTTTTTCAATTTTAATTTGAAAGAAGTTGTTTAAGCGTCTATAAAATTGTCTTTACAACGGGGAATTTTGTGATTATTACACTAAAATTGAAATGATTACTTGGTGCTGTCTGTTTTTTGCAGTTGTTGTACAGGTAAATACCTAATATTATTAATTGTAGAAAATTATTTTCCAAAAATAACTTGTTCCTTCTTAGGAATAATAAAATAATTTCCGTCAATCAACATTCATTCATGATTAAAATATTGTATCTCACCAGAAAATTATATCATCGATATACCGTAAAACTTTAATCCTCCATTATTGTATTGTCTTTTAGAAAATTAAATGGCAAGAAAAGATGAAAAACGCACTTATTATAATTATTCATTTTTATTTTTCTTTGCAGTACACATCAACACAAGTAATACCATATGGCGTGCCAAACAGATCCTTAAATACCAGAGGCGAGCCAAATGGAATGGCAATGGGTAGAGGCTTGTCTAATGGAATTGGCAGGACCACGCCAATAGCTGCCAATAATATGGCAAGAGGAAATATTATAAATCCTTACTATGCCAATGATAATTTCGCAAATAACTTGGCTTATGCGAACCCGAAAACATCAAATGCAAACCTAGCTAATATTTTAGAGACTAACTTAGCAAATCCTTTAATTTCTGCCAATCAAGTTTTAGCAAATGATATCAACGCAGCAGCGCTAGAAAACTTTGCCAATGCCAATATAATTCCAAACATTGGCGCTATAACTAACGTGCCAAACGGGGCAACATACAACTTTGGTAATAGTCCCATTCCTGTAACAGTTACTGGCAAATCACAATATGGCAACCAACCTGTTGGCATAAGTATTCTGGCAGATAACCTGGAAGTGACGGGAGTGGTGACTGTGGTTGGCAGAATGCCAATCTTTGGCGCAGTGTCAATAAATGGCAATGTGCCATCGGATGGCAAGGCGTCCGTGAATTATAGCTGTGGTTCACCATCTACAGTTTAGTGTTGTTAACTTATTAATTTATTTTAGAAATAAAGTTTTTTATTGATCTTATTACGTCACTTGTATTGTATTTTTCCCCAACCATATCTTTCTGAGTGTTTGATACCGTTAACTCATATAGCTTTTCCCATAACTAAGCCACTGTGTTAACTCTGAGGCTTCATGAAAATATTTAGCTTTCTTCTACTTAGAATTTTTTTTTTCCTTTATTTCAATATGTACACATAACTTTCGATTAAAAATAATTACAAATACATTAAAATCATTATTAAAAATTTAACACGCAACTAACTATTTACAATAGGTACTAAATTAATGAAATGACTAACTAGTTCCTCCTGGTCCTTGTGTTTTTGTATATATTTGTAATTCTTTGGCTAAAGAACGAGCCAGGCCTCTAGTCAAGTAAAGTGTCGATCAGTCACCGAGAAATTTCCTTTAAAAGAAGACGCGCACATGGCCACATGAGTAGAATAGGTTATTTAATTGTAAAACCGTTGAACAAATCAGCGGCGCGATTCGTTCGTGCACTGATTTTATAAACCAAAATCTTGTTTAATAGCCTAATAGTGAAGTAAAATTGTATTTCACAACTGGGCTAAACTGGAAAAAGACAGTTGATAAATAAGAGCTGGAGAAATCGATTCATAAGAATTTCATAAATAGGCGAAAATGGACACATTATTGTGAATTATCACTAATAGAAGACAAAACTAAAGAAAGAAATTACGTTTATTTGCGGTAATCATAACGCAAAGAAATAAAAACACAAACACGAAAGAACAGGTTGAGGGAAAATATGCGTCACATTCACGCAAAACGGCCATCGGTCAGCATAATGCTGTGACCTACATGAGTCAGTGCATTTAATGCAGGTAAAAGTACCTAAACTCTTTAGAATGGTAGACTATTAGTGTGAGTCAGTTCAAAACCTTTGTAGATAACCAATACTATGGTTTATAGGCACCTGTCTCATCGCCAGCGATTAACGAGAAGCGAGTGGAGCTAGCAACTAGAAACTAGTTGGCGAGTCACGAGCAGCGACTAGGTACGGTGATAGCGCCGAGTGATTACTCCATGGTATACAGTACGCGCCACAAAAGATGCAAATCGACGAGCGTCAGTAGCGGGGAGCCTGCGCTGGTACAGTCGAGTAAAAAAAACGATAATTTTTTAGTGCTGATAAATGTATATGTTGAATCGTCAGGATTTACTCTGTTAGATTCAGACACCATGTGGGCATAAGGTGAGTTTCGTGCAATGAAAACACACTGGGTACGAATGTACGATACACAGCGTTTATTCAAATCACAAATTGACACAATCACTACAAATTACAATTACCACAATAACTGAGCACAACAAAACGTAGGACCGTTCCGAAACGTCCTCACAGCTCGATCACCAGATAAGGAATGCCCAACTTGGCGCGTTCTCCTCAACCTCGTAACCAACCGGAAACGCTCCGACTCTGTCAAAGGCGCCAATTCTAGTCTTGATAGTTGCCGCACCTTGTCTTGTTTTAAACATTAAATGCCGGATGCGACATATACATTTAAATATTATGTATTTTTTTGGCTTTACGCAACGGTCACCATCAGAAGCGGAGTTTACACAGGAAATTAGATTCAAGATTCTTTATTTGTGCTGCATGCTCTGTATGTGTACTCATGTTTCTTTATTTTTGCTGCATGCTCTGTATGTGTACTCATGTTTCTTTATTTGTGCTGCATGCTCTGTATGTGTACTCATGTTTCTTTATTTGTGCTGCATGCTCTGTATGTGTACTCATGTTTCTTTATTTGTGCTGCATGCTCTGTATGTGTACTCATGTTTCTTTATTTGTGCTGCATGCTCCGTATGTGTACTCATGTTTCTTTATTTGTGCTGCATGCTCCGTATGTGTACTCATGTTTCTTTATTTGTGCTGCATGCTCTGTATGTGTACTCATGTTTCTTTATTTGTGCTGCATGCTCTGTATGTGTACTCATGTTTCTTTATTTGTGCTGCATGCTCTGTATGTGTACTCATGTTTCTTTATTTGTGCTGCATGCTCTGTATGTGTACTCATGTTTCCATGAGTACACATACAGAGCATGCAAGTTATTAAATACATTGTAGTTTAAGACCAGTCATGTTTGGCTTTAGTGGCGTACAAATATTTAAATTTCAGTATCTAATAAAAGTTATTGGATAAGTATTAGACTACATAAGGACAAAATAATAAATAGTAAATGTTAATTTTGATAAGAATTAAATTAAATATATGGTCATAATTACGTAACAATTACTAAATGCGAATAAAAAGAAAGAAAGACATGAAAAGAAGAAAAAAATAAGAAGAAAATGAAGAAAGAAAAATAAAAAAGAAGAAGAAATGAGTGTGAAGAGAAGAAGTGTAAGCGAATGGAAAGCATTCGTGGTTTAGGAAGAGAAACTAAAAATTAAACAAAGAAAAGATGATAAAACACTATTTTGCAAGTAGGTACGTACTTACTTGAGCACTTGTATAACGGTCATCCCGTTACACACAATCGCCTTAAGCGCCACACTTTCTTACGCTGCGAGGTCACCGTCAGTGGAGGGTTTCAGAGGACTCATCATTTACCCGCTGGACATCAATTCCAGGGTTCAAGTTTCGAAGTGGAAGATTTGGACTCGTTTAGTTAAACATTCCAAAACATTCGAGGACGGCTGCCGCGTCATCTAGCGGCCCTCACCAAACCTACCTGCACATCTGAACATCTCAACCCTGCGGGTCTTTCTACTTCCGGGTCAACATCTTGGCTGCCGCGACGTCACCAGCTTCGCGTTAAGCCGGATCAGTACTTCCGCTCCTACCTACACAAGACAGAAAATTAAGTGACGAGGCATTGTAACCCGCGACCACGTAAAATTTTGTTGAATTTGTCGGTGACTTTGATTTCGTTAGAAACCAACTCCCACGCTTCAAAAAAAATACAAAATATTCTCAAAATACCTGTCAACTTAATATGTATAACTAGTTTAAGATGTAATTTGTGGAGATAAAATAAACATTTTTTTTTTAAACATACTGCAATAAAACTGCTTATTTTTATCGATATGATTTATTATATACCCCATCACTAGAAGCTACCGCACCGTAGGTGCTTAAAGGGGAATAAAGTCAAATTTTATTTTTTGTTCCTCATTGAGCACCACGTTACAATATTGATGGGTGCTCAAATGGGAATACCTTTGGTGCTCAATGCATAGGTGCTCAAAAAAAAGGTGCTCAAACGGGAATACTTCCCAGTAACGGACGTCATGCCAAAAATTACGGCACCGGGGTTTGACTTTACGGTGTCAAAAGACGCTCTCTAGGGAATCACACCAACGTACTTTAATAATAACGTTTCAGTGACGTATTCGACGGTAAAGAGCGGACGCTATTTGGCAATAAGGAAAAAACGAAAGTAATCGACGCTGTTTCCTTCGCTCAAAGCCTAATTAGAAATGGGTAGGACATGTTTTCAGATACAATGCCTAAAACAGTCACAGCACCGGTTACAGGCGCTGAGGTACACCAAAGGCACGATGGAAAGTAGACTAAGAGGCAGACACCGGATTTTTTTTTTACTGACGTATGCTGCATCAAATAGAGACGAATGGAAAGCTCTGGAGGAGGCCTTTACCCATAGAGGGGTTCATGCAACTTAATTTAAGTGTTATTTATTTGTTTAAAAATCTCAAATTATTTATTGTTTACGCACAATTTTTTTGCAATTATTTATTGATTATTATAATATGAATTTAATGACTAAATTATAACTATTATTAATATTTTTTGAAGAAAAAAAAAAACTAGCTAAATTAAATTTTATACTAAATAACACACAAACATAACATACGCCTGCATAATCCCCGAAGGGTTAGGCAGAGGTGTACCTAATAATAGTGCACCCACATTGCGCCAGTTATGTTTAAGTCCCATGTAATAGGGGGCGAGCCCATTGCCATCACCCGGGCACAAATTCAGACTCCGGGCTGCTTCTGAGAAATTCCTAATGGAAAATCCCAATATCACTTTGCCCGACCTGGGAATTGAACCCGAGACCTCATGCTCAGCAGTCGTGCTTGCGACCACTAGACCAACGGGGAAAATAATGTTAAATATGGAATCGCAACATTTAATGGAATTATATTATTGAATAGGTACGGTTTTTTTTTTTTTTGGTTGTAAAATTATCAAATAGCTTCTCCCGCTCTGGGCGGAGCGGGAGGGCGTGTCAGACTTTTACTGACTACAACCCACCCGTGTTCCTTCAGATGCATGCGTGCCAGGGCCACGATATCGATATCCCTTTCGTTTCCTAACGTTTCATTTAAAAGACGTTTTATTCGAGGCCGTAACCACTAACATGCTAAATTGTAAGTTGTGTGTAAGTATGTGTATCAGTAAAGTTACGTAGTTGCGATATTAAAAAAAGAAAAAAATGCTCGTATAATAACGTCTCATTCAAAAGATGTAAAGTTTTCCAAAAGGTATATAGGAAAAACTTGCTGTTAACAATTTCAACTATTTATTGTCAAATCGTTTATTTTACAGGAACCCATAAGAATCTTAAAAATGGGGTTTCAATGCACGAGTTGAACGATCAGGTTAAGCTACGTTTGCCGCGGTTGGTCCGTGGATGGGTGATCTTCTTTACATACCCCTCGGAGCCTCGGAAAGTACGTTAAGCCGTTGGTCCCGGATGCATCTTTGACAGTTGTTACTGGTCGTCATAAGCTCGAATGTCTGACAACCAGTCTTACCAAGGGGTATCGTGTTATGGAGGTTAGATTGGCAGTCGCTCCATGTGAATACTGGTATTCAGCGGCATCCAGTTAGACTGGAAGCTGACCCCAACATAGTTGGAAAAAGGCTAGGCAGATGATGAAGATGTAAGCTAAATAAAAATTCGTGAATTCATAAATTAAAACCATTTATTTTACAACTAAATAAATGAATATCAATAACAAACTATACACTTTAAATAATGACTCTCGAGAACTTTATAATAACATCTGAAACATTTAATACTGTTGGTTACAACCACAGTTGTTGTTATTAGCAACACTAACTAACCCACCGGCTGGCACAGTGCCTTCAAATGTCACATAGCCAATAACAGGCACATTGCCAGCTACAGCCGTATTGCCTCCTACTGGCAACTCGCCAATTACTGCCACATCACCGTAACCTACACTGCCAGCGTTTGGCATACCTCCCAAGTCATTGTTAAAAGCATTGTTGGCAGCTAGGCCATTGAATGCCAAATTGTTGTTGAGCGGACGGTTTGCCAAATTAGCGCCACCAAAATTTCCTGCAGCCAAGTTGTTCGCAGCAAAGTTGTTGGCAGCCAAGTTGTTCGCAGCAAAGTTGTTGGCAGCAAAGTTGGCGTTGACCAAGTTGTTACCAGCACAATTTCCAGCGGCCAAATTGGTTGCGGCAAAGTTTCCAGTAGCCAAGTTGTTAGCAGCAAAGTTGTTCCCGGCAAAGTTATTTGCTGCAAAGTTGTTGATACCGAAATTAGGCCCTAGGCCATTGGGAGCCAAACCGTTTATTCCTAGTCCGTTTCCTAATAATCCATTAGGTCCCAGACCATTGCCAAGTCCAAGTCCATTTGATGGAAGTCCGTTCATTCCGAATCCATTTCCAAAACCGAGAGATTGACCAAATGCATTCTGCAAAAAAAAAATAACTTGGTATGAGAATCTATAGACGAACAAAATAATAATAAAAAAATGAATATGTAGTTTATCCATAATTTAAAGTAACAATTTTGAAAGACATTCAAATGATTGGTTGAAATAATTTTTTTGTAATTAAAAGACAATAAATATTGTTATGCAAAACGTTTTAAAATGTCATGCTGACTTAAATCATTAAGTTCAAAAGCGTAATTGATTTAAAAAACAACATCATATTTCAATGCAGACAGAAAAAATGAAAAATAATTTTATAAAAAATTTAAAATACTGCTTTTACAGAAGATAATAAATGCAATACATACCTGGATCAAACAGAAGACTGAGATAATAATAATCATAGACAACATGATGATATATTTACAATAATTGTAATGAATCAAACTACTCGGCCATAGCTTATATACTTGATTGTTTCTTAACAAAAAAGTTACGATAAAAAGATAATTATAGAGATAGTAAGTGTTTGCGATTAATTGATTTTATAACAAGCTAAAGGTCACGAAGAGAGATAAAATATCTGTCACAAGTTTTTAACAATGTTGTGTCACCAATAATGGTTTTTGTTTTAATGTGCATGGATTTAGGCACAGGATATTAGCATGATCTGCCTTGTTGGTCTTGGCTTGGGTCTTGGGTTCGATTCCAGGGTCGGGCAAAGTGTTATTGTGTTTCTTCTTTAGGAATTTCTTAGTAACAGCCCGGGGTTTGGAATTTGGCGGTGTGATACCCCCGTGCCTCGGGAAGCACGTTAAGGCGGAGATTTCTTGAAAACGGTCAAAAAGGTGGTTTTTTAAAGCAGTGTATCTCTTAAACAGTAAATATTTTTTCCAAAACAAAAATAGTATGATATTTTCAAGTTTTATGTGCATACGGTGATGGAACTCAAAACATAATTTAATACATAAAAATAATCTTCAAACACCTTTTAATATTTTTAAAAGTAGTTTATCCCTTCGTTAACAATTATAATTATTATTAAAATTATAGCATAAAATTGCAAATGCCAAACTGCATCCGGTGATGGATTAATTTTTATTAAATAGTTAGTATTTAATTTAATACGATTTTATTTGCATTTTTACGACATAGGTACGCTTGCTCATTCATTACCTTGCCGCACGCACCGCACCGCGACAGTGTTCTTCGGAACGTTTTTGAGAATGGACGTGTATCGCTTTTCTCCGCAGTGGAATTTAAACTTTTTGTACCGTGAAAGCAAAAATGGGAAATAAAGATAATAGTGAGAAGAGAAAGAAAGCTGCTCGTCGAAAGCACTTCACTTTCTTCAGAAAGTGAAGAATATAGCACGAAGACGGTGGAAAACTTTATTATATAATAAGTACCTAAATAAAGAATGAAAAAAATAAATATATCTTTTGTGAATTTATTACATAGTGGTTTACCGAATCACATCACCTGAGGCTTACGGAAGGCCACAGAGTAATGAAAGTACCTACAGTAGGGTCAGCTGATTTATTATTTTAGATTGGCGAACAAGCAAATTGCTACTCAAGAACTAGATGATACAGCTTTTCGATTACATGGCGAGTAAGTATTTACCTACTCATCACAATCGACTGTCTCCATGGCTTAGTGGTGAGAGTGCTAGCTTCTGGATCTCGAGGTCGCGGGTTCGATTCCCGCGGGGAACAGAAACTTTAGGTGTCGTTTCTAGTTGGGTTAGGATAATCTGGTGATCAGGCTTTCACGCCCTACCTCCCGCCTACCGCCTGGTCACCATCGAGGTGGTCTGGCCGGTACTCGAATCCTGGCTCGGGAGGAGGCACGGCTCCCCGTCTTTTCGGGTGACGCAGTTGCTCTCGAGGCATAGTTGCTTCGGGAAGTACCTGTGTCGCAGAAACAGGGAGCCGGGACGCTCGGTGTCACCACTGCGTCGACTGCCAGGAGGACACGGCGCGGCATACGCTGGCAGAGTGTGCCGCTTGGGAGGAGCCACGCCGTGCCCTCATCTCAGGAGAAGGCAGTGACCTGTCGCTGCCGGCCATGGTCGAGTCGATGGCTGGCAGTGAGGAGTCCTGGGATGCGGGTGAAGCTGCGGAAAGGGAGCGGGAGATCTCGTCCGCTCACCCGGCCCGCAGCAGGCGTACTGGGCGTCGGCAGAGGGCAGATAATGCCCTCTTCCGGCCCCCCTAAATGGGTCCAGGGACGGCAAACTCGGGGACGTCCGCCGCCCCTGGACCCGAGGTGGCGGCGCGTAGTGTTCCACGCGCGCCCCTTTTTGACGTCGCGGGGGGGTCCAACACCTCACTCCACCCAGACCTGAGGTGGCCCGCAGAGGCGGGCCAGCACTAGCCGGGGATCACGGAAGTAATAACAGATCCCAAGATCTCCGGTGCAAGTGTAGGAAGGGAACACTGCGGTGGTTTTTAGTCAGTAAGAGTCTGACAGACCGCCCGCTCTAGGGCGGAGGACATCCATGATGATTTTCCACCCCGTGAACAAAAAAAAAGAGAAGATAATCAGGTGATCACCTAATTGTCCGGCATAATTATCTCATCGGGTTATAAAAGTGATGGAATAGTGAGTGTCTTGTCTATTGTGCGCATATTTGGGCACTATAATCAACTCACGCGCGGTTTGGACAGTCTAATCTATTCGGCCCGTCGTCATGGCCAAATATCGGTCGGGAGACCATTATACAGGGTCAAATTAAATTAGCTAGCGAAACTCCGCAGACGTGATGGACACTTTTTATGTCGACCGTACAAGTTGAAAACAATAGAAAAAGATATGTAATCATATTTATCGTATTCGGGGTCCTCCAGGACGGGGGTGTCGGGGATTGGGGTACTCAGGGAATAACCCTGTTATCGATATTTATAAACATGATAAAACAAAAAATAAATAAATTTGATAATATATTTTTGAGGTCATCCACTGTCGGTTGTGTAGTCCCTCAAAATATCAGGTTAAAAATCTGTTTTTTTTTTTTAAATAAACTTCACAGACGTGATGGGTAGGTATATCTCAACACGATAAAACAGATTTTATCAGACACATCATGCACTTCAAGTAAAAGTACTACTAGAGGTTAGTGACCCCAGAAAATAATCATCAAATCTTTTTATTTTGTTGTGTTTAGATACCTATCACGTCTGCGGAGTTTCACTAGCTAATTTAATTTGACCCTGTATTTATTATTCATCACAATCAGACTGCTAAACACATGGTAATAATTAGGCCGGCCATATAAAGTCGGAATTTCGTTTCGAAATATCGATTCGGAATTTCGAAGGCAGTATAACCCTACAAAATCACGCACAGACTACCATGCGTAATTTTGAATCGGAGAAAATTTCGAACGGAGAACTTACTGTACGTGTGTGGTTTATTTTTTTGGGTGGGATATTATCAAATAACTTCTCCCGCTCTGGAGCGGGTGGGCTTGTCAGAGTTTTACTGACTAAAACCCACCCGTGTTCCTCCATTTGCCTGTGTGCCAGGGCCACGATATCCCTTTCGGACAAACTCGCAACCCTGGCAGGTGTGTGGTAGACCCTTGATTTTATTGTTTTATGATATTTGAGAACAGTAAATTCACATCATAATATTACCGTTTAGCAAAAAAAATAACAAGTTTAGGGCCACCACCGAAGCGAGTCCGTGGGTCGAAGAGGAACGAGGTTCAAGAGTTTCTTAGCACCCTAAAGTTATAAGCAAATCAAATGGCATATTTTGTCAACTTAATGTTTCTATATGAAAAATCATATTTTAAAATTGGTTTGATGTAAACCTTGTATAACTCGACGTGGTTGAAGTCGCAGGCATAAGCTAGCGTATTAATTACATTCTATAAAAAATAAGGATCCCAGTCGGTTTTACCAAATTCAAGACCAATTCCATGTAACAATAAAAAAATGGTTATTTGGTCTATGGTCGAGACAAAATAAGGCTACTCAAACAGTTAATATAAACATAAATATATTATAAACGAATTACTTGACCCTAGACACCCCCGGAAAATTCCGATAAGAGATCCCGAATATACAAGTCGTGCTAAATAAGTCGTGTGAAATAAAAAAAAATACGAAAGGTAAACAAATAAATCTAGCTAACAGGCACATAAAACAGTATGGAAAAAATAAAGCATGCTACACATGATACCGAAGTGCAACAAGAAATTATATCAATGTTTTCGGATAAAATCTAACAAATGAAAGTGACGACGTTATGGTAAATGAGGGCTGATTATAATGTCATCCCTCATTTACTGGAAAACCGACCACAAATGGTGTTATTTGCTGATGACACATCTCTGATTTTTAAAGTAAACAGACATGCACAGGAGCTTGACGACGTAAATAACGCTATGCTTAAGGTCCATAATTGGTTTACTGTAAATAATTTGGTATTAAATGAGAAGAAAACTAAATGCATAAGATTTGCGTTACCGAATGTTAGAAGTAATGAATGTCACGTTGTATTGAACAAAGAGATACTAGAATTCGTCGAAAAGACTGTTTTCCTGGGAATCACGCTTGACTCAAAGCTGCAGTGGAGTGCTCACTTAACATCCCTTGCAGGGCGGCTAAGTTCAGCCGCCTACGCTGTTTGGAAAATCCGCCAATTAACAGACGTGGATACAGCGAGACTGGTCTATTTTAGTTACTTTCATAGCATCATGTCTTACGGTATTTTGCTGTGGAGACGGGCTGCAGATATTGTTTCTATCTTTATTCTGCAAAAGAGGGCTATCAGAGCCATCTACAACCTCAGCAGACGCGATTCTCTAAGGGAACTGTTTAAAAAAATTAACATCATGTTAAATGTTATAATAAAATACCATTACATATTCTTCAACTAAATGAGAAGAAATTTAAAACATGCATTAAACGCACACTATGTAGACAAGCAATATAAGTTGGATGATTATATCGTAGATAAAGATGCTTGGCTTAATGCTGGTCCTGCTCCACAACAACTTGGGCTCACTTGTTAGAATTTTAATATTTGGAAGTGATGCTTCCCCCCTTTTTTATTTTTTGTTTTGACATTACATTCGTAACTATCGTTTATTTTTATGTACTTAATCAAGTTTTAGTTGTTGAATACTTCAATAGGTAACAACGAATTACCTTTTGCTAGTAAAATTTTATTAATCATTGAAATACATTGCAAGCTATAGTTTTGTATAATTTAAAAGCATTTTTTCATTTTTGTAAATGTGAGTACCATGGAGCCGTTTATTATGTTATGACGTATGTTAACTTAAAAAAAGCTTGGCAGTTGAGAGTGTATTATGCTCACTTAAATGTCTCGCTGATGGTGGCGCGTGTGTTGGATCATTCGGTTCCCTACAAAGTGGTTGAGCTGGATGGTGCTGATCCCCGCGTCATGTTCGTGAACGGGCGCTGTCAGTTGAGGCTAGTCATCTCTTAACTGCCAGGGCTTATTTTGTAATCTTTTAATCTTATATTTTGAATTGTTTTTTTTTAATATATTTATTTTTGTTTTTTACATTGTTCTCACATATAGAAGTGACAAGAATAATGTACCTACCCGGGATTTTGTAATATTTTGAGTTAAAAGAGTGTCCTTGGAGTTTCTTGCCTGTTCTTCTCCATAGAGATCTACGTTTTGGAATGGGCAAATAGCTTCCACTTTCTGACTAACTGACCGACTCTTTGACAATTCAAAAGTGCCTGTAAATGGTTTATTTGAAATAAATGCTTTGAGTTTGTAGAAAGCAAAAACAATGTGTGTAGACAAATAAACTTCTCAGAATTTTGAAAGCAAATGGTATAATTTTGAATGTGTCTATTATTTTGCTTTTGTCAATTACCGTCTTTGTCGTTTTGTCGCCATTTGTCGCTTACCTAAATAAAATTATTCCCAACTTCAATCACTGACTTTCTCTCTCACTCTCGCATTCTATCTTTCTGAACATAACAACTTTCAATACACAAAAAATAAAACCCTGTAAACTGGCCCTGGACCCTCTAAATAGACCACCCTGTATAGTATAAGTCTTTATTAGGCCGGCCACATACAGTCGGAATTCCGTTTCGAAATATCGATTTGTAATTTTGAAGGCAGCAAATCCATACAAATTAAATTCGAAAGCAGAAAATTTCGAACGGAAAATTACTGTACGTGTGTGATAGATCCTTGATTTTGTATGGATTTGCTGCCTTCGGAAATTCCGAATCGATATTTCGAAACGGAATTCCGTCTGTATGTCGCCGGCCTTATTGCACTAAAAAGTTTCGGTCCTACGATTGCTTGTGGCTTCTAGATAATAAATTGAACTGAGGTCACGGGTCATGTCATATATGGGGCCCACAAACCATTTATGAGTCGCATTATGGTTCATGTGCCCCATGAACCCCATAAGGAATTTGAGCTTCGTGCAAGCGGTACAGATATGGCCGGCAGATTAGTACCTATATTGCTCAGATTTTCCACTAGCTTTACCTATTCTGCTTTTTTTTTTTAATATTTTAAGTAAGTAGGTACTAACTAATTCACTTTTATTTGTGAGCGAAGTCGCGGGGAAAGCTAAGAATAACTGTCTACATTTCATCGTCCGGTTACATTGATAATATTTTATATTTATCTATTGTGTAATGTAATGTTAAAAATTGTAACATTGATGTTATTTATTGATTGATTGTTTTGTAATAATTTAATAATAAGGAATAATTAGTCATTTGTAATCTGGTGTTTATGACATGGGTGTGCTACGCCTAAATTAAAAATTATTTGATTTTTTGATTTAATATTTTTTACACACATACATAAACTCACGCCTTCTTCCCATGGGGGTAGGCAGAAACTATAGAACGCCACCTGCTACGCTCCTTACATACCCCTTTTGCTTCGCCTACGTTCATACATCTGGTCATACACGCACGCCGATCGCGAGTACTACGCACCTGACCTTTTTGAAGTACATCACCAATTTGGTCACTATATGTCCTCCTAGGGCGTCCCCTCCCGGCGTTTCCACTCACCTCTGCTTTATAGATACCTTTTGTTAGTCGCGTTCCACTCATCCTCTCAACATGACCAAACCATTAACGCATACTTTTTTCAATTTTCTGTTTTAGTAAAATACAAGGAGTTATAAATTTAAAAAAATATCTATATATTTTATACACAGTAGTGGATCATGAATTTACAAACAATTTATACAAGTGTTGTATTGGTTTTTCTATATACATTTTTTTGTTGCTCAAAGTATTCTGAAACACTGCTCTGAAATATGCTACTAGCTACCTATATGCGAGCGTCGTACGTCACGACACTATGGCAGCCAGCCCTGTAAAATAGAAACTACGCAAGCGCGTAGTTATGGTGAGGGGGTGCGCGGGTCATTCTCAGCGGTAACGCCCATTTGAGCAAGGGCAACGACGTAATACTAAGCCTTTAGCCGTTAGCCCTGCTCCTGATCTCTCTCCAGTCGTGTCGGATTGCCGTCCCATTGGACTATGAGAGTGAGGGGAGAGAGAGTGCACCTGTGTCTGCGCACACACATGTGCGTTATATATCTCCCGCGCCGAAGGTTGGTCGGCATGGCCGAAATTCGGTCTGGAGGACTAGTATTATTAATAGCATGATCAGGCTGTCACGTTCGGACCACTGTTAGGATACAGGTTGGTGGATGTCCCATGTCTTCGAATTTTTGGTTCCAGGACATGCAGGTTTCCTCACGATTTGAAGGGAAGGAAGGAAGGGACCATTTTGGTTACCCATTGAAAGGTTTTCGATAGGGGTTTTCTAAGCAGTTAACCAGTTGCTCCTTGTGGTGCCGGACGTAAAGAATAGCAGCACCCCATTTCTTCCCGTGGGTGTCGTAAAAGGAAACTAAGGGACTTACTACAGAATGGGCAGCAGCGTTCTCTATGCATTTTAACACCATACAGCGATCGCCAACCTGCCTGCCAAGCGTGACGATTATGGCAAACACCCCCCCTTAGGGGGAGGTCTATGTCCAGAAATGGACATCTTTTGGCTGAAATGGTGATGATGAAGCAGTTAATCAAAAACCCATACGATGTGGATAACCCTTTTGAACGGCTTAAATTATAAGCTATTCAAATTTTGGTTACCCGTTGAAAGGGTTGTCGATAGAAACCCATACGTTGTGGGTAACCCCTTTGAACGGCTTAATTTAAGCCATTCAAAAGGGTTACACTTTCAACGCTTAAAAACGATCACCGTATCATTCGGAGTAATATAACATGATCTCTCGGTGATGGGCATAGGTTGCAAAATGGAATAGCACGCGTTAGCGGCTGCGGCGGCGCCTTTTCAGCTACGCACCGAGCGGCTTGTAAACAGGGATCTATGATCAATTGACGATTATTCCATGTAATAAAGAGTTAATTTTAGCTTTGCTGGGCGGATATCGAAAAGACATAATAACATGATTTTTTCATGTCACTGGACTTCAAATAGGTATAGAACCCATTTAATGGGTTATAATGTAACCCTTTCACTGGGTTTCAATTAAAGAACCCATTCAATGGGTTATTTATATTGAAGGGATAACCGTTTTACTGGGCTACCCCTTCGAAAGGCTTAACTCTTAACCGGGGTTATACGGTCTCTGGTTTAAATATCGATACTCATTACATCTGTGAAGTTTACACAGAAAAATACAACTGATTTTGAACCTGATATTTCTAGTAACTACAGTCATTTATCCCAAAACATGCACACATTACCACACACTATAAAAATGGATTTCTCTCTATTTAGTTTTTTTTTTAGTTTCTGTGTAAAATCTTTACGTTATTTTCTTTATTTTCTGTCTGAACTTTTACTTGCATAATTGGTGGTAACCTGAGAGCCCTGAGAGCCCTGACACCCATAACACAAGTTTAGTCTTAGCTTCGGTTTCAGACGTTTATTACTCTGTATTAACCTAAAATTAATATGACAACATTTAGCATCTTATATACTAAGTGGTAAATGTAAAATGGTAAAACTGGAAATAAAGATTATTATTATTATTTATTTCCTTTAACATTTGTATACACATTAATTTCATTTTTAAATATTTTTATAAAATCATAAAAAAAACATTTAAAAATATAAAAAATAGTGACCCATCGGCATCAGGAACAGGGTCCAAGCTGCCGGTGGTTAGGGCTCTAAAGAGAGGAACCTGCTCACTATACGTGCCGTGTCCAGGAGTACTGCTTTATTATTTATTATTATTAATAAAAATTATGAATCACTTTTTTTTTTCGTTTTGTCTTATTTAGTTATCGTTAACCCATCACGTATGCGGAGTTTCGCTAGATAAATTAATTTGACTCTGTATGTGCGTATACATGTACACAAGCCACTACACGTCACCAGTCTGGCGTAATACAAAACGTTAGCATGATGGTGACGCGAGCATATCGGTGACGTGAACCATAAGAATTTTCCACTACCAAAAATTACTCAATGCGGCAAAAGTTTTCACTTTAAAAAAAATCGTTACAACACCTACCCACTTATACTAAGTCAGTACTCGCGATATACGGCTCTATCACCTATAACATAATTATTCATCCTTTATTATATGGACAATAATAGCTTCACAGAAAATATTGTTCCAACCTCTATGAAGTGCTCCAGCTGATTGCATCTTCAAGTTAGGTATAAACACAGAAGTACCTACAGGCTAGTTTGTAATGTCAGTAGTAGTATTGGGTAATAAGACACATTCAATTCAATAACTAACTTCCATATAATTAAAACTCAAATAAAAAATCAACAACATTACAATAATTTCTATACTTAAACTAAAATACTCCGTTGTAACCACAGCCGGCACCAACACGACCGTTGTATCCCAGACCAGGAGCACCCAGACCGAGACCAGGGGCACCCAGACCAGGGCCGTAACCACCTCTGCCGGGAGCAATACCAGCAGCAGGAGCAACAGCACCATAAGGACCAACACCAGCACCAACACCTTCGCTCACGATACCAACTGCGCCATTCCCGCAGCCGTAGTTGATACCACCCGCGCCTGCAGTGGGTAAAGCTCCCTCCACAGCCACAGCACTTAAGAACGGCAGCTCTCCGTTCACAGCGAGAGCTCCTTCGATAGCGTTCTCAGAGAACACGGTGATGCCGGTGGGAGCAATGGGGGAGACGCTGGTGACCGCGAAGCCACCGCCGCTTGCAGGAACGAAGGAGTTAGCAGCCAGACCGTAGTTGTTGTTGCATCCAGGGTAGCCTAAGGGCCCTGCTGCCAAGCCTCGTCCGGCTAGGTTGGAGCCGAAAGCGAGCGCGTTGCCAGCTAAAGCAAATTCTTCAGCCGCTAAGACAGTGCCAGCTATGCTGTTACAGGCACCAATGGCTTGGCTTGAGATAGTCTGAAAAATAAAAATAATAAATTATAACCTTTAAAGTGCAAGGGTTTGGATCCTGATCGAGTAAGTATAACATAATGTAAAGCACGCATTACATTGAACTATAAGCTCACTTGGTCCTATTTAATGAATAGAACAATATTACAAATTATTTATTACCTTGACGAAAAGTGCAGAAGCAAACAAAAGCACAACTTTGCAGGCCATTTTGGTTTTTTGTTGTTGTAGTGTTGTACTGAGTAACAAATCATTGAATGATATTATTGAAGCATTTCTGTACTTTTTATAATAAACTATTTCATAAAATTATACCTAATCTATGTGCTAAGTAAGTGCGCAAGTATTACGTTTATTTTACGTTACGAATAAGGAATTTAGAGAACTAAGCTTAATGTAATAATTTAGGTAATAACAGCATTCACTATGTAATACATAGTATGATTATATCATTCATATTCAATTAAATATATTATTACACCAGCACCCTAATTGCTAATCGCTCCGTGTGGTACCGGATGTAAAGAATAGCACCACTCAATTTCTTCCCGTGGGTGTCGTAAAAGGCGACTAAGGGACTTACTAGAGAATGGGCAGCAGCGTTCTCTATGCATTTTAACACCATACTGCGATCACCAACCCGTCGACGACGTCTTTTGGCTGAAATGATGATGATAATGATAATGAAGCAGTTAATCAAAAACCCATACGATGCAGATAACCCTTTTGAACGACTTAAATTATAAGTCATTCAAATTTTGGTTACCCGTTGAAAGGGTTTTCGATAGAAACCCATACGGTTTGGGTAACCCTTGAGGGGAGGCCTACGACCAGCAGTGGACGTCTCTTGGCTGAAATGATGACGAAATTGACCCTAATTGCGTAACACACTATCAATTAGAATCTGAATGATTTTGAAAGATATTGCTAATCCATTGCTTCTTAAGTTCGATAAATTTGTCTGCTCAACATAACGCAATGCATGTTGTTGAACTGTCAAAATGAAACTCATTCTTACCGTAAGTGTGTTTCGCAATTACCCTGCAAGTATATCATCGGAAATTTCTTTTACCTACTCAATAACGAATGGAAAATTACTCCAATCCAATATCTAATCACTGAAAGTTATTATTACCAAAGTCAAAGTCAAACCATTTATTTCAAATAGGCACATAAGAGGCACTGTTGAACGTCAAAATTTACAAAAAAAAATAGAATTGATTCTAGTTGCCCCTTCCAAAAGGTAGTTTCGTATGGAGAAGAATGGTCAAGAAACTCCACCGGTACTCTTTTAAAAATGTTTTACAATATTTTGTTTGATTACATTAATTATATGATTATAATAATACCTATGTGAAGACGATGCACCTAGAATAAAATTACTATACCATAATAGGTAAAACGAATTAAAAACTAAGCAATGAAAAATAACTTAATTATTAGATATATACATGGTGTTCACATATTTACAAACATCATAAAAGTATGTTTTTCTAAAAAAATAAAAAAATAAGTCAGTGTGTGAGTATAGGTTATCACAGAATGTAAAATCAATAACATAAAAATAACAGATTTTACTATAAAAATAGCAACCAGTTTGATTGATTTGTCTAGACTCTAGATTGTCCTATGGAGCTGGACCAGCATGTTTCCAAGCATTCCTGTCCTGGATATAATCCTCTAACTTGTAATATGCTTGTTTACAAAGTGTACTTTTAATATGTGTTTTAAATTTTCTCTCATTTAATTTCAATATATCACAAGATATTTTGTTGTAACATTTAACACTACCCCATAAAAGATGTATGTACTTTAGATAATCTGAAAAATGGTTGATCTGTTTTATCTTTATTTCTAGTATTAAAATTATGTCTATCGCTTATCTTGATAAAAATATGTAGATTTTCCTTACATACATACTATTTTCATAAATGAATTGGCAAGGTACCGTCATAATATTAATCCTTTTAAATAGTTCCCTAAGAGATTCGCGGCGACGGAGATTATAAATTGCTCTGACAGCTCTCTTTTGCAAAATAAAGATGGACCCAATGTCAGCAGCCCGACCTCACAGTAAAATGCCATACGACATAATGCTGTGGAAGTAACTAAAATAAACCAAACGCGCGGTTTCTATATCTGTTAGCCTAATACCTAAATTATTATTTGTTTTTAAAGGTCTTTATTTACACGTACGTTGTTACAATGATGTTTACAAATGATCTTATTCTAATTATAATCATGAAATTATTTGTTACACAGGCTGTGTCGCCTTTACAAACATATAAACATATTTTTATTACTTAATTGCGTTGACATGACTTCACTTATTTATTTAAGAACATTGTTTATCAAGTAGGTATGTGCAACTCTTATGGACTCACATAATATTTACAGTGTTTGAGTTACAAAATGTACGCTTTATTTATAATATATGATATTATAATAAATTAAAGTAGGTAGCGAGTAGTCCGCGAAAAGATCATGAATACATGGCCGGAGTGACGGCGGGCGTCGGCTAGTAAGCGAGCTATCGTCATAATCATAACGCGTCATGGAGAAAGTGGTGATGGGGCAGTCCGTATTGATTGTACGTGCCAGCGTAAGACATTGTACTTAGTCTACTTTTGCCAATTGCAGATATTAGACTGTTACGGTGTGATAGGTTTGTATGCAAATAAAATTTACGTGAAATTTTTCATATAAAGTCTTTTAAAAATGGATACTTAATTCGGGTGTGTAATATTTTAAGGTTTGTGTGAAATGGTGTGTTATAAAATATTTTTAAAGCTTTGTTTTAGATAGTTTGATTCTGCCAGACTGGACCAGACAGGTGCTGCATAAGTTAAGCAAGGTCTGAATAAAGTAGAATAAACCTACATTATTACAATATGCTTAGTTCTCTAAATTCCTTATCGTAACGTAAAAAACGTAATACTTACGCACTGACTTAGCACATAGATTAGGTATAATTTGATGAAATAGTTTATTATAAAAAGTACAGAAAAGCTTCAACAATAACATTCAACGATTTGTTACTCAGTACAACACTACAACAACAAAAAACCAAAATGGCCTGCAAAGTTGTGCTTTTGTTTGCTTCTGCACTTTTCGTCAAAGTAATAAATATTTTGTAATTATTGTTCTATTCATTAAATAGGACCAAGTGAGCTTATAGTTCAATGTAATGCGTGCTTTACATTATGTTATACTTACTCGATCAGGATCCAAACCCTTGCACTTTAAAGGTTATTATTTATTATTTTTATTTTTCAGACTATCTCAAGCCAAGCCATCGGTGCCTGTAACAGCATAGCTGGCACTGTCTTAGCGGCTGAAGAACTTGCTTTACCTGGCAACGCGCTCGCTTACGGCTCCAACCTAGCCGGACGAGGCTTGGCAGCAGGACCCTTAGGCTACCCTGGATGCAGCAACAACTACGGCCTGGCTGCTAACTCCTTCGTTCCTTCAAGCGGTGGCGGTTTTGCGGTCACCAGTGCCTCTCCTATCGCCCCCACCGGCATCACCGTGTTCTCTGAGAATGCTATCGAAGGAGCTCTCGCTGTGAACGGAGAGCTGCCGTTCTTGAGTGCTGTGGCTGTGGAGGGAGCTTTACCCACTGCAGGCGCGGGTGGTATCAACTACGGCTGCGGGAATGGCGCAGTTGGTATCGTGAGCGAAGGTGTTGGCGCTGGTGTTGGTCCTTATGGTGCTGTTGCTCCTGCTGCTGGTATTGCTCCCGGTAGAGGTGGTTACGGCCCTGGTCTGGGTGCTCCTGGTCTCGGTCTGGGCGCTCCTGGTCTGGGATACAATGGTCGTGTTGGTGCCGGCTGTGGCTACAACGGAGTATTTTAGTTTAAGTATAGAAATTATTGTAATGTTGTTGATTTTTTATTTGAGTTTTAATTATATGGAAATTAATTATAGAATTGAATGTGTCTTATTACCAAATACTGCTACTGACATTACAAACTAGCCTGAAGGCACTTCTGTGCATATACTTAACTTGAAGATGCAATCAGCTGGAGCACTTCATAGAGGTTGGAACAATATTTTCTGTCAAGCTATGCTTGTGCATAAAAAGGATGAGTATGTTGTAGGTGATATAAACGTTTATCGCGAGTACAGACTTATTACATGTAGGTAGATGTAAACGATTTTTTTTAAAGTGAAAACTTTTGCCGCGTTGAGTATGTTTTGGTAGGGGCAAATTCTTGTGGTTCACGTCACCGATATGCTCGCGTCACGAACATTGTAATGTGACGTGTTACGCCAGACTGGCGACGCTTAATGGCTTGTGTACATGTATACGCATAAACTTATTTATGTTATTCCAAAGCTTTAAGTTTTCACTTCGAATTGTTGGCAGTCCCCACGATTGGCAATTATTTTAATATTTTTTTGTCTAACGGAATCGGCACCAGTGACACGCAATCGAATTAATATTTTTTCATAATGACGCTTTCTTCTTGCCTGTATGGACATTAATTGGGTGACAGTGGTGACACTGGGTCACCAGTTCCTCTATGATCCTATGGTATTTCTTACAATATTAATGTGGATTACATTAATATTATTAATGCGAACATACCTCCGTCTGTTACCTTTTCACTCAATACGTTCCCATCGGGTAATTTCCGACTTCAACAAGGGCGAATTCAAGTGCAAAAGCTAGTACTCCATTTATGCGCATAGCTTTGAGAATATTTCTGAGATTCAAAGAGATATTCTTCATCATGTATTTGCTTTTTCCCAACTATGTCGTCGTCTGCTTCCAGTCTAATCAGATGCAGCACAATACTAGTATTTTACAAAAGGTTTTTCAAAATAAATAAGTAAATTAAAAACTCTACCAGTCGCGGAGGGATGTCACAGTATTTGTAATGTCTACTTAACACAACCTATCATCACGCCAGTTTTCTTCGAAGCGCCAAGCAGAGTTCTAACTACACAACCTACCTATAATGCACCATCATTTCGGTATGTATTAATCTGTACATATATTTGCCAGAATAAACCTGACTCAAATGCAAGCTCCGAGTGGCTACTGAGTAATTCCTGTAAGAAAAAGCGAATAATCTTAATCTTAAGAAACAAACGTTTCGACATAGCACATAGAATAAGCAAGCTGAAGTGGCAATAGCTTAAAGCATATTCAGCTTATAATATTTCGACTGCTGGGACACAGGGCTCCTTCGAGAGGGAGGGGCCTGTAATCCACCACGCGGGCCCAGTGCGGGTTGGTAGATGTCACTACTTATGAATGGATTTTTCATTTCAGCCGAAAGACGTCCACTGCTGGACATAAGCTTCCCCCAAAAAGGGGGGTTGCTATAATCTTACCACTCGGCAGGTGGGTTGGCGATCGCAGTATGGTGTTAGAACGCTGCTGCTCATTATTTAGTAAGTGTCTTAGGCGCCTTCACGACACCCACGGGAATAACTAGGATGGTAAATTTTTTTACGTCCGGCACCACATGGAGCTATACTATCTCAGAATAATGCTACGATATTTAGACAATAAATACCGCAGTTCTGGTGTTCTGATAGGGCCCGCTGTCATGCCATGGATACACCTACGATACGCGTAGAATACTCCAGAAAAATATTGCTGTTGATCTTGTCATCATCAGCCTACAGTAGTTCACTGCTGGACATTTATCAAATCCTACGCCATTCATCTCCATTCTCAGCAACTCTTACCCGTTTGCCAATTTGCGGTCTCCACTCAAGAACACGTTTACCCCAACGGTCATCGGTTTTACGGCCCATTTCCAAAACAGCTTGCTTATTCTACGAGAGCAGTGGTGGCTCAGTGGTAATGGCCCTGACTTACGAGTTGTTAGGTCGTAGGTTCCAACGCAGCCAGGCGTTTTACTTTGTGTAAATAATTAATAAAATAATAAAAAATCATCACCACTGCTCTCAAAACGGCGAAGGAAAACATCGTGAGGAAACAGATATGTCCTATAACCAAAAATTCAAAGATATGTGATTACCAACCCGCACTGGGCCCGCGTGGTGGATTACAGCCCACTCCCTCTCGAAGAGAGGAGACCTGGGTCCCAGCAGTGGAAACATTATAAGCTGAATATGCTTTAAGCTATTACCACTTGAGCTTGCTTATTCTATGTGCTATGTCGACACGTTTCTTTCTCTGTCATTAGTTTCGTGGTTAAGATTATTCGCTTTTTCTTACAGTAATTACTCAGTAGCCACTAGGAGCTTGGATTTGAGTCAGGTTTATTGTGGCAATTATACATACCGAAATGATGGTGCACTATAGGTAGGTAGTACAGGTAGACCTCTGCTTAACCCTTCGAGGAAAACTGGCGTGATGCTAGGTTGTGTTAAGTAGCCATTACAAATACTGTGAAGTCCGTGACTAGTAAAGTTTTTAATTTACAAATTTTTTTTGGAAAACTTTTTGTAAAATACTAGTATTTTGCTGCATCTGGTTAGACTGGAAGCAGACCACGACATAGATGGGAAAAGGCAAATAAATGATGATAAATATCTCTTTGAATCTCAGAAATATTCTCAAAGACTATGCGCAATATGGAGCTATTGCACGCGGCTTCGCCCTTGTTGAAGTCGGAAATTACCCGATGGGAACGTATTGAGTGAAAAGGTAACAGACGGAGGTATGTTCGCATTAATAATATTAATGTAATCTATATTAATATTGTACGAAATACCATGGGATCATGGAGGAACGGGTGACCCAGTGTCACCACTGTCACCCGATTAATGTCCATACAGGCAAGAAGAAAGCGTCATTATGAAAAAAATATTAATTCGATTGCGTGTCACTGGTGCCGATCCCGTTAGACAAAAAAATATTAAAATAATTGCCAATCGTGGGGGCTGTTAACAATTCGAAGTGAAAACTTAAAACTTTGGAATAACATAAATATGTATATGCGTATACATGTACACAAGCCACTACGCGTCGCCAGTCTGGCGTAACACGTCACATAACAATGTCCGTGACGCGAGTATATCGGTGACGTGAACCACAAGAATTTGCCCCTACCAAAACTTACTCAACGCGGCAAAAGTTTTCACTTAAAAAAAAACGTGTAGACCTACCCACGTGTAATAAGTCTCGCGATATACGTTTATATCACCTACAACATACGTGCATCCTTTTTATGCACAAGCATAGCTTGACAGAAAATATTGTTCCAACCTCTATGAAGTGCTCCAGCTGATTGCATCTTCAAGTTAAGTATATGCACAGAAGTACCTACAGGCTATTTTGTAATGCCAGTAGTAGTATTGGGTAATAAGACACATTCAAATCAATAATTAACTTCCATATAATTAAAACTCTAATAAAAAATCAACAACATTACAATAATTTCTATACTTAAACTAAAATACTCCGTTGTAGCCACAGCCGGCACCAACACGACCATTGTATCCCAGACCAGGAGCACCCAGACCAGGGCCGTAACCACCTCTGCCGGGAGCAATACCAGCAGCAGGAGCAACAGCACCGTAAGGACCAACACCAGCACCAACACCTTCGCTCACGATACCAACTGCGCCATTCCCGCAGCCGTAGTTTATACCACCCGTGCCTGCAGTGGGTAAAGCTCCCTCCACAGCCACAGCACTCAAGAACGGCAGCTCTCCGTTCACAGCGAGAGCTCCTTCGATAGCATTCTCAGAGAACACGGTGATGCCGGTGGGGGCGATGGGAGAGGCACTGGTGACTGCGAAGCCGCCGCCGCTTGTAGGAACGAAGGAGTTAGCAGCCAGGCCGTAGTTGTTGCTGCATCCAGGGTAGCCTAAGGGTCCTGCTGCCAAGCCTCGTCCGGCTAGGTTGGAGCCGTAAGCGAGCGCGTTGCCAGCTAAAGCAAGTTCTTCAGCCGCTAAGACAGTGCCAGCTATGCTGTTACAAGCACCGATGGCTTGGCTTGAGATAGTCTGAAAAATAAAAATAATAAATTATAACCTTTAAAGTGCAAGGGTTTGGATCCTGATCGAGTAAGTATAACATAATGTAAAGCACGCAATACATTGAACTATAAGCTCACTTGGTCCTAATGAATGAATAGAACAATATTACAAATTATTTATTACCTTGACGAAAAGTGCAGAAGCAAACAAAAGCACAACTTTGCAGGCCATTTTGTTTTTTTGTTGTTGTAGTGTTGTACTGAGTAACAAATCGTTGAATGTTATTGTTGAAGCTTTTCTGTACTTTATATAATAAACTATTTCATAAAATTCTACCTAATCTATGTGCTAAGTCAGTGCGTAAGTATTACGTTTTTTACGTTACGATAAGGAATTAAGAGAACTAAGCTTAATGTAATAATGTAGGTTTATTCTACTTTGGTCAGACCTTGCTTAACTTATGCAGCACCTGTCTGGTCCAGTCTGGCAGAATCAAACTATCTAAAACAAAGCTTTAAAAATATTGTATAGCACACCATTTCACACAAACCTTAAAATATTACCCACCCGATATAAGTAGCCATTTTTAAAAGACTTTATATTAAAAAATTCACGTAAATTTTATTTGCATACAAACCTATCACACCGTAACAGTCTAATATCTGCAATTGGCAAAAGTACCGACTGATCACCGCTTTCTCCAAGTCGCGTTATGACGATAGCTCGCTTACTAGACAACGCCGTCACTCCATATCTTTTCGCATCATATCATATCCATGATCTTTTCGCGGACTACTCGCTACCTACTTTAATTTATTATAATATTATATATAATAAATAAAGCGTTCATTTTGTAACTCAAACACTGTAAATATTATGTGAGTCCATAAGAGTTGCACATACCTACTTGCTAAACCATGTTCTTAAATAAATAAGTGAAGTCATGTCAACGCAATTAAGTAATAAAAATATGTTTATTATGTTTGTAAAGGCGACACAGCCTATGTAACAAATAATTTCAAGATTTGTATACAAATATAATAAGATCATTTGTAAACATCATTGTAACAATGTGTGTAAAAATAAAGACCTTGAAAAATAAATAATAATTTAGGTAATAATAACTGTCAGTGATTCAATTAGATTGGAGTTGGCATAACTTTCCGATGATATACTTGCAGGGTTATTGCGTAACACACTGACAGGAGCAATGAGCTTCATTTTGATTGTTCAACAACATGCATTGCGTTATTTATGATGTTGAGCAAATAAATTTATCGAACTTATGAAGCAATGGATTAGAAATATCCTTCAAAATCATTCAGATTGTAATTGTTAGCTGGTGTAATAATATATTTAATTTGATATGAACACTATATAATACATAATGAAATGCTGTTATTACCTAAATTATTACATTAAGCTTAGTTCTCTAAATTTCTTATTCGTAACGTAAAAAACGTAATACTTGCGCACTTACTTAGCACATAGATTAGGTATAATTTAATGAAATAGTTTATTATAAAAAGTACAGAAATGCTTCAATAATATCATTCAACGCTTTGTTACTCAGTACAACACTACAACAACAAAAAAACAAAATGGCCTGCAAAGTTGTGCTTTTGTTTGCTTCTGCACTTTTCGTCAAGGTAATAAATAATTTGTAATATTGTTCTATTCATTCATTAGGACCAAGTGAGCTTATAGTTCAATGTATTGCGTGCTTTACATTATGTTATACTTACTCGATCAGGATCCAAACCCTTGCACTTTAAAGGTTATAATTTATTATTTAAATTTTTCAGACTATCTCAAGCCAAACCATCGGTGCTTGTAACAGCATAGCTGGCACTGTCTTAGCGGCTGAAGAACTTGCTTTAGCTGGCAACGCGCTCGCTTATGGCTCCAACCTAGCCGGACGAGGCTTGGCAGCAGGAGGACCCTTAGGCTACCCTGGATGCAGCAACAACTACGGCCTGGCGGCTAACTCCTTCGTTCCTTCAAGCGGCGGTGGCTTCGCAGTCACCAGTGTCTCTCCCATCGCCCCCACCGGCATCACCGTGTTCTCTGAGAACGCTATCGAAGGAGCTCTCGCTGTAAACGGAGAGCTGCCGTTCTTGAGTGCTGTGGCTGTGGAGGGAGCTTTACCCACTGCAGGCGCGGGTGGTATCAACTACGGCTGCGGGAATGGCGCAGTTGGTATCGTGAGCGAAGGTGTTGGTGCTGGTGTTAGTCCTTATGGTGCTGTTGCTCCTGCTGCTGGTATTGCTCCCGGCAGAGGTGGTTACGGCCCTGGTCTGGGTGCTCCTGGTCTTGGTCTGGGTGCTTCTGGTCTGGGATACAATGGTCGTGTTGGTGCCGGCTGTGGCTACAACGGAGTATTTTAGTTTAAGTATAGAAATTATTGTAATGTTGTTGATTTTTTATTAGAGTTTTAATTATATGGAAATTAATTATTTAATTGAATGTGTCTTATTACCCAATACTACTACTGACATTACAAACTAGCCTGTAGGTACTTCTGTGCTTATACTTAACTTGAGATGCAATCAGCTAGAGCAGTTCATAAAGGTTGGAACAATATTTTATGTGAAGCTATGCTTGTGCATAAAAAGGATGAGTATGTTGTAGGTGACATAAACGTATATCGTGAGTACAGACTTATTTTAAGTGGGCCTACCCACTTGTAAAAGATTTTTTTGAAAGTGAAAACTTTTGCCGCGGTGAGTAATTTTTGGTAGGGGCAAATTCTTGTGGTTCACGTCACCGATATGCTTGCCTCACCAACATGCTAATCTGTCTGGCGTAACACGTCACGTGTTATGCCAGACTGGCGACGCGTAGTGGCTTGTGTACATGTATACGCATATACGTATTTATGTTAATACAAAGTTTTAAGTTTTCATTTCGAATTGTTGACAGTCCCCATAATTGGCAATTATTTTAATATTTTTTGTCCAACGGGATCGGCACCAATGAATGAATAATTTCTTCATATGATGATTTCTTCTTGCCTGTATGTGGTAGACATTAATCGGGTGACACTGGGTCACCCGTTCCTCCATGGTCCCATGTTGGTTCGTACAGTACTAATGTGAATTACATTAATATTTTTAATGCGAACATAACTCCGTCTGTTAACTTTTCAGTCAGTACGTTCCCGTCGGGTAATTTCCGACTTCAACAAGGGCGAAGCCGCGTGCAAAAGCTAGTTCTCCATTTTGCGCTTATCTTTGAGAATATTTCTGAGATTCAAGGAGTTTCCCAACTATGTCGTGGTCTGCTTCCAGTCTAACCGGATGCAGCGGAATACCAGTATTTTACAAAGCGTTTTTCAACATAATTAAGTAAATTAAAAACTTTACCAGTCGCGGAGGGACGTCAAAGTATTTGTAATGTCTACTTAACACAACCTATCATCACGCCAGTTTTCCTCGAAGGGTTAAGCAGAGGTCTATCTACACTACCTAACTATTATAGTGCATCATCATTCTGGTGTGTATTATACTAACTCGCTCTAATGAACTCAGGGATCTAGAATTTGTGGATCAGTTTATTTACCTTGACTCTCTTCTGAACAACGAGAGTGGTAGTGGAAAGGAGATAGCTAGAAGAATCCAAATGTCCAAAGCGGCGATTACTAAACTAACTAGGATATGGAAAGACCGAAACATATCTCGTAAAACCAAAGTGAAGCTGGTGCAAACGTTGGTCTTCTCAATTTTCTTTTACGGTGCCGAGTCTTGGACGATAAAACAGAGAGAAAGGGCAAAGATCGACGCTTTTGAAATGTGGTGTTGGAGACGGATGCTGCAAATACCATGGACCGCACGACGTACCAACATATCCATCCTGGAGGAGCTCGGAATAACCACAAGGCTGTCAGCTACCTG
The DNA here is from genome assembly GCA_963921375.1 of Tiliacea citrago. NCBI lineage: Eukaryota > Metazoa > Arthropoda > Insecta > Lepidoptera > Noctuidae > Tiliacea > Tiliacea citrago. The sequence continues at coordinate 11,815,867 of OY992807.1, read as the reverse complement.
TTTTCAGCGAAACCTCAAATATTTTGGTCACATCGCTCGGAGAAACCCTGACAGCCTGGAGAAGCTGACGGTAGTTGGCCAAGTCGACGGGAAAAGACCACGCGGGCGCTCACCTACCCGGTGGTCTGACCTTGTAAAGAAGCGCACTGGCCAACCAGTATCCAAGGCTATTAAGACCGCTGAGGACAGAATCACTTGTAAGAGCATAGTGCATCGAGTGGTTAACACTTTAGATTAAGCACGACCTTCCGAAATGAAGTTAACGACTAAAAAGAAGAAGAAGGCGTAGGATCTGATCAAGGCCTGTGTCCAGCAGTGAATTACTGTAGGCTGATGATGACAAGATCACCACACCTGTGTCCCAGCAGTGGAAAAATTAAGAGCTGAATATGCTTTAAGCTATTGCCACTTCAGCTTGCTTATTCTATGTGCTATGTCGACACGTTTGTTTCTCTGTCATTAGTCTCGTGGTTAAGTTTTATTCGCTTTTTCTTACAGGAATTACTCAGTAGCCACTCGGAGCTTGGATTTGAGTCAGGTTTGTTGTGGCAATTATGATATTATAGGGACAGAATAATACATACCGGAATGATGGTGCACTATAGGTAGGTTGTATAGGTAGACCTCTGCTTAACCCTTCGAGGAAACCTAGCGTGTTGCTAGGTTGTGTTAAGTAGACATTACAAATACTGTGACGTCCCCCCGCGACTGGTAGAGTTTTTAATTTACTTCTTAATTTTGAAAAACTCTTTGTAAAATACTGGTATTCCGCTGCATCCGGTTAGACTGGAAGCAGACCACGACGTAGTTGGGAAAAGGCTGATACCTACATAATGATGAATACCTCCTTGAATCTCAGAAATTCTTCACATTAGTATTGCACAAACCACCATGGGACCATGGAGGAACGGGTGACCCAGTGTCACCCGATTAATGTCTACCACATACAGGCAAGAAGAAAGCATCATATGAAGAAATTATTCATTCATTGGTGCCGATCCCGTTAGACAAAAAATATTAAAATAATTGCCAATTATGGGGACTGTCAACAATTCGAAGTAAAAACTTAAAACTTTGGAATAACATAAATACGTATATGCGTATACATGTACACAAGCAACACAAATAAATAAACTTTATGATTTTAAGCCACTACGCGTCGCCAGTCTGGCGTAACACGTCACATTACAATGTTGGTGACTCGGGCATATCGGTGACGTGAACCATAAGAATTTGCCCCTACCAAAAGTTAATCAACACGGCAAAAGTTTTCATAAAAAAAAATCCTTTACACCTACCCCCTTATAATAAGTCTGTACTTGCGATATACGTTTATATCACCTACAACATACTCATCCTTTCTATGCACAAGCATAGCTTCACAGAAAATATTGTTCCGATCTTTATGAAGTGGTCCAGCTGATTGCATCTTCAAGTTAGGTATAAGCACAGAAGTACCTACAGGCTAGTTTGTAATGTCAGCAGTAGTATTGGGTAATAAGACACATTCAATTCAATAATTAATTTCCATATAATTAAAACTCAAATAAAAAATCAACAACATTACAATAATTTCTATACTTAAACTAAAATACTCCGTTGTAGCCACAGCCGGCACCAACACGACCATTGTATCCCAGACCAGGAGCGCCGAGACCGAGACCAGGAGCACCCAGACCAGGGCCGTAACCACCTCTGGCGGGAGCAATGCCAGCAGCAGGGGCAACAGCACCATAAGGACCAACACCAGCACCAATACCTTCGCTCACGATACCAACTGCGCCATTCCCGCAGCCGTAGTTGATACCACCCGCGCCTGCAGTGGGTAAAGCTCCCTCCACAGCCACAGCACTCAAGAACGGCAGCTCTCCGTTCACAGCGAGAGCTCCTTCGATAGCATTCTCAGAGAACACGGTGATGCCGGTGGGGGCGATGGGAGAGGCACTGGTGACTGCGAAACCGCCGCCGCTTGCAGGAACGAAAGAGTTAGCAGCCAGGCCGTAGTTGTTGTTGCATCCAGGGTAGCCTAAGGGTCCTGCTGCCAATCCTCGTCCGGCTAGGTTGGAGCCGTAAGCGAGCGCGTTGCCAGCTAAAGCAAGTTCTTCAGCCGCTAAGACAGTGCCAGCTATGCTGTTACAGGCACCGATGGCTTGGCTTGCGATAGTCTGAAAAATAAAAATAATAAATTATAATCTTTAAAGTGCAAGGGTTTGGATCCTGTCCGAGTAAGTTTAACATAACGTACAGCACGCTATACATTGACCTATAAGCTCACTTGGTCCTAATTAATGAGTAGAACAATAATTACAAATTATTTAATACCTTGACGAAAAGAGCAGAAGCAAACAAAAGCACAACTTTGCAGGCCATGTTGTTTTGTTGTTGTAGTGTTGTACTGAGTAACAAATCGTTGAATGTTATTGTTGAAGCTTTTCTGTACTTTATATAATAAACTATTTCATCAAATTATACCTAATCTATGTGCTAAGTAAGTGCGCAAGTATTTCGTTTTTTACGTTACGATAAGGAATTTAGAGAACTAAGCATATTGTAATAATGTAGGTTTATTCTACTTTGGTCAGACCTTGCTTAACTTATGCAGAACCTGTCTGGTCCAGTCTGGCAGAATCAAACTATCTAAAACAAAGCTTTAAAAATATTTTTTACACACCATTTCACACAAACCTTAAAATATTACACACCCGAATTAAATATCCATTTTTAAAAGACTTTAAATTAAAAATTCCAAGTAAATTTTATTTGCATAAAAACCTATAACAGTCTAATATCTGCAATTGGCAAAAGTAGACTAAGTACAATGTCTTACGCTGGCACGTACAATCGATACGGACTGCCCCATCACCACTTTCTCCATGACGCGTTATGATTATGACGATAGCTCGTTTACTAGCCGACGCCCGCCGTCACTCCGGCCATGTATTCATGATCTTTTCGCGGACTACTCGCTACCTACTTTATGTGTAATAATATAATAATATATAAATATAATGTAATTTATAATAAAGCGTACATTTTGTAACTCAAACACTGTAAAAATTATATGTGAGTCCATACTAAGACTCAAATAAATAAGTGAAGTCATGTCAACGCAATTAAGTAATAAAAATATGTTTTTATGTTTATAAAGGCGACACAGCCTATTTAACAAATAATTTCAAGATTTGTATACAAATAGAATAAGATCATTTGTTAACATCATTATTTCAACGGTCGTGCAAATAAAGACTAGAATAGATATTTCTTTATTCGATTCTTGGTTACCAAGACTCAACCCGCCTTATTACAAAACACGATTTATATTTTGACATGGCTTAAACCATGCAGCCAGTTTTTGTAATAAGAACGTAACAGTGATTGAAATACCGTTCTTTATACAAAACTGAAAACTTAGTTCGGTACTAAGTTGTCAGTTTTGTGTTTAGAAACTTTACCATAGTCGGAATAAAGTTCGAAATTCCATAATGGCTCCATGTTTTAAACCTGGGTCTGAAGATAACCCTTGTTTTTTTCCGCCTTATTACAAAACAAGATTTATATTTTGACATGGCTTAAACCATGCAGCCAGTTTTTGTAATAAGAACGTAACAGTGATTGAAATACCGTTCTTTATACAAAACTGAAAACTTAGTTCGGTACTAAGTTGTCAGTTTTGTGTTTAGGAACTTTACCATAGTCGGAATCAAGTTCGAAATTCCATAATGGCTCCATGTTTTAAACCTGGGTCTGAAGATAAACCTTGTTTTGTAATAAGGGGGAACAAGTTTGTTAGTAAAACTTACGACTATTAAGCAGAGAAATTAAACAAAAAACAATACAAGAAATAACTGTTGGTCACCGTTGCGACATTCCATGAGAGACGGCACAACAGTGACCCGCGTATATACAGTCCAGGTGACTCGCAACCATATTTAAGACACGGTTGAAGCCGCCCCACACTCTGCGCACCAGGGAAGGGCACCTTTTACGCATTGTTGCATAAAAGCAATCTACATGCGCATCTGCAAACATCCCTGACGCACTACAGAAACGGGGCAGCCCCACCAGTTTCCTAAACACATTGTTGTATTGAGCGCGGAGAGCGCTGTACGATCTTTGCGTATATCTAGCCCACAGGCTGCACGTGTGAAAAGCAGTACAGTAGGCTCGAAAGAGCGTGATTTTAACAGGAAGTGAGCATCGTGCACACCTGCGAGCCAGCATGTTCGTTCTAACCGAGAACGCCCTCCGCTCCTGTTCAATGTCATCATCGTCTTTGAGATTGGGAGTCAGTATATGACCAAGATATTAAACGTGTAGATTCTCTGCAAAGGTGTACCATAAAGTAGTACAGGCGGTACTGCTTCAGGACTTGGCCTTGGACTTGGTTTGGATTTTAGCATACGCCTCACATTGAGCAACCAATTTTCTCAACCCACAGACTGACGCGACAATACCATGTCGTCCGCGTAACTGATATTATTGACACAGGTACCGTCTATATATTATTATATCAGAGCTTGGTACTGCTGAGCTCTCCAATCAACGCGTTTACATAAAGGTTGAAAGCGTTGGTGAGCTCAATCCACCCTCCCTTACCCCACACTCCAATCTGTAAGGACGAGAAAACGCCCCAGCCCATCGTACAGTTTTGATCTGGGGGCCGATCGCGCTAATTTTGAACGTTAATACCAAAACTAAACCACAGCCATGAACGTTACGTTAGACACATTTCGTATCGCGCTAATCATTTCAACGAAAACTACCTATTTAGCTTTACTTTGGAAGTTACGTTGGAGGAACGATCGATCGAACTGTCAGTATTGGGTAACGTCAACGATTTTGTCGCTCAGAAAAAATAGCGCGATACCGTTTCTTACATCAGCTAAACCAAAACCAAAAACGTTCCGTTCAAACGGTAATTACGTTGAGAAATAGATACGAGATTGAGAAAAGAGACCTAAAGATCGACCGACCGACCGACCGATGATAAAGACCTTTAAAAAAAAAATAATTTAGGTAATAATAACTGTCAGTGATTAGATATTGGATCGGAGTATTTTCCATTCGTTATTTGAGTAGGTAACAGAAATATCCAATGATATACTTGGAGGGTAATTGCGTAACACACTGACAGTAGCAATGAGCTTCATTTTGACAGTTCAACAACATGCATTGCGTTATTTATGATGTTAAGCAGACAAATTTATCGAGCTTATGAAGCAATGGATTGGCAATACCATTCAAAACTATTCAGATTGTAATTGTTAGTGTGTTACGCAATTAGGGTGCTGGTGTAATAATATATTTAATTGGATATGAATGATATTATCATACTATGTAATACATATGGAATGCTGTTATTACCTAAATTATTACATTAAGCTTAGTTCTCTAAATTCCTTATTCGTAACGTAAAATAAACGTAATACTTGCGCACTTAGCACATAGATTAGGTAGAATTTTATGAAATAGTTTATTATAAAAAGTACAGAAATGCTTCAATAATATCATTCAACGCTTTGTTACTCATTACAACACTACAACAACAAAAAACCAAAATGGCCTGCAAAGTTGTGCTTTTGTTTGCTTCTGCACTTTTCGTCAAGGTAATAAATAATTTGTATTATTGTTCTATTCATTAAATAGGACCAAGAGATCTTATAGTTCAATGTATTGCGTGCTGTACATATGTTATACTTACTCGATCAGGATCCAAACCCTTGCACTTTAACCGTAATATTTTTTTTTTTTTTCAGAGTATCTCAAGCCAAGCCATCGGTGCCTGTAACAGCATAGCTAGCACTGTATTAGCAGCTGAAGAACTTGCTTTACGCTCCAACCTAGCCGGACGAGGCTTGGCAGCAGGACCCTTAGGCTACCCTGGATGCAACAACAACTACGGCCTGGCTGCTAACTCCTTCGTTCCTGCAAGCGGTGGCGGCTTCGCAGTCACCAGCATCTCCCCCATTGCTCCCACCGGCATCACCGTGTTCTCTGAGAACGCTATCGAAGGAGCTCTCGCTGTGAACGGAGAGCTGCCGTTCTTGAGTGCTGTGGCTGTGGAGGGAGCTTTACCCACTGCAGGCGCGGGTGGTATCAACTACGGCTGCGGGAATGGCGCAGTTGGTATCGTGAGCGAAGGTGTTGGGGCTGGTGTTGGTCCTTATGGTGCTGTTGCTCCTGCTGCTGGTATTGCTCCCGGCAGAGGTGGTTACGGCCCTGGTCTAGGTGCTCCTGGTCTGGGATATAATGGTCGTGTTGGTGCCGGCTGTGGCTACAGCGGAGTATTTTAGTTTAAGTATAGAAATTATTGTAAAGTTGTTGATTTTTCATTTGAGTTTTAATTATATGGAAATTAATTATTGAATTGAATGTGTCTTATTACCCAATACTACAACTGACATTACAAACTAGCCTGAAGGTACTTCTGTGCATATACTCAACTTGAAGATGCAATCAGCTGGAACACTTCATAAAGGTCGGAACAATATTTTCTGTGCTTCTGCATAAAAAGGATGTGTTTGTTGTAGGTGATATAAACGATAAACGTATATCAAGAGTACAGACTTATTATAAGGGGGTAGATTCGTTTGATTGCTCAGATGTCTCGCTGATGGTGGCGTGTGTGTTGGATCATTTAGCTCCCTTCAAAATGGTTGAGCTGAATGGTGCTGATCCATGCGTCATGTTCGTGAACGGGCGCTGTCAGTTGGGACTGGTCATCTCTTAGTTGCCACGGCTTATTTTTAATTATTTTAGTTTTGAATTGTTTTTTTTTTATCACGGACGCTTCTGACGTTTTGCATCGTTTTCACATGTATATTTTCAATAAGAATGATGTAACCAATACTTTGTATCAAATATTTTATTTTAAAAGAGTGTCTGTGGAGTTTCTTGCCCGTTCTTCTCCATAGGAACCTACTATTTGGAATGGGCATCTAGCTTCATATTTGTAACTGACCGACTTGTTGACAATTCAAAAGTGTCTGTAAATGATTTAATTGAAATAAATGCTTTGAGTTTGAGTTTACCCTTAGAGCATTTAACTTGTATGGAGGTGCCATTGCTGAGCGTTCGCCTCTGCCAAAGTCAATTGGCCATATGACCATGCACGTTATATAAATCTAGATCATTCGCTGACAGCCGACCCAGCCCGTCCCTAATTTGCTTTGTTTTTCCCCAACGACGCCCTAAGCCGAGGTTCGTACCCCACAGGGGGTGCCCTTAGAGCGCTGTCGTTTAGTTTTTAATACTTATATTTACGCTCCTGGCTGGAGGCTTTAAGCTAATACCTTAGGGCAGCCACAGGAAAGACCGGTTAAGCAGTCACGGCCTCTCAAGGTAAACTGCGAGATGCCATATATAAAAAAAAAAAAAAAAAAAAAAAAAAAAAAATGACAGCCGACATTGTGAATCGTATTGTGTCGCAAGTAAGTACTCCCAAAAAATGGTAAATTGTGCAGTTTTCTGTTGCAAAAAGCGATCTGCCACTTCTACTTTACGAAACCATAGTGTTTCCTACCACATGTGGGTATAAATTGTACATTAACATGGTTTTATTTAAGCACAATGTCGAAATAATCATTATGAAATTTACGATAGAAAAATATAGTGGTACGTTTACCAACGTACCACTATATTTTTCTATCGTAAATTTCATCCGCTTGCGCTGCCGCGCAAACGCGGTACAGGGTAGGGATTTGCATAGTGCTGGGACAACGTGAGTGAATAGTTGATAAAACAAATAGTTTTTTCAGTCAGTATGTTCATTAACTATAATTTTTTTGTGTATGTTTCTCGACATCTCAGCACCCTAATTGCGTAACACACAATAATCACAATATAAATGTTTTGAATGATATTGTTAAACCATTGCATCATATGTTAGAAAAATTTGTCTGCTCAACAACGTTAATAACGCAATGAGTGGTTGAGCCTACAAGAACCCGGACACAGGAGAGAATCGTAGTGCACATCGTTCAAATTCAAATTCAAAATCTTTATTGCGAACTAAGTGTACAGGCTTTTGTAGATGTTAACAATAGGTAGGTTCTAGAACTTAGTTGCCTGTTAAGGCATTGCAATTTAAACGGTTAAAAATATAAGAAGAAAAAAAAAATACATACTCAATATTACAGTTATACAGACTTAACATTATATTATATTAATTATCATTATTCATATATTTTATATTATATTATATTAATTATCATTATTCATATATTTTATATTATATTATATTAATTATCATTATTCATATATTTTATATTATCATTATATTAATTATCATTATTCATATATTTTATATTATATTATATTAATTATCATTATTCATATATTTTATATTATATTATATTAATTATCATTATTCATATATATTTTATATTATCATTATATTAATTATCATTATTCATTCATATATTATCACATAATATTCATAGAATTTAATATCACATCATTATATTAAGTATCACAATCATTTCAATATTAAATAATTATTTATCTTCAAGGAATTCTTTTACAGAGTAGTACGCCTTTTTAATCAGGAAGTCTTTTAGCTTCCTTTTAAAAATACCAATTGAATGCTGGTTCTTGCCACTTCTATAAATTTTAAACAAGCATTAAAATACTTACAGGAAAAAATCTCGCGGAGTTGTTATTTTGTGATGTTCTTAACCTACTGACGGACCTACTCATACAGAAACTAACTGACACTATTAATAATAATACTACAGTAACTAACTAGTCTACTACTCTACTAGACTACAGTGTACTAACAGTAAACGTATAATCAAACCTTGGATCACCCCAGGATTACTACGCTGCATTAAAAATCGCAATAAACTACAAAAAAACTCTCGTTCAGATCCGTATAACTTAATTTAAAAAATCACATACTGTCTTTACAGAAATTTTTGCAATAATCTTATCAAAAAAATAAAAAGAAAATATGACAGAGAATTAATCACTAAATCAGTCACAAACTCAAAGTTACTCTGGAAAAACATAAAATCTATCACTTACTCAAATAATGTAAACAGCCCAAGTGCAGCCTTGCTAAGTATCAGACCGTCTCCAACTGAATCAGTTAACTATGTAAACGACTACTTTGCGAAAATTGGGAAAGAATTAGCTGAGCAAATTCAACTCAGGACTAATAACATGATCGACCAAACATTTCCCCAGCTCAATCTAATTCCTTTGTGTTATTGGACACGGATCCAATGGAAGTCGAAGGAATTTTGATGAGCTTGAAATCATCCAGTGCCCCAGGATGGGACTGTATCTCTACTGGTTTCTTAAAATATGTTTGCAAGGATGTAGTTCCTATCATTGCCCACCTGGCTAACCTTTGTTTCAAAAATGGCATTTTCCCAGACAAATTAAAAAAATCCATCATTACACCGGTACACAAGGGAGGGAACAGAGATGATGTCAATAACTACAGACCTATCTCGATCCTACCAGCCCTGTCTAAGATTATTGAAAAACTAACTAACACAAGACTTATAAACTATCTAAATAAATTTAAAATGATATCATCCACGCAATTTGGTTTTAGACAGGGAGTATCCACTGAAAACGCAATCGCTGCTCTCAGCTCATTAGTCACCGTGCATCTCGATGCAGGGAAGAAATGCCTGACGGTATTTCTGGATCTAAAAAAGGCTTTTGACAACGTTTCTGTTCCAACCCTGGTGACCAAGTTGGAAAGAGCCGGAATAAGAGGAACACCTCTCAATTTTTTCAATGATTACCTGTCTAACAGAAAGCAGAGGGTTAAGATAGGATCATATATTAGCGATGATGCGGACGTCTCATTCGGCGTGCCCCAGGGGAGCGTACTGGGCCCTACGTTATTTCTAGCGTACATTAACAATCTTTGCAACTTAAAAGTCAATGGCGCAATTTTTTTTTCTTATGCCGATGATACCGCTGTTGTCTTTTCCGGGAATGACTGGTCTGATGTCAAGCTCAGGGCTGCTGCCAACTACATTTGCTTTACCATCTCAAATCGTTCACAACCAAATGAAGCATTTAGCGTCCAAATACACTCATGTGATCATGTTTTTGAAAATAACTGTAGTTGTCCTGCAATTAGTAAAGTCTCGCAGATTAAATATTTAGGCGTCGTGATTGACCAAAACCTATCATGGTACGCTCACCTTGAGCACTTAACGTGGCGGGTTAGGAAACTGGGCTGGATATTTAAAACACTACGACATGTCCTCCCTACAAACATAAATAAAAAGTAGGACCTCATAGAAATCTACTTAATGAAGTGTATGTGGCACTCGTGTAATCAGTTTCAGTTTACTGTTCATCTCCATATGGGGCGGTGCGGCAAAGTCGAGATTTATAGATGTGGAACGAGGACAACGAGCACTAATAAAAATTATGTATTTCAAAAAGAAAAGATACCCTACTGACAGTCTATACCAGATTAGTGGTCTGCTTTCTGTCAGAAAACTATACATTACATATACGGTCCTAAAAAAACATAAGACACTTCCCTGCGATACAAACATTATATCTAAAAGACGAAAAGACATGATTGCTCAAATCCCTCAAACTAAAACTAAATTCGTTGCTATTCAACACAATATAAGATCTGCTCAACTATATAATAGAGTTAACAAGGAGATTTATATACATATACACTAAACAAGCACATACATGTAAAAATATTATAATAAATTGGATTAAACCATTTTCTTATGAGGATACTGAGGCACTATTGCTACATTGCAACACACAACTCACTCGCTTCTATTAACACACTCGCTCACAAACACACGCAAACCCACCCTCATCCCCATTTATATATACACATCCACCCGGATATTGTTATTATTATTATTTATTTATTTAAATTACATTTAAACACTTACATACATACAAACACACACCCTCACACATTTAATTTTTAATTTTATTTTGTAATAATTAACTTGCTGTGAAAGAGCGGAGTCTCCTAATACAGGCATGTTTTGCTTAAAAGGAGGCTCCAATCACTAATGTGTTTTTTAAAGTTACGGTTACGAAATAAACAATTTTTTTTTTTTTATCTTGACTTCAATGGGTAACTTATTATATATTTTTATGCCCATACAAAAAATACTATTGCTGTAGACGGCAGTGTGGGATGTTTTATTGCGTAGTGTATTTTTAAGTCTACTGCTTATTAATGTGTCATAGCTACTAATGTTTGATTTAACTAAAACTGAGGCCGCGTAGATATAAAGAGCAGGGAGGGTTAATATCTTCTTATTTATAATTTAAATATGTTAATTTATAATAGGACTTGTCGGCACAGTGATGCTATTTTATATTTTGACTGTAATCAATTTATTACTGATTACAAACTGACAAATTATACAATGTATTTGCCACCTAGTTGTAGGAGACATATTGCTAATCTTTTAGCATACAATATACATAGTGACACTGGTACCTGTAGTGTACCATCGATTACTGTTAGTAGTGGTACTAACACTACTTTTGATACACCTTGTAGTTTAAACTATTAGGTGCGACAACAGGTCAGCCGCATATGTTGAATGTTGTACATCAAAATATGCAGGGTCTGTCTGGCAAAGAGCTAGAGTTAAGTTTATTTATGGAGAACTATGATGTTCAGGTCTTATGTTTGACTGAACACTGGTTAAAAGAACATAAAGTGGTATTTATGAATGATAATAATTTTACTGTACAAAGTGCATTTGTAAGGAAAAGTGCTATTCGCGGTGGATCTTTAGTTCTTGTTTCAAATATGTTGAAATGTAAACAACGCTTAGATTTAGTTAATCTTTCCATCGAGCGTACTATTGAGTTGTCTTGTGTTGAATTCGAGCGATACCTTATAATTTGCGTTTATCGACCCCCCTCTGGGGATTTTATTCATTTTGAATCAGTAATGGATTCACTGAATAGGTTAAAATCTAGTAATAAAAGTATAATTTTATGTGGAGATTTTAATATTAATATTTTAGATGTTACTCCATTAAGTATTAGACTACTCAATCTGTTTAGGTCTTATAATTTAAGTAACTTGTTTTTTGAACCTACTAGGATCACGGCATCTTCGTCGACGTGTCTAGATAATATATTTAGTGATTGTGATGCCAAAAATAAATTAGTGTTAAGTGACTTAACGTCTGACCACTGTGGTTTACTAGCTAGCTTCCCTATGCCATTACGTTAAAATACGCATAAAATAAAATGCAGGCCTTATACAGCTAGTCGTTGCAACAAGTTTAAATATAATATAGCACATAAAATTACACCATCTATAGTAGAACACGAGAATCCTAATGACATCTATGGAGCCCTTTTTGATGTTGTACAAAAGGAGTACCAATCAACTTTCAAGACCAAATCCATTAACATTAATGGTACCTCCGTTGGCTTTAATCAATGGGCTACCCCAGGTATTTATAAAAGTAGAGCGAGACTATACGAGTTATATGGTTTGAAAAAATACAGGTTTGATACTCCTTTTCTAGAGTATGTCAAAAATTATTCAAAATTATTTTAAAAGATTTGTGTTTTTGCTAAATCTAAATTTTTAAGCGATACAATTAAAAAATCTGGTAATAAAGTAAAAACCACTTGGAAAATTATTAACAATGAAACCGGTAAGTCTGTTAAACAAGAAAAACAACTTGAAATTATGGTCGAAAACAAATTAGTTAATAATGCAGCTGACGTAGCTGAAGCATTCAATGAGTTTTTTGCCAACATACCTATAACTACGACTCGCTCCTTAAATTCATCCCTGTCTAAAGCTGAAAATCTTTTGCATAGTAGTGTGCCTAAATGTAGTCGTTTATTTAGCTTCGAACATGTAACACCTCATGATGTTTTTATCACACTTAAATCTGAAAACACTGGTGATTACTGGGGCATCTCCATTAAACTATTAAGTAATATAATAGACATCGTAGCCCCCTATCTAGCTGTTACTTTTAATAAATGTGTTGATTTAGGAACTTTTCCTGACCTTATGAAGAGTAGTAAAGTCATACCTTTATTTAAATCAGGTAATAAAAATGACGTTGGCAATTTCAGGCCTATTTCTATCTTACCTGCATTTAGCAAAATATTTGAAAAGTTAATACTCAAGCAGTTGCTAAGACATTTTAATTTAAACAGCCTCCTTCACAATGAACAATATGGCTTTACAAAAGGTCGTTCGACTACAGATGCGGGTGTTGCACTGCTGAAACACATATTTAACGCATGGGAGAACTCGCAAAATGCAATTGGAGTTTTCTGTGATCTCTCCAAAGCCTTTGATTACGTGCACCATGACACACTTTTGCGTAAACTACATCATTACGGCGTCTAAAATGAAGCTCTTAAAGTAATAAATTCTTATTTGTATAATAGGTTCCAATGTGTAGATGTTGATGGTGTGAAATCTTCCGAGCTACCAGTTCAGTTAGGTGTACCTCAAGGCTCAACTCTAGGCCCATTCTTATTCTTAGTGTATATTAACGATTTACCATTCTATATAAAGGGTGTCTGTGACGTTGTACTGTTTGCAGATGATACCTCTTTTATTTTTAAAGTAAACCGGAATAGACAAGATTTTGACGACGTAAACATTGCACTCTCAATGGTTACGGATTGGTTTACGACAAATAATATAGTTCTCAATGCCAAGAAAACGAAATGTATAAAGTTTGTCTTACCGAATGTTAGAAATTTAGGTCCCAACATCGTTTTAGATAAAGAGGTGCTTGAAACTGTAGACTCGGCAGTGTTTCTGGGTATAACAGTAGATGCCAAACTTCAGTGGGGACCTCATATATCAAGCCTAGCGGGAAGGCTCAGTTCAGCCGCATACGCCGTCAGGAAAGTAAGACAATACACTGACGTTGATACAGCCCGATTAGTCTATTTTAGTTATTTTCATAGCGTTATGTCCTACTGTATTCTGCTGTGGGGTAAAGCAGCTGACATTTAAAATATATTTGTACTTCAAAAACGAGCTGTTCGAGCAATTTACCAGCTGGGTGCCAGAGTTTCTCTAAGAGATTTTTTTAAAGATATTGGTATACTCACGGCGGCATCACAATTCATCTTCGCCAACATCTTATATGTTAGGCAAAATATACACTTATACACTAAAAACAGTGATATTCACAATATTAACACCAGAAATAAGGATAAATTACGTGCTCCATTTCACCGGCTTCATAAGGTTCATAACTCATTTGTTGGACTTGGTATAACTTTTTATAACAAGCTACCCTCTTCTTTGTTAGATTTGCCTTTTAATGCGTTTAAAGTTAAAGTTAAATCCAATCTTTGTTCAAAGGCATACTATTCTATCAATGACTACGAAGAATAGTTGGTCGCTGTGATTAACTCAAGACAATGTTCATGTTTTTTCTCCAGAATTAGCGTACCTACTGACAGGTTATATGAGTTCATATAATTGTTTATTTTTATTTGACTGTCTAAGTCAATTTATTTTTATTTATTAGTGACATAATATACTCATGAAAATGTTTTTTTTATGAGTTGTGCAATACAACTCATAAAAAAAACATTTTCATCAATAAGTGGTTAGCTAGCAACCTAGACAGTTGATTATATTATTCATGCCTGAGCAACTGGCAGCAAGTTCATCATGCTCCCTTAGATGTCACTGCTTGCGGTAGCGTCGGGGGTCGGGTTGCCTCCTTCCCTCAAATATGGCGAGGGGGGTGATGGCTGATCTTTGCGTTATGCTCGTGAACGGGTGCTGCTTGTAGTGACTGGTCGTCTTGCTGACCATGGTTTTATTATTGTTATTAATGATTAACTGTTTTTTATTTTACTACGATGGTGCTAGTTTATCATTTTTGACTTCGAGTTACAGCTATAGCTTTGTGTGGGCGGGCACGCCCATTATGCCTGGAGGCTTTTATTTAGGTACGTTCTGTTTACGTTATTTCTGCTTGAGTATAGTTTTCGACGATTTTTATGTTTTTTTTTTTGGTATAGTTGGCGTGTGCTAGCTAACATAAGGCAAATAATTTAATTTAATGCTGTGTTGCGTAATGCAAATTCTTTTACATTTTATTGTATAGATTCAAGTTTTATATCTGAACAACCTGTGCTGCTGGGGAGTTTGTTGCGCCACTTCTTCTTCCCAGCTAAAGCACTAGGAAGTGGTGAGGGGTGGGCGTTTTTGGGGGACTGTCTTATGTAATTTTTGACGTTTGAAAAGTGCTGATTCTCAGCCTAGTTTGAATAAATGACTTTTGATTTTGATTTTCAGTTTTATAAAATGAGGTTTACACGAATCTGTTTGACGTAACCCACATATGGATCTAATACAATTTTTTTGTGCCTTGAACGCAATTTCTTTATCAGTCGAGTATCCCCAATATAGTACCCCATAAGATAAAGTGGATCCCACATAGGCATGATAAGCACTTAGTAGTGTGGTTTGATTAGATACTTTTTTGAGCATGTATAGGGCATAAGAGAACTGATTTAATTTGCTACACACACTACTTACATGTGTTTTCCATGACATGTTCAAGGGGGTCTACTCTCTAAGTCCGTCAACGAAGTTACGGGCCCGCCCAAAAGTAGTTGATCCGTTAAAACAATTGACAAATTAAATTTTTCTAACGGGTAAATACACATCGGGATTAGGGAACACTATCAAATCATGTTGTCATTCATTTTTAATTCGGGCTCTGAACTAATCTGATGTCCGTAAGTGATACGGTGTAGGAAACGCCCAAAACTTCGGCCGAAACTACGGATTTCGTGATTAGGGAGTAGACGCCAAGGATCAACGAACGCCACAAGGATTATCACAAAACCTATTAATTGTTTCTCTTTATTTATTTACTAATGATTTGAAATCCTGACACGAATGAATAACAACAAGAAACCCAATTTTTTTTTTTTTTTTGGGTTTGGAAATTGTCAAATAACTTCTCCCGCTCTGGGCGGAGCGGGAGGGCGTGTCAGACTTTTACTGACTAAAACCCACCCGTGTTCCTTCATTTGCCTGTGTGCCAGGGCCACGATATCCCTTTCGGACAAACTCGCAACCCTGGCAGGCATTGGCCCTAATGGACCCCGTCAATTCGTGCTGACGTCTCTTTGAGGCACGCGTGGAACACGACGCGCCGTCGACCCGGGCCTGGTCCTTATCGTACGGGGAGCTACCCATCGCTCACCGTCCGCAAGCCCGCGCCTACGGTGGCCGGAAATCGGCTTGCGACTCCCGACGCCCAGGGCGTCTCCTGCGGCGACTAGGGGCGTGAGGGCGCGAACCCTGCCTCTCCCTCACGCGCTCCGCCTCCTCCTTCGCGAGCATTACTGCTTCGCAGAAGGAGGCGACGGCCTCCCATGCACTCTCGCTCCGAACCATGGCCTGAACCAGGGCCGGACGCGAGAGATCGCCGCCGCCGATCGCCTCCGTTAGGACAAGAAGAACAAGAAACCCATGTCACGACGATCGTAAATAAAACAAGCATTGACAAAACAATCTGATGAACTTTGAAGCGATGCCTAAATAGGAAAATTGTTGAAGTACTTGGCGAAACTTCGTCCAGTGGTAAATCACAACCCAGTTGGTTAAAGAAAAAAATGTTCTGTTGTACCCAGTGAAAACCCAGTAAAAGCACAAAAAAAGTGCATCAGAAGTATATGCGGATTGAGACAGACGGATTCATGTAGACCAGTTTTCAAAAGGTTGAAAATCTTAACCCTACCTTCACTATACATATTTGAAGCGGCAAGGATGATAAAACGCGATATAGATAAGTATGAAGCGTTGAGAAGTGCGAGACACAAAAATGAACTTAAAGGCATTCAATGTAGCACAGTTAAATTTAAATCGAGTGTATTTGGTGTTGGAGTTAAAATCTATAACAAGCTACCAAACTGTATCAAGAATATCTCTTCATTAAAAGTTTTTGAATTAAAGTTAAAAGAATTTCTCCTAAGTAAAACATATTATTCAATTAATGAATTTCTAACAGACCGAATTATTGACTAAACTTGTTTTTGACTTATTTAAGGTGAAATATACAACCGTAATAATTATGTCTTCTATTGTTAATGTTAGTATGAGGTTGACTAAAACTTGACATGTTAAACTTATTTTATTTTGTTTACTTTTTTGTACTTATCTAATGTAAATCGCATGACCAAAATAATTATGTCTATTAATAATGTCTGATCAGGTTGACGCAAAATTGACATGGTATACTTATTTTTCTATTTTTATTTTTTTGACTTATTAAACTAAATTGTATGTCCCTAATAATTGTGTAAGAATTAATGTAAAATGAGGTTGACTAAAACAGTAACATAACCAATAACATTGATATACCTACCTAGTTATTAATATAAATATTGTACACCCCATGGGTATGTTACAGTGATTCATTAACACTATTGTAAGATCTGACTATTTACCTGTGACAAACAATAAATAAATGAATTGAATGAATTGAATGAATTGAAAAAAAATCATATGTATGGATCACCGAGGAATATTATGTGTTGATTGCTCAGAATAACTATTTTTTCTCATTTCTATTTCATTTAAGTAATTATTAATTAATAAACAGCTTTTAAAAGTCCAATGTATTTTATTGTTTTGTATACCTAACGTATAAAACCAAAATTCTCGAAAAAAAATATATTCGTCTGAGAGGCGAATGAATAATGTATCTTCCAAGTTTGTTTATGAATCTAGGGTTAACCAAAAAAGTAGATCCGCAGAAATGTGCTTGAAATGTATATGTATAATAACCTGGTACATTTCAAAAACCAGTGATTTCCTATAGTCGTCGTCTGACGACCTACGTCTATGAACTAGACTATGGCAATGCAGTCATACCCGCATCGTTTCATAACTAAGATAGCACATCATTTTAGTTTTTTTAGAAATTTAGCAAGGAGAAATTAGGCAAGTGCACAAGAAAATAAATCGAATGAACATTTTGATCATTAATTCATGCATTAAGAATGAAATACCGCTCATTGTTTGTGTCACATGATTAGCACCTTTGTGTTTGTTGTCATTGGACAATTAATAAATACACGCAAAGTGAATCTGTGTGTGTGTGTTTTTGTAATTGTGTGGTTATTATTTTTTCGTGTGCGTTTATAGCAATAGGAAACATGTATCTGTGTGCAATTGTCCTATGATAACATTTTTAATTTTCTGTATAGAAACATTGGAAGGTAAAGGGATGTCTTGATTTCCATCATAAACCTTTATTTGCATGAAATAGGATAAATAGGTCACCTGCATTGATTGGTTACCCATTTTCTTAGGGATTGGGATTCTTGAGGAGTACTCAATTAATCCGGGCACGGTCGGTACATTTAGGTGCCACTGAAAAGAGCACCTAGATGCTTCGCAAAATAATGGAAATCAAAATACAATTTAACGTACTAAAATCATAACTTTTATTTTTATACATAAACAACAATTACATGCCTAATAAACAGCTCCGCATCCAGGACGTCCATTGTAACCCAGTCCATTACCCAGACCTGCACCATATCCAAGACCGTTACCAGCCAGACCGTTAGCGTAGCCCAGACCTGCTGGGTACGCGGTAGGGCCAACAGCAGGGGAGATGCCTTCACTCACGATACCCACAGCGCCATTCCCGCAACCATAGTTGATGCCACCAGCACCAGCAGTGGGTAAAGCACCTTCTAAGGCAATGGCTGCCAAGAAAGGTAAGTTGCCATTGACTGCTACAGCACCTTCAATGGCATTCTCAGAGATGACGGAGATACCAGTGGGAGCAATAGGTGAAATGCTCTGGACTGCAAAACCACCGCCGCTGGTCGGGGCAATACTGTTAGCTGCGCAACCATAGCCCAATGCTGGGCCGGCGAAGGGAGCTCCAAAACCAATGCCGCCTGCACCGTAGGCGTTACCAGCAAGGGCGTTGCCGGCTCCGTAGGCGAATGCGTTGCCAGCAAGGGCGTTGCCAGCTAGTGCCAGCTCTTCAGCTGCGATGGCAGTGCCGACAACATTGTTGACAGCGCCGAGGCATTGCTGAGCTGCGATGGTCTGTGAAACGAAAATTAAATTTAGTTGCATGCTTTTGTGTGCCAAGTTTTGAGGATCGTAAGAGCTTTTAGCGAATATAATATAATTAAAGGCCTAATATCTTTTGTGATTTTCTTGACGATCCTCAAAATGAAATAGCACTCTTTGCTGACCATGATGGTCTTCGTTAAACGACGACAAGTTGATTGGACTTTTAATTGGAATCTTGAAATGCACCCTTTACGGTTGCTTGTTATTTTACTCACTTTAACAAAGCAGGCTGAAGCGAAAAGGACAAGGATAGACTTGGCGGCCATTTTGGATTTGTATGTTTGACTGTAGAATACAAACTTGTGAATGATATCCGATTCCAATATCGAAGAATTTATACTGATTAGTTACATTAGTATTTAGTCATAATATTTTGTAAGATATAATATTACATTGTCGATAAGGGCCTAGGCACTTACGTGGTATACATTTTTTGTCGCATCGTGCACTTTTGTGTAATACCTAGCAGAACGAAAAAGTTTATTACCTCAGTGGGCATCCTGAGAGGGGCTCGTGGCTAAATGATGTTTAATGTAAGATCGAGGCTTTTACAGGTTAATGTACCATATACTGAGAAATAAATAAAATAAGTATCCATGCGTTCTTAAGTTATTTGAGTGGGTCGTCCAAAAGTTTCTAGTACTGGGTTTTAAAGTCATGCGTTTAATAAGATCCTTCAAGATTCAGTATGAATTGCCTAGATTCCTTCGTACGAACGGCAGATTGGAGACAACAGCAGAATAGTCCTCCCCATGCCATTGCTCCTTTGTTTTTAAGGACTACTGTTTTGACCTGCAAGGAGCGAGGAGCTTGTGGCTAAATAATAACAGCCGCACGGGTCTATCGATCAGGTTAAGCTACGCTTGCCGCGGTTGGTCCGTGGATGGGTGACCATCTTTACATACCAAGACTCCTCCGTGCCTCGGAAAGCACGTTAACCCGTTGGTCCCGGCTGTCATTCGTATATCTTTGACAGTCTTTACAGGTACTCAGAAGCCCAACAGTCTGACAACCGCAGTCTTACCAAGGGGTATCGTGTTACCCCGTAACTGGATTGTGGGGTCGCTCTATGTAAATACTGATATTTAGCTGCATCCGGTTAGACTGGAAGCCGACTCCAGAATTGTTGGAAAAAGCCTAGGCAGACTGATATATTAGTCTTGAGAATTACTACGACACAGTTTTGCTTTATTCCAGTTTGAAAGGCTTAGGTGTCAGTGCAATTACAAGCAAAAGTGACAATTTGAAGCTTTGTCTTTAAGCTGGTAACACACTGGGTAATGTGTCTGGTGTTTAAGATGACTACAGGCGTCCGTGATCAACTGTGGAGGCTATTCGAAACCGACTCATCGGCCTGGCCTTTTCCCAAGTACGTTAGGATCGGCTTCCAGTCTTCGATGTACCAGTATTTTACTAGCTTTTATTTAACTTGCAGTGTATGTAACTTTGTTTGTTTGGGTGGATTCTTGCAACTTAATTTTGAAGCAGATATCTTGAACCGATTGAGCTGAAATTTTGTATACACGTTTAGTTTGTATGACGATGCATGCTTAGCTGTGTGATGTCATTCTATATCCAACATGGCGGAACATCAAAAATGGCGGACAAGTTATTTTTAATGCACTCCTACAATATGGGTATCAAATGAAAGGGCTTGCTGAGAATAACTCGAAAAATAAAGTGATGTCACTCTAAATCCAATATGGCGGACTAAGTTTTTTATTCTTTCCTACAATATGGGTATCAAATGAAAGGACTTGCTGAGAATACGAATGCGAGTTAAAAAAATAAGATTGTGATAAAAGAAATAATAATAATAAATAAATAATAAATAAGTATTTAATCAGCTAAAGCAAAAGGAAGTTTAATAAATTGAACTCAAACTCCACTAAAGTAAAGAAGATGAACAGACTGAGAAACTTGTCCAGCGATAACTAAAAAGTAAAAACCTTTTTTAAAACAAGCTTTTATTTAAATGCGCTAAAAATAATAAAATAAACTTTTAATTTAAGACTTTTACTATCAACTTATAACGACATTACACAATTTATATGATATAAAAGCTTGTCGCGAGATTTAACTGTGTAGATAAACAAGTACATTAAATAACTTGATCTGATTCGATTTAAACTTTTAAATTTTCAATCTATGCAATTACGAGTACTTAAATCTCGCGACAAGCTTCTATATCATATAAATTGTGTAATGTCGTTAAAAGTTGATAGTAAAAGTTTATTTTATTCTTTTTAGCGCATTTAAATAAAATCCTGTTTAAATTTTTTTTTTAACTTTTAGTTTATTTTACGTATACAACTGCCTATCTGACCTCCATGATTCAGTTACTGGGTAATACATACCCTATTACAAAGTGTATCATAATTAATACGTGGTACGTGCTGCCATCTATTTGCGAACTAGATTACTTATATTAAGACATCATCATTTCTTTCAGAAATCAACAGATGGCGTTGCAATATCAATCTATAAAGAAAGATAAAAGATTATCTTTCTTTTAGCTGAGAATGAGGTCCTAGGTTCGATTTCCAGGTCAGGAAAAGTATTATTGGGGTTTTCCATCAGCGAGTCTACATTTGTGCCCGTTTGATGGCCATAGGCTCGCCCCCTAATACATGGGATTTAAACATAACTAGCGAAATGTGGGTATACTATAGGTACGCCTCTGCCTACCCTTCGGTGATTACAGGCGTGATGTTACTCGTATGTTATGTTATCTTTTATCCTTATCAAGATCTATATCGATTGTTCTAACATTGACTACGTGATTTTAAGTTATTATGAAGTGTGTTTCAAAATACAGTCTAATATAAAAGGAATTTTTAGGCCGTTATGTAGTCATTAGAGATTCATCTGTTCAAGATTAACGTCATGTCTTCTTTTTTAATCATCTTCTGTATTCAGATTTGCTATATTCAGGTTGGTCTCTTTGATTTATTAAATAAGAGTACATTATCTATTATTTTCTTCATTACTTCTGTGACATTTGACATTTCACGGAGGGACTAGTGGATTATTAAAAACAAATGCACGGGTTGATCAATCAGGCTAAGGTGCGCTTGCCGCGGTGGTCCATGGATGGGTGCCTAGGAAACCATGTTAAGCCGTTGATCCCGGCTGTTATCTGTAGATCTTTGACAGTTGTTACGGGTCGTCAGAAGCCCGAAAGTCTAACTACCAGGCTTACCAATGGGGCATTGCATTACCCAGTAACTGGGTTGTGGAGGTCAGATAGGCAGTCACTCCGTGTAAAATTCTGGTATTCAGTTGCATCAGGTTAGACAGGAAGCCAACCCTAATATAGTTTGGAAAAGGCTAGGCAGATGATGACTTCTCTGACATTAATGCATTATTTACCGCTGTGTTTGTTTAGTGCTTGATCTAAGCTTGTTCACTTGACTTAAGCCGAGATCTATAAACGTTCCTTAGCACAACGTACTTGGGGTGGGCGTTATTCATCATGTTTTTTCTATGTTACCAATTGTTATTTTTTTTCCAGTATACATTCAGTCAACGCGTGAACGGGCCCCCAATGGTGAATAATGGACTCCAATATGGATCAAATAATGGACTTGGAGGCCCATTACAAGGACAAGCACAACTTGGCGGGATCTTGAATGGACCTGGAATAGGTCCAATGGGACCTAATCAAGCACTTGGCCCATATGGTCAAAATACGCCAAATGGTCAAGTCTTTTCTGGCATGCCAAATCAAGCTTTTGGTGGCATGCCAAATCAAGCTTTTGGTGGCATGCCAAATCAAAATTTTGCCGGTGCTGGCATGCCAAACAATGTATATGGCGGTGCTAACATTCCAAATCAAGGCTATGGCGGTGCTGGCATCCCAAATCAAGGCTATGGCGGTGCTGGCATCCCAAATCAAGGCTATGGCGGTGCTGGCATCCCAAATCAAGGCTATGGCGGTGCTGGCATCCCAAATTCAGCATACGGCGGAGCTGGCAACGGTGAAGTTGCAGTCAATGGTGAGTTGCCAGTCTCTGGCATGACTTCCGTAACTGGCCATGTGCCATTGACTGGCAAAGTGGCATTTAATGGCAACGTGCCTTGTGGCGGTATTTTCACTATTACTGGCGGTTGTACTTCTTGTGGGCTTAATGCCCAGTCTTATGGCCAAATGCCAGCACATGGCAATAAGCCTTATGGGTATTAGGTTGTAAGTATTTATTTATTTAAGAATTTATAAATTATTTGTTATGCGTTGTGGGGAATTAAATATAACTTTTTTAAATAAATTAATGATAAAGAATTTTTATATGTTTTCTCATTTGCCTACCCTGTAACTCGTCATAATAATATGTGTGCCTTGAAGCCAAGAAGGGCCTTAAATAGGGTGTTGATTATACCCACACACACACACGCACAAACACAAACCCCACACACATACACACACACGCACAAACTTAACACCCACACACATACACACTCACACACAAACACCCTCACACACAAACACACAGACATAAATTACACACACACATAAATTACACAAATACACACATACACACCCTCACAACACAAATAAATACACACACACTACATAAATTGTTGGTAAGTATTTAGGTTATGGAAGGTAAGCTTTATTGCTGTTGTATATTAGCTATAGTGGGGGTAACTCAATGATATTTTACACAAGATATGTAAAGGGGGGGGAGATATTCATAGTAACCGACGTTTACTATCTGGTCGTGACACGTGACTGCTCATCGCCGTTCTTGACGCGCGGACTAAAGACAAATTCAAATTTTTTTTTTCAAATTCAAAATATTTATTTCAGACTTTTCAGTCCATAGAGTGTTAGTAGTACATCAAGATGACTTAAAGCTATGATTAGTAATTCACAACAACAAATAAAAAAATACGCCCGTCAGCAAAGAAAGCGTAAAAAAAATCGTCCCAATTATGACGTTATAATTACAGTCCTCACGACGCGCACGCTAGAAACATATCTGCCTCTTTTTAGGGTTCCAAATGAAAAACGGAGCCCTTATTACCACTTGTGTGTCTGTCTGACTGTCCGTCTGTCATAGCCAATTTGCTCCGAATCTAATGGACCGATTAAGTTGAAATTTGGTACACATATCAATTTCTGTGAACCAAATACGGACGTGTTACGTAAATAAATGAACTTTGAATATGGGGGTCACTTTTGGGAGACTAAAAAGGAAATTTAAAAATAAGTTTTGGCCGCTGTAGGTACGGTGTGACATTCAAATGAAATGAATACTGTGAGGGTCACAGGTATATTTTTTTTATAATTTCAAAATAAACAGTTTTAAAGTTATTTAAGCAAATCGATGAAAATTTATCATTCCCGAAACTACTGACCCTAAAATTTTGAAAAAATACAGAAAATGGTTCTATTTATAGACTACAGCAAAACCTGTAAGAAGTCTATGGTCTTAATTTATGTCACACGGTAGGTACTGTGTACAATATGCAATACTTTTTTTATAAGAAAAAAGAAACTACTTGGAATTTCTCTACGTGATCGAATCAGAAGTGAAGAGATCCACAGGAGAACCAAAGTAGCTGATATAGCTCGAAGAACTGCCAAACCTAAGTGGCAATGGGCAGAGCACACTGCTAGCAGAACAGATGGCAGATGGGGCCGAAAGGTTCTGGAGTGGCGACCGCGTACCGGAAAACGTTGCGTTGGAAGACGTCCCACAAAATGAACTGATAACCTTGTGAAGGCTGCAGAAATCCGCTTGATGCAGGAAGCACAGAACCGGTAGAAGTAGCGGTGGAGGAGGCCTTTGTCCAGCACTGGACGTCTTTCGGCTGAAATGAAAATGAAAATTTGTGACACAATGGTAAGCTGGTATGGATCCGACGCTCGTCTCAGACTGATGGTGTCTTACTCTACGGCCTACACTCAAAAGCATGTTTATCTTGTCGGTCACCGGTTCTACGGCTAATATGGCCGGACCATTGCCATCTTATCTTGCTTATTCTGGGGGCTTGGTCTAGTATTCTATGAGGCGGAGCACGTGGCTAACTAATAACAACTGCACGCGTCGATGCATCAGGTTATGCTACGTTTGCCGGGGTACGTGTATAGGTTACCATCTTGACATGACATACCGAGACTCCTTCGTGCCTCGGAAAGCACGTTTAGTCGTTGGTCCCGGCTGTCATTCGTTAATCTTTGACAGTCGTCAGAAGCCCAAAAGTCTGACAACCATGTCTTACCAAGGGGTATATTGCCCAATTACTGAGTTGTGGAGGTCAGATAGGCAGTCGCTTCATGTAAAATACTGGTAATCAGCTGCATCCGGTTAAACTGGAAGCCGACCCCAAAATAATGGGGAACCGCTAGTTAGATTGTTTTTTTTGGGTGAGGTCCATGACTGAAAGAGAGGAACACAGAAAATACATATTAACTAAGTCTGTCAATATGTATTTTCTGTGTTCCTCTATATATGCTTATTAATATAGCTGTAAGATTATTACTATCAATAATATTGATATACTTATTTAATAGCAAGGTTTAGCACGATTATGCAGAATGGAAAGAATGCAGCGTTATGCATTACTAAAACGAATGGATCAGCAGAATAATGAGCCGTTTTGCAGTTTTGCTCGTGACCTACAGAAACGGATGTGGCAGCAAGGTTGTCCATTACGTAACGTTTATTATGATGAGTTGACAAAAATTACTGCTTATGCTCTGAGAATGAAACGACAGACTAGCAGATTGTAGGTCGCTGCACTGTTATGTACTCATTTTGCGACTTTAAATCGTTCATTATGACTTAACGTAACTTCATCCTACACATACATTCACACACACATCACACATCCAAAACACTCATGTACACTCAACAGCACATACACACTCATGCACACGCTCACACAAGTTTACATAATTATAATTTGTCTTTTTACTGTATTTTTTGTTTTTTGTACTGTTTTTATTGTGTTTTAAGTAAGTACTTACTGTTGTGAAGGAGCGGAGTCTTCTAATATAGGTATTTATCACATTTTGAACTCGCTCGAGTTTAGGTATCTGAATCGCAACACAACAACATTACGCGCACGCACACATTGAAACCGCTGACCGCTCGATTTTATACGTAACTTAACTAATCTTGGTACTTGAAGGTATTATTTTTTTTAATTTACTGGTATTGATTGAGTAAAGTTAGTTGTAAGTTTGCAATCGAATTTTAGTAACTGTGGCTAAGTACTATCTGCGTGATAATTATGTTTTTAGTATTTTTAAAATTGATCAGCCATTACTTAGCGTAGGTAAGTACCTAAAAATTTCAAGCGCTGGCTATATGGATTAAATACCATATTCTACATAACTAACAACCTAAACATTTTACTATTACAAGGAACACCTACGATTATTCCCCAGGCTACTATTAGTTAGAAAAGATGTAAGTAGGTACTTGTAAATATTATTTTTGCTGGCAAATGTTGGAGCATTACATAATCAAATACTAGCCTGGGAGTTTATCGTGGACTTTCGTTGCGATATTTAAAAATAATCATTGCCTTATGAAAACAGTATTTTATTTACAGAGACTGGGGCGCGATTTCAGTACTTTTGATAAAAATTAAAACCAAAGTAGGTAGTAAAAAGTATATTTTTATTTCATGTTTCAAAGAAGTTCAAATTTAGAATGAAGGCCAGCTCTTTCTAGGGTTCCGTACCCGAAGGGTCCAAGCGGTGCACTATTGCTGTCACTCACGTGTCCGTCTATCACACAGGTTTTACAGCGAAACGGTTGATGAAGCTACAGTCTTTAAATTTTCACAGTATAAGTATCTCATCATGAATAAAGAAAAAACAAGGGTTAACAAAACCTTTGTTTTTTCTTTATTCATGATGAGATACTTCACGCCGCAATCAAAAACAGGAGTGTGGCTACCAGCCAACAAAAATTAGCTGCTCAAAAAGGAAATCCATCTCGATTATTTTTGTGCCTTTTGGCTTATATTCTCTTATTGCGCATTCTTGCTCCTGAAAATAAAAAACCGATCAAGAGCGAGTCGGACTCGCGCACCGAGGGTTCCGTATGTATATATGATGTTGATGATTACTGAAAAACTGTGCTATTTAGAGACATCGTTTTATTTTTCCTATAATCTGTACATAAACTTCTATCACATAGAATAATTTCAGATTTTTATCTATGCAAACTTCGGAGATATGTGGAACGGTATTTTTTTTACATTTTGCATCAAAAGACGGAAACTACGCTGCCTAAAAAGAAGGTGCAAACAGCGCTCTTTCATATGATACCCCACATGCACTAGTAGCTCCATTTCAAATTTTTAAGACCCCCTTTCAGTCCCTTTTGCAAAAAAGATATATTTTTTTAATTTCTTTCTTGTTTGCAAAATAGTTGGGCAAACGTCATCTAAAACTATTCTAAATTTCAAGTTGATAGTATTAGTAGTTCTTGAGATATCCAGGTGTGACAGACAGACAGACAGACTTAGTCTCACCATAAGGGTTTTTTTTACCATTTTGATACGGAACCCTAAAAAGACAACATTAGTAAGTACCTAAGATAAATCAAATAAAACAAATTACCAACAGACGTATATCAACGTCTGTAACAAAACTTCAGAGTAGATTTGTGATTTCCGAATGAAAATACAACGTCTCATTACTTTTGTTTACTGCTAAGTGTATGGCTTTTTTGTCCTTTATCCAAATTTCTGAATTCGTGGCATCTGTAATAACAAATGTAAATATTTTAGCAATGCACACCACAATCAAAAACCATACTTGGTGTCGAAAGCTATAACCATATACTATTCTGGATTTATGAATTGACAACTAAGTTGATTTATCACCAAAATGTACTTCCGCCATCATGAATAAAAAGTTGGATGTATATTTGTAAACACCACCTTCAACAATTGATAACAAACCTCCACAATTTGGTATGTAAAGTAAAAATTAACCTAAGCCGATTCCAAAACCATTTCGAGATTTTAGGCTTCTAAACCTCATTTTTCTATTAATAGGTCTTAAAATTTTAAGATCGTATTTATTTTCACAAAAATACTTAAAATCACTTGACTTTTATTTGACCTCTAAATGACGTCATAAAGTAGGTTGAATTGAAAACTTTCAGTGCCTCTTCTAAATAAATAATTAAGTTGTTCTGTATGTGTCAAGCGTCAATGTCAACGTCAAAGGACTTCAAAAAAGACGTTTAAGCTTTCGTAAATAAAATCTTGGGCCTGGATGTAAAAAGATTAAATTAGCTACTTTACAATATCAAACCATCACTGGAAATTTTGCAGAATCTGAGTGTTCAACGTTATCTTTGGACATTGACTCAGCACTCGGCCCGGCTCACGCGCGGCCCAGTTAAAAATATTGATTTGGTTGCATCTTACACGCATAGGACACAAAGATTTTATGAAATAGTGTGTGTTAAGAAAAAGTAGTAAGTAAGCTGTATTGTTGTAAATAAATCAGATTAGAATTTTATATTCTTGTCTTATTACCCCCTCACTGTGGCCAAGACACCTTTAGCCATCTCTGATCAGTCTCGTGAGTCTGCGCGACTGGCAGTGAGTGCACCCTTCCCAAACCTGGAAATCCTGTCTACTACGAGTATCTGTCTGTAACCTTGGGTCGCATGGTGCAGACATCCTGAACTTATTAATATATTTTTTTATCATATATTAGGTATCTTTCTATAATCTGAGGCTGAGTTAAAAGAGATAAAGTAAAAGTGAGGGTATGTAACAATCTATAATGTTAACTAAACTTATTTGTAGTGTGGGAGGAAGTTAGGAAACACAAATATTTAAAAATCATGAGTAATGAGATGATGTTTAAAATAAAAATATTTTTTTATTAAGTAGTATTTTTTATTCATCTTCATTTATAATTAGAATGTCACCTAGAAATTGTGCAGGTGGTACTATATTATCTTGGTACCTAGCCCTTGGCAATAAGTGGATGGGTCAGAGACCATATGAACAGCAGCTCTGTCTGCAGCCACCTAACAAGTATGGCTTATGCAACTAGCTGCTTCTATCTGCAACAAACAATACATAATCATTTAAGTATTTAAAACAATCAATTTGACTTACTTAGTAAAAGCACTTAAAAAACACATTTAAACTGATTCCACATACAGTTCCAGTCATAATTCACTCTTGAATATTATTATAAATTCTCAAGTCACGAGGTTAGCTGTTGGAAGTAGAAGTCTGACTCTAGATGCAAGGGAACCACATAGTGTTTGGATCCACATTGGAGCCAAACTTACGGTGGCCAAGATGTCTAAGTTCGCCAAGAGGTAGTCTTTGAGCCAAGTGTCAGCAAGCTGGCAAACATGGTCACTGCTGTGTGCCTGAAAGATGGAAAAAGTTTCTAATGTTAGATATCATGAAACCTACCTACTCTGTCCGATAGTTACTTATTTCAATGTACAACAATCTTCATGTGCATTTTAAATGTTTTGCTACATAAACCTTATTATTTTCTAAGTGTATAATGATGAAGGAAAATATCGCGAAAATTGCAAGCTAGCGCGGTGAGATAATAAACAGGAGGTGAGTAAGTACTTACAGATTGTGGTGCACGCCATTGACGAATCACTGCTATTATCATTTCGTCATCTAAAGCTCGACGACCTAGTGTATTACAGCGACTAGTAGCTTTATCACAATTTACACAACGATCCATGGTATCAATATTCAATCGGTAGACCGGTCGTAGAATCCAAAATAACAAGTCCAAATGGGAAAACCACTCGAAACGTACACGCACTAAACAATACGCAACGAGTTAGTGATCCACACTTCACCGAGTTTTGGAATGATCATTGAATAATCTTAGTCTTCGTGATCTTACGATCATTGTTTAAACTTTATTGATTTGAATATTTTGAATTTTGATTGGGAATTTGGGATTGAGAGTTGTCACTGTCAGCTCGCAGTACATTTGTAAATACTAAATAGTACTAGTAGTCAGTGACTGTCAGTGCCATGTCATGTAAGCACAGACACAAATTACAATAATCGATTAGTAAATGTGAATTGATTTAAATTAAGATTTATCTTTATTATGTAGATATATATTTTGTTTGCTGTTTATTACGTTATTTGTAATAGATTTAAATAATTTAATTGAATTAAAAATTTGAAAAAAAAAAAAAAAAAAAAAAAAAAATTAATCATCTGATAAACCATTTTTTTAATATGTGGTATGAACTCTGTTACAAAATTATAAAAAAAATCGGGGTCAAAAGATCGATTTTCCAGAAATCAATAATACGTTTGTAATTATTATTGTAATACAAACGTATTTTTTTAATTTTTCTGTTACCTATTGAGGAGCGACGAAGGAAACTGAGTATACAGCAATCCAGCGAGTTTTTGAGTAATTAATTGAAAACAATCATTTCTTTACATGTTTTTGGGTAGTATGTACAGACGCCAGCAGGTCAAGCTACCCGAAACTGTCAAATTTTCCCAATCAACCTTGTACCTTATGCTGTAGGGATAAAGTCGAAAATCTATTAAAGAAACTTGACAGATTGTAGTAGCTTGCTAGCTTGATGTGCTGGCGTCTGTACATTCAACTAATTGTAAATAATTTACGGTTCAGGTTCTTAACAAAACAGGAAAAATCGAATCTTGATTATCTAGGGTGAAATATTGATTCATTGGATCGTTGCAGTACTAGATATCGATTAAAAATATCGATTTTTTGGTGCAAGAAATCGATTCTTTGATTAATAGATCTCAGATCGCCATCCCTACCAGAAATCCGCGTCTCCTTTACATGACGGCTTTCAAAACATTGCATAGAGTTTCGTTACTTTCGTTGAGTGATCTAAGTTACAGATGTTCTATGTCACGAAGTGCGTTTGGCTATGAATGTTGTCAAGCGTGCACATGCACATTGTTTTTGTGTGCGTAACCTCGAGAGCGCTCAGTGTCGATCGGGACACGGTCCGGATCAGTAGTGGTTTTTAGTTCGCGCCAAATTGTTTCACGGAGTAAGGTCAGCATGGCAACAAAACGAAGAAGAGTTGTCCATAGTGTGGTAATATTTATTTATACGTTTTCAATTAAAATGTTATACAAAGATACTTAATATAGCAATAGAAGTATTTATAAAATGAATGTTTTTTTGTGTTATAAAATGTTTATATTACTTAATTATTTTGATTACATTTTGTTTTAGGGTCGAAACATGATAGCTAGTGTTTATCATTTTCTGCGAGAAGAATATGAATTTACAAAATCATTAATGGAACTCAACTGTGATTTGTCTCATTTACGAGACATTACACGCCGTACAGCTGAAGCTACGGGTGTGAGCCAAAAAACAGTTCAAAGAATATTAAAAGAAGAGAAGGAATTCCCATCCACTTCATCAAAATTCACTTCACCTATGAAGAAAAGGAGAAAGCGAGATAATAAAGTGGATATAGATAATTTTACAGCCGATGTGGTTCGCAGTACTGTACAAGATTTCCATATTGTCCATAAAGAAATTCCAACATTAGCTAAGTTAAGAACAGCATTGAATGAAAAAATCGGATTCGAAGGTTGTTTAGAAACTGTTCGCAAGTTACTGTTGAAATTAGGTTACAAGTGGCGCAAAACAGAGAACAACCGTAAAGTCTTGACGGAGCGTCATGATATACAAATGTGGCGTTTAAAATATTAAAAAAAAATAACAGAGTACCGCTCTCAAAGTCGGCCCATTGTCTACACCGATGAGAGCTACGTCCTTTCGACACACGTGCGAAACAACACCTGGGAAAAAAAAAGGAAAGAACTCCGTTTTTAAAAAAAATTAGCACAGGCACTCGCTTTATTTTAGTGCATGCGGGAACCAAGGATGGTTTTATTGAAAATGCTTCCTTGGTTTATAAGGCCAACTCAACAGCTGGTGATTATCATTCAAATATGAGCTATGATGACTATGTAAAATGGCTAAATGAAAAGTTGCTACCCAATTTACTTCCGCGCTCTGTCATTGTCTTAGACAATGCATCTTATCACAACACACGGGCTGAACGACTACCGACGCAATCTACAAAGAAAGCCGATATGCAGCAATGGCTCAGGGATAAGGGTATAGCATTTGATGAATCTCTTCTTAAATTGGAATTGTACGATACAATAAAGAAGTACAAAGCCCAACACGTAATCTACAAGATTGACGATTTTATAAAAAGCAAGGGTTTTGATGTCTTACGCCTTCCCCCTTATCACCCAGAATTAAATGCGATTGAAAATATTTGGGGGATCGTTAAAAATTATGTCGCATCTAAAAATATCGAGCAAAACATGACGAATACGGAAAGACTGATCAATGAAAGTTTGGGCCAAGTTAGCAGTGAAACGTGGCAAAAAACTTGTGCTCATGTTGAAAAAATTGAAAAAGACTACTTGAAATATTTTGATCTCGATTTTGAATTTATAATCAATGTACAAGATGATACTGACGACAGCAAAACGGAATCGGAAATCGAAAATTTATCTGATAGTGATTGAAAATACTGAATAGTCCTACTTGTTTCGTTTCCATTCTGTAACACCAATGCTTAATTAAATGCCTACATATTCTTAATATTTTTGTATTTATTGCAACCTAATCTAATTTATTTACAAAATGTATATACTTTTAAAACCAAAATTTTATTTAGATTATTAAATCTCGACTTGAATATATATCAGATTTTTTTGCTAACGTTACCTACTTTTACACACACAAGCGCGCTTGTCGGGATACGTCACTACTACAATCAAAGCCGAACGGACTTCGTGAAATAGAATATCTGTACCTACCTAATTATTTTCACGATAACCCTTGCTTTACCCTCGGACTTCGATACTTACTGCTACATTGACCTTTTAGCTTGTTATACGGAACTGCTTGCCTACCGTTTGGATTTGTTTTAAATAAGAACCTCACTATTTCACTATGGACCAGTTTGTGCGCGCCGACTCTACTAACTTGCCCAAGTTGGACTTTGTTATAATCCTGGAGTATATGAATAACAATGATAAACATAACATTGCTGAAATCCGAGGAGCTAAGGCTCTAATGTAAGTAATAGTGTTGCTACAAAATTAAGTTCGTAATAAACTACAAAACAACAACATTGATTGATATTGTGTTGTTTCAGGTCATCTCGCGACTCTTATGTGGACACTGCTGTCGGTTATGTTGAAGTTAAACGAAACCGAGTCGAGTGTATAATAAGAGCAAAAGTCGTTCCAGAGCACCGAGTTTCTTGTAAGCAGTATATTGTCGATGTTACAATCGACGAAAAGGATGCTGTAATACTAGAGGCAACTTGTGATGGCTGCGCTGCTTCTGCCGGTGGATGCAAGCATACACTTGTGTTTTTATTTTGGCTCGATAAAAGAAGCAGTGAACCCGCATCAACGTCTGTCCAATGTTATTGGAGAAAACCAAAACTATCTGGATTACGAGCGGAACCTATAAAATGTGAAGACATTTTTCCAAAATCAAAAAAGGTGAAGTTAACTCCGAAGGATCCAAGTACTTTAAAATATTTTTTAAAAGAATGTGAAAAGCAGAATGTAGGTCATTCACTTGCTACATGCTTTACTAAGGTAAAGCAAAGTTATAATATATTCGATTTAACAGTAGAGTATTTAATCAATGAAAATGAAGATGTTGACAAATACATGTCTTTCTTAGACAATAAAATAACAGCAGATGTTGTTCAAGAGATCAGCAGTAAAACAAGAATGCAGGTCAGTTCCAAGCTGTGGCATAACATTCGACAGGGAAGGATACCAGCTTCTAAAATATATGAGGCCTCAAAATGCAAAACTGACGGTACATTAGTGCAACAAATTTTGGGCGGATATAAAGTACCAGAAACTGAGTTTATTAAAAGAGGTAAACGTTTAGAGCAATATGTTATTAAAGAGGCAGAAAACAAATTAAACATCAAAATTGATAAATCAGGTTTCATCCTCATCAATGGAGTAGTAGGCGCTTCACCTGATGGAGTTTCAGATGATTTTATCATAGAAGTTAAATGCCCTTCTTCAAAAAAAACGTTAAAAAATTATGTCAATGATGGCATCATTCAAAATAAATATGTTGCTCAAACGCAAACCCAAATGCATGCGGCAAGTAAAAAAAAGCAGTATTCTGTGTTGCTGATCCAAAATTTGAAGAAAATAAAAAGATTACCCTGTATTGGATAAATTATGACTCTGAATACACTAGCGATTTATTAAATAAAGCTATAATATTTTGGAAAACATATATTTACAGTAAGGTTATTATTAGTGCAAGAACATAAAATAAAACGATTTATTTTAATCACTTTTTATTATTTCATTTTGTAAATTAATTAAACCACACGCAATCAACACTACATGGTCTAGATAACCAACATGTTTGTGGCTGACTACTGAATGAGGTTTAAGAAATCGAAACTCTCGAACCCTCCTTATAACTCTTTCTATGTGCACCCTTAAGCTTGCCACAATTTTAGTTTGCATTACTTCTTCTTTTGTTGGCTTATTCGAGGCATAAACACTTAGAGGACGTAGAAGCTTAATGCCTTTTATTGATAGAAGAGGTTCGATTTCTTTAAATCCCCTGTCGGCCATTATAACAGCATTGTCTGGTAACTTTCAATTAAATTACTCTTTTCTACTAGAGCTTTGTCTGATATCCGGCCTCCATAACACATTGAGATAAAGGATACAAAGCCATTAGGGGTACAGCCAATCAAATATTTAACAGTGTTTGCATTTTTATATTGGGACCAAGTCTGTGCTTGACATATGGGGTTATGAGGTTTTTGTATTTCAATTTCAAATGCATCTAGTAATAGACGCACATTTGAGTATCTTATTTTAAATGCCAATGGTAGATTTTGTTTAATTTGTACCAAAGTAGGCATATAAATTAAATCTTGGAAAAAATTTGCTAAAACTTGTATTCCAGTATGCATAACACGCGAATATGTGACTCTAGAAATCTGAAATTGATCACAAATTCTATTGACTGAATCATTTAATTTAATTTTATACAATACAATAATTAAATCAAGTTCGGTTATTTTTGTGACACTTTTGGTAACAATGTATTTTATCAGCCAAAAGTATTAGTAACTTTTTATTAAGGTACGGAAAATCGGAAATCGCTAAAGTATGAAATCAAAACAAATTAACTGTCAGATTTGACAGTTTGACTTTACTGAATTTTGGTTTTAAATATGTGTTATAGGTGGCAAAGATCCTAAGCCATTCAATCTACTTTATGACGTCAGCACGAACAAAACTTTAAAAAAATATAAAAATAACTACGGCTTGGAAAAACAAAAACTTGAAATTATGTGTTTCAAATACTTATATCTTTATAATGAAAATATAAAAAACATACCTGAAAAATACTTTACATACCGAATTGCTAACAATGTCGAATTTTTATTTAAAAAAATACACCCGCCATCTTGGATAAAAAAAATTATGACATACGTAATCATCACCCCTAAAAACCCCAAAATTGACTATGTATCGAATATCTCAAAAAAAAAATATTTCCGCAATTTGATTAAAGATAATATAATATAATTATTTACACAATGTTTATCCTTAATCTACAACCATGATTCATACAATTTTTTTGAACTATGTATTTATTTTTAAAACAAATTCCAATAATCGTACTTACTTTTATTTCGGTCCGAAAAAGTATCAACTTCGTCCACCCACAGTATACAATACAGCACACACTTCTGTACGTAAATATTTTTTGCGAAAAATCGATACACCGGTGCTTCCACGAGCGCGTCTGAGCGCGGAATGACGAACCGCGAGTAGAAAATGTATGGAGAAATTTGAGGGCGCTTCTTATTTTAATCATAAATAAAAAAGTTATTTATTTACTAACAAAATATTTAGTTGAGAGTATAGACTATATAAGCAACAGTTTGTTATTATTTTTATGTATAACTATGCAGTGGATTTAGCTATATTGGTCCTAATTCAGACCTAACTTTTTTTAATTTGTTGGTTTTATTGCGATTGTTAAAACGTATTTGTGTGAAAAAATTGTATGGGGCTATACAATTTTTATGTGCCCATTCTGGAGATGAATATATTATCTTTAATTTGAGACAATGATATCCTTGCAGTTGTGACTCCTAATTCATTAAAATGGTACCTGAAAAGCACTGATATTTGAAGAAAAATGTTATAGCGTCCTTAAATGAAGACTCCAAACCCAAATTATGCACTTTAGGAAGTAAGCTTTCAGATAATATTATGACGGCGCGTGATGATTTTCTCGATTTATTGTAAAACTTTTTTAAAGGAGAGGTCAAAAGTGGTATACTATTCCGAAGATTTTTAAACGCTAATTTGATATACTTTATTAGAACGCTTATTTATTATGCTACTCGATTATAGTTAAATCTGATTTTTTCAGGCGCCCGTTTTTGTTAAAAAGGGTTTCAATACAAACAAAACGCACGTAGTCTTTATATATACATTTCTATGCAATATAATTATTTTAAATGTGGCTAAAGTTTCCGTTTCTAATAAATACTTTGAGATTTTATTATAATTTTAGCTGCAGCTCCATGAAATTAAGACAAAAAATATTGATTATCATGACAATGCAATAACAAAACGTGTCGAACAAAAGTCAAAGCTGTAAATGTCACGCGGAGTCCTGCGGGGCCATTGACATGTTTTTCTACCTCAATGTGCGGGACAAGCACGGCCTACTGTGACATGACTTGAGTCACACATTTTATCACAGTTTGAGCGATAAAACTGTTTTGTCATAAAATGCTAGTACAAATTGACATGACATAATTTATCATGTCTTGTCACAAACGTCTTGGCACGCCCGTGCTCGGCCCGCTGCTGACTGACATTGACATTATTGTCATTGTCACGTCATTTGCCACAGGGCTGCATCCCTAAAATATAAATAATGTTTGTAGTTAGTGATGCAAACATTTAATTTTTCAACACTCGTTTTAAAAAAATCGGGCGGCTGTAAAAAAAAATTAAATGCCCAAAGACATCAAAATAATTACCCTCTTTCAGCTTATATAGGTCTGAAGGCTGTTTAAGTTTTCAATTATTTTAGTACCAAGCCCCATACATTTCGTGAACGCGCGTCTCCTTTGTAATTGATTATTTTTACTCTGTGGTTTACAATTTATTTATTTAGTGGTATTTTTATTTAGACCGGTTAAACACCGAATGGGGTTGTGAGTGTCATGGCGGCGGAAGGATCACTCTATTGATGCGATCATTACGCAGTGCATATGCACAAATCCATTGGGCCTATTTAGGCCAATATTTTTTAAGCTTGCATTTGCAAGCTTAAAAAAATATTGTGAATTGACTTAATCAGTGACAATCACTGTAATCCTTATTTTTTATGATTAAATGTTGCGACATTTCTGAGTAAACTAAGTCCGTTATTATGCGAACATTATTTTTCAAACACATGCACGTACACGCCCATGATGGAGGACTAACAGATAACGATTCAACAGCGACACGTGGCGTCTCAGCCGCTCAAAAATCCGTCATAATTATAGATAACTGACGGGTCGGTGATCGTAGACTCGACAAACTATGGACAGACTATAGACTGCAACTATTATCTACGTCTTGCTATCCAGGTCTGGTATGGTTTGTCGTTCAAAAAGACACACATACATTACACAAACTCATGCCTTCTTCCCATGGGTAAAGGCAAAAACTACAGAATGTCACCTGCTACAATCCTTTGGCTTCGTTTACGTTCATACGCGCACGACTGTTATGTTCAAGCGTGTTATTTCAAATACCACAATTTGTATGAAAAAGCCGGCCTACTGCGTGTCGGACCACGCATTTCGTTATGCGTGGTTCCGTAGTTAGGATGAATTTATCCCAAAAACAAAACTAACATTGTAGTTTAAAAACATGTTCTCCCATAAATCGATATACGTCACGGTCAATTCTCCGACTGCAATTTAATGTAAGTTGTTCGACTATT
Source organism: Tiliacea citrago (assembly GCA_963921375.1). Lineage (NCBI taxonomy): Eukaryota > Metazoa > Arthropoda > Insecta > Lepidoptera > Noctuidae > Tiliacea > Tiliacea citrago. The sequence goes on along the minus strand of OY992807.1, from coordinate 11,777,738 downwards.
ACTCGTTAACTTATAAAGCCTACTAAGCCGTGATATTTACCTTTTAATTTCGTCATAATATACTACTACCATGAGTTTTTCAGATATCCAGAAACAACCATTTAGCGGGCAGGGGAGACACTTGTGTTAGACAATTCTATTTTTTTAATAATAACACTGTCCTATGTATAAAATAACTTTATTGTACACACGGAGTACTGACGACAACCGACTCGCTTCATAGTTCCATGATCACTGGCTCTGCACAGCCTTTTACCATTTAAAAATGACTTTTTCCCCACCCAGAAATAACGAGAATGTCAACCGTCATTTCTAAGTGTTACCAAAGTAAAAATAATTTATTCAGTTGCCATAGTGAAAATACATTTAAAAGTTAGTTACATTATCAGTAATTTGTTGTTTGACAGTGTTGCCACACTGGATATTATACTCCGGTATTGAAATAATACATGTTTTATATTAAATTCAGACTTCCATAATAATCGATAAGTTTTAGTAGAATTCACAACTTATTTTCAATGAATGAGACAAATGTATCTAGAAATAGCACAATATTTATTTGAATTAAAACATGAATTTAAAACAAGCTAACAATTCGTCCATCCTGATAAGTTTCGCGTCCCCGCGAACGACACAATTTAGCAAAAAGTCAGTTTAAGAATTACACAAAAATTTATCTCATTTCATAGATAATATTTACTTTTCTAGATTTACACAATGCTATTTCATCTATTGTGCACTTTGTGCTTCAATAATGTTCGCTCATAGCGGCTTATAACGTTATGTGCACGTTGCACTTCTAAGGAATTGTCTCTACACTATCGCACATAGCAGTGTATGGATTAACATGACTACGTACACATAGCACTTCAAGTAGTTCTCTCTTTACACTCACGTACATAGCAGTGTATAGATTAACATGACTACGTACACATAGCACTTCAAGTAGTTCTCTCTTTACACTCATGTACATAGCAGTGTAATAGCAATATATTAACTGTTCCCGGTATGTACATATTTGAATGCTGTAAATTTGTTAAAATGCACTCCGGATTATTTCAACGTCTTGGACACACTGTTACATGTAATACAAGATATCCTGATAGGTTAATTATTCCTCCAATGAAAAGCCACTTATATCACAGAAGTTGCTTTCCAATGGTTATAAGGATATATAATGAATTGCCAAAATCATATAGGGAACTACCAATCAATCGGTTTAAATCATTGCTATTCAAATGGCTTATAGAAAAATCATTCTAGTCTGTGAACATGTACCTAAACTTTAAAGATTTAAACTGACATTTAACTATTATAATTTGACAAATGTGTGACATTTCTATTATCTAGGATTTATTATACAATTTTTTTATCATGGATTTAATTATATTAGTATCAATTATTATGTAATCAATTATTTTGCATGCTAGTTTTAGCGAATTGTTTTAGAAACTTTATTAAAAAACCCGAGCATCTGTAATGTACTAAAATTCTTGCAAATAGATTTAATTTAATTTAATTTCATATAGATTAACGTGACTACGTGCACATAGCACTTCAAGTAGTTCCGTTTAAACACTCTCGCACGTAGCAGTGTATGGATTATCATGACTACGTGCACATAGCACTTCAAGTAGTTCCGTTTAAACACTCTCGCACATAGCAGTGTATGGATTAACGTGACTACGTGCACATAGCACTTCAAGTAGTTCCGTTTAAACACTCTCGCACGTAGCAGTGTATGGATTATCATGACTACGTGCACATAGCACTTCAAGTAGTTCCGTTTAAACACTCTCGCACATAGCAGTGTATGGATTAACGTGACTACGTGCACATAGCACTTCAAGTAGTTCCGTTTAAACACTCTCGCACATAGCAGTGTATGGATTATCATGACTACGTGCACATAGCACTTCAAGTAGTTCCGTTTAAACACTCTCGCACATAGCAGTGTATGGATTAACGTGACTACGTGCACATAGCACTTCAAGTAGTTCCGTTTAAACACTCTCGCACGTAGCAGTGTATGGATTATCATGACTACGTGCACATAGCACTTCAAGTAGTTCCGCCTCTGAGCTAAGCTGGGGACAGACAGACAGACAGACAGACGGACATGGCGAAACTATAAGGGTTCCTTGTTGACTACGGACTTGTTGACCCTAAAAACGTTTGATTGTGTGATATCTACTAGTTCTGCAAGGCTTACATCTTTAGAAAATGTTGCAATTTTTATTTATTTTTATTTCAGAATATTATAACAAAATAAAATCATAAACTATTAGTGTGTTAGTAACACAATTTTTGAACTAAAATTAATGCCTTTTTTTATTTTGGGTGTGAAATTATCAAATAACTTCTCCCGCTCTGGGCGGAGCGGTAGGGCGTGTCAGACTTTTACTGACTAAAACCCACCCGTGTTCCTTCCGTTGCCTGTGTGCGAGGGCCACGATATCCCTTCCGGACAAACTCGCAACCCTGGCAGACCTAACTGATGCCTATGGCCGTCGTTATCCACTGATTTTTGAAGGACAGTCAAAACGGGCAGCAATAGCATTTAGGATGCTGTTGTACCCTATTTTACGAAAATTACTCGGACGGACGAGTATTATGGCACAGTTAAAGTTTGTACGGAGGAGGAGTGCAGAATGCATTTTTATTTTGTTTATTATGCATTAGAAATAAATAACATTAATTAAAAAAACCCGGCCAAATGCGAGTCGGACTCGCGCACGAAGGGTTCCGTACCATCATCTATAAAAACGGCAAAAAAGGATAAGGGTTCAAAGTCAAATAAGGAAACTTTGGAAGTCAAAAAACGTGTCAAGTCAAGTATCGGCGGATACTTTGGATTATCACTTCGGAGTAGGCCCCCACATGTATTAAAATCCATGCAGCCGTGAGAATGCTTCGAGGCTATAAATAATCCCACATACAAAGGTACATAGAAACACATAAAACACATAATCCTGTCTTTGCTGTCGCATAGTCGGTTAATAGAATAGAATAGAATTATCTTTAATCAAGACTCAAAAATGATTAGTAAGACTTACAACTATATTAGTAAAAACTGACACTTCACAAAAACAAACAAATGGTAGTGAATCACCGTTGTGGCAACCCATGTGAGATGGCACAACAGCGACCCACGAAAACACAGTCCAGACGACTTGAAATCATGCTAAGGATACTGTTGGAGCTGCCCCACACCCTGCGCACCATGGAAGCACACCTTTGGCGCATGGTTGTGTAGAAACAATCTACATACGCATCCGCGAACATCCCCAACGTACTACAGAAGCGGGGCAGCCCCACCAGCATCCTAAACGCGTTATTATACTGAACGCAGAGAGCGTTGTACGATGTTTGCGTATATCTAGCCCACAGGCTACTCGAGTAAAAAGACTTACAATAGGCTCGAAAGAGCATTATCTTTACAGGAGGTGAGCATCGTGCAAACCTGCGAGCCAGCATGGTCGCTTTACCCGATTGCGCTCTCCGCTCCCGTGTTAATGAGATAACCTTTCAAAATACTGAAAAAGGGGACCAAAAAAATTGCCCGTAAGGAAGGACAGTTTTATTCTTATGCGCTACTTAGTAAAGAACAAAGTTACTAGAATAATTAGGCTATTGACATATTTGACGTTATTAATTAAGTGTTCTGTAGTGGCGACCATGTACCGGAAGACATAGCGTTGCAAGGCCTCCAACAGGGTAGACCGATGACCTTGTGAAGGCCGCAGGAATCCGCTGGATGCGGGAAGCACAGAACCGGTCGAAGTGGCGGTGCTTGGAGGAAGCCTATGTCCAGCAGTGGACGTCTTTCGGCTGAAATGAAGATGAGTCAGAATAATTACCCAACAATTCCATCGTGGTCTGTAACTTTAAACAATGCTTTCTTTATATTTTGAGTTATAGATAGACTCTTATTTATCTTTTATAAAAACTTTTTACAAAAAAAATAACCGACTTCCAAAAAACACTACAAAGTGAAAAATAACTTTGATTTCGAAAATTCGGTGTCTTTGGATCTGTATTTTAGTTGTATTTTTCACTTTTTAGTGCCGAAAAAGAATTTTCCAAATTGGTTCGTAAATGACGGAGTTATGCGTGAACAAAAAAAGCAATGCAGAGTAAACGAAAAGATCGTTAATGTTCTTTTTTTTTTTTTTTTTTATTTATTATAGTATTACCACTTACATTTGTTTTTACAGATGCGTTCCCAATGTAACAATGTAGTCATAATTTCCACACTCAGAGCCGTTACCCAAAAACCAATCAGACACCACCACCAACAAAAAAAAAAAAAGAATTCTTTTTAAACTGTTTTGACTGACAGGGTCCAAATGCATACCTGCCATTAACGTGGATGGTTACCTAACAATTCCCAAGTAACGACTCTGAATAACGGGACAAGTCACCCTGAGGACAATATGTTAGGTGTCACCCTCTGGAATTCCGCCAAAGAGCAAGTAAAGATATCCAATCGCAGAGAGACGCTGTTGAGTATCTTTATTGCCCGCCCCACCGGTGCAAACTTTAACAAGTTTGTACGGGCCACCGGGACTTTAAAAAGCCTCTCTCTCGGCCCTTGCCGCAGCCTACTGCTTGGAACGAGCAATCCCAAAGATTCCAGGATTACTTAGCATACCACGGAAAACCATAAAAATATATTTAACCAGTGCGAAATTGCGCCTTACCTCCAACTTATAGTAACCAACCATCCCTGTTACAAAGAGGGTTGGATACATAAGTGGATAAAATGGGTAAACGACAAATTGCTTCTTATAAAGGAACCGGGTAAATTTATTTTGCATTTTTTCTACCATAAGACAGTATTTCGTCTCAACTGTAAGACAATGTAGATAAATTTTTAGATGTTTGTTGATTTTTCAAAAACCGCTTGTCCGATTTCGATAAAATTTTCATGGGACCATTTGGGACCCATTCCAACAAAAAAATAATTTTTCAAATCGGTTGGGAAGCGACGGAGTTATGCGCGAACAAACATAAAAAAAAAATACTCCTTCTTTTTTAGAAGTCGGTTAAAAATGTATGACATTTTAGCTAAACATAATATTATCTTGTAGGACCGATTACCTATAGAACAATGATGTATAACACCTGGAATGGCTCGTAGAGAAAAGTATAATGTAAAATCGAAAATTTCCTCAAATAATTTTAAACTTTAAAATGTTGACGGTTAAGTTCAAAACCGAATGAGAAAATTTGACAGTTTATGGTAACTTGATGTGCTGGCGACTATACGTTAGATCGAAACTCGAAATCCCGATTAGCTGTATCCCGAAAGAACGAAAGAACGTAATCCCGAATCAATTTATACCGAATGAACACTATCCCGAGTCACTTTATCCATCCGTCCGTGGGGTAGCTTGCATTCGATATTACGTTCTTTTGGTCAAACGTTATTCCGGATAAAGTGATCCGGGATTACGTTCTTTCGGGATACAGCTATTCGGGATTTCGAGTTTCGATCTAACGTATAGTCGCCAGCACATCAAGTTACCATAAACTGTCAAATTTATGGTGTCGCTCATGACACAGTCATTGTGTAGCTCAACCCTATCTTAGGCAGCTCAACGACCCTATACGTCATGCAATTTCATGCCCAGTGACATAATCAAAAGACGCGTAAGACGCTTATCTATTATTAGCTCAAAAACGTGTTTTTCATCAAATTCAACCAAAAGCCAGATGCGTTATCAAGAAAAAACAGGTTATTATGTATAATTCTACTAACTGCTATCTACAGCACGTAATATATTTATTTCTTTACCATGTATTGCGTATAAATATTGTAATATGTTAGTATAAAATGTTAGTGCGTTTGATTAAAAATCATTCTCTTGTTTGTCCTCAATACAAACGTTAACAAAAAACAAAATGGCGGCCAAAACTTTATTTGTCTTCTGCGCTTTTGCTTTATTGGTCCAGGTGAGTCATCATTCACCATCATAATCATTCTCCTGCTCTTATCCCAATTTAATTGGGTTCTTCGTAACATATCATTTTCTTCCATACTTCTCTATTAGTCGTCATCTCGGTAGTCACTACTCCCTTTCCAGTCATATAATTTTCTTTGGTCTTACCCTACTTGTATAGCCATTCATACTTAAAACTTTCCTGACGACAATTACGAAAATTGGCTCATTTGATTTTCAGACAAGACCTTTGCTCTTTTTATTTTCAGACCATCTCATGCCAAGGCATCGGTGCTTGTAATAGCATTGCTGGCACTGCCTTAGCAGCTGAAGAACTTGCTTTAGCTGGCAATGCGCTCGCTTATGGCTCGAACCTTGTTGGACGAGGCTTGGCAGCAGGACCCTTAGGCTACCCGGGAAGCAGCAACAACTACGGCCTGGCTGCTAACTCCTTCGTTCCTGCAAGCGGCGGCGGCTTCGCGGTCACCAGCGTCTCCCCCATTGCTCCCACCGGCATCACCGTGTTCTCTGAGAACGCTATCGAAGGAGCTCTCGCTGTGAACGGAGAGCTGCCGTTCTTGAGTGCTGTGGCTGTGGAGGGAGCTTTACCCACTGCTGGTGCGGGTGGTATCAACTACGGTTGCGGAAATGGCGCTGTTGGTATCGTGAGCGAAGGTGTTGGTGCTGGTGTTGGTCCTTATGGTGCTGTTGCTCCTGCTGCTGGTATTGCTCCCGGCAGAGGTGGTTACGGCCCTGGTGTGGGTGCCCCTGGTCTCGGTCTGGGTGCTCCTGGTCCAGGATACAATGGTCGTGTTGGTGCCGGCTACAACGGAGTATTTTAGTTTATGTATAGAATTATTGTAATGTTGTTGATTTTTCATTTGAGTTTTAATTATAAGGAAATTAATTATTGAATGGAATGTGTCTTATTACCTAATACTACTACTGACATTACAACCTAGCCTATAGGTACTTCTGTGTTATACTCAACATCAAAAAGAAATCAGCTGAAGCACTTCCTAAAGGTCAGAACAATTTTTTCTGTCAAGCTATGCTTGTGTATATGACGGATTCGTATAATGGTATTGCTCTTGGCAGAGTTGGTTACGGCCCTGGTCTGGCCAGTCCTGGGGGCCTAAAACGGACGCTTTGGCAGAATCATATTATGATCTGCGTACAAATCATATCCCGCCATTCATCTGTTTGACAGTTTTGTATGGAGTTTCGTAAAATGGTCCACAAATTATGAATTGCTATAATGAAGTCTAATGTCAAATATCAGCTGTCATACAGAAGAATTGCGGGATGTATGAATTGTATGCAGACATATTATGATTCTGCCAAAGCGTCCATTTTAGGCCCCCTGGTCTCGTCAGTCTGGACCCCCGCCTGGTCTGGCTCTTGGTGCCCCCAGATTCAATGGTCTCGCCGGATCTGGCTGTGGCTTCAAAGGAATCTTAGAATAGAATAGTATATTTATTTGCGTAAAACATGGTATACAGGGGTGTTAAATACAAATTGAGGCACAAGCATGTTTAGCTAGGATAAAACATAGCATGCAACATTTTAAAGACAAGTTAAGCAACAACAATCGTTTTTTTTTGTTATAAACATCAACATTTTTTATCTATAAATTCTTTTAGATTATAAAAACTACACTCGAGTAACCACTTATGAAATTTGTTTGTATTTAAAGCTTTGAAATGCATTGGTATTTTATTATAAATGCACACACACATTGCCAAGCATTTACTATTGTATTTAGACAGTCTAGGCAAATCATTTAACACCAGTTTATATGGATCTCGTCGGTTCCGAGGATTTACATCATTTGCAGTCTTAAATAGTTGCTTATTTTTCGTAACGGTATTCTCTGTGTTATAAGTACATTGTTAATGTTCATTTTTCTTTTGTGTTTTATTATATGAAAATTCTTAATTTCTGTGTTATTATTATGATATGAAACCTTTAATATTACAAATACTACATTTTTATTTTTACTCTCTCAATTCACTACCTCTATGAAAACGTGGACAGAAAGTTTTTAAATCTGTAGGTAAGCAATGTCAGCTGTACCAAAAAAATTGTAGAGGTTGTCTCTCTCTTTAAAACGTATCAATTAAAGATACGCTAGTATAGCTTGAGCAGTGCTGGCCCTATGGTAACGGCCCTGACTAACAAGTCGGAGGTCGTGGGTTCGAATCCAGGCAGGCGCTTTGCTTTGTGTAAGTAATTTCATCACCACTACTCCCAAAACGGTGAAGGAAAACATCGTGAGGAAACTGGCATGTCCTAAAACCAAAAATTCGAAGACATTTGACACCTAAAACTGGGCCCGCATGGAAGATTACAGCCCACTCCCTCTCAAAGAGAGGAGGCCTGTGTCCCAGCAGTGGGAACATTATAGGCTGATTATAAATAAACTGGTATAGTTCGTTCAGCGTCATTAGGGAACTGGTTCAACTGTCTTTGCGACTCCTTGGTTTTAATACTAAAATTATCAAGTGACGCCTAATGGAATTTTAATGTACATCAACATTTAATTGTAGGTGACTTGCTTTATGTTTTTTTAAATGTATTTTCCTATAATCGTTCTTTCAATATTGTGTACGCTTTATTCCTACTTTTCACATTGGTCTTTATCTCTATCTGTCTATATTTTGTACCATGAGTATTAACTGTTGAATTAATTCCATTTATTATAATAGACTCAAATGCCTTATGAAAATAAGTTCTATGAATTGCAAAGATGCTGCAAGTGTCTCTTAACTAAACTTAGGCCCTATTTTAAACTTCATCCTTATTTTTTTAATGAATTCATTGGCCTTCTGGTACCAAATTCCCTGACCCTGCAATCACTACACATTATTAAACAAAGTCCCCTCGCCACGTTTGTCTGTCTGTATGAACACGACACGATAAACTCAAAAACTACTGAACGGATTTTCATACGGTTTTCACCAATGGACGGAGTGATTCAGGAGAAAGGTTTAAGTGTATAATTCATTAAAGGTTTTTGTAAATTGGCTGAAATATTACCATGATTGTTGAAGATGTCGATATTGAAATAGTGCGCACATTATAGATCCCTGTGGAATTCCTCTGTTAAGAATAACAATTAAAAATACCATGTTTAACCACGAAGGTACGGCCCATTTTGAAAAATATTTACGGCTCATTTTATATTTGAAATATTAGTCATGTAAGAAATAATTGTGATTGTTTTTAATGTTTTAGGATATTTTGACATCAAGCTTTTGACATTATACATTACTACAATTTTATATTCGTCATTGCATGATTTGCGAGAGATTTATATTACAAAAACCATTAATTAATTATACACTTAAACCTTCCTCATGAATCACTCCGTCCATTGGTGAAAACTGTATGAAAATCCGTCCAGTAGTTTTTGATTTTATCGTGTCTATCGAGGGGACTTTGTTTTATAATGTGCAGTGATTATAGGGTCATCGAGCTTTCGAAAGATTCTAACTCTTTTCATATCGGAATTAGGTACCAGAAGGCCAATGAATTCATAAAAAAATTAAGGATGAAGTTTAAAATAGGGCCTAAGTTTAGTTAAGAGACACTTGCAGCATCTTTGCAATTCATAGAACTTATTTTCATAAGGCATTTGAGTCTATTATAATAAATGGAATTAATTTAACAGTTAATACTCATGGTACAAAATATAGACAGATAGAGATAAAGACCAATGTGAAAAGTAGGAATAAAGCGTACACAATATTGAAAGAACGATTATAGGAAAATACATTTAAAAAAACATAAAGCAAGTCACCTACAATTAAATTTAGATGTACATTAAAATTCCATTAGGCGTCACTTGATAATTTTAGTATTAAAACCAAGGAGTCGCAAAGACAGTTGAACCAGTTCCCTAATGACGCTGAACGAACTATACCAGTTTATTTATAATCAGCCTATAATGTTCCCACTGCTGGGACACAGGCCTCCTCTCTTCAAGAGGGAGTGGGCTGTAATCTTCCATGCGGGCCCAGTTTGTAGGTGTCACATGTCTTCGAATTTTTGGTTCTAGGACATGCCAGTTTCCTCACGATGTTTTCCTTCACCGTTTTGGGAGCAGTGGTGATGAAATTATTTACACAAAGCAAAGCGCCTGCCTGGATTCGAACCCAGGACCTACAACTGGTTAGTCAGGGCCTTTACCATAGGGCCATCACCGCTCAAGCTATACTAGCGTATCTTTAATTGATACGAGAGAGACAACCTCTACAATTTTTTTGGTACAGCTGACATTGCTTACCTACAGATTTAAAAACTTTCTGTCCACGTTTTCATAGAGGTAGTGAATTGAGAGAGTAAAAATAAAAACGTTGGCAGAATCATAATATGATCTGCGTACAAATAATATCCCGCAATTTAATCTGTTTGACAGTTTTGTATGGAGTTTCGTAAAATGGTCCACAAATTATGAATTGCTATAATGAAGTCTAATGTCAAATATCAGCTGTCATACAGGTGAATTGCGGGATGTATGAATTGTACGCAGATCATATTATGATTCTGCCAAAGCGTCCATTTTAAGCCCCCTGGTCTCGTCAGTCTGGACACCCCCCTGGTCTAGCTCTTGGTGCCCCCAGATTCAATGGTCTCGCCGGCTCTGGCTGTGGCTTCAAAGGAATCTTCTTTGTGTTATAAGTACATTGTTAATGTTCATTTTTCTTTTGTGTTTTAATATATGAAAATTCTTAATTATTATGATATGAAACCTTTAATATTACTCAGTTCGTCAGCCGCATCCACATCAGTCTTGTCTAGGGCTGCCCCATCGTCCTCCAAATATAGTAAAAACTGTCTGGCTATGTGTGACGTGTGTACGTATCTTTAATAAATTGCCCAATACATTAAAAACACAAAATAGTACGCTATTTAAAAATAAATTGTATGAATGTCTGAATAAAAATAATAAATACTCCATTGAGGAGTTTCTTGACCATGAATTATAACATCTACAAGTTTGCTTGCTTTTTAATATAGATACAGCTATTACGATTATTATTAGCCATAGTTGAATTTAATAGGTAGTTACAGATCAGACAAAAAAAAAATCAAAACAATTAATGAAATTTATGAAATTTTATAAAAATTAAATTATTTAAAAAAAATTTTGTCTGATCTGTAACTACCTATTAAATTACTGACTATGGCTAATAATAATCGTAATAGCTGTATCTACATTACAATTCAATTCAAACCTAATATTTTGCATGCCGTAAGGTAAAATGTATCGGGACACTTAATAAATATTCCAACTTATATGTATACCTACATTATCAGCAAATAAATGATTTCTTTCTTTCTTTCTTTCAAAATAAGTATTTGCTTTTGCTTCGTTGTTAGCGGTTTTTTGCGGTGTGCAATATACGGCTCTATTCATTTACTATTTCTGTTTTGTTAATAATAATAATTATAATATATTTATTTGCGTAAAACATGGTTTAAAAAGGTGTTATAATAATTATAACATTAGGAGATCATTCATGTTTTGCTTACAAACTAAAGCAAGCAAACTTGTAGATGTTATAATTCATGGTCAAGAAACTCCTCAATGGAGTAGATATTATTAATGATTAAACGAACTTACCTGTACGTGAAGTTCTATCATAATTATACGTGATGTATCGCCCGAAGAGATTAGCGGTATTATGATTATTCGTACTTTTATTTACTTGTAGTATCGCGTTATTGACTTCCACTCCATCACTAAAGTTGAGAAAAGATGTCGCCACAAGCGACAACAAAATAATTTATTTTTTCCGTTTCCTGTCACCCGCACCTGCGAGGTCTCAGCAGTTTCGTTTTCATTACGTTGAGAGATTTATATTTCCGTAACGGCTTGGGTCACTTAGGGAGGGCGGGTGTCTCCCGCTAATCTCTTCGGGCGAAACATCACGTATAATTATGATAGAACTTCACGTACAGGTAAGTTCGTTTAATCATTGATGTTTCGCCCTCAAGATTAGCGGTATTATGATTATTCGTACTTTTATTTACTTGTAGATATTGAGAGCAAGTGAAGGAAATATCCATAACTATATAAGTAATAGACTTAGAAATTCAATGAATACTTTTATTAATGACCATAATTAAATATCGTAATTAAACCTATTCAATATTAGGTATCAAAAGAAAAATAAACAACTTATTGGATCTTGTAAAGTACCTTCTTAATTATAAAAGTACCTAGGTACTTATAATCAGATAACATCTAAGTAAGTAGGTATATTTCTAACTGTATATACGCAATTAAACATATATCTATCTATCGTAATCAACGAGAATCTTCCGAATTGAAGACTGGCCTATTGTAAAACTTTGCAAAGGTGGAGGAATTGCCACTCCATCCAGCCGTCTGCCTTATTATATTTAAGCTAACTCCTAGACTATGAGCTTTGGATATCGCAGCGTGACGAGTGCTATGTGAGGAAAAGACAGAGACGTCAATTTCACTCTCTTTTAACATAGTCTCAACCCATCTACTGAGCGTCTGCGAAGAAACTGATTTGTTTGGCTTGCGAGCACTAATAAACAGGTAGTTAGATTTTCTTAAATGTTTCATCTTATCTAAATATGATATGAGTGTCTTTGCAGGACAAACCCCAGGTCGGTCTTCGAAGAAAGGCAGATGCAAAGTTGGTTATTTAGTACCAACTTTAGATGTTTTTATCAAGTCTGTAATTTTAATTATTATTTGGTTGTCTAGAACCACTATTTGATCAGTCTTAATTTTAGATAGCGTTTGTATTCTATGAGCTGTTACAAGAGCCAGCAATGTTACACATTTTCCTGATAATCTTTCAAGGGTGAGGTTCTCATTGGGATACAATGAGTCTAAAAGGTTCAGGACTACACTGGCGTCCCAAGTAGTGCTATGACGCGGTAGCGGAGATCGTAACCTATAGACACCCTTGCAAAACTTAGATATCCTATTGTCGTCTGATATGTTTCCTACGATTAAAGAAAGTGCGCAGCGATGAGAATTTATCGTACCGTATTGGCCACCATTATTAAAAATATCAGTGAGAAATTCCAAAATTATTGGAATAGACGGCTCGTACATGTTAACTTTATTTCTAATGCAAAACAAATACCATTTCTTGAAGCAAACGTCATATTGCCGGAGAGTGTTATCCGAAAAAGAGGCCATCATGATGTCTACTGCCGGAGGCGGAACTAGACGCTGAAGCAACGCCTTCCTGACAAAATTCCGGCAATTAGTTAACCTTCCTATAATAGCGCGTTGGTCTGTGAGACCGACAAAACCCATTTTCGTAATTATTTTTATGCACGAAAATCATAAGAGGTCGAGTTCCTTGCTAGCTGCCGGATTTGTTGCTAACTTTATTTTAGTGCTCGCCACGCGTTCGTGCGAAGTGCACGTGTTGTAGCATTTGGCGCCAATCGGTTCGTGAGACCGACGACGCGAGTATAGGTGCAACTTTTTGTGTAAGTAATATATTTAGTGCATTTATATATTTTTTACAAACTTTGAATACTTTATGACGTATGTATAGTAAAATGTATGTATGTTTGTTACTCTATATTATATTTTGACTAATATTATTATTCTTTTTAGATTATACTTCATATCAACGATCTGTTCAATCCGCAACTTAGACGTCGGGCTCTCACTACATCCTTGCCGAGAACCATAAGGCTCAGACTTGCCGAAATATGTAAATTAGATGGACCCGAGTCTTCAGCAACATCTAACAATAATAAAATTGGTCGTTGTGGATACTGCCCATACAAAAAAAAACCGCAAGACACGTTACAACTGCGCCACATGCAAAAAATACTTTTGTTTGGAACATGCTGTAACCGTATGCCCTGATTGTTATGGTGAGGGTCAAAACTAAGCCAAACATATATAAATATGTCCTTTGATATGTTGTTTATTACTATTTAGAAGTACATTTTGTTTTTAAAAAGAAGTCCAGATTTTATTTTTGTTTTCGTAGTACTTAGAAAAAAAAGCTCAAATTAGAAGACTGATTTGTGATGGTCTGAAATTCAGTAAAATATTTAATAAATTCATACTATGTATTTTTTTTCATTATATCCTTAACTTCAAAATATTAATAATATTTTTTGGGCTTCATATTAAAAAAATATGTTGTAGGGGTGCGAACTATCGGTCTGTGACACAATGCGCGAGTGTATGTGTTAAAAAAATTGGAGCGAGTATAGGAAGGTTAATAACTCGACAGTACTGTAGTTATAGATTATTTTGTATTGTATTTTTATAAACGATCTATCTCATTATATAACTTTTAAGTTTTTACTATATTTTATTACCCTACGAATCATCTATTACAAGTCTGTATTTGTCACGCCAATTTTGAGAAATTACATGTTCTGCTATTTTGAACAGTTCTTTATGTTTCCATACAAACATACACACTGACCGGCTTCCGGTATCTCGGTTCAATCGTGCAAAGTGATGGCGAAGTAGATCGGACGGTTAAGCACAGAATTAACACTGGATGGATGAAATGGCGGCAGGTCACGGGAACAATCTGCGACTCCCACATTCCTCTTAAACTTAAGGGAAAGATATATAAAACAATGGTTAGACCGGCTGTCTTGTATGGATCAGAATGTTGGGCCACAAAAGGGATGAATGAAAGGCAATTGCATGTAGCTGAGATGAGAATGCTAGAGGGATGTGTGGTGTGACACGAATGGATAGAATAAGAAATGAGTACATAAGAAGAAGTCTGAAAGTGGCACCGGTGACTGAAAAAATTTGCGGAAATCGGTTCTCATGGTATGGGCATGTGATGCGGAGGAATGAGGAAAATGTGGTGAGGAAAGTTTTGAGTATGCATGTCGATGGCTATAAGAGTAGGGGAAGACCAAATAAACGATGGATGGACTGTGTGAAAGATGATATGGCTAGAAAGGGAGTGACTACCGAGATGACGACTCATAGAGAAGTATGGAAGAAAGGGACATGTTGCGCCGACCCCAAATCAATTGGGATAAGGGCAGGAGAATGATGGTGACAAACATACACACTTCATATAAATATAATGAAGGTATCGGTAGCAAACCAAGCTTTTTAAATATTGGTTAAGACGTGATTCGTCAGATGGAATCCCTTATAAGGCTCGTATACATTTTTTTGGGCGATAAATGCTCCATCTCGACCAGTAGGTACTGTTTCTCCACATAATTAATCTAAAATTGACTAAAAATACGCACGATATGACAGCCGTTTTTATATTCGTTACATTCTAGATCTGTCTAAGGGCGTTTACAAATTTATTAATTTAGTTACATACATTGTCGACCTGGGCTCTCCAGTCTAAATGTTCATCTTTTTTTACTCCAGAAAATTTATTTTATGTCACTTGTGTATTTTTTAATAAAAATGCTGGCGCTTTATATTTTTATATTCAGATAAATATGGTATCATGTCCCTGTTTTTGTCAAGTTAAGTGACAGTGATACTCTGTTGTCTGTCAGTTAGGTACGATGATATCCACTGAAGTGGCAGTCCCCTGATCCCTTACAAAAATTAAAGGCTATCCTTTAACTTTTGTAACAATATAATATGTATGATGTGAAACTAGATCGAACGCTTTCGATAAATCAAAGAATAGGCCTGTTGTCAGCTGATTGTTGTTGACATCAGTATTGCCTTCAAAAGTGATGAAAAGATGGCTTCGGATGTGGATTTATGTTTTTTTTCCCGCATTGGTTTGTCTTTATGACATACATGATAGTATACATGCATTTCTCATATTATATTTTTGACATGATAGGTTATTGTTATGAGGGTTTTTATAGGGCTACAATTACTCATATCACACTATTCACCCTTTTTATCCCGACACAAGATATTTTTTCTCTAGATTAATTATTACTTTAGTTATAAAAGAAATAAGAATTGAGACTTACGCTATCTAGTTTCGTGCTCGAACACGATCAACGAGCGCACGCAATAGTCAACTTTATTACTGATGCATTAGCGTTTAGCACATAACGGAGTGGCGGGGAGCGAGGGGCAAAGCTTGCGTTCGAAATTTGATTTAGACTGCCTGCTCTTAACCACAGAGTATCAAGTTTTCTCTGTCTATTAATGTTGATTTGCGAATAGGTACTACGCACCTGACCTTTCTAAAGAACATCACCAATTTGGCCACTATATGTTCTCCTAGGGCTAATTTTAATTAAGAATTTATTACATTATTTCAGCTAGAATTATGTTTATTTTAATAAATTCGTTGCACAAATTCTTTACAATATATTATTTTAATTGATTAATATTAGCGCCATCTAGTTGTTTAACTCTAAACTTATCTCATAATTGTTTGATTGTTATCAATATGTGATAAAAGAGGGCGCTTCCGGAGAGATTTTTAATTGTTACAAATTCATGGAATATCATCATAGCGGATGAACATTTTATATTGACAATATACAATATAAAATATTGTCAACCATGCCTGTGGTACTGGCAGGAACGCCATGATCAGCTAGACTGCTGCTTTCGGTCCAGCTGGTGCATATTGATTATGGGTGCTAACGGCCCTGCTACTGGACTGGCTTTGCTTCTAATGCGTTTGCATCTGGATTTTGTACTTTCTCTCTTCAGCTACAGTGGTGGTGCTGTCGGAGGATGCGGTTGTGTTTACTAAGAGTTTACGAAAACGGCAGAAACGGCTGCTACCATGGTTGGTCTTGCTGCTTAAGATTTTGGTGCCATCTTCGCACCGTTACCACCGTTACCTCGTCACCAGAGGTCCTGCCGGCGCCATCTAAGGAAATCGATTGACATTCAAAAGTCCTGCAACTTAATAAATCAATATGCATTTATATTTTTGGCACTTGATGGTAATAATTTTAGAAATAGAGAAATATTTGTAAAGAATTATGTTATACTAGTTTTTGCCCGCGGCTTCGCTCGCGCCAACATTTATTTTGATTGATATGTTTTAGTTTAAATCTTTTAGTTTTAGCGTTTTAATTTTAGGTTAAAAAAATATAGTCACACTTATAGAAAATATATTATTTACAAAACTTCTTTATAGACAATATTCTTCACTGTTGGTGCCAAAACCACCGAACTACTCGGTGAGCTTACGCGTGAGCAAGCTACGTAGAATTGCCCGTGTGAGAAACAGTTTTCTCTCAAGTGTATTTCCAAAAACTTTAGTGTTTGCCCTTGAGACTTGCTTATAACCATTGCAAACCAGATTTTAAGGGGAAACTATAATCATTTGAATTCGAACAGACGGTCATTCGGAATTAAAGGAAATCGTGGTACAAACGTTAATTTTTGAGGAGTTCTCTTGGTTCTTACCAGGACAACTCCTGCACCTGGAGTTGATGGTGAATCGTCTGTGATACAGTTTGAAGCACCCATTTACCACGGGATTTTCAAATACCATTGACGTCATCTGTAGATTCTTATGGGAACTAATTTTGTTATTTAATTAATACAAAACAATTATAAATTAGGACTTTTTAGATTTTTTTGGGGCTCGGGTAATATTGATACTGTTTGTACCATGTTTGTACATAGTAACGATTGTTAAGGGGCCGTGCACAAAATCAGCTTATTTTGATCAATTTTGTTCATTGGTTGTGAGAAAGGGAAAAACAATTTAGTCAGTGTCAGCCATAATTTATTTATTTATTTAACCATTTATGTACACACATATATAAACATACAAGAAGAAAGGAATAGAAAAATACGTACATAGGTGATGCTTATTTCTAAAAAAATCTCTTCCAGCATACCTGCGCTAGGAAAGTCGATAAAGAGATGGATGTAGACACCGTGTGTAAGAGTAGGAGAGAAAATAGTATATATAAAATCAAAAACAATTTACTTAGTAAAATTAAACAAAAAATATGAGAATATACTAATATACAATCAATTAATAATATATTAATATAAATACAATATTAATAACAATGTGCACTCAGTTTAATACAAAATGTGTAGGTACACGTAGTCCGTAAAACATTGAATATTGTAACTACCTACCCACCACTTTAGAAATAAAACGAGCGCGCAGTATTAATAAACTGTAGGCGAGTCGTCCATTAGGTATTTCAGACATAGGTAGTTGAAATATCCAATATCTTAAAAAATCATTAGATTAATCGTTCGTTAGTGCACTTGATTTTAGTTTAATCAAAAATAATATATGTAAGTAAAACAGTACTTCAGTCGACCAATATGTGTCATGAACTTAATGTGAATCAACCGTAGTTATATCGAAAATAGTTAGCTTAACTTTAGATATTATAATACGTAACCTTTCTCACAATTTGATAATAAATTTAGGTATTAGGTTTTTTTGTGCACGCAGCCTTAAATGCAAAACAGACTAGTTTTTGACGTACCTAGTCTTGACTTGGTTTCCTTAGTTAGAAGTTAGATTAAAATCAAGCGTACAAATACTTTAGTACAATCTTGGTGATATATTAATCTATCAGTTGACCTTTATACTAACTCAATACTAGGCTTAATAATTACAAATTGATAGAAAAGTTTTGCCAAAATTCGAATCACAAGAAATACAATATTTTTTATTTATTTATTTAACCATTTATGTACAAACATATCTATATATAAAAATACAAGAAGAAAGGAACAGAAAAATACGTACAAAGCTGATGCTTATTTCTAAATAAATCTCTCCCAGTATACCTGCGATAGGAAAGTCGATAAAGAGATGTAGACACCGTGTGTAAGAGTAGAAGAGAAAATAGAATACATAAAATCAAAAACAATACACTTCATAAAATAAAACCAATCATATGAGATTAAACTAAAATACAGACATACAAACATATATACTTCTAAAAAAATATCACTAGAATATTAATAATTATAATTCAAACAAAATAATAAATACATACGCAACTATGACGAAGTGAAAAGATAGTTTTTTTTCACTCTTCTTTTAAATACTGCAACAGTTTGCCAGTCCCTAATATCAGGTGGAAGTGAATTCCACATTCGCACCGCGCATGTTTATGTTTGTATCAACAATATATCTAGGCAATAGTTGCATTTTATTCGGTATACAGTATATACAACCAAAAAACATGTATGTTGGAAATATTTATTTATGTATCAATTATAATTCCCAACAATGTTGAGATCTTTCCTAGTACAGATAGTCGTAAGCGGTACCACAGCCGCATGCGCACTTGCCAGAGATAGACACGGCACCAGCTGCTGGCACAGCGCCGCCGAAGCTCACCGCACCCATGATGGGCACCTGACCAGTAACAGCTGTGCTACCGGCGACTGGCAGCTCACCAGCGACCGCTACATTGCCTTCACCGACACCCCCGTAAGCAGCAAGTCCGGCACCACAACCGGCGGCGGGATACGCAAATCCATCATATGCCAAACCGGGAGCATTCAAGCCGTAAGGACCAGCCAGCATAGGAGAAGCAAAAGCTGGGGTGATGGCCGGTCCGTAAGCGCCGAGGCAGGCCTGGCTGAAAACATTCTGTAAATGCAAATGATGGTAATTTGAATCAAGATGCGTAAAGTGACTAATTATTTTTTTTGAGAAAATACGCTATAATGATGTCAATATAAGGCTGAAGATTGAATATAATGCGTAGGAATAAGGTTTCTAAACAAAAACTGCCAAATGTTGCGAAAGTAATTTATTCAAATTAGGCTGAGAATCAGCACTTTTCGAACGTCAAAAATTACATAAAACAGTGCCCCAAAAATGCCCACCCTTCACCACTTCCTAGTGCTTTAGCTGGGAAGGAGAAGTGGCGCAACAAACTCCCCAGCAGCACAGCTGTCTGTTCAGATATAAAACTTGAATCTATACAATAAAATGTAAAAGAATTTGCATTACGCAACACAACATTAAATTAAATTATTTGCCTTATGTTAGCTAGCACACGTCATTATACAAAAAAAAAAAACATAAAAATCGTCGAAAAACTATACTCAAGCAGAAATAACATAAACAGAAAGTACCTAAATAAAAGCCTCCAGGCATAATGGGCGTGCCCGCTTACATAAAGCTATAGCTGTAACTCGAAGTCACAAATGATAAACTAGCACCATCGAAGTAAAATAAAAAACAGTTAATCATCAATAACAATAACAAAACCATGGTCAGCAAGACGACCAGTCACCACAAGCAGCACCCGTTCTCGAGAAAGAGAAGTAACCCTTACCTGGACGAAGCAAGCTTGGATGCAGACCAACAGAACAGTGAAAGAAGACATGTTTGATGTTTGTTCGATGAAAAGCTGAATACTGAATAATTAACTTCTAATCCATTACACTTTTATACCTAACGCGCTTTCTTATCAGCTTTAAAGTACAATATATTTTTATTTCGTTTCACCATTCTGTTTTCAGTATTTAACAATGTCTTAATAAGTGTTGAGTTATTATATTTTAATTACAAAATATTAGGCTTATCGTTTATTTAGGAGAATTATAATTACCTATATACCAATGATTCCTGGAGAATTACTTCATTGCTTAGTATAATACCTTTGGAAAGTGGAACGGAAATCATTCAATGTCAGCGTTTGCAGCAGTACCAAGTACATTCACTACAATGGCAGCCAAGACTACCCTCGTTCTCTGCGCTCAGGTGCTTCTCATCCAGGTAAACTTACTATCATTTTGTACTACTTTCCCTTCATAGAACTTCACTATTTTGGCTTAACGGGTCAAATAATTATAAAATAATCTGTAGATGTGTTTTTATATTTAGATTGAGCATCATAAGTATTCATCGCAATGTCAGTTTCGTATAATTTGCTGAGTTGACTGATTTAGGCATTATGCCTTCGTTGCACTTTTGATGTCTCAGGTCTTTCTACAACGTTATATTTTGATCGAAAATTAATAGTTGTTCCTTTCATACTATCCTTTTTACCTTTGTGCCACTAGACTCCAAAAAATATTTCTAACAACCAAATTTAATACTTTTTCTAGTCTGCTTTTACCGCATGCACCAGCCGCACTGCAGTTGAAGCATCAAGAATCAGTTCCCCCTTCGGATTTGGCAGTTCTCTTGCCCCTGGCTTTACTAGTTTGGGATATAATGGACTAGCATACCCTGGAAATGGCTGTGCAGGCAGAGGACTAGCTTACGATGGATACTACTCTCCTGCTATGGAATTCACTGCCACCAGTGGCGGTGCTTTGCCTGTCACCAGTTCCTCAGCTATGGCTCCTGTCGGCATCTCTATTGTGTCTGAGAATGTGTACGATGGTGCTCTGAATTTGGCTGGAGAGCTGCCGTTCGTGAGTACTACTGCTTTGGAAGGTAACTTGGCCACTGCTGGTTCTGGTGCTATCAACCATGCTTGCGGAAACGGGCTTAATGCTATGGTAAGTTATTTATATTCTTCTCTTACTCTTATTATTTTGACGCCTCTTAATCAAATTTAATTGCATTCCAATACGTTTAAACTATTTTGCAATAAAGACCACATTCAACCGTAAATCATTGTAACTATGCAAAAACCCAAAATCTCTTGAATTATTCGAGATTCTATTTTTATAATAGACTTATTATGCATGTCTTATACAACAAGCCCAGGTAGCACGGGCGACTTTTTCACGTGGTGATTTTTTATCATGCACTGGATTTGAACACTCGGTGTTAAACTGAGAGTTAAAACTCCAACAGTGTGTTTTTCCAAAAAATATTGCCAAAAAAACGCACTGTTGGATTTTAAATTGTCAGTTCAACACCGAGGGTTGTAAATACAATGCGCGATAAAATCCCGCCGCAATATTTCTACGTCCGTGGGAACGTGAACTGTCAATAGTAACTGACTTTTATTTGTTTATTTTCAGTCTGCTCTCAGCGATACTTCCACCCCTGCTTCAGTAGCAACGGTTGGCCCTGCTTATGGCACTGTTTTGGCCTACGATGAACTCTACGGCCCCGGATTGGCCGGTTCAGCCTTGGGCGCTAACATTTTCGCGTACGATGGATTGATGGCCCCTGGTTTCACAGCTCCCGTCATGGCATACGATGCTCTGCCATATAGTGACGCTGTATGTGTCGGAAAAAGTCTGGCCTGCGATGGTCTTACTTACGGTTTACCCTTAAACGCCATGGAAATCACACCCACCAGTGGCGGTGCTCTCCCCGTTTCCAGCGCCTCTGCCATACCTCCCACTGGTATTGCTGTAGCATCTGAAAACATTTATGAAGGTGCTCTGGCTGTGGGTGGTGAGGTGCCGTTCGTGGGTACTGTTGCTGTGGAAGGTGTGGTGCCTTCTGTTGGTGCCGGTGCCGTTAACCACGCCTGTGGAAATGGCAGAAACGCCATGATCAGTGAGACTTCTGCTTTCGGTCCAGCTGGTGCGTTTGCCCCTATGGGTGCTTATGGCCCCACTACTGCCGTCGCTCCTAATGCGTTTGCACCTGGATTTGGTGCTTCTGCCTTTGGCTACCAAGGTGGTGCCGGCAGAAGATGCGGTTGTGCTTACTGAGTGTTTAATTTGAATTCCATTATGTTTTTGTTTGGTATTCAATAAATGAAACTTTATATTATTAGTTAATTTTATTTACTGTAATTTATTCATTGTTACTATGATAATTGCACCACTACCTTTGGATGGGCCACATTTTGCTGATTTCCGTCCTAATACTCTTGCTGCTACTCGTCTCGGTATTCGTGGTGGTTGGACTGGTAGACGATGTGTTGTCTCCATCTAAGAACTTGTTAAGAAAAAGATGATTCCTTCAACATAATAAATCAAAATGCAATTTTGTTTTTATTTATAAAATTAATTTTATAATTATAATTCAATAAAATTCAGGTCAAGATGAAGTCAAGTTTAACTCACACTCAAAACAATTATTACAGGCACTTTTGAATTGTCAAGGAGCAGACCAGTTAGGAATATGAAGCTAGTTTAGCTTACGAGTATACAATAAAACTCATAAGGTGATACATATCTTTAGTCTTACAATGAATAAATGCAAAAAGAGGCTGACTGACTGGCTACTAAAATTAAACTATAATGATAGTGAAAACATCCTTATAATGACCTAAACACACTATCACACACTCTCACACACCCACACACACCCACACAATCACACACACTACACATCTACTAACATTCGTCTCGCATTAACTTAGATATTAATTAATCATATTATAAAAAAAAAAAACTATAAAATGTCGTATGATTCCTTACTACATTCTGTCAGAGCGCTTAGTACATTATTAAAAAAAAAAAATTATTACATTATTTAAAATGAAAATGTAAAGGGGTGAGATCCTGGTGTCCTGAACACACAGGCCGCAAGCTTAGCTTAGGCACCAGTCTCCCACAATATATACTTACCTGAATTGTATAACATTGTTGAATCTGACCAATGTAAAATAACATGTATATTGTGGTGAGAAAAAAAACCGGCCACGTGCGAGTCAGACTCGCGCACGATGGGTTCCGTACCATTATCTATAAAAACGGCAAAAAAATCACGTTTGTTGTATGAGAGCCCTCCTTAAATATATGTTTTATTTTAATTTAATTATTTATTTTTAAAGTGCATATATAACTAAATATTCTGTGAATATTTCAAGCATCTACCTGTTGCTGTTATCAATATCGAGCAAAAACGAGCAAAAAAATTGCGTTTGTTGTATGGGAGCCCCCTTAAATATTTATTTTATTCTATTTTTTTGTATTTGTTGTTATAGCGGCAACAGAAATACATAATCTGTGAAAATTTCAACTGTGTAACTATCACGGTTCATGAGGTACAGCCTGGTGACAGACGGACAGACAGACAGACGGCGGAGCCTTAGTAATAGGGTTCCCGTTTTACCCTTTGGGCACGGAACCCTAAAAAAGAAAAGTTGATTGATTGAGTTGCCCATTCTAAAGCGTAGTAGGTACAAAAAGCTTATACACAATTTTATCTGAAATATTGCAGGAAAGAGACTCATATTAATTGACGTTGACAACTATGAACCCCAGCCAGTGGCTGAGTAACATAACTTAATTTTGTCGGATAATTAACAAATCGGGCAAAATCAGTTAGAGCCGTTTGTTTTCGTTTTATCTTAATGCGACATTTAGACGTGTTATTTCTTCCTATACAATGATATTTATAATTTGTTACTGTTCAACATTTTAGGAATACAATATTGCGGCCTAAAGGATTTTAACGACTATCCAAAACCACATTTAATTAATAAAACAATTATTTGTAATTATTGTTTCATTTACATTTTTCATTCTGTGCAATTATTTTAAATTGCTTGGTCAGCACATTTAAACTCCAACTCAAAAAAAACTTTAGTAAAACATTGGTAGCTAACATCTGAAAATCGTCATTATTGAGCGGAGAGAAGCGTAGTTTGATTCCTCCCGACTCGTATAGTGTAATTTGACTAACAATATGACCTACAAAATGGCGGCGGCAAAATGAGATATGTTGGCACAGAACACACTTTACCGAATAGGAGCGACCCAGTCAGTATCACTATAAGACCGACTCTACAGGCACCAGTCTTCCACAGGTGAAAATTGTTTTTAGTTCTAAAATGAATGAGTGAATTTAGTATGTATAATGTTGATATTTCATTTGTGGTGAGAAACAAATGAGTATTCTATTCTATTATAATCTAATCACGCATAAACAGCAGGACCAATTTGCATGACATATGGACACGAGCCAATAATTGAAATCGAGCCTAATCAACAGTTTCTGTGAAGCCAAATGGGCTGCATTTCTGTATTAATTGATAACGTAAATGACACGGGTGTAGTTAGTGGATATGTTTGTCTGGGTTAGGGGCGTTCCATAGTGGGCCGAACTATGGAACTGGGATCGCAGACCGGTTAAAACTTTTAAAAATTGATTATTGTCGGAAATGTTTTATATGTCATGTTTATTACTATTGGATATCTCAGAGATATATTGGCATGTAGATTTTATTTAGCCAAATCAACTTTTTAATAACGCTTTTTTACGTTAAAATAAATTTCTTGTTAATCACTAAGTATTATTTTTTCAGACTTATTTAAAGTATTATTTTCTACGTTTTTAGTTTAGTTTTCTATTAAAGTGTGTTTTTTAGTTTTTTTAAACTATTATTTATCCAATGCCTATACTTATTTAATTAAAACAACATATATATATATTTTTTTTTAAATGTACTTGAAAAGAATTCCGCGTTGTGTTGTAATCGGTTGTAATTACAATGGAAATCAGTCATGAATTACTTAAAGACAAAACTATGAGAAAGAGCGGCTAAAATAAGCAGTTTTAAAGCTTCCACAAATCTCAGGATACGTGCTGACGATCTCTCTGGAGGTACAAGATCTACCTTGGTATCATCAGTTTCATGCTGCTGGTATCCCGAAATTTAAATTACGATCAAATGATTTGATTTTGGAATTTTCTAGATTAAGTTCATAGCTAATAAAAATCGAATACTTAGGTAATAATAACGATTATTAGTGAACAAGCTATTTATAAAATAGGCTACTTGGCTTCTATAACCAGAAAAACGCACTAAATATTTGCTGACTAGATTATGTTTTCGGCCGGTTATTGAGTTTCAGTTCAGGTTTAAACTGAGATACTGTCCTCGTTGAATACATTGCTCGTTAACATAGCACAAACACACGCTAGTTCCTGCTATACTTATTGAAAACCCCAGAAACATTGAGAGATAAAAATTTACAGTGCGATGTAAAGGTAAATCGACAAGCAGCACCACCTGTTCATAGTTTTGCGTTTTCTTCCCCATTACAGTGCATTATGATGATTTTTTCTTACAAACTAATCTCAGTACAAATTCATCTAGAATTTCATTGACAAAAAAGAACGAATATACAAGCATGTCGGATCATGCCTAGTGTATTCTTCCGTTGCCGTAAAGTATAAACTTAAAATGGACTCAGCAGCCACTCGGCATTAAAAATTATTGTTAACTGTCCTAAAGTATTTGCAAGATTTTTTTGCCTCTTTCCCTCAGAGTTGCTTGACTTATGGTTGACTTCAAATAAGCCTAACTTGGTTATTTTTTCATTTGATACATGGTTATAAAACAGTACAAAATCGGTAACAGGCCAAACAGTTTAAATATATTTAAACAAATTCAAATTTGTTTAGTAAAAACGATGATCTCACGAGAGCACTTATTCAGCAATTTTCAAACCGATTGGTCTGCTAATCAGCGTAAAACATTGTGATAACCGAAGTTTCAAATCAATTGCCTGTTAAGAAAGAAAATAAACGAAATGGTTGTTGGGTATCAATCATTTATATTAAACATTTTGAAGGTCACATGCGTCAGAGTCTAGTACAGATAGTCGTAAGGGGCACCGCAGCCACACGCACACTGGCCGGCGATAGACACGGCACCAGCAGCAGCCACAGGGCCACCGAAGCTCACAGCGCCCATGATGGGGACCTGACCGGCGACAGCGGTAGTACCGGCGACTGGCAGCTCTCCAGCGACTGCCACGTTGCCTTCACCAACACCACCGTACGGGGCACCACAACCGGCGAAACCAGCGGCAGGATAAGCAAGTCCATCATAAGCCAAACCGGGAGCATTAAAGCCGTAAGGACCAGCCAGCATGGGAGAAGCAAAACCTGGAGCAATCCCCGCCGGGCCGTAAGCACCAAGGCAAGCTTGGCTGAATACATTCTGCAAAATAATAATCATGATTGACCACAATGCATAGACACACTTTTTAAAATACGTCATAAAAGAGTGGACATCAAAGTACGTATACTTATCTAATTTAGAGCTCCAATAGAAAAAAAAGAATCTGAAGAAAGCTTACAAGAATCTTTTATACGAAACAGTGCATCGAAAAGGGACGGTACAATAATAGTAAAACATCACTCGCCTGGACCAAGCAAGCTTGGATGCAGAGCAGCAGAACAGTGAAGGAAGACATGATTGATGTTTGTGTTCAACGAGAAGCTGAAGACTGAATGATGATTTAACAGTGGTCACAATTTATACCTAGGATAATTATCAAAGAGAGTTTTCGAAATATTAGAAAACGTGACTGAAATATCTTAGAAAATTATTAAACGTTTTTTGTTGGTAAATACTAGCCGTATCGCGCTTGCACAAGCTATTAATTAATTACACTTACCTACATACTAACTTTCTTGGAAGTTGATAACATAATGGTGTATAAAACCACCGACAGTTGCACTGAACATCATTCTTGTGTCAGCACTCGAAATAAACTACAATGTCTGTCAAGGCTATCCTCATCCTCTGCGCTCAGGCACTCCTGCTCAAGGTAAGAAATATTCTATTTTATGATAGAACTATATTATTTAAATAATCCTATTACAATTTACTAGTGTATGATTGTGTTCCAAAAACAAAATAATGTTAATTTGGGTTGTAGAAGTAACTAACAATATGTTCTTACAATTTCAGTCCGCACTCGGACAGTCATGCACCAGCCGCGCTGCGGTTGCTGAGATCTCTGGACTTGGTGCTCCTTACGGCTTCGCCACTCCCGCCTTAGCCGCCCCTTGCGGCTTCTATGCCCCCGCCTTGGAGTTCAGTCCCACCAGTGGTGGCGCTCTGCCTGTCTCCAGTGCCTCCGCCATCGCTCCCGTCGGTATCTCCGTAGTGTCTGACAACGTTTATGAGGGTGCTCTGGCTGTGGGTGGTGAGCTGCCGTTTGTGGGTACCGTTGCTATGGAAGGTGTGGTGCCTTCTGCCGGTGCTGGCGCCGTCAACCATGCCTGCGGTAATGGCAGGAACGCCATGATCAGTGAGACTGCTGCTTTTGGTCCAGCTGGCGCGTATCCAATAGGTGCATACGGTCCTGCTACTGCCTTCGCTTCAAATGCGTTTGCACCTGGATTTGGAGCTTCTCCCTTCGGCTACCTCGGTGGTGCTGGCGTAGGATGCGGTTGTGCTTACTAATAGTTTAATTTAAATTCGATTATAAATGTGTTTCGTATTTAAAAAGACGATTTCTTCAACGTAATAAATCAAAATGCAATAATAATTTTCGTTATTTTATTTGTACATTTTTGTTTCTCATTTTATTATTATAATTCAATCAAATTCAGGTCTAGATGAAGTCAAATTTAGTCATGGATACTATTTTTATGTTATTACTTTTATGGATTTCAATATGCACACTATATTACTGTAATTAATGTAATTGTGTCCCAATGTAATTAAAATGTAAAGTGATGGCCTGAAACACAGGTTTAAATAAACCTAGATCGGGCGCGTCGCTATCTAGCATTCTAATTCCGAACCATCATTACTTGCACCTGTAATTAAAAATATTTTAGCTTTAGTTTATTAGTACGCACTATAATTGTATAGGATATTTATACTACTATTGGCTAAATGTACACCTTTTGTAAACGTTTTTATTAAATATTATTTTTTTGTTTGTTTGTTGTTGTTGTAATCAAATCATTTAGGTAGGTAATAATGGAAAACCATTTAAAACTTTTTACCCGTTGAAACGCAAAGTAACGGCACATTGTCCACGAAAATATTGACAAAGTGGCATGTGGAAAGAAAATGATTTTTATTCCTTAAAAAATAAATGGTTACCTCCATAATTTATGGTCGCCTATTGGCCTGCATTTCTTCATTATTTAAACACCATATAGTTTTTTTTGGTGATAAAATTAGTCCTATTGAAGCTTATAGCGTTCAAGAGCTGTCAATTTCATCATTGTTGGATAATATTGACAATTACAGCTCTTGAACGCAGTTTAAATGTGCAAATCGCGTTCAGTTTATTGATGAAATTTGCTCAAAATTCTTATTTGTTTAACATTGATCTGATTGAATCCATCAGTCTGCCATTAAACATTTCTAGGCTCTGAACGTTAAATAAACTAATAAATTGTAGAAAATAATTAAGAACTTTATTCTTAAACTAAAAAAGTTGTTTTGCGAGCGGGGTTAGTTCAGATTTTAGCTATGCACTAAAATATCCTTTAATAACCAAGTATTCTGGCACATTCTCAGCGAAACATTAGAAAAGTGTAATTTAAAAAAGAAAATGGATTTATTCTTAAAAATATATAATACGGCCAACTCGACAGTTTCTGTGAAGCCAAATGGGATGCATTTATATATTAATTGATTACCTAAATGACACAGGTGTCGTTAGTGGGTATGTTTGTCTGGGTTAGGGGTCGTGCGGCCCACTATGGAACTGGGACCGCGGCCCGGTTAAAAATTTAATTATTGATAATGGTTAATTAGGCCCACATCTGTTTTGTTATCAATCAAGTGAAGGGTGGCTTAAAATGTTTTATATTTTTATTACTATTGTTTAATAGATAAAAATAAATAAATTGGCATGTAGATTTAAGAAAAACAAGTCTATTTAGTCAAATCAACTTTTTCATAACGTCTTTTTACTATTAAATAAATTTATTGCTAAGCACTAAGTATTATTTATTTAAACTTATTTTCTATTTTTGATTAGTTTTCTATTAAACTATGTTTTGTTTTTAAACTTATTCAGTGCAATTTCCTCTAATTATTTCATAAAAACACAAAAACTTGTTCAAAAAACAATTTTGTACCTGAAAAAAATGCCGCGTTGTGTTGTAATCGGTTATAATAACAATGGAAAAACAGTCACTACGTAACGGCTTGCGATTTGAGAACTATGAAAAAGAGCGACTAAAATCCCATATACTAACTGACTTCGAAACATCAGATGATTCATATAGTACCTCCAATAAATTATCAAGAAGCATTGACAGAACAGTATCTAACCTCGTATCAACGTCAGAAATGAAGGAGACGATTGCTCAGCTTGCACCTCAGCTCGAAAGTACTGAAAAAGAGCTAGATAATACATTATTAAAAAACAATGGCCTTCATAAACAAATAAATAAGCTAACCATAGAAAACAAAACTCTGAAATCTTTATGCATTTCCTCCTCAATGCTTGGAACTCCTGGTAGCAGCAAGAAAAAAAAAAACAGCTCTCACATATCAAAATGACATGCGTCCTACTCCATCCACCCCATTGTCGTCCAGGTTGAGCGACGAAACCAAAGAGGATGTAAATATATCGAACTTGAAACAAGAAATTAGAACACTACAAGAACAACTAAAGATAGCAGAACAGGAAATTGCAATGCTCACGCAGCGTATAGAAGTATTAATGCAACAGAAGCATACTACCCATGAACCAAAAATCCAGGAACAAAAACGGGAATCTGTGACCGCCTGTGTTCAGGCTTGTACTGTTGAAAATGTGCAAAATACGACTCACGAGAAGAAAATATATGTTTTTGGCACTCAGCGTTGCGTCGGACTTGCTGCAGCTATCTCACATTCGAGAACAAATACATAATATGAAAAATACAGAGGTGTAGCCAAAACAATGCCAAATGCGCCGTGCAATGAAGTGGTAGCGAAATGTAGAAATATTAGATTGACAACTGACGACAAACTTGTAATATGCATAGGAGAGAATGACCAGAACTTAAACTTTGTCTTGTCTGAATTGCAAGTTATATTGGATATATTTAAAAATAACACTGTAATTGTATTAAATGTCTTAACTAACTCATATCTGAATGTCAATAAACTAAATTATTCGTTAAAAAATATGTGTAATAAGTATAAAAAATGTCACTTTGTAAATCTAGCGCACACTAAATTAGTACATATTTGTAAGTCATTAAATTATATTATAGATTGTAGTGATTATAGTGATAAATACTTGAACCCTAATGAAATTAGGAAAAGGATAGCGAGTAGCAAATCAAGTTTCAAAGTGAATAACAGTTTAAGAAAACCCAAAAAAGGGACAATTCCGTACTATTTTAAGCGTCATGAAATAGTAGAGCCCCAAGAATGTAGCACCCCTACACAACTTAAGGCAGGTCATAGAGGGACTATACCCTATTACTTCCCTGCCTTAAACAAGGGCGACCCGTTAAACAAGCAAAACTCATTTTTTCGTGTCCAAAGTCACTAAAATGCATCATTTTAAAATACTTCACCAGAATATCGCTAGTATCTTGTCTAAACAAGAGATACTAGAAATGACGATCCAGGAGTTAAAAGAAGCAAATAATGATCCTGATGTAATTTGCCTATCAGAAACTTTTGTAAAAAAAGGCTGTGAAAAATATATCAAAGTATACAACTATGGAATGGCTACCAACTTCTGTCGAGACAAACAAAGGGGAGGCACTTGTATACTAATAAAAAAAGAATTAAATTACAAAGAATTGATATTCATAAAATCCTATGCAACACAAAACACATTTGAAGCCAGTGGCTTAGAGTTGATTAATAAATTAGTAATTATATGTGTGTACAGAACGCCTCAGTCTGATCCAAATCAGTTTCTAACAAAATTGGAAACACTTTTAAACGATTTGGATAAGAAATGCAAATCTAAAATAAATATAGTTATAGCCGGAGATTTAAATATAAATACCCTCAAAGAAGGCAACATTACAAATGCGTTACAGGACTTGTGTAAAAATTATAATTTAATAATTCACATCAATGTCCCTACGCGCAAACTATCGTGTATTGACCACATATTAAGCAACATTGACAATGCAACTGCAACGGTACTACCTCGGCATCTTTCAGACCATGACACCGCACAAATATTAAGCTTTCCTAGTAAACAACAACGATTGAAATCGCCGGTATATTACATTTATAAAAGAGATTTCAACAGGGACAATATCCGGAAATTCAAAGAATGCTTGCAAAATCTCTCTTGGTCCGATATCTACACAAACACCACTGATGCAAATCATGCATTCAATGATTTTCATGAATTGTTCTGCCTATTTTACTATCTGTGTTTTCCTAGGGTAAGAGTCAAGATCGATAGCAATAATAAGAACACACAAAAATGGATAAGCAAAGGTTTAAAACAAAGTTGTAAAACTAAACGTTTACTGCGCTATCATTACTACAAAAACAAAAACTTAACTAATAAAACTAAATATAAAAATTATTCAAACCTACTGAAAAAAATGTATCTATAGTTCCAAAAAGAACGCGAATATAAGCTATATCAATAAGCATGATAACAAGTGTAAAGCAACATGGAGCGTCATACAAAACGAAATTAATAATACTAACCCTAAAACCAATATAGAAAGCATAAAGATAAACGATACTATGGTTACAGACCCTGTACAAATAGCCTCGGTATTTAACGACCATTACGTAAACCTATCGCCTTTACCTACACAAAAAGGTGGCGACCCAAGCTTTAGGAAAAATAATAGTGTTAACTCAATGTTTCTGAAACCAATGTTAGAAAGTGAGGTGAGCCAGGAAATAATGTCACTACGCAACACCAAAGCGGAAGGCTACGATGAAAATAACACGAAAATCATAAAAGCATGCTGTAATGAGCTGACAGGTGTTTTAACTCATTTAATTAATATGTCGTTTTTGATCGGAGTTTTTCCCGAAAAATTAAAATTATCAATACTAAAGCCCATATTCAAAAAGGGGGATATATATGATATCAATAATTACCGGCCCATTACTTGAATACCAATTTTATCAAAAGTATACGAAAAATGTATGTTTAAAAGACTGATTGATTATTGCAACAAATATCAAATTATAAGTAGCGACCAGTTTGGCTTCCAAAAAGACAAATCCACTACGTTAGCTATTTATTCTCTTATGAAAATTATACTCACAAATATTAATAATAACTATCTGACTACAGCTCTATTCTTTTCTGTTGATAGTTTTGCGTTTTCTTCCCCATTACAGTACATTATGATGATTTTTTTCTTACAAACTAATCTAAGTACAAATTCATCTAGAGTTTCAATACAAAAAAGAACGAATATGAACAGAAGCATGTCGGATCCTAGTGTATTGATCCGTTGCCGTAAGGATAAACTTAAAATGGACTCAGCAGCCACTCGGTATTAAAAATTATTGTTAACTGTCCTAAAGTATTTGCAAGGTTTTTTTGCCTCTTTCCCTAATAGTTGTTTGACTTATAGTTGACTTTAAATAAGCCTAACTTAGTTTTTTTCACACACACAGGTAACAGGCCAAACAGTTTAAATATATTTAAATCAATTCAAATTTGTTTAGTAAAAACGATGATCTCACGGAGAGCACTTATTCAGCAATTTCCAAACCGATTGGTCTGCTAATCGGCGTAAAACTTTGTGATAACCAAAGTTTCCAATCAATTGCCTGTTAAGAAAGAAAATAAACGAAATGGTTGTTGGGTATCAATCATTTATATTAAAATTTTTGAAGGTCACATGCGTCACAGTCTAGTACAGATAGTCGTAAGGGGTACCGCAGCCACACGCACAGTTGCCGGCGATAGACACGGCACCAGCAGCAGCCACAGGGCCACCGAAGCTCACAGCGCCCATGATGGGGACCTGACCAGCGACAGCGGTAGTACCGGCGACTGGTAGCTCACCAGTGACCGCCACGTTGCCTTCACCAACACCACCGTATAGGGCACCACAACCGGCGAAACCAGCGGCAGGATAAGCAAGTCCATCATAAGCCAAACCGGGAGCATTAAAGCCGTAAGGACCAGCCAGCATGGGAGAAGCAAAACCTGGAGCAATCCCCGCCGGGCCGTAAGCACCAAGGCAAGCTTGGCTGAATACATTCTGCAAAATAATAATCATGATTGACCACAATGCATAGACACACTGTAAGGAATAAGTCATAAAAGAGTGGACATCAAAGTACGTGTACTTATCTAATTTAGAGCTCCAATAGAAAAAAAAGAATCTCAAGAAAGCTTACAAGAATCTTTTATACGAAACAGTGCATCGAAAAGGGATGGTACAATAATAGTAAAACAGCACTCACCTGAACCAAGCAAGCTTGGATGCAGAGCAGCAGAACAGTGAAGGAAGACATGATTGATGTTTGTGTTTAACGAGAAGCTGAAGACTGAATGATGATTTAACAGTGGTCACATTTTATACCTAGCATAATTATCGAACAGAGTTTTCGAAATATTGGAAAACGTGACTGAAATATCTTAGAAAATTATTAAACGTTTTTTTGTTGGTAAATACTAGGCTTATCGCGCTTGAACAAGCTATTAATAAATTACACTTACCTACATACTAACTTTCTTGGAAGTTGATAACATAATGGTGTACAAAACCACCGACAGTTGCACTGAACATCATTCTTGTGACAGCACTCGAAATAAACTACAATGTCTGTCAAGGCTATCCTCATCCTCTGCGCTCAGGCACTCCTGCTCAAGGTAAGAAATATTCTATTTTATGATAGAACTATATTATTTAAATAATCCTATTACAATTTACTAGTGTATGATTGTGTTCCAAAAACAAAATAATGTTAATTTGGGTTGTAGAAGTAACTAACAATATGTTCTTACAATTTCAGTCCGCACTCGGACAGTCATGCACCAGCCGCGCTGCGGTTGCTGAGATCTCTGGACTTGGTGCTCCCTACGGCTTCGCCAATCCCGCCTTAGCCGCCCCTTGCGGCTTCTACGCCCCCGCCTTGGAGTTCAGTCCCACCAGTGGTGGCACTCTGCCGGTCTCCAGTGCCTCCGCCATCGCTCCCGTCGGTATCGCCGTAGTGTCTGACAACGTTTATGAGGGTGCTCTGGCTGTGGGTGGTGAGCTGCCGTTTGTGGGTACTGTTGCTATGGAAGGTGTGGTGCCTTCTGCCGGTGCTGGTGCCGTCAACCATGCCTGCGGTAATGGCAGGAACGCCATGATCAGTGAGACTGCTGCTTTTGGTCCAGCTGGTGCGTATCCAATAGGTGCATACGGTCCTGCTACTGCCTTCGCTTCAAATGCGTTTGCACCTGGATTTGGTGCTTCTCCCTTCGGCTACCTCGGTGGTGCTGGCGTAGGATGCGGTTGTGCTTACTAATAGTTTAATTTAAATACGATTATAAATGTGTGTTTCGTATTCAAAAAGACGATTTCTTCAACGTAATAAATCAAAATGCAATAATAATTTTCGTTATTTTATTTGTACATTTTTGTTTCTCATTTTATTATTATAATTCATTCAAATTCGGGTCTAAATGAAGTCAAGTTTAGTCACGGATGCTATTTTTATGTTATTACTTTTATAGAGTAGGTAATAATGGAAAACCTTTTATAACTTTTATCCGTTGAAACGCAAAGTAACGGCACATTATCCACGAAAATATTGACAAAGTGCCATTTGAAAAGAAAATGATTTTTATTGTTAAAAAAATAAATGTTTACCTCCAAATTTTAGTGTCGCTTATAATGGCCTTCAGTTCTTCATTATTTAGACAACGTATAATACATTGTTGTGATAACTTTAGCCCTATTGAAGCTTATAGCGTTCAAGAGCTGTCAATGTCATCATTGTTGGGTGATATTGACAATTACAGCTCTTGAACGCTTAAATGTGCAAATCGCGTTCAGTTTTATTGGTGAAATTCTCTCCAAATTCTTATTTTTTTTAACATTTATCTGATTGAATCCATCAGTCTGCCATTAAACAATTCTAGGCTCTGAACGTTAAATAAACAAATAATTTGCAGAAAATAATTAAGAACTTTATTCTCAAACTAAAAAAGTTGTTTTGCGAAAATGTATTGAAAAAGCAAGACAATGGGGTTAGTTCAGATTTTAGCCATGCGCTAAAAGATCCTTTAATAACCAAGTATGCTGGCACATTCTCCACGAAATATTAGAAAAGTGTAATTTAAAAAAGAAAATAGATTTATTCTTAAAAATATATAATATGGCGAACTCGACAGTTTCTGTGAAGCCAAATGGTCTGCATTTATATATTAATTGATTACCTAAATGACACAGGTGTCGTTTGTGGGTATGTTTGTCTGGGTTAGGGGTCGTGCGGCCCACTATGGAACTGGGACCGCGGCCCGGTTAAAACTTTTAATGATTGATAATGGTTAATTAGAACCACATCTGTTTTGTTATCAATCAAGTGAAGGGTGGCTTAAAATGTTTTACTATTACATAATAGATATAAATAAATATTATATATCGGCATATAGATTTGAGAAAAAACAAGTCTATTTAGTGACATCAACTTTTTCATAACGCCTTTCGACGATTAAATAAATTTATTGTTAAGCACTAAGTATTATTTTTTCGAACTTATTTAAAATTATTTTCTATTTTTTGTTTAGTTTTCTATTAAACTATGTTTTTTTTTTAACTTTTTCAATGCGATGTTCTCTAATTATTTCATAAAAACACCAAAACTTGTTCAAAAAACAACTTGTAACTGAAAAAAATGCCGCGTTGTGTTGTGATCGGTTCTAATAACAATGGAAATCAGTCATTACTAAACGACTTGCGATTAGAAAACTATGGGAAAGAGCGACTAAAATAAGCAGTTTTGAAGCTTCCACAAATCTCAGGATACGTGCTGACGATCTCTCTGGAGGTACAAGATCTACCTTAGTATCATCAGTTTCATGCTGCTATGGTATCCCGAAAAAATTACAATCAAATGATTTGATTTTGGGTTTAAGGTGAATTTCTAGTTTAAGTTCATAGCTAATAAAAATCGAATATCTATGTAATATCTTCGATTATTAGTGAACAAGCTATTTATGAACCGGAGTTACCGACATAACCTGCAGAGTAAGCAAGCTGAAGTGTCGAAGGACCGACGGCCGCTGGAGCAGACGAGTCCTGGAGTGGAGACCGCGTATCGGCAAGCGTAGTGTGGGGCGCCCCCCAGCTAGATGGACCGACGACCTTAAAAAGGTGGCTGGGACAGCCTGGACGCGGAAAGCGAAGGACAGGGTGTTGTGGCGCAGCCTGGGAGAGGCCTATGTCCAGCAGTGGACTGCTATTAT
Source organism: Tiliacea citrago (assembly GCA_963921375.1). Taxonomy (NCBI): domain Eukaryota; kingdom Metazoa; phylum Arthropoda; class Insecta; order Lepidoptera; family Noctuidae; genus Tiliacea; species Tiliacea citrago. The sequence goes on along the minus strand of OY992807.1, from coordinate 11,740,928 downwards.
TATTATCATTTATTTCGGGCCTCGCCCATAGTGTTAGTAACAATGATCTTAAAAACTAGTGTTTGTAGAAAATACAAGTTTATTTAGTGTGGAGCTTCATCCAATGTCGCAGCATTGGAGACTCCCATCTATCTGCGAATAAACTCAAGATAGTGTTGGTACTGCCGCGGAGACGAGCAAGCAGAGAAGTGCTTCTTTTCCGTATAGAAAATTGGCCGGAAAGTGAAGTGACATGTTTAGCAGTTTAGTTTTATTTTCTAAAAGTGTTTAGCCAACTAATCTTCCTACAATGTTCCCACTGCTGGGACACAGGCCTCCTCTTTCTTCTATGAGAGGGAGTGGGCCGTAATCCACCACGCGGGCCCAGTGCGGATTGGTGGATGTCACATGTCTTCGAATTTTTAGTTCTAGAACATGCCGGTTTCCTCACGATGTTTTCCTTCACCGTTTTGAGAGCAGTGGTGATGAAATAATTTACACAAAGTATAGCGCCTGTCTGGGTTTGAACCTACGACTTTTCCTTATGGTGGCCGCAAAACCATCTATATGCCTTTCCGCAAACATCCTTGACGCGCTACATTCCCATGGCAGCCCCAACAGTATCCTGAGTGCGTTATTGTACTGGACACACAAATCGCTATATGCACGCAAACTATAACTAGTCCACAGGCTCCACGTGTAAAAAGACGAGAAAAATGATTTAAACAAAGTAATCTTGACCGCCTCTGCACATCGTGCAAACCTGCGGGCCAGCATGTTACAGCGTACCGACAGCGATCTACGTTCACTGTCAATGTCCTTGTTATCTTTCAACTCAGCGGTAACCCAACGACCCAAGTACTTAAAATTGTTCATCCTATTTAAAGGTGCCCCGCAGAGCGATATCTCTGGTATAGTTGGGCAACCTATAGCACCTGCTTTAAAAAACATTATTTCGCTCTTTTTGGTGTTATACTCGAGTCCTTGAGCTACCGCGTATGCTTCACAGATTGACACCAGTCGCCTCAAGGCACCGATCGATGGGCTCAGCAACACCATATCGTCAGCATAACTAATGTTATTAACTCTTACTCCATCGATATGACAACCGATATTAGTGTTGCTGAGCTCAACGATCAGCCGATTCATGTAGAGATTGAAAAGTCGAGGTGAGCTCAATCCCCCCTGCCTCACCCCGCACTCCAGCTGATACACATAAGAGAAATACCCTTCCCACTTCACACTGTTTTGTTGATTATTATACCAATATTTAAATAATCTGATGATGTCACTAGGCAAGTCAGTTTCTTATTGTAGCTTACGCCACAGAACTTTATATTTAACGCGATCGAAAGCCTTTGACAAATCCAGAAAACAGGCAAACACAGGCGTTTTTCTGTCAGTATAGTACTGTACAGTCTGCTTGAGGCATAAAATAGTACTCTCTGTGGAGAGCCTTGGTCTAAACCCGAACTGACTGTCTTTTAATGTAATATGCTGAGTTGATTGAGCTAAGGGCTGAGTTGATTGATTGAAGCTATTTATAAAATTGGCTACTTGGCTTCTATAAAGATAAAGATCATTTTATTTTTAAAAAACGCATGTTTGTGTGTAGTCACAATATTAATATTTAAGTACGTACATGTTTCACCCGTAAGGCGTACACGTTTATAAAATGTACAAAAAAATTACAAAATAAAAACTAAATTACTAAAGGCGCTTTTCAATCCAAGTACACAATAGTCAGTAATAAAATATTGATAAGTCAGTAAAATAAATAAATTGTAAAATATCACAAAAAATAAAGATTAATCAAATAAAATATAAATAATGTCAAATAGTGTCATGCAAAAAGTCATTTATATCATAATAACACTACTTGTCTGTTAATAGAAAAAACGCTTTTTTCCATTAATGCAGTTATTGACGCATGCGAATACAGTTGATTGTTGTCACGTCTGTTACGGGGATAGGTGTCAGCTATTCGTGAAAATAGAGATTGATTCCCCCTAACAAATACCGCAATTTCAAAAATATACAGAAATGCTAGAGTTAATAATTTATGTTTTCTAAATAATGACATACAGCTGTCGGTCGACTTCAAATTGAACATAGCACGAATGCATCTCTTTTGGGCCTTAAAAGCTATTGCTTTGTCTGTGGAGTTCCCCCAAAATATAATACCGTAGCGCAATAACGATGCTACTAGATCATGATAAGCTATTACTAAGGCATCTGTGTTTATCTCTGGGGCAAATTCATACAAGGCGTACGCGGCGGAGCTCAGCCGTTTGCTTAGGTTAGGTATGCAATGTGTGACGCCCGGTGTCACCACTGCGTCGACTGCCGGCAGGACACGGCGCGGCATACGTTGGCAGAGTGTGCCGCATGGGAGGAGCCACGCCGTGCCCTCATCTCAGGAGAAGGCAGTGACCTGTCGCTGCCGGCCGTGGTTGAGTTGATGGCCGGCAGCGAGGAGTCCTGGGACGCGGTGGTATCCTTCTGCGAAACAGTCGTGTCGCAGAAGGAGGCTGCGGAAAGGGAGCGGGAGATCTCTTCCGCTCACCCGGCCCGCAGCAGGCGCACCGGGCGTCGGCAGAGGGCAGATAATGCCCTCTTCCGGCCTCCCTAAATGGGTCCTGGGACGGCAGACTCGGGGACGTCCGCCGCTCCCCATCACACTGGACCCGAGGTGGCAGCGCGTAGTGTTCCACGCGCGCCCCTTTCAGACGTCGCGGGGGGGCCAACATCTCACCCCCCCGCAGACTTGAGGTGGCCCGCCGGGGATCACGGAAGTAATACTAGCTCCCAAGATCCCCCAATAAAAGTAATACTAGCTCCAAGTAGTAGCTCCCAAAAGTAATACTAGCTTCAAGGATTTTCCACCCAATTTCAATACAAAAAAAAACGAATATGAACAGAAGCATGTCGGATGATGCCTAGTGTATTGTTCCGTTGCCGTAAGTATAAACTTAAAATGGACTCAGCAGCCACTCGATATTAAAAGTTATTGTTAACTGTCCTAAAGTATTTTCAAGACTTTTTTGCCTCTTTCCCTAATAGTTGCTTGACTTATAGTTGACTTCAAATAAGCCTAACTTAGTTTTTTTTTTCATTTGATACATGGTTATAAAACAGTACAAAATCGGTAACAGGCCAAACAGTTTAAAAATATTTAAAAAATTCCAATTTGAAAAACCTATTGGTCTACTAATCGGCTGACCGGCAAAAACATAGTCGGCCCATCCATTAAGATATTTTATGCATCTTCAAAAACGGGAAGTTTTTTACGCCATAAAACATTGTGATAACCGAAGTTTCAAATCAATTGCCTGTTAAGAAAGAAAATAAACGAAATGGTTGCTGGGTATCAATCATTTATATTTAAATTTGTAAACGTCAGAGTCTAGTACAGATAGTCGTAAGGGGCACCGCAGCCACACGCACACTGGCCGGCGATAGACACGGCACCAGCAGCAGCCACAGGGCCACCGAAGCTCACAGCGCCCATGATGGGGACCTGGCCGGCAACGGCGGTAGTACCAGCGACTGGCAGCTCACCAGCGACGGCCACGTTGCCTTCACCGACACCGCCGTACGGGGCAAGTCCGGCACCACAACCGGCGAAACCAGAGGCAGGATAAGCAAGTCCATCATAAGCCAAACCGGGAGCATTAAAGCCGTAAGGACCAGCCAGCATGGGAGAAGCAAAACCTGGAGCAATCCCCGCCGGGCCGTAAGCACCAAGGCAAGCTTGGCTGAATACATTCTGCAAAATAATAATCATGATTGACCACAATACATAGACACACTTTATGGAATCAGTCATAAAATAGTGGACATAAAACATCAAAGTACGTATATTTATCTAATTTAGAGCTCCAATAGAAAAAAAAGAATCTCAAGAAAGCTTACAAGAATCTTTTATACGAAACAGTGCATCGAAAAGGGATGGTACAATAATAGTAAAACAGCACTCACCTGAACCAAGCAAGCTTGGATGCAGAGCAGCAGAACAGTGAAGGAAGACATGATTGATGTTTGCGTTCAACGAGAAGCTGAAGACTGAATGATGATTTAACAGTGGTCACATTTTATACCTAGCATAATTATCAAACAGAGTTTTCGGAATATTAGAAAACGTGACTGAAATATCTTAGAAAATTATTAAACGTTTTTTTGTTGGTAAATACTAGGCGTATCGCGCTTGCACAAGCTATTAATTAATTACACTTACCTACATACTAATTTTCTTGGAAGTTTATAACATAATGGAGTATAAAACCACCGACAGTTGCACTGAACATCATTCTTGTGTCAGCACTCGAAGTACACAACAATGTCCGTCAAGGCTATCCTCGTCCTCTGCGCTCAGGCGCTCCTGCTCAGGGTAAGAAATATTTTATTTTATGATAAAACTACATTATTTAAATAATCGTGTTACAATTTACTAGTGTATGATTGTGTTCCAAAAACCAAATAAGGTTAATTCTGGATGTAGAAGTAACTAACAATAATATGTTCTTACAATTTCAGTCCACACTCGGACAGTCATGCACCAGCCGCGCTGCGGTTGCTGATATCTCTGGATTTGGTGCTCTCTACGGCTTCGCCACTCCCGCCTTAGCCGCCCCTTGCGGCTTCTACGCCCCCGCCTTGGAGTTTAGTCCCACCAGTGGTGGCGCTCTGCCTGTCTCCAGTGCCTCCGCCATCGCTCCCGTCGGTATCGCCGTAGTGTCTGACAACGTTTATGAGGGTGCTCTGGCTGTGGGTGGTGAGCTGCCGTTTGTGGGTACTGTTGCTATGGAAGGTGTGGTGCCTTCTGCCGGTGCTGGCGCCGTCAACCATGCCTGCGGTAATGGCAGGAACGCCATGATCAGTGAGACTGCTGCTTTTGGTCCAGCTGGTGCGTATCCAATAGGTGCATACGGCCCTGCTACTGCCTTCGCTTCAAATGCGTTTGCACCTGGATTTGGTGCTTCTCCCTTCGGCTACCTCGGTGGTGCTGGCGTAGGATGCGGTTGTGCTTACTAATAGTTTAATTTAAATACGATTATAAATGTGTGTTTCGTATTCAAAAAGACGATTTCTTCAACGTAATAAATCAAAATGCAATAATAATTTACCGTTATTTTATTTGTAAATTTTTTTTCTCATTTTATTATTATAATTCATTCAAATTTGGGTCTAAATGAAGTCAAGTTTAGTCACGGATGCTATTTTTATGTTATTACTTTTATAGAGTAGGTAATAATGGAAAACCTTTTATAACTTTTATCCGTTGAAACGCAAAGTAACGGCACATTATCCACGAAAATATTGACAAAGTGCCATTTGAAAAGAAAATGATTTTTATTCTTAAAAAAATAAATGTTTACCTCCAAATTTTAGTGTCGCTTATAATGGCCTTCAGTTCTTCATTATTTAGACAACGTATAATACATTGTTGTGATAACTTTAGCCCTATTGAAGCTTATAGCGTTCAAGAGCTGTCAATGTCATCATTGTTGGGTGATATTGACAATTACAGCTCTTGAACGCTTAAATGTGCAAATCGCGTTCAGTTTTATTGGTGAAATTCTCTCCAAATTCTTATTTTTTTTAACATTTATCTGATTGAATCCATCAGTCTGCCATTAAACAATTCTAGGCTCTGAACGTTAAATAAACAAATAATTTGTAGAAAATAATTAAGAACTTTATTCTCAAACTAAAAAAGTTGTTTTGCGAAAATGTATTGAAAAAGCAAGACAATGGGGTTAGTTCAGATTTTAGCCATGCGCTAAAAGATCCTTTAATAACCAAGTATGCTGGCACATTCTCCACGAAATATTAGAAAAGTGTAATTTAAAAAAGAAAATAGATTTATTCTTAAAAATATATAATATGGCGAACTCGACAGTTTCTGTGAAGCCAAATGGTCTGCATTTATATATTAATTGATTACCTAAATGACACAGGTGTCGTTTGTGGGTATGTTTGTCTGGGTTAGGGGTCGTGCGGCCCACTATGGAACTGGGACCGCGGCCCGGTTAAAACTTTTAATGATTGATAATGGTTAATTAGAACCACATCTGTTTTGTTATCAATCAAGTGAAGGGTGGCTTAAAATGTTTTACTATTACATAATAGATATAAATAAATATTATATATCGGCATATAGATTTGAGAAAAAACAAGTCTATTTAGTGACATCAACTTTTTCATAACGCCTTTCGACGATTAAATAAATTTATTGTTAAGCACTAAGTATTATTTTTTCGAACTTATTTAAAATTATTTTCTATTTTTTTGTTTAGTTTTCTATTAAACTATGTTTTTTTTTTAACTTTTTCAATGCGATGTTCTCTAATTATTTCATAAAAACACCAAAACTTGTTCAAAAAACAACTTGTAACTGAAAAAAATGCCGCGTTGTGTTGTGATCGGTTCTAATAACAATGGAAATCAGTCATTACTAAACGACTTGCGATTAGAAAACTATGGGAAAGAGCGACTAAAATAAGCAGTTTTGAAGCTTCCACAAATCTCAGGATACGTGCTGACGATCTCTCTGGAGGTACAAGATCTACCTTAGTATCATCAGTTTCATGCTGCTATGGTATCCCGAAAAAATTACAATCAAATGATTTGATTTTGGGTTTAAGGTGAATTTCTAGTTTAAGTTCATAGCTAATAAAAATCGAATATCTATGTAATATCTTCGATTATTAGTGAACAAGCTATTTATGAACCGGAGTTACCGACATAACCTGCAGAGTAAGCAAGCTGAAGTGTCGAAGGACCGACGGCCGCTGGAGCAGACGAGTCCTGGAGTGGAGACCGCGTATCGGCAAGCGTAGTGTGGGGCGCCCCCCAGCTAGATGGACCGACGACCTTAAAAAGGTGGCTGGGACAGCCTGGACGCGGAAAGCGAAGGACAGGGTGTTGTGGCGCAGCCTGGGAGAGGCCTATGTCCAGCAGTGGACTGCTATTATTATTATCATTTATTTCGGGCCTCGCCCATAGTGTTAGTAACAATGATCTTAAAAACTAGTGTTTGTAGAAAATACAAGTTTATTTAGTGTGGAGCTTCATCCAATGTCGCAGCATTGGAGACTCCCATCTATCTGCGAATAAACTCAAGATAGTGTTGGTACTGCCGCGGAGACGAGCAAGCAGAGAAGTGCTTCTTTTCCGTATAGAAAATTGGCCGGAAAGTGAAGTGACATGTTTAGCAGTTTAGTTTTATTTTCTAAAAGTGTTTAGCCAACTAATCTTCCTACAATGTTCCCACTGCTGGGACACAGGCCTCCTCTTTCTTCTATGAGAGGGAGTGGGCCGTAATCCGCCACGCGGGCCCAGTGCGGATTGGTGGATGTCACATGTCTTCGAATTTTTAGTTCTAGAACATGCCGGTTTCCTCACGATGTTTTCCTTCACCGTTTTGAGAGCAGTGGTGATGAAATAATTTACACAAAGTATAGCGCCTGTCTGGGTTTGAACCTACGACTTTTCCTTATGGTGGCCGCAAAACCATCTATATGCCTTTCCGCAAACATCCTTGACGCGCTACATTCCCATGGCAGCCCCAACAGTATCCTGAGTGCGTTATTGTACTGGACACACAGATCGCTATATGCACGCAAACTATAACTAGTCCACAGGCTCCACGTGTAAAAAGACGAGAAAAATGATTTAAACAAAGTAATCTTGACCGCCTCTGCACATCGTGCAAACCTGCGGGCCAGCATGTTACAGCGTACCGACAGCGATCTACGTTCACTGTCAATGTCCTTGTTATCTTTCAACTCAGCGGTAACCCAACGACCCAAGTACTTAAAATTGTTCATCCTATTTAAAGGTGCCCCGCAGAGCGATATCTCTGGTATAGTTGGGCAACCTATAGCACCTGCTTTAAAAAACATTATTTCGCTCTTTTTGGTGTTATACTCGAGTCCTTGAGCTACCGCGTATGCTTCACAGATTGACACCAGTCGCCTCAAGGCACCGATCGATGGGCTCAGCAACACCATATCGTCAGCATAACTAATGTTATTAACACTTACTCCATCGATATGACAACCGATATTAGTGTTGCTGAGCTCAACGATCAGCCGATTCATGTAGAGATTGAAAAGTCGAGGTGAGCTCAATCCCCCCTGCCTCACCCCGCACTCCAGCTGATACACATCAGAGAAATACCCTTCCCACTTCACTCTGTTTTGTTGATTATTATACCAATATTTAAATAATCTCATGATGTCACTAGGCAAGTCAGTTTCTTATTGTAGCTTACGCCACAGAACTTTATATTTAACGCGATCGAAAGCCTTTGACAAATCCAGAAAACAGGCAAACACAGGCGTTTTTCTGTCAGTATAGTACTGTACAGTCTGCTTGAGGCATAAAATAGTACTCTCTGTGGAGAGCCTTGGTCTAAACCCGAACTGACTGTCTTTTAATGTAATATGCTGAGTTGATTGAGCTAAGGGCTGAGTTGATTGATTGAAGCTATTTATAAAATTGGCTACTTGGCTTCTATAAAGATAAAGATCATTTAATTTTTATAAAACGCATGTTTGTGTGTAGTCACAATATTAATATTTAAGTACGTACATGTTTCACCCGTAAGGCGTACACGTTTATAAAATGTACAAAAAAATTACAAAATAAAAACTAAATTACTAAAGGCGCTTTTCAATCCAAGTACACAATAGTCAGTAATAAAATATTGATAAGTCAGTAAAATAAATAAATTGTAAAATATCACAAAAAATAAAGATTAATCAAATAAAATATAAATAATGTCAAATAGTGTCATGCAAAAAGTCATTTATATCATAATAACACTACTTGTCTGTTAATAGAAAAAACGCTTTTTTCCATTAATGCAGTTATTGACGCATGCGAATACAGTTGATTGTTGTCACGTCTGTTACGGGGATAGGTGTCAGCTATTCGTGAAAATAGAGATTGATTCCCCCTAACAAATACCGCAATTTCAAAAATATACAGAAATGCTAGAGTTAATAATTTATGTTTTCTAAATAATGACATACAGCTGTCGGTCGACTTCAAATTGAACATAGCACGAATGCATCTCTTTTGGGCCTTAAAAGCTATTGCTTTGTCTGTGGAGTTCCCCCAAAATATAATACCGTAGCGCAATAACGATGCTACTAGATCATGATAAGCTATTACTAAGGCATCTGTGTTTATCTCTGGGGCAAATTCATACAAGGCGTACGCGGCGGAGCTCAGCCGTTTGCTTAGGTTAGGTATTCAATGTGTGACGCCCGGTGTCACCACTGCGTCGACTGCCGGCAGGACACGGCGCGGCATACGTTGGCAGAGTGTGCCGCATGGGAGGAGCCACGCCGTGCCCTCATCTCAGGAGAAGGCAGTGACCTGTCGCTGCCGGCCGTGGTTGAGTCGATGGCCGGCAGCGAGGAGTCCTGGGACGCGGTGGTATCCTTCTGCGAAACAGTCGTGTCGCAGAAGGAGGCTGCGGAAAGGGAGCGGGAGATCTCTTCCGCTCACCCGGCCCGCAGCAGGCGCACCGGGCGTCGGCAGAGGGCAGATAATGCCCTCTTCCGGCCTCCCTAAATGGGTCCAGGGACGGCAGACTCGGGGACGTCCGCCGCCCCCCATCACACTGGACCCGAGGTGGCGGCGCGTAGTGTTCTACGCGCGCCCCTTTCAGACGTCGCGGGGGGGCCAACATCTCACCCCCCCGCAGACTTGAGGTGGCCCGCCGGGGATCACGGAAGTAATACTAGCTCCCAAGATCCCCCAATAAAAGTAATACTAGCTCCAAGTAGTAGCTCCCAAAAGTAATACTAGCTCCAAGGATTTTCCACCCAATTTCAATACAAAAAAAAACGAATATGAACAGAAGCATGTCGGATGATGCCTAGTGTATTGTTCCGTTGCCGTAAGTATAAACTTAAAATGGACTCAGCAGCCACTCGATATTAAAAGTTATTGTTAACTGTCCTAAAGTATTTTCAAGACTTTTTTGCCTCTTTCCCTAATAGTTGCTTGACTTATAGTTGACTTCAAATAAGCCTAACTTAGTTTTTTTTTTCATTTGATACATGGTTATAAAACAGTACAAAATCGGTAACAGGCCAAACAGTTTAAAAATATTTAAAAAATTCCAATTTGAAAAACCTATTGGTCTACTAATCGGCTGACCGGCAAAAACATAGTCGGCCCATCCATTAAGATATTTTATGCATCTTCAAAAACGGGAAGTTTTTTACGCCATAAAACATTGTGATAACCGAAGTTTCAAATCAATTGCCTGTTAAGAAAGAAAATAAACGAAATGGTTGCTGGGTATCAATCATTTATATTTAAATTTGTAAACGTCAGAGTCTAGTACAGATAGTCGTAAGGGGCACCGCAGCCACACGCACACTGGCCGGCGATAGACACGGCACCAGCAGCAGCCACAGGGCCACCGAAGCTCACAGCGCCCATGATGGGGACCTGGCCGGCAACGGCGGTAGTACCAGCGACTGGCAGCTCACCAGCGACGGCCACGTTGCCTTCACCGACACCGCCGTACGGGGCAAGTCCGGCACCACAACCGGCGAAACCAGAGGCAGGATAAGCAAGTCCATCATAAGCCAAACCGGGAGCATTAAAGCCGTAAGGACCAGCCAGCATGGGAGAAGCAAAACCTGGAGCAATCGCCGCCGGGCCGTAAGCACCAAGGCAAGCTTGGCTGAATACATTCTGCAAAATAATAATCATGATTGACCACAATACATAGACACACTTTATGGAATCAGTCATAAAATAGTGGACATAAAACATCAAAGTACGTATATTTATCTAATTTAGAGCTCCAATAGAAAAAAAAGAATCTCAAGAAAGCTTACAAGAATCTTTTATACGAAACAGTGCATCGAAAAGGGATGGTACAATAATAGTAAAACAGCACTCACCTGAACCAAGCAAGCTTGGATGCAGAGCAGCAGAACAGTGAAGGAAGACATGATTGATGTTTGCGTTCAACGAGAAGCTGAAGACTGAATGATGATTTAACAGTGGTCACATTTTATACCTAGCATAATTATCAAACAGAGTTTTCGGAATATTAGAAAACGTGACTGAAATATCTTAGAAAATTATTAAACGTTTTTTTGTTGGTAAATACTAGGCGTATCGCGCTTGCACAAGCTATTAATTAATTACACTTACCTACATACTAATTTTCTTGGAAGTTTATAACATAATGGAGTATAAAACCACCGACAGTTGCACTGAACATCATTCTTGTGTCAGCACTCGAAGTACACAACAATGTCCGTCAAGGCTATCCTCGTCCTCTGCGCTCAGGCGCTCCTGCTCAGGGTAAGAAATATTTTATTTTATGATAAAACTACATTATTTAAATAATCGTGTTACAATTTACTAGTGTATGATTGTGTTCCAAAAACCAAATAAGGTTAATTCTGGATGTAGAAGTAACTAACAATAATATGTTCTTACAATTTCAGTCCACACTCGGACAGTCATGCACCAGCCGCGCTGCGGTTGCTGATATCTCTGGATTTGGTGCTCCCTACGGCTTCGCCACTCCCGCCTTAGCCGCCCCTTGCGGCTTCTACGCCCCCGCCTTGGAGTTTAGTCCCACCAGTGGTGGCGCTCTGCCTGTCTCCAGTGCCTCCGCCATCGCTCCCGTCGGTATCGCCGTAGTGTCTGACAACGTTTATGAGGGTGCTCTGGCTGTGGGTGGTGAGCTGCCGTTTGTGGGTACTGTTGCTATGGAAGGTGTGGTGCCTTCTGCCGGTGCTGGCGCCGTCAACCATGCCTGCGGTAATGGCAGGAACGCCATGATCAGTGAGACTGCTGCTTTTGGTCCAGCTGGTGCGTATCCAATAGGTGCATACGGTCCTGCTACTGCCTTCGCTTCAAATGCGTTTGCACCTGGATTTGGTGCTTCTCCCTTCGGCTACCTCGGTGGTGCTGGCGTAGGATGCGGTTGTGCTTACTAATAGTTTAATTTAAATACGATTATAAATGTGTGTTTCGTATTCAAAAAGACGATTTCTTCAACGTAATAAATCAAAATGCAATAACAATTTTCGTTATTTTATTTGTACATTTTTGTTTCTCATTTTATTATTATAAATCATTCAAATTCGGGTCTAAATGAAGTCAAGTTTAGTCACGGATACTATTTTTATGTTATTACTTTTATAGAGTAGGTAATAATGGAAAACCTTTTATAACTTTTATCCGTTGAAACGCAAAGTAACGGCACATTATCCACGAAAATATTGACAAATTGCCATTTGAAAAGAAAATGATTTTTATTCTTAAAAAAATAAATGTTTACCTCCAAATTTTAGTGTCGCTTATAATGGCCTGCAGTTCTTCATTATTTAGACAACGTATAATACATTGTTGTGATAACTTTAGCCCTATTGAAGCTTATAGCGTTCAAGAGCTGTTAATGTAATCATTGTTGGGTGATATTGACAATTACAGCTCTTGAACGCTTAAATGTGCAAATCGCGTTCAGTTTTATTGGTGAAATTCTCTCCAAATTCTTATTTTTTTAACATTTATCCGATTGAATCCATCAGTCTGCCATTAAACAATTCTAGGCTCTGAACGTTAAATAAACAAATAATTTGTAGAAAATAATTAAGAACTTTATTCTCAAACTAAAAAAGTTGTTTTGCGAAAATGTATTGAAAAAGCAAGACAATGGGGTTAGTTCAGATTTTAGCCATGCGCTAAAAGATCCTTTAACAACCAAGTATGCTGGCACATTATCCACGAAATATTAGGAAAGTGTAATTTAAAAAAGAAAATAGACTTATTCTTAAAAATATATAATATGGCCAACTCGACAGTTTCTGTGAAGCCAAATGGTCTGCATTTATATATTAATTGATTACCTAAATGACACAGGTGTCGTTTGTGGGTATGTTTGTCTGGGTTAGGGGTCGTGCGGCCCACTATGGAACTGGGACCGCGGCCCGGTTAAAACTTTTAATGATTGATAATGGTTAATTAGGACCACATCTGTTTTGTTATCAATCAAGTGAAGGGTGGCTTAAAATGTTTTATATTTTTATTACTATTGATTAATAGATATATTGGCACGTAGATTCAAGAAAAACAAGTATATTTAGTCATATCAACTTATTCATAATGCCTTTTGACGATTAAATAAATTTATTGTTAAGCCCTAAGTATTATTTTTTCAAACTTATTTAAAATTATTTTTTATTTTTTTGTTTAGTTTTCTATTAAACTATGTTTTTTTTTTAAACTTATTCAATGCAATGTCCTCTAATTAGTTCATAAAAACACCAAAACTTGTTCAAAAAACAATTTTGTACCTTAAAAAAATGCCGCGTTGTGTTGTGATCGGTTCTAATAACAATGGAAATCAGTCATTACGTAACGACTTGCGATTAGAGAACTATGGGAAAGAGCGACTAAAATAAGCAGTTTTAAAGCTTCCACAAATCTCAGGATACGTGCTGACGATCTCTCTGCAGGTACAAGACCTACCTTAGTATCATCAGTTTCATGCTGCTATGGTATCCCGAAAATTACGATCAAGTGATTTGATTTTGGGTTTAAGGTGAATTTCTAGTTTAAGTTCATAGCTAATAAAAATCGAATATCTATGTAATATCTGCGATTATTAGTGAACAAGCTATTTATGAACCGGAGTTACCGACATAACCTGCAGAGTAAGCAAGCTGAAGTGTCGAAGGACCGATGGCCGGTGGAGCAGACGAGTCCTGGAGTGGAGACCGCGTATCGGCAAGCGTAGTGTGGGGCGCCCCCCAGCTAGATGGACCGACGACCTTAAAAAGGTGGCTGGGACAGACTGGATGCGGAAAAGCGGAGGACAGGGTGTTGTGGCGCAGCCTGGGAGAGGCCTATGTCCAGCAGTGCACTGCTATTATTATTATTATTATCATTTATTTTGGGCCTTTAACATAGTGTTAGTAACAATGATCTTAAAAACTAGTGTTAGTAGAAAATACAAGTTTATTTAGTGTGGAGCTTCATCCAATGTCGCAGCATTGGAGACTCCCATCTATCTGCGAATAAACTCAAGATAGTGTTGGTACTGCCGCGGAGACGAGCAAGCAGAGAAGTGCTTCTTTTCCGTATAGAAATTGGCCGGAAAGTGAAGTGACATGTTTAGCAGTTTAGTTTTATTTTCTAAAAGTGTTTAGCCAACTAATCTTCCTACAATGTTCCCACTGCTGGGACACAGGCCTCCTCTTTCTTCTATGAGAGGGAGTGGGCCGTAATCCACCACGCGGGCCCAGTGCGGATTGGTGGATGTCACATGTCTTCGAATTTTTAGTTCTAGGACATGCCGGTTTCCTCACGATGTTTTCCTTCACCGTTTTGAGAGCAGTGGTGATGAAATAATTTACACAAAGTAAAGCGCCTGTCTGGGTTTGAACCTACGACTTTTCCTTATGATGGCCGCAAAACCATCTATATGCCTTTCCGCAAACATCCTTGACGCGCTACATTCCCATGGCAGCCCCAACAGTATCCTGAGTGCGTTATTGTACTGGACACGCAGATCGCTATATGCACGCAAACTATAACTAGTCCACAGGCTGCACGTGTAAAAAGACGAGCAAAATGATTTAAACAAAGTAATCTTGACCGCCTCTGCACATCGTGCAAACCTGCGAGCCAGCATGTTACAGCGCACCGACAGCGATCTACGTTCCCTGTAAATGTCCTTGTTATCTTTCAACTCATCGGTAACCCAACGACCCAAGTACTTAAAATTGTTCATCCTATTTAAAGGTCACAGCCATATCTCTGGTATAGTTGGGTAACCTATAGCACCTGCTTTAAAACCATTATTTCGCTCTTTTTGGTGTTATACTCGAGTCCTTGAGCTACCGCGTATGCTTCACAGATTGACACCAGTCGCCTCAAGGCACCGGTCGATGGGCTCAGCAACACCATATCGTTAGCATAACTAATGTTATTAACACTAACTCCATCGATATGACAACTGATATTAGTGTTGCTGAGCTCAACGATCAGCCGATTCATGTAGAGATTGAAAAGTCGAGGTGAGCTCAATCCCCCCTGCCTCACCCCGCACTCCAGCTGATACACATCAGAGAAAGACCCCTCCCACTTCACACTGTTTTGTTGATTATTATACCAATATTTAAATAATCTCATGATGTCACTAGGCAAGTCAGTTTCTTATTGTAGCTTACGCCACAGAACTTTATATTTAACGCGATCGAAAGCCTTTGACAAATCCAGAAAACAGGCAAACACAGGCGTTTTTCTGTCAGTATAGTACTGTACAGTCTGCTTGAGGCATAAAATAGTACTCTCTGTGGAGAGCCTTGGTCTAAACCCGAACTGACTGTCTTTTAATATAATATGCTGAGTTGATTGAGCTAAGGGCTGAGTTGATTGATTGAAGCTATTTATAAAATTGGCTACTTGGCTTCTATAAAGATAAAGATCATTTTATTTTTAAAAAACGCATGTTTGTGTGTAGTCACAATATTGATATTTAAGTACGTACATGTTTCACCCGTACGGCGTACACGTTTATAAAATGTACAAAAAAATTACAAAATAAAAACTAAATTACTAAAGGCGCTTTTCAATCCAAGTACACAATAGTCAGTGATAAAATATTGATAAGTCAGTAAAAAAAATAAATTGTAAAATATCACAAAAAATAAAGATTAATCAAATAAAATATAAATAGTGTCATGCAAAAAGTCATTTATATCATAATAACACTACTTGTCTGTTAATAGATCTCGAATCTTTTTTTTTAAACAAATTTACCGGCAATGCTTTATAAGACTATGGTATTTTATTATAAATTTTAGGGGCCACAGAAAACGCTTTTTCAGCAGTCCTTGACGCATGCGAACACAGTTGATTATTATCACGTCTGTTACGGGGTAGGTGTCAGCTATTCGTAGAAATAGAGATTGATTCTCCCTAACAAATACCGCAACTTCAAAAATATACAGAAATGCTAGAGTTAATAATTGATGTTTTCTAAATAATGACATACAGCTGTCGGTCAACTTCAAATTGAACATAGCACGAATGCATCTCTTTTGGGCCTTAAAAGCTATTGTTTTGTCTGTGGAGTTCCCCCAAAATATAATACCGTAGCGCAATAACGATGCTACTAGATCATGATAAGCTATTACTAAGGCATCTGTGTTTATCTCTGGGGCAAATTCATACAAGGCGTACGCGGCGGAGCTTAGCCGTTTGCTTAGGTTAGGTATTCAATGTGTGACGCCCGGTGTCACCACTGCGTCGACTGCCGGCAGGACACGGCGCGGCATACGTTGCCAGAGTGTGCCGCATGGGAGGAGCCACGCCGTGCCCTCATCTCAGGAGAAGGCAGTGACCTGTCGCTGCCGGCCGTGGTCGAGTCGATGGCCGGCAGCGACGAGTCCTTGGACGCGGTGGTATCCTTCTGCGAAACAGTCGTGTCGCAGAAGGAGGCTGCGGAAAGGGAGCGGGAGATCTCTTCCGCTCACCCGGCCCGCAGCAGGCGCACCGGGCGTCGGCAGAGGGCAGATAATGCCCTCTTCTGGCCTCCCTAAATGGGTCCAGGGACGGCAGGCTCGGGGACGTCCGCCGCCCCCCATCACACTGGACCCGAGGTGGCGGCGCGTAGTGTTCCACACGCGCCCCTTTCAGACGTCGCGGGGAGGCCAACATCTCACCCCCCCGCAGACTTGTGGTGGCCCGCCGGGGATCACGGAAGTAATACTAGCTCCCAAGATCCCCCAATAAAAGTAATACTAGCTCCAAGTAGTAACTCCCAAAAGTAATACTAGCCCCAAGGATTTTCCACCCAATTTCAATACAAAAAAAAACGAATATGAACACATGCATGCATGTCGGATGATGCCTAGTGTATTGTTCCGTTGCCGTAAGTATAAACTTAAAATGGACTCAGCAGCCACTCGATATTAAAAGTTATTGTTAACTGTCCTAAAGTATTTTCAAGACTTTTTTGCCTCTTTCCCTAATAGTTGCTTGACTTAGAGTTGACTTCAAATAAGCCTAACTTAGTTTTTTTTTTCATTTGATACATGGTTATATAACAGTACAAAATCGGTAACAGGCCAAACAGTTTAAAAATATTTAAAAAATTCCAATTTGAAAAACCTATTGGTCTACTAATCGGCTAACCGGCAAAAACATAGTCGGCCCCATTAAGATATTTTATGCATCTTCAAAAACGGGAAGTTTTTTACGCCATAAAACATTGTGATAACCGAAGTTTCAAATCGATTGCCTGTTAAGAAAGAAAATAAACGAAATGGTTGCTGGGTATCAATCATTTATATTTAAATTTGTACACTGTACACTGACATGCATCAGAGTCTAGTACAGATAGTCGTAAGGGGCACCGCAGCCACACGCACACTGGCCGGCGATAGACACGGCACCAGCAGCAGCCACAGGGCCACCGAAGCTCACAGCGCCCATGATGGGGACCTGGCCGGCAACGGCGGTAGTACCAGCGACTGGCAGCTCACCAGCGACGGCCACGTTGCCTTCACCTACACCGCCGTACGGGGCAAGTCCGGCACCACAACCGGCGAAACCAGAGGCAGGATAAGCAAGTCCATCATAAGCCAAACCGGGAGCATTAAAGCCGTAAGGACCAGCCAGCATGGGAGAAGCAAAACCTGGAGCAATCCCCGCCGGGCCGTAAGTACCAAGGCAAGCTTGGCTGAATACATTCTGCAAAATAATTATCATGATTGACCACAATACATAGACACACTTTATGGAATCAGTCATAAAATAGTGGACATCAAAGTACGTATATTTATCTAATTTAGAGCTCCAATAGAAAAAAAAGAATCTCAAGAAAGCTTACAAGGATCTTTTATACGAAACAGTGCATCGAAAAGGGATGGTACAATAATAGTAACACAGCACTCACCTGAACCAAGCAAGCTTGGATGCAGAGCAGCAGAACAGTGAAGGAAGACATGATTGATGTTTGCGTTCAACGAGAAGCTGAAGACTGAATGATGATTTAACAGTGGTCACATTTTATACCTAGCATAATTATCAAACAGAGTTTTCGGAATATTAGAAAACGTGACTGAAATATCTTAGAAAATTATTAAACGTTTTTTTGTTGGTAAATACTAGCCGTATCGCGCTTGCACAAGCTATTAATTAATTACACTTACCTACATACTAATTTTCTTGAGTTTATAACATAATGGAGTATAAAACCACCGACAGTTGCACTGAACATCATTCTTGTGTCAGCACTCAAAGTACACAACAATGTCCGTCAAGGCTATCCTCGTCCTCTGCGCTCAGGCGCTCCTGCTCAGGGTAAGAAATATTTTATTTTATGATAAAACTACATTATTTAAATAATCGTGTTACAATTTACTAGTGTATGATTGTGTTCCAAAAACCAAATAAGGTTAATTCTGGATGTAGAAGTAACTAACAATAATATGTTCTTACAATTTCAGTCCACACTCGGACAGTCATGCACCAGCCGCGCTGCGGTTGCTGATATCTCTGGATTTGGTGCTCCCTACGGCTTCGCCACTCCCGCCTTAGCCGCCCCTTGCGGCTTCTACGCCCCCGCCTTGGAGTTCAGTCCCACCAGTGGTGGCGCTCTGCCTGTCTCCAGTGCCTCCGCCATCGCTCCCGTCGGTATCGCCGTAGTGTCTGACAACGTTTATGAGGGTGCTCTGGCTGTGGGTGGTGAGCTGCCGTTTGTGGGTACTGTTGCTATGGAAGGTGTGGTGCCTTCTGCCGGTGCTGGCGCCGTCAACCATGCCTGTGGTAATGGCAGGAACGCCATGATCAGTGAGACTGCTGCTTTTGGTCCAGCTGGTGCGTATCCAATAGGTGCATACGGCCCTGCTACTGCCTTCGCTTCAAATGCGTTTGCACCTGGATTTGGTGCTTCTCCCTTCGACTACCTCGGTGGTGCTGGCGTAGGATGCGGTTGTGCTTACTAATAGTTTAATTTAAATTCGATTATAAATGTGTGTTTCGTATTTAAAAAGACGATTTCTTCAACGTAATAAATCAAAATGCAATAATTTTCGTTATTTTATTTGTACATTTTTGTTTCTCATTTTATTATTATAATTCATTCAAATTCGGGTCTAGATGAAGTTAAGTTTAGTCACGGATACTATTTTTATGTTACTACTTTTATAGAGGTCAATATGCACACTATATTACTGTAATCATTTAGGTAGGTAATAATGGAAAACCTTTTATAACTTTTTACCCGTTGAAACGCAAAGTAACGGCACATTATCCACGAAAATATTGACAAAGTGCCATTTGAAAAGAAAATGATTTTTATTGTTAAAAAAATAAATGTTTACCTTCAAATTTTAGTTTCGCTTATAATGGCCTGCAGTTCTTCATTATTTAGACAACGTATTATAAATGGTTTTGATAACATTAGACCTTTTGAAGCTTAAAGCGTTCAAGAGCTGTCATTGTCATTATTGTTGGGTACTCGTAACATTGACAATTACAGCTCTTGAACGCAATTTAAATGTACAAATCGCGTTCAGGTTTATCGGTGAAATTTGCTTCAAATTATTTATTTTTTAAGAACGTTGCCCCCCACACCAGTCCCGTACGGTATATCGAATTACCCTTGAACGATATAACTGTCTACAGAAAGCATGGTTCACCGACGAACGGTAATACGAGAAAACTATTAGTCGATACCATTATTTAGCGACAGCACGTTTCGCCGAATAACGCTACATAGAATGAATGGTTGGCCGATACCAAGATTTGCCGATGTCATGGTTCGCCGGAACACGCTTGAACTAAATAATCCTTTATCGATAGCAGTTGCATGACAATGGGATCGTGTTGGAATGACTGCATTTATAAAAATAGCAGACTTGGGCCCCAGAGCGTATATACATTCTTTGCCAGATTGAATCATTTGGGTTAGGTTAGGTTAGAACAGTGACCATTAACGCGCGAAGGCGAGCGAGCGAAGCGAGCGTGGCGCGGCAGCGGCCGCCGAGCGCCAGGTCCCTTCTATTGTTGGTAAATTCAGTTACCAAAACAAAAACTCTTCATCAATATCCAATTTAACTAAATTACAATACGTTTAAATACTACCCTTCAATAAATTACAATTTTGTATCTAATTATTTTTTTTTTTTTTGCTGATCTCATTATGTGTCATATTTTTTTTCCTGCAATCGATAAAGCAAACTGCTATCGATAAAGGATTATTTAGTTCAAGCGTGTTCCGGTGAACCATGACATCGGCAAATCTTGGTATCGGCCAACCATTCCTTCTATGTAGCGTTATTCGGCGAAACGTGCTGTCGCTAAATAATGGTATCGACTAATAGTTTTCTCGTATTACCGTTCGTCGGTGAACCATGCTTTCTGTAGACAGTTATATCGTTCAAGGGTAATTCGATATACCGTACGGGACTCGCCCCACACTAGGACTTTCACCTGTATTGTTTACAAACATTTAAACTCACATACACAAACATCCAAACCCGGAACAACTACTTGTAGGTTATACAAATATTTGTTCCGTGCGGGAATCGAACCCGCAACATGCAGCGCAGCAGTCAATCGCTTCACCACTACGCAAACCGTGGCGGGCTTTGACCTCGTGTGACATTTAAAAGCCATTTGACGTATTACGTCAGAGGGCTTGAGAGGCGCTACCAAATGATATTGATATTACGAGATATTTTTTATAGGTAAACAATTTATTTATGCTCATTATTATTATTGAGTTATTTTTGATGTTAAGTTAAAAAAGAAAAGAAAAGAATGGTTTTTAAAATAGTGACTTATTATACCCTTCTCCCAAAAGTTAAATATTAATTCACACAAGTGAAAAGGGATACGAATTTAGAATGATCTTTATGATAACAAGTAATACAAAGAATATTTAATAGTTTACTATATTAAAAACATGTGTTTTAAAAACATGTAACTTTCTTATACATTCAAAAAAATAGAAAATTGACAAAAAAAAAATATCTTGACACCTTTTTCACAACGATGTTATTCGTGGCGTATGGTACATTAAGACTTGTGCGAACTATTTTGTGCAACTTATATCCATTATCTAAATAAAAATAAAACAAAAAATATGAACTATATACTATGTACACCTATAATTATTAAAAAAAAATATGTTATTACAGTTTCTTGCAATATTTGAAACTAAAAAAAAACAATGAGAAACTCACATCTTAATCTGCAGAAAAATCATAAATTGAGTTGAAAAAACAAAATGATTTTACTGAAAATATTTAAGTACTTATCTGTTTGTTTAGTAAGGGGTCTCGTATTACCCAGTTACTGGGTTGTGGAGGTCAGATGGGCAGTCGCTCAATGTAAAATACTGTTATTCAGCTGCATCCGGTTAGATTGGAAGCTGACCCCAACGTAGTTGGGAAAAGGCTAGGCACATAGATATATATCTGTTTGTTAAGTAAAGAAATAAAAAAGGGTCCTTCCCACAATTTAAAATTAAACAAAACTTACAAAAATACTATAAAATCTTACTTATTCTAAGTAATCTTCGCTGTCATTTAACAGAGGATGTTGATCTTTCATATCATTATCACTTAATAAATTGGTATAAAAGGATCTGACACTGGGGTTTACTAGTGGAAGAATAAAAAGCAAGTCTCGCTTTTTCTCATTAGAAATTGCATAGGCCTATCGTGGAGGAAACCGGGGCAATGCGGGGCCCTTTAAGGAAAATCTTGAATAAAACCATAGAAAAACAAGATAATTGAAAAATCAACAGCCATTTATTAGTCTCATTAATATTCTTTAAAATTAACGTACAATAATTATCTTAGTCTACCAGTCTTTGGTGCTATACAATGAAAAGATAGTCTTACAATATTCAGCAGCTCCAACAGTATTTTCAAATGTTAATCAATTAGTTGAGGTTGTGGAGCAGGACCAGCATTGAGCCAAGCATTTCTATCAGCGATGTAATCCCCCAGCATAGTGTGCGTTTTATACAAGATTTGAATTTCGTCTCATTCAGTTGAAGTATGTGGGGAGGAATTTTATTATAACATTTTAAACAGTACCCCATGAAAGATGAGTATACTTTAGCCAGTCTGAAACCTGGTTGAGCTAATAGATCCCTACTTCTAGTACTATAATTATGTCTTTCGCCTCTTTTACTAAAAAGATGTAATTTTTTTCTTACGTACAAGATGTTTTCATAGATATATTGACAAGACACCGTCATGATGTTAATATCCTTAAACAGTTCCCTAAAAGAATCGCGCCTGCGGAGATTAAATATGGCTCTTATGGCTCTTTTCTGCAGAATTATTCTCCAAAAGCTATGTATTCCAAAAAATATTCTCCAAGGCCAGGATGTTCTAAGGATTATTCTCCAAGACCTGGATGTTCTACGGATTATTCTCAATTTTTTTAATGTTTAATAAATAATTCACCAATTATCCAAACAAAAATTCTCAAGGCCGGAGCATGACAAAGATAACGATTTATTTACTGATTCTGACGAAACGATTCTCATTGTCTTGATATTGTTTCTCTGTTGGTTGATGAGCTGCCATACCCTGATCTCAACTATAGTGCTGAATGTTGTGAAGATTTTATACATTCATAGATAAAATGTTGAAACCACAACCACCAAAAACCTGCTGATTAGCCTAATAGTTATAAAGAAATACCATATTTTGGTGAATATGGTAACTCCATATCTACCGTCCCAGATTCTGCATTTAGATATTGCAAATAATTGCGATTTGATAGTCAGATTTAATAAAATATTTGTTTTATCTTTTTTTTATTTGTGCAGTGAATGGGAAAGAAAACGCAAATCTATGAACAGGTGGTGCTGCTGGACGATTTACGTACTCATAACATCGCACTGTACATTTTTATCTCTTAATGTTTCTGGGGTTTTGAATAAGTATAGCAGGAACTAGCGTGTGTTTTTGCTATGTTAACGAGCAATGTATTCAACGTGGACTGTATCTAAGTTAAAACCTGTACCATATTGACAGAGAGAATAGGATCGTTACCGCACTATAACAACTCGGAAGGAGATCTTTTGCCCTTATCCAAACAAAATATTTTTTCTTAATAAACTTCCAGGTGGCCTTAGGATTGTTCCTGGCCCTCTGAAATTCAGACCTTTTATATCCGCGTTTCAGTTTCTTTAGTAGATTATTGCAGAAAGATCGATATCGATAAAAAATTGATTTATGTAGGTCGTTGTCTGGGTGTTTCTTGAAAATTTTATACAGCTTATCTGTATGGCGGGTACATCTCAGATGGCCAGTAGTAATCCAAGGCTTTATGATGCGCCTTCTACTAGGAATGGAGAATAATGAGTGTGCAGAATAATGAAAGAAGATAGTAGAGATACGAGGGTTTCAGCAGCAATATTTGGGTTAGTTGATTTGAGGATTTCTGAGAAATCTATTTGTTCGATGTCAGATTTAACTTTAGAAATATCAATTTTTGAGATTGAACGTTTTGGTGCATTTGTCGTTGTATCTGGATTGCAGAACAGAGTAACCGGAGCATGGTCTGTTATATCACAGTCAAGTACCAAGGTTGTGGCAGTGTGTGTAGATTTCAGCAAGACATGGTCAAGACAATGAGCAAGCCTGGTGGGGAAAGCATGTGCGGGGAGCATAGCACGAGAAGCGGATATATTTGTCGGAGAAAGCGATAACTTTTAAACATCAAGTTGCTGATTTGACTATTGTAGTAGGGGTAAACGCCGTGACGTCAGATGTTGTTTTAATGGCGGCACGTGGACAGGGTCGTTTTGTGGAGTGGGGATTGTGCCGAGATCATTTTTGATCTTAACTCCAACCAAGTCACTCCTTCAGAACGAAACTGTCGGTTTGCCCATTTTGTGGAGATTATTTGTTAGTGTTATTTATTAAAGGACGATGCGCAATTTACTATGGACCCCGTCCCCACTTTTTTTTTTGATCCAACAGACTTCGCTTTTGTCTCATATTTTTCGTTACAAGCTACAAAATAATAATCCGCTGGTTTCAAGTCTTAAATATATGGGGTTTTCTGAAAAAAACATGTTTTAGTTTCAATTATCTAACGAGAATATAGATGATTGTTTTCTATTTTTCGTCACAATAAATGAGCTAAAACATAATAATTGCCTACTTATTTAATATGGAACATAAAACAACAAAACATCACGCCTATATTCCACAAAAGAATAGATAGGCAGACATGTGTGGAACATCCACATTTTGCTTTATGTTGTATTTCGCGATGTAATCTATTATACTCATTTTACTTACATGATATCACAATAGTATTTCTCGTAGGGAGGGGTAGGCAGAGTTTCACCCCTATTATAGGTAGCTACATAGGTAGGTACTACTGCATTGTATTTTTCGTCAAAATGAATGAGATCAGACACTAATATTATTAGCAACTAATATAACAATGGCCAAATAATATAAAAATAAACTTAAAACATATAATATATCAGTACGCCCGTAATTCTCTTAGGGGAAGGCAGAGATATTAAGACATCCAGACTTCGCAAGTTAGGTATTTAATGATTTCCCACATAGACGGGAATACATAAAATCACACCAGTGTTCCCCCGAGGGTTAGGCAGAGGTAAGCACACAGGTAGCTACTGAATTATATTTTTCGTCAAAACAAAAGAAATCAAACACAATGATAGTCAAATAATATACTTAATATTCAACTTAAAACAACATATCATTACGCTTGTAATCCTTTAACGGAAGGGCAGAGATGTATAAGACATTCTGACTTCGCAAGTTAAGTATTTGATGATTCCCCGCATAGCCGTGTAATACGCATCACACCAGTATTACCCGGAGACTAGACAAAGGTAAAACGTAAACTTTGCTAAGTAGTAGTGTGCGCGCCGGAGAAGATTCCAAACAAAAAAAGGCATTGCAGCACATACCGGGCATTAATTAGCTAGTTCAAAATAAAATACTAAACATCATTTTAAAATATATAAAAAGTGTGTACCTACAAAAAAAATATAGCCCTGCAATGTTGGGAACAAGGTTCAAGCTACCAGTAGGCAGGGCTTCAGTCAGAGAGAGGAACCTCCTATCAATAGAGTTTCTCATCCAACTGCCTTACGAGAGCATTCGCAAATGTTAGTAAATGTACTGCAAATAATGTGTTAGAGTCATGGCTCGACAATTGTAATGCTATTTAATAGTTTTGCTGGAGGATTGAAGTCATTATGACGTCCGAAGCCCATATACCACACAATTGAAATAATATGCGCACAGCTTCCGAGTATATATAAGTATACTTAAAACAAATATGCAATAAAGTAAAATAACATTCGATTTTCAATTTTTAATAATCTAACTTATTCTCTACTACAAAATAATTATGACCACATTTTATTATTTTCCCTTAAAACCCCATACATTCGACGGTTGTCGCCATAATAAAAAATGATCAGTTAGCCAAGACCTTTTAAATGAGATATGTCCCAAGTCTGTTGACTAAGTTTGGATATCGTGTTGTGGGTACCCTGGGTACACAATATCTACCTACACCTACGGGGTATACAAGCGTGAATATGTTATGTCATGGAAAATAAATACAATATGAAGTATCATAAGTAAAAACCAATACGATTTTCACTTATTTTTTCATAATCAAACATATTTTGTACTACAGTAGTACCATTACATTTCCTTCATTTCCCTTAAAACCCCATGCTTTTGACTATCGTCGCCATAGTAAAGAATGATCAGTAAGTTAAGACCTTTTAAATGAGATATGTCTCAAATCTGTTGACTAAGTTTCAATTTTGGGGACGCCAGTTCCAAATAATAGTTTCGGTTTCGGTACACAAAAATCAGTGTTAAATAATAAACTGTGATTTTTGTGTACCGAAACCGAAACTATTATTTTAACATTTCGTCATGAACCCGATACCACCGAACCCTAATGCCAACGGCGCTATCGCTCAGCCATCGCTTACGCCGTCATCAGAAGTGGGATCTGGACTCGATTCCCACTGGCGTGCTATGTTCGAGATGCAGCAGAAGAACATGATGCAGCTGATCGAAGCCATGAAGAAATAGCCACGTCGTATGTGCTCGCTCATGTCTCGCAGTTTGACTCTCGGCTTAATCGCTTGGCGTTTACTAGCGAAATAACGTCACGCAACAAGTTACTACAGGAGATTAAGGCGAGTGCAAGTCTGAAGCGGACGTTCGATCGCAGTACCGGTGATGGCGCCACTGATGCAAAGCGTTTTAAGCCACAAACTTCCACTATGTTCACGTGCCATAAGTGCGGAAAACCGGGACACAAAGCGGTGAACTGTCGTTTGAAGTTTACGCAGCCTGCTGGAGCTAACGTCCAGAAAACTACACCGGTGGCGACTTCATCGGGTTCCAGCAAGAGAGTAACGTGTTTCCGTTGTGGAGAAGCCGGACACATCTCTACGAACTGCCAACGCGGCAGTGCGGGTGGCGCGTCATCGTCGGCGGGCAGCGCTGCCAACGCAACGGCGGAGCGACGCGTCGATAGCTGCGAAATAGCAGGTGTTTGCGGGCAATTGGAACAATCCGGTGAGTCGTACTATTTTTATTTTGATTCCGGTGCCGAATGCTCTCTTGTCAAACAATCTATAAGCCGTTACTTCAAAGGTCAACGTGTTTATTCGATAGTTCGTATAAAAGGTATTGGTTATGCTAATGTAGATTGTACCGAACAAATTCTTTGCGACGTTTTTATTAACAGTCATTGTTTACCGATTTTATTTCATGTTCTACCCGATAATTATTTGAAATATAGTGTGATGATCGGACGCGAAATTTTAAAATTAGGTTTTACAATTAACATGACCAGCTCTTCCTTAATTATTTCTAAACAAAAAATAATTTATTTATTTTATTAATTATGAAAATAATCGGTTACTTTGTTTTAATGATCGATACCGATATATAAAATAGTGTATATATATGTCCTTTGATATCGTTGTTGAATGAATATTCCCATGCTTTTATTAACGGGTTACCCCGTACACGTGTTACTTCTGGTGAACTGAAAATTAGGCTTCAAGACCCAAACCGTACTGTTTATCGTCGACCTTACCGACTCAGCCCAGACGAAAGGCAAGTAGTGCGATCTAAGGTTAACGAATTATTAGACACTAATATCATTCGGCCTAGTCAGTCCCCTTTTGCAAGTCCTATTCTTTTGGTTAAGAAACGTAACAATCGTACTCGCTGCCTCCCTATAGTCCCACGTGCTTTCAGATGGTCGGTTATTAACCATGTGCACGAGTCACTTATGCATCTAGGTTGGGAAAAGACGCTTGAAAGGGTATACGAACACTACTGGTTCGAACATATGGCTAAGTATGTTCGTAAATTTACCGATGGATGTATAACCTGCAAAGTGTCTAAGTCTCATTCCGGGCGTATACAGGCCGAACTTCATCCGATCCCCAAAATTAGTGTCCCGTGGCATACAGTTCACGTTGATATAACCGGCAAGCTTAGTGGTAAAAACGATTCTAAAGAGTACGTCATAGTTCTAATTGATGCATTCACTAAATTTGTTCTTTTATATCACACTCTTCGAATCGATTCAGCTAGCGCAATTAAAGCTCTAAAGCCTAGTGTATCGTTGTTTGGAGCACCCACTCGCGTTATTGCTGACCAAGATCGATGCTTCGCCAGCAAAGTTTTTAAAGATTTTTGCGAGTCTCACGGCATAAATTTGCACTTGATTGCGACGGGATCAAGCCGCGCTAACGGGCAAGTCGAAAGGATTATGAGTACACTCAAAGGCATGTTGACTTCGGTAGAGACATCCGATCGATCTTGGCAAGACGCACTAGAAGACGTCCAACTTGCATTAAATTGTTCTGTCCACCGTGTCATAAAAGCAAGCCCTCTCGAAATTTTGATAGGCCGCGTAGCTAGACCCCTAAATCTTTTAACGTTAGACGATACCGAAACGGAGATTAACCTTGACGAGACGAGAGAGCAAGCGGTAATAAATATTGACAAAAGTGCAAATTATGAAAAATCTTACGCCGTCATATTTAAATATTCGTCACAATTTACACAATTTTCTCGTCGGAGCAATATTAATATTTATGTCTCCGATAAGGGAGATAGTTTTAAATTTTCCTAACTGGAGCAGTAAAATATCTAGACGGTTGAGAAATGGATTGAGGTCTTTAAACGAAGGAGAACGATATTCAGCGATGACTGCTACCTTGTCGGAGAATTTCAGTACCAAACCATTTGCGTCATTAAACAAAGGAATTTCAAAAGAGTATTGTAAATCATGTCTGACGTAGGCAACTACACCATCATTCTGGTTTCTGAAAGAAGAAGTATGAGTATTGTAACCTTTTAAAGAAGGAATATTCGGACATTTTCATCAAAATAACATCCAGTGTCAACCTGTCCAAAAATACTAATAATTTATCAAAATTACAATCAGTGCTACGAACATGTAAGATTTAAGTGTACTCTCTGGTTTTCTCAAATAATTGCCACTTGAATCCAGCGAGCAAACGAAACAGTCTGAGACCGTAAGTTTCTCGATCTCTGTATTAAGTTTAGGTCCTCCATTTAGAAATTGTATTAACAAAAAGGGAAAGCATTTTTAAGATCGGCTCAGGGGTTATATCTAAGCGCTGTATTGATTTAGATTAATTTTGCACGCACATAAATTTATTCAAATACTTGGTGATGAACAAGAAATTTAGTTTATCGTAAAAAAGCGTTATTAAAAAGTTGATTTGACTGAATAAACTTGTTTTTATTTAATCTACATGACAATATATTTATTTATATCTATGTATGCAATAGCAATAAAATACATTATTTGTATTATCGTTTTGTAGTATCGTTTTGTATTATCCCTTGATTGATAACAATTAAATAATATGTGGGGCCTTCTTAAACATTATCAATTTTTAAATGTTTTAACCGGTCCGCGGTCAGTAGTTACCCAGACAAACATTCCCACTTCCATTCCACCTTCAGGCACCAATCTACATGGTCTTCACATGATCTGACCAAGATTATGTCTGGACTTTAAAGAGACTGTGACCTCTGAGTTTGTTTCGGCCTTTGTTCTCAGAGTAGTCGGATACGAAACGCCGACGTCATCTAGTTTTTTTAAATATGATTGACGCGTAAAAGTGTTTGTACAAACCTACTTACAGAAATAAATCATTTATCATTATCATTTATCACTGAAGACACCGGTGTCATTTACGCTATCAATAAAATAATATAGAAATGCAGCCCATTTGGCTTCACAGAAACTGTTGAATAGGCTGTAATATAGTATGTATATGTAGTAATATTTCGTGGAGAATGTGCCAGTATACTTAGTTATTAAAGGATCTTTCAGCGCCGGGCTAAAATTGGAACAAACCCCGCTGACTCGCTATTTCAATACTTTTTCGCAAAACAACTTTTTCGTTTGAAAAAAAGTTTTTGATTATTTTCTACAAAATATTTGTTTATTTAACGTTCAGGGCCTAAAACTGTTCAATGGCAGACTGATGTATTCAATCTGATCAATGTTAAAACAAATAAGAATTTGGAGAGAATTTCACCAATAAAACTGAACGCGATTTGCACATATAAGCGTTCAAGAGCTGTAATTGTCAATATCACCCACCAATGATGACATTGACAGCTCTTGAACGCCGTTAAGCTTCCATAGGACTATTGTTATCACAAAAAAAAAACCAAATGGTGTTTAAATAATGAAGAAATGCAGGCCAATAGGCGATCATAAATTATGGAGGTAGCCATTTATTTTTTAAGGAATAAAAGTCATTTTCTTTCCAAATGCCACTTTGCCAATATTTTCGTGGATAATGTGCCGTTACTTTGCTTTTCAACGGGTAAACATTTTTAAATGGTTTTCCATTATTACCTACCTAAATGATTTGATTACAGTAATATAGTGTGCATATTGAAATCCATAGAAGTAATAACATAAAAATAGTTTCCGTGACTAAACTTGACTTCATCTAGACCTGAATTTGATTGAATTATAATAATAAAATGAGAAACAAAAATGTACAAATAAAATAACGAAAATTATTATTGCATTTTGATTTATTACGTTGAAGAAATCGTCTTTTTGAATACGAAACACACATTTATAATCGAATTTAAATTAAACTTTTAGTAAGCACAACCGCATCCTACACCAGCACCACCTAGGTAGCCGAAGGGAGAAGCACCAAATCCAGGTGCAATCGCATTTGAAGAGAAGGCAGTAGCAGGACCGTATGCACCTATTGGATACGCACCAGCTGGACCAAAAGCAGCAGGCTCACTGATCATGGCGTTCCTGCCATTACCGCAGGCATAGTTGACGGCGCCAGCACCGGCAGAAGGCACCACACCTTCCATAGCAACAGTACCCACAAACGGCAGCTCACCACCCACAGCCAAAGCACCCTCATAAACGTTGTCGGACACTACGGAGATACCGACGGGAGCGATGGCGGAGGCACTGGAGACAGGCAGAGCGCCACCACTGGTGGGACTGAACTCCAGGGCGGGGGCGTAGAAGCCGCAAGGGGCGGCTAAGGCGGGAGTGGCGAAGCCGTAGGGAGCACCAAGTCTGGAGATCTCAGCAACCGCAGCGCGGCTGGTGCATGACTGTCCGAGTGCGGACTGAAATTGTAAGAACATATTATTGTTAGTTACTTCTACATCCAGAATTAACATTATTTGGTTTTTGGAACACAATCATACACTAGTAAATTGTAACACGATTATTTAAAAAACATAGTTTTACGAGTATCATAAAATAAAATATTTCTTACCTTGAGCAGGAGCGCCTGAGCGCAGAGGACGAGGATAGCCTTGACAGACATTGTAGTTTATTTCGAGTGCTGATACAAGAATGATGTTCAGTGCAACTGTCGGTGGTTTTATACTCCATTGTGTTATCAACTTCCAAGAAAATTCATATGTAGGTAAGTGTAATTAATTAATAGCTTGTGCAAGCGCGATAAGCCTAGTATTTACCAACAAAAAAACGCTTAATAATTTTCTAAGATATTTCAGTCACGTTTTCCAATATTTCGAAAACTCTGTTTGATAATTATGCTAGGTATAAAATGTGACCACTGTTAAATCATCATTCAGTCTTCAGCTTCTCGTTGAACACAAACATCAATCATGTCTTCCTTCACTGTTCTGCTGCTCTGCATCCAAGCTTGCTTGGTCCAGGTGAGTGATGTTTTACTATTATTATACCATCCCTTTTCTGTGCACTGTTTCGTGTATAAGATTCTTGTAAGCTTTTTTGAGATTCTTTTTTTTTCCATTGGAGCTCAAAATGAGATAAATATACGTACTTTGATGTCCACTATTTTATGACTGATTCCATAAAGTGCGTCTTGCATTGTGGTCATCATGATTATTATTTTGCAGAATGTATTCAGTCAAGCTTGCCTTGGTGCTTACGGCCCGGCGGCGATTGCTCCAGGTTTTGCTTCTCACATGCTGGCTGGTCCTTACGGATTTAATGCTCCCGGTTTGGCTTATGATGGACTTGCTTATCCTGCCGCTGGTTTCGCCGGTTGTGGTGCCGGACTTGCCCCGTACGGCGGTGTCGGTGAAGGCAACGTGGCGGTTGCTGGTGAGCTGCCAGTCGCTGGTACTACCGCCGTCGCCGGTCAGGTACCCATCATGGGCGCTGTGAGCTTCGGTGGCCCTGTGGCTGCTGCTGGTGCCGTGTCTATCGCCGGCCAGTGTGCGTGTGGCTGCGGTGCCCCCTACGACTATCTGTACTAGACTGTGACACATGTGACCTTTAGAAATTTAAATATAAATGATTGATACCCAGCAACCATTTCGTTT
Organism: Tiliacea citrago; assembly: GCA_963921375.1. Lineage (NCBI taxonomy): Eukaryota > Metazoa > Arthropoda > Insecta > Lepidoptera > Noctuidae > Tiliacea > Tiliacea citrago. The sequence goes on along the minus strand of OY992807.1, from coordinate 11,709,027 downwards.
ATTTTCTTTCTTAACAGGCAATTGATTTGAAACTTCGGTTATCACAATGTTTTAAGGCGTAAAAAACTTCCCGTTTTTGAAGATGCATAAAATATCTTAATGGATGGGCCGGTTATGTTTTTGCCGGTCAGCCGATTAGCAGACCAATAGGTTTTTCAAATTGGAAATTTTTAAATATTTTGAAACTGTTTGGCCTGTTACCGATTTTGTACTGTTTTATAACCATGTATCAAATGAAAAAAAAACTAAGGCTTATTTGAAGTCAACTTAAGTCAAGCAACTATTAGGGAAAGAGGCAAAAAAATCTTACAAATACTTTAGGACAGTTAACAATAATTTTTAATACCGAGTGGCTGCCGAGTCCATTTTAAGTTTATCCTTATGGCAACGGAACAATACACTAGGCATCATCCGACATGCTTCTGTTCATATTCGTTCTTTTTTGTCAATGAAATTCTAGATGAATTTGTACTTAGATTAGTTTGCAAGAAAAAATCATCATAATGTACTGTAATGGGAAAGAAAACGCAAAACTATGAACAGGTGGTGCTCAATGTTTCTGGGGTTTTCGATAACTCTAGCAGGAACAAGCGTGTGTTTTTGCTATGTTAACGAGCAATGTATTCAACGAGGTCTGTATCTCAGTTAAAACCTGAACTGAAACCCAATAACTGGCTGAAAAGAGAATCTAGCCAGCAAGTATTTACAGCCTTTTTCTTGTTATAGAAGCTTGTTATGACGAATATAGACAGGAGAATCCCAGTGTGTGCTATATACTGCGACATGACGCAAGCTTTTGACTACTTTGACAATAGCATCTTGCTACAGAAATAAGAAACCTACGGCATAAGGGGAAACATACTCAATCTTATTCAGTCATACCTTACTAACAGAAAATAATACACAGAAATTTAAAAATTTAATGTTAAGACAAAGAAAGAGGAAATTTATGTATCAAGGGAACGTACACCTACATATGGTGTTCCTCAAGGCAGCGTACTCGGATCTTTATTATTCATAATATACATCCATGACCTGCTTTTTGCTATTGACCACCCTATGACTCTCTTTGCTGACGACATCACTATGACTATAGCATGTCCAAATAAAAACATAAATGAAAGTGACATTCATAAATCTTTAACATCAATAATATCATGGCTAAACAAAAACAAACTAAAAATAAAAAATATAGATAAAAAACTATTATGCATTTTAGGCAACGAACGCAGGCTGTATTAGACCTTGACGCAATATACAAGGATACTGTACTTAACAAAGTCGACGCTACAAAATTTCTAGGAATTATAATTGATTCTAAATTTAACTGGAAGGCACACATTGAATACCTAACCTAAGCAAACGGCTGAGCTCCGCCGCGTACGCCTTGTATGAATTGGCCCCAGAGTTAAACACCTTAGTAATAGCTTATCATGGTCTAGTAGCATCGTTATTGCGCTACGGTATATTTTGGGGGAACTCCACAGACAAAGCAATAGCTTTTAAGGCCCAAAAGAGATGCATTCGTGCTATGTTCAATTTGAAGTCGACCGACAGCTGTATGCCATTATTTAAAAAAACATAAATTATTAACTCTAGCATTTCTGTATATTTTTGAAATTGCGGTATTTGTTAGGGGGAATCAATCTCTATTTCCACGAATACGAGTAGCTGACACCTACCCCCGTTACAGACGTGATAATAATCAACTGTGTTCGCATGCGTCAAAGACTGCATTAATGGGAAAAAGCGTTTTCTGTATGGCCCCTAAAATTTATAATAAAATACCAGTCTTATATAGAATTGCCGGTAAAATTGTTTAAAAAAAATCGAGATCTATTAACAGACAAGTGTTATTATGATATAAATGACTTTTTGCATGACACTTTTTGACATTATTTATATTTTATTTTATTAATCTTTATTTTTTGTGACATTTTTTAATTTATTTATTTTACTGACTTATCTATAGGTATGTTATTACTGACTATTGTGTACTTGGATTGAAAAGCGTCTTTAGTAATTTAGTTTTTATTTTTTAAGTTTTTTGTAAATTTTATAAATGTGTACGTACTTAAATATTAATATTGTGACATCCTGCGTGCTCAATTTGCATGTAAACGCATGTTTTTAAAAATAAAATGATCTTTATCTTTATAGAAGCCAAGTAGCCAATTTTATAAATAGCTTATTCACTAATAATCGTAGATATTACATAGATTACATAGAAATTTCACCTTTAAATTTCGGGATACCATAGCAGCATGAAACTGATGATATTAAGGTAGATCTTGTACCTCCAGAGAGATCGTCAGCACGTATCCTGAGATTTGTGGAAGCTTCAAAACTGCTTATTTTAGTCGCTCTTCACCATAGTTTTCTAATCGCAAGTCGTTACGTAATGACTGATTTCCATTGTTATTAGAACCGATCACAACACAACGCGGCATTTGTTTCGGGTACAAAATTGTTTTTTGAACAATTAGTTTTGGTGTTTTTATGAAATATTTAGAGGGCATTGCAATGAATAAGTTTAAAAAAAAACATAGTTTAATTAACTAAACAAAAAGATATAAAATAATTTTAAATAAGTTTAAAAAAATAATACTCAGTGCTAACAATAAATTTATTTAATCGTAAAAAGGCGTTATGAAAAAGTTGATTTGACTAAATAGACTTGTTTTTTAACCGACTTCCAAAAAGGAGGAGGTTCTCAATTCAGAGGTATGGATTTTTTTTTGTATGTTTGTTACGCGATTACTCCGTCAATGATGGACCGATTTTGAAAATTCTTTTTTGTTTGAAAGGGTATACTCCCGAGGTGGTCCCATTGCCATCAAATCAGAATCAAATGAGGGAATCCCATGGAAATCGAGGGAAACCCTCAAATTTTATAGGCAAACCTATAGCGATTTGGGTATTTTTTAAAGTAACTCGTGTATTTTCTCTCGGAAAGCACCATTTGGTGAAGTGGAACTGATGATGGAGACCACATATTATTATGGCCACCGGAAACATATAATATTGAGTACCCCTATTTAACGGGCTGCGATTAAGCAATTTATGCTCGTCACTATGCATATGGTGAGTGGCAGTTCTCCTGGTACTTACCAGGAAAACTCCTCAACAATCAACGTCCCAGCATCAGGAAAAGCAATAGTTTGTAAAAGGTGATGAGCGGTTAACATTAGGCTATTGTAACTTAGATAAATTCAAAACTGACCCACTCAAAAGTGAAAAATAAAAACTTTTTACAAAAAAATAAGAACCGACTACCAAAAATAACACTGCAAAGTGAAAAATAACTTTAATTTCGGAAGTCGGTAGCAAAAAACTCAAATAGAGATCCAAAGACACCGACTTCCAAAATTAAAGTTATTTTATTTTTATTTTATTTATTTGGGACAACAAACAGCAGTTTTTCACTTTGTAGTGTTATTTTTGGTAGTCGTTTCTTATTTTTCTTAAATCTACATGCCAATATATATTTATTTATATCTATTAATCAATAGTAATAAAAATATAAAACATTTTAAGCCACCCTTCGCTTGATTGATAACAAAACAGATGTGGGCCTAATTAACCATTATCAATAATTAAAAGTTTTAACCGGGCCGCGGTCCCAGTTCCATAGTGGGCCGCACGACCCCTAACCCAGACAAACATACCCACAAACGACACCTGTGTCATTTAGGTAATCAATTAATATATAAATGCAGACCATTTGGCTTCACAGAAACTGTCGAGTTCGCCATATTATATATTTTTAAGAATAAATCTATTTTCTTTTTTAAATTACACTTTTCTAATGTTTCATGGAGAATGTGCCACAATACTTGGTTATAAAAGGATCTTTTAGCACATGGCTAACATCAGAACTTATCCCGCTGTCTTGCTTTTTAAATACATTTTCGCAAAACAACTTTTTTAGTTTGAGAATAAAGTTCTTAATTATTTTCTACAAATTATTTGTTTATTTAACGTTCAGAGCCTAGAATTGTTTAATGGCAGACTGATGGATTCAATCAGATAAATGTTAAAGAAAAAAGAATTTAGAGCAAATTTCACCAATAAACTGAACGCGATTTGCGCATTTAAACTGCGTTCAAGAGCTCTAATTGTCAATATCACCCAACAATGATGACATTGACAGCTCTTGAACGCTATAAGCTTCAATAGGGCTAATGTTATCAAAACAATTTATTATACGTCGTCTAAATAATGAAGAAATGCAGGCCATTATAAGCGACACTAAAATTTGGAGGTAAACATTTATTTTTTAAAGAATAAAAATCAATTTCTTTTCAAATGGCACTTTGTCAATATTTTCGTAGATAATGTGCCGTTACTTTGCGTTTCAGCGGGTAAAAAGTTTTAAATGGTTTTCCATTATTACCTACCTAAATGATTTAATTACAGTAATATAGTGTGCATATTTACATCCATAAAAGTAATAACATAAAAATAGTATCAGTGACTAAACTTGACTTCATCTAGACCTGAATTTTATTGAATTATAATAATAAAACGAGAAACAAAAATGTACAAATAAAATAACGAAAATTATTGCATTTTGATTTATTACGTTGAAGAAATCGTCTTTTTGAATACGAAACACACATTTATAATCGTATTTAAATTAAACTATTAGTAAGCACAACCGCATCCTACGCCAGCACCACCGAGGTAGCCGAAGGGAGAAGCACCAAATCCAGGTGCAAACGCATTTGAAGCGAAGGCAGTAGCAGGACCGTATGCACCTATTGGATACGCACCAGCTGGACCAAAAGCAGCAGGCTCACTGATCATGGCGTTCCTGCCATTACCGCAGGCATGGTTGACGACGCCAGCACCGGCAGTGGGCACCACACCTTCCATAGCAACGGTACCCACAAACGGCAGCTCACCACCCACAGCCAGAGCACCCTCATAAACGTTGTCAGACACTACGGAGATACCGACGGGAGCGATGACGGAGGCACTGGAGACAGGCAGAGCGCCGCCACTGGTGGGAATGAACTCCAAGGCGGGGGCGTAGAAGCCGCAAGGGGCGGCTAAGGCGGGAGTGGCGAAGCCGTAGGGAGCACCAAGTCCGGAGATCTCAGCAACCGCAGCGCGGCTGGTGCATGACTGTCCGAGTGCGGACTGAAATTGTAAGAACATATTATTGTTAGTTACTTCTACATCCAGAATTAACATTATTTGGTTTTTGGAACACAATCATACACTAGTAAATTGTAACACGATTATTTAAAAAACATAGTTTTACGAGTATCATAAAATAAAATATTTCTTACCTTGAGGAGGAGCGCCTGAGCGCAGAGGACGAGGATAGCCTTGACAGACATTGTAGTTTATTTCGAGTGCTGATACAAGAATGATGTTCAGTGCAACTGTCGGTGGTTTTATACTCCATTGTGTTATCAACTTCCAAGAAAATTAATATGTAGGTAAGTGTAATTAATTAATAGCTTGTGCAAGCGCGATAAGCCTAGTATTTACCAACAAAAAAACGTTTAATAATTTTCTAAGATATTTCGGTCACGTTTTCTAATATTTCGAAAACTCTCTTTGATAATTATTCTAGGTATAAATTGTGACCACTGTTAAATCATCATTCAGTCTTGAGCTTCTCGTTGAACGCAAACATCAATCATGTCTTCCTTCACTGTTCTGCTGCTCTGCATCCAAGCTTGCTTGGTCCAGGTGAGTGATGTTTTACTATTATTATACCATCCCTTTTCTGTGCACTGTTTCGTGTTTATGATTCTTGTGATCTTTCTTGAGATTCTTTTTTTTTCCATTGGAGCTCAAAATGAGATAAATATACGTACTTTGATGTCCACTATTTTATGACCGATTCCATAAAGTGCGTCTTGCATTGTGGTCATCATGATTATTATTTTGCAGAATGTATTCAGTCAAGCTTGCCTTGGTGCTTACGGCCCGGCGGCGATTGCTCCAGGTTTTGCTTCTCCCATGCTGGCTGGTCCTTACGGCTTTAATGCTCCCGGTTTGGCTTATGATGGACTTGCTTATCCTGCCGCTGGTTTCGCCGGTTGTGGTGCCGGACTTGCCCCGTACGGCGGTGTCGGTGAAGGCAACGTGGCTGTCGCTGGTGAGCTGCCAGTCGCTGGTACTACCGCCGTCGCCGGTCAGGTACCCATCATGGGCGCTGTGAGCTTCGGTGGCCCTGTGGCTGCTGCTGGTGCCGTGTCTATCGCCGGCCAGTGTGCGTGTGGCTGCGGTGCCCCTTACGACTATCTGTACTAGACTCTGACGTTTACAAATTTAAATATAAATGATTGATACCCAGCAACCATTTCGTTTATTTTCTTTCTTAACAGGCAATTGATTTGAAACTTCGGTTATCACAATGTTTTTAGGCGTAAAAAACTTCCCGTGTTTGAAGATGCATAAAATATCTTAATGGATGGGCCGACTATGTTTTTGCCGGTCAGCCGATTAGCAGACCAATAGGTTTTTCAAATTGGAAGTTTTTAAATATTTTGAAACTGTTTGGCCTGTTACCGATTTTGTACTGTTTTATAACCATGTATCAAATGAAAAAAAAACTAAGGCTATTTGAAGTCAACTTAAGTCAAGCAACTATTAGCGAAAGAGGCAAAAAAATCTTGCAAATACTTTAGGACAGTTAACAATAATTTTTAATACCGAGTGGCTGCTGAGTCCATTTTAAGTTTATCCTTATGGCAACGGAACAAGACACTAGGCATCATCCGACATGCTTCTGTTCATATTCGTTCTTTTTTGTCAATGAAATTCTAGATGAATTTGTACTTAGATTAGTTTGCAAGAAAAAATCATCATAATGTACTGCAATGGGAAAGAAAACGCAAAACTATGAACAGGTGGTGCTGCTTGACGATTTACCTACTGATAACATCGCACTGTACATTTTTATCTCTCAATGTTTCTGGGGTTTTCGATAACTCTAGCAGGAACTAGCGTGTGTTTTTGCTATGTTAACGAGCAATGTATTGTAATGTATTGTTAACGAGCAATGTATACGCGGCACAGCGAACGGAGCTCCGGAGGGATCTCATGGCGACATGGAGAGTGCGATTGTCGCAACCCAGCGCTGGGCACGCCACAATTGTGGTGATAAGTCCCCTCTTTGAGGAGTGGCTGGAGAGGCGCCACGGCGTCCTCACCTTCCGCCTGACGCAGGTCCTCACCAGACATGGATGTTTCGGGAGGTTCCTGTTTAGAATTAAGCGGGAGGAAACGCCCGGGTGTTACTACTGTGTGGATCGCCCGGAGGACACGGTGGAGCATGCGGTGGAGGTCTGCCCAGCTTGGGCGGAGCACCGCCATGTCCTCACGGAGGCGATCGGCGGCGGCGATCTCTCGCGTCCGGGCCTGGTTCAGGCCATGGTTCGGAGCGAGAGTGCATGGGAGGCCGTCACCTCCTTCTGCGAAGCAGTTATGCTAGCGAAGGAGGAGGCGGAACGCGTGAGGGTGAGACAAGGTTCGCGACCTCGCGCCCCTAGTCGCCGCAGGAGACGCCCCGGGCTTGCGATTCCCGGGCGTCGGGAATCGCAAGCCGATTTCCGGCCACCGTAGGCGTGGGCCTGCGGACGGTGAGCGATGGGTAGCTCGCCGTCCGATAAGGACCAGGCCCGGGTCGACGGTGCGTTGTGTTCCACGCGCGCCTCAAAGAGATGTCAGCACAAACTGACGGGGCCCGTTAGGACCAATGCCTGCCGGGGTTGCGAGTTTGTCCGAAAGGGATATCGTGGCCCTGGCACACAGGCAACGGAAGGAACACGGGTGAGTTTTAGTCAGTAAAAGTCTGACACGCCCTCCCGCTCCGCTCAGAGCGGGAGAAGTTATTTGATGATTTCCCACCCAAAAAAAAAAAAAGGCAACGGACGCAGGCTGTATTAGACCTTGACGCAATATAAAAGGATACTGTATTTAACAAAGCCGACGCTACAACATTTCTAGGAATTATTATTTATTTCTAAATTGAACTAGAAGGCACACATTGAATACCTAAGCATACGGCTGAGCTCCACCGCGTACGCCTTGTATAAACTGGCCCCAGAGATAAACACAGATGCCTTAGTAATAGCTTATCATGGTCAAGTAGCATCACTATTGCGCTACGGTATTATATTTTGGGGGAACTCCACAGACAAAGCAATAGCTTTTAAGGCCCAAAAGAGATGCATTCGTGCTATGTTCAATTTGAAGTCGACCGACAGCTGTATGCCATTATTAAAACATAAATTATTAACTCTACCATGTCTGTATATTTTTGATATTGCGGTATTTGTTATGGGGAATCAATCTCTATTTCCACGAATAGCTGACACCTATCCCCGTTACAGACGTGATAATAATCAACTGTGTTCGCATGCGTCAAGGACTGCATTAATGGGAAAAAGCGTTTTCTGTATGGCCCCTAAAATTTATAATAAAATACCAGTCTTATATAGAATTGCCGGTAAAATTGTTTAAAAAAAATCGAGATCTATTAACAGACAAGTGTTATTATGATATAAATGACTTTTTGCATGACACTTTTTGACATTATTTATATTTTATTTTATTAATCTTTATTTTTTGTGACATTTTTTAATTTATTTATTTTACTGACTTATCTATAGGTATGTTATTACTGACTATTGTGTACTTGGATTGAAAAGCGTCTTTAGTAATTTAGTTTTTATTTTTTAAGTTTTTTGTAAATTTTATAAATGTGTACGTACTTAAATATTAATATTGTGACATCCTGCGTGCTCAATTTGCATGTAAACGCATGTTTTTAAAAATAAAATGATCTTTATCTTTATAGAAGCCAAGTAGCAAATTTTATAAATAGCTTGTTCACTAATAATCGTAGATATTACATAGATTACATAGAAATTTCACCTTTAAATTTCGGGATACCATAGCAGCATGAAACTGATGATATTAAGGTAGATCTTGTACCTCCAGAGAGATCGTCAGCACGTATCCTGAGATTTGTGGAAGCTTCAAAACTGCTTATTTTAGTCGCTCTTTCCCATAGTTTTCTAATCGCAAGTCGTTACGTAATGACTGATTTCCATTGTTATTAGAACCGATCACAACACAACGCGGCATTTGTTTCGGGTACAAAATTGTTTTTTGAACAATTAGTTTTGGTGTTTTTATGAAATATTTAGAGGGCATTGCAATGAATAAGTTTAAAAAAAAACATAGTTTAATTAACTAAACAAAAAGATATAAAATAATTTTAAATAAGTTTGAAAAAATAATACTCAGTGCTAACAATAAATTTATTTAATCGTAAAAAGGCGTTATGAAAAAGCTGATTTGACTAAATAGACTTGTTTTTTAACCGACTTCCAAAAAGGAGGAGGTTCTCAATTCAGCGGTATGGATTTTTTTTTGTATGTTTGTTACGCGATTACTCCGTTAATGATGGACCGATTTTGAAAATTCTTTTTTGTTTGAAAGGGTATACTCCCGAGGTGGTCCCATTGCCATCAAATCAGAATCAAATGAGGGAATCCCATGGAAATCGAGGGAAACCCTCAAATTTCATACCCATATATACCTATAGCGATTTGGGTATTTTTTAAAGTAACTCGTGTATTTTCTCTCGGAAAGCACCATTTGGTGAAGTGGAACTGATGATGGAGACCACATATTATTATGGCCACCGAAAACATATAATATTGAGTACCCCTATTTAACGGGTTGCGATTAAGCAATTTATGCTCGTCACTATGCATATGGTGAGTGGCAGTTCTCCTGGTACTTACCAGGAAAACTCCTCAACAATCAACGTCCCAGCATCAGGAAAAGCAATATTTTGTAAAAGGTGATGAGCGGTTAACATAAGGCTATTGTAACTTAGATAAATTCAAAACTGACCCACTAAAAAGTGAAAAATAAAAAACTTTTTACAAAAAAATAAGAACCGACTACCAAAAATAACACTGCAAAGTGAAAAATAACTTTTATTTCGGAAGTCGGTAGCAAAAAACTCCAATAGAGATCCAAAGACACCGACTTCCAAAATTAAAGTTATTTTTTTTTTATTTTATTTGATGGGGACAACAAACAGCAGTTTTTCACTTTGTAGTGTTATTTTTTGTAGTCGTTTCTTATTTTTCTTAAATCTACATGCCAATATATATTTATTTATATCTAATAATCAATAGTAATAAACATTTTAAGCCACCCTTCAATTGATTGATAACAAAACAGATGTGGGCCTAATGAACCATTATCAATAATTAAAAGTTTTAACCGGGCCGCGGTCCCAGTTCCATAGTGGGCCGCACGACCCCTAACCCAGACAAACATACCCACAAACGACACCTGTGTCATTTAGGTAATCAATTAATATATAAATGCAGGCTTCACAGAAACTGTCGAGTTCGCCATATTATATATTTTTAAGAATAAATCTATTTTCTTTTTTAAATTACACTTTTCTAATGTTTCATGGAGCACAATAGTTGTTTTGGAGCACAATAATGTTTCATGGAGAGAATGTGCCACAATACTTGGTTATAAAAGGATCTTTTAGCGCATGCCTAACATCTGAACTTATCCCGCTGTCTTGCTTTTTCAATACATTTTCGCAAAACAACTTTTTTAGTTTGAGAATAAAGTTCTTAATTATTTTCTACAAATTATTTGTTTATTTAACGTTCAGAGCCTAGAATTGTTTAATGGCAGACTGATGGATTCAATCAGATAAATGTTAAAGAAATAAGAATTTAGAGCAAATTTCACCAATAAACTGAACGCGATTTGCGCATTTAAACTGCGTTCAAGAGCTCTAATTGTCAATATCACCCAACAATGATGACATTGACAGCTCTTGAACGCTATAAGCTTCAATAGGGCTAATGTTATCAAAACAATTTATTATACGTTGTCTAAATAATGAAGAACTGCAGGCCATTATAAGCGACACTAAAATTTGGAGGTAAACATTTATTTTTTAAAGAATAAAAATCAATTTCTTTTCAAATGGCACTTTGTCAATACTTTCGTAGATAATGTGCCGTTATTTTGCGTTTCAGCGGGTAAAAAGTTTTAAATGGTTTTCCATTATTACCTACCTAAATGATTTAATTACAGTAATATAGTGTGCATATTTACATCCATAAAATTAATAACATAAAAATAGTATCAGTGACTAAACTTGACTTCATCTAGACCTGAATTTTATTGAATTATAATAATAAAACAAGAAACAAAAATGTACAAATAAAATAACGAAAATTATTGCATTTTGATTTATTACGTTGAAGAAATCGTCTTTTTGAATAAGAAACACACATTTATAATCGTATTTAAATTAAACTATTAGTAAACACAACCGCATCCTACGCCAGCACCACCGAGGTAGCCGAAGGGAGAAGCACCAAATCCAGGTGCAAACGCATTTGAAGCGAAGGCAGTAGCAGGACCGTATGCACCTATTGGATACGCACCAGCTGGACCAAAAGCAGCAGGCTCACTGATCATGGCGTTCCTGCCATTACCGCAGGCATGGTTGACGACGCCAGCACCGGCAGTGGGCACCACACCTTCCATAGCAACGGTACCCACAAACGGCAGCTCACCACCCACAGCCAGAGCACCCTCATAAACGTTGTCAGACACTACGGAGATACCGACGGGAACGATGGCGGAGGCACTGGAGACAGGCAGAGCGCCGCCACTGGTGGGACTGAACTCCAAGGCGGGGGCGTAGAAGCCGCAAGGGGCGGCTAAGGCGGGAGTGGCGAAGCCGTAGGGAGCACCAAGTCCGGAGATCTCAGCAACCGCAGCGCGGCTGGTGCATGACTGTCCGAGTGCGGACTGAAATTGTAAGAACATATTATTGTTAGTTACTTCTACATCCAGAATTAACATTATTTGGTTTTTGGAACACAATCATACACTAGTAAATTGTAACACGATTATTTAAAAAACATAGTTTTACGAGTATCATAAAATAAAATATTTCTTACCTTGAGCAGGAGCGCCTGAGCGCAGAGGACGAGGATAGCCTTGACAGACATTGTAGTTTATTTCGAGTGCTGATACAAGAATGATGTTCAGTGCAACTGTCGGTGGTTTTATACTCCATTGTGTTATCAACTTCCAAGAAAATTCATATGTAGGTAAGTGTAATTAATTAATAGCTTGTGCAAGCGCGATAAGCCTAGTATTTACCAACAAAAAAACGCTTAATAATTTTCTAAGATATTTCAGTCACGTTTTCCAATATTTCGAAAACTCTGTTTGATAATTATGCTAGGTATAAAATGTGACCACTGTTAAATCATCATTCAGTCTTCAGCTTCTCGTTGAACACAAACATCAATCATGTCTTCCTTCACTGTTCTGCTGCTCTGCATCCAAGCTTGCTTGGTCCAGGTGAGTGATGCTTTACTATTATTATACCATCCCTTTTTTGTGCACTGTTTCGTGTATAAGATTCTTGTAAGCTTTTTTGAGATTCTTTTTTTTTCCATTGGAGCTCAAAATGAGATAAATATACGTACTTTGATGTCCACTATTTTATGACTGATTCCATAAAGTGCGTCTTGCATTGTGGTCATCATGATTATTATTTTGCAGAATGTATTCAGTCAAGCTTGCCTTGGTGCTTACGGCCCGGCGGCGATTGCTCCAGGTTTTGCTTCTCCCATGCTGGCTGGTCCTTACGGATTTAATGCTCCCGGTTTGGCTTATGATGGACTTGCTTATCCTGCCGCTGGTTTCGCCGGTTGTGGTGCCGGACTTGCCCCGTACGGCGGTGTCGGTGAAGGCAACGTGGCTGTCGCTGGTGAGCTGCCAGTCGCTGGTTCTACCGCCGTCGCCGGTCAGGTACCCATCATGGGCGCTGTGAGCTTCGGTGGCCCTGTGGCTGCTGCTGGTGCCGTGTCTATCGCCGGCCAGTGTGCGTGTGGCTGCGGTGCCCCCTACGACTATCTGTACTAGACTGTGACACATGTGACCTTTACAAATTTAAATATAAATGATTGATACCCAGCAACCATTTCGTTTATTTTCTTTCTTAACAGGCAATTGATTTGAAACTTCGGTTATCACAATGTTTTTAGGCGTAAAAAACTTCCCGTTTTTGAAGATGCATAAAATATCTTAATGGATGGGCCGGTTATGTTTTTGCCGGTCAGCCGATTAGCAGACCAATAGGTTTTTCAAATTGGAAATTTTTAAATATTTTGAAACTGTTTGGCCTGTTACCGATTTTGTACTGTTTTATAACCATGTATCAAATGAAAAAAAAATGAAGGCTTATTTGAAGTCAACTAAAAGTCAAGCAACTATTAGGGAAAGAGGCAAAAAAATCTTGCAAATACTTTAGGACAGTTAACAATAATTTTTAATATCGAGTGGCTGCTGAGTCCATTTTAAGTTTATCCTTACGGCAACGGAACAATACACTAGGCATCATCCGACATGCTTCTGTTCATATTCGTTCTTTTTTGTCAATGAAATTCTAGATGAATTTGTATTTAGATTAGTTTGCAATAAAAAATCATCATAATGTACTGTAATGGGAAAGAAAACGCAAAACTATGAACAGGTGGTGCTGCTTGACGATTTACCTACTCATAACATCGCACTGTACATTTTTATCTCTCAATGTTTCTGGGGTTTTGAATAAGTAAAGCAGGAACTAGCGTGTGTTTTTGCTATCTTAACGAGCAATGTATTCAACGAGGTCTGTATCTCAGTTAAAACCTGAACTGAAACCCAATAACTGTCTGAAAAGAGAATCTAGCCAGCTAGTCTAGTATTTACAGCCTTTTTCTTGTTAGAGAAGCTTGTTATGACGAATATAGACAGGAGAATCCCGGTGTGTGCTTTATACTGCGACATGACGCAAGCTTTTGACTACTTTGACAATAGCATCTTGCTACAGAAATAAGAAACATACGGCATAAGAGGAAACATACTCAATCTTATTCAGTCATACCTTACTAACAGAAAATAATACACAGAAATTTAAAGATTTAATGTTAAGACAAAGAAAGAGGAAATTTATGTATCAAGGGAACGTACACCTACATATGGTGTTCCTCAAGGCAGCGTACTCGGATCTTTATTATTCATAATATACATCCATGACCTGCCTTTTGCTATTGACCACCCTATGACTCTCTTTGCTGACGACATCACTATGACTTTAGCATGTCAAAATAAAGACATAAATGACATTAATAAATCTATAACATCAATAATATCATGCTAAACAGGAACAAACTAAAAATAAAAAATATAGATAAAAAACTATTATGAATTTTAGGCAACAGACGCAGGCTGTATTAGACCTTGACGCAATATAAAAGGATACTGTACTTAACAAAGCCGAAGCTACAAAATTTCTAGGAATTATAATTGATTCTAAATTTAACTTGACGGCACACATTGAATACCCAAGCAAACGGCTGAGCTCCGCCGCGTACGCCTTGTATGAATTGGCCCCAGAGATAAACACAGATGCCTTAGTAATAGCTTATCATGGTCTAGTAGCATCGTTATTGCGCTACGGTATTATATTTTGGGGGAACTCCACAGACAAAGCAATAGCTTTTAAGGCCCAAAAGAGATGCATTCGTGCTATGTTCAATTTGAAGTCGACCGACAGCTGTATGCCATTATTTAAACATAAATTATTAACTCTACCATCTCTGTATATTTTTGAAATTGAGATATTTGCTATGGGGAATCAATCTCTATTTCCACGAATAACTGACACCTACCCCGTAACAGACGTGATAATAATCAACTGTGTTCGCATGCGTCAAGGACTGCATTAATGGGAAAAAGCGTTTTCTGTATGGCCCCTAAAATTTATAATAAAATACCAGTCTTATATAGAATTGCCGGTAAAATTGTTTAAAAAAAAAATCGAGACGTATTAACAGACAAGTGTTATTATGATATAAATGACTTTTTGCATGACACTTTTTGACATTATTTATATTTTATTTTATTAATCTTTATTTTTTGTGACATTTTTTAATTTATTTATTTTACTGACTTATCTATAGGTATGTTATTACTGACTATTGTGTACTTGGATTGAAAAGCGTCTTTAGTAATTTAGTTTTTATTTTTTAAGTTTTTTGTAAATTTTATAAATGTGTACGTACTTAAATATTAATATTGTGACATCCTGCGTGCTCAATTTGCATGTAAACGCATGTTTTTAAAAATAAAATGATCTTTATCTTTATAGAAGCCAAGTAGCCAATTTTATAAATAGCTTATTCACTAATAATCGTAGATATTACATAGATTACATAGAAATTTCACCTTTAAATTTCGGGATACCATAGCAGCATGAAACTGATGATATTAAGGTAGATCTTGTACCTCCAGAGAGATCGTCAGCACGTATCCTGAGATTTGTGGAAGCTTCAAAACTGCTTATTTTAGTCGCTCTTCACCATAGTTTTCTAATCGCAAGTCGTTACGTAATGACTGATTTCCATTGTTATTAGAACCGATCACAACACAACGCGGCATTTTTTTCCGGTACAAAATTGTTTTTTGAACAATTAGTTTTGGTGTTTTTATGAAATATTTAGAGGGCATTGCAATGAATAAGTTTTAAAAAAAACATAGTTTAATTAACTAAACAAAAAGATATAAAATAATTTTAAATAAGTTTGAAAAAATAATACTCAGTGCTAACAATAAATTTATTTAATCGTAAAAAGGCGTTATGAAAAAGTTGATTTGACTAAATAGACTTGTTTTTTAACCGACTTCCAAAAAGGAGGAGGTTCTGTATTCAGCGGTATGGATTTTTTTTTGTATGTTTGTTACGCGATTACTCCGTCAATGATGGACCGATTTTGAAAATTCTTTTTTGTTTGAAAGGGTATACTCCCGAGGTGGTCCCATTGCCATCAAATCAGAATCAAATGAGGGAATCCCATGGAAATCGAGGGAAACCCTCAAATTTTATAGGCAAACCTATAGCGATTTGGGTATTTTTTAAAGTAACTCGTGTATTTTCTCTCGGAAAGCACCATTTGGTGAAGTGGAACTGATGATGGAGACCACATATTATTATGGCCACCGGAAACATATAATATTGAGTACCCCTATTTAACGGGTTGCGATTAAGCAATTTATGCTCGTCACTATGCATATGGTGAGTGGCAGTTCTCCTGGTACTTACCAGGAAAACTCCTCAACAATCAACGTCCCAGCATCAGGAAAAGCAATATTTTGTAAAAGGTGATGAGCGGTTAACATTAGGCTATTGTAACTTAGATAAATTCAAAACTGACCCACTAAAAAGTGAAAAATAAAAAACTTTTTACAAAAAAATAAGAACCGACTACCAAAAATAACACTGCAAAGTGAAAAATAACTTTAATTTCGGAAGTCGGTAGCAAAAAACTCCAATAGAGATCCAAAGACACCGACTTCCAAAATTAAAGTTATTTTTTATTTATTTTATTTGATGGGGACAACAGACAGCAGTTTTTCACTTTGTAGTGTTATTTTTTGTAGTCGTTTCTTATTTTTCTTAAATCTACATGCCAATATATATTTATTTATATCTAATAATCAATAGTAATAAACATTTTAAGCCACCCTTCAATTGATTGATAACAAAACAGATGTGGGCCTAATGAACCATTATCAATAATTAAAAGTTTTAACCGGGCCGCGGTCCCAGTTCCATAGTGGGCCGCACGACCCCTAACCCAGACAAACATACCCACAAACGACACCTGTGTCATTTAGGTAATCAATTAATATATAAATGCAGGCTTCACAGAAACTGTCGAGTTCGCCATATTATATATTTTTAAGAATAAATCTATTTTCTTTTTTAAATTACACTTTTTTAATGTTTCATGGAGCACAATAGTTGTTTTGGAGCACAATAATGTTTCATGGAGAGAATGTGCCACAATACTTGGTTATAAAAGGATCTTTTAGCGCATGCCTAACATCTGAACTTATCCCGCTGTCTTGCTTTTTCAATACATTTTCGCAAAACAACTTTTTTAGTTTGAGAATAAAGTTCTTAATTATTTTCTACAAATTATTTGTTTATTTAACGTTCAGAGCCTAGAATTGTTTAATGGCAGACTGATGGATTCAATCAGATAAATGTTAAAGAAATAAGAATTTAGAGCAAATTTCACCAATAAACTGAACGCGATTTGCGCATTTAAACTGCGTTCAAGAGCTCTAATTGTCAATATCACCCAACAATGATGACATTGACAGCTCTTGAACGCTATAAGCTTCAATAGGGCTAATGTTATCAAAACAATTTATTATACGTTGTCTAAATAATGAAGAACTGCAGGCCATTATAAGCGACACTAAAATTTGGAGGTAAACATTTATTTTTTAAAGAATAAAAATCAATTTCTTTTCAAATGGCACTTTGTCAATACTTTCGTAGATAATGTGCCGTTATTTTGCGTTTCAGCGGGTAAAAAGTTTTAAATGGTTTTCCATTATTACCTACCTAAATGATTTAATTACAGTAATATAGTGTGCATATTTACATCCATAAAATTAATAACATAAAAATAGTATCAGTGACTAAACTTGACTTCATCTAGACCTGAATTTTATTGAATTATAATAATAAAACAAGAAACAAAAATGTACAAATAAAATAACGAAAATTATTGCATTTTGATTTATTACGTTGAAGAAATCGTCTTTTTGAATACGAAACACACATTTATAATCGTATTTAAATTAAACTATTAGTAAGCACAACCGCATCCTACGCCAGCACCACCGAGGTAGCCGAAGGGAGAAGCACCAAATCCAGGTGCAAACGCATTTGAAGCGAAGGCAGTAGCAGGACCGTATGCACCTATTGGATACGCACCAGCTGGACCAAAAGCAGCAGGCTCACTGATCATGGCGTTCCTGCCATTACCGCAGGCATGGTTGACGACGCCAGCACCGGCAGTGGGCACCACACCTTCCATAGCAACGGTACCCACAAACGGCAGCTCACCACCCACAGCCAGAGCACCCTCATAAACGTTGTCAGACACTACGGAGATACCGACGGGAGCGATGACGGAGGCACTGGAGACAGGCAGAGCGCCGCCACTGGTGGGAATGAACTCCAAGGCGGGGGCGTAGAAGCCGCAAGGGGCGGCTAAGGCGGGAGTGGCGAAGCCGTAGGGAGCACCAAGTCCGGAGATCTCAGCAACCGCAGCGCGGCTGGTGCATGACTGTCCGAGTGCGGACTGAAATTGTAAGAACATATTATTGTTAGTTACTTCTACATCCAGAATTAACATTATTTGGTTTTTGGAACACAATCATACACTAGTAAATTGTAACACGATTATTTAAAAAACATAGTTTTACGAGTATCATAAAATAAAATATTTCTTACCTTGAGCAGGAGCGCCTGAGCGCAGAGGACGAGGATAGCCTTGACAGACATTGTAGTTTATTTCGAGTGCTGATACAAGAATGATGTTCAGTGCAACTGTCGGTGGTTTTATACTCCATTGTGTTATCAACTTCCAAGAAAATTCATATGTAGGTAAGTGTAATTAATTAATAGCTTGTGCAAGCGCGATAAGCCTAGTATTTACCAACAAAAAAACGCTTAATAATTTTCTAAGATATTTCAGTCACGTTTTCCAATATTTCGAAAACTCTGTTTGATAATTATGCTAGGTATAAAATGTGACCACTGTTAAATCATCATTCAGTCTTCAGCTTCTCGTTGAACACAAACATCAATCATGTCTTCCTTCACTGTTCTGCTGCTCTGCATCCAAGCTTGCTTGGTCCAGGTGAGTGATGCTTTACTATTATTATACCATCCCTTTTTTGTGCACTGTTTCGTGTATAAGATTCTTGTAAGCTTTTTTGAGATTCTTTTTTTTTCCATTGGAGCTCAAAATGAGATAAATATACGTACTTTGATGTCCACTATTTTATGACTGATTCCATAAAGTGCGTCTTGCATTGTGGTCATCATGATTATTATTTTGCAGAATGTATTCAGTCAAGCTTGCCTTGGTGCTTACGGCCCGGCGGCGATTGCTCCAGGTTTTGCTTCTCCCATGCTGGCTGGTCCTTACGGATTTAATGCTCCCGGTTTGGCTTATGATGGACTTGCTTATCCTGCCGCTGGTTTCGCCGGTTGTGGTGCCGGACTTGCCCCGTACGGCGGTGTCGGTGAAGGCAACGTGGCTGTCGCTGGTGAGCTGCCAGTCGCTGGTTCTACCGCCGTCGCCGGTCAGGTACCCATCATGGGCGCTGTGAGCTTCGGTGGCCCTGTGGCTGCTGCTGGTGCCGTGTCTATCGCCGGCCAGTGTGCGTGTGGCTGCGGTGCCCCCTACGACTATCTGTACTAGACTGTGACACATGTGACCTTTACAAATTTAAATATAAATGATTGATACCCAGCAACCATTTCGTTTATTTTCTTTCTTAACAGGCAATTGATTTGAAACTTCGGTTATCACAATGTTTTTAGGCGTAAAAAACTTCCCGTTTTTGAAGATGCATAAAATATCTTAATGGATGGGCCGGTTATGTTTTTGCCGGTCAGCCGATTAGCAGACCAATAGGTTTTTCAAATTGGAAATTTTTAAATATTTTGAAACTGTTTGGCCTGTTACCGATTTTGTACTGTTTTATAACCATGTATCAAATGAAAAAAAAATGAAGGCTTATTTGAAGTCAACTAAAAGTCAAGCAACTATTAGGGAAAGAGGCAAAAAAATCTTGCAAATACTTTAGGACAGTTAACAATAATTTTTAATATCGAGTGGCTGCTGAGTCCATTTTAAGTTTATCCTTACGGCAACGGAACAATACACTAGGCATCATCCGACATGCTTCTGTTCATATTCGTTCTTTTTTGTCAATGAAATTCTAGATGAATTTGTATTTAGATTAGTTTGCAATAAAAAATCATCATAATGTACTGTAATGGGAAAGAAAACGCAAAACTATGAACAGGTGGTGCTGCTTGACGATTTACCTACTCATAACATCGCACTGTACATTTTTATCTCTCAATGTTTCTGGGGTTTTGAATAAGTAAAGCAGGAACTAGCGTGTGTTTTTGCTATCTTAACGAGCAATGTATTCAACGAGGTCTGTATCTCAGTTAAAACCTGAACTGAAACCCAATAACTGTCTGAAAAGAGAATCTAGCCAGCTAGTCTAGTATTTACAGCCTTTTTCTTGTTAGAGAAGCTTGTTATGACGAATATAGACAGGAGAATCCCGGTGTGTGCTTTATACTGCGACATGACGCAAGCTTTTGACTACTTTGACAATAGCATCTTGCTACAGAAATAAGAAACATACGGCATAAGGGGAAACATACTCAATCTTATTCAGTCATACCTTACTAACAGAAAATAATACACAGAAATTTAAAGATTTAATGTTAAGACAAAGAAAGAGGAAATTTATGTATCAAGGGAACGTACACCTACATATGGTGTTCCTCAAGGCAGCGTACTCGGATCTTTATTATTCATAATATACATCCATGACCTGCCTTTTGCTATTGACCACCCTATGACTCTCTTTGCTGACGACATCACTATGACTTTAGCATGTCAAAATAAAGACATAAATGAAAGTGACATTCATAAATCTATAACATTAATAATATCATTCTAAACAGGAACAAACTAAAAATAAAAAATATAGATAAAAAACTATTATGAATTTTAGGCAACAGACGCAGGCTGTATTAGACCTTGACGCAATATAAAAGGATACTGTACTTAACAAAGCCGAAGCTACAAAATTTCTAGGAATTATAATTGATTCTAAATTTAACTTGACGGCACACATTGAATACCCAAGCAAACGGCTGAGCTCCGCCGCGTACGCCTTGTATGAATTGGCCCCAGAGATAAACACAGATGCCTTAGTAATAGCTTATCATGGTCTAGTAGCATCGTTATTGCGCTACGGTATTATATTTTGGGGGAACTCCACAGACAAAGCAATAGCTTTTAAGGCCCAAAAGAGATGCATTCGTGCTATGTTCAATTTGAAGTCGACCGACAGCTGTATGCCATTATTTAAACATAAATTATTAACTCTACCATCTCTGTATATTTTTGAAATTGAGATATTTGCTATGGGGAATCAATCTCTATTTCCACGAATAACTGACACCTACCCCGTAACAGACGTGATAATAATCAACTGTGTTCGCATGCGTCAAGGACTGCATTAATGGGAAAAAGCGTTTTCTGTATGGCCCCTAAAATTTATAATAAAATACCAGTCTTATATAGAATTGCCGGTAAAATTGTTTAAAAAAAAAATCGAGACGTATTAACAGACAAGTGTTATTATGATATAAATGACTTTTTGCATGACACTTTTTGACATTATTTATATTTTATTTTATTAATCTTTATTTTTTGTGACATTTTTTAATTTATTTATTTTACTGACTTATCTATAGGTATGTTATTACTGACTATTGTGTACTTGGATTGAAAAACGTCTTTAGTAATTTAGTTTTTATTTTTTAAGTTTTTTGTAAATTTTATAAATGTGTACGTACTTAAATATTAATATTGTGACATCCTGCGTGCTCAATTTGCATGTAAACGCATGTTTTTAAAAATAAAATGATCTTTATCTTTATAGAAGCCAAGTAGCCAATTTTATAAATAGCTTGTTCACTAATAATCGTAGATATTACATAGATTACATAGAAATATCACCTTTAAATTTCGGGATACCATAGCAGCATGAAACTGATGATATTAAGGTAGATCTTGTACCTTCAGAGAGATCGTCAGCACGTATCCTGAGATTTGTGGAAGCTTCAAAACTGCTTATTTTAGCCGCTCTTTCCCATAGTTTTCTAATCGCAAGTCGTTACGTAATGACTGATTTCCATTGTTATTAGAACCGATCACAACACAACGCGGCATTTTTTTCCGGTACAAAATTGGTTTTTTGAACAATTAGTTTTGGTGTTTTTATTAAATATTTAGAGGGCATTGCATTGAATAAGTTAAAAAAAAAAAACATAGTTTAATAGAAAACTAAACAAAAAAATTGAAAATAATTTTAAATAAGTTTGAAAATATAATACTCAGTGCTAACAATAAATTTATTTAATCGTAAAAAGGCGTTATGAAAAAGTTGATTTGACTAAATAGACTTGTTTTTTAACCGACTTCCAAAAAGGAGGAGGTTCTCAATTTGGCGGTGTAGTTTTTTTGTTTTTTGTATGTTTGTTACGCGATTACTCCGTTAATGATGGACCGATTTTGAGTCAAGATTACTTTGTTTAAATCATTTTAATCGTCTTTTTACACGTGGAGCCTGAGGACTAGTTATAGTTTGCGTGCATATAGCGATCTGCGTGTCCAGTACAATAACGCACTCAGGATACTGTTGGACCTGCCGTGGCGATGTAGCGCGTCAACGATGTTTGCGGAAAGGCATATAAATGGTTTTGCGGCCATCAGCCTTCATACGGAAAAGAAGCGCTTCTCTGCTTGCTCGTCTCCGCGGCAGTACCAACACTATCTTGAGTTTATTCGCAGATAGATGGGAGTCTCCAATGCTGCGACATTGGATGAAGCTCCACACTAAATAAACTTGTATTTTCTACTAACAGTAGTTTTTAAGATCATTGTTACTAACACTATGTTCGAGGCCCAAAATAAATGATAATAATAATAATAATAGCAGTCCACTGCTGGACATAGGCCTCTCCCAGGCTGCGCCACAACACCCTGTCCTCCGCTTTCCGCATCCAGTCTGTCCCAGCCACCTTTTTAAGGTCGTCGGTCCATCTAGCTGGGGGGCGCCCCACACTACGCTTGCCGATACGCGGTCTCCACTCCAGGACTCGTCTGCTCCACCGGCCATCGGTCCTTCGACACTTCAGCTTGCTTACTCTGCAGGTTATGTCGGTAACTCCGGTTCATAAATAGCTTGTTCACTAATAATCGTAGATATTACATAGATATTCGATTTTTATTAGCTATGAACTTAAACTAGAAATTCACCTTAAACCCAAAATCAAATCACTTGATCGTAATTTTTTCGGGATACCATAGCAGCATGAAACTGATGATACTAAGGTAGGTCTTGTACCTGCAGAGAGATTGTCAGCACGTATCCTGAGATTTGTGGAAGCTTTAAAACTGCTTATTTTAGTCGCTCTTTCCCATAGTTCTCTAATCGCAAGTCGTTACGTAATGACTGATTTCCATTGTTATTAGAACCGATCACAACAGAACGCGGCATTTTTTTAAGGTACAAAATTGTTTTTTGAACAAGTTTTGGTGTTTTTATGAAATAATTAGAGAACATCACATTGAAAAAGTTTAAAAAAAAAACATAGTTTAATAGAAAACTAAACAAAAAAATAAAAAATAATTTTTAATAAGTTTGAAAAAATAATACTTAGGGCTTAACAATAAATTTATTTAATCGTCAAAAGGCATTATGAATAAGTTGATATGACTAAATATACTTGTTTTTCTTGAATCTACGTGCCAATATATCTATTAATCAATAGTAATAAAAATATAAAACATTTTAAGCCGCTTAGCCGTTCGCTTGATTAATTACCAAAACAGATGTGGGCCTAATTAACCATTATCAATAATTAAAAGTTTTAACCGGTCCGCGGTCCCAGTTCCATAGTGGGCCGCACGACCCCTAACCCAGACAAACATACCCACAAACGACACCTGTGTCATTTAGGTAATCAATTAATATATAAATGCAGACCATTTGGCTTCAAAGAAACTGTCTTTAGCTATTCTATCTTCATATCAATACTTCGGTAATGTCCGACGTATATGTGTTCTGTTCACTTGTATCGAGGGTGCAGGTTTAATAGAAACGACCAATTACGACTGCAGTTTATTTGCGACTCAACCTCTCTGTATCACGGGCGCAGCCGTGCGTCACCAATAATATATTCGCTGAGTAAGCTTGTACATAAATTGTGTCCCTACAGTAGCCCCCTTCTTAAAAGAAGTACACACTAAATACATACATATATTTTTCAACAACAATCTTTTCAAAAATTATATCTAATTACATGGTTTTTTTTAATCTAAACACCATTATACCTTTGCACAATCCAATTTTATCTTGAAGGAGTAAATGACACATGACACAAAATCACTCTTAATACACATCTGGGTTACGGGGTACAGTCGGCGGCGGCGCTGTTTGCACCTTTACGACTGGCAGACTCCAACCGGCCGCGACTGCTTCCTTCTGAAACCAGCCTCGTACCCGCTTCTTGCATTGGCCTCTGATTAAATACAGAATTAAAATTCCCATGAGAACGGCGCACACAATCACAATGATTTCCAAAGTTCCAACTCTTTGTCCCATCATCTCGTTAGACACCGTTTGTGCTATAGCGACATTGTTCTGTTGTGGTTTACTTTGGCCCCAACCCATTTTTAATTACAGAGATATTTTATTTTAAATAACAGTTGTAGTTCGTAAGGTCTTATTCCAGCAATGGATAAATTGCGTTTGGTATTTATTTATTATTTGTCTAAACTGCTAGAACATTTTGCCTTAACTCTGAATAATCTTAATTAACACTTTTTTATGAAACTTTGCATTTGGCTGGCCTGGATAAACATCATTTCATATGCCAGAATTGCATTAATTCATTGTTTAATAAAGTGCTTCTTTATTGACAATATGCAAAATAATTTAAGTGTTACCTATTTGCTGATTATATAATAATATCTAAAACCTATGTTTTTCTCTTAATTGCATTAATTAAATCGTAGTGTTGTTTTTAAGCAGGAATCGAACCTGTACCTTTGTAACACTATGGCTTACTGTACCATTAGTTGTAACATACATAGTTTTTATTGTGCAAACCTTATCGGTCGCCTGACCGTTCTACCGCTGTGTGTGGTATAAGTTACACGCTTAGTACTACTAGTATTATCATTAAACAGTTTATTATTAGGATTAGCTACGACAAAATCTTTGTCTTGCTGTTTTAGTGGAAGGGTTCCTTCATTAACTACGTATGCCGGTTTTAACCTATCGATTGATATCTTCACACGCTTATTTGCTATTTGTAACAAGAAATACTTTTCTTTTCTCTCTAAAACCTGATATGGACCATCATAGGGAGGCTGTAAGGATCTTTTCACCAGATCTACTCTTACAAAAACATGTGAACATGTCTTCAAATCTGAATGAACAAATATAGTCCTTGCATCTCTCTGTTTAGTTGGTCTTGGCCTAAGGTTTTCGATGATATTCCTAATTTTGTTTACATATTCGTTTGAATCACTAACGCTTATGTTGTTGTCACCGTAAAAATCCCCGGGTAACCGTAATGTCTTCCCGAATGCTAATTCCGCGGCACTGACACCAGTGTCGCTTCGCGGTGTTGCGCGTAACCCAAACATAACTGTCTGCAACTCTTCAACCCACGTGCCACTGTCCCTTCTGGCCATCAGTGCTGCTTTTAACACGCGATGGAACCTTTCTACAGTGCCGTTCGCTTGCGGGTGATACGCTGTAGTTCTTAATTTATTTATTCCTAGACATTTCATTAACTCATTAAACAAGCTGCTTTCGAACTGTCTGCCCTGATCTGTAGTAACCCTTACCGGACAACCGTACCTCGAAATCCAACCTTCGTACAACGTCTTGGCTACCGTACTAGCGTAAATGTCTCTGATTGGAAAAGCTTCCGGCCAGCCTGTAGCCCTATCTACCACCGTAAGGCAATACCTATAATCATCAGGTGACGTAGGTAATGGTCCTACTAGGTCAACATGTATATGCTCGAATCGCCCGCTACTTTCGTATTGTCCTAGTCCTGATACCGTGTGACGTATCACCTTCGAATTTTGGCATTGAACGCAGGTTTTGGCCCACTGTCCTACGTCTATGTTCATACTTGGCCAAAAATACTTAGACGACACTAATTTCCGAGTAGTACGAACTCCAGGATGACACAAACCGTGTACCGCCTGAAATGCCCTTTTCCTAAAAGCTACTGGTAGATATGGCCTTGCAACTGAAGTAGACAGTTCGCACATCACCCCACTTTGATAGTCGGGTAAAAGAATTCGCTTAAATTGCATTACTTTGTTTTCTTTTGATAAGAGCAATGTCAGCTCATCATCCGTCCGTTGCGCCAATGCTAATTCGCTGAAATCGAGCGCTGTTGGACATGTGATAGCTTCAACCCGAGACAGTGCATCCGCGGCTGTATTATCACTACCGACAATGTGCTGTATATCTGTCGTGAACTCACTGATAAACATAAGTTGTCTAACGCGTCTAGTTGTCTCTTTGTCACTGGGTTTTTTTGTGAACGCATAAACTAATAGTTTATGGTCCGTGTAAATTACAAATGATCTGCCTTCTACCATATAACGAAAATACTGAACCGCCGAATAGATAGCTAGAAGCTCCCTGTCGTATGTGCTGTATTTAAGTTGTACATCACTGAGTTTTTTAGAATAATAACCTAAGGGGCACCAGTGTGAGTCAACCTTAACTTGCAACACGGCACCAACACAGTCGTTCGACGCATCCGCCCATATTGCAAGCTCGGCGTTCATTACCGGATACGATAGCATAGTTGCATTCTGTAGGCTAGTTTTGCATTTCGCGAATGCAATGTCTGCTTCTGGCGACCAGTTAATTATTGACTTGTCTTTCTTCTTTGCCTTTTGTAAATACGTATTTAACGCAGCTTGATATTCCGCTGCCCTAGGTAAACTGGACCTATAAAAATTTACCATTCCCAAGAAACGCCGTAACTGATCTACTGTCTTGGGTTTTGGGAAATCGATTATTGCCTGCACTTTGTGTGGTAATGGTTTGATTCCTGATGACGTGACCTCGTAACCTAAAAATTCTAGATTTTCTTTTCCGAAACTACATTTCGCCATATTGATAGTTATACCGAATCGGTTTAATCGCTCAAATATCGCCTTTAAGTGTAACTTATGAAGCTCGGGCGTCTCACTAGCTACGATGATGTCATCTATGTAACAGAAGTAGAAATTAGACTCTAATTGACCTTCTGCACCTAATTTGAATTGTGCATCTATCCCTTGTAATACCACGTTATTCATATATCGCTGAAATGTTTGTGCGGCATTCCGTAAACCAAAGGTCATACGCGTAAACTCATACAACCCAAAGGGAGTGGTTATGGCTGTTTTTTCGACGTCTTCCGGTGCAATTACAATATTGTGATACGCTCTATTTAAATCTAAACGCGAGAATATGTACTTATTGCCTAAAATATACGTAAAGTCGTTTATCCGCGGAATAGGATACCTGTCCGGTATTGTTATAGCATTCAAGGCCCTATAATCACCGCAAGGACGAATCTGCCCATCCTTTTTGGGTACCACATGCAGCGGACTGGCCCATGGACTTTTCGACGGCCTGCATATTCCCATTTCCTGCATGCGCCGAAACTCCTCCTTTACCTTGATATATTTCTCTGGGGCTAACGGTCTAGCTCGAGCGAATACTGGCGGGCCGTGTGTCTCAATGTAATGTAACACCGCATGTGGTGGTTCCTCCTTAAAAGACACTGGTTTAGTGATCTCAGGAAACTCGGCTAGTATATCCGAATAAATGCAAGTGTTATCAATCGTAGTTAAGGATGGTCCCTTCCACTTTACAATTAAACCTACTGCACTTAAACTAGTTACTTCATCTATGAGTCGTCGGCCACTTAAATCTACTAGTAATTTATACTTTGTTAAAAAATCTGCGCCTATTATGGGCTGATTTACATCTGCTACAATGAAATGCCAAGTATACGGACGTCTTAATCCCAAACTTAGAGTTAATGTCTCAATACCGTAAGTTTTTATTATTGTGCCGTTAGCGGCATATAATGTAAAGTTAGACCTATTGCTATCATAATAACTACGCGAACGATTTCTCCTCACAGGTATTACAGACACGTTAGCTCCCGTATCAATTAAAAATCTCATACCTGTTTTCTTATCACATACTACTAGGCGGTTGTGTATCGTGCAACGTTCCGCCGTCGGCTGCACCGGGTCTAGTTTCCCGCCGACTTCTCCTGCCCCTTGCTCCAATTACACGGCTTCACGCACTTTGTTGCATTCTCCCTGTAACGATAGTGGTAAAAACAACCAATTAGCACTTTTCCTCTCGGCACCCTCATCACCATGCTTCGATGCCGATCTAGATCGCCGGCTGCCGTTGTCCCAACGCTTTCTGCCTCTGCCACGCTCCAGACCTGCGAGACGCAGGTTGATCTTCGCTAGCTCCCCCAGGATGTGACTGATGTCTGTTGATACATCACTCCTTTTCCCTGTAGTTTTTTCCTGGACCTCCACTGCTTTGATCTCTGCTACTGTTGATGAGCCCTCTCTCGTACTTTCCAGCACCTTGTCTGCTATCGTGGCGAGCACATCCAAATCCTTCGAGTCAGACACTGCCAGCACAGCCCGCACTGATTTCGGCAGGTGTGATTGCCACATCAACTTTAGGGTATCGTCAGGCACTTTTTCTCTGGCTAACTCACGCATTCGTCGCAGCAAATGTGATGGCCGCTGGTCTCCCAACTCCATTTCGCTGATCAATTTCTGCAATTTCCTTGTCTCCGACTCCTCGAACACCTCCAGTAGCCTTTCCTTCAGCGTCTGATACTTCCGAGACTCGGGCGGGGCAAGCAACAAATCGCTCACCTGCTGTATAGCAGCCTTGCTTAATTTAGTAACAACCAGATTCTGTTTGGCTGCATCACTCAGTCTTTGATTTTCTACCGCGGCCTCGAACTGGACAAACCAGAGTCGCGTTTGGTCTGTCCAAAACTCGGGAATACGCGATGAGACAGTTATGCTGGCCAGCGCCTTTTCGTTGGCATCGCCGGACATGTCCTCTTTCACACCTTGCGCACGTGGCGTAACACTTTGCTGAGGATTCATTTCCGTTTCAGTTTATCCACGCACCTCGCCAAAATGAAATTTTCACAGGGGTCACCACTTTAGCTATTCTATCTTCATATCAATACTTCGGTAATGTCCGACGTATATGTGTTCTGTTCACTTGTATCGAGGGTGCAGGTTTAATAGAAACGACCAATTACGACTGCAGTTTATTTGCGACTGAACCTCTCTGTATCACGGGCGCAGCCGTGCGTCACCAATAATATATTCGCTGAGTAAGCTTGTACATAAATTGTGTCCCTACAGTCGAGTTGGCCATATTATATATTTTTAAGAATAAATCTATTTTCTTTTTTAAATTACACTTTCCTAATATTTCGTGGAGAATGTGCCAGCATACTTGGTTATTAAAGGATCTTTTAGCGCATGGCTAAAATCTGAACTAACCCCATTGTCTTGCTTTTTCAATACATTTTCGCAAAACAACTTTTTTAGTTTGAGAATAAAGTTCTTAATTATTTTCTACAAATTATTTGTTTATTTAATGTTCAGAGCTTAGAATTGTTAAATGGCAGACTGATGGATTCAATCAGATAAATGTTAAAGAAATAAGAATTTAGAGCAAATTTCACCAATATATAGTTATCAAAACAATTTATTATACGTTGTCTAACTAATGAAGAACTGCAGGCCAATAGGCGATCATAAATTTTGGAGGTAACTATTTATTTTTTAAGGAATAAAAATCTTTTTCTTTCCAAATGCCACTTTGTCAATATTTTCGTGAATAATGTGCCGTTACTTTGCGTTTCACCGGGTAAAAAGTTTTAAATGGTTTTCCATTATTACCTACCTAAATGATTTGATTACAGTAATATAGTGTGCATATTGAATCCATAAAAGTAATAACATAAAAATAGTATCCGAGACAAAAACTTGACTTCATCTAGACCTGAATTTTATTGAATTATAATAATAAAATGTGAAACAAAAATGTACAAATAAAATAGCGAAAATTATTATTGCATTTTGATTTATTACGTTGAAGAAATCGTCTTTTTGAAAACGAAACACACATTTATAATCGAATTTAAATTAAACTATTAGTAAGCACAACCGCATCCTACGCCAGCACCACCGAGGTAGCCGAAGGGAGAAGCACCAAATCCAGGTGCAAACGCATTTGAAGCGAAGGCAGTAGCAGGACCGTATGCACCTATTGGATACGCACCAGCTGGACCAAAAGCAGCAGTCTCACTGATCATGGCGTTCCTGCCATTACCGCAGGCATGGTTGACGGCGCCAGCACCGGCAGAAGGCACCACACCTTCCATAGCAACAGTACCCACAAACGGCAGCTCACCACCCACAGCCAGAGCACCCTCATAAACGTTGTCAGACACTACGGCGATACCGACGGGAGCGATGGCGGAGGCACTGGAGACAGGCAGAGCGCCACCACTGGTGGGACTGAACTCCAGGGAGGGGCCGTAGAAGCCGCAAGGGGCGGCTAAGGCGGGAGTGGCGAAGCCGTAGGGAGCACCAAGTCCAGAGATATCAGCAACCGCAGCACGGCTGGTGCATGACTGTCCGAGTGCGGACTGAAATTGTAAGAACATATTGTTAGTTACTTCTACATCCCAAATTAACATTATTTTGTTTTTGGAACACAATCATACACTAGTAAATTGTAACACGATTATTTAAATAATGTAGTTTTATCATAAAATAAAATATTTCTTACCCTGAGCAGGAGCGCCTGAGCGCAGAGGACGAGGATAGCCTTGACAGACATTGTAGTTTATTTCGAGTGCTGATACAAGAATGATGTTCAGTGCAACTGTCGGTGGTTTTATACTCCATTGTGTTATCAACTTCCAAGAAAATTAATATGTAGGTAAGTGTAATTAATTAATAGCTTGTGCAAGCGCGATACGCCTAGTATTTACCAACAAAAAAACGTTTAATAATTTTCTAAGATATTTCAGTCACGTTTTCTAATATTCCGAAAACTCTGTTTGATAATTATGCTAGGTATAAAATGTGACCACTGTTAAATCATCATTCAGTCTTCAGCTTCTCGTTGAACGCAAACATCAATCATGTCTTCCTTCACTGTTCTGCTGCTCTGCATCCAAGCTTGCTTGGTCCAGGTGAGTGATGTTTTACTATTATTATACCATCCCTTTTCTGTGCACTGTTTCGTGTATAAGATTCTTGTGATCTTTCTTGAGATTCTTTTATTTTTCCATTGGAGCTCAAAATGAGATAAATATACGTACTTTGATGTCCACTATTTTATGACTGATTCCATATAGTGCGTCTTGCATTGTGGTCATCATGATTATTATTTTGCAGAATGTATTCAGTCAAGCTTGCCTTGGTGCCTACAGCCCGGCGGCGATTGCTCCAGGTTTTGCTTCTCCCATGCTGGCTGGTCCTTACGGCTTTAATGCTCCCGGTTTGGCTTATGATGGACTTGCTTATCCTGCCGCTGGTTTCGCCGGTTGTGGTGCCGGACTTGCCCCGTACGGCGGTGTCGGTGAAGGCAACGTGGCGGTTGCTGGTGAGCTGCCAGTCGCTGGTACTACCGCCGTCGCCGGTCAGGTACCCATCATGGGCGCTGTGAGTTTCGGTGGCCCTGTGGCTGCTGCTGGTGCCGTGTCTATCGCCGGCCAGTGTGCGTGTGGCTGCGGTGCCCCCTACGACTATCTGTACTAGACGCATGTGACCTTTACAAATTTAAATATAAATGATTGATACCCAGCAACCATTTCGTTTATTTTCTTTCTTAACAGGCAATTGATTTGAAACTTCGGTTATCACAATGTTTTAAGGCGTAAAAAACTTCCCGTTTTTGAAGATGCATAAAATATCTTAATGGATGGGCCAACTATGTTTTTGCCGGTCAGCTGACTAGCAGACAAATAATAGGTTTTTTAATTTTGAATTTTGTACTGTTTTATAACCATGTATCAAATAAATAAAAAACTAAGTGAGGCTTATTTGAAGTCAAGCAACTATTAGGAAAAGAGGCAAAAAATTCTTGCAATTACTTTAGGACAGTAAACAATAATTTTTAATATCGAGTGGCTGCTGAGTCCATTTTAAGTTTATCCTTACGGCAACGGAACAATACACTAGGCATCATCCGACATGCTTCTGTTCATATTCGTTCTTTTTTGTCAATGAAATTCTAGATGAATTTGTACTTAGATTAGTTTGCAAGAAAAAATCATCATAATGTACTGTAATGGGAAAGAAAACGCAAAACTATGAACAGGTGGTGCTGCTTGACGATTTACCTACTCATAACATCGCACTGTACATTTTTATCTCTCAATGTTTCTGGGGTTTTGAATAAGTATAGCATGAACTAGCGTGTGTTTTTGCTATGTTAACGAGCAATGTATTCAACGAGGACTGTATCTCAGTTAAAACGTGAACTGAAACCCAATAACCAGCTGAAAAGAGAATCTAGCCAGCAAGTATTTACAGTATTTTTCTTGTTATAGAAGCCTGTTATGACGAATATATACAGGAGAATCCCGGTGTGTGCTATATACTGCGACATGACGCAAGCTTTTGACTACGTTGACGATAGCATCTTGCTACAGAAATTAGAAGCCTACGGCATAAGGCGAAACATACAAAATCTTATTAAGTCATACCTTACTATCAGAAAACAATACACAGAAATTGAAAGAATTAATGTTAAGACAAAGAAAGAGGAAATTTATGTATCAAAGGAACGTACACCTACATATGGTGTTCCTCAAGGTAGCGTACTCGGATCTTTATTATTCATAATATGCGTCAATGACCTGCCTAGTGCTATTGACTCTCTTTGCTGACGACAGCACTATGACTATAGCATGTCAAAATAAAGACTTTTAAGAAAGTGACATTAAGGAATCTTTAACATCAATAATATCATGGCTAAACAGGAACAACCTAAAAATAAATATAGATAAAACAACTATTATGCATTTTAGGCAACAGACGCAGGCTGTATTATACTGTATTTGACGCTATATACAAGGATACTGTATTTAACAAAGCCGACGCTACAAAATTTCAAGGAATTATTATTGATTCTAAATTGAACTGGAAGGCACACATTGAATACCTAAGCAAACGGCTTAGCTCCGCCGCGTACGCCTTGTATATACTGGCTCCAGAGATAAACACAGATGCCTTAGTAATAGCTTATCATGGTCTAGTAGCATCGTTATTGCGCTACGGTATTATATTTTGGGGGAACTCCACAGTCAAAGCAATAGCTTTTAAGGCCCAAAAGAGATGCATTCGTGCTATGTTCAATTTGAAGTCGACCGACAGCTGTATGTCATTATTTAAAAACAATAAATTATTAACTCTAGCATTTCTGTATATTTTTGAAATTGCGGTATTTGTTAGGGGGAATCAATCTCTATTTCCACGAATAGCTGACACCTACCCCGTAACAGACGTGATAATAATCAACTGTGTTTGCATGCGTCAAGGACTGCATTAATAGGAAAAAGCGTTTTCTGTATGGCCCCTAAAATTTATAATAAAATACAACAGTCTTATAAAGTATTGCCGGTAAATTTGTTTAAAAAAAAAGATTCGAGATCAATTAACAGACAAGTACTCGTAGTTTTATTATGATATAAATGACTTTTTGCATGACACTATTTAACATTATTTATATTTAATTTTATTAATCTTTATTTTTTGTGACATTTTATCATTTATTTATTTTACTGACTTATCAATATTTTATTACTGACCATTGTGTACTTGGATTGAAAATCGCCTTTAGTAATTAAGTTTTTATTTTGTAATTTTTTTTTGTAAATTTTATAAATTTGTGTTTTTATAAAATAATTAGAGAACATCGCATTGAACAAAATTAAATAAAAAAAACATAGTTTAATAGAAAACTGAACAAAAAAATATAAAATAATTTTAAATAAGTTCTTAAAAATAATACTTAGTGCTTAACAATAAATTTATTTAATCGTCAAAAGGCGTTATAAAAAAATTGATTAGACTAAATAGACTTGTTTTTCTCAAATCTATATGCCAATATATTTATTTATATCTATTATGCAATAGTAATAAAAATATAAAACATTTTTAGCCACCCTTCGCTTGATTGATAACAAAACAGATGTGGGCCTAATTAACCATTATCAATAATTAAGTCTTAACCGGTCCGCGGTCCCAGTTCCATAGTGGGCCGCAGGACCCCTAACCCAGACAAACATATCCACTAACGACACCTGTGTCATTTAGGTAATCAATTACAGCCTTATTTATAAAAATTTCGCTAATGACTGATTAGCCAATGTTTAGCTAAATAATTGGTTAGCTCCTAATCAATGATTAACTTTTCTTTATTAATAAACGCTAGTTAGCAAGTGATTAGTTGCGAATCGAAATAGAGGAAACAATATGCGTTCGGCACAGATTATAATCAAAATAGTCGACTAACAAAGCAGAATATTATGAATAAAGTTGTCAAAACCACGATTTTTGTATCTGTTAAGACAATGACAGAGAAAAGTAAAAAATCTCATTGGAAAAGTTGAATTTGAATATATTAATATATTAAGTTTATTTTAATGTGTTTGCGATGGTAACAATGAAAATAATAAGCTCCAATAAATTGGAGCTCCTAAACGGAAGAAACTTGGACTGACACTAAGAAAGTTCTACTGGATAATTTGGTCGAAACTTACAATTACACCTGGAAAATAAAACCCTTATTTACAAAGCAATAATCAAGCCTTTAGGGACCTATAGCATTCAGCTACGGACAACAGCACCACACTCTAACATAGATATCAAACAGCGATTTCAGCACAAGCTTCTAAGAACAATCACAAACGCCCCATGGTTTGTACCAAATGAAGCTCTACCTACACCATGATCTGAAAATACCGACAGACAAACATGAAATAAAAAGCTATATCAAGTTGTTAATAGAAATCATTACTCGCCATCCAAATACGAGTTGACTGCTGCTATGAAAGCCACTAACACCTAGCACCTACAGAATCCAACTCGCAAAGACGGCGAGGGATGAAAACATTCTACGTGAAAAAGATGCGGAGAGTGCATGGCATGAAAAAAGAATGGCACCCATCTCTTTGGAGGAAGAATATTGGAAATCAAAAAATAATGAATTTATAACAAATTGTAGCTTTATTATTTATCAAAATATATTGTTTTCTTTAAAATGTCTGTTGTTATTTATGTGTGACTACCACAACATGGCTTTTCTTTAGTTCGGGGCCTTATAGCTGGCGTCATAAGATGGGCACATGGGGTAATCACTATCTCCGATGTGCTTCCTCACGAACTCATTTTCTTCAAACCTACTGAGCCTCGTCCTGATGTAGCTTTCCCTATAAATCTTTTCATCATGTATCATCATTCTCGTAGTAGATTTAAATGAGCTGTGTAGGTCTTTCTCCGTCTACTTCCTGCCGGCGGCGTTTAATTCTTCTGTCGTTCTAAAATCCCGTAAAAGATTGTCGAAATCCACATTTACTAAGGCTCAGAACAAAATTACCTCGAAGTACACAATAATCTTATTGAAACGATCAGCTGATTGAAATAAAAATCCGCCATCTTTCCTCTTAGCAAGCTCTAAACAGGGTACCGGTGGTGTTTAATTTTGACACCTATTAATCAATTGCTTAGCGGCCTATTAGCGCTAAATAGCGTTTATGAATAAGAATTTTGCTAATCAGTTGCTTAGCAAATGATTAAAATTTAACATGCGTTTTTATATAAGACTGTTAATATATAAATGCAGACCATTTGGCTTCACAGAAACTGTCGAGTTGGCCATATTATATATTTTTAAGAATGAATCTATTTTCTTTTTTAAATTACACTTTTCTAATATTTCGTGGAGAATGTGCCAGAATACTTGTTTATTAAAAGATCTTTTAGCGTATGGCTAAAATCTGAACTAACCCCGCTGTCTTGCTTTTTCAATAAATTTTCGCAAAACAACTTTTTTGGTTTGAGAATATTTTTTTAAATTATTTTCTACAAATTGTTTGTTTATTTAACGTTCAGAGCCTAGAATTGTTTAATGGCAGACTGATGGATTCAATCAGATAAATGTTAAAACAAATAAGAATTTGTTAAAACTGAACGCGATTTGTACATTTAAACTGTAATTGTCAATATTACCCAATAATGATGACATTGACAGCTCTTGAACGCTTTAAGCTTCAATAGGACTAATGTTATCACAAAAAAAAACTATATGGTGTTATGGAGGTAGCCATTTATTTTTTAAGGAATAAAAATCATTTTCTTTCCAAATGCCACTTTGTCAATATTTTCGTGGATAATGTGCCGTTACTTTGCGTTTCAACGGGTAAAAAGTTTTAAATGGTTTTCCATTATTACCTACCTGAATGATTTGATTACAGTAATATATTGTGCATATTGAAATCCATAAAAGTAATAACATAAAAATAGTATCCGTGACAAAAACTTGACTTCATCTAGACCTGAATTTGATTGAATTATAATAATAAAATGAGAAACAAAAATGTACAAATAAAATAGCGAAAATCATTATTGCATTTTGATTTATTACGTTGAAGAAATCGTCTTTTTGAATACGAAACACACATTTATAATCAAATTAAAATTAAACTATTATTAAGCACAACCGCATCCTACGCCAGCACCACCGAGGTAGCCGAAGGGAGAAGCACCAAATCCAGGTGCAAACGCATTTGAAGCGTAGGCAGTAGCAGGACCGGATGCAACTATTGAATACGCACCAGCTGGACCAAAAGCAGCAGTCTCACTGATCATGGCGTTCCTGCCATTACCGCAGGCATGGTTGACGGCGCCAGCACCGGCAGAAGGTACCACACCTTCCATAGCAACAGTACCCACAAACGGCAGCTCACCACCTACAGCCAGAGCACCCTCATAAACGTTGTCAGACACTACGGCGATACCGACGGGAGCGATGGCGGAGGCACTGGAGACAGGCAGAGCGCCACCACTGGTGGGACTGAACTCCAGGGCGGGGCCGTAGAAGCCGCAAGGGGCGGCTAAGGCGGGAGTGGCGAAGCCGTAGGGAGCACCAAGTCCAGAGATATCAGCAACCGCAGCACGGCTGGTGCATGACTGTCCGAGTGCGGACTGAAATTGTAAGAACATATTGTTAGTTACTTCTACATCCCAAATTAACATTATTTTGTTTTTGGATCACAATCATACACTAGTAAATTGTAACACGATTATTTAAATAATGTAGTTTTATCGTAAAATAAAATATTTCTTACCCTGAGCAGGAGCGCCTGAGCGCAGAGGACGAGGATAGCCTTGACAGACATTGTAGTTTATTTCGAGTGCTGATACAAGAATGATGTTCAGTGCAACTGTCGGTGGTTTTATACACCATTATGTTATCAACTTCCAAGAAAATTCATATGTAGGTAAGTGTAATTAATTAATAGCTTGTGCAAGCGCGATAAGCCTAGTATTTACCAACAAAAAAACGCTTAATAATTTTCTAAGATATTTCAGTCACGTTTTCTAATGTTTCGAAAACTCTCTTTGATAATTATTCTAGGTATAAATTGTGACCACTGTTAAATCATCATTCAGTCTTCAGCTTCTCGTTGAACGCAAACATCAATCATGTCTTCCTTCACTGTTCTGCTGCTCTGCATCCAAGCTTGCTTGGTCCAGGTGAGTGATGTTTTACTATTATTATACCATCCCTTTTCTGTGCACTGTTTCGTGTATAAGATTCTTGTGATCTTTCTTGAGATTCTTTTATTTTTCCATTGGAGCTCAAAATGAGATAAATAAACGTACTTTGATGTCCACTATTTTATGACTGATTCCATAAAGTGTGTCTATGTATTGTGGTCAATCATGATTATTATTTTGCAGAATGTATTCAGCCAAGCTTGCCTTGGTGCTTACGGCCCGGCGGCGATTGCTCCAGGTTTTGCTTCTCCCATGCTGGCTGGTCCTTACGGCTTTAATGCTCCCGGTTTGGCTTATGATGGACTTGCTTATCCTGCCACCGGTTTCGCCGGTTGTGGTGCCGGACTTGCCCCGTACGGCGGTGTCGGTGAAGGCAACGTGGCGGTTGCTGGTGAGCTGCCAGTCGCTGGTACTACCGCCGTCGCCGGTCAGGTACCCATCATGGGCGCTGTGAGCTTCGGTGGCCCTGTGGCTGCTGCTGGTGCCGTGTCTATCGCCGGCCAGTGTGCGTGTGGCTGCGGTGCCCCCTACGACTATCTGTACTAGACTGTGACACATGTGACCTTTACAAATTTAAATATAAATGATTGATACCCAGCAACCATTTCGTTTATTTTCTTTCTGAACAGGCAATTGATTTGAAACTTCGGTTATCACAATGTTTTAAGGCGTAAACACTTCCCGTTTTTGAAGATGCCTATAATATCGTAATCGATGGGCCGACTATGGTTTTGCCGGTCAGCCGATTAGCAAACCAATCAACATGTATAAAAGACGGGTTAGGTAATGGCTGAATAAGTGCTCTCCGTGAGATCATCGTTTTTACTAAACTAATTTGAATTTTTTTAATATTTTTAAACTGTTTGGCCTGTTACCGATTTTGTATTATTTCATAACCATGTATCAAATAACAAAAAAACCAAGTTAGCCATATTTGCATTCAGCCATAAGTAGAGCAACTATTAGGGAAAGAGGCAAAAAAATCTTGCAAATACTTAAGGACAGCTAACAATAAATTTTAATGCCGAGTGGCTGCTGAGTCCATGTTAAGTTTATACTTTACGGCAACGGAACAATACACTAGGCATGATCCGACATGCTTGTGTTCAAATTCGTTATTTTTAGGGTTCCGTTCCTCAAAAGGAAAAAAACGGAACCCTCATAGGATCACTTAGTTGTCCGTCTGTCTGTCAGTCTGTCATGACCATTTTTCTCAGGAACGCGTAGAGGTATCAAGTTGAAATTAATATCAAATACGTAAGTCTATGGTCCCTTGAAGCTCTAAAAAAATCAAGCTTTCAAGTCAACGCAATAAAAAATACGGCGATATAAGCGACATTATTGCGATACTCGCAAATAAATCAAAACCTATGGGTACTTCCCGTTAACCTAGAATCATGGAATTTGGCAAGAATCAAGGTCTTACAGCACAAGTATAGGAAAAGGTCCTAATATTGTAAATTTGTAGTTTTATCACACAAAAAAAAAATTTGCGAATATCTCGCACATAAATCAAAACCTATAGGGTACTTCCCGTTGACGTAGAATCATGA
Organism: Tiliacea citrago; assembly: GCA_963921375.1. NCBI lineage: Eukaryota > Metazoa > Arthropoda > Insecta > Lepidoptera > Noctuidae > Tiliacea > Tiliacea citrago. The sequence continues at coordinate 11,669,813 of OY992807.1, read as the reverse complement.
AATTTGAGCAGAAGCAAGGTCTCACAGCACAAGTAAAGGAAAAACTCCGAAAATTGTTAATTTGTAGTTTTATCACATAAAAAAACATTTTTTGCGATTACAAACTTAAATTTTCAGTTGGAAAATTGACCGTGGCGTATATCGATGTATGGGAGAACATGTTTTTCAACTACAATGTTATGTTTGTTTTAGGGATAAATTCATCCTAACTACGATCCCTTCATTGTGCGTGGTCCGACACTTGGCTGGTTTTTTTGTAAATGATATTGTGGAATGATAATTTGTACATGACGTTATTGCCTTGAAAGGTGGGTAGGCCTCTGGTGTGGGACGCAACCTGTGTCGATACCCTTGCGCCATCTCATGTTCCAAGCATGGCTGGCTGTGCTGGCTCCACTGCTGCGAGTTTTCTCTATTTCTGGGCTGAAGTCCTTTTAATTATAATATTGGTTGTAAAAGCGTGGGGCGCTGGAACAGGAAATACTTTTTGTATAACTTGCTAAGAATTCAAGTTAAGCGATGCATTACGGGGCCTTTCTCACAAGTACAAACACGACTGTGATACGATATTCCATCATGGAATGCCAGTGCCTATCTTCCGGCTTCATCATCAGACCTTGAAACCTAATCGTGGTCAAAGTTCATTACAAGACTTTTCTAAGAAATCCAAAACAGCTATGATACGATTTTCCATCATGAAGTTCCACTTCATATCTTCCGGCTCCATCATCAGATCAGTTCGACAGTACCATATTATTGTATTGTCATCAGAACTACATAGGTACAGCTGACAAATTTTCATTACGCTACGACCCTTAGGTTAGCAGTGACCATTCCATTCCAACAGACCAGATACCCTCTATTATTTAGGCGTTTGGTGAAATGAAAATATGCTAATTAAAACAGTGGTATCATGAATGTTCGGAAACATAATACTTCGAACAAATGTTATTTCGGCTTAGTGTTATTTCGGTAAAAAGTTTTTCGCCCAGGGTTTCGTACCCAAAGGGTAAAACGGGAACCCTATTACTAAGGCTCCGCCGTGTGTCTGTCTGTCTGTCTACCTGTCTGTCTGTCTGTCCGTCTGTCACCAGGCTGTATCTCATGATAGAGGGGGGGGTGAGGTTTGGGACCCCCCTCCCCTCCCCGCGACGTCTGAGAGGAGCGTGCGTGGAACACTACGCGGCGCCATTTCGGGTCCAGTGTGATAGGGGGCGGCGGACGTCCCCGAGTCCGCCGTCTCTGGATCTATTTAGGGGGGCCGGAAGAGGGCATTGTCTGCCCTCTGCCGATGCCCAGTGCGCCTGCTGCGGGCCGGGTGAGTGGACGAGATCTCCCCTTCCCTTTCCGCAGCCTCCTTCTGCGACACGACTGTTAGAAGGATACCACCACGTCCCAGGACTCCTCGTTGCCGGCCATCGACTCGACCACGGCCGGCAGTTCACTGCCTTTTCCTGAGATGAGGGCACGGCGAGGCTCCTCCCAAGCGGCACACTCTGCCAGCCTATGCCGCGCCGTGTCCTCCTGGCAGTAGCATACTTCCACTGACATAGTCGAAGAACTGCAGGCCATTATAAGCGACACTAAAATTTGGAGGCAAAACATTTATTTTTTTAAGAATAAAAATCATTTCCTTTTCAAATGGCACTTTGTCAATATTTTCGTGGATAATGTGCCGTTACTTTGCGTTTCAGCGGGTAAAAAGTTTTAAATGGTTTTCCATTATTACCTACCTAAATGATTTAATTACAGTAATATAGTGTGCATATTTACATCCATAAAATTAATAACATAAAAATAGTATCAGTGACTAAACTTGACTTCATCTAGACCTGAATTTTATTGAATTATAATAATAAAACGAGAAACAAAAATGTACAAATAAAATAACGAAAATTATTGCATTTTGATTTATTACGATGAAGAAATCGTCTTTTTGAATACGAAACACACATTTATAATCGAATTTAAATTAAACTATTAGTAAGCACAACCGCATCCTACACCAGCACCACCGAGGTAGCCGAAGGGAGAAGCACCAAATCCAGGTGCAAACGCATTTGAAGCGAAGGCAGTAGCAGGACCGTATGCACCTATTGGATACGCACCAGCTGGACCGAAAGCAGCAGTCTCACTGATCATGACGTTTAGGCCATTACCACAGACATGGTTGACAGCCAACACCAATAGCAGGCACGACACCTTCGATAGAAACAGTACCCACAAACGGCATCTCACCACCTACAGCCAGGATACCATCATAAACGTTGTCACATACCACGGAAATACCGACGGGAGCGATGGGGGAGGCACTGGAGACAAGCAGAGCGCCGCCGCTGGTGGCACTGAACTCCATGGCGGGGGCGTAGATTCCATCGTAAGCTAGACTTGCTAAGCCAGCGCCAGGGTAGGCGAGTCCATCATATGCCCAAGCAGGAACAGCCAAGCCACAAGGGGCGGATTAGGCGGGAGCGACCAAGCCGAAGGGAGCAGGAAGTCCAGAGATATCAGCAACCGCAGCACGGCTGGTGCATGACTGTCCGAGTGTGGACGGAAATTGTAAAAATATCTTGTCAGTAACTTCGACATCCCAAATTCATACTACTTTTGTATTTGGTTCAGAATCCTACACAGCAGTAAAGTACACAATTTTATTATTCTAAGTAATAAAGTTTCATCATACAATAAAATAGTACCCACCTTGAGCAAGAGCGCCTGAGCGCAGAGGACGAGGATAGCTTTGACAGACATTCTAGTTTTTTTCGAGTGCTGACACAAGAATGATGTTCAGTGCAACTATTGGTGGTTTTATACTCCATTGTGTTATCAACTTCTAAGAAAATTTGTTTGTAGGTTTGTATTTGTAAGTTTAATTAATAGCTTGTGTAAGCACGATAACTCTACTATTTACCAACTAAAAAACGCATATTTAGTTACTAACAAGGGTTTGGGTATAAAATGTGACAACTGTAAGCTCTAAGTCATCATTCAGTCTTCAGCTTTTCTTTAAAAAAACATCAAACATGTCTTCCTTCACTGTTCTGTTACTCTGCATCCAAGCTTGCTTGGTCCAGGTGGGTGACTTTTTGTTTCTAACAAGTGTTTTCGTCGTACTTTTTCGTATATAAGATTCTTGTAAACTCTCTTTGAGATATTTTTTTTCATTTGCTCTAAATTAGATAACTTCCTAAGTACATTTATGTGCACCGTTTTATGTTTTATCCAATATAAACTCTTTTGCAAAAAAAACGGGCGGTTTTGATTTGTCTACATTATTGTTAAGCATTTAGTTCTAAGGAGGTTTTAATAGCCAAACTGTGTTACTGGCACTTAATAAAGAGTCTGGGTATAAAAAAAGTTAATTCCAAATTCTAAACTTTTGTTTAAAAAAATAATAATCCTATATTCAATTTGTGACATTTTACTTAATTTTCGCGGGTTGGGAGTTAAAAGGTTATCAAACAACTAAAACTAACTTCTCGTTATTTTTAGAAGAATAATTTATGTTTGTCGCTTAATCCTGCCTTATTGTGACTTAAAACAGATATCTTTGTGTCGATTGTAATGACAGAAAAAGAATTAAGAGCTAGTAAAATTATAGCGCTGCTGGAAGAGGGGTGTAGTCAATGTTACGTCTCACAGCGGTTAAACGTGAGTCGTTCAACCGTCCAAAGAACCTGGACTCGATACCAAGAGACAGGTCCCGTCCAGAGAACGCAAGGTTCTGGGAGAAAACGTTGCACACAACCACGAGACGACCGCTTTTTAGTGACTCAGGCGCTGAGGAACCGCAAATGCAGTTACATAGATCTCAAAAGAAACCTTGAAGAGGTACGAGGAGCACAAGTTAGCCTATGGACAGTGAGGAGGAGGCTTTTAGCGGCTGATATACACAGTTGACGACCAGCGCGGGCCCCCAAGTTACTCCGTGAGCACCGGATTGCTCGATTGAGGTTCGCTAGAAATTGCCTATCTTGGACACTAGGTAACTGGAGTAGCGTACTCTTCTCCGATGAGGCTCGAATTTGTCTAATGGTGAGGACCGACGTCGGCGAGTGTTACGAAGACCAGGGGAACGCTATGCCGACGTGCGTTTTGAAGAAATCACCCCTTATGGTGGAGGGTCTGTTATGTTTTGGGCGGGCGTACCTTCCAGCTATCGTACCGAGATAGTATTCATTGAAAATGGCTCCCTAAATGCGCAAAGGTACATAACAGAAATCCTTTGTCAACATGCACAACCCGCACTGACTGTAATTGGTGAAGATGCCATTTACATGGATGATAATGCTAGGGCCCACCGTTCTGGCGACGTAAATGCTTATATGCAAGGGGTCGGTATTCGTCGTTTGGATTGGCCAGCTCGGAATCCCGACCTTAACCCCATTGAGCACGTCTGGGACCTCCTAAAAAGGTGAGTACAATCTGTCCAACCACTTCCACAAAACATCAGGAGCTTAAACGCGTGATCTCGGCTGAGTGGGAACAGATTCCACAGGACACCATCAAAAGCCTGGTGCAAAGCATGCCAAGACGATTGCCGTAATCGCTGCAAGGGGAGGTCATATTCGTTATTATTTTTTATTTATTAAAATACCATAGAAAGATTCGTAGTCTTAATTTCATTATACCGATAAAAATGTGCATTTTAACACGGCTCTCTGCTTACATTGACTAAAACACTAATTCTAGGATTCCAGTGTTAAAAACTATATTCTCATTGGTAATAAGAAATTTCTAGTCATTTATGCTAATGACATACTGAAAATATTAATATTATCTATAGAAAAGCCAATGACTATAAGGTGCCCGTTTTTTTTGCAAAGGAGTGTAGAATGTTTGTACGTTGTGGTCAATCATGATTATTTCTCTTGCAGAATGTATTTAGCCAGGCTTGCCTTGGTGCTTATGGCCCGGCAATCGCTCCAGCTTTTGGTCCTTACGGCTTGAATGCTCCTGGTTTGGCTTATGATGGATTTGCGTACCCCGGCGCTGGTTTCCCTGGTGCATACCCCACTGCCGGTTGTGGTGCCGGAGTTGCGGCATACGGCGGCACTGGTGAGGGCAACGTGGTGGTCGCTGGTGAGCTGCCCGTCGTCGGTAACACCGCTGTTGCTGGTCAGGTCCCCATCACGGGCGCTGTAAGCTTCGGTGGCGCTGTTCCGGCTGCCGGTGCCGTATCCATCTCCGGCAGGTGCGCTTGCGGCTGCGGTGCCGTCTACTAGTATCTGTACTACACAAATATTCGTCATAATGAATACAACCACTAAAAATAATTGAAGTGTAATACTTTTTTTCTTAAAAATTCTCACGCCCTTAATTAATACACAATAAAAGAACTGCATGGCCCTATTGCTGAATTTAAGAGTTCTCTTGCATGAATATCCCTTATTTCATAATTTTTCACATATCTTCAGTCTACCGTTTAGCTGGCAGGGGGGGAAGGGGGGCGGGACACTTGACTCTAACAACTGATCTCTGGATCGAAAAATAGTTTGCACTGACTTACAATATTTTTGAACGGACTATCCAACAATACCTTTTTTTTTTTTTCTCGTCTATCCCATGGTGAGGGGACACCATGGGATAGACGAGAAAAAAAAATATCATCCCCACTTTACGTCCTCCCTTACACGTAAATTGGGGATGATATTTTTTTTTCAAGGTTTTATTTTACGACTTTTTCGGCGTAACTAATATGTACAGTATTATTGTACACCCACGCCAAATTACAACTTTCTAGTAATAAGAGTCTCTGAGCTAAGCCAGACGGACAGACAGACAGACGGACATGGCGCAACTATAAGGGTTCCTTGTTGACTACGGAACCCTAAAAACCTAATATTCAAAATTTATCGTTTATTATAATACAGGTTTCAAATACGGGCCCAGTACTAATTATGACTTTTTAATTTTTTTTGTACTTTCTAAGTTTATCTAAGCCATCATTGACATCGGTGAAGGTAAAAATTTAATTACCTAAATATGCATATTACTCGTTTTTATGTAATATGCTTACCTCAGTGTTATTGAAAGTCTTAATGTAGGTACGTAGATACATTTAACACCAAATTGTACCATTTTTATGTTGATTGTGATCAATTTAGTTAGTTATTTTTCATTGCTTAGTTTTTAATTCGTTTTACCTATTATGGTATAGTAATTTTATTCTAGGTGCATCGTCTTCACATATAATCATATAATTAATGTAATCAAACAAAATATTGTAAAACATTTTTAAAAGAGTACCGGTGGAGTTTCTTGCCCATTCTTCTCCATACGAAACTACCTTTTGGAAGGGGCAAATAGAATCAACTCTATTTTTTTTGTAAATTTTGACTTTCAAAAGTGCCTTTTATGTGCCTATTTGAAATAAATGGTTTGACTTTGACTTTATACTAAAGGATTAGACACAAAAAATCTAGACTTTTATTTCTTAACCGTACCTACATATTTTTAAAATATTATATAAGTATAGGATCAAAACTGTTTAAGCGATCACTACGCTCGATTTTTAGGCGTGTGTGCGTAAACGGTGCACACAAACATAGCATCGCAATGAATTTGCCTAAACTCTAGCGAGTGAATTTTGTGCACGGGCTCTTAACCCGATTGGAAGACCCATATGGAAATAATGTTTTTTACTCATTTTGACTGTCTCATAATTGTTTATTTTTTATTTTTAGATACATAAATGTTTTTTAAATGATATTAGTATCAGTACCTATATAATTTATTATTTATTTTATTTTTAAGTCCCCACAAAATTTATTAATACAATGATAAATGGAAGAATCGATAACTTTCCGATTTAGTCCATCACTACCTTAAATGCACGCTTTGTTTGATGGGATAAGGTTTATTATTGATTGTGTAGTACGTTTTGATTTATTAATTGCAAGTGTGTGCGCAACTTCGTATCTATTGCTTTTACTGTGCGTGCTTTTGCATGTGTAGTTGTGGCGAGTCGTAGGGACAAACTGGAGACACCGGGTTCCGATACATTTTCAACTACAGGGATATCTCCTTCTTTCTAATATCCAGGTGTGTGATGCATAAAGTTTGTTTCTATTTACAAATTGAAACATAGTCAATAAGGAGTGATGATTGTGTCGCGCTCTGATCAATTTTCAGTGTCACGTGGCAGATCATAATGGCTTTATTTTAACGCAATTATTTCTCAAATCATATTAATTATTCTAAAATCATTTACAAAATTCAATTCTTCTTATACAATATATCATTCTAACGTTGTAACGTTACCGTTTCTTTTAATTTAATTATAAATACAGAGTTAACGATTTTAACAATATAGTAAGCTTCTTTTAAGCATTTTATTTGTTTACTTTTTAGGGTTCCGTATCCAAAGGGTAAAACGGGAACCCTATTACTAAGTCTCCGCCGTCTGTCTGTCTGTCGGTCCGTCTGTCACCAGGCTGTATCTCATGAACCGTGATTGTTAAGACACTTGAAATTTTCACAGATGATGTATTTCTGTTGCCGCTTTAGCAACAAATAACCAGAACTAAAAACCAGAATAACATAAATATTTAAGGGGGCTCCCATACAACAAATATAATTTTTTTACTCGTTTTTGCTCGATATCGATAACGGCAACAGGTAGACGCTTGAAATATTCACAGAATATTTAGTTATATATTCACTTTAAAATGAAATAATTAAATTAAAATAAAACAAATATTTGAGGGGGGCTCCCATACAACAAACGTGATTGTTTTGCCATTTTTATAGATAATGGTACGGAACCCTTCGTGCGCGAGTCCGACTCGCACTTGGCCGCTTTTTTTTAAAACTAAATTGCCGATGCCTACATTCAACGCAATGCGCGTGACATTCGTCGACGCAGGGCAACTCGCTCGTTAAGCGTCCCCCTCTTCCCTCTCCCCTGTCACCTATCGCGGCAGGCTAGGTGCCCTGAGCAAAACAGCACACGCCGCGCCCTATGGCCGCGCCGCTGGCATGGTGGCCGCACGTGTTCGCGTCGCTCTTTCTCAGTGGCGTGACATTCATACACGTGTGGCCCGTCCGTCAGCCACGTTTGTCGTTTTGAATTTCATAATGGACTATACATAATTATAGTCTACTCAGTGTATATCCCCATATTGGGTAAGTGTTGAACAGCTAATTAAGTTTTATATTTTTCTATGTACGTACCTATATAGGTTTACCTTTGTTTAGCTTATTATGCCTTCTGAATTCATATTTACCATGCGACCTATTTGCCTACAGTTCTGTGCATTTGGATATCTGGTATCGTATTTTCACTCAAAATGTGCAAGTCATGCCGTGCTTCTCACTACCATTTTGTTAACCCAAAACTGATTGTGACATCCACACACCACCTTCATTAGCGCACTAGTACATCTCGCTTTGCTTATGTTTGGTGTCACAATCAGCGGAGATGACCATTATAGGCCATCTTGTGACTCGCTGGATGTTATGTTCCAGGGTCCAAAGTTCCGGCTAACAACTCCGGCTTACCATCCAAAGTTCCGGCTAAGCACCCTACCAATCCTTTGTTATTGGTGGCATTCGGCCATCTTCTACCGTGCCATCACCTGCCGGCAGTTCTGGCAAACCTCAAGCTCCGTGCCGGGTATATATTTTTACCCGCGCGGCACATCGAGCTGAGCTTCGGGTCTGGTGAGAACATCCGCCGACCGTCACCATCCCTGGCATCTGCAGCGGGGCACACCTGCCGCGGTCTTCGTCACACCAGGCTGAGCCAGGAGAGTACTGTGCTAGTCCCAGGGGAAGTTAAGGAAATCTTTGTGTTTTTTATGTGATTATATTTTTATGTTGACAATTTACGTGGTCTTATTTATCTGGTCCCACCATTCATATTCATAATATTATTCATATTCAAAACTTAATTTTGTAAATGATTTGACAGTTTTGTTTTGCAGAATGGTTCATGGAAAAATTTTGCTCAGAACCATTCTGCAAAACAAAATTGTAGTAAATACTCAAACTATGTATTAAATACTTATTTGACTTTTGTATATCATAGAAAACATTACAATGACAATACAGAAATATGTATACTTACTTATTTACTATACATAGACTTTGAATATTTACTACAAAAATTCATAATTTAATATTCTGTCAACCAAACGTAGCATACTTTCACTGACTTAGTCGAGTGAATTATTAACCTAATATTTAAATTATGTTGATTAAAAGCCGGAAAAAATAACTTAAAATAAAAGTACGGAAATAATTAAATTTCAATTTATTAAGTTGAAAGTATCATAATTTTTGTTGCAAATTCTTAAATGGCGCAACCACAACCTCTGCCAGCCAAGCCACCATAAAGACCGAGACCAGGAGCAGCAAGAGCAGCGGGAGCGAAGGCGGTACCAGGACCGTAAGCAGCAACAGGGGCATACGCACCAGCTGGACCGAAAGCAGCAATCTCACTGATCATGGCGTTTACGCCATTACCACAGGCATGGTTGACAGCGCCAGCACCGACAGCAGGCACGACACCTTCCATAGAAACAGTACCCACAAACGGCACCTCACCACCTACAGCCAGGATACCATCATAAACGTTTTCACATACCACGGAGATACCGACGGGAGCGATGGGAGAAGTGCTGGAGACAAGCAGAGCGCCACCACTGGTGGCACTGAACTCCATGGCGGGGGCGTAGATTCCATCGTAAGCCAGGCCTCTGCCTGCCAAGCCAGCGCCAGGATAGGCGAGTCCATCATATGCCAAAGCAGGAGAAGCCAAGCCGCAAGGGGCGGCTAAGGCGGGAGTGGCGAAGCCGTAAGGAGCAACAAGTCCGGAGATCTCAGCAACCGCAGCGCGGCTGGTGCATGACTGACCAAGTGCGGACTGAAATTGTAAAAATATCTTGTCAGTAACTTCTACATCTCAAATTCACACCATTTTTGTATTTGGTCCAGAATCCTAGACAACAGTAAATTTTTACACAATTTTATTATTTCAAGTTATAGAGTTTGATTGTACAATAAAATACTTCTTACCTTGAGCAGGAGCGCCTGAGCGCAGAGGACGAGGATAGCTTTGATAGACATTGTAGTTTTTTTTGAGTGCTGACACAAGAGTGATGTTCAGAGAAACTGTGGGTGGTTTTATACTCCACTGTGTTATCAACTTCCAAAAAGATTTGTACATAAGTAGGTTTGTATTTTGTAAGTGTAATTAATTAATAGGTGGCGCAAGCACGATAACCGTAATATTTACCAACAAAAAAACGCATATTAGTTTACTAAGATATTTCAGTCACGTTTTCCAATATTTCGAAAATGGTTTGCTAACAACATGGGCTGGGCTGGGTATAAATTGTAACAACTATTTTAGGTCATCATTCAGTCTTCAGGTTCTCGTTTAGCAAACATCAATCATGTCTTCCTTTACTGTTTTGTTACTCTGCATCCAAGCTTGCTTGATACAGGTGAGTGAATTATTGTTTTATAAAATTTAGGTACCAACTATTTTCGTTCCATTGTTGTGTACAAAAGATTCTTTATAACTCTCTTTGAAATTATTATTTTCGTATTGGAGCTCAAAATTAGACTCCTGCTTATGTACTTTGATGTCCGCCGTAATATGACTTATTCCATAAATAATGTTTATTTTTTGTCAATCGTGATTATTGCTTTTGCAGAATGTATTCAGCCAGGCCTGCCTTGGTGCTTACGGTCCAGCGATCGCTCCAGCTTTTGCTTCTCCCGTACTGGCTGGTCCTTACGGCTTGAATGCTCCGGGTTTGGCTTATGATGGACTTGCGTATCCCGCCGCCGGTTTTGCTGGTGCATACCCTGCTGCCGGTTGTGGTGCTGGACTTGCCCCATACGGTGGTGTCGGTGAAGGCAACGTGGCGGTTGCTGGTGAGCTGCCAGTTGTCGGTACTACCGCCGTCGCCGGTCAGGTTCCCATCATGGGTGCTGTGAGCTTCGGTGGCCCTGTGGCTGCTGCTGGTGCCGTGTCTATCACCGGCAACTGCGCGTGCGGCTGCGGTGCTCCCTATTTGTACTAGATAATATCTCGTGTAATCTTCAAAACATTTTAATTAAATCATGGATACGCAACTATTATGTTTATTTTCTTTCTTAACAGACCGTTTGATTTGAAAATTACGGAATCGAAATTTGGAACTATTTTTGTAAATACACTATACACCAATTGCTGGATAAGTGCTATCCGTGAGATCAGTTTTTTATTGGAAGCAATAAAAACAAAACAAAATAGAAAACTCACTGAATATTTAGAACTTTGGACGCGTTACCGAGACATTTCATCAAATATTTTATTTATTTAGTACTAGCACTTCGCTTGCGACTTCATCCGCGTGGATTTCGTATGTTCGCCTACAAAGTTCAACACTCTTTCTGTCCCGTTTAAATGATAGTTAAAACTATTTAGTTGGAAGGATTATTATCATGATACGAAAGTCATCATCTTTCGATTCTACCGTGTTTTGTTTTTTGTTTTGACTCATTATAACAAAAAAACAGGCCAAGTGCGAGTCGGACTCGCGGACGAAGGGTTCCGTACCATTATCTATAAAAACGGCAAAAAAATCACGTTTGTTGTATAGGAGCCCCCCTTAAATATTTGTTTTATTTTAATTTAATTATTTATTTTTAAAGTGAATATATACCTAAATATTCTGCAAATATTTCAAGCGTCTACCTGTTGCCGTTATCAATATCGAGCAAAAACGAGCAAAAAAATCACATTTGTTGTATGAGAGCCCCCTTAAATATTTATTTTATTCTGTTGTTTAGTATTTTTTGTTATAGCGGCAACAGAATTACACCATCTTTGAAAATTTCAACTGCCTAGCTATCACGGTTCATGAGATAGAGCCTGGTGACAGACGGACAGACAGACAGACAGACGGCGGAGCCTTAGTAATAGGGTTCCCGTTTTACCCTTTGGGTACGGAACCCTAATAACGGTTATTGTGACTTTACTATAATATAGAGAGATAATAGCCTCGCGTAGTTTTTGGGTAATGATGAGTATTATAAACATGTAGTACATTATTTAATTTATTTCATCAATAGTTTTCGAATTTGTCTTACTACGATACAGCATGTATTCTAACGATCACCTCACGAATACCATTCTCAATATTGTTACCTGTAATTACTGAGTCACTTTAACCTGATTGCTTTTAAGTTATCGCTATCTATATATGTGAGGAACTTTGGCTCTTGAGATACAATCATCTTTTTACATAATTCAAGAGCCAGCTGTTTGACCTGGGGGTCTACTCCGAAGCGCTAAACCGAAGTATCGGCCGTTTTAAAACCTCCATAGTTTCTTTTTTTGACTTTGAGTCCTTACCCGACTTCAAGTCACAGTTTTGACTTTGGCTTATCTCTTCGACTGCCTTTTTAGGGTTCCGTACCCAAAGGGTAAAACGGGAACCCTATTACTAAGGCTCCGCCGTCTGTCTGTCTGTGTGTCTGTCCGTCTGGCTGTCTGTCTGTCTGTCTGTCCGTCTGTCACCAGGCTGTATCTCATGAACCGTGATAGTTAGACAAGTGAAATTTTCACAGATGATGTATTTCTGTTGCTGCTATAACAACAAATACTAAAAAACAGAATAAAATAAATATTTAAGGGGGCTCCCATACAACAAACGTGATTTTTTTGCTCGTTTTTGCTCGGCATTAATAACGGCAACAGGTAGACGCTTGAAATATTCACAGAATATTTAGTTATATATTCACTTAAAAAGTAAATAATTAAATTAAAATAAAACAAATATTTAAGGGGGGCTCCCATACAACAAACGTGATTTTTTTGCCGTTTTTATAGATGGTACGGAACCCTGCGTGCGCGAGTCGGACTCGCACTTGGCCGGTTTTTTTATTTATTTTTTCGCCGTTGTCAGCAATAGTTAGCCGTAGTAAAGAAAAGACCGAACATTTGGCCGATACTTCAGATTTATGTTCGGAGTAGCCCCTCTGATTTTGACCACCACTTGTATAATCTTGTATAGTGTATGTAACTTTATGTGTTTCTCTTTGTACCATAAACTTATTATGTATTTATTTTTTAGTAGATCCGTGTCTGTGTTAGTTAATTATGAATCCTTTCTCATGTTGATGGCCGCTAATTCAGAGAGAGTTTCGACCTTCATCGTCATGTTATCTTTTACAATGCGTGGAACCGGGATAAGTTGGAATACCTCCTAAAGATCCCGTTCAATCAGGGATATTCTTATTTCTATAATTAGGTATTTCCCAGAGTATTTCGCTCTTACTTTGAGCAAGCTGTAAAGATCTTTAAGATTGAAGTTGTCAACAGGAACTACCAAGTATCTAGATATTTTTGCTGATATTATGCTTAGCTCTGATCTGAGTTGTTTCGGAGATATCAAATGATTCAGAGATAGTTTCGACCTTCATCGTCATGTTATCTTTTACAATGCGTGGAACCGGGATAAGTTGGAATACCTCGTAAAGATCCCGTTCAATCAGGGATATTCTTATTTCTATAATTAGGTATTTCCCAGAGTACTTGGCTCTTACTTTGAGCAAGCTGTAAAGATCTTTAAGATCGAAATTGTCAACAGGAACTACCAAGTATCTAGATATTTTTGCTGAAGTTATGCTTAGCTCTGATCTGAGTTGTTTCGGAGATATCAAATGAACATCTAATTTTCCACTATAAATATATCGGTTACTGTATCTAAAATTGAGTCCTGGATTCGTCGAAGGGTACCTATACAACAAGCTGTAGGCAGTGAAATACGAGGTTATGAAGTCTGTGATGACAGTTATGTTTTGCACTTGCTGAGCGAGATTTTTATAGTAATCTTGGAGATAATTAATCAAAGTCAAAGTCAAACCATTTATTTCAAATAGGCACATAAGAGGCACTTTTGAACGTCAAAATTTACAAAAAAAATAGAATTGATTCTAGTTGCCCCTTCCAAAAGGTAGTTTCGTATGGAGAAGAATGGGCAAAAACTCCACCGGTACTCTTTTAAAAATGTTTACAATATTTTATTTGATTACATTAATTATATGATTATATGTGAAGACCATGCACCTAGAATAAAATTACTATACCATAATAAGTAAAACGAATTAAAAACTAATCAAAGAAAAATAACTTAATTATTAGATAGATACATGGTGTTCACATATTTACAAACATCATAAAAGTATGTTTTTCTAAAAAAAAAAAAAAAAAGTCAGTGTGTGAGTATAAGTTAATCTTTTGATTTATTATTTTGCGATTTTTGTTTATTCTCCATCGTTTTCATGAGATTAAAATATCCTTGTCTTATTTATCTGCAAATCGTTGGACTAACACTCCGAATAAACTATTTGCAACGTAGTCAAATATGAAGACAAAGACAAAGACATTTATTCGTAGGATATGGTAGGTACAGAGTTGGATAATTGAGTTATGTTCAGGACACATTCGCCGCTGCAAGCGGCATCCGAATATTAAATATTGCACATGGGCATAAAATCTAATTTACCTATACAATTACTACTTTTATACTCTATTTTACAATACAAAACACTTAGACTATAGACACAAAGATACATATAAACTCTATTAAACAATATAAAAACACAACAACAAAAACATTTGCATTAAAAAAACTAAATACTTATACCTAATTTTTATTACTCTTATATTCAAGGAATTCTTTTACTGTGTAAAAATTATTTTGGAGAACGGCAGTAATTTAGTTTAAAAAACTTTAATTACAATAAAATTATTACAGTAAGGAGGTGTGCTCGATTAGAGCGATACAGACGGAATGACTTACGAACTATTGGTACATATTTTATAAGCAATGGTTAACCTAAACAACAACAGCATATTTCTGGAATGGACCGCCAGGCTAGTTCAGATAAACGTTAACTTAAGTGTTAGAAAAAGGTATTGAAAGAGATGTATAGCAATTGCAATTGGTGACATGGCTATTTAACTAAATAATAAATACAAGGTGTTAGAAACAGGGTGTCAGTGAGGTGTTGACATTTAATACTGGGAACTGATGCTTGGTATGCATTACTACGTAGCCTACTCCGTCTAGCAAGCCGCGTCGCCGGCGTTTTTAGGGTTCCGTACCCAAAGGGTAAAACGAGAACCCTATTACTAAGGCTCCGCCGTATGTCTGTCTGTCTGTCCGTCAGTCACCAGGCTGTATCTCATGAACCGTGTGTTTCTGTTGCCGCTATAACAACAAATACTAATAAACAGAATAAAATAAATACTCGTATTTAATCTCCCATACAACAAACGTGATTTTTTTGCTCCTTTTTGCTCGATATTGATAACGGCAACAGGTAGACGCTTGAAATATTCCCAGAATATTTAGTTATATATTCACTTTAAAAATAAATAACTAAATTAAAATAAAACAAATATTTAAGGGGGCTCCCATACAAAAAACGTGTTTTTTTTTTGCCGTTTTTATAGATAATGGTGCGGAACCCTTCGTGCGCGAGTCCGACTCGCACTTGGCCGGTTATTATTAGTCATAAACGAGTCATTCATCATGACAATATTATCACAATGTTTAATTTTTTCGAACGCGTGCTCGAGTTGTAACATGACGGCATCGTAAGGTGTTTGTGTTCTAATCGTAGAGCATAAGGTTTCAAGATACTGGATATACTTTAGTAATGCCGCCGATCATTTTTTATTATTTCAAAGCTAGTATTTAAGTGTCTAAACATTACTAATTAGGAGGTTTTTAAATAAAATAGCAAAACAGAAATTCAGTCAAAAATCTAATTTTGTTTTTTTATCCATTCCTTTCCTAGACAAGTCTCTAAACATTACTATGTTTAGAAATAATATAAAATAATCTACCTACAGAATTAGCATAAAAAAATATTATTAAAATCTTGATTATGATTGTAAATGTAATACTTGGTCCATCCCTAGCATCAGGTGGGATGACACTGACAGCTCACTCCACGCTCACTTCACTTAGGTTTTCACGGTGAGATGGTCCGACATGCAGTTCATAATTATGTGGGTGGACTTCTTGGCGGGAACGTGAAGCGTCATGTTAGCAGTATTGTTTTATTTTCTAAAATTTGTGTTTAGCCGAATATTAATGTGTAATAGTGGTGGATTTACATTAACATACATTAACGTACATTTACATTAAGTGTTCGTGAACCTGCATTAATGTAGGCAAATGAAACAAAACAGTGCAACATCACTTTAAGTTCTCTCAAGAAGTCCGCGCGAGGTTTCAGTAAAGTGCCGCGTCTTTACTTAAACTCAAGGGGAGTGGGGCGGGATATCATCAATCATCTTTATCATTCATTGAGTGGAGTTCATTTCATAATTATTTAAATAACTTTGTACTTGTTACCTAATTTTACATGACACTGGCTAAATGCACAAACCGTGCGAAGCCAAAAAGAAAAAAAAAAAAAAAAAATTTATGTGGGTTGTGGAAGAAACACCACAATGATGCCATCATACTACTACTGTGAAAGACTATCAAAAGCCCGTTAATGAGTGAAAGTATATAATTAAAATTGAGAGTTGAGAGAATACTATTTCTACATAGAGTCACATACAGACAGTACGGTCGGTGTTCATCAAGAAAAAAATAAGTGCAAACAAATCCTTGGAACCAATTAAATATTTGATGGTGTGCTTTCCTGCGTGGCCCGAAACGCACTTGACCGAAAGTGAGCATATCGATATGTTAGTAATGTCCTGATAAAAAAAAAAATACATGCATCTTATTACTACAAACTGTATGCAGGTGCTGTTCGTGGACTTAAAATAATATTATCTAATAAATTTTTCCACCGAACCGCACTTATCAAAATTGTATTCCAGTGCTGTTAGTAGAACAGCATAGGTGCCGTTCGGTCAAGTGCTGTTGAAATCAGTGCTCTGAGTGGAACACCTCTCCAACGATACCTACTATTGTACAGAATTAAGTTCTTGTAATTTACAGGCAGCTGTGCTCCTGGGTAGTTTGATGCGCCACTTCTTTTTCCCAGCTAAAGTACTAGGAAATGGTTAAGGATGGGCGTTTTGGGGGACTGTCTTATGTAATTGTGATTTTCTTGTGCGATTCCCGGGTGTGGGAGAAGAGAATTTTCGAAAATCTTTGAATGCAGTTTGCTTTCTATTCAAAAATAAAGGAATGTTTCTTTTGAGTAAAATTTTCTATCTGCAGTATTAAGAGTACTTTCCCTCCAGGTGGCATTACAAAATTCCACCCTGTATAGATTGAAAGTAGAGGGGGTCAAATTTCTACCAGTAGGTAACGAAAAGTTCAAATAAAAACACTGAACTAGCGTAAAATACCCCTGTTTACCTACGAACAAATTTGAGTTTATTTATAATCAAGTTTGGCCTATAATATCAGCATTTCATAGAAAGATTGACAAACTAGTTAATAACATAACATCGCGGCTGTATTTCCTGGAAGGGTAGACAGCAGTGGAGTAAGTACACCCACTTTTCGGCAATTTTGTCCATTTTCTTTGTAATAAATGTATCTATTGCTGCTATGCTTCAGTAAAATAGCAATGAAAAACTGATAAAAAAATAACAAAACGCAAAAATAACTGTCTCGTCTGAGGATGGAACTCACCTCCCAAGGCTACTACGCATGCGCGAAGTCTGGACCCTCCCGCGTGCAACGCTATCAAAATGGGTAAACTGTACCACCCTTGCATTAAAACTTAAAATGGCATTCAAATAATCAGCAACCTGCATCGCGCAATCAAAGTTTTCCTGGCAAGTTGTATTCTTACAAATTCCAAATCCAAATATTCGGGGAGTCCGTTTCTACACAGTAAAGCAGTGTTCAGGATAAGGCTGCACTGAACTATCCCTACGTTGTCGAGTTTCGGCTCTAAGCCGATGGTCTCATTATGTTATGCGCCACATTATATGGGTCCGGCATCCAGGTACAACGTGGTCGGTGGCCAGCCAGAGGTTTAGCCGAGTAATGCTCGACTATCCCCCTACGACCTGTGTGGTCGAAAGCCGACGGAGCCACGAGTGAGGTGTGTAATGCACCTCTATCCCACTGTTGTAGAAGCTTTGACTCTCTTTTGTTTTAGTACAGACATTCGAATATACTCTAGCTCCGCCAAAGTAAAATAGCAAAGTATGGAAACACTCTCTTGGAACAACATATTCTTCAGTTTTATTTATCAACCGGCATCCGCCCAGTTTAGTTGTGGGTCAGCGAAGGGCAACATACATATTTTATTCGCAGATGAGAATCTACATAAATAAAAAAAAACCTGCCAAAGGCGAGTCGGACTCGCGCAAGAAGGGTTCCGTACCATTATCTATAAAATGGCAAAAAAATCATGTCTGTTGTATGGGAGCCCCCTCTTAAATATTTGTTTTATTTTAGTTCATTTATTTATTTTTAACCTTTCACAGCCCGCGCGGCCCGCGGCGCGAAAGTCGCGCTCTCTCATTGAGAGATAACTAAATATTCTGTGAATATTTCAAGCGTCTACTTGTTGCCGTTATCAATATCGAGCAAAAACGAGCAAAAAAATCACGTTTGTTGTATGGGAGCCCCCTTAAATATTTATTATATTCTGTTTTTTAGTATTTGTTGTTATAGCGGCAACAGAAATACATCATCTGTGAAAATTTCAACTGTCTAACTATCACGGTTCATGAGATACAGCCTGGTGACAGACGGCGGGCGCGGCGGAGCCTTAGTAATAGGGTTCCCGTTTTACCCTTTGGGTACGGAACCCTAAAAACCGGCTAAGTGCGTGTCGGACTACGCACAATGAACAGCAGTTGGGGTGAATTTATCCCAAAAACAAACTTAACATTGTAGTTGAAAAACATGTTCTCCTGTACATCGACATGCGCCACGATCGATTTTCCAAATGCAAATGTAAGTTGGTTGACTATTACTCGTTAACTTGTAAAGCCTATAAAGCTGTGATAGTTTTCCTTTTAATTTCGTTATATGTACTACTGCCATGAAACTAAACTGTTGGTTTAAAAACTAAATGGTTGTTTTTGACACTTGACTCTAATAAAAATTCGAAAAATGGTCTTCACAGGTCCTCAATATTTTTAAAGGGCCTATTTAACGATTCATGGGATAGACGAGAAAAAATATCATCCCCACTTTACTAAAAATATTTTACAAGACTTTATTTTACCACTTCGTCGGCGTGATTAATATACAACCATGCCCAATTAGTACTAAGAGTCTCTGAGCTAAGCTGGAGACAGACAGACAGAAAAACATGCGGATATAGTGAAACAATAAGGGTTCCTTGTTAACTACGGAATCTGAGACTAAGAATGACTTAAGAACTGCTGGTCCGATGTAGCTATTTTTTATTTTAAAAATATTGTAATAATCCCAATCCTGGAAATGTTAAAATTCGGGAAAAACTGAACATCCTGTTATGTATGAATTGTTGAAGTTTGTAGAGGACAACGTCTCTTGGCTCAGCTAGTACCTACACTTAACATCACGCCTGTATTCCCCGAAGGGTTAGGCAGAGGTGTACCTATAGTACACCCACATTTCGCCAGTTATGTTTAAGTCTCATGTAATAGGGGCGAGCCTATTGCCATCAACTGGGCACTAATCCAAACTCCGGGCTGCTGCTGAGAAATACTTAATGGAAAATCCCAATAAAACTTTGCCCGATGTGGTAATGTATAATGTAGGTGAGACGTTAAAAAAAAAAGGAATGAGCCTTACAGTAGTCGCATATGATGTGATCTGACATCTCACCTTGGTAATAAGCAACTGAGCAGCGACAGGAATTACCCATGAAATAAAATAAAACTAAATAAGTACTGAAATATTTATTCGAATAATTATTCATTACTAGTGGTCGTCCACTGGTCGAAATTCGACCTCACCCTAACCCCCCCCCCCCCTACTTAAAATCTTTATAGTACTTACCTACTAATTCCATGAGTAGGTACACTAATTCCATACTATGATGAAGTACTTAGTAATTCCATGCTATTAAAAAAGTACTTACTTATTCCACGGTCAAGCTGTCACTTCCTGTTACACACTTCCGTCCCTTTTCACTAAATCACTCCTACAAAAAGCGAAAAGAAAGATGTTACCTAATAAAGCCTAATATGTGATGTAACCTAAAAAAAAACGAGTGTGCTTTAGACCACACGACTGAGGTAAAACTTAAACATAACTCTCTCTCTTTCTATCTTCACTAACTTATATCTCCCTCTCAACATTCTCTGCTCGCTTCCGTAACGCTTTCGTCACGCATTCACCAGCGTACTCCCCAATTCAAGCGTGCGTAATGAAGTTTTACTACAAAAATCACCTTCAGAAGACATGCGAAATACAAACACATAGGAGTGAGCAGCGCCATCTATCTAGCGAAGATAAACTCAGCACGTCACCGTTTTCAGTCCTCGGGTATGATAGTATATACTCAAACATGATATTAAATATAGAGGCACGCATCACGTCGGGAACACCAGTATAGAGGTATGAAGAACAGGGTGTTCACTCATCCCCTATTGCAAAAGGAGGATCCTGCGACCAGACGGGTGTCGTGTCTGGTGGGCAACTGCCCGACGGTTGATGTCGGGACGTTGTATATATTATTATGCTAGTTGCGCGGTAAACTCTGCTTGCGCGATGCAGGATTTTGCGTGACGTCAGTGTGACGCGTAGTCTCATGTGGCGATGTTGATGCCGCTAAAGTAAGATTGTAATCTCTTTCCTTCTCCTCTCTTTCATCTCTTACAAACTAACCTACATAACAACAACAAATAATTACGATACATATTTTTTTTTCCATTATTACCTACCTAAATGATTTGATTACAGTAATATAGTGTGCATATTGACATCCGTAAAAGTAATAACATAAAAATATTATCCGTGACTAAACTTGACTTCATCTAGACCTGAATTTGATTGAATTATAATAATAAAATAAGAAACAAAAATGTACAAATAAAATAACGAAAATTATTGCATTTTGATTTATTACGTTGAAGAAATCGTCTTTTTGAATACGAAACACACATTTATAATCGAATTTAAATTAAACTATTAGTAAACACAACCGCATCCTACGCCAGCACCACCGAGGTAGCCGAAGGGAGAAGCACCAAATCCAGGTGCAAACGCATTTGAAGCGAAGGCAGTAGCAGGACCGTATGCACCCATTGGATACGCACCAGCTGGACCAAAAGCAGCAGTCTCACTGATCATGGCATTCCTGCCATTACCGCAGGCATGGTTGACGGCACCAGCACCAGCAGAAGGCACCACACCTTCCATAGCAACAGTACCCACAAACGGCAGCTCACCACCCACAGCCAAAGCACCCTCATAAACGTTGTCGGACACTACGGAGATACCGACGGGAGCGATGGCGGAGGCACTGGAGACAGGCAGAGCGCCGCCACTAGTGGGACTGAACTCCAAGGCGGGGGCGTAGATTCCATTGCAAGCCAGGCTTCTGCCTGCAAAGCCAGCACCAGGGTAGCCGAGTCCATCATATGCCAAAGCAGGTGAAGCCAAGCCGCAAGGGGCGGCGAAGGCGGGAGTGGCGAAGCCGTAAGGAGCAACAAGTCCAGAGTTATCAGCAACCGCAGCGCGGCTGGTGCATGACTGTCCGAGTGCGGACTGAAATTGTAAGAACATATTGTTAGTTACTTCTACATCCCAAATTAACATTATTTTGTTTTTGGAACACAATCATACACTAGAAAATTGTAACACGATTATTTAAATAATGTAGTTTTATCATAAAATAAAATATTTCTTACGCTGAGCAGGAGCGCCTGAGCGCAGAGGACGAGGATAGCCTTGACAGACATTGTTGTGTACTTCGAGTACTGACACAAGAATGATGTTCAGTGCAACTGTTGGAGGTTTTATACTGAATTAAGTTATCAAGTTCCAAGAAAATTTGTATGTAGGTAAATGTAATTAATTAATAGCTTGTGCAAGCGCGATAAGGCCTTCTATTTACTAACAATGAAATACTTTATTTTATTTAAGATATATCGTCACGTTTTTCAAAATTTCGAAAAAGTGGTTGATATCAACTAAGGGCTGAGTATAAAATGTGACAACAGTTTTGGGTCACCATTCAGTCTTCAGCTCTCGTTGAACCAACTTTAAACATGTCTTCCTTCACTGTTCTGTTGTTCTGCATCCAAGCTTGCTTGGTCCAGGTCAGTAGTTGTAAACAACAAGTCATTTCAACTTTTATATTGAAAGGATTGTTATTTTAATTCATAGTTTTTGCATGTTGTAATATTTGTGTAGATCCATCATGCTTATTTATTTTGCAGAATGTATTCAGCCAGGCTTGCCTTGGTGCTTACGGCCCGGCCATTGCCCCAGGTTTTGCTGGTCCGTGCGGCTTAGCTGCTCCGGGTTTAGGTTTTGATGGATTTGCGTACCCCGGCGCCGGTTTCGCTGGCGCATACCCCGCTGCTGGTTGTGGTGCCGGACTTGCCCCATACGGCGGCGTCGGTGAAGGCAACGTGGTGGTCGCTGGTGAGCTGCCAGTCGCCGGTACTACTGTCGTCGCCGGTCAGGTCCCCATCATGGGCGCTGTGAGCTTCGGTGGTCCTGTGGCTGCTGCTGGTGCCGTGTCTATTGCCGGCAACTGCGCGTGCGGCTGCGGTGGCCCCTACTTCTACTAGACGTTGTTGCTTTTTTCTCATTGGAAAACTCCATATTAAATAAATAAATTGCTGCAATATTATTGTAGTTTTCTTACTTGTTAGCTACCGACTACCCAACAACCCAATCATGCTCGTACATTAAACACTTTTTTAGGGGTTCCGTAACCAACAAGGAGCCCTTATAGTTTCGCCATGTCCGTCTGTCTGTCCCCAACGTAGCTCAGAGAGTCTCAGTACTAGTAAGCTATAATTGGCATGGGTATACATACTAATTACCTACGCCGACAAAATGGTAAAATAAAATCATGAAATATCTTATTTTTAGGGTACCTCCCTTACAAGTAGTGGGGATGATATTTAGTTTTTTTTCTCGTCTTTCTATGATGTGAAATATCGCTGGAATATTTTTAAACGGCCTCGTTTAAAAATATTGTGGGTCTGTGAAGACCATTTCTCGATCAAGGGATCCGTTTGCATAATATTAAGCTATAAAATGCTAATTTTTGTGCATGGTTGTTTTAAGTATGTGAAAAAATTCATGGCAGTAGTACCTACAATAACGAAAAAGAAAAACTATCGCAGCTAAGTAGGCTTTACAAGGAGTAATAGTCGAGTTAGGGAATAGCCCGTTACGTATATCGATGTATGGGAGAAAATGTTTTTCAACTACAATGTTTAGTTTGTTTTTGGGATAAATTCATCCCAACTATGGAACCCTTCATTGTGTGTGGTCTGACACACACTTGGCCGGTTTTTAAACTTACATTGTAGACCTCAAAGTATTTCCTACGTCGGTGTTTTTCAGAATTTGACAACTTTGCAACCTTGTGACCGCAAAGGAAGTCAGAAATCAAACGTTCTGCCCACGATAGAAGGGGGAGGGAGGGGGGTAAAAACTGTATGTGTATATTTAGTTATGTAACGAAATAGCAAGCTTTGTATGTCTGACATAATAAACACTGGTTATTTACTCTAAATAGTTCCTATAATAGTGTGTATCTCATGTTAACTTCTCAGATTAGTTGGCTGAAATAATTGTTATTATTTATCTATATGACAGGGCTATAGAATTTATCTGCATTTCTAAAACCAGGTGTTAGTTAGCTAAAGCCCGAAACAGAACAGACAAGCTACTGTTTCACGACATTTGTTTAGTATCATACATTGTAAATCTACATTCTGGTAAATAAATGGATTTGATTTTGATATCATAATGTTAACCCCGCTTTAAATAAGGGGGAGTGAAGGCTCGTACAGACTGGTGCGATATCGTGGGCGCGACAGGCAGCGCAATGTGCAGCGCGACATTTTTCATGATATTTTCATAGAAATTGTGCTACTAGTGTCCCGTCGCGCCTGTCTGCGGAGCCTTTATGTTGCGTTTCGTCACGTTAGTTTGTAGAAGTTTTTAAATGAATACGGACTATAAATAACCATTTTATTTTTTGGTAAATGTAATGTATTTACATATATTTTATACACTTCTTTATTCCCAGAGCAACATTTTCATACAAACGAGATACCTCGTTTTTCCGTCAGGCAACGATTCAGATGAGATCTGATAGCAGCTTTCCAGAGTACGGATGGAGGAATTCTAGAGCGCCTAAGGCACTCAACTGATCAGACTCCAAGCCATTTTCACCAGAGAGTGTGTAGAGTTCTGAGTGTTCGGATTTCTATACATTTTGATGCTATTTTTGAGGTTTTTTGCGACAACTGCGTTATGAAATGTCAGATTACGCTTACGATCTAAACGTAAAACAGTATAACGGTAAAAACAAAATCTTCAATCAAAAACAAATATGCCACTCCGTAAAATCGTCATGTGAAGAGCAATGGATCAAATTGCACAGGCCGTACACCTGGTTGTATACATGTTGCTCGGAATGCGAACTGCGCATAAATTGCGCAAACGGAGTCACAATGCTCAACCTTGTCGACGCCGCGATTATTACCCTAGGTCAAGGTTGCACATTGAAAGGCCTTTAGTATTTATGCTCATAGTAATTTCATCTTTTACTTTTATTTCATTTTTAGGGTTCCGTACCCAAAGGGTAAAACCGGAGCCCTATTACTAAGGCTCTGCCGTCTGTCTGTCTGTCCGTCTGTCACCAGGCTGTATCTCATGAGCTGTGATAGTTAGACAGTTGAAATTTTCACAGATGATGGATTTCTATTGCCCCTATAACAACAAATACTAAATAAACAGAATAAAATAAATATTTAAGGGGGCTCCCATACAACAAACGTGATTTTTTTGCTCGTTTTGCTCGATATTGATAACGGCAACAGGTAGACGCTTGAAATATTCACAGAATATTTAGTTATATATTTACTTTAAAAATAAATAATTAAATTAAAACAAAACAAATATTTAAGGGGGCCCCCATACAACAAACGTGATTTTTGCCGTTTTAAGTTTATAACCTATTTATGTAATTTTGTACCTATTATATTTATATTTAATTATGTTATATATTAATATTTTATAATGTTATTATTTTCTCTCAATCAGAGCACCCGCCATCAGATCTCTTCACCACCTTTGGTTGACTGGTAGAGAATGCCTAAGGCATTAAGTCCGCCTTTGTACATTATTGTGTGTGAGAAGTTTAAATAAATAAATAAATAAATGGTACGGAACCCTTCGTGCGCGAGTCCGACTCGCACTTGGCCGGTTTTATAGATAATGGTACGGAACCCTTCGTGCGCGAGTTCAACTCGCACTTGGCCGGTTTTTTTTATATTTGACTTTGACTTTAACAAAATCATGAAAACATCTGCACCAGATCATCATCTCATTTAGAATCAATTCATATCGAAGAGTTTAAGGAAAAATCGTCTACAGATCAGGGGTTCTACTCCAAAGTGATAAACTGAAGTATCGGCCGAATGTTCAGCCGTTCCTTGACTTCCAAAATTTCCCTTTTTGTCTTTGAGTTCTTACCCGACTTCAAGTCACATTTTGACTTTGACTTATCTCTTTGACTGTCGTTTTTAGGGTTTCGTACCTTAAAATGAAAAAACGGAATCCATATAGGATCACTTCGTTGTCCGTCTGTGTGCCTGTCAGACACACAGACGGACATTTGACTTTGACATTTGACATTTGACTTTTTGAGGCTGTCTTGAAATTAATATCAAATACGTAAGTCTACGGTCACGGGGTGCTCAAATTTTTTTTTTTTCCGTTTTTGGACTTTTTCCTGTACTTGTGCCGTGAGACCTTGCTTTTTGCCAAATTTCAAGAATCTTAATTAACGCAAAAAAAAATACGGCGATTTATGCGACATATTTTGATATTCGCAAATAAATCAAAACCTAAAAGGTATTTCCCGTTGATCTAGAATCATGAAATTTGGAAAGAAGCAAGGTCTCACAGCACAAGTTAATAAAGGAAAAAGTCCGAAAATCGTTAATTTGTAGTTTTATCACTTTTTTTTTTGCGATTGCAAACTTATACTGTACCGTTGCGTATATCGATGTATGAGAAAACATGTTTTTCAACTACAATGCTAAGTTTGTTTTTGGGATAAATTCATCCCAACTACGGAACCCTTCATTGTGCGTGGCCCGACACGCACGTGGCCGGTTTTGACTGCCTCGTTGGTTAAGTGGCCACAAGCGCTATTGCCGAGTACGAGGTCCGGGGTTCGATTCCCAGGTCGGGCAAAGTGTTATTGGATTTTTCCACCAGGAATTTCTCAGTAGCAGCCCGGAGTCTGGATTTGTTCCCAGTTGATAGGAATAGGCTCGCCCCTATTACATGGGACTTAAAATAAAATAGCTTCTCTGACAAAAGTTATTTAACTTTAGTCAGATAATAATAATAATTTTGGTTACATTCAAAACTGTTAACAGTATTCTATAGGATAGTATCTCACAGGTGTGGTGCCGGACGTAAAGATTAGCACCATCCTATTTCTTCCCGTGGGTGTCGTAAAAGGCGACTAAGGTATTTACAAGAGAATGGGTAGCAGCGTTCTCTACGCATTTTAACACCATACTGCGATCGCCAACCCGTCTGCCAAGCGTGGCGATTATGGCAACCCTTTAGGGACGCCTATGTCCAGCGGTGGACGTGGATTGGATTTTATTCAGGATAAGAATGCTTGGAAACATGCTGGTCCAGCTCCATAGGATAATCTAGAGTCTAGACAAAATCAAACTGGTTGCTATTTTAATTGTATAATTTGTTATTTTAACTGAATTTACATTCTGTGATTACCTATACTCACACACTGACTTTTTTTTTTTTTTTTTAGGAAAACGTATACTTTTACGATGTTTGTAAATATGTGAGCACCATGTGTCTATCTCATAATTAAGTTGTTTTTCATTGCTTAGTTTTTAATTCTTTTTACCTTTTATGGTACAGTAATTTTATTCTAGGTGCATCGTCTTCACATAGGTAATTCTAATCATATAATTAATGTACACAAAAAAAATATTTTGTAAAACATTTTTAAAAGAGTAACGGTGGAGTTTCTTGCCCATTCTTCTCCATACGAAACTACCTTCTGGAAGGGGCAACTAGAATCAATTCTATTGTTTTGTAAATTTTTAAGTTCAAAAGTGCCTCTTATGTCATCATCTGCCTAGCCTTTTCCCAACTATGTTGGGATCGGCTTCCAGTCTAACCGGATGCAGCTGAATACAAGTATTTTACATGGAGCGACTGCCTATCTGACCTCCACAACCCAGTTACTGGGTAACACGATATCCCTTGGTAAGACTGGCGGTCAGACTTTTGGGCTTCTGACGACCCGTAACAACTGTCAAAGATCTACAAATGACAGCCGGGACCAACAGCTTAACGTGCTTACCGGGTCACGGAGGAATCTTGGTATGAACAGATGGTCACCCATCTACGGACCAACCGCAGCAAGCGTAGCTTAACCTGATCGATCGACCCGTGCGGCAGTTATTAATATGATCCTAATCTCTTCAAAGATAAGCGAAGGAAAGGTAATGTCTATCCTACTAAATTCTTTCGCACCATTCTCTCACAAAGGTTTTACTGTTTTTTTGGAGGATATTTGTATAATAAAATCAATACAACACTCTTAATATACCCCATGCTTGGATCGACTTTTAAATTAAATGTATGTAAATGGCTTAAAACTCTCAATTATCAGGCAACTGACTCTTCTGATCCCTATTCGCTAAATTTCTATCTCCTTTACAAATGTACACTATTGCACACACACTCACGCACTCACACACACACACACACCCCCTCCCATACACACACACATACACACCCTCACACACTTAAATCACATATAATATGTATGTCCAGTCTAGATAATTTTTCTTCTTTTATTTTTTTCTTTATATTTAATTGTACCTAGAATTTAATGTTAACTTCATCACATACTTTGTTAATTAATCTAAATTAGTATGTACATATTTAAGTATTGGGGGGCCTGGTGACCTGTAACACAGGTATTTTATGCCTTTTTCGGGCACTAGTCTCTCACAAATGTTAACCCTATTTCTTTAGATTAAGTACCTTTCTGTCCAAACCAACATTTGTGATGAGAAATTAAATATATAAATATATATATTATTTAGCCACCTCCTCCTCCTCTGTGCCTATTTGAAATCTACCTCTCTTTCTGCCGTCTTCGGCCGAAATGATGCGTGATGAGTGTTACAGGTTACACAAGGATAATAAGGTTAGTAAACGTTTGTCTCAAATAGTGATACAATACATGTGAAACTTATCTTTTTATTAGTAACTGTAACCTAAAAACATGATCTTTCTTTAATGTAATAATATTACCTAAATAATATAATTTTATCTAAACTTATTATTATTAAGAAAATAGCTACCTACTTTCCATTATTAGAATTGTTTATGTTATTGTTATTTACTTATAGGCGAATGTAATTATTGTTTGTTATTTATTATGTAGGTATAGTTTTTTTTTTTTTTTTGTTTTGTCTTTTTTTTTTTAACCGAAAAAAAAAATATTTTGATGTTAGCTATGTATCTAACATATTTTTTTGCTGTGCCCTGACAGGGTCTACAACGGCTCTTAGCTCTAAGCCTTTTGTTAACATCTTGTTTTTACCTAGTGGAACGCAAATAAATGAATATGAATAATGTATTTTCAGGTAATTTATTTAAATAAACGTTTTCTAATAACTTAACGTAATGTACAACTATTATTTACACACATTAACAACAATTTTAGTACAACATTCCTCGGCCACATGACCCACATCCGCCATACCCTAATCTGTTGGAATTCGAAATGCCAGCTGTAGGAGCAAAACCGGCAGCAGTACCAAAACCGTTACCCAGACCCAGACCAGAACCAGAACCGAAACCGCCACCAGCACCGAATGCCACATCAGGACCGGGAGCATAAGCACCAGGACCAAAAGCGGCAGGGCTTGGTCCTTCACTCAGCATAGCAACAATGCCATTGCCACAGCCATACTGAATCCCTCCAGCACCAGCTGTTGGCAAATTACCTTGCATAGTAACAGCGCTCATGAATGGCAGCTCACCAGTCACTATCACAGGACCCTCATATGCGTTGTCAGACCTTACTGTAATTCCAGTAGGAGATATAGAAGATATGCTGCTTACTGGAAGACCTCCACCGCTGGAGATAGTGAACTCCATGGCAGGTGAGTGGTATCCATCGCAAGGTAATCCTCTTCCTGCATATCCATTGTATCCAATTCCAGCCATTCTATCGTATGATAGTCCAGGAGAAGCTTGTGTAAATCCAGCCATACCATAGGGAGATGAGAATCTAGAAGCCTCGATGGCTGCACGGCTGGAACATTGCTGGCTAAGTGCCATCTGAAAATAAATGAATTGTAAGTCTGAGAAGTTGTATCATCTCAAGGAGGATCTAAAATGATCAAAATTTGCAATTCTGAAATTGGGGACAGCTTTAATAAAATTTAAAACTAGCACCTTAGAAGATTGGATGAGTTCCAAAATATTATTGGTTGGTTCATTAGTTTACCTGGATGAACAATGCTTGAGCGCAGAGGACCAGGATAGCTTTGGCAGACATTTTGTTTTATTGTAAGAGGTTGTAACTAATTCAAGTGCTGATATAAGAATGATTCGAACAAGCCTTCTCTTCATTTTATATCAAGTTATTTTATCCGAAATATTGCATAAACTTACACGTTTATTGATAGGTTTTATAATCACTATTATTACGGCAAATTTTGATTGTGTTTTGTAATATTCTACTTAATACGTTAGACAATACGTTAGTCAATAATAATTTGTGATACTACTACTGATAATGGACGATAATTTGTAAGAAAGAGCTTTCTTTCAAAATATCGTTAGAATTAAAGATATTATGAACAAATACGCTGTGATTGTAAGTATAAAATGCTACCGAGTTTATTCTAAACCATCACTCAGTCTTCAGCTTTTCGTTAAACACAAAAAAAAACATCAATCATGTCTACCTTCGCTTTTGTGTTCCTCTGCATCCAAGCTTGCTTGATCCAGGTGAGTTTTCCAAAATTATTTTTATACTTCTTCCAATTACCTTTATGGCTTAAACCGAATTACAAAGAGACTTTCTGAATATTTTATTTAAATCATGCCTATTTTCACAGAATGTGTTCAGCCAGCAATGCCTTGGTGCATACGGTTCCTCTGCTTTCGCTCCAGCTGCCTCTTCCTTCGGCTACGGATCTGGATATGCTGAGCTCGCATACCCGGCCGCTAACTTAGCCACTGCTTACCCTAGTGCTGGCTACGCTGGCGCTTACCCCACTGCTGGTTGTGGTGCGGGACTTGCTGCGTACGGCGGCGCCGGTGAAGGCAACGTGGCGGTCGCTGGTGAGCTGCCAGTCGCCGGTAACACCTTTATTGCTGGTCAGGTCCCCATCATGGGCGCTGTGAGCTTCGGTGGCAATGTGCCAGCTGCTGGTGCCGTGTCTGTTAATGGCCAATGTGCGTGCGGCTGTGGGTCTCCGTACTACTGTTAAGTAGCTTCTTAATAATATGCTAAACGTAATTAAAAATATATACCAATATAAACTTACCTTTTTCTTTACCGTCTGAACCCTTCTTTTAATATTACTTATGCCTTCTATAATTTATTTACTGATTGTTATTTTTATGATTTGATGGACACTCATAGAATAATAATATCAAGGGTCGTACAAAACGTTGAACCACCACATTTACAAACTATGTCTATTTGTCTGTCACAAAATTCTATCTGTAAATGAATGATAAATTATTTTATTTCTGTAAGTAGGTTATGGTTTAGTAACTTTATTTCTCAAAAAGAATTACATTCACATATAATATGAGAAAAGGCTTATTTCTAATTAGAATACAGTAGGCGACTCGACGGTTACACCTTATTTTTTTGTTCACGGGTGAAAAATCCTCATGGATGTCCTCCGCCCTGGGGTGGGCGAAGGAGTCTGTCAGACTCTTACTGATTATAAATCACCCCAGTGTTCCCCTGCCACACTTGCACCGGGGATCTTGGAATCTGTTATTACTTCCGTGATCCCCGGCTAGTGCCGGCCCGCATCTGCAGGCCACCTCAAGTCTGAGAGGGGGGGGGAGATGTTAGACCCCCCCCCGCGACGGTTACACCATAGACAACAAAAATAGGTTAGATTAGTACAGTACTCAAAGCTTAAATAGCTTAAAATTTTAAATCCGCTAAAATGTGTTTCTTTAGAGATTTTTTGAAAGTATACATGGATTTTTGTTCTTTTAGATTCCGAGGCAATTTGTTGTAAAGCTGTGCTCCTTCATATAGAACAGTACTCCTGCCGTAGTTTGTTCTAGGCGGCCGCAACGTTATGTCATTTGCTTGTCTAGTTCCGTATCTGTTTTTTTATTTGTGATTGTTTTGTAAGAGTTATTTGTGTGTGTATGTTTTTGTTTAAAATTGTATGTACAAGTATACAAGTATTATACCTAAACATCTGTGAAATATTCATGAGCTTTGTGTCATTGTAAAGTTTTAGTTTATGTGTTCGGTAGTTGTATTTAAAAAAAAAAAAAAAATTAAATCTCGCACAACTATACACATACGGCATCTGCATTCTAATTAAAAAAATCACCACAAACAGCATACAATCCAATTTACAATTACACAAAAAAACAATATCACACAACCTAAGAAATAAAAATAAATTACAACGAAGACAAGCTCGTACTAACTATGGTAAAAAAACCATATTGTTCGAAGGAGCGCAGCTGTATAATGACATGCCAAATGACGTAAAAGATTGTAACAACATTAACTCATTCAAAATGAAACTATAAATCATATTCATAAAATGTAGTCATACCTATCAACTAATGTTAGCAACTTACCTACCTAATATTTATTTGTATAACTTCACCAACACGCACCTGAGGCAAAATTTATTTCATTTAGATTTAAGCAATTACTTTGTATCTCATTATAAGTGAACCTATATATTGTTCTTATGAGAATAAATTCTTTAAACCTAAAAAGAACTTTAATAATTTTATTTTGAGCTGTTTGCAAGATTTGTAGGTTGGATTTATAAGTACAGCAATACACTTCAATTAGTCCAAATGAGGTTTCGCCATGGAGTTATACCTAAGTCATTTATCAAACTTGTGGTGAGAGACAACGAAAAATGCTGCGCAGTGCGCCTGTTAAGGCAGAGAGCTTATTTTTAGGGTTCCGTAACCAAAGGGTAAAACGGGAACCCTATTACTAAGGCTGCGCCGTTTGTCTGTCTGTCTGTCCGTCTGTCACCAGGCTGTATCTCATGAACTGTGATAGTTAGACAGTTGTAATTTTCACACATGATGTATTTCTGCTGCCGCTATAACAAAAAATACTAAAAAATAGAATAAAATAAATATTTTATTGCTTATTATTAATTTTATATTTTATTATTACTTATTTTTTTGCTCATTTTTGCTTGATATTGATAACGGCAACAGGTAGACGCTTGAAATATTCACAGAATATTTAGTTCTATATTCACTTTAAAAATAAATAATTAAATTAAAATAAAACAAATATTTAAGGGGGGCTCCCATACAACAAACGTGATTTTTTTGCCGTTTTTATAGATAATGGTACGGAACCCTTCGTGCGCGAGACCGACTCGAACTTGGCCGGTTTTTTTTATTTTCTCGTTTGTACTGTAAACACTTTTACACGTCAATAATATTTTAAAAACTAGACGTCGTCGGCGTTTCCTATTTGACTACTCTGAGAAGAAAGGCCGAAACCAACTCAGAGGGCACAGTCTCTTTTAAAGTCCAGACATAATCCTAATCAGATCATGTGAAGACCATGTAGGTTAATTGATTTTTCGAGGAAAGAACCACATTGATTGAGTGGGCCTGTCCAGTCAGTGCATGCATTTGTCAGTAATCGTGCAGCTGAACAGAAATTAAGGAGCTCAACGATTTGACGAACAATACCAAAGAAAGGACATTTGGGTAGGCCGCTAAAATTAATCAAACTGCCCATGATAAAAGTAACTGAAAAAAAAAACAATGACCCAAATAGCCCTCACGTTCACAATAATAAAACATAGAATACTTTACAAAGTAAATATTCATGTCATTGTATATGTGTGTAAAACGGTATTTGCGCTTGAGGTGGGACTGGCAAGACCCACATGATCAAGCTGGAGCGGACTCATCCTGTGGTGCTAAAAGCCGGACCGGACGCCCACGACTAAGGTATACGGAAAAGCCAAAGTATTTAGCGTCCGTAAAATCTTTGTTTACGAATGCCTGCTAAGATACCACCGATATGCCATCCCGAGTTGGTCTATCTCATCCAGAAGGATTGACAGGTGCCTTTGATGTCTGTTTCTGATTGCCCGGTTGATGGCAATAGGATCGCCCTCTATTACATGGGACTTTAACATATTATAGTTAGGTGGCGGTGGTGGTGGTTGGTGGTTAAGTTAGGTTGGGTTTCGGCCTGTCAATGATAGACTGCAATTTTCATTTAAAAATGCGTTTATTTCTTACCTTGACTTCACCGGACTTGGTCCAGCGCTTCTCCAACATCAGATTCTTTCCCGGAAATAAGAGTCTGGAAGGCTGTGAAAATATTCATTTACGCCCTCTCAACTTCTTCATTGGATTCGAAGCGCATCCCAGAAACAAAGTTCTTCAAGTTTGGGAACAGATTGAAGTCTGAGGGTGCTAAATCAGGAGAATATGGGGGACGGCCGAGCAAATCCTACCCCAAATCCCGCAGTTTTCCCAACGCACCGTTGTGTAACATTGTCACCAGCTGCCGATAATGCTGAGCAAGCGCCGCCCGCCGCCGCCGTCGCCCGCGCCACAACACCGGCTGCGGAAACGTCACGCGTTGGTACGTCGACCCCTAAACGTGCCTACGCTGCCATTGTCACTGCCGGCAAATCTGATGCGTCGCAGCCTAAGCGACAAAACAGAAAAGGGGATAAAATGAAAATGGGTGCTCAACCTGCCCTGACTGCGGTCCGTAGCTCCATTCCAAGAACGAGACAGGTGGATGAGGAGGGTTTCACTAAAGTGGAAAGGAAGAAGAAGAAGCCCTGTTCTCGTAACTTGTGCGGTACCGCACCGAGTGGACCCAACATGCTGCTGCGCCCTGCTGTGCCTAAGACGCAGCTGTACATTTCACGTCTGCACCACTCCACGACGATTGAAGAAGTCGTGCAGTATGTGAAAGTGAAGACCAACTGGATTCTGAGGGTCGAAAGGTTGGAATCGCGCCACAACATCAACTTTAAGTCATTTGTGGTACGAATCCCAACCAGCCATCTACAGACCTGCTTGAAAGAGGACTTTTGACCGAAAGGTGTCGTATATCGACGTTTCCGAGGACGGTTACGCGACACCACGCAGCGAAACACGACGCCGACAACGCGTGTTTAGTTAATGTTAGTATAATAAAAATATGTATGTTTAGGTTAAGGTATTTATCTATGGGCCTGCGTAGCCTGAAATAAATGGATTATTATTATTATTATTATTATTGTCCTGTTGAAAGATGATTTTTGTTATTTTTCCAGCCAGACCTCTTCTCACGAATTTTGACATCCAGCTGGTCAAGAAGGTTGGAGTAATATCCATTTTTTCAAGATTGTCAGAATGCTTAAAGTATTGGATGCGAGGCTTTTGGCTACTTAGTATGTTTTTTTTTTTTTTGACTTATTTTGTTGTACTGTGCGTTTTTTTTGTGCAGAATAAATATTTTTTCTTTCTTTTCTTTCTTTATTTTCTTTTTTTAACGGAAAACACGCAAGACATCTACTGCAAAAATTCGTGTATACAAACTTCTTGAGAGAACAAATCGTCACTGGTCATACGAAATAACGACACGTGCACAATCGTACACCAAGGTGAACTTTTTGCTGATTGGAACGCTTCTCTGTGTCAGGCCGACAACTTCACCTTACCCGGTATATGTACACCTAAGCTTTACTCCTTAGGAAATACAGGCGTGATGTTATTTTATGTAATTAGAACCAATTAGAATTTTACAATATGACAGTACAAAATATACAATTATTACATTTCCATGAAAAAAATATTACTCGTAAGTGACATCTTCTCGTCACCTTCGTGCTTTTGTGGTACCTATCAATTCTAGTGTTTTACTCTGACATTGCTCATTATGAAATTATTATGAAACCATCTCTGTTATATTACTTTGCCGTGTACAATATCATCTACTTTTTCCAATCTTTATTATCTGTCAATGGACTTATTCAATTTGTTAAAAGGTATTGTTTTCTTTTCTCTTCCATATTTTTTTATAACTTAGGGAACGGCTTTAGACTCCGATGACATGCTTGTTCTATTTTCGGCTCACTAACTATGTATTAGTAAAATACAGAAGAAAATAATTCATACGGAATAAGAACAAAATTAGTAGCTACGGCAAAGACTCCAAAGACTCCATTCTTAAGCCAAGCACACATTACAACCACACCGGGACGCAGCATGACGCATTTTCGTACAAAAATGCGCCTAAAGTGTGCGTTGGTTCACAGAAATGTACAGTAGTGATTGACCACTATGCGGCACAGCCCGCCCCTATCTTCCGCCTTTAGACTTCTGATAAATGGGATAGTAGTTTCCATTGTTACAGGTAAACTTTGTAATACACAAGAAAAGACATAAGTTTTCGAAAACATTTTTTATTTCATCTAAATTAACAACAATAAAATTTTTAAATCACTGATTTTAGTAAATAATGTTACCACCACATCCACCCAAACCAAATCTTCCTGCAAGAGGACCAGCTCCGAAGGAAGCTCCAGCAGGGATGATACCTGCAGCTGGGAAAGTAGCAGCAATCGGAGGGATGGCAGCACCAGTACCGTAGCCAATGGCAGCGTCGCTCACCATAGCAGTAACTCCATTACCACAAGCGTGGTTGATGTTTCCAGCTCCACCAGAAGGCATATCTCCCTCCATACCAGTGGTACCCACGAACGGCAGCTCACCAGCCACGGACAAAGGACCTTCAAATACGTTCTCAGATACGACAGTGATGCCAGTTGGAGCGATAGCAGAGGTGCTGGTCACTGCTAAGCCACCACCACTGGTGGCAGTGAACTCCAAAGCAGGGGAAAAGGCTCCATCGCAAGCCAGGCCTCTGCCTGCCAATCCAGGGACGGCAAGACCATTGTTTAATAAACCGGGTCCTGCCAAAGGAGATAGGCCAAGACCTAAGCCGTAGGGAGCACCGACGCCAAGACCAGAAGCGTCAATCGCTGCACGGCTGGTGCATGACTGACTGAAGGCGATCTAATAATAGAAATAATAATAGATTAAAAAGTTGTATTGTTGTCAGATGATACGGTTGATACAAATGAATACCGCAACAAATTATCTTTATTTTACGATGTTTCAACAACGGAAGAGGACTATCAGGAATAAGCTTAAAGTTGTAAAGTATCGAAGTTCTTTTATTAAAGCAGCAATAACTATCAAATCTAATTCGATTTCAATGATTGTTATATTTTTATAACTGAATATCTATATGTATATAATATTTTTTATCACGACGTAATTTAATATCACTCGTAAGACAAACAAATTAAAAGAACTTGTGAATGATTATGATATTACTCTATTGATGACGAATTAGCACATAAGAGGAGATCAAACGATATCAAGAAATATTACAGTAATCACAATATTTACCTGGATGAAGAGTGCCTGAGCGCAGAGGACGAGGATAGCCTTGGCTGCCATTTTGTTGAAATGTATGAGTTCCTTGTTCAGTCACTGACACGAGAATGATGTTCAGCACCACTGCTGGTAGTTTATATCTACCCCCTTATCAGTATTATGACATGCAATTGCTATAATAATTGTAAAATATGAGTAATATTGTATTGTATAAATACCAATGTAATGAAAGAAAGGCACGTTCTTAGTACATGATGTTACAAGACATAGGTTTTCGATAATTATTACAAAGTATTTCAAACAGTAAGTACCTTTTGCAATGCTGTAAAGTAAGAAAGCGTGAGTTTATGTATGTATGTTATAGTAAGTATAAAAGGGTGGAAAAAGTTCCAATTCATCATTCACTCTTCAGCTTCTCGTTGAACACAAACATCAAACATGTCTTCGTTCACTATTCTGTTGCTATGCACCCAAGCGTGCTTGGTCCAGGTAAGGCAATAATTTTTCAGTCTTGTTCGTGCCGACATACTAAGTTTAAATGTAAAATGTTTGATTGGCTCTTAAACATGTGTTTTTATTCCGTCAATGAATTTTAAAATCATAGTTTTTGATATTGTAATTAAGATTATTAAATGACATTAGTACTTTAACATTATTATGAATTCTTGGACATTTTTAATTTTTATTTTGACGTTGTGTTTTATACTTTGACATTACGATCTATTTTGTAGGGTTCCGTACCTCAAAAGGAAAAAATGGAATCCTTATAGGATCACTTCGTTGTCCGACTGTCTATCTGTCAGTCTGTCAAGACCCTTTTTCTCAAGAACGCGTGGAGGTGTCAAGGTGAAATTAATATCAAACACGTAGGTCTATGGTCCCCGTCTCCCGTCAGGACTCCCGACGTGGGCGTCGGGAGTCAATTCATGCTGACATCTCTTTGAGGCGCGCGTGTAACACAACGCGCCGGCCACCGTAGGCGCGGCCCTGCGGACGGTGAGCGATGGGTAGATGTCAGCACGAATTGACGGGGTCCATTAGGGCCAATGCCTGCCGAAGTTGCGAGTTTGTCCGAAAGGGATATCGTGGCCCTGGCACACAGGCAAATGAAGAAACACGGGTGGGTTTTAGTCAGTAAAAGTCTGACACGCCTTCCCGCTCCGCCCAGAGCGGGAGAAGTTATTTGATAAACACTTACTCGCAAATAAATCAAAACCTATAGGTTACTTCCCGTTGACGTAGAATCATGACATCATTTGGCAAGAAGCAAGGTCTTAGGGCATAAATATAGGAAAAAATCCTAAAATTTTAAATTTGTGGGTTATCACATAAAAAAAATTACGAATATCTCGCACATAAATCAAAACCTAGAATCCCTACTACGGGTCTACTTCCCGTTGACCTAGAATCATGAAATTTGGCAAGAAGCAAGGTCTCACAGCACAAGTAAAGGAAAAAGACCGATAATTGTTAATATGTATATTAACAATTATCGGTCTTTTTCCTTTTTATCACATAAAAAAAAACTTTTTTTGCGATTACAAACTTAAGTTTTCAGTTGGAAAATAGACCGTGGCGTATATCCATGTATGGGAGAACATGTTTTTCAACTACAATGTTAAGTTTATTTTAGGGATAAATTCATCGTAGCTACGGAACTCTTCATTGTGCATGGTCCGACACGCATTTGGCCGGTTTTTTTTTACATTATGATTTATGTTTTCGACGTTATGATTTTTTTTTTGATTTAACTTTTCATATTTTGACATAATAAATAATGGATTTTGATTAATCTTAATATGTCTATTAGTTTTGCATTAAAATTATAAATTCATAAACTTAATACAAAATTTCATAACTTTATTAAATATTTTTATAATGTACCTAGTTCTGATTTGCATGAGTACCTAGATTATTATTTAATATTTCTACACTAGCAATGGTAGTCTGTGTGAAATAATGTTTAATGTAAGATCGAGGCTTTCACAGGTTAATGTACCATATACTGAGAAATAAATAAAATAAGTATCCATGTGTTCTTAAGTTATTTGAGTGGGTCGTCCAAAAGTTTCTAGTACTGGGTTTTAAAGTCATGCGTTTAATAAGATCCTTCAAGATTCAGTATGAATTGCCTAGATTCCTTCGTACGAACGGCAGATTGGAGACAACAGCAGAATAATCCTATATATCCAGAAATGCTGATGCCATTGCTCGTTTGTTTTTAAGGACTACTGTTTTGACCTGCAAGGAGCGAGGAGCTTGTGGCTAAATAATAACTGCCGCACGGGTCGATCGTTCAGGTTAAGCTACGCTTGCCGCGGCTGGTCCGTGGATGGGTGACCATCTTTTCATACCAAGATTCCTCCATGCCTCGGAAAGCACGTTAAGCCGTTGGTCCCGGCTGTCATTTGTAGATCTTTGACAGTTTTTACGGGTCGTCAGAAGCCCAAAAAGTCTGACAACCAGTCTTACCAAGGGATATCGTGTTACCCAATAACTGGGTTGTAGAGGTCAGATAGACAGTCGCTCCACGTAAAATACTGGTATTCAGGTGCATCCGGTTAGACTGGAAGCCGACCCCAACATAGTTGGGAAAAGGCTAAGCAGATGATGATGTTTTGACCTTTTTTTTTTTTTGGGTGGGAAATTATCAAATAACTTCGAGTTTCAGACTTTTACTGACTAAAACCCACCCGTGTTCCTTCAGATGCCTGTGTGCCAGGGCCACGATATCTCTTTCGGACAGGCTCGTAACCCTGGCAGGCATTGTCCCTTTCGGACCCCGTCAAGCAAGTATCATATTAAAAAACATGTGCAAACCGTAGTTTTGTCTTCCACAGAATGTATTCAGCCAGTGCTTTGGTGCATACGGTCCTGCTGTGATCCCCGCTACTGCTCCCTGCGGCTACGGTGCTGACTTTGCTTACCCCACTGGCTTAGGCTTAGCTGGTGCATACCCTGGAAACCTTGGCTACGCTGGTGCATATCCCACTGCCTGTTCTGGTGCTGCCGCGTACGGCGGCGCCGGTGAAGGTAATGTGGCGGTCGCTGGTGAACTGCCAGTCGCCGGTAACACCGCTGTTGCTGGTCAGGTCCCCGTCATGGGCGCTGTAAGCTTCGGCGGCGCTGTGCCAGCTGCTGGTGCCGTGTCCATCAGTGGCAACTGCGCTTGCGGTTGCAGCTCGTCTTACGTGTACTAAGAAAAATGAGTATTTAATAAAGTAATATTAATAAAGAAAACATATTTTATTTATCATCTCATATTATCATATTATTAAGTGGTTTTTAGGGTTTCGTACAACAAAAGGTTACAACGGAACCTTTATAATTTCACTTCGATGTGCGTCTGTCTGCCTTTTTCAGAGGAACTCGTGGAGGTATCAAGTTAAAATTCATATCAACTAAATATCGATTTCAACTTGATAGAAGCGAAAACGGTACTTAGATCTGCGGTACCTTGGAGCTGTAAAAAATCGAGCTTGCTAGTCAACGCAATTAAAAAAAACCGGCCAAGGGCGAGTCGGACTCGCGCACGAAGGTTTCCGTACCATTATCTATAAAAATGGCAAAAAAAAACACGTTTTTTGTATGGGAGCCCCCCTTAAATATTTATTTTATTTTAATTTAATTATTTATTTTTAAAGTGAATATATAACTAAATATTCTGTGAATATTTCAAGTGTCTACCTATTGCCGTTATCAATATCGAGCAAAAACGAGCCAAAAAATCACGTTTGTTGTATGGGAGCCCCCCTAAATTTAGTATTTGTTCTTATAGCGGCAACAGAAATACATCATCTGTGAAAATTTCAACTATCTAGCTATCACGGTTCATAAGATACAGCCTGGTGACAGACAGACAGACGGCGGAGCCTTAGTAATAGGGTTCCCTTTTTACCCTTTGGGTACGGAACCCTAAAAACGGCTATTTATCCCCCTTATATTAACACTCGCAAACAAATCAAAACCTATAGCGTCCTTCCCGTTGACCTAGACTCATGCAAGAAGCAAGATCTAACAGCACAAGTAAAGAAAAAAGTCCGAAATACTTTCATTTATAGTTATTTATTTATTTAAACTTCTCACACACAATAATGTACAAAGGCGGACTTAATGCCTTAGGCATTCTCTACCAGTCATCCAAAGGTGGTGAAGAGATAAGATGGCGGGTGCTCTGATTGAGAGAAAATAATAATATTACAAAATATTAAAATATAAGATAATTCATTGTTGGGAGATGATTGAAACGGAGTAACAGCAATAAAATAAATAGATTTATTTTAATAACATAGCCGAGACACCATTATATATATTTATAGAGACTTATTCATAATATTGATAGAGACGTGCACTCGGTCTTAGCTGCTGTCTGAATGGCGGCGGGGCTCGCGCGCGAGTGCCCCGCGCAGCTAGTGTCTCTCCGCCGCCGCCATTGTTTTGGAATGCGCATGTACATATTCCCAGCCTTGAAAGAGCTAACTTTCAACAGGTTCCTCAAGTTCTTCTTCACCCGGCAGCCGGACGATGTAATGGATGGCTCTGCGGATTGTTCCTTTGGATGTGTAGATATCTACCACACGGCAAGTGTTGTCTGCGCCCATATGTAGACGTGTAATGCGTCCAAGCCGCCATCGTTGCGGAGGCAGCTTCTGGTCCTTTATTAATACCATGTCTCCAATTCTAGGACCGATAGACCCAGTTTTCCATTTGGACCGCTGCTGGAGTTCCGCTATAAAATCTTGAGACCATCTCTTCCAGAACTCGAGGCGTAGTTTGCAGATGAGGTGGTACTTCGGTCTGGAGTCTTCTGCTGCAAAAGAGGGCACCGATTGCAGTGGCTGTCCGGTTAGGAAGTGCCCGGGGGTCAAAGGGTTTAAATCAAGAGGGTCCGAAGACAAAGGGGAGAGAGGGCGAGAATTGAGGATCGCCTCTATTTGTGTAAAAAGAGTTGACAACTCCTCAAAAGTAAGGGAAACGTTGGCTGCTGTTCTTTTTAAATGATATTTGGCTGCCTTTACTCCTGCCTCCCTGAGCCCACCAAAAAGCGGTGAATACGCCGGACTAAATTTAAATAAAATACGGTACATTCATTATA
This sequence comes from Tiliacea citrago, assembly GCA_963921375.1. Taxonomy (NCBI): domain Eukaryota; kingdom Metazoa; phylum Arthropoda; class Insecta; order Lepidoptera; family Noctuidae; genus Tiliacea; species Tiliacea citrago. Next base: position 11,627,900 of record OY992807.1, on the reverse strand, counting down.
AATATAATAGGTACGAGTACACAAGTACATTAATTGGTATAGTTATGTCGACTACCAAACTCAATTTCGACAAACCGTGATACGACAACATTTTATTTCTACATTAAGGAACTCCGATACGTCTTCATTTCGACAATCAAATACTTATAACGGAGTTCCGTGTGGTGCTAGATGTAAAGAATAGCACCATCCTATTTCTTTCCGTAGGTGTCGTAGAAGGCGATTAAGGGACTTACTAGAGAATGGGCAGCAGCGTCCTCTATGCATTTTAACACCATACTGCGATCGCCAACCCGCCTGCCAAGCGTGGCGATTACGGCAAACAATGCTAGACAAAGGCCTCCCCCAACATTTGGGAGGGCGAAATGTTGGGGGAGGCCTATGTCTAGCAGTGGACGTCTTTCGGCTGAAATTATGAATGATGATGATGAAATAAAATATACGTCGACAACAAAAAAGTTGTAAGGAATCACACATTTTATAATACAAATTAATTATTAATAAATAGCAATAGAAATCAATGTTATTAAAAAGAGAAAAAAAAACAATACAATACATGTCAACATACAGACTGAAAACAAATAATAAGACATGTCAATATACAATACTAATGTCATTATACAATATTAATGTCAATATACAATACTAATGTCATTATAACACACTAATGTCAATATACAGTATTAATGTCAATATACAATACTAATGTAATTCGTGAAAAACTGTATTTTAAATACTGACAAGCATTTGTATGCATGCCAGCAGCGTTAAAAATAATTATAGACGTAAAAATCATGCTACAAGTTCTTGGTACGATCATGGTGTGTTTGATGAAAGTCTTTCTGTATCAAGCCTCATTGTTTTGACTTATGATTTAGTTAATCTACTTATGTTCAAAAGCTGCCAGTGATAATATTCCTTATCAATGATAAACGACAGCTCTTGAACGTGGTTTACATGGTGCTCGCGCTGGTGTACTTAATACTTCACTGATGGTAGATAGGTAGTTGGTTTTCAATCGCACACCACATTTAACTCAAACTCAAAGCATTTATTTCTAGTAGAACATTAACAGGCACTTTTGAATTATCATTTCTCATGGAGTCGTTCAGTTTGAGTTACTATGTGGAGCTAGTTGCCCATTCCAAGACGATGTAGATTCTCATAGAGAAGAACGGGCAAGAAACTCCATGGATACTCTTTTAAATCAAAACCATTATGTTACAGAGGTTTCTTGTTCGGCAAATACAATCACAGAACACCTTTATTCAGAGAGATTACAATTTCAGTCGTTAGCGTTACAAGCCACACGCATTTCTATCGCAATGAATGGCTGCCGGACTGCCGCCCGCGCGGCAGTCGTATCCTCTAAATCTTATTACTTAATTAGCTTAATAAAACTTACAAACAATACTAAGCTGCTTATCAGTTCATTCTTTTATCATTAAACAATGCTTATATTCACAAATGCAAGAGCAGTTTTAGATGAAAGCTTAATTAGTAACTTTACTACTATTTTACCACTTAAATTGACAATGTTTCCGGTAGATATTAATCAAACAACAAGTTTTCTTAAAGAAATGTGTGTGTAAAATAATCTTGTTACTTTATAGTTTCTAAATTATTATTGAAACTGATTTAGTGCTCGTATTAAATTATAACATTGAGGTATTGACCACTCAAATGTAATCGGCGCCATTACTACGATATTAGGTGTTTGGAAATCATAAACAAAACTTACTATGTCAAATGTAGGATTGCTAACTTTGACTTCAACCCAAAAGTCATTCAATGTTCTCTTTTAATTTTAACTATAGTTTTAACGAGAACATCATAATTAATTTCATAATTAACCTTAAAACAATACAAGATGTTTCTAATTCACAAAGGAGCTAATAGATGGCGCCTCAAGTAATTATTACAATTATGATAAATTGGAATAATTCAGTTACAAATAAGATTTATTTTTAATAATCTTAACAAGTAGACGCTTGTATCGGCGATATATACGATATAATATAGGATACATGGTATTTATTCCTAGGGGAATAAATAACTACCAATAACACCATGTCATGATTACCTGTAATCGTGTCGTGAAATAAAGAACCATTTTTTTGTTGTTTATTTAACTTTGCTTTTACTACTACTTTTTGTAATGATTCGTGACTTCGAAGGTGCTTGCAGAGGTTAAAAAATTCTAAAGCAATCCTAGTGTCATAATAGGTAATTTCTAAAACAAAAACTACTTCATGCTTTGATACATTCATCATCATTTATTTAAATTCTTTTGTGAAGGAAAACTTCAGTAATAGATAGAAGAATCGCAGCCGCACGCGCATTGTCCGGAGACAGACACGGCTCCAGCAGCTGGCACAGCTCCGCCGAAGCTCACAACACCTGTGATTGGGACTTGACCAGCAACGGCGGTGTTACCGGCGACTGGCAGTTCACCAATGGCCACCACATTGCCTTCACCAGCACCTCCGTATACGGCAACAGGAGCTAGTGCGCCACCATAAGCAGATCCAATGGCCCCACCGTAACCACCAAAGCCGAGAGCACCACCACATGCAGCAGTAGGAGAGAGACCAGCGCCGAGACCCAAGACATTACCATAAGCAGAACCAATCCCTACAGCAGGGGCTATACCAACAGCTGGTCCTCCACATCCGCAACCGACACCACCGAGGTATTGGCCGAAGACATTCTGTTCAAAAAATAAAGGTACATAAGATATAGGAAACTGATCGCTTTTTTAAGAAATCCGAACATCACCGTTCTGATAATGTAAGATAATAAAGAAACGGGAGAGGTGCAGAGCAGTCAAATAAAATTCTGTCAATCGAGAGAGAGAGACTGTTCTCAACAATCGTTTTTGCTCGTAGAGGTACCTATCAGCCTAGCTCATGGCGTGGTAATACAAGGTGATAGCGAGGCTGACAATTCCTCAAAATGTTTGACTAAACTAGTGATTCTCCTACTACAAGAAGGTCATAAAATTTCAAATACATACAAATTAAAATTGTGACAGTAAGACAAGAGAAAAAGTATTCATGAAGAAAGTTTTTAAAATAATACAGAAACTAAAAATCGTAAATCACTCACCTGGACCAAGCAAGCTTGGATGCAGAGCAACAGAAAAGCGAAGGTAGACATGTTTGATGTTTTTTCGTGTTCAACGTGAAGCTGAAGACTTAATGGTGTTCCTACTTGACGACCACGTTTATATAGTGCAAAATCTTCTTATCATAAGAACGTGTTGTTTGTTCTATGGTCTATTGAAACAATGCCTTTCTTACTAAAAATTTCAAGGTTACGAGTACATCACTTACGAAATACATGCAATTTTCTATTTCCCCATAATGCAACTTACTGATATAGGTATGAAAAGTTCGTTTCAAAATCCACAAATTGCTGCAACACAACTAGATAAGGACTGCATTTCAGTGTATGTAGTCCATCGATTCTAGGAAAACTCATTCTCAAGTTTACTTCAACACAAACTACGATGTCAGCCAAGGTGATCCTCGTCCTCTGCGCTCAGGCGCTCTTCATCCAGGTGAGAAATGTTTTATTATTAATTTACGTTTTGAATGCATGTAACAATTTGTTATTTGTGATTTTCTCAAGGGTTGCTCACTGCACCCTCAGATACGGTTATGAACAAATTGTGAATATATTGATTTAATTAAAGTTTTTTTTTTCCACATCGAACTGTGTATTTTAGATCATAAGCCACTCACGATTCCTGCTAATTTAGACACAGAGATATTTACTAATTTTATAATTTCTTGTTTACAGACTGCTATCAGTTCATGTCTCGGTCGTGGAACCATCGCCACTCCTGCTCTTGTTGCCCTAGGATGTGCTGGTAACGGCTGAGCTGGCAATGGTTTGATCGGAAATGGCTATGCTGGTAATTTGGCCAACAATGGATTGATTGGTGATGGTTTTATTGGCAATAGCTTGACTGCTCTAAAGATCATTCCCACCAGTGGCGGTGGACTGCCTGTCTCCAGCGTCTCTGCCATTGCTCCCAGTGGCCTCTTCGTAGCGTCTGAGAATGTGTTTGAAGGTGCTCTGACCGCGGCTGGAGAGCTGCCGTTCGTGAGTGCTGTGGCTTTTGAGGGAGTGTTACCAAGTAGCGGTGCTGGTGCCGTTAACTACAGCTGCGGTAACGGTCTTACTGCTTTTGAGAGCATCGCTCCTTCGACTGCTGCCTATGGCACTTCGGGTGCTTATAGTGCTGCGGGAACCTATGGGCTCGGCGGTGGCTATGGACTTGGCACTGCTGCCATCGATCCTGCCGCTCTCGCAGTCGGCTATGGAGGCCGTGGCTGTGGATGTGGTGTCTACTAAAAACTTATAAAATAATTACTTAACTTATTGTCCGAACCAATGATTCAATAAAATGATTTGTACATTATGTTGTTATATGAATTTACTTATAGCCAGTTTCCCTGTAATGTTATAATGTTATTAATATAAAGTTTTATTAGTATAGAGTGACCCTTCCCGGTCCGTCTATCGTCAACGCGAGTATAGTGACAAAGCTTGTTGTTTCATACAGCGCAAGTGCGAACTACTAACAAGCAAGTGAGAACGCGATAACATTGAACGAAAAATAGTGTGCAGAAATTTCATAAAACTTCTCCAGGAAATACGTGTTTCTGAGCAAGTCTCTTACAAGGTTCTGAAATAAATTTTTGTCATTTAGAATCTCTTTTTTTAATTTACAATTTATGGGTACATTATGGACGGCCAAAGTTCAGATAAAATTTGTGCAAAAAGTAGATTTTTGCAGGTTTATACTGAATTTGTTTCTCCAAATTTTTATGTTTTGCTTGCCTAGAAACCTAGATATAGTGCCCAAGATACCTATCGGTTCAAAATTTTCAAAGAAAGATGTTGTACAACGCCATAATCACGTACGAGCCTTTGTATGAAAAGTATGACGGATTGGCCGCTCTTAAGGCACGTCCCAGGCCAAAATGTCGCATTAACCGTTTTTAGGATTCCGTACCCAAAGGGTAAAACGGGAATCCTATTACTAAGGCTCCGCCGTCTGTCTGTCTGTCTATCACCAGGCTGCATCTCATGAACCGTGATAGTTAGACAGTTGAAATTTTCACAGATGATGTATTTCTGTTGCCGCTATAACAACAAATACTAAAAAACAGAATAAAATAAATATTTAAGAGGGCTCCCATACAGAAAACGTGATTTTTTTGCTCGTTTTTGCTCGATATTGATAACGGCAACAGGTAGACGCTTGAAATATTCACTGAATATTTAGTTATATATTCACTTTAAAAATAAACAATAAAATTAAAATAAAACAAATATTTAAGGGGGGCTCCCATATAACTAACGTGATTTTTTTGCCATTTTTATAGATAATGGTACGGAACCCTTCGTGCGCGAGTCCGACTCGCACTTGTTTATTTTAACGTATATTTATATAAACTAGAAATAGGAACCGGCCAAGCATTGAACGTTGAGGCACGCCCATCCTTACTATGCTCCATAGGTTTAGGTAGTTAAATAAAGGTAAACAAATCATAAAAAGGGTTCTTATAGATGACACTTTCTTGTTTAAAAATACGTTGTAACTTATAATTTTTTTTTTGAATAATTATTATTACGATAGTTTCCTCTGATATTACTGTATGTTAAACTTTATCATTTATTCTTATACTACTCTTCGTAGATGTAATTGCTTGAGCACAATTATTTAGTTAGATTTATATATTACTATATTATTTTGGTAATCTGTCTATTGTAAAGAGTCCAAAAAGACATGTTCTCTAAACGTCAACGAAATAAAACGTTGCTAAATTGAAGAGTACAACTGTGACGTAGCATACCAACTGAAGTGCCAGGTATTACGTTTAGTCGGTTACTTGACAGCTCTCTCGTCACGTGGGTTTTTTTGTTTACCTTTATTTAACTACCTAAACCAACGGAATGTAGATATCTCGAGGATGTCACGCCGTTAACGTTTATTTTTGCTGCCTGTTTGATAGACACGAAAGAACAAGATCAGCAGCTTGTCCACGAACTCCGTAGTGGTGTAATTTACAAATCAGTGTATTGTGATCAACGCAGTCAAACGCTTTAGAGAGGTCACAGAAAATGCCAATGGCATCCCGGGATTTCTCCCAGGATTTCAAAATGTGACTGATGAGTTTTACAGATATTTTTTCAGTCGTCGACCTACCTTTCGTGAAACCAAACTGGCCATTAGGTATGTAAAATCCCATTTGAATTAAAGTGTGACAACATCTGATCTATCATGATTTTTTCATATATTCTTATCAATGCTGGTAGCACAGATATATTATAGTCTATAACTAGAGGGATCACTCTTACTTCCTGATTTGAAAATTGGTACTACTACTATACATTGATTAAATTATGTCTGTTAGGGCTATTGTGTCAATGATATCTCCAAGAACCTTAACGGAAATCCCCCATAAGTCTTCAGTATTCTTTATGTTAAGACTTTTGAATGCTTTTTTAATTGTGACAATAAAAAAAAAAACAACCGACTTCCAAAAAAAACACTACAAAGTGAAAAACAACTTTAATTTCGGAAGTCTTTGGCTTTAGGCTTTGGAATATTTTAGTTTTTTGCCACCGACTTCCGAAATTAGTTATTTTTCACTTTGTAGTGTTTTTTTTGGAAGTCAGTTTTTTTTTTTTTTTTTTTAAGTTTTTATTTTTCACTTTTTAGTGGGTCAGATTGTAATTTATCCAATTTAAAATAGCCTAATGTCAAATGCTCATCTCCTATTACAAAATATTACTTTTCCCGATACAGGGGCGTTAATTGTTGAGGAGTTCTCCTGGTTGTTACCAGGAGAACTGATGGTGACTCCACCATATGCATTTTGACGAGCATAAATTGCTTAGCAACCATATTAAAGTGCCTAATCGAATCGCAACGGTGAAATACTTAGTATTAAGTAGTTCCGGTGGCCATCTGTGGTCTTCATCATCGGTTCCACTTCACCAAATGGTGCTTTTCGAGTGCAAATGCACGAGTTACTACAAAAAATACTCAAATCGCTATAGGTATGCCTATTAAATTTGAGGATTTCCCTCGATTTCCATGGGATTCCGTCATCAGATTTTGATAACATATAACCTCCTCCTTTTTGGAATTCGGTTAAAAATGGGCTTGAATTCAAAACTTGGAATGTCCTTAGATAAGTTTTCTTTTAGAAGAGATTCAGCAAATAAAGATGATGAGGAAAGAGATTTCGTAACCTCTATAGGGATGTTGGTAAAGAAATGTTACTATATTCTATGCTCTTTATTGGATACCCATATTTAGGGGGTTTTGTAAAAATATGTAATCCACCATTTTATGGCAGCGGCCATCCACCATTTTATGGCAGCGGCCATCTTGGATTTACAATGATTCTGAATATATATTCAATTGTATTATTATCAGAACTAAAGGTGTGTACCAATTATCATATCAATCTGTCAACAGGAAAAGGGTAAAATGTCAATGACCAAATTTGACCCAAAAAACAAACAGGGTTTACCCGACGTGTCCTGTGAAGTCAGACTCTACAAAGGAAGTGGGGTTTGAACTTCAAAGGGTTACATTTGCATATTCGTATGCATGGTGACAAAGGCTGTGCACATAGAACTTGCATCGGACTTAAGTACTGAAACTTTCATAGCAGCCTTCCAGAGAATGTTGTTAAGGCGCGGTACCACCACCGCGGCACCTTTTCTTCGATATAGGGAACAAACTTTAAAGATAACTAGAAACTTGGTAGACTTGAGTTTAATGTGCGTTTAAAAATAAGCAACGACACAAAGTATATAATATTATTTAGATTTACACCTTAAAAATAGGGAGCACAAATATACAGTAGTGTAGGTGGCGGTCGAGTAAGTTGCTCGCGGCGTTCGTTTTCCAGCGGGCGCCAGTATGGCGTGATGTAGCGGTCATTTCATTGGCCAATCCATAATATCACGTCATGGCGAAGGTCCGCTATTGGCAGCGGCTGCACAATACCGTTAAAGGTATAGCCAGCTACACGTTGACCCGTTCGGATGCACATAATGCGTCAACATCTTCCCGGCCGTTAAAGGTTTTAGTGCAACTTTCTAGCTTCATCTATCTCGAAGGTTGGAAGTAACACCAGGCTATTGAGAGCTCTTAATTGTGCCTTGAGCTGTAGCTATATCAGCTACTCTAGGTGTCTGGTTGGAGCCAACGTAGAGTCGGCTAACTCTTCGCAGTCGCCAGCAGAGAGGCGGCGTGTTGGCTTCCTTGATCAGGACTAAGTCATTGAGCTTGAGATCACCAGGTCACGTGTAGTCAGACTTTGGTACGAAATTTATAGGCACATCAAGGTTGCTTCAGAAAGAGTTTGAAGATTTCAAGCAAATCTTGTCGCCAAACTTCTTCAATAACAGCGCAGACATGGGACTACAATGGCATTTAAATAAGCCCGCTTGGCCGACGGCGGGTGGGCTATGGGAAGCAGCCGTGAAGTCGATGAAGCACCTTCGCCGGGTGATAGCAAACAAAAAACTGACGTACGAAGAATTTACTACCCTGCATTCGAAGAAAGAAGCGTGCATGAACTCCAGGCCGCTTTGCCAGCTCACTGAAGACCCCGAAGAATTTTATAACTACCTGACACCATGCCACTTTCTAACGGAAGGACCAACAATGTCTTTACCACGAGCTGACTACACCGATGAAAACTACATTGACCTACGCCGAAGATGGCAGTTAACTGAACTGTGTACTTATTTAATTTTACTTTAATGTTTATTTCTAAATTTAAATCTTTATTAACAGACCACACAGAGATCCAAAAAGTGTTAGTAAAGAAAACCTAAAAACGAATGTTGGTACTTATCATAATCCTATGCTAAATTCCGGAGTCGGACCTCACACTATCCACGCAGTATATACGAGTAGTACGTACTTGTAGACGTATGAAATCCGATCCAGTGACGCAGCATCGGACAATCCCACTTACCGCATAACGTGCTCAGGATGCTGTGGGAGCTGGCACGCATTCTGCGAAGGATCGAGGCACACCGGTTTCGGATGATGGCATGAAATCCATCAATCCTCGTCTCAGCAAACATCCCCGAAGCGCTACAAAAATGCGGCAGTCTCGCCAGCATCCTGAACGCAACATTGTACTGTACACGCAGGGCGTTGTATGACCTTTGCGTATACCTAACCCACAGATTGCAAGTGTAAAATGACTGGCAGTAAGCTCTAAACAGCGTCATTTTTACCTGCTTGCTACAACATGCAAATCTGCGGATCAGCATATTACATCGGACAGCCAACGCCCTGCGTTCCCTCTCAATGTCTATGTCATCATTCAAGTCATCGGTGATCCAGTGACCCAGGTACTTAAACTGTGTGATTCTATTCAGAAGGGTATCACACATCGTGACTTGTGGCACATTGGAGTAACACTTGCCACGTGCTTTAAACACAAGTTTAATGTTTATAACTTTGTACAGGCGTTTCTTTCTCTGTCCCCACTCATCTTAGATTCTTTGGGGGGTTGCCAAAATGGACGGTCTCATCGCCGTACATTTTTCTGCTTACTCTGTAACCTACTAGGTCAACAATGTGCGTCATAATTTTGCATAATAAAATAACATGACTAACGAATTTAAATATAGTGAACTTATAACTGTCAACGACTAAGAGAAATAATCGCCTTCCATTCTAGTACTGTTACTTGCTCTTGAATTAAATAAACTTAACTACTTAGTGCATCTTAGTGAAACGTGTGTCTCTATACTAACTAAACTTACAAACCTTCACGACAAATCAATGTACGGAGATAACGTTTTAAAAAAAAAAAACCCGTACTACATTCAAGATTTTCCTTCAGTAGGTTTGTAAATGTAACAAAAATATCTGTTAGGTGGTTTAATCCAAGATTGAAATATTTGTTCAATTTATTTTTAATCGTTTATTTTTCATCAGAAAAGGAAACTTCAGTAGTAAATAGGAGATCCGCAGCGACAACCGCATTGTCCGGAGATAGACACGGCTCCAGCAGATGGCAGAGCGCCGCCAAAAGTCACTGCGCCTATGATGGGAACAGTACCAGCAACATATATATAGAAAATATCTATAGAGGCTGGACCTGACTTTTATTTTCATTGTCCAGAAACAAATTATAGTGAGATTGGATTGTTTTTATATAGCAAACACCATCCCGTTCGAAAATAATATCTAAATGGCCAGAATATTTTAATAATGCAAAAAATACCATTTAGGTTAGAATTAAGTAATAAAATAAGTCGATATAATGCTACACAGACGAATGCTACACGACAGTCTTTAATCGTTTACGGCGAAGTCGGAAAGTATAGTTAGCGATAAGCGGGGAGGGTGATTAGCAAACCGCATTTCGAATTTATTTATTTACTAGCTGCGCCCCGCGGTTTTACCCGCGTCTCGATCCCGTGGGAATATCGGGATAGTAATAATAATAATAATAATGAGAACAACAATGAATAACACCCCATTAGACGTAGCCAGAGCAGTCCGTCTGTTACCAAATTGGAAATCACCGGGACCGGACGGACTGCACAACTTCTGGTTGAAATGTTTAATTAGTTCGCACACTTGCCTGGCATCTCAGTTCCAGTCATCCTTAGAGTCTGGGTCGCTACCACAGTTTCTAACAACAGGCGTTACCCACCTGCTCCATAAGTCAGGTAGTCCCGCGGAACCCAAGAATTATAGACCGATCACATGTTTGTCAACGGTCTATAAACTTCTTACATCCATTTTGAGAGTGAAAATTAATACGCACATTGACAACAACTCCATTATGTCTGCCTCTCAGAATGGATGTAGGAATGGGTCCCGCGGTACTAAGGAGCTACTCCTCATCGACATGGTCATAAGCCAACAGGTTCGTCGATCCCGCAAGGATCTGTCGTCATGCTGGATAGACTATAAGAAGGCCTACGACTTGGTGCCACATACATGGCTCATGAGGGTGCTGGAGTTGTACAAGATAGATGCAACTCTGCGCAACTTCCAGATGTCATGTATGGGGCAATGGTCAACGGTCCTTCGCTATCCAGGATGTCGGCAGATCCAGGGGAATGATGAGCCTGTATGGATTAAACGGGGAATATTTCAGGGCGACAGTTTGAGTCCACTTTGGTTCTGCTTAGCCCTGAATCCTCTAAGTACACTGTTGGAGGATTCAGGTCTAGGCTATCGGTTGAGGAGAGGAGGTCAGGTCATATCTCACCTCTTCTACATGGATGACTTGAAACTCTTTGCCCCCAACAAATTGCGACAGATCGAGCTACTGAAGGTAACTGAAACATTCAGTAGCGCCATCAGGATGGAATTTGGTGTGGACAAATGTGCAGTCATGCATGTAAAACGAGGAGAGATTATGGAATCCGAAGGAACCCAACTCTCGGATTCCATACACCTTAGATCCCTTTCCTCATCCGAAAGCTATAAGTATTTGGGTATGTCAGAAGCGTTAGGGATCAACGTTGCTGACATGAAGCAATCGTTGAAGGAGCGCTTCTTTGGTCGCCTGAAGAAGGTATTTATTAGTCTTCTTTCAGGCGGAAACAAGGTGCGCGCCTTCAACGGTTGGGTCATGCCGGTTTTGATGTACTCTTTTGGCATACTCAAATGGACTCAGACCGAACTAGACGCCCTGGATAGGAAGGTCCGTACACTGCTGACTGCAAACCGGATGCATCACCCACGATCATCGGTGATGAGACTGCACATCCCGCGGAAGTGCGGGGGTCGAGGCTTTTTAAATGCAAAGACCCTCCATAACCGCGAGGTGTGCAGTCTCAGGGAATATTTTTTAAAAGCCGAACTGGGTATGCACCGTGATGTGGTCGCAGTGGACAAGGGACTCACCCCGCTCTCCATGGCTAAAGAGAACTGGCGCAAACCTGTAATACTTACTACCGATGACCGCAAGGAGGTATGGCAAAGCAAGGAGCTTCACGGACGCTTCTATCGAGCTCTTCATGAACCCGGTGTAGATTTCTTAGCGTCCGTATCCTGGCTACGTTTTGGTGACCTTTTCGTGGAAACCGAAGGTTTTGTCTGTGCAATTATGGACGAAGTTATCTTGACGGATAACTACCGGAGACATATTATGAAGGACGGGACGGTTGACGTGTGTCGGGCATGCCACCGTCCGGGTGAGTCCATCAGACATATTATCTCTGGCTGTTCTCGTCTTGCTAATGGCGAGTACTTGCACAGGCATAACCAAGTAGCCAGGATTATTCACCAGCAACTTGCTTTGAAATATAAACTTGTGGATTCTGAGGTACCGTATTACAAGTATGTGCCCGACCCAGTTCTCGAAAATGACCATGTCACGTTGTACTGGGATCGGTCTATCATTACTGACAGGACTATTGTCGCCAATAAGCCCGACATAGTAGTGATAGATCGATTAGCGCGCCGCGCAATGATTATCGATGTTACCATTCCGCATGACGAGAACCTCGGGAAAGCTGAGAAAGAGAAACAAATAAAATATCTTGACTTAGCACACGAGGTTGTTGACATGTGGAATGTGATCTCGGCTATCATTGTGCCGATTGTCGTATAGGCCAATGGCCTGATGGCCAAAAGTCTCGAGCAACATCTTTCGAGGCTCTCGTTAGGTGGTTGGATCAAGGGCCTGATTCAGAAGGCAGTACTCCTCGATACGGCTCGCATCGTGAGGAGGTTCCTATCTCTGCAGCCCTAGCCACCGGTAGCTTGGACCCTGCTCCCGATACCGGTGGACAACTATTTTTTATATTTTTAAATGTTTTTATATACTATTTTTTATATTCTGATATTTAAAAATATAATTTGTATGTATCTAAATTAATAAAAGAAATAATAATAATAATAATAATTTTATTCATAAGTTCACATAAAAATTACATAAAAATTACCAAGAAGTTACATCTTTACCAAGTTACATATTAATTAGTAAGAACATGTTAAATTATGTCTAAAATAAATCAAGTGTATAACTTATATAGATTAGTTAAGTTAAGGGTCTAATTGAACACAATAGCGAACTGCCTGATGTAGGTTTATTCAAACCTGTGTTTCAGGCCATCACTTAACAACGCTGTGTGCTTTAGTGGACATTAAGTTACTGTACATAGAGCTAGCATTGATACATAGTAATTATAGTTTTAAATAAATATTGATTTAACACTAATAAGCTTATTGCATTACATCTAGCAAGTTTTCAGTGTCTGAGTAATTAAGTGTCGCTAAATATTCACACAACAATTCACTACATTTTTTACGACTTACACTATATATACTTAGAGACTTATTGATTTTATTATATAAGAACGGTCCTAAAAATACATAAAATTTATTTATAAAAGTAAGTCTAGTTTGAGGCTTTATGTAAACCAAGTCTTTTCTTCTCTTATCTATAGATATTGGGATATAAGGAAGTTTGCTGTGCTGGTGTAGTACTATATTCAATATAAATAGTTGACGCACGGTTAAAACCTTACATGCCGTGTAAAGCTTGTGTGTGGGAAATCTAAATGGGCGAAAGGTGGCTACCTTAAGGATAGCTCTCTGCGCACGTTCTAATGTCAGTAGGATTGATTTAGCAGCCCCACCCCATGAAGTTATACAATAAGTGAGGATGGATTGGCACAAAGCTAAATAAACCTGTTTAACTAATTTGTAGTCTGATATGTATCGTAAATTCTTAAAAATGTATATTAATTTACGCATTCGTGTGCATAATAAATCGATGTGTTTACGGAAATTCAGATTTGTGTCAATCGTTACACCTAAATATTTCATATGATCGGTTTTTGCTAAAGTAGGACAACTTGCATTGTCAGCATAAGTGCTGCACTTATGCGCATACATGTTTATGATAGTAGTTGGCAGGTTAGTATTTCTAATAGTAAATAAAATGTGTTTGGTTTTATCTGCATTTAAAGTTAAGAGATTTACATGTAGCCAATTAGACACTATATTAAAACCATTCTGGGCTTGTTTATACACCTCATCTCGAGATTTGTCTGAAAACAATAGAGCTGTGTCATCTGCATATGACAATATGACACCATTTTGGAGTGACAAGCTGCACAGGTCATTTATATATACCAGGAATAAAGTAGGACCCAAAATACTACCTTGTGGTATTCCGTAATTACTATTTCGAAGCTCAGAACTGACGTACTGACCAATTTTGACACATTGTTCGCGGTCTGTAAGATAATCCGAAAGTAGTGAGAGCGTTGTTCCTCTTGTTCCGAGTGTTTCAAGCTTGCGCAATATTAAAGGACAAGAAATTGTGTCAAAGGCCTTGGCGAGGTCTAGGAAAATCCCAATGGTGTGCATGCCCTTATCCAAATTAGTCGTTATATATTCTGTCATTTGATGTACTGCTTGGTTAGTTGATTTTTTAGGCCTAAAGCCAAATTGGCTATCTGAAAGTAAATTGTTATCTTCTAGGTATTTAATTAATCTAATATTAATGATTTTCTCTAGGATCTTGGAGAGCCCTGTTAAAACTGAAATGGGTCTGTAGTTGTTAACACATTTTTTGTCACCAGATTTATATACAGGAGTAACCACTGCCTTTTTAAGATCCTTGGGGAATATACCATTAGTTAAACATAACTGTAAAATATGAGTTAGCGGCGGAGCAAGTAGGTATTTGAAATGTTTAAGTATTTTGTTTGAAATATCATCCCACCCAACAGCACAAACGTCCTTTAATCCAGAAATAATTGTTAGTACCTCATCGACATCCGTATCTAGTAAGACAAACGATTTGAGATTGGGGAATGTTTTAGGTTGGATTTGAGGGAAAAACTTCTAGATTTAAGGTCTTTTCTGCCAAGGTTTTGCCTACGTTAGAAAAATAGAAATTAATTTTATTTGCTGATTCGATTGGGTTGTTCTCTATTGTCAATAAGTCAAGTGGAGGTTCAGGGTTTTTTGTTCTAAATGTATTTGATTTTATAAATTTCCAAATAAGTTTACTACTTTTGCCTGCTTTCTGCAGTTCATTTCTATCGTATTCATTTTTTATTTTTTTCAGAAGGGTGTTGCAGAAGTTTCTATATCTTTTATACATAATGGAAAGTATTTCATTTCCAGGCTCAAGTTTAGATTTTATGTGAAGTTTGTCTCTATGCCTAATACATCGAACAAGTCCGGGTGTAATCCAAGGTTTAATGCACTTATACTTCCTTGGCGTTATTTTAGCAACTGTATGTTTTATTATTGCACAGTGAAGTGAATTTATAAAATAATTAATAGAAGTATTTGCATCGGTAGAATTATACACAGGGTCAAAATTAATATTACGTATGTCTTTTTCGAGGTGTGTCATGTTGACTTTAGTATAGCTTCGTAAACATTTTTTTCTGGGTAAAGAAACTTGTAATGCTAGTAGAACCGCTTGGTGATCAGTAAGCGAAGAGTTAGTAACAAATGTTTTGGTTGGGTTATTTGTTTTTATAATGAAATGGTCTAAGCATGAACCGCTTTGATGTGTGGGGTGGTAATGAGCTGGCAAGAGTGCATATATTAAGATAGTTATGTGCAAGTATATCCATTTTCCCGGAAGCAATGTTGATATTGATATCACCCATTAATATTATGTTTTTAAAATTTGTAAGGCTTTGTAACTGTACGTTTAGTGAATCTAAGAAATTAGCGACATTTTGAGAGGGAGGTCTGTATATAGCCATAACTACCGTATTTGAATTAATTTTAATGAGTAAGCAATTACTATTTTGTAGCAATGGTTCTTCTACAGCTGCACTTAAATTATTGTTAACAAAAACAACTAGACCATCATTCTGGTTGATGTTTCTGTAGGTTCTATGCGAAATATATCCGTCTAATGATGGTATAACAGCTGTTTGGTTTGACAACCAACATTCTGTTAGGACAATAATGTCGCAATTTATACCCAGGTTCTGTAGCAATATTTCAAAACCATTTATATTTCGATTTATGCTACGAATATTTTGTGTCAGTAGTTTCAGCGGTTTCTCTTCCAAGGGAAAGAAATATTTACACTCATCAACATTACAAATTATAGCATCAGACACAGAAAATTGATCTAGGTCACTAAGTAATTGATCAGTCATGCTAAATAAACAACTAACAAATATAAATAAACAAAACACACACACACAAGCACAGTGTGCTTAAAAGATAGGTTAATAGGTAGCGCTCTTAGGCGCCTTCAAAATCTATGGAATGAATATAGTTGTCCTCGGCATATTTTCGTGCTGGACAATTTACATCACCAGTTTTATCGTCAGTTTTCCTCTTAAAACGTTTGCATGTCGCACAGTTGGGTGGAGTTGATTTTGTGCTGCATTCCTTGAAAGTGTGGCCAGTCTCTCCGCAGTAATTGCACGTCGGACTAGTTTCACGGCAGAACTTGGCCGAGTGACCGAACTGCTGGCAGTTGAATCACCGTGTAACGATCGTGAAATCTCGTACTGGGCATGACGTCCAATTTATAAATATTCGTCCTTGATTCACTAGAATCTTCCTGATGCTAGCCGGCACTTCTATTATGTAATTGCAAGTAGGAAGGTCTTTTTTACCAGATTTATGGCTCAACTTAATTTGTTCTTCAAACGACTCACGAGTAGTATTAGTCAACTTATCTGAGAGGTTTTGCTTGTAAATGCAGTCAAAAACCTCCTTATCAGTCAGAGCTACTGGAACACCAATAACAGTGATTCTTGGGCGCCGTTTGGATGGTTCTTCAACCTTAAGGCCCGAAGAAACTAGTTTTTCTAAGCTTCTGAGCTTTTGAATGTCCTCTTTGGAGTCGGTACTAATAAGAACACCTCAATTTTTGACTTTCTTTAGGCCACGAACATGTAGTTTAAGTGCCTCGGGCGAAATAATTTTTTGAACGAGAGACTTGGTATCATCACTAGATTTGGTCTTGTCACTGGGATATATGGCCACTGAGCTTAAATTTGCTGGGCGCACAAAGTTGTCCGAGCCTTTTTTGACCATATTAGCGTAAGACCGTATTAGCGTGGGAAAAGGGTTCTGGAGGTTTTGAAATGCCTTCAACTACCTCTTTGAACTGTAGGAGAGAGTTCGCGATGTTCTGTTGTTGCTGTAAGTGCTGAATGGTATTATGGGCTTGAATGGTTTTTTGCTTTAAGGCTTGATATAAAACAGCCATCTGTGACGCGCTCATTTTTCCCTCAGCTACTAAACTGCATACTTCAGTTAGGATGTTATCTATTGCCCCCATCCATTTCTGAATCTCCGGCATAGAAATAACTTCAGTCGGTAGCTCGTTCTCCAAGGGAGGTGGTGGATTTGGGTCTATAGACTGGAAATCTTGAGTTGGTGTCGGCGGAGGACTTCGTCGTAATAGTTGGCTACGGCCAAACGGGCTAGATCCTGCGTTAGACATATCTAACACAGTAACACTGTTTCTCTTAAAAACTACTTTAGTTCATTCTTGCACAAAGTCTGTAACCTAGTAATAATCACTCGCGACACACTTATATCACTGACGACGCAAATAATTCGAACAATATTATTTGTAATTAATTAATAGTGTCATGTCGAGCTAAGCAAGATACGTCCGCGCAGTCAAGCGATCGATCGCGAAATCACAATAAAAAGTAGCTTATGTCTCAATCCAGGCTGTCAGTTAGTTCCATACAAAATTTTATCAAAATTGGTCCAGCTGTTTGAGCGTGAAGAAGTTACAAACATACACACACACGCACTCACAAACTTTCGCCTTTATAATATTAGTGTGATTTTGATTTCTCTCAGATAATTATCGAAAAATATAGGACTGATCAGTCAAAGCGCACTTAACACGCGAAATGGCTTTTTGTGGCCACTATGACTGATTTCAATTTTGACTGAACAGAGTTAGTCGCTTAATACTGATTTTTAGTCTGCATTGCTACTGGGTAAACGAAAAATAAGGATTTAGTTAAAAATAGTTTTTATTCATCTCTCTTACAAGTACAGCATCAAGGAATACTGCTGGCGCTAATATTGTCGGCTGATGCCTGGCCCACCCAAGGTACCATACAAGTGTCATAACCTGTGCACAGCACCCAATCGTTCTTCTACCGACTAAACAATGACAGCAAAATTCTACTATAGCTTCCCTTCCAGACAAATTGTTTTCAATATCAATATGTATTGCTTATTGCAACTCAGATGGATTCTCTTTCACAATGAGGTCACCTCTACGGTTCAGCAGGGAACTTCTACAAAGTAAGCAAACATGCCTGTGGCTGAGGATGAGGCTCCAGGTTCATTCGCTAATCCGGTGTTTATATGCTGCATTGCCAATTGGTTACAAGCGTAATCTTCTTGAGCGATCTAAAATAATAATTAGAGTTGTATTATGAATTTATGATGTATGATTGTGTATGATGGTAAAATAAGATTAGGTAAATAAGTATACAATAAATACGTACCTATTATTATTGAAGAAATCCACTCGCAGATCATAGAAATTACTCTCGTATCAAGCTCCAAAAACGAGATGGCGGCGAAGTGTGTCAATGCCTATATTGCAATTAACCTAAGGCATTCGCAGGGCTGCTTGTGGAGTATGCATTATGATGAGTTAAGTGAGCACACAAAAATCCAAAAGGCAAAATCGGTGCCCGGAAATCAAAAGCACAGAATAATCGTCACAAGCGGTAGTTATCAGTCCGTAAAACAATGCCAAGATCAAAACAACAGAAGGAAATCCAAAATAGTACAGTTCGTATTTGTGATATGTACTGTACCATTTTGGATTTCCTTTCACAACAACAACAACAACAACAACAATGCGAAATTGAATGATCGTCGGGTGTCAACTGTCAATCAAAGCTGCGCGCGTCGATGACATTATTAAGACGTTCCATTGTACGCATTTAAACAAAACGTTGTTACTTACTGTGAACCTACATAATTATTTTTTATGACACGAATCCAATACATATTATAAACAGCTCTAAAATTGTTGATTTGATATAGAAGTATTTAAAGAATTGAATTACATTTAATAACTATTCAGAAAAACGTGACTAATTATAATCGTGAATAATAAATCATTTCATAGTCAAAATGAATCGTCAATAGGTGCGTTCTGAACATATTATTCTAAATTATTTTCAAAGAAATTACATAAACAAAAAAAATGTATATCTTTTTTTTCTGGCTTCTTAGAGAGATATTTGTTAGCTTTTTTAAGATCGTGAAAAATTACGGATTTTTTCATATATATGGCATATCGGGACGCTGCCGCTTCGTCGTCAGGTACGATATGGCCGTCCTCCTTTACGAAATCATATTTATAAAACAAATTGCAAAGTTTGCCCGAGGACATTTCGTTTGCATCGAACACTTGGAATATACGTAACGTAAATTCACTTCGAACAAAACGCACGGTACTGACAATTTTCATTCATAAATATTGATACTTTATGTTAGGCACGGGCCTTCTTAGAATCGTGCTCAGTAATCAAAACAATAAACTAATGTTACATCAGCCTGTCATCGGAGATAGCTTGTACTAGGTCAGGAATGTTCAGTGATTATGAGCACGTTGCTATTTGATCTTACTACCTACTTAGAATTGTTTCTTTTACTTAATAAAATAATTTATTTCAATAGTGTATTAAAAAAATATATATATATGTACAAACATAAATTACAACTTTACCTAAATAATTAATTAGATATGATATCATTTTGTTAATTATTAATATTATTTATTTTATAAATTACAAGTTTTTAAACTTAAACAAAGCACACAATTAGACCTCTGGGGTCTGTCTTAGCATGCCATGACCTGAGATTTACACCTACACTGTCCTCCCATACCTATTAACACTGTAACTTGAAAACATTGTAAAAGCCCACTTTTTTTTTTTAAAGAGTCACCGTGGAGTTTCTTGCCGGTTCTTCTCCATAGGAAACGACCAATTGGAACCGTGCACCTAGCTTCTGACGTTTCATAAGTGCCCATGTGGGTTTATGTGAAATAAAATATTTTGATTTGATCAACGCGCTGTTAACAGTTAAGTTATAATAGAGTTGATGTAATGTTCTTTCAGCTTAATATGCTTTATGTTTTTACTATTCATTGAGTCCCTAATGTCTACAGGTATTTGGTTTAGTAAATTGGGTATTGTGAAAGAAGCGGTACGCTTGCCATAAAAGTTATTTTTGCGTGGCACTTTCAATGATTTTGATTTGGCTGGTCGTGTATTCACGTCATATTTTACTGGAATTTGAATATCACTGTTATCAAAACGCTCTATGAGGAACATATAATCAGCGCGCGCAAGAACAGGTGATACTTTGCAATGTATAAATAACCCTACATTATACCCTATGATTTATATTTTACACTAGCTGCGCCCCGCGGTTTCACCCGCGTAAGTCTCGACCCCGTGGGAATATCGGGATAAAAAGTAGCCTTATTCCAGGGTGTCAGCTACCTCCATACAAAATTTTATCAAAATTAGTCCAGCCATTTGAGCGTGAAGAAGTAACAAACATACACACACAAACACTCACAAACTTTCGCCTTTATAATTATTTTACATAGTTTGGTACTACAAGTTTCAACAAGAGTGTTTGCAAAATATGAATTTTATCTTGTGTAAGTTAAGTTTTAAATGTGCGTCCATAATTGTGTTTGTTTTATTAATTAATGAGGTATAAGTTGTTCTTTGTGTACATATTATTATAATACCATAATGAAATTAAACCCCTTGTTGCAGATTTAATAAAAATAACAAAATCATATCCTAACTAAAACTATAACAGCTGAAATATGGCGTCGAAAAATTCATCCACATCACTGTCGACTGGTAATGTACCCAAGAGACTGGCGGCATTGCCACGTTGTATGGCAATGCTTAGCCTCTGGCTAAGGTAAAAGCCAGCCCTTGGGTCACGGGAAGTGTCAACCAGCCGCTTTGAGATTTCATTAAAAAGACCATGAGCACTAGGACCCCACGGCCCGAGGGTTTCAACCCCAAACGGCTCGAAAATATAATTTCATTTCATTTTAATTTTTCATTTATTCAGTAGTACAGTTACATTTTTATATATAAGTTGGCGCAAACATGAACTCATTAGAGTTTTACCGTTCACCAAAATCGTCGACCACATAATTTAGAGAATAAACCAAACTTAAGTTCTTAATTTAGAAACAACAAAAATAACAGCGAGGGTTAACAGGGAGGGGTTTCGCTAAATATAGCGAAATATTTATCTATTACTAAACAAACGAGCGAACATCGGTGACCGATTTGACCGTCCTTCAAACAAAAGTGATATAGGATTGTGACTTAGATTGATACAGGTTGT
Organism: Tiliacea citrago; assembly: GCA_963921375.1. Taxonomy (NCBI): domain Eukaryota; kingdom Metazoa; phylum Arthropoda; class Insecta; order Lepidoptera; family Noctuidae; genus Tiliacea; species Tiliacea citrago. Next base: position 11,606,500 of record OY992807.1, on the reverse strand, counting down.
TCCTAAAAGTATAAATATTTTTAGCAATAAATAATTTTTCTTTATTTTTGTTTGCTATGATATTGATAGGTATTATGTTTTTTTTATTATTTCATAACGATCAATTGTAACTTTTATTTTCATTCCCATATTAATATACAATTAGATATTTATTTTTTGTAAGAAATGTTGCATTCATTTGTATAATTTTATGTTTTTAAGAGTTATTTTGTCCCTCAATGATGTAGGTAGCTGATTAATAAGGTAAGGTATTATATACTTTAACGATCTTTTGCCGTGTAAATTTCTGTACTTTGGAAGTAACAACTTAGCATTAATGACACTACGAGTATTCATTTAATTATTATTTATGATTTTATTTTCTTAAGAATTTCATTACAAAAATCTTCTTTTAATAGTAAAATTTAGTTTTTTTTCAGCGCCCTCAAAAACTTTAAAAACGGCAGCTATAACAAAAGCTAATTTGTCGCCATCCTGAATTTTAACTCATTATCTTTGTCAGCGCTCTCGAAAACCAGATAATATATATAGAAAAAAAAAATCGGTTGTCTGTAAAGTCGGTTTACTGACGATAGTTGAACGTGACAACGCCATAAGCCTTAAATGGAACGCCTCCGAGCGAGGTAACGCCGCATGAGAGGTAACGCCGCATGAGTCATGTTTTTTCGTGCGTGCAGCCGGCCACATCGAATTATAAGACGTTGTCACGTCAAAAAGTGAAAAGTGCGCATAAAAACGCAGGGAAAGTGGTCACCCTTTTGTACACATTTACATTTTTATTTTTTACTCTATTTATTTATTGAGGTTTATCAAACAAGTAACAAAGACTCAAATGTGTTAGTAACAATATTTCTTAATAACTATGTTAGTAAACTTAACCAACACACTTAACATAACACTGCCCTATGGTTATGAGAATCCCTGCTACAAGCTCAACACCGATGTGGAAATGTTGGGGCTGGCCCGCATCCGGCGCACCAGGGAGGTGCATCTTTTTCGCATCGTAGCGTAAAAGCAATCGACACCAGCTTCAGCAAACATCCCCGATGCGCTACAGAAGCTGAACAGCCCCATCAATATCTGGAACGCATTATGATATTGAATTCGAAGGGCACTGTTCGACTTTTGAGTGTAATCTACCCACAGGCTGCACGTGTAAAATGAGGTGCAATATGCACGAAACAAGGTTCTCTTAACTACCTTCGAACAACGTACAAAGCTGCGAGCGATCATATTAGCTCTCACCGACAGCGCCCTCCTTTCTCTTTCAATATCTTCAACATATCTGAGGTCAGCGGTCAAAAGATGTCCCAAGTATTTCACCTTATATACCCTCACAAGCGATATCCCGTTCAACTTGACTGGAGGCATAGGAACAGAATTTCGACCGCTGACACCAAAAACCATGACTTGACTTTTAGTGACGTTGTAGACCAAACCATGAAGTAAAGCATAATCTTCACAGATGGTCACCAACCTCCTAAGACCACAAACCGGGGTACTCAGCAGCGCCATATCATTGGCGTAACTAATGTTGTCTCCAATCTATGATTCTATGATTAATTTAATTGTCAAACAAAATTATCTAGTTTATGCACTTATCGTAGTTAATTACAAAAAAAGTCTGAAACTATTATGTCAAAAGGTTAAAGGGTCAAGGGGGGGGGGTTAAGGGGGGTAAGGGGGGGGGAGCCATTTCATCTACGATAAGATATTTGTACGAACGCGCCCCCACATTGGGGACTGTCGTACCTCAGGCGGGGTACTTTCCTACACCATGGGGTAGGTTCATACATGGTAATTAAATAGCCTATTAAACTCGTTAAATTTTATTAAATCACAAAGAATATGTATCATACTATCATCACATCACACTATCACACTAATATTATATAGGCGAAAGTTTGTGAGTGTGTGTGTGTGTGTGTGTGTGTATCTCTGTTACTTCTTCACTCTCAAACGGCTGGACCAATTTTGATAAAACTTTGTATGGAGGTAGCTAACACCCTGGATTAAGACATAGGGTAGTTTTTATCCCGATATTCTTACAGGATCGAGACTTACGCGGGTGAAACCGCGGGGCCCAGCTAGTTTATCATAAAACTAACTTAATAATATTTAACTTAAAAAATCGTTCTTGAGGAAACAGAAAATAAAATCTTTTACCCTTAGTTTACATATTGATAATTCTTAACTTTACTATCAGTCTATATGAGATCTTTACAATCATTCTGTATGAGATCTTTGTAATTAGTCTTTGACAATTTAAACTTTTTTATTTATTTAAATACAAATACAACTATCATCACAGGGTTACCTAATACAATAGTGTAGTTAGGGTCATAATAGCTTAGAAAGATTAGACTTACAATTAAATTATGAACAACCAAGACTAATTTCACAAAATGCGGCCCGTGTGGATTCACTCAGAGTACAATCAATCTGTTGTGACACCATATTGAGCGCATGGCGGGCGAGCGTCAGCGGCGCGTGCTGAACCAGGTTAGTGCCAGCGGGTGGCACCCACAGCAGCGGCGGCCGCCTCCGTTGCCCCACGTGCCCATCAGGTACACACAACCCAACCGTGCGTAGCACGCCTGGATTGTGTATTTTACCACGAATAAGTTTAAATAAGTAAGTGACGAGAGCTACTTCCCTTCTTATTTCCAGTTTATTATATCCTACCATGCCCAGCACAAATAGAGTAGGATACAACAGTGGATACCCTGGATATACACCATACTGCTTAAAGTACAGGAATCTCACAAATTTGTTCTGGATACGTTCTAGCATTAGTTTGTACTTGGCTTCATGTGGCGACCAGACGACAGCATTGCATTCCAGATGACTTTTTACAAGCGCTTCGTACAACAATCTCAGAGCACTGATGTTCGTGAACTGGTTTCCTAGCACCTTAAAAGTAGGTAATTAAACATTTGGTTGTTACTTTGGAACAACAAAAATATATTGCACATTAAAATTATTTAAATAAATTGCAAAAGTAAAAAATATTTTTTTACATAATGCGGTCATAGTCGTTTCCGCACCATGATTCTGCAATAAAATATTCATTAAAAGATTCACTTAATAAAAATGATAAAACATTTTTTTTGTTAGAAGTAGAGTATTTCATTAGAGGAAAATTTTGTTATTCTTCTCTTATCTTTTCTCTCCTCTTATTCAGTAGAAAATATCAAGAATAAAACGTTTCGATTTATAAAAGCAAAGTAAACTATGAACACAGAGCTAAATAAAAGGTTTCCGATCGATATAAATAAATAGTATGCGTAAAATAAATTTTGACAAGTACTGTGTTTTATTTAATAAAAATCGAAATTTGATGTATTGGTAGTAAATAAGATTTAAACGGGGTTGAGGTGTACAGGGGGGGTAAATAGGGTGGGGTACATGACTACAAGGAGCACATTCATACGCGTACGAATGTTCCCTCTGTAGTTCTGTCCGAACGTACCAAAAGACTTAAAAATGGTTCTCTATTGTATCATCTAACTTTTTTATCCATAATTTAAAGAGCCATAACTTTTTATGTCCTAATCATCATTTGTCCGAATGATAACTTACCCGAACTAAATATCACATGCCATAAAATTGAAATCCCTGAATTGAATATGTCCTAAATCCGTTTGTCATAAATATTACAATCAATAATATACAAAAGACATAAAACCATAATAATAATTTCTTTATTTGTATAGAATGCAGGTATTACAATGATGATGTTAGTTTTAGATATGTTTCCAGTACATTCTGCCTGTTGGCATACAAAAATTTGTTAACTTACAGATAATTTAAAAACTAGGTACCTACTTATATTCAAAATGAGATCATTGATCAGCTAAGTCTAATATATAATACATAATAAATGAGATAAGGTGAATCAAATATTACAATTCATCATTTATAAAATCGGTAACAGAGTAATAACATTTCTCTGTCAGCAACGACGACAGGAATTTCTTGAATTGTTTTAAGGGCTGATCCTTAATACAGTTTGGCAAATTGTTAAATATAATAGGTGCCATACCAATAATGTTTTTTTTAAGCAAAGCAGATAAAAGTTAAAAAGTCCTAAATTATATTTTAGTATTAAATAATTAATTATAATTAGAACTTCCAATATAATGACAAGGTAATGAGCCTCGCCATTATAAATGTTGCCGTGTGTACTTTGGGCAATCTTATAACACAGGTATTTTGCACGGGGTGCAGCTCTAGATTTTTCATATTTACAACCTCATCTAACACAAATGACTCACCAAGAATAGAGGGAATCTGGCGTATGGTCACTGTTCTAACCTAACCTAACCCAAATGATTCAATAACAGTATAGATGGTATCTGACGCATTCCCATTGATTTTAAATATTGATTCTACGTTTGAAATAAAAATAATCAAATTGCCCGCCACCGTAGTTTCGGCTTGCTGGCAGCGAGTGTTACAACCACCTGCTCCTCAGCTCGCGGGCTGCCTCGCCCCTCCGCGCCTACGCGATTTTAAATTATACTCTAGGGCTAGAGTAGACAAGACTGCGTGAAGTCGTATTTACAGCGATTCATTTCTGTCACTAAAACCTAGTTTTTAGCAAATGTTTTAGAACTAAAAAAAAATATTACACATTATTTAACACTTTTATGACTTTAGGTTATGTAAAATTAGGAGATTCAATTATTAAAGTACTCTATATTATGACAAAATACTTTAAGAACTTAAGATAATTATGTTAAACAAAATTTTGGGATTTTGAACATTATGGTTACTGAAGTTTATAGCAAACGTGTTATGGATAATGATTTTCGGACAAACAATTTTAGGAGAAGAAAGAGAGTACCATGCCAGCTTCGTTAAAAATACAGTTTTTACTGTCGGGCATAATCGTGTCACAGTACCTCAAACGTATACAGGGTGGAAGGGACATCGACGCGCAAACGTCGTGAAAAGGTTACACCTAATGCCATAAATAAAATTACGAAAGTCATTCATCTCGTAAATGACCGGTTAAAAAAATTGACATTTTTGAGCGCGCAATGTATTGCAAACTACGCGATCACAAAGCTCCGCCGTAAAGGCTCTTTCACACTCACGTGCTATCGCGGGCGCGACAGGCACCGACAAAGACAATTCCTTTGTCGGTGCATGTCGCGCCCGCGATATCGCGTGGTGTGTTAGAGCCTTAAATGATGGCGCGCACGCGCTACCTAACGTAACTACCTACAAACACACACACAAGTGTGTGCTGTGGCCGGCCGCCCGCGCCGCAGGACTTTCATGAACGTATCTACGAAATATCGCTAAGACAACATTGATAGGTATCACATAAAATCATGTTTAATTAAATAATGAATCAATATAACCTATGATATTAGTTATGAATGACAAAAAAAAAGCTTAGGTAAGTATTCCCATAAAATAACTATGCCGATATGGATTTAACAAAAAAGATGGTTGTTATGTAGGTTTCTACGTAGTGAATTAGCCATCCCGTAATGTTCAAGTACCTACTTAATGAACTTACCTTAGGGGGGATGCGCTAAGGTAGACTGCGAAATTCAAATTTTATTACGTTTTTTGCAATTTGCAGGTCTGTGTCAGGTTGTATATTAGCAGATCTAAATATGTTTCGCGCCCGTAACAAATATGGCTTTACAGAAATATAATCATTAGAATCGGCAATACAACTAACTCTCTTCGTAAAATCCTATTGAATGACTATTTCTGACATAATCATTCAGTAGGATTTTATGAACTTAGAGAGTTGTAATGCTGATTCTAATGATTATATTTTTGTAAAGCCATATTTGTTACGGCCGCGAATCATATTTAGATCAACATACAACCTGTTACTGACCTGCAAATTGCAAAAAACATAATAAAATTTGAATTTCGCAGTCTACCTTAAGCTCGCTCATTCCTAATGAGATACGGATCGAAGTGGCCGCCACCAACTTGCTCGCTGAGCGCGGCGCAGAGTTTCAGCGTGAACACGGGGCAAAAAGGTGGGATCCTGGACACACTCCTCACGCAGCGTCGCAAACACATTCACAAATCGATCTCTCATTTCTGCTGCGGTATTGCACTCGGTCACAAACACCTTATCATTGACGTAACCCCAAAGAAAAAAATCTAACGGGGTCAAGTCCGGTGAACGAGTTGGCCATGGTTCTGGACCAAATCTTCCAATCCACCGGTCTCTAAAAGATTCGGTGAGGCAGCGTCAGACAGGAAGGGTCACGTGTGGGGAGCGCCGTCGTGTTGGTACCACGTCTGACGGAACTGGGGGACTGGAATCTCCTCGATTATTTCCTCGAGAGTTGTTCGAAGGAAATCGTGATATCGTGGCCCATTTCGTCGTTCAGGGAGAAAAACGGGTCCAATCACGCGGTCTTAGTAAATACCGGCCCACACATTTACCGACCATCGAGTTTGGTGCCCCGTCTGTTGCAATGCGAACGGATTGGTATGAACCCAGGTATGGGAATTACGCCTGTTCCACATTCCGTTTCGAGTAAATGTGGACTCATCCGTCCAAATCACATTAACAGCAAACGTAGACATTCTGGCGTGCTTTCGTTGCAGCCACCGACAGTACGACACACGACAAACTTTGTCTGCGGGCAATAACACCTGCACCTTGTTAAATTGGTACGCTCGCTGTCGATCTCTGCGTAAAACTCGATGGACAGTCCAGTGCGAGACTCGACACCTGTAATGGTTACGAACTAAACGAGCTGCCGTGCGTATTCCCAGTCGCGGGTTCTGCCTCACGACAGTCAGTATGTGGTTCGCAACACTCTGTCTAACGGTTCTGCCAGCTCCCTCGCGCTGTGGTACAATTGGTTGATTGTCCAAGACACGTTGGAAGGCTCGTGTTATTACACGAGAATCTCGTGGGTGGCTATCTACGGGATATCTCTCCACATAAATACGTAGCGCCCGACTTGCATTCCCACGTGCTTCGCCATAACACATGAGCATATTCCCGTACTCACGGGCACTAGAGACTTCTTCAGGTCCGGAAGGCATTTTTAAAGTCACTATCTCACACACACAGATACAGAGAAAAATACTATAACTGATTTGAAAAAAGACTACGAGATCACACATTTGCAACAAACAGCACATGCACCCGTTTGCGATCAATGATATCTAGGAACTGGCAAAAATGCGTTAAAATCGGCGACATTCAAAAGAAATGTAGGTAGGTACTTTAATTTTATTGATGTTTCTTTGATTTTGCCGCACTTGATGCCTACATCACAGTGCCTACAAGGCACACCGATCACAGATCAACAAAATGACAGAGTGTATAATCACATTAAGTTGCACCTAGTTACCTACTCATAAAATAATCTATTGCGAAAAAGGAAGTATTTTTTTATGAAAAAGTAAAATACATTGTTAAATAATTGCATACAAAACAAAAAAAAAGTTGATAATAGAAATTTATCAAAAGATTTCCTGATTATCAACAAACTTCTACACATTTTTTCTTTACTTAAATCGATGAAGCTTAAGAAAAATAATTATCCCTCATAATAAATCTAAAATAAAAGCTGTAAATGGGACATAATTTATGTAGATGAATAAAATGCCTCATGTGAGGCGTCTGTTGGATTCATTGGTATCTGTCGGCTCTGTCGCTAAAGCAGCCGCGGTCTTTTTGTCGGCGCCTTTGATAGTGAATAGGCACCGAACGTCCGCGTACTAGGCCGATGTTGACCCCGCTAGTGAAGTTTAGCAAAACAGCTGATCAGTTAGCTCTTTCGAGTGTTATTTACATTGCTGTTATAAGTGAAAAAAGTGAATTTACAATTTTTTATGAAAAGTCTCATTGGGTTAGATAGAAATAATGATTTTATACAGGTAACAGTAAAAAAAACTGCAAAACAAAACGGTAAAATTAAGAAAAAGCCGACGAAAAATTTCAACACAGGGGCTCCAGAATCATGTACTGAATCTATGGTAACCGGCTTCGCGTCGATGTCCCTTCCACCCTGTAAACATCTTCTATGTAGTCAAAACTACACTTGTTATAAATAGAAATTCGTAAATGTACACTCCCAAGACATGACCAAACGTGAGAAATCACAGTTATGTCTCAGGTAGACAGCTATAGGATTACACAAATCGCAAATGAAATGAAATGTCTCTGAAACAAGGCAAAATGCTTGTCCATTTGTAGTTTCATCTATTTCAAGGTGCAACAACAAAGTGGTTTTAGTTAGGTACGCAATATTTATTTTGTAATTTTTTGATGTCCCCATAAAATGGAGTTTTAAAAATCAAGTAAATATACAATCATGACTTTAAAAAAATTATGGCTTTAGTTTGAAACTAAGGCCCGCATTAATAAACGTTCCCCAACGACGTACTAAAGTGCGTAATAATTTGATACGCTATTATTACGATATCAGCATCTCAAGATCATTACTAATTAATAAACACATGAAAACAGTACCTATCTCAGTTACCAAGATCAGCTCCTCAAGGAGCTATACTTGATGAATGATTACATCACATTGACCGAAGTTTAGAATGCCATTCATCACATTTCGTTCTTGATCAGTCGTAAGATTTATTGAAATACTTGTATTTTGTTATAACTTTAATGTAGGTATAGCGCTGTATCACGTTATAAATATTTCTAGGGAAATTGGAAGACCTCTGTTACTGTATTTCACCAAAGATTATTTTTATTAATGTGACCCTTGAACAAATTTGGATCATTTTTAGGGTTCCGAAGTCAACAAGGAACCTTATAGTCTCGCTATGTCCGTCTGTCTGTCTTTCCTTATGACTCTCCCATGGCGTGTTATCGTTGGCCAGGTCTTTCAAAACTATTGCGGATCTGTGAAAACTTAAAAACTTATTAAAAAAATAAATGGAAAGCTATCACAGCTAAGTAGGCTCTAAAAGTTAACTAGTAATAGTCGACCAACTTACATTTGCAGTTGGAAAATTGACCGTGACGTATATCGATGTAAAGGAGAACTTGTTTTTCAACTACAATGTTAAGTTTCTTTTTGGGATAAATTCATCCCAACTACGGAACCCTTCATTGTGTGTGGTCCGACCCGCACTTGGATGGTTTTTTTTAAATGTTCACTTGGTAACTCAAAAAGATTCGAGGCATCCCATATATAGATTCTAATTCATCGTAATAATTATTTTCACGCAAAATATTTTCAAACTCCATGTTTCGCGCTACTAATCACAACCTCAAGTCACGGACTGCCTACACTCAGATTTGAGCATCTCGAGTACACAAACCTATTGTATACTTAAGTGTCGATTTTCGTTTATTAATTAGACCATCACTCGGCTGATAACGTAAACCCAAGCCGTAACTTGAGTACATCAATTATTATGTTTATTAATACGATCATGACCTCAAGACTGTTATCAAGTGCGAGCTCTTGGGCTGAGTAACGTTTATTAATACGGGCCTAAGACTTTTAGTAATAAAGTGTTAAGACTAATTTTCAGGTCTATATTTTTTTATTTTACACAATATATTTTGTTTTGTGCCTTATAGTCAGTGCTAAATGAATGTAATTTATTTCTTCTAACTTCTTTTATCACAGAATTTAAAAGGTCTCACTGTATTTATATTAAACTTCACACTTTAACATTATAGGAGTAAATTCATAATAATTTGCAAATCATTTTATTGAATCAGACAAAAAGTTCGGACAAAAAGATAAGTAATTCTTTTTAAAGTTGTCAATATACACCACATCCACACCCAAGTCCGAGAGAAGCAGGAGCGATGGCAGCAGTGCCAGGTCCATAGCCAGCGCCGAGCCCATAGGCACCAGCAGCACCATAAGGACCCAAAGTGCCATAAGCAGCAGCAGACGGTGCGATGCTCTCAATGGCAGTAAGACCGTTACCACAGCTGTAGCAAACGGTGCCAGCACCGCCACTTGGTAACACTCCCTCCAAAGCTACAGCACTCAAGAACGGCAGCTCTCCAGCCATGGACAGAACACCCTCAAACACATTCTCAGACGCTACGGAGAGGCCACTGGGAGCAATACCAGAGACACTGGAGACAAGCAGTCCACCGCCGCTGGTGGGAATGATCTCTAGAGCAGCCAAGCCATTGCCGATCAAACCATTGCCAATTAAACCATCACCAATCAAACCATGGTTAGCGCAGTTACCAGCATAGCCGTTACCAATCAGTCCATTTCCGATCAAACCATTGCCACAGCCGACACCAGCATATCCTGGGGCAACAAGAGCAGGACCGGCGATGCCTCCGTAGCATGAACTGAAAGCAGTCTGTAAACAATTAATTATTGTATTAGTTGTTATATATGTGGCCTCTTTGCTTTGACTTCTATTTATTATATTTTTTATATAGGTTTATGCCTTGTCATCTCCGCGGTGTCACTCTCATATGAAATTATAAAGACTTAGAAAATGAATATAATTATTTAATTCTATGATACATAATATTGGCGACGATGGAGGCAGAACTGGCGCGACTTACTCGCCTGCGCGCAACTATACGCGGCCAGCTTACAAAGTTCGAACATACACTGGAACAATTACAAAATCCTCCGGATTTTGAAATAGATTCTCGTCTGACAAGTCTAACAAATTATGAACAAAAATTTGATAAATTGCAAAACGATATCGAATTGAAAACACATGACGTGGAAGCAGAAATTGAGCATCGGCATTCTACAGAAGAGCACATATTACAATTAAAGCTAAGGCTGCATGGCTTACGCCCTACACCACCGACCGCACCGTCGACTTACGTCACGGCTTCACTTGAAAGCACACCGGAAACTACACCAAGAATCAACTTTCAACCGTTACAGGAACGAGAAAGTTTCAACAACTTTATTCAGAGATTAAAAACCTACATGAAGCTAAATAATAGTCACAATTCACAAATACAGACCCTCATGCTGCTTAGTTTATTGCCACCAGAATTACACCAGAAAGCTTACGACTTGTGCGCACCGAATGATCCTTGTGAACTGGTATTCGGTAGCTTGGTTCAAATAATACAACACTATATAGATCCAAAACCGAGCATTTGGGCTCGTCAACATAAATTTATTTCACGACTCCAAGGGTCTGATGAGAGTCATATCATACTCGTCAGAGTTGAAAAATCTAGCTCAAGATTGCGAGTTCACGTGCAATAACTGTAAGAAGTCGATCTGTGATAATTTTCTTACCTTACAATTTATAAGAGGATTAAATGACACCGATATTCGAACCAAAATACTACAGAAAACAATGGTGACCGATTTGGCTGACTTAATTAATAAAGCAACCACCATTGAACTAGCAAAATCTGATAGCAGCTATATGTCACCAGCTCACTCTTCAAACCTTGGTCTACTTGTGAAAACTGTTCAAGTTGACCCCAAACAGTGCAGTCAAAAGCAAGAGTATAAACCTTTAACGATTAAGGATTTACGAGGCAAATGCTTCCGTTGTGGAAGTAAGGAACATAGAGCTAGCAAATGTCGCAGCATCAAGGATACGTGCAGCAAGTGCAAACGAGTTGGTCATCTTGCTCGCGTTTGTTTACAATCAACACCTGGGAACAACCAACTGGAGCCTGAACACGTGCAGGTGCGAGACACGGACAACTCTTCAGATATAGTCGATGACTCCACCCCATGGGAAATGAATTTAATACGATCTAACAACACAGACAAATTTATGATTAATGTACGCATCAATGATTCGAAATTGAAAATGGAAGAAGATACAGGAGCTGCTCTATCATCTATCTCTCACAAAGATTTTAAAACATTAAACACTGGATGCAAGATTTACAAAACTAATATCACGATGAGAACATATACAGGAGAAGTCTTCGCACCTCTCGGACTAGCCTACGTTACGTGTAAATACAATGACCAAACAATCGAGGGAAAATTATACATTATCAAACAAGATGTTGACCCTATCTTCGGTCGAGCATGGATACGAGCAATCAACTTGGATCTGGCAAATATAAACGCAGTTAATGCTAAAGAACATCCAGAACTTGATAAGCTACTTTCTGAATACTCCAAGTTATTTGATGGCTCCCTTGGGTGCATACCTGATTACAAAGCTCATTTGACCCTAAAGGAAGAAGTGTCACCAATATTTTTTCAAGCTTAGACGTATACCAACGCTCTTCAAAATAAAGTTGATGATGAAATAGTACGACTCTGCGAACAAGGAGTAATTACAGAAGTTGATAGTTCTGAGTGGGGAACAGAAAATTCATACTTATTACAGACCATAAACCATTAACTACGATCTTCAATCCACACAAAACTTTGCCGGCGATGAGCACAATGAGACTCTTTCACTACGCACATTTTCTATCTGGTTTTGACTACACTATTGAATACAGAACATCGAATGATCATAGGAATGCAGATTATCTATCAAGATTTTCGGTAGATACAGTAGCAAATAACCTAATTGACGTACATTGCGCATTTCAATTAAATCAGATAAACACAATTGCCACTGACCGTATTCAAATCGCCGAAAAGACACAACTTGATGATGAATACAACCATTTATTGGAAGCTTTAAAAAACGGTACCTCAGTGAGAAGATACGGCTAGAATGACAACGAATTGACCATACAAGACGGTTGCATTATTAAAGGAACACGAGTGGTGATTCCAGCAACCCTGAGACAACAAGTTTTAGAAGAACTACACACAAGACATCTTGGCATAGTAAAAATGAAATTACTGGCGCGTGGATACGTATTCTGGAGAAATTGGGATCAAGACATACTCGTAGAAGACATAATTAAAAGCTGTAGAGAATGTCGATTAAAGCAAAATCAACCCGCATGCGCAGTACTACACCATTGGGACTCACCATCAGGCTCATGGCAAAGGATCCATGTCGATTTTGCTGGACCGATTAAAGGTTATTCCTTATTTATAATAGTGGATGCTTTTACAAAATGGGTGGAAATTATAGAAACGAAAACAACCACTAGCTAAGCACTTTAGTGCTATTTGCACTAGCAAAGAACTTTTTGTGACATTTGGATTTCCGCTCACTTTAGTATCAGACAACGGTCGACAATTTGTTTCAAATGAATTTGAATCATTCCTCAGAGTAAGCGGGGTTGTTCACAAAACCACAGCCCCATACCATCCAGCTACGAATAGACAGGCGGAGCGTTACGTACAAACAATTAAAAAGGCAATACATTGCATCAATGCAGAGCCAGGTTCTCTACAGGACAAACTGCTGGGTATTAAGGAACGCCTACAGAGGACGCTGAGTTGCAGCACAAATAAAAGCCCTTATGAGCTCATGTTTGGCAGGGAGATAAGAAACACCCTAAGTGTTCATTTCAGGGCGAGGACGAGGGATGCAACACGACCGCCGACTGATGAGATAACGGTACGCTCATTTACTGTTGGGCAGAGAAAGCAAATACGCAGCTACACGAACGATCAAATTAAATGGGAATTCGGAACCGTTTTAAGGATATTAGGCCGACTGCACTATCTAATACTGATTCTGGTCAGATTTAGAAAAGACATGTTGATCAGATGCTGGGTACCTTAATACCAAGAAAGGAACAGTAAAACGCTTTTCGGAACTTTCGGAACTTTACAACTAGACGATTTGGGACGGAGGGTTGTTTTCACGTAATGTTATGTGTGTCATGCCCGTTTTCACCGACATCCCCTAAGTTTAAGAGATCCCCTAAGAAGGGTTAGGGGGCTGTTAGAAGGTGGTTTCCGTTTCACCAACAGTAAAGGGTCAGTTAAACGTTAAAAGGTCCCCTAAATTTAGGTGGTCGAAATGTGGGCTCATAAACCGGCACGTACGTAAGTAATCTTTTAAGCAACGAAGATGGATAGTGATTTATTTGAATTTCTTGAAGATTTAGAAACTGTTTCTACTATATTCGACGTAAATAATAGCCTTAGACCAAAAATATATCGGAAACGACCAAACTACTTCGAAAGTTTTCATGAATCTAACTTTTTTGGAGATATAGGTTATGCAAATCTTCAGTGTTATATTTTATTGGATAAGATTGAACACACCTTAGAATTTCATGATAATAAGTGAGAACTATAAATAATAATATATTAAAGTTTTTCTAAGAAGCATATAAAATAACATTAAAAAAAAATCTAAAAAAAAATTAAGCCCACGAACGTGGTATTTTTTCTTAGTCGACGATACTTACGTCGATACCTAACTAACAATGTAAACCTTATGTGTACTTGTCAGGTAGGAACTGCTGTCCTTATTGTATTCGCATAATTACAATTCCATATAAATAGCATTTTTTTTTTTATTTCAGATATAATTCTACATAAAATAAAAATAAATCTGATTCCGATTTTTTTGATAAATCAGTTAAAATACCACAAAAAGTTGGTGAATAACATGCAACGCACAAGTCACAGCAAACAATGAAACAAAAAATCAAATCTCATGTCAGTACTTCACAAAGGAAAGAACTCACTTCTTGGCGGGAAAGTGAAGCGTCATGTTAGCAGTTTTGTTTTATTTTCCAAAATTTGTCGAATATTCAGCCGAATATTAATGTGTAATAGTGGTGGATTATTAACCATTAAGTGTTCGTGAACCTGCATTAATGTAGGCAAATGAAACCAAATAGTGCAACATCACTTTAAGTTCTCTCAAGAAGTCCGCGCGAGGTTTCAGTAAAGTGCCACGTCTTTACTTAAACTCAAGGGGAGCGCGGCGGGATATCATCAATCATCTTTATCATGCATTACTCAATGCATGATAAAGATTTCGGAGTTTCGAAGGAGTTCATTTCATAATTATTATAACTTTGTACTTGTTACCTAATTTTACATGACACTGGCTAAATGCACAAACCATGCGAAGCCAAAAAGAAAAAAAAAAAAGGAAAGAACTGTCAAATACAAATAAGACCACAGATACAACTCAATGTTTCGTAATGTAAATAAGCAAGTAAATATGAAATTAATTAAAAATATGAATGAAATAATATTTATTATTGCTATCAAAACATAACTTATTAATAACTGTATCCATATATGTGTATACTTTATAGAATTTCACAAAAAACTATCTTGTTTCCAAGTATCGATAAGTTCAAAGACGAATCAGTCACTATTATCGAAAACAAAACGTCACTTAACTATGTGTCCCATAGTTATGTGATAAAAACGATAGTGAAACTAAATTTAATTTAGGGGCTAGTTTGGGGGAGCTTTTAAGCTATATATATATTTTTAGCCCATACGTAGGTGGTAGTATAGGGGATGTCGGTGAAAACGGGCATCAGATGCTTGTTATGTACCTAATCACAATTTTCTGATATTGAAAAACTTAGCAAAGGTCGTGAGTGGATAATGATCTAAGTTACAACTGTGGAAAAATAGTCGGAAATGGGCGGGGCATAAGTTCACGAATTTGTACAAACCCGTATCTGAGGGCGCAGTGAGAAACCCTTGGGAAAATCACAAATAACAAATTGTTACATGTATCGAAAACAAATTTATAATAAAATATTTCTTACCTGGATGAAGAGCGCCTGAGCGCAGAAGACGAGGATCACTTTGGCTGACATTGTAGTTCGTGTTGAAGTAAACTTGAGAGTGAGTTTTCCAAGAATCGATCAACTATTTATACTGAAATGCAGTCCTTATCTAGTTGTGTTGCAGCAATTTGTGGATTTTGAAACGAACTTTTCATTCCTATATCAATAGTTGCAATATGGGGAAATAGAAAAATGCATGTATTTCGTAAGTGATGTAACCTTGAAATATTTAGTATGGGGGCTTTGTTTCAATAGAACAAAGGAAAAAAAAATATCACGTACTTATGATAGGAAGATTTTGCACTATATAAACGTGGTCGTCAAGTAGGAACACCATTAAGTCTTCAGCTTCACGTTGAACACGAAAAAACATCAAACATGTCTACCTTCACTTTTCTGTTGATCTGCATCCAAGCTTGCTTGGTCCAGGTGAGTGATTTACGATTTTTAGTTTCTGTATTATTTTAAAGACTTTCTTCATGAATACTTTTTTTCTTGTCTTACTGTCACAATTTTAATTTGTATGTATTTGAAATAATATGACCTTGTTGTAGTAGGAGAATCACTAGTTTAGTCAAACATGTTGAGGAAATGTCAGTCTCGCTATCACCTTGTCTCACCTCGCTATCACAACGCCATGAGCTAAGCTGATAGGTATCTCTTCGAGAAAAAACGATTTTTGATGACAGTCTCTCTCCTTCGACCGACAGAATTTTATTTTGACTGCTCTGCATCTCTCCCATTTCTTCATTACTTACATCCTCAGGATGGTGTTGTTAGGATTTCTTAAGAAAGCGATAAGTTTCCCATAACTAATGTACTCATATTTTTTCGAACAGAATGTCTTGGGCCAATACCTCGGCGGTGGCGCTTGCGAATGTGGAGGACCAGCTGTGGGTTTAGCCCCTGCTGTAGGCATCGGTTCTGCTTATGGTGGTACTCTGGGTCTTGGCGCTGGTCTCTCTCCTGCGACTGCATGTGGTGGTGCTCTCGGTCTTGGTGCTTACGGTGGTGCCATCGGATCTGCTTACGGAGGTGCTATCACTCCTGGAGCTGCTTACGGTGGCACTGGTGAAGGCAACGTGATGGTAATTGGTGAGCTGCCAGTCGCTGGTAACACCGCTGTTGCTGGTACTGTTCCCATCATGGGCGCAGTGACTTTCGGCGGCGCTCTGCCAGCTGCTGGAGCCGTGTCTATCTCCGGACAATGCGCTTGTGGTTGCGGATCTCCTATTTACTACTGAAGTTTCCTTTTCTGATGCCAGAATAAAAATAAACGATAATGAATAAATTGAAAAAATATTTAAATTTTTGATTTAATGTTAAAAACACCTAACAGCAATTTTACAAACCCACTGAAGAAACCCACACAGCCTAAACTGGAGTCTAGAAGTATGAAATTTGGCACAAGAATATTTTCATTAAGTGTATGAAAGTGAGGAAGGGGGTTGCAAAAAAACGCCGAAAAAACACGTTTCATAAATTGCAACCCTCTTTAATTTTTAACTTTTTTTTATTTTTTTATTTTTATAGCAGTTATAGAAATACACAATTCCTGAAAATTACAACTTTCTACCTCTTCCGGTTCATGAGATCCAGCCTTCTGTCAGATAGATGGACAGCAGAGGCTTAGGTTTTTTTTTAGTCCAGATAAATGAAAATATTTAATCTCCTAATGGGATTAAATTGGCGATTAAAATTTGTTCTTCATTTTTGCCGATGGGAATCCCATCTAGAACACACATGACTTGTATTTTAATTAATTGTTTAAAGGCTTTCTGTCTAACATAACCTTTACTTGTAGTTACATCTGCATGACAAATCATAAATTTTTGGGGTAGTTAACTAGATTTTTTAATTAAATTTCTAAAGTTATGCTTTTGAGGGTTCCGTACCCAAAGGGTAAAACGGGAACCCTATTACTGAGGCTCCACCGTCTGTCTGTCTGTCCGTCCGTCTGTCACCAGGCTGTATCTCATGATCCGTGACAGTTAGACAGTTCAAATTTTCACAGATGATGTATTTCTGTTGCCGCTATAACAACAAATACTAAAAAACAGAATAACATAAATATTTAAGGGGGCTCCGATACAACAAACATGATTTTTTTGCTCGTTTTTGCTTGATATTGATAACGGTAACAGGTAGACGCTTGAAATATTCATAGAATATTTAGTTATATTATATATTCACTAAATATTTATATTTAAATAAAACAAATAATTAAGGGGGCTCCCATACAACAAACATGATTTTTTGCCCATTTTTTATAGATAATGGTACGGAACCCTTCGTGCGCGAGTCCTACTCGCACTTGGCCGGTTTTTTTTTAAACGGTTTAATTTACCGTTGGTTTTTTGAGTCCAATTTGGTCATTGAATTTTTACTCTTTTTCTATTGACAGATTGATCTGATAATTGGTTCACACCTTTAGTTCTGATGATAAAACAATTGAATATATTCAGTATCATTGTAAATCCATGATGGCCGCTGCAATAAAATGGTGAATTACATATTTTTCCACAACCACCTCACTATGGGTATCAAATGAAAGAGCTTGACTAGTAGAATACAGTACACCATGAAACATTCTAAATCTAAGATGGCCGCCGGTACAAACTGGCGGATTTCATATTTGTTTCAATCAATATTTGAATTTCTTACTTAATTTTAATTAAAAGTACGTGCATGCGATTGCATTGTTTTAATCTCACTGAAGAAACCACATTTTAATCTTAATTCATCGCACCCGCTAAAATTATAAACTTATGTGTATTATCCCGTAATCCTTTGGGATTTGCCATTCTAATGTTGAACAGTTTATTATATCAACCCGCGCCCGATTAATGTGTGAAAAACTAGAGTTTCAAGTAAACAGCGTGGACGACCTTACGTATGGTGGCCACCTGCGGACGATTCTCAAGACAAAACAAGAAGCCCATTCAGGTACCGCATTTGCCACCATCATCAATAGCATTTCAGCCGACAGACGTACACTGCTGGACATAGGCCTTCCCCATATGGGGGGATTTGCCAAAATCGCCACGCTTGGCAGGTGGGTTGGCTATCGCAGTATGGTGTTAAAATGTATGGAGAATGCTGCTGACCATTAATTAGTAAGCCGCCACCAATCACATTGTAATTTGTCAAACTAAAAAAACACTTTAAATCTACATGCATTCGACACGCTATTTACACGCCTGTCACTCCAATGTTAATACCTTTAATCAGTTCCCTTAGAGAGTCCCTTTTCTGCAGAATAAAAATAGACTCGATGTCTGCAGCCCGTCCCGATGTTATATAAGGACCCCATTGAAGCGAGCGTCGAGCGTGATCCCCAGAAAAACATTTTAATTGACGAATTCTAGTTTCTCGTGATTCAATTCAAATTACTACTTTTGACATTAAATGTCAAAAGTAGTAATTTTGAGTTATTTTTTTTTTCTATTTAATACTAAATTATTAGCAGTGAACCAATTTTGTACCAAGCTTAGGGCATTATTTACGTCATCAAGATTTGACGCACGTCTTTAACTTTCTACCAAGCCTAAAATTTTGAAAAATATATTATACAGAAAATAGATCTTTTTACTAATAGATTACAGGAAAACCTATAAAAAGTCTTGGATCTTAAAATAACATGTATGTCTCAATATTGTGCGTACAAACTTGCATTTGCAGTTGGAATAATAATGTATGAGGGAACATGTTTTTCAACAACAATGTTAAGTTTGTTCTTAGGATAAATTAATCTCCACTGCGGAACCGCTACAACCTAAAAAGTAAAAAATCTATTAAAGAACAATGTTCATCATGATCAATGTGTGATACATTTTACTTGCATTTTACCCACAGTTTTGCTTTGTATTATTTCAAAAGTGAGATTATTTATATAAGTAATTTCTCTCAAAACGGCTTATCATTATATTATTGTAAACAGAGAACGAGGAAAGCTGTAATACACCAATATATAGTTTTTAACTAGTACGGGGGTCTCTTCTTCTATCTTTTAGATTCTTAAAAAATAAGCACTAGTGTAAAATTTGTTGTTAGGTTGTTATTCTTTTGGCAAATAAAGATTATGACTGTTATGATTTTGTTATTCAATACGCCTTAAATATAGTTTCAATATTTTATATTCTAAAAACACTTGTGAAATCATATCAATTCTTACAATAAGTATATCCCAATTACCATCATATTTCCAAAACTAACAAAAAAAATATCTCCCAGAATACTTGAATCAATATAATAATCTTTTCAATTAAAATATTTCATGCAAAGGGCAATCTTTATCCATTTCCTTTAGTCGTTGAAATTTTACCCCTTTCCTGTTGACAGATTGATCAGCTGATAATTGGTACACACCTTTAGCTCTGATGATAATTCAATTGAATTTATGCAGTATCATTGTAAATTCAAGATGACCGCTGCCACAAAATGGCAGATCACATATTTTTCCACAAGCCATTCAATATGGGTATCAATGATAGGGCTTGCAAAGTAGAATACGGTACACTATGAAAAAAAAATCTAATCCAATATGGCCACCAGAAAAATGTCCTATTACATAATTATCACAAGCCCCTCAATATGGGTACCAAATGAAAGGGCTCGACTAGTAGAATACAGTACATTATGAAATAACCCAAATCTAAGATGGCGGCTGGTACAAAATGGCGGATTTAATATTTGTTTCAATCTCCTAATATTATTCCTCCTAGTATTTGAACAACGTTGTACTCAAATCAAAAAAGGTCAGGAATAACGATTAGATTAGATGAAAATGATTTTTATACATGTTTAATGTCACATTCGTGTAAAACTGTATTTCAAACGCTGACATGTATTTGTATGCATACCAGCATTTAAAATACTGTTTTTACAGTCGGGCATAATCGTATCAAGGTAATTAAAATGTAAATACATCTTATAACTAGTCAAAACTACACTTGTTATAAATACATTTAGGATTCCAGAAATTCATAATTTCAAGACATGACGAAACATGACTAATGACAGTTTTGTCTCAGGTAGACAGCTTTATAATTACATAGATCACAAAATAAATGACGAAAATACGAAAACAAGGCAAAATGCTTGTGCATTCGTTGTTTCATCTACTTAAAGGTGCAAACCAACGAAGTTGTTTTAGTTCCGCAATATACAGGATGTCCCATAAATAATGGATCAAACGTAACGGGTAGGTAGCTTACCTCATTTCCAACAACTAATTTGAACAGTAAAAAAAAAAACCGATAAGGTAACCAAGATATTTTTTTTTTTCGATTTTTACTATTTTCTGTACCAGCATTCAGTGTTTTTAATGCTGTTGCTGCAAATGGTATCATATTTAGGTGTGATTTTAGTCAAACATTTCTGAATAGTTTACTAATGTTATAAGATACCATTTTTTTAAATAACATTTTATTTGCCTTAGAAAAAAAATCTTGAATTGAAGTATAGCAAAATCTTTGTAACGACAAAGACTAGGCGTAAGTTTTATACCAATTTGCAAACCTTAGTAATTTTACAAGTTTTTAAAATAATGGTACACTTTGGTGTCATACATTTTTTTACAGGAGAATTTTTCCAATTCTGGTCTTTTCATCGTAAAAACAAAACTTTTCAATTCAAGATTTTTTTGCTTTTGTATATTTTGCACAATATATTTTGTTTTGTGCCTTTTAGTAAAAAAAAAATGATAAAAGAAATACTATTTAAATGAATGTAATTTATTTCTTCTAATTTCCTTTATCACAGAATTTAAAAGGTCTCACTGTATATATTAAACTTCACACTTTATCATTATAGGAAAACTAGGTATACTCGTAAGTAAATTCATAATAATTTGCAAATCATTTTATTGAATCAGACAAAAAGTTCGGACAAAAAGATAAGTAATTCTTTTTAAAGTTGTCAATATACACCACATCCACACCCAAGGCCTCCATAGCCAAGTCCGAGAGAAGCAGGAGCGATGGCAGCAGCGCCAGGTCCATAGCCAGTGCCGAGCCCATAGGCACCAGCAGCACCATAAGCACCCAAAGTGCCATAGGCAGCAGCAGAAGGAGCGATGCTCTCAATGGCAGTAAGACCGTTACCACAGCTGTAGCAAACGGTGCCAGCACCGCCACTTGGTAACACTCCCTCCAAAGCTACAGCACTCAAGAATGGCAGCTCTCCAGCCACGGACAGAACACCCTCAAACACATTCTCAGACGCTACGGAGAGGCCACTGGGAGCAATACCAGAGACACTGGAGACAGGCAGTCCACCGCCACTGGTGGGAATGATCTCTAGAGCAGCCAAGCCATTGCCGATCAAACCATTGCCAATTAAACCATCACCAATAAAACCATGGTTAGCGCAGTTACCAGCATAGCCGTTACCAATCAGTCCATTCCCGATCAAACCATTGCCACAGCCCACACCAGCATATCCTGGGGCAACAAGAGCAGGAGCGGCGATGCCTCCGTAGCCGAGACATGAACTGAAAGCAGTCTGTAAACAATAAAGTATTGTATTAGTAAATATTTTTCTTCATCGGCAGACGACGTCGATGTCGATGACATAATTTTGATTGTTGTTTTCACGTAATGTTATGTGTGTCAGATGCTTTTTATGTACCTAATCACAATTCTCAGATATTGAAAAACTTAGCAAAGGTCGTGAGTGGATAATGATCTAAGTTACAACTGTGGAAAAATAGTCGGAAATGGGCGGGCATAAGTTCACGAATTTGTACAAAACCGTATCTGAGGGCGCAGTGAGAAACCCTTGGGAAAATCACAAATAACAAATTGTTACATGTATCGAAAACAAATTTATAATAAAATATTTCTTACCTGGATGAAGAGCGCCTGAGCGCAGAGGACGAGGATCACTTTGGCTGACATTGTAGTTCGTGTTGAAGTAAACTTGAGAGTGAGTTTTCCAAGAATCGATCAACTATTTATACTAAAATGCAGTCCTTATCTAGTTGTGTTGCAGCAATTTGTGGATTTTGAAACGAACTTTTCATTCCTATATCAATAGTTGCAATATGGGGAAATAGAAAAATGCATGTATTTCGTAAGTGATGTAACCTTGAAATATTTAATATGGGGCTTTGTTTCAATAGAACAAAGAAAAAAATAAATATCACGTTCTTATGATAAGAAGATTTTGCACTATATAAACGTGGTCGTCAAGTAGGAACACCATTAAGTTTTCAGCTTCACGTTGAACACGAAAAAACATCAATCATGTCTACCTTCGCTTTTCTGTTGCTCTGCATCCAAGCTTGCTTGGTCCAGGTGAGTGATTTACGATTTTTAGTTTCTGTATTATTTTAAAGACTTTCTTCATGAATACTTGTCTTACTGTCACAAATTTTAATTTGTATGTATTTGAAATAACATGACCTTGTTGTAGTAGGAGAATCACTAGTTTAGTCAAACATGTTGAGGAAATGTCAGCCTCGCTATCACCTTGTCTCACCTCGCTATCACAACGCCATGAGCTAAGCTGATAGGTATCTCTTCGAGAAAAAACGATTTTTGATGACAGTCTCTCTCCTTCGACTGACAGAATTTTATTTTGACTGCTCTGCATCTCTCCCATTTCTTCATTACTTACATACTCAGGATGGTGTTGTTAGGATTTCTTAAGAAAGCGATAAGTTTCCCATAACTAATGTACTCATATTTTTTCGAACAGAATGTCTTCGGCCAATACCTTGGCGGTGGCGCTTGCGGATGTGGAGGACCAGCTGTGGGTTTAGCCCCTGCTGTAGGCATCGGTTCTGCTTATGGTGGTACTCTGGGTCTTGGCGCTGGTCTCTCTCCTGCGACTGCATGTGGTGGTGCTCTCGGTCTTGGTGCTTACGGTGGTGCCATCGGATCTGCTTACGGAGGTGCTATCACTCCTGGAGCTGCTTACGGTGGCGCTGGTGAAGGCAACGTGGTGGTAATTGGTGAGCTGCCAGTCGCTGGTAACACCGCTGTTGCTGGTACTGTTCCCATCATGGGCGCAGTGACTTTCGGCGGCGCTCTGCCAGCTGCTGGAGCCGTGTCTATCTCCGGACAATGCGCTTGTGGTTGCGGATCTCCTATTTACTACTGAAGTTTCCTTTTCTGATGCCAGAATAAAAATAAACGATAATGAATAAATTGAAAAAATATTTAAATTTTTGATTTAATGTTAAAAACACCTAACAGCAATTTTACAAACCCACTGAAGAAAGATCTTTAATTAATTGACAGTAAATACACAGCCTAAACTGGAGTCTAGAAGTATGAAATTTGGCACAAGAATATTTTCATTAAGTGTATGAAAGTGAGGGTGCAGTGGGGGTTGCAAAAAACGCAGAAAAAACACGTTTCATAAATTGCAACCCCTTTTAATTTTTAACTTTATTTTTATTTTTATAGCAGTTATAGAAATACACAATTCATGAAAATTACAACTTTCTACCTCTTACAGTTCATGAGATCCAGCCCTCTGTCAGATAGATGGACAGCAGAGGCTTAGGTTTTTTTTTTAGTCCAGATAAATGAAAATATTTGCGATTAAAATTTGTTCTTCATTTTTGCCGATGGGGAATCCCATCTAGAACACACATGACTTGTATTTTAATTAATTGTTTAAAGGCTTTCTGTCTAACATAACCTTTACTTGTAGTTACATCTGCATGACAAATCATAAATTTTTGGGGTAGTTAACTAGATTTTCTAATTAAATTTCTAAAGTTATGCTTTTTAGGGTTCCGTACCCAAAGGGTAAAACGGGAACCCTATTACTAAGGCTCCGCCGTGTGTCTGTCCGTCTGTCACTAGGCTGTATCTCATAAACCGTGATAGTTACACAGTTGTAATTTTCACAGATTATGTATTTCTTTTGCCGCTATAACAAAAAATACTAAAAAACAGAACAAAATAAATATTTAAGGGGGCTCCCATACAATTTTTGCTCGTTTTTGCTTGATATTGATAACGGCAACAGGTAGACGCTTGAAATATTCACAGAATATTTAGTTATATTATATATTCACATAAAACAAATAATTAAGGGGGGCTCCCATACAACAAATATGATTTTTTGCCCATTTTTTATAGATAATGGTACGGAACCCTTCGTGCGCGAGTCCTACTCGCACTTGGCCGGTTTTTTTTTAAACGGTTTAATTTACCGTTTGTTTTTTGAGTCCAATTTGGTCATTGAAATTTTACTGTTTTTCTATTGACAGATTGATCTGATAATTGGTTCACACCTTTAGTTCTGATGATAAAACAATTGAATATATTCAGTATCATTGTAAATCCATGATGGCCGCTGCAATAAAATGGTGAATTACATATTTTTCCACAACCCCCTCACTATGGGTATCAAATGAGAGAGCTTGACTAGTAGAATACAGTACATCATGAAACATTCTAAATCTAAGATGGATTTCATATTTGTTTCAATCAATATTTGAATTAAGTAAGGAATAAAATAAATTTATTTCTTACTTAATTTTAAATAAAATTACGTGCATGCGATTGCATTGTTTTAATGTCACTGAAGGAACCACATTTGAATCTTAATTCATCGCACCCGCTAAAATTATAAACTTATGTGTATTATCCCGTAATCCTTTGGGATTTGCCATTCTAATGTTGAACAGTTTATTATATCAACCCGCGCCCGATTAATGTGTGAAAAACTAGACTTTCAAGTAAACAGCGTGGACGACTTTACGTATGGTGGCCACCGGCGGACGATTCTCAAGACAAAACAAGAAGCCCATTTTCCAAGAAGCGCATTTGCCACCATCATCAATAGCATTTCAGCCGACAGACGTACACTGCTGGACATAGGCCTTCCCCATATGGGGGGATTTGCCAAAATCGCCACGCTTGGCAGGTGGGTTGGCTATCGCAGTATGGTGTTAAAATGTATAGAGAATGCTGCTGACCATTAATTAGTAAGCCGCCACCAATCACATTGTAATTTGTCAAACTAAATAGGCACTTTAAATCTACGTGCATTCGACACGCTATTTACACGCCTGTCACTCCAATGTTAATATCTTTAATCAGTTCCCTTAGAGAGTCCCTTTTCTGCAGAATAAAAATAGACTCGATGTCTGCAGCCCGTCTCGATGTTATATGAGGACCCCATTGAAGCGAGCGTCGAGCGTGATCCCAGAGCAACATTTTAATTGACGAATTCTAGTTTCTCGTGATTCAATTCAAATTACTACTTTTGACATTAAATGTCAAAAGTAGTAATTTTGAGTTAGTTTTTTTTCTATTTAATACTAAATTATTAGCAGTGAACCAATTTCGGACCCACAATAGGGCATTATTTACGTCATCAAGATTTGAAGCACGTCTTTAACTTTCTACCAAGTCTAAAATTTTGAAAAATATACAGAAAATAGATCTTTTTACTAATAGATTACAGGAAAACCTATAAAAAGTCTAGGATCTTAAAATAACATGTAAATGTCTCAATATTGTGCGTACAAACTTGCATTTGCAGTTGGAATAATAATGTATGAGGAAACATGTTTTTCAACAACAATGCTAAGTTTGTTCTTAGGATAAATTAATCTCCACTGCGGAACCGTTACTACCTAAAAAGTAAAAAATCTAGTAAAGAACAATGTTCATCATGATCAATGTGTGATACATTTTACTTGCATTTTACCCACAGTTTTGCTTTGTATTATTTCAAAAGTGAGATTATTTATATAAGTAATTTCTCTCAAAACGGCTTATCATTATATTATTGTAAACAGAGAACGAGGAAAGCTGTAATACACCGTTAAACAGTTTATAACTAGTACGGGGGTCAGTGTGAATCAGTTTCCTAACAACCGTGAATTTATTATTGTGCACTGAGTAACTAATTGGATAATAATGTCTAATCTTTTAGATTCTTAAAAAATAAGCACTAGTGTAAAATTTGTTGTTAGGTTGTTATTCTTTTGGCAAATAAAGATTATGACTCTTATGATTTTGTTTTTCAATACGCACACAACACTTGTGAAATCATATCAATTCTTACAATAAGTATATCCCAATTACCATCATATTTCCAAAACTAACAAAAAAAATATCTCCCAGAATACTTGAATCAATATAATAATCTTTTTAATTAAAATATTTCATGCAAAGGGCAATCTTTATCCATTTCCTTTAGTCGTTGAAATTTTACCCCTTTCCTGTTGACAGATTGATCAGCTGATAATTGGTACACACCTTTAGCTCTGATGATAATTCAATTGAATTTATGCAGTATCATTGTAAATTCAAGATGACCGCTGCCACAAAATGGCAGATCACATATTTTTCCACAAGCCATTCAATATGGGTATCAATGATAGGGCTTGCAAAGTAGAATACGGTACACTATGAAAAAAAAATCTAATCCAATATGGCCACCAGAAAAATGTCCTATTACATAATTATCACAAGCCCCTCAATATGGGTACCAAATGAAAGGGCTCGACTAGTAGCATACAGTACACTATGAAATAACCCAAATCTAAGATGGCGGCCGGTACAAAATGGCGGATTTCATATTTGTTTCAATTTCCTAATATTATGTATTTGAACAACGTTGTACTCAAATCAAAAAAGTTCAGGAATAACGATTAGATTAGATGAAAATGATTTTTATACATGTTTAATGTCACATTCGTGTAAAACTGTATTTCAAACGCTGACATGTATTTGTATGCATACCAGCATTTAAAATACTGTTTTTACAGTCGGGCATAATCGTATCAAGGTAATTACATCTTATAACTAGTCAAAACTACACTTGTTATAAATACATTTAGGATTTCAGAAATTCATAATTCCAAGACATGACGAAACATGACTAATGACAGTTTTGTCTCAGGTAGACAGCTTTATAATTACATAGATCGCAAAATAAATGACGAAAATACGAAAACAAGACAAAATGCTTGTGCATTCGTTGTTTCATCTACTTAAAGGTGCAAACCAACGAAGTTGTTTTAGTTCCGCAATATTTTTTTTTTTTGATCTCCCTATAAGATGGAGTTTTAAAACTCAAGTAATTAAACATGACGTTAAAATAATTATGGCTTTTATTTGACACTTAGACTTTTGGGAATAAAGTATTAAGACAAATATTCAGGACTTTATTATTATATTTTGCACAATATATTTTGTTTTGTGCCTTTTAGTAAAAAAAAAAATGATAAAAAAATACCATTTAAATGAATGTAATTTATTTCTTCTAATTTCCTTTATCACAGAATTTAAAAGGTCTCACTGTATATATTAAACTTCACACTTTAACATTATAGGAAAACTAGGTATACTCGTCAGTAAATTCATAATAATTTGCAAATCATTTTATTGAATCAGACAAAAAGTTCGGACAAAAAGATAAGTAATTCTTTTTAAAGTTGTCAATATACACCACATCCACACCCAAGGCCTCCATAGCCAAGTCCGAGAGAAGCAGGAGCGATGGCAGCAGCGCCAGGTCCATAGCCAGTGCCGAGCCCATAGGCACCAGCAGCACCATAAGCACCCAAAGTGCCATAGGCAGCAGCAGAAGGAGCGATGCTCTCAATGGCAGTAAGACCGTTACCACAGCTGTAGCAAACGGTGCCAGCACCGCCACTTGGTAACACTCCCTCCAAAGCTACAGCACTCAAGAACGGCAGCTCTCCAGCCACGGACAGAACACCCTCAAACACATTCTCAGACGCTACGGAGAGGCCACTGGGAGCAATACCAGAGACACTGGAGACAGGCAGTCCACCGCCACTGGTGGGAATGATCTCTAGAGCAGCCAAGCCATTGCCAATTAAACCATCACCAATAAAACCATGGTTAGCGCAGTTACCAGCATAGCCGTTACCAATCAGTCCATTCCCGATCAAACCATTGCCACAGCCCACACCAGCATATCCTGGGGCAACAAGAGCAGGAGCGGCGATGCCTCCGTAGCCAAGACATGAACTGAAAGCAGTCTGTAAACAATAAAGTATTGTATTAGTAAATATTTTTCTTCATCGGCAGACGACGTCGATGTCGATGACATAATTTTGATTGTTGTTTTCACGTAATGTTATGTGTGTCAGATGCTTTTTATGTACCTAATCACAATTTTCAGATATTGAAAAACTTAGCAAAGGTCGTGAGTGGATAATGATCTAAGTTACAACTGTAGAAAAATAGTCGGAAATGGGCGGGCATAAGTTCACGAATTTGTACAAAACCGTATCTGAGGGCGCAGTGAGAAACCCTTGGGAAAATCACAAATAACAAATTGTTACATGTATCGAAAACAAATTTATAATAAAATATTTCTTACCTGGATGAAGAGCGCCTGAGCGCAGAGGACGAGGATCACTTTGGCTGACATTGTAGTTCGTGTTGAAGTAAACTTGAGAGTGAGTTTTCCAAGAATCGACCAACTATTTATACTGAAATGCAGTCCTTATCTAGTTGTGTTGCAGCAATTTGTGGATTTTGAAACGAACTTTTCATTCCTATATCAATAGTTGCAATATGGGGAAATAGAAAAATGCATGTATTTCGTAAGTGATGTAACCTTGAAATATTTAATATGGGGCTTTGTTTCAATAGAACAAAGAAAAAAATAAATATCACGTTCTTATGATAAGAAGATTTTGCACTATATAAACGTGGTCGTCAAGTAGGAACACCATTAAGTCTTCAGCTTCACGTTGAACACGAAAAAACATCAAACATGTCTACCTTCACTTTTCTGTTGATCTGCATCCAAGCTTGCTTGGTCCAGGTGAGTGATTTACGATTTTTAGTTTCTGTATTATTTTAAAAACTTTCTTCATGCATACTTTTTCTCTTGTCTTACTGTCACAATTTTAATTTGTATGTATTTGAAATAATATGACCTTGTTGTAGTAGGAGAATCACTAGTTTAGTCAAACATATTGAGGAAATGTCAGCCTCGCTATCACCTTGTCTCACCTCGCTATCACAACGCCATGAGCTAAGCTGATAGGTATATCTTCGAGAAAAAACTATTTTTGATGACAGTCTCTCTCCTTCGACTGACAGAACTTTATTTTGACTGCTCTGCATCTCTCCCATTTCTTCATTACGTACATCCTCAGAATGGTGTTGTTAGGATTTCTTAAGAAAGCGATAAGTATCCCATAACTAATGTACTCATATTTTTTCGAACAGAATGTCTTCGGCCAATACCTCGGCAGTGGCGGTTGCGGATGTGGAGGACCAGCTGTTGGTTTAGCCCCTGCCGTAGGCATCGGTTCTGCTTATGGTAGTACTCTGGGTCTTGGCGCTGGTCTTTCTCCTGCGACTGCATGTGGTGGTGCTCTCGGTCTTGGTGCTTACGGTGGTGCCATCGGATCTGCTTACGGAGGTGCTATCACTCCTGGAGCTGCTTACGGTGGCACTGGTGAAGGCAACGTGGTGGTAATTGGTGAGCTGCCAGTCGCTGGTAACACCGCTGTTGCTGGTACTGTTCCCATCATGGGCGCAGTGACTTTCGGCGGCGCTCTGCCAGCTGCTGGAGCCGTGTCTATCTCCGGACAATGCGCTTGTGGTTGCGGATCTCCTATTTACTACTGAAGTTTCCTTTTCTGATGCCAGAATAAAAATAAACGATAATGAATAAATTGAAAAAATATTTAAATTTTTGATTTAATGTTAAAAACACCTAACAGCAATTTTACAAACCCACTGAAGAAAGATCTTTAATTAATTGACAGCAAATACACAGCCTAAACTGGAGTCTAGAAGTATGAAATTTGTTTTTAGTCCAGATAAATGAAAATATTTAATCTCCTAATGGGATTAAATTGGCGATTAAAATTTCTTCTTCATTTTTGCCGATGGAGAATCCCATCTAGAACACACATGACTTGTATTTTAATTAATTGTTTAAAGGCTTTCTGTCTAACATAACCTTTTCTTGTAGTTACATCTGCATGACAAATCATAAATTTTTGGGGTAGTTAACTAGATTTTCTAATTAAATTTCTAAAGTTATGCTTTTTAGGGTTCCGTACCCAAAGGGTAAAGCGGGAACCCTATTACTAAGGCTCCGCC
This sequence comes from Tiliacea citrago, assembly GCA_963921375.1. Lineage (NCBI taxonomy): Eukaryota > Metazoa > Arthropoda > Insecta > Lepidoptera > Noctuidae > Tiliacea > Tiliacea citrago. The sequence goes on along the minus strand of OY992807.1, from coordinate 11,575,849 downwards.
GTCTGTCTGTCTGTCTGTCCGTCTGTCACCAGGCTGTATCTCATGATCCGTGATAGTTAGACAGTTCAAATTTTCACTGATGATGTATTTCTGTTGCCGCTATAACAACAAATACTAAAAAACAGAATAACATAAATATTTAAGGGGGCTCCCATACAACAAACATTATTTTTTTGCTCGTTTTTGCTTGATATTGATAACGGCAACTGGTAGACGCTTGAAATATTCACAGAATATATAGTTAAATTATATATTCACTTTGAAATGAAATAATTATATTAAAATAAAACAAATAATTAAGGACGCTATCACATTTTTCCTCAAATATCAGTGCTTTTCAGGTACCATTTTATTGTATTAGAAGTCACAACTGCAAGGATATCAATGTCTCAAATTAAAGATAATATATTCATCTCTATAATGGGCACATAAAAATTGTATAGCTTAATACAAAATTTTCACACAAATACGTTTTAACAATCACAATAAAACCAACAAATGAAAAAAAATGAGGTCTGAATAGGGACCAATATAGCTAAATCCACTGCATAGTTATACATAAAAATAATAACAAACTGTTGCTTATATAGTCCTCTATACGGTCAACTAAATATGTTGTAAGTAAATAAATAACTTCTTTATTTATGATTAAAATAAGAAGCGCCCTCAAATTTCTCCATACATTTTCTACTCGCGGTTCGTCATTCCGCGCTCAGACGCGCTCGTGCAAGCACCGGTGTATCGATTTTTCGCAAAAAAATATTTACGCACAGAAGTGTGTGCTATATTGTATACTGTGGGTGGACGAAATTGATACTTTTTCGGACCGAAATAAAAGTAAGTACGATTATTGGAATTTGTTTTAAAAATAAATACATAGTTCAAAATTTTTGTATGAATCATGGTTGTAGATTATGGATAAACATTGTGTAAATAATTATATTATCTTTAATCAAATGGCGGAAATATTATTTTTTTGAGATATTCGATACATAGTCAATTTTCGGTTTTTTGGGGGTGGTGATTACGTATGTCATATTTTTTTTATCCAAGATGGCGAGTGTATTTTTTAAATAAAAATTTGACATTGTTAGCAATTGTGGAGGTTTGTTATTAATTGTTAAAGGTGGTGTTTACAAATATACCATCCAACTTTTTATTCATGATGGCGGATGTACATTTTGGTGATAAATCGACTTAGTTGTCAATTGATAAATCCAGAATAGTAGATGGTTATAACCTTCGACACCAAGTTTGGTTTTTGATAGTGGTGTGCATTGCTAAAATATTTACATTTGTTATTACAGATGCCACGAATTCAAAAATTTGGATAAAGGACAAAAAACCATACACGTAGCAGTAATCAAAAGTAATGAGACTTTGTATTTTCATTCGGAAATCACAAATCTACTCTGGAGTTTTGTTACATACGTTGATATACGTCTGTTGGTAATTTGTTTTATTTGATTTACCTTAGGTACTTACTAATGTTGTCTTTTTAGGGTTCCGTACCAAAATGGTAAAAAAGAACCCTTATGGTGAGACAAAGTCTGTCTGCCTGCCACACCTGGATATCTCAAGAACTACTAATGCTATCAACTTGAAATTTAGAACAGTTTTAGAGCACGTTTGCCCAACTATTTTGCAAACAAGAAAATTTTAAAAAAAATATACATGTTTTGCAAAAGGGACTGAAAGGGGGTATTAAAAATTTGAAATGGAGCTACTAGTGCATGTGGGGTATCATATGAAAGAGCGCTGTTTGCACCTTCTCATAAATCTTTTTTTTTTAGGCAGCGTTGTGTCTGTCTTTTGATGCAAAATGTAAAAAAAAAATACCGTTCCCCTTATCTCCGAAGTTTGCATAGATAAAAATCTGAAATTATTCTATGTGATAGAAGTTTATGTAAAATAGCACAGTTTTTCAGAAATCATCAACATCATATATACGTACGGAACCCTCGGTGCGCGAGTCCGACTCGCTCTTGACCGGTTTTTTTTTTCAGGAGCAAGAATGCGCAATAAGAGAATATAAGCCAAAAGGCACAAAAATAATCGAGATGGATTTCCTTTTTGAGCAGCTCCTTGTTGGCTGGTAGCCACACTCCTCTTTTTGATTGCGGCGTGAAGTATCTCATCATGAATAAAGATAAAACAAGGGTTAACAAGATGCTTATACTGTGAAAATTTAAAGACTGTAGCTTCATCAACCGTTTGGTTGTAAAACCTGAGTGATAGACGGACACGTGAGTGACAGCAATAGTCCGCTTGGACCCTTCGGGTACGGAACCCTAGAAAGAGCTGGCCTTCATTCTAAATTTGAACTTTTTTGAAACATGAAATGTAAATATACCTTTTAATACGGGTAGTATTTAAACGCAAATCAAAAAATATCCTTTTTCTATGCAATAAGATTCCGAACTCCCATCAAAATTACTGATTGCACAGCAAAATATTCAACTCAAAATATCACTAAACACACTACAATTTATTAGCAGTTTTTCTAAATAAAACAGCATTTTATTAGTCACACTCGTCTTATTATTTATTAATTACCACATAATGAGATCAGCAAAAAAAATATAAAATTAGATACAAAATTGTAATTTATTGAAGGGTAGTATTTAAACGTATAGTAATTTAGTTAAATTGGATATTGATGAAGAGTTTTTGTTTTGGTAACTGAATTTACCAACAATAGAGGGGACCTGGCGCTCGGCGGCCGCTACCGCGGCACGCTCGCTTCGCTCGCTCGCCTTCGCGCGTTTATGGTCACTGTTCCAACCTAACCTAACCCAAATGATTCAATCTGGCAAAGAATGTATATACGATCTGGTTAATTTGCTGTGCAGTCTATAAATGATGGACCGAGCGAACCTTTTTTCAGTTAATTTGTTCTGATTTTAGAAATAATGCAAAGTAAAACGATTTTTTTGTTATAATAATCATTAAATTTGCCGAGCATGGCTTCTTGAAAATTAAGACAAATATGATGAACAGGTTTTGTTGTACTTACTGGTTAATATGCGACTGGGATAGTTATTTTGCTATGAAATATGGAAAATTTGCTGTGCAGTCAGTACTTATGCTATGTATGTAGTATTAATTAATTATCTTCAGTTTGAGTTTTGTTAAACATTTAGTTTATTTGTAGTGAAGTAAGTTATTTGATGTAAAAAGAATATAAATGATGAGTATGTATTGATAGGCGATTATTTATTTGATATGCAATTTATAATATCCCTTTTAATACCAACTTTGATTTTAATTTTTATCAAGAGTACTGAAATCGCGCCCCAGTCTCTGTAAATAAAATACTGTTTTCATAAGGCAATGATTATTTTTAAATATCACAACTAAAGTCTACGATAAATTCCCAGGCTAGTATTTGATTATGTAATGCTCCAACATTTGCCAGCAAAAATAATATTTACAAGTACCTACTTACATCTTTTCTAACTAATAGTAGCCTGGGGAATAATCGTAGGTGTTCCTTGTAATAGTAAAATGTTTAGGTTGTTAGTTATGAAAAAATATGGTATTTAATCCATATAGCCAGGGCTTGAAATTTTTGGGTACCTACCTACGCTATGTAATGGCTGATGAATTTTAAAAATACTAAAAACATAATTATCACGCAGATAGTACTTAGCCAAAGTTACTAAAATTCGATTGCAAACTTACAACTAACTTTACTCAATCAATACCAGTAAAATTAAAAAAAAATATACCTTCAAGTACCAAGATTAGTTAAGTTACGTATAAAATCGAGCGGTCAGCGGTTTCAATGTGTGCGTGCGCGTAATGTTGTTATGTTGCGATTCAGATACCTAAACTCGAGCGAGTTCAAAATGTGATAGCGTCCTTAAGGGGGGCTCCCATACAACAAACATGATTTTTTGCCCATTTTTTATAGATAATGGTACGGAACCCTTCGTGCGCGAGTCCTACTCGCACTTGGCCGGTTTTTTTTTAAACGGTTTAATTTACCGTTTGTTTTTTGAGTCCAATTTGGTCATTGAAATTTTACTCTTTTTCTATTGACAGATTGATCTGATAATTGGTTCACACCTTTAGTTCTGATGATAAAACAATTGAATATATTCAGTATCATTGTAAATCCATGATGGCCGCTGCAATAAAATGGTGAATTACATATTTTTCCACAACCACCTCACTATGGGTATCAAATGAAAGAGCTTGACTAGTAAAATACAGTACACCATGAAACATTCTAAATCTAAGATGGCCGCCGGTACAAACTGGCGGATTTCATATTTGTTTCAATCAATATTTGAATTAAGTAAGGACTAAAATAAATTTATTTCTTACTTAATTTTAATTAAAAGTACGTGCATGCGATTGCATTGTTTTAATCTCACTGAAGAAACCACATTTTAATCTTAATTCATCGCACCCGCTAAAATTATAAACTTATGTGTATTATCCCGTAATCCTTTGGGATTTGCCATTCTTATGTTGAACAGTTTATTATATCCACCCCCGCCCGATTAATGTGTGAAAAACTAGACTTTCAAGTAAACAGCGTGGACGACTTTACGTATGGTGGCCACCTGCGGACGATTCTCAAGACAAAACAAGAAGCCCATTCAGGTACCGCATTTGCCACCATCATCAATAGCATTTCAGCCGACAGACGACCATTGCTGGACATAGGCCTTCCCCATATGGGGGGATTTGCCAAAATCGCCACGCTTGGCAGGTGGGTTGGCTATCGCAGTATGGTGTTAAAATGTATAGAGAATGCTGCTGACCATTAATTAGTAAGCCGCCACCAATCACATTGTAATTTGTCAAACTAAATAGGCACTTTAAATCTACGTGCATTCGACACGCTATTTACACGCCTGTCACTCCAATGTTAATATCTTTAATCAGTTCCCTTAGAGAGTCCCTTTTCTGCAGAATAAAAATACTTGATATCTGCAGCCCGTCCCGATGTTATATGAGGACCCCATTGAAGCGAGCGTCGAGCGTGATCCCCAGAACAACATTTTAATTGCCGAATTCTAGTTTCTCGTGATTCAATTCAAATTACTACTTTTGACAAATGTCAAAAGTAGTAATTTTGAGTTAGTTTTTTTTTCTATTTAATACTAAATTATTAGCAGTGAACCAATTTTGGACCCACAATAGGGCATTATTTACGTCATCAAGATTTGACGCACGTCTTTAACTTTCTACCAAGCCTAAAATTTTGAAAAATATACAGAAAATAGATCTTTTTACTAATGGATTACAGGAAAACCTATAAAAAGTCTAGGATCTTAAAATAACATGTATGTCTCAATATTGTGCGTACAAACTTGCATTTGCAGTTGGAATAATAATGTATGAGGGAACATGTTTTTCAACAACAATGTTAAGTTTGTTCTTAGGATAAATTAATCTCCACTGCGGAACCGCTACTACCTAAAAAGTAAAAAATCTAGTAAAGAACAATGTTCATCATGATCAATGTGTGACACATTTTACTTGCATTTTACCCACAGTTTTGCTTTGTATTATTTCAAAAGTGAGATTATTTATATAAGTAATTTCTCTCAAAACGGCTTATCATTATATTATTGTAAACAGAGAACGAGGAAAGCTGTAATACAGCGTTATACAGTTTATAACTAGTACGGGGGTCTCTTCTTCTATCTTTTAGATTCTTAAAAAATAAGCACTAGTGTAAAATTTGTTGTTAGGTTGTTATTCTTTTGGCAAATAAAGATTACGACTCCTATGGTTTTGTTATTCAATACGCCTTAAATATAGTTTCAATATTTTATATTCTAAAAACACTTGTGAAATCATATCAATTCTTACAATAAGTATATCCCAATTACCATCATATTTCCAAAACTAACAAAAAAAATATCTCCCAGAATACTTGAATCAATATAATAATCTTTTCAATTAAAATATTTCCTGCAAAGGGCAATCTTTAACCATTTCATTTAGTCGTTGAAATTTTACCACTTTCCTGTTGACAGATTGATCAGCTGATAAATGGTACACACCTTTAGCTCTGATGATAATTCAATTGAATTTATGCAGTATCATTGTAAATTCAAGATGACCGCTGCCACAAAATGGCAGATCACATATTTTTCCACAAGCCATTCAATATGGGTATCAATGATAGGGCTTGCAAAGTAGAATACGTTACACTATGAAAAAAAAATCTAATCGAATATGGCCACCAGAAAAATGTCCTATTACATAATTATCACAAGCCCCTCAATATGGGTACCAAATGAAAGGGCTCGACTAGTAGAATACAGTACATTATGAAATAACCCAAATCTAAGATGGCGGCCGGTACAAAATGGCGGATTTAATATTTGTTTCAATCTCCTAATATTATTCCTCCTAGTATTTGAACAACGTTGTACTCAAATCAAAAAAGGTCAGGAATAACGATTAGATTAGATGAAAATGATTTTTATACATGTTTAATGTCACATTCGTGTAAAACTGTATTTCAAACGCTGACATGTATTTGTATGCATACCAGCATTTAAAATACTGTTTTTACAGTCGGGCATAATCGTATCAAGGTAATTAAAATGTAAATACATCTTATAACTAGTCAAAACTACACTTGTTATAAATACATTTAGGATTCCAGAAATTCATAATTCCAAGAAATGACGAAACATGACTAATGACAGTTTTGTCTCAGGTAGACAGCTTTATAATTACATAGATCACAAAATAAATGACGAAAATACGAAAACAAGGCAAAATGCTTGTGCATTCGTTGTTTCATCTACTTAAAGGTGCAAACCAACGAAGTTGTTTTAGTTCCGCAATATACAGGATGTCCCATAAATAATGGATCAAACGTAACGGGTAGGTAGCTTACCTCATTTCCAACAACTAATTTGAACAGTAAAAAAAAAAACCGATAAGGTAACCAAGATATTTTTTTTTTTCGATTTTTACTATTTTCTGTACCAGCATTCAGTGTTTTTAATGCTGTTGCTGCAAATGGTATCATATTTAGGTGTGATTTTAGTCAAACATTTCTGAATAGTTTACTAATGTTATAAGATACCATTTTTTTAAATAACATTTTATTTGCCTTAGAAAAAAAATCTTGAATTGAAGTATAGCAAAATCTTTGTAACGACAAAGACTAGGCGTAAGTTTTATACCAATTTGCAAACCTTAGTAATTTTACAAGTTTTTAAAATAATGGTACACTTTGGTGTCATACATTTTTTTACAGGAGAATTTTTCCAATTCTGGTCTTTTCATCGTAAAAACAAAACTTTTCAATTCAAGATTTTTTTGCTTTTGTATATTTTGCACAATATATTTTGTTTTGTGCCTTTTAGTAAAAAAAAAATGATAAAAGAAATACTATTTAAATGAATGTAATTTATTTCTTCTAATTTCCTTTATCACAGAATTTAAAAGGTCTCACTGTATATATTAAACTTCACACTTTATCATTATAGGAAAACTAGGTATCCTCGTAAGTAAATTCATAATAATTTGCAAATCATTTTATTGAATCAGACAAAAAGTTCGGACAAAAAGATAAGTAATTCTTTTTAAAGTTGTCAATATACACCACATCCACACCCAAGGCCTCCATAGCCAAGTCCGAGAGAAGCAGGAGCGATGGCAGCAGCGCCAGGTCCATAGCCAGTGCCGAGCCCATAGGCACCAGCAGCACCATAAGCACCCAAAGTGCCATAGGCAGCAGCAGAAGGAGCGATGCTCTCAATGGCAGTAAGACCGTTACCACAGCTGTAGCAAACGGTGCCAGCACCGCCACTTGGTAACACTCCCTCCAAAGCTACAGCACTCAAGAATGGCACCTCTCCAGCCACGGACAGAACACCCTCAAACACATTCTCAGACGCTACGGAGAGGCCACTGGGAGCAATACCAGAGACACTGGAGACAGGCAGTCCACCGCCACTGGTGGGAATGATCTCTAGAGCAGCCAAGCCATTGCCGATCAAACCATTGCCAATTAAACCATCACCAATAAAACCATGGTTAGCGCAGTTACCAGCATAGCCGTTACCAATCAGTCCATTCCCGATCAAACCATTGCCACAGCCCACACCAGCATATCCTGGGGCAACAAGAGCAGGAGCGGCGATGCCTCCGTAGCCGAGACATGAACTGAAAGCAGTCTGTAAACAATAAAGTATTGTATTAGTAAATATTTTTCTTCATCGGCAGACGACGTCGATGTCGATGACATAATTTTGATTGTTGTTTTCACGTAATGTTATGTGTGTCAGATGCTTTTTATGTACCTAATCACAATTTTCAGATATTGAAAAACTTAGCAAAGGTCGTGAGTGGATAATGATCTAAGTTAAAACTGTAGAAAAATAGTCGAAAATGGGCGGGCATAAGTTCACGAATTTGTACAAAACCGTATCTGAGGGCGCAGTGAGAAACCCTTGGGAAAATCACAAATAACAAATTGTTACATGTATCGAAAACAAAATTATAATAAAATATTTCTTACCTGGATGAAGAGCGCCTGAGCGCAGAGGACGAGGATCACTTTGGCTGACATTGTAGTTCGTGTTGAAGTAAACTTGAGAGTGAGTTTTCCAAGAATCCATCGACTATTTATACTGAAATGCAGTCCTTATCTAGTTGTGTTGCAGCAATTTGTGGATTTTGAAACGAATTTTTCATTCCTATATCAATAGTTGCAATATGGAGAAATAGAAAAATGCATGTATTTCGTAAGTGATGTAACTTTGAAATATTTAATATGGGGCTTTGTTTCAATAGAACAAAGAAAAAAAAAAATATCACGTTCTTATGATAAGAAGATTTTGCACTATATAAACGTGATCGTCAAGTAGGAACACCATTAAGTCTTCAGCTTCACGTTGAACACGAAAAAACATCAAACATGTCTACCTTCACTTTTCTGTTGCTCTGCATCCAAGCTTGCTTGGTCCAGGTGAGTGATTTACGATTTTTACTTTCTGTATTATTTTAAAGACTTTCTTCATGAATACTTTTTTTCTTGTCTTACTGTCACAATTTTAATTTGTATGTATTTGAAATAATATGACCTTGTTGTAGTAGGAGAATCACTAGTTTAGTCAAACATGTTGAGGAAATGTCAGTCTCGCTATCACCTTGTATCACCTCGCTATCACAACGCCATGAGCTAAGCTGATAGGTATCTCTTCGAGAAAAAACGATTTTTGATGACAGTCTCTTTCCTTCGACTGACAGAATTTTATTTTGACTGCTCTGCATCTCTCCCATTTCTTCATTACTTACATCCTCAGGATGGTGTTGTTAGGATTTCTTAAGAAAGCGATAAGTTTCCCATAACTAATGTACTCATATTTTTTCGAACAGAATGTCTTCGGCCAATACCTCGGCGGTGGCGCTTGCGGATGTGGAGGACCAGCTGTTGGTTTAGCCCCTGCCGAAGGCATCGGTTCTGCTTATGGTGGTACTCTGGGTCTTGGCGCTGGTCTCTCTCCTGCGACTGCATGTGGTGGTGCTCTCGGTCTTGGTGCTTACGGTGGTGCCATCGGATCTGCTTACGGAGGTGCTATCACTCCTGGAGCTGCTTACGGTGGCACTGGTGAAGGCAACGTGGTGGTAATTGGTGAGCTGCCAGTCGCTGGTAACACCGTTGTTGCTGGTATTGTTCCCATCATGGGCGCAGTGACTTTCGGCGGCGCTCTGCCAGCTGCTGGAGCCGTGTCTATCTCCGGACAATGCGCTTGTGGTTGCGGATCTCCTATTTACTACTGAAGTTTCCTTTTCTGATGCCAGAATAAAAATAAACGATAATTAATAAATTGAAAAAATATTTAAATTTTTGATTTAATGTTAAAAACACCTAACAGCAATTTTACAAACCCACTGAAAAAAGATCTTTAATTAATTGACAGTAAATACACAGCCTAAACTGGAGTCTAGAAGTATGAAATTTGGCACAAGAATATTTTCATTAAGTGTATGAAAGTGAGGAAGGGGGTTGCAAAAAACGCCGAAAAAACACGTTTCATAAATTGCAACCCCTTTTAATTTTTAACTTTATTTTTATTTTTATAGCAGTTATAGAAATACACAATTCATGAAAATTACAACTTTCTACCTCTTACAGTTCATGAGATCCAGCCCTCTGTCAGATAGATGGACAGCAGAGGCTTAGGTTTTTTTTTTAGTCCAGATAAATGAAAATATTTGCGATTAAAATTTGTTCTTCATTTTTGCCGATGGGGAATCCCATCTAGAACACACATGACTTGTATTTTAATTAATTGTTTAAAGGCTTTCTGTCTAACATAACCTTTACTTGTAGTTACATCTGCATGACAAATCATAAATTTTTGGGGTAGTTAACTAGATTTTCTAATTAAATTTCTAAAGTTATGCTTTTTAGGGTTCCGTACCCAAAGGGTAAAACGGGAACCCTATTACTAAGGCTCCGCCGTCTGTCTGTCCGTCTGTCACTAGGCTGTATCTCATAAACCGTGATAGTTACACAGTTGTAATTTTCACAGATTATGTATTTCTTTTGCCGCTATAACAAAAAATACTAAAAAACAGAACAAAATAAATATTTAAGGGGGCTCCCATACAATTTTTGCTCGTTTTTGCTTGATATTGATAACGGCAACAGGTAGACGCTTGAAATATTCACAGAATATTTAGTTATATTATATATTCACATAAAACAAATAATTAAGGCGGGCTCCCATACAACAAACATGATTTTTTGCCCATTTTTTATAGATAATGGTACGGAACCCTTCGTGCGCGAGTCCTACTCGCACTTGGCCGGTTTTTTTTTTAACGGTTTAATTTACCGTTTGTTTTTTGAGTCCAATTTGGTCATTGAAATTTTACTGTTTTTCTATTGACAGATTGATCTGATAATTGGTTCACACCTTTAGTTCTGATGATAAAACAATTGAATATATTCAGTATCATTGTAAATCCATGATGGCCGCTGCAATAAAATGGTGAATTACATATTTTTCCACAACCCCCTCACTATGGGTATCAAATGAAAGAGCTTGACTAGTATTATACAGTACACCATGAAACATTCTAAATCTAAGATGGATTTCATATTTGTTTCAATCAATATTTGAATTAAGTAAGGATTAAAATAAATTTATTTTTTACTTAATTTTAATTAAAAGTACTGTGCATGCGATTGCATTGTTTTAATGTCACTGAAGGAACCACATTTTAATCTTAATTCATCGCACCCGCTAAGTTTGTTCTTAGGATAAATTAATCTCCACTGCGGAACCGCTACAACCTAAAAAGTAAAAAATCTAGTAAAGAACAATGTTCATCATGATCAATGTGTGATACATTTTACTTGCATTTTACCCACAGTTTTGCTTTGTATTATTTCAAAAGTGAGATTATTTATATAAGTAATTTCTCTCAAAACGGCTTATCATTATATTATTGTAAACAGAGAACGAGGAAAGCTGTAATACAGCGTTATACAGTTTATAACTAGTACGGGGGTCTCTTCTTCTATCTTTTAGATTGTTAAAAAATAAGCACTAGTGTAAAATTTGTTGTTAGGTTGTTATTCTTTTGGCAAATAAAGATTGACGGCAAATAAAGAGTGTTATGATTTTGTTATTCAATACGCCTTAAATATAGTTTCAATATTTTATATTCTAAAAACACTTGTGAAATCATATCAATTCTTACAATAAGTATATCCCAATTACCATCATATTTCCAAAACTAACAAAAAAAATATCTCCCAGAATACTTGAATCAATATAATAATCTTTTCAATTAAAATATTTCCTGCAAAGGGCAATCTTTATCCATTTCCTTTAGTCGTTGAAATTTTACCACTTTCCTGTTGACAGATTGATCAGCTGATAATTGGTACACACCTTTAGCTCTGATGATAATTTAATTGAATATATTCAGTATCATTGTAAATTCAAGATGACCGCTGCCGCAAAATGGCAGATTACATATCTTTCCACAACCCACTCAATATGGGTACCAAATGAAAGGGCTCGACTAGTAGAATACAGTACACTATGAAATAACCCAAATCTAAGATGGCGGCCGGTACAAAATGGCGGATTTCATATTTGTTTCAATCTCCTAATATTATGTATTTGAACAACGTTGTACTCATATCAAAAAAGTTCAGGAATAACGATTAGATTAGATGAAAATGGTTTTTATACATGTTTAATGTCACATTCGTGTAAAACTGTATTTCAAACGCTGACATGTATTTGAATGCATACCAGCATTTAAAATACTGTTTTTACAGTCGGGCATAATCGTATCAAGGTAATTAAAATGTAAATACATCTTATAACTAGTCAAAACTACACTTGTTATAAATACATTTAGGATTTCAGAAATTCATAATTCCAAGACATGACGAAACATGACTAATGACAGTTTTGTCTCAGGTAGACAGCTTTATAATTACATAGATCGCAAAATAAATGACGAAAATACGAAAACATGGCAAAATGCTTGTGCATTCGTTGTTTCATCTACTTAAAGGTGCAAACCAACGAAGTTGTTTTAGTTCCGCAATATTTTTTTTTTTGATCTCTCTTTTTCTCTATAAGATGGAGTTTTAAAACTCAAGTAATTAAACATGACGTTAAAATAATTATGGCTTTTATTTGACACTTAGACTTTTGGTAATAAAGTATTAAGACAAATATTCAGGACTTTATTATTATATTTTGCACAATATATTTTGTTTTGTGCCTTTTAGTAAAAAAAATAAATGATAAAAGAAATACTATTTAAATGAATGTAATTTAGTTCTTCTAATTTCCTTTATCACAGAATTTAAAAGGTCTCACTGTATATATTAAACTTCACACTTTAACATTATAGGAAAACTAGGTATCCTCGTAAGTAAATTCATAATAATTTGCAAATCATTTTATTGAATCAGACAAAAAGTTCGGACAAAAAGATAAGTAATTCTTTTTAAAGTTGTCAATATACACCACATCCACACCCAAGGCCTCCATAGCCAAGTCCGAGAGAAGCAGGAGCGATGGCAGCAGCGCCAGGTCCATAGCCAGTGCCGAGCCCATAGGCACCAGCAGCACCATAAGCACCCAAAGTGCCATAGGCAGCAGCAGAAGGAGCGATGCTCTCAATGGCAGTAAGACCGTTACCACAGCTGTAGCAAACGGTGCCAGCACCACCACTTGGTAACACTCCCTCCAAAGCTACAGCACTCAAGAACGGCAGCTCTCCAGCCACGGACAGAACACCCTCAAACACATTCTCAGACGCTACGGAGAGACCACTGGGAGCAATACCAGACACACTGGAGACAGGCAGTCCACCGCCACTGGTGGGAATGATCTCTAGAGCATCCAAGCCATTGCCGATCAAACCATTGCCAATTAAACCATCACCAATAAAACCATGGTTAGCGCAGTTACCAGCATATCCGTTACCAATCAGTCCATTCCCGATCAAACCATTGCCACAGCCCACACCAGCATATCCTGGGGCAACAAGAGCAGGAGCGGCGATGCCTCCGTAGCCGAGACATGAACTGAAAGCAGTCTGTAAACAATAAAGTATTGTATTAGTAAATATTTTTCTTCATCGGCAGACGACGTCGATGTCGATGACATAATTTTGATTGTTGTTTTCACGTAATGTTATGTGTGTCAGATGCTTGTTATGTACCTAATCACAATTTTCAGATATTGAAAAACTTAGCAAAGGTCGTGAGTGGATAATGATCTAAGTTACAACTGTGGAAAAATAGTCGGAAATGGGCGGGCATAAGTTCACGAATTTGTACAAAACCGTATCTGAGGGCGCAGTGAGAAACCCTTGGGAAAATCACAAATAACAAAGTGTTACATGTATCGAAAACAAATTTATAATAAAATATTTCTTACCTGGATGAAGAGCGCCTGAGCGCAGAGGACGAGGATCACTTTGGCTGACATTGTAGTTCGTGTTGAAGTAAACTTGAGAGTGAGTTTTCCAAGAATCGATCGACTATTTATACTGAAATGCAGTCCTTATCTAGTCACGATACTGCGTTCGGATCTCGCTGCGGACGGTCGTGTTGTGTGCTGCTATCGGTGTGCTCCCGCCCTCCTGCCGCTCTCTCGTGCCCGGTATTGTTACGCTTGCGTAACGCTCTCGTAGTCGCCCCGACTACATCCGATCGTCGATTGATTGGGTCGATTAATTTATTAATCAATTCAATCGAAAGACCTGGATCACAAAAATTGTCTTTTTCAAGACAGGTGTTTCTATAGCAGGAAAACGTTATTAAATTCATTAGGCCCCTTCTGGGTAAAACCACAGTTTCGTGGTCCTCGGTGGATACCTTACGGTGCCAACGAAACCGAGTGGGGTGCTGACCCAAACGCACCCGCCGAACCCCCTCAGGGAGAGGCAATAATTTGGACGGGTCCCAGAGTTAACCGGCCTTGGGGGATCTCCTAGTCGGCTCTGGTGACAGTTTTCCTCCCACAGCGACTCACCTAGTGTCTTTAGGGTGTGTCTACACCCTTCGCGCTAGACCAAATAGGGCCCCCTTGCACAATAAGATTGGCAACGGGATCACAAGCTCAGGGCTCACCATAGGTACTCATCCTCCCTGTCTACACCCGACAGGGAGCGAAACTCATCCCCGGGCCAATCCACCCGGGGAGTTAGGCGTAGGGCCACGATAGGCTTCATTTTCTTGTAGTGGAGTCCGGCTCCAAAATTCCTCCGATAGGATCCCCCCTCTCGGTAGAATGGAGGACGACCTCTTACTGACGTTCGTCAGAGAGGTCCTCCTCAAGGACCAAGACTTCCTCAGGAAGTACGCTTCCCAGATTAGTGGGTTGAGGGCTACGCCATCAGCGAGCCTCTCAAAATTCAGCGATGCGCTCGCTTCAAACTCAGACGACTCTGACTCACAGAGTCGTTCGGAAAGTCCGATAGTGTCGATGGACACCACCGCCCCCGCGGACAATAACGCGGCGGCGGCGAACTCAGACTCCTCGGATGCGGAGTCAGGTTCTTGTTCTTCCTCCTCTGGACCAGAGGAAGGGGGCATCACCTCAGGCCCTGGCAAGAGGAAGAAGAACAAGAGCAGGTCTTCGCAACCTGCTAAAATGGTTGCGATCGAGGCTCCCTCGACCTCCGCTCCCTCTACCCCCGCGGTAGTCGCCACTAGGGCCCCTACCCCGGCTCCGTCCGCGCAGTCGCAAGCTACCACTTCCGGTACTGCGACCGCCTCCGCCAAGACTCCTTCTGCCTCCAAGAAGGCATCCCGTCCCCCACCCATTATCATTCAAGATAAGGGCAGGTGGACGGAAGTTTCACAAAGGTGCAGTGATCTTAGGATCAACTTCACCAGTGCCATCAGCACACAACCGGGCATCAAAGTTTCCGTTCCTACGTCGAACGATTACAGGGAACTTACAAAACTTCTTCGGGCGAGAGGAATCTCATTCCACTCGTACACCCTCCCCGAGGATCGTCAGATACGCGTGGTGATCCGTAGGATCCCCAGTGAGATCGCCACGGACGACATAAAGGCAGACCTAGAGAGACAGGGGATCCCTGTCCTCGAAGTGCACAGGATGCACCGATCCAGAGGTGGATCCGCATACGACATGGTTCTTGTCGTGTGCCCACAAACCGAAGGGCATCACCCAATCTTCAAGGTTAGCTCGATATGCTACCTTAAGGGCTTCGACGTCCAGAAGCCCCACAAATCAAGCATCATAGGCCAATGCCACAGATGCCAGCTATACGGACACGCGCAAAAGAACTGCTTTGCGAAACCCAGGTGCGTCAAGTGCCTGGGCGAGCACGGCACTTCTGAGTGCACCCGTCCAAAGGACCGTGCCCTCTGCACCGAGCCTCCCAGCTGCGTCCTATGCGGCCAACAGGGTCACCCAGCCAATTACCGTGGCTGTCCTAAAGCCCCAAAGTCATCTTCCTCGAAGCTGACCAAGCGTTTCGACGCGAGGCAGCAACGAGAGCACCCCGGGTACCCCGCTACCCTGTCTCAACCTCCGCAGCGTCTGAGCCCTCAAAGGTCCAGTCCGTGGAATTATTTTAACCACCAGCAGGCCTTCCCTGCCTTCGGCCAATATATGGCCCCTCCTCTCCATCCTCAACCTCTGATGATGGACCCCAATATTCGCGCTCAACGCGCTCAACTGGCACCCGCCGCTAACACCGCGCTTCCCGCGGCTCGCGCGCCTCTCGCACCCCGCGCGGCTCCCGCGCCCGCCGCGCCCCGCGCGCCTCTCGCGCCCCGTGTACCTGAGCCAGCTCCTAAAGCCGCTCCCGTCGCCACCACTCGCGCGCCCCCTAAACCCGCGACTTCTTCAGTTGGCGCCGTCGCTAACGCACTAGACGCGTTTAATGTGATCACGAGCACATTCAACGTGTTCATGTCTCCTCGCGCCATTCAAATGGCCGGGGAATTAGTCAAGGCTCAATCCTCTGGCAATCTCTATCAGATCCAGAGCATATTCAATGCGTACCCGGAAATTACGCAAGTCCTCAACACCTTCGCGAAACGGCCCTAATATGTATAATACGGCCCCCGCAAGAACTAAACTCAGATCCCTCAAGTTAGGCTTTTTCAATGCCAACGGCATTAGGGGACAACGCGACGAAGTCGCCGAGTTCCTCCGCGTCCACAAGTTAGACATTCTCCTAGTACAGGAAACCTTCCTCAAGCCGAGTCATCGAAACCCGTCAATTGCGAACTATCGCATAGTTCGCAACGACAGGTCTCGATGCCACAAGGGCGGCACCTTGATCTATTATAGAACCCCTCTATACTGTATTCCTCTTGATCCTCCAACTCTCTCGTGTCTTGAAGTGTCTGCATGTAGACTAGGCATGTCAGGTCATAGACCGATTACGATAGTTTCGGCTTACATGCCGCCCACCGCGACCTCGTCAGCAGACGGTCTCAAACTGCTCTCTGACGATCTTTCAATTCTCTTTGGCCTGAGCGAATCCGTTATCATAGCGGGTGACCTCAACGCCAAACATCCGGCCTGGAATAGTACCAGTACCACGTTCCGAGGCAGACACTTGTTTGACCTCTGCCCCGTCCTAAACTTTGACGTCATCGCCCCGATGACGCCCACCCACTACCCTCACGACCCCAACCATACCCCTGACGTATTGGACATAGCGCTCCTAAAGAATATCAACCTCCGGTTGGATTCGATAGAGGCGATGGACGAACTGACTTCCGACCACCGACCAGTCGTCATGAGACTGGTCCCTCGCGACGGACTCCCTGACCCGGACGAACCCTCTCGTATCAAAGTAGTCACGGACTGGAGGAAAGTAAGCGATCGCTTGAAATCCACCACTTCGCCTCTACTAGACTCTATACCAGATCAGTTCACCTCAATCGCTGACACGACGGCCGCGATCGGCTCACTCACGGAACACGTACAATCGGTCCTGAACGATTGTTCAAGGCAAGCTCCGGCGATGGACGAACATCGCTTGAGGCTGCCGGACGATGTGCGTGAACTGCTGACTGAGAAGAACGCGGCTACTCGTGCCTACGACGTCTTCCCCTGTGACGCCAACAAAGCTCACATGCGCTATTTGCAGAGATCTGTAAGGACACGCATGGCCGAGCTGCGTGACGGTAACTGGGACAAGATGTTGAGCGAGCTAGAGCCCACTCATCTGGCATTCTGGGAACTTCAGAGGAAACTCAAGTCCCAGCAAGTAGTCTCTATGCCTCCCCTGACACGACCCGACAGGACGATAGCATTCGACGACATCGACAGGGCTGAATGCCTAGCTGACAGCCTCGAGACCCAGTGCTCGCCCAGCTCTCAACCAGTAGACCAGGCTCACCTCGCCGAGGTGGATGCCGAAGTCGAACGTAGAGCCTCTCTCCCTCCGGTCGAAGACCCTGATTGTCCTCTAGACCCCGTCTCCCCGGACGAGGTTCACGATATAATCAAGGGTCTGAAACCCCGTAAAGCCCCTGGATCAGACGGTATCACCAATAGGGTGGTCCAGTTGTTCCCGGCTCACCTGATCATGCTAATGACCACCATCTTCAATGGTGCTCTTAGTAACAACATTTTTCCACAATCGTGGAAAAATGCCACCGTCATCGGTATCCCGAAGCCCGGCAAGCCTAAGACCGAGCCTTCCAGTTACCGTCCCATCAGTTTGCTCGACGTTTTCGGCAAGGTCTATGAGAGGCTTATTTATAAGCGTCTCAGAGACTACGCCGAGACGAAGGGGCTCATCCCCAACGAACAGTTCGGTTTTAGAACCCAACATTCTTGCGTACAACAGGTCCACCGTATCATAGAACACATAAGCGCCGGTTTCCAGCGCGGGTTCATGACGGGTGCTGTGTTCTTCGATATCGCGAAAGCGTTCGACAAAGTCTGGCACAACGGCTTATTGTATAAGCTATACAAATTCGGTGTGCCAGATCGTCTCGTGCTCATCTTACGGGACTATTTGTTGAACCGCACCTTCCGCTATCGCATCGAGGGTGCGCTCTCTTCCCCTCATCCGATCCGCGCAGGCGTCCCTCAGGGGTCTGTGCTGGCTCCGCTCATTTTTACGCTGTTCTCCAGTGACATCCCGAAAAGTAGAAAGGCGCAGTTAGCTCTGTTCGCAGACGACACGGCCATCTACTACACCGGCCGCAGTCAAGACCAGATCTCCCGCATCCTACAGACCGAAGTCAACAGACTCGGTGACTGGTTCAGGAAGTGGAGGATCGAGGTCAATCCTGATAAGAGCCAAGCGGTCCTCTTTTCTAGGCCCCGGCGTAGACCGGACCTACCACGACAGATCAAGATGTTCGGCAAGCCTATCCCTTGGGAGAAGCGAGCCAAATATCTCGGTGTGATCTTAGATCACCACATTTCGTTCGCTGAGCACATAAAGCAAGTGCGTTCGCGCGCTGCTTTCGCTCTCGGTAGGCTTCATTGCGTTCTAAACTCACGCAGCAAGTTGTCCCTTAAGGGCAAATTGCGTATTTACACAGCGTGCATCCGGCCGATTATGACGTACGCGTGTGCCGCTTTCGCACACGCCCGTCCCCATCTCATTCACAGAATGCAGGCACTTCAAAACCGATTTCTCCGTAAAATTACGGACGCTCCATGGTTCGTTCGGAACGAAACCCTACACGTAGATCTTAGAATCCCCACCATCAAGCAGTTTTTGAAACGCGCGACAAAGCGGTTCTTCGAGTCCGCAGATAGACATCGCAACCCCTTGGTTGTGCAGGCAGCTAGCTATAGGCCATCTCAAATCAGTAAGACTCGCCGACCTAGGCATACTCTCTTAGACCCGGATGACCCCATTACTCTCCTTCAGGAAAGCAATAGGGCCACAAGTACAGTGCACAAACACAAACCGTCATTCCGTCCTCGCCGCCGAGGTACCACGCGAAGATCAAGAATAAATTGTTCCCCCCGTCCCTTGCACGTCGAACCGCCAGCCCCGAGGCTGAGTGAGCCGTAGCATTTAATAGTAATCCCCGTTAATAATCATGAATTTAAACTTTTGATCCAGCCCGTCCCCAATTTGCTTTGTTTTTCCCCAACGACGCCCTAAGCCGAGGTTCGTACCCCACAGGGGGTGCCCTTAGAGCGCTGTCGTTTAGTTTTTAATACTTTATTTACGCTCCTGGCTGGAGGCTTTAAGCTAATACCTTAGGGCACCCACAGGAAAGACCGGTTAAGCAGTCACGGCCTCTCAAGGTCAACTGCGAGATGCCATATACAAAAAAAAAAAAAAAAAAAAAAAAAAAACCTTATCTAGTTGTGTTGCAGCAATTTGTGGATTTTGAAACGAACTTTTCATTCCTATATCAATAGTTGCAATATGGGGAAATAGAAAAATGCATGTATTTCGTAAGTGATGTCACCTTGAAATATTTAATATGGCGCTTTGTTTCAATAGAACAAAGAAAAAAATAAATATCACGTTCTTAAGATAAGAAGATTTTGCACTATATAAACGTGGTCGTCAAGTAGGAACACCATTAAGTCTTCAGCTTCACGTTGAACACGAAAAAACATCAAACATGTCTACCTTCGCTTTTCTGTTGCTCTGCATCCAAGCTTGCTTGGTCCAGGTGAGTAATTTACGATTTTTAGTTTCTGTATTATTTTAAAGACTTTCTTCATGAATACTTTTATTCTTGTCTTACTGTCACAATTTTAATTTGTATGTATTTGAAATAATACGACCTTGTTGTAGTAGGAGAATCACTAGTTTAGTCAAACATGTTGAGGAAATGTCAGCCTCGCTATCACCTTGTCTCACCTCACTATCACGACGCCATGAGCTAAGCTGATAGGTATCTCTTCGAGAAAAAACGATTTTTGATGACAGTCTCTCTCCTTCGACCGACAGAATTTTATTTTGACTGCTCTGCATCTCTCCCGTTTCTTCATTACTTACATCCCAGAATGGTGTTGTTAGGATTTCTTAAGAAAGCGATAAGTTTCCCATAACTAATGTACTCATATTTTTTCGAACAGAATGTCTTCGGCCAATACCTCGGCGGTGGCGCTTGCGGATGTGGAGGACCAGCTGTTGGTTTAGCCCCTGCTGTAGGCATCGGTTCTGCTTATGGTGGTACTCTGGGTCTTGGCGCTGGTCTCTCTCCTGCGACTGCATGTGGTGGTGCTCTCGGTCTTGGTGCTTACGGTGGTGCCATCGGATCTGCTTACGGAGGTGCTATCACTCCTGGAGCTGCTTACGGTGGCACTGGTGAAGGCAACGTGGTGGTAATTGGTGAGCTGCCAGTCGCTGGTAACACCGCTGTTGCTGGTACTGTTCCCATCATGGGCGCAGTGACTTTCGGCGGCGCTCTGCCAGCTGCTGGAGCCGTGTCTATCTCCGGACAATGTGCTTGTGGTTGCGGATATCCTATTTACTAATGAAGTTTCCTTTTCTGATGCCAGAATAAAAATAAACGATAATGAATAAATTGAAAAGATATTTAAATTTTTGATTTAATGTTAAAAACACCTAACAGCAATTTTACAAACCCACTGAAGAAAGATCTTTAATTAATTGACAGCAAATACACAGCCTAAACTGGAGTCTAGATGTATGAAATTTGGCACAAGAATATTTTCATTAAGTGTATGAAAGTGAGGAAGGGGGTTGCAAAAAACGCCGAAAAAACACCTCTTTAATTTTTAACTTTATTTTTATTTTTATCGCAGTTATAGAAATACACAATTCATAAAAATTACAACTTTCAACCTCTTACGGTTCATGAGATCCAGCCCTCTGTCAGATAGATGGACAGCAGAGGCTTAGGTTTTTTTTTTAGTCCAGATAAATGAAAAAATATTTAATCTCCTAATGGGATTAAATTGGCGATTAAAATTTGTTCTTCATTTTTGCCGATGGGGAATCCCATCTAGAACACACATGACTTGTATTTTAATTAATTGTTTAAAGGCTTTCTGTCTAACATAACCTTTACTTGTAGTTACATCTGCATGACAAATCATAAATTTTTGGGGTAGTTAACTAGATTTTCTAATTAAATTTCTAAAGTTATGCTTTTTAGGGTTCCGTACCCAAAGGGTAAAACGAGAACCCTATTACTAAGGCTCCGCCGTATGTCTGTCCGTCTGTCACCAGGCTGTATCTCATGATTCGTGATAGTTAGACAGTTAACATTTTCACAAATGATGTGTTTCTGTTGCCGCTATAACAACAAATACAAAAAAACAGAATAAAATAAATATTTAAGGGGGCTCCCATACAACAAACATGATTTTTTTGCTCGTTTTTGCTTGATATTGATAACGGCAACAGGTAGACGCTTGGAATATTCACAGAATATTTAGTTATATTATATATTCACATAAAAGAAATAATTAAGGCGGGCTCCCATACAACAAACATGATTTTTTGCCCATTTTTTATAGATAATGGTACGGAACCCTTCGTGCGCGAGTCCTACTCGCACTTGGCCGGTTTTTTTTAAACGGTTTAATTTACCGTTGGTTTTTTGAGTCCAATTTGGTCATTGAAATTTTACTCTTTTTCTATTGACAGATTGATCTGATAATTGGTTCACACCTTTAGTTCTGATGATAAAACAATTGAATATATTCAGTATCATTGTAAATCCATGATGGCCGCTGCAATAAAATGGTGAATTACATATTTTTCCACATCCACCTCACTATGGGTATCAAATGAAAGAGCTTGACTAGTAAAATACAGTACACCATGAAACATTCTAAATCTAAGATGGCCGCCGGTACAAACTGGCGGTTTTCATATTTGTTTCAATCAATATTTGAATTAAGTAAGGACTAAAATAAATTTATTTCTTACTTAATTTTAATTAAAAGTACGTGCATGCGATTGCATTGTTTTAATCTCACTGAAGAATCCACATTTTAATCTTAATTCATCGCACCCGCTAAAATTATAAACTTATGTGTATTATCCCGTAATCCTTTGGGATTTGCCATTCTAATGTTGAACAGTTTATTATATCAACCCGCGCCCGATTAATGTGTGAAAAACTAGACTTTCAAGTAAACAGCGTGGACGACTTTACGTATGGTGGCCACCTGCGGACGATTCTGAAGACAAAACAAGAAGCCCATTCAGGTACCGCATTTGCCACCATCATCAATAGCATTTCAGCACACAGACGTACACTGCTGGACATAGGCCTTCCCCATATGGGGGGATTTGCCAAAATCGCCACGCTTGGCAGGTGGGTTGGCTATCGTAGAATGGTGTTAAAATGTATAGAGAATGCTGCTGACCATTAATTAGTAAGCCGCCACCGATCACATTGTAATTTGTCAAACAAAAAAAACACTTTAAATCTACGTGCATTCGACACGCTATTTACAAGCCTATCACTCCAATGTTAATATCTTTAATCAGTTCCCTTAGAGAGTCCCTTTTCTACAGAATAAAAATAGACTCGATGTCTGCAGCCCGTCCCGATGTTATATGAGGACCCCATTAAAGCGAGCGTCGAGCGTGATCCCCAGAACAACATTTTAATTGCCGAATTCTAGTTTCTCGTGATTCAATTCAAATTACTACTTTTGACATTAAATGTCAAAAGTAGTGATTTTGAGTTAGTTTTTTTTCTATTTAATACTAAATTATTAGCAGTGAACCAATTTTGGACCCACAATAGAGCATTATTTACGTCATCAAGATTTGACGCACGTCTTTAACTTTCTACCAAGCCTAAAATTTTGAAAAATATACAGAAAATAGATCTTTTTACTAATAGATTACAGGAAAACCTATAAAAAGTCTAGGATCTTAAAATAACATGTATGTCTCAATATTGTGCGTACAAACTTGCATTTGCAGTTGGAATAATAATGTATGAGGGAACATGTTTTTCAACAACAATGTTAAGTTTGTTCTTAGGATAAATTAATCTCCACTGCGGAACCGCTACTACCTAAAAAGTAAAAAATCTAGTAAAGAACAATGTTCATCATGATCAATGTGTGATACATTTTACTTGCATTTTACCCACAGTTTTGCTTCGTATTATTTCAAAAGTGAGATTATTTATATAAATAATTTCTCTCAAAACGGCTTATCATTATATTATTGTAAACAGAGAACGAGGAAAGCTGTAATACACCGTTAAACAGTTTATAACTAGTACGGGGGTCTCTTCTTCTATCTTTTAGATTCTTAAAAAATAAGCACTAGTGTAAAATTTGTTGTTAGGTTGTTATTCTTTTGGCAAATAAAGATTGACGGCAAATAAAGACTGTTATGATTTTGTTATTCAATACGCCTTAAATATAGTTTCAATATTTTATATTCTAAAAACACTTGTGAAATCATATCAATTCTTACAATAAGTATATCCCAATTACCATCATATTTCCAAAACTAACAAAAAAAATATCTCCCAGAATACTTGAATCAATATAATAATCTTTTCAATTAAAATATTTCCTGCAAAGGGCAATCTTTATCCATTTCCTTTAGTCGTTGAAATTTTACCCCTTTCCTGTTGACAGATTGATCAGCTGATAATTGGTACACACCTTTAGCTCTGATGATAATTCAATTGAATATATTCAGTATCATTGTAAATTCAAGATGACCGCCGCCGCAAAATGGCAGATTACATATCTTTCCACAAACCACTCAATATGGGTACCAAATGAAAGGGCTCGACTAGTAGAATACAGTACACTATGAAATAACCCAAATCTAAGATGGCGGCCGGTACAAAATGGCGGATTTCATATTTGTTTCAATCTCCTAATATTATGTATTTGAACAACGTTGTACTCATATCAAAAAAGTTCAGGAATAACGATTAGATTAGATGAAAATGATTTTTTATACATGTTTAATGTCACATTCGTGTAAAACTGTATTTCAAACGCTGACATGTATTTGTATGCATACCAGCATTTAAAATACTGTTTTTACAGTCGGGCATAATCGTATCAAGGTAATTACATCTTATAACTAGTCAAAACTACACTTGTTATAAATACATTTAGGATTTCAGAAATTCATAATTCCAAGACATGACGAAACATGACTAATGACAGTTTTGTCTCAGGTAGACAGCTTTATAATTACATAGATCGCAAAATAAATGACGAAAATACGAAAACAAGGCAAAATGCTTGTGCATTCGTTGTTTCATCTACTTAAAGGTGCAAACCAACGAAGTTGTTTTAGTTCCGCAATATATATATTTTTTTTTGATCTCCCTATAAGATGGAGTTTTAAAACTCAAGTAATTAAACATGACGTTAAAATAATTATGGCTTTTATTTGACACTTAGACATTTGGTAATTAAGTATTAAGACAAATATTCAGGACTTTATCATTATATTTTGCACAATATATTTTGTTTTGTGACTTTTAGTAAAAAAAAAAAAATGATAATGAAATACTATTTAAATGAATGTAATTTATTTCTTCTAATTTCCTTTATCACAGAATTTAAAAGGTCTCACTGTATATGGGTCATACTCAGAAAAAGTGTACTTTTGGTATATTTTCTTGTCCCGCTACTTCATATTACAATAAATTTCGAATAATATGATATATTTTTCTTTTTTCACCCGTTGTTGTTATATTAGTCTATTAATATAAAGATTTTACTGGTATTTTAACTTTAATTTTCATTAATAGAGTATATTTTTTGAGTGTCAAAACATTGTTATAAATATCATCATACATTTTTTTAGTGTCCCAATGACCGTTACACATTTTCAGATATGAATTGTTACGATTCTTCATCGCTTTACTTAACATTGACTGTGGCTATATTATTCTTGATGAATCAAGTAACTGAATAGGATCAATTTTATTCGTAGATCATAAATAGAAGAATTTATTTTAATTAGTCTAATTTTGTCCCAAAATTATAAAGTTTCGTTACTCAGGGTTAGTAACATGCAATAAAATTTGAAACGCAATTATTTAAAGTGGTATAAATACTTTTTCCTATTCTGGCAACACTATTACTTACATCAAAATTACTGTCGCGGCAGCAGTTATGTTTTCGCCGTAGTCGTGAATTCAAGACGTGTATCAAGTGAATATTTACAAAAAAATACCTCAGGGTGATAAACGACAATTATTGTATTTAATTTATTATATTTTTTGGTTGCTTACTATGTTCTTTTCTTATTTTTGTATTATATTATCGTATACGCTCAGTGCGTGCGTGGCAAACACGTGGTTTACGTAAAAATATTTTTAATGTTAATAATTTCTCAGATTTTGTTCTCATTTTCGTTATATTGCGTTACGCTACGAAACTGCGAAATTGTTAAGCCTAGTTCACAAAAACAAAACATACATAACTATAGTTAAATTAGTCAAAGCAAGGCCCGTGAGTTGGCCAAAGATTTTGTAGTGGGGGAAGTTCGCGCACGCACAATTTCATACATTTTTAAAAATTTTTAGTCATTTTACGCGCCGGTAACTATACCTACCTATGTACAACATATTCATAGGTATATGTTAATGTGGTGATCACAAATACCTAACTAGGTTTTCTGTAGTTTCTACCTTTACTTTAAAAATAAAATAATGATGGCTTAAAATAACAAAATAAAATAGTAATACTTTAATTTATAAATAAGTAAAACAAAAGCATAATTTATAAGACAATTAACAAACCACATATACTTTTCAGTAAAACACCATGGCTCCTGTGTCAAATGTCGAAAGACAAAAAAGATACGATAAGAAAATGCAATGGTTATTCGTTTGTTATTCATGGTAAAACTTTTTTCAGTGTTTATTAGTAAGAGGGTAGAAGTTTTTTTGTAATTAATCTAAATAAGATTGATAAGCCAACGATAACCGTGTTTTATTCACACAATCCATGTGTACTATACCTTATGACATCAGTTTTGTGACGGAGATTCTCAGTATCGTTACCTATCAGTTTAGTTACAAATTTAAAATGTACACTTTTTCTAAGTATGACCCATATATTAAACTTCACACTTTAACATTATAGGAAAACTAGGTATACTCGTAAGTAAATTTATAATAATTTGCAAATCATTTTATTGAATCAGACAAAAAGTTCGGACAAAAAGATAAGTAATTCTTTTTAAAGTTGTCAATATACACCACATCCACACCCAAGGCCTCCATAGCCAAGTCCGAGAGAAGCAGGAGCGATGGCAGCAGCGCCAGGTCCATAGCCAGTGCCGAGCCCATAGGCACCAGCAGCACCATAAGCACCCAAAGTGCCATAGGCAGCAGCAGAAGGAGCGATGCTCTCAATGGCAGTAAGACCGTTACCACAGCTGTAGCAAACGGTGCCAGCACCGCCACTTGGTAACACTCCCTCCAAAGCTACAGCACTCAAGAACGGCAGCTCTCCAGCCACGGACAGAACACCCTCAAACACATTCTCAGACGCTACGGAGAGGCCACTGGGAGCAATACCAGAGACACTGAAGACAGGCAGTCCACCGCCACTGGTGGGAATGATCTCTAGAGCAGCCAAGCCATTGCCGATCAAACCATTGCCAATTAAACCATCACCAATAAAACCATGGTTAGCGCAGTTACCAGCATAGCTGTTTCCAATCAGTCCATTCCCGATCAAACCATTGCGACAGCCGACACCAGCATATCCTGGGGCAACAAGAGCAGGAGCGGCGATGCCTCCGTAGCCGAGACATGAACTGAAAGCAGTCTGTAAACAATAAAGTATTGTATTAGTAAATATTTTTCTTCATCGGCAGACGACGTCGATGTCGATGACATAATTTTGATTGTTGTTTTCACGTAATGTTATGTGTGTCAGATGCTTTTTATGTACCTAATCACAATTTTCAGATATTGAAAAACTTAGCAAAGGTCGTGAGTGGATAATGATCTAAGTTAAAACTGTAGAAAAATAGTCGAAAATGGGCGGGCATAAGTTCACGAATTTGTACAAAACCGTATCTGAGGGCGCAGTGAGAAACCCTTGGGAAAATCACAAATAACAAATTGTTACATGTATCGAAAACAAATTTATAATAAAATATTTCTTACCTGGATGAAGAGCGCCTGAGCGCAGAGGACGAGGATCACTTTGGCTGACATTGTAGTTCGTGTTGAAGTAAACTTGAGCGTGAGTTTTCCAAGAATCGATCGACTGCAGCGACGAATCGGTTGCAGCAATTTGTGGATTTTGAAACGAACTTTTCATTCCTATATCAATAGTTGCAATATGGGGAAATAGAAAAATGCATGTATTTCGTAAGTGATGTAACCTTGAAATATTTAATATGGGGCTATGTTTCAATAGAACAAAGAAAAAAATAAATATCACGTTCTTATGATAAGAAGATTTTGCACTATATAAACGTGGTCGTCAAGTAGGAACACCATTAAGTCTTCAGCTTCACGTTGAACACGAAAAAACATCAAACATGTCTACCTTCACTTTTCTGTTGATCTGCATCCAAGCTTGCTTGGTCCAGGTGAGTGATTTACGATTTTTAGTTTCTGTATTATTTTAAAGACTTTCTTCATGAATACTTTTTTTCTTGTCTTACTGTCACAATTTTAATTTGTATGTATTTGAAATAATATGACCTTGTTGTAGTAGGAGAATCACTAGTTTAGTCAAACATGTTGAGGAAATGTCAGCCTCGCTATCACCTTGTCTCACCTCACTATCACGACGCCATGAGCTAAGCTGATAGGTATCTCTTCGAGAAAAAACGATTTTTGATGACAGTCTCTCTCCTTCGACCGACAGAATTTTATTTTGACTGCTCTGCATCTCTCCTATTTCTTCATTACTTACATCCTCAGAATGGTGTTGTTAGGATTTCTTAAGAAAGCGATAAGTTTCCCATAACTAATGTACTCATATTTTTTCGAACAGAATGTCTTCGGCCAATACCTCGGCGGGGGCGGTTGCGGATGTGGACGACCAGCTGTTGGTTTAGCCCCTGCCGTAGGCATCGGTTCTGCTTATGGTGGTACTCTGGGTCTTGGCGCTGGTCTCTCTCCTGCGACTGCATGTGGTGGTGCTCTCGGTCTTGGTGCTTACGGTGGTGCCATCGGATCTGCTTACGGAGGTGCTATCACTCCTGGAGCTGCTTACGGTGGCACTGGTGAAGGCAACGTGGTGGTAATTGGTGAGCTGCCAGTCGCTGGTAACACCGCTGTTGCTGGTACTGTTCCCATCATGGGCGCAGTGACTTTCGGCGGCGCTCTGCCAGCTGCTGGAGCCGTGTCTATCTCCGGACAATGCGCTTGTGGTTGCGGGTCTCCTATTTACTACTGAAGTTTCCTTTTCTGATGCCAGAATAAAAATAAACGATAATGAATAAATTGAAAAAATATTTAAATTTTTGATTTAATGTTAAAAACACCTAACAACATTTTTACAAACCTACTGAAGGAAGATATTTAACAAATTGACAGCAAACACACAGCCTAAACTGGGGTCTAGAAGTATGAAATTTTGCACAAGAATATTTTCATTAAGTCATACACATAATGAAAATATTCTTGTGCAAAAAAAAGTGAGGAAGGGGGATGCAAAAAACGCCGAAAAAACACGTTTAATAAACTGCAACCCCCTTTAATTTTTAACTTTATTTTATTTTAATTATTTATTTTTATAGCAGTTTAAGAAATACACAATTCATGAAAATTTTTACTTTTTAACGGTTCATGAGATTAGCCCGCTGTCAGATAGATGGACAGCGGAGGCTTAGGTTTTTTTTTTAGTCCAGATAAATGAAAATACTTTATCTTATAATGGGATTAATTTGGCGATTAAAATTTGTTCTTCATTTTTGCCGATGGGGAATCCCATCTAGAACACACATGGCTTGTATTATAATAAATTGTTTAAAGGCTTTCTGTCTAACATAACCTTTACTTGTAGTTACATTTGCATGACAAATCATAAATTTTTGGGGTAGTTAACTAGATTTTCTAATTAAATTTCTATTTTTTTTTATTTTTTTTTAGGGATCCGTACCCAAAGGGTAAAACGGGAACCCTATTATAAAGGATCCGCCGTCTGTCTGTCTGTCTGTCTGTCCGTCTGTCACCAGGCTGTATCTCATGATTCGTGATAGTTAGACAGTTGAAATTTTCACAGATGATGTATTTCTGTTGCCGTTATAACAAAAAATACTAAAATACAGAAAAAAATAAATATTTAAGGGGGCTCCCATACAACAAACATGATTTTTTGCCCTTTTTTGCTTGATATTGATAACTGCAACAGGTAGACGCTTGAAATATTCACAGAATATTTCACTTTGAAATTAAATAATTATATTAAAATAAAACAAATAATTAAGGGGGGCACCCATACAACAAACATGATTTTTTCACAATTTTTTATAGATACGGAACCCTTCGTGCGCGAGTCCTACTTGCACTTGACCGGTTTTTTTTTTAAACGGTTTAATTTACCGTTTGTTTTTTGAGTCCAATTTGGTCATTGAAATTTTACTCTTTTTCTATTGACAGATTGATCTGATAATTGGTTCACACCTTTAGTTCTGATGATAAAAGAATTGAATATATTCAGTATCATTGTAAATCCATGATGGCCGCTGCAATAAAATGGTGAATTACATATTTTTCCACAACCCCCTCACTATGGGTATCAAATGAAAGAGCTTGACTAGTAGAATACAGTGCACCATGAAACATTCTAAATCTAAGATGGCCGCCGGTACAAACTGGCGGATTTCATATTTGTTTCAATCAATATTTGAATTAAGTAAGGACTAAAATAAATTTATTTCTTACTTAATTTTAATTAAAAGTACGTGCATGCGATTGCATTGTTTTAATCTCACTGAAGAAACCACATTTTAATCTTAATTCATCGCACCCGCTAAAATTATAAACTTATGTGTATTATCCCGTAATCCTTTTGGATTTGCCATTCTTATGTTGAACAGTTTATTATATCAACCCGCGCCCGATTAATGTGTGAAAAACTAGACTTTAAAGTAAACAGCGTGGACGACTTTACATCAGTCCTCGCGCGCGCACACTCCCGAGCGGTCGCTGCAAAATAAAGTTATTACAATGTCCGTGAGCTGGGTAAATACGCTCAAGTGCGTTAATTGTAATATAGTAATATGTGAGGTGCTAGCGTTTATTCGGAATAAACTTGATGTGATGGATAATGAAAGCTATGCTAACGGTATTAAAAACAGCTAAGCCTGATCAATTACCGGTTTTTGTAGCTTACAACTTAGAGAAATTACCACCCGTTTGTTTTGACCACATCGATGTAACGAAGTTATTAAAGGACTTAGTGTTTTTGCGTAAAGAAATAAAGCAGATAAAAGTAAATTATGTGACGAAAGAAGAATTAGAAAGTAAACAAAGGAAGGATAGAATGTCCGTTAATAGCCCTGTGTCATATATTAATTCGAACATTAATATGCGTAGAGGGGGGTATCTGCTTGATAGCGGACTGTTCGGCCTGTCGCATGTTTCTGAGTCATCACCGCTGGCACCGGCGTGTGAAACAGGTACCGAGCCGCTGCCGCCGATACCGCCATCATGCCCCCGCGCCACCACTGCGACAGCGTGCATTAACAAATAAACATTTCTTTGCAATATCGTTCTCTCTGTAACTCGAACGGAGTTGCGCATGACTCTGTCGCATTGGCTCCAGTAAACTCAACTTTATTGGGTAGGAATGTTGCGAGTATTAATGATTTTTCGAGTAAACAACTGACTATGGCTGAAGTAGTAAGCAAGGGTGAATGGAAAGAAATGGAACATGACGGACAGTGGACAGTTGTTCAAAATAAAAAGTTAAAGAACCGATTCACTGGTAGGATAGGCAAGGCTCAGTCTGCTACAATGGGGAACTTTAAAGCGGCAGAATCATTTGTCCCGCTTTTTGTTTCGAATGTTGATATACCTACAAACTAGTGAAGCCGATATTTGTGATTATATTAAAACTAAGACTGAGGTAACCGTAAAGCTGGAGACAATTAATATGAAAACAGAAAGGACCTATAATGCGTTTAAGATATTTGTCTCCAAAAATAAATTAGACAACTTTTTGGATGACAGCCTTTGGCCTGAAGGAATACACTTTGACGCTTACGCTACGACGATTTGTGTTTTTTAAAAAGGATAAGGAATCCGATAAGACTCAGCTCCCGTCTACAAACAAGACTCCAATAAATAATGGCTCGTAACGATAAAAATAAAATAACGTTATCTACTTTTAATTGTAAAGGTGTGTACAGGTCAGTGGAATGTGTGAGAGACCTATGCAAGAGTGCCGATATCATTGCACTCCAAGAGATTTGGCCACACGATGTGGGATTTCTGGGAAACATAGACGACACCTTCGCGTACAACGGCAAGTCAGCTATTGACACGTCCGTTAAAGTGGTCATAGGAAGACCATACGGTGGAGTGGCACTGCTGTGGAAAATATCTGTGTTTCCATCGATATCAACAGTTAAGTGTTTTAGTGATCGATTAGTAGCGATAAAGGTTGAATACGAAAGCCGTCCTATGCTGATATTTTCAGTGTATATGCCCTACGATAACGGTAAGAGTGACAATTTGACTTTGTTTACACAAACTTTCAGTGAGATTGTAGCTATAATTGAAAGTAGTAGTATTGAGTGTGTTATTATACTGGGGGATTTTAATGCCAACCCTGGCTCGCGGTTTTTTGATGAACTTTCTTCAGTTTGTAATGACCAGACATGGTTTTGCGTGGACTATGAGCTCCTGCCGAAAGATACATATACGTTTGTTTGTCAAGCAAGCGGCTCGCGTCGTTGGTTAGATCATTGTTTGATAACAAGTGCAGCCAAACACTTAATTACTAAGGCAACAGTCTCATATGGTGTTTACCAGTCTGATCATTATCCTGTTCTGTTTGAGTGTAACTTAACTAAAATTAATCAGAAAATACCACCTCAGAATTCTCTTAGTAATAAAGTGCGCTGGGGTGAAAGAAACGGTGATCAAATTAATAATTATTATGAGTATTGCAATGATAAACTAAAATTGATAGATTTTCCCGATCAATGTATCGAGTGTTCTCACAAAATGTGTGATAATAAGGATCACAACTTATTAATAAATAATTTGTATTTGGAAATTGTATCTACTCTCCAAGAGGGTGCACAGTATACATATATTGGAAGTAATCGCATTAAGAGACATAAATATGTCACAGGCTGGAACAAATATGTCAGCGACGCTCATAGGGAGGCTCGTACGTGATACCAAACGTGGCTATTGTATGGTGCTCCCACACAGGGGTCTATGTATGAGCAAATGCGCGAAACACGAAGAAATTTTAAAACTAAATTAAAATTTATTCAAAATAATCAACAACAAATTAAATTAGATATTTTGGCCAAAAGTCATTCGAAAAAAGAGTTTTCTAAATTCTGCAAGTCCACTAACAAATTAAATACCAAGCCGAGTCTCCCTGCAAGTGTAGCGGGGCTGAGTGAACCGAAAGATATTGCCAACCTTTTTCGAAAACATTTTAAGGTACAGTCTCTCTTGCAAATAGACCGGCGGGTGTTCGATGATGAGGGGAAATTGTCGGGTTCTGGTGAGCTTGCCATAAAATTCACAGCTAAACAGGTGGCTACTGTTGTTAAGAAAATGACAAGAGGTAAATCGCCTGGCCACGACGGCCTTAGCGTCGAACACCTGAGGCATGCGGGGCCACACTTGTATAGAGTTCTTGCTCTTCTTTTTGATATATGTCTCAGTCACCGTTATTTGCCGCAGGACCTAATGCAGTGGTGGTTCCGATTATTAAAGACAGGACGGGGGACGCCTCTGACGTATCCCATTACAGGCCTATTTCGTGGGCCACGATAGTCGCCAAGGTCTTGGACAGTTTGCTTGATCAACAGTTGGCTAAACACGTCGAACTCCAAGACGCTTTAAATCTGGTTTATCCACGGAAAGCAAAAAAAAAAACGCCATTCTGTGCCTCAAGCAAACTGTTCAATATTATAAATCCCGAAAAACACCTGTTTTTGCTTGTTTTTTGGATCTGTCAAAGGCGTTCGGCCTGGTGTCGTACGAGGTACTATGGGATAAGTAGCGGAGTGATACAACACTACCGAATGAAGTTACATCCTTGTTTCGTTATTGGTACTAACACCAGAGGAATAGTGTCAGATGGGCGGAGGCTCAATCGGATGTGTACGAGCTGGAGTGTGGGGTGAGGCAGGGGAGGTTAAGCTCACCACGCCTCTTCAACTTGTACATAAACCGGCTAGTCGGTGAGCGTGGCAGCACCAGAGTTGGATGTCACATTGATGACGTTTGTTTGAACAATATTAGTTATGCGGATGACATGGTGCTGTTAAGCCCATTGATAGGTGCTTTGAGGAAACTGGTGGCTATTTGTGAGTCCTATGCAGTGTCCCATGGGCTCAAGTACAATGTTAAAAAAACCGAACTTATGATGTTTAAGGCGAGTGCCATAAACTACTCTGATATTCCTGGTGTTTCGCTCTGTGGCACTCCTTTAGCATGGGTGACTAAATTCAAGTACTTGGGTCATTGGGTCACTGATGATCTTAAGGACAATATGGATATAGAGAGGGAGCGCAGGTCGTTGGCTGTTCGATGTAACATGCTGGTTCGAAGATTTGCACGTTGTACGAATCAAGTTAAAGTCACTTTTTTCAAAGCTTTCTGTCAATCATTCTACACGTGCAGTCTTTGGACCCGCTTTACGCAGCGGACATACAGCGATCTGCGCGTCCAATATAATAACGCGTTTAGGATATTGTTGGGGCTGTCTTGGCGTTGTAGTGCGTCCACTATGTTTGCGGAGGCGCGCACAGACGATTTTTACGCCATTATTAGAAAAAGGACCGCCTCCATAGCCGGCCGGCTACGCACCGCCACCAATAGTCTCCTGAGCGTGTTCTCAGATAGGTGGGACTCCCCTCTGCTGCGCCACTGGGTGAGGATCCATACCAATTGATATTGTATTGTATTATCTGCTCCTTATTACTAACACTAGTCATTAAGTGATGTTGTTGTTACTAACACTATGGACTTACGTCTAAAATAAAAAAATTCAATTTGAATTTGAATTTACGTATGGTGGCCACCTGCGGACGATTCTCAAGACAAAACAAGAAGCCCATTCAGGTACCGCATTTGCCACCATCATCAATAGCATTTCAACCGACAGTCGTACACTGCTGGACATAGGCCTTCCCCATATATTTGCCAAAATCGCCACGCTTGGCAGGTAATCACTTTGTAATTTGTCAAACTAAATAGGCACTTTAAATCTACGTGCATTCGACACGCTGATTTTTTGTCGTCCTCAACCCGCATTGGAAACATGGCTATTTACACGCCTGTCACTCCAATGTTAATATCTTTAATCAGTTCCCTTAGAGAGTCCCTTTTCTGCAGAATAAAAATAGACTCGATGTCTGCAGCCCGTCCCGGTGTTATATGAAGACCCCATTGAAGCGAGCGTCGAGCGTGATCCCCAGAACAACATTTTAATTGACGAATTCTAGTTTCTCGTGATTCAATTCAAATTACTACTTTTGACATTAAATGCCAAAAGTAGTAATTTTGAGTTAGTTTTTTTTTCTATTTAATACTAAATTATTAGCAGTGAACCAATTTTGGACCCACAATAGGGCATTATTTACGTCATCACGATTTGACGCACGTCTTTAACTTTCTACCAAGCCTAAAATTTTGAAAAATATACAGAAAATAGATCTTTTTACTTATAGATTACAGGAAAACCTATAAAAAGTCTAGGATCTTAAAATATCATGTATGTCTCAATATTGTGCGTACAAACTTGCATTTGCAGTTGGAATAATAATGTATGAGGGAACATGTTTTTCAACAACAATGTTAAGTTTGTTCTTAGGATAAATTAATCTCCACTGCGGAACCGCTACTACCTAAAAAGTAAAAAATCTACTAAAGAACAATGTTCATCATGATCAATGTGTGATACATTTTACTTGCATTTTACCCACAGATTTGCTTTGTATTATTTCAAAAGTGAGATTATTTATATATATATTTTTTTTTATCTCCCTATAAGATGGAGTTTTAAAACTCAAGTAATTAAACATGACGTTAAAATAATTATGGCTTTTATTTGACACTTAGACATTTGGTAATTAAGTATTAAGACAAATATTCAGGACTTTATTATTATATTTTGCATAATATATTTTGTATAATGCCTTTTAGTAAAAAAAAAATGATAAAAGAAATACTATTTAAATGAATGTAATTTATTTCTTCTAATTTCCTTAATCACAGAATTTAAAAGGTCTCACTGTATATATTAAACTTCACACTTTAACATTATAGGAAAACTAGGTATACTCGTAAGTAAATACATAATAATTTGCAAATCATTTTATTGAATCAGACAAAAAGTTCGGACAAAAAGATAAGTAATTCTTTTTAAAGTTGTTAATATACACCACATCCACACCCAAGGCCTCCATAGCCAAGTCCGAGAGAAGCAGGAGCGATGGCAGCAGCGCCAGGTCCATAGCCAGTGCCGAGCCCATAGGCACCAGTAGCACCATAAGCACCCAAAGTGCCATAGGCAGCAGCAGAAGGAGCGATGCTCTCAATGGCAGTAAGACCGTTACCACAGCTGTAGCAAACGGTGCCAGCACCGCCACTTGGTAACACTTCCTCCAAAGCTACAGCACTCAAGAACGGCAGCTCTCCAGCCACGGACAGAACACCCTCAAACACATTCTCAGACGCTACGGAGAGGCCACTGGGAGCAATACCAGAGACACTGGAGACAAGCAGTCCACCGCCACTGGTGGGAATGATCTCTAGAGCAGCCAAGCCATTGCCGATCAAACCATTGCCAATTAAACCATCACCAATAAAACCATGGTTAGCGCAGTTACCAGCATAGCCGTTACCAATCAGTCCATTCCCGATCAAACCATTGCCACAGCCCACACCAGCATATCCTGGGGCAACAAGAGCAGGAGCGGCGATGCCTCCGTAGCCAAGACATGAACTGAAAGCAGTCTGTAAACAATAAAGTATTGTATTAGTAAATATTTTTCTTCATCGGCAGACGACGTCGATGTCGATGACATAATTTTGATTGTTGTTTTCACGTAATGTTATGTATGTCAGATGCTTTTTATGTACCTAATCACAATTTTCAGATATTGAAAAACTTAGCAAAGGTCGTGAGTGGATAATGATCTAAGTTACAACTGTGGAAAAATAGTCGGAAATGGGCGGGCATAAGTTCACGAATTTGTACAAAACCGTATCTGAGGGCGCAGTGAGAAACCCTTGGGAAAATCACAAATAACAAAGTGTTACATGTATCGAAAACAAATTTATAATAAAATATTTCTTACCTGGATGAAGAGCGCCTGAGCGCAGAGGACGAGGATCACTTTGGCTGACATTGTAGTTCGTGTTGAAGTAAACTTGAGAGTGAGTTTTCCAAGAATCGATCGACTATTTATACTGAAATGCAGTCCTTATCTAGTTGTGTTGCAGCAATTTGTGGATTTTGAAACGAACTTTTCATTCCTATATCAATAGTTGCAATATGGGGAAATATAAAAATGCATGTATTTCGTAAGTGATGTAACCTTGAAATATTTAATATGGGGCTTTGTTTCAATAGAACAAAGAAAAAAATAAATATCACGTTCTTATGATAAGAAGATTTTGCACTATATAAACGTGATCGTCAAGTAGGAACACCATTAAAGTCTTCAGCTTCACGTTGAACACGAAAAAACATCAAACATGTCTACCTTCACTTTTCTGTTGCTCTGCATCCAAGCTTGCTTGGTCCAGGTGAGTGATTTACGATTTTTAGTTTCTGTATTATTTTAAAGACTTTCTTCATGAATACTTTTTTTCTTGTCTTACTGTCACAATTTTAATTTGTATGTATTTGTAACATGACCTTGTTGTAGTAGGAGAATCACTAGTTTAGTCAAACATGTTGAGGAAATGTCAGCCTCGCTATCACCTTGTCTCACCTCGCTATCACAACGCCATGAGTTGAGCTGATAGGTATCTCTTCGAGAAAAAACGATTTTTGATGACAGTCTCTCTCCTTCGACTGACAGAATTTTATTTTGACTGCTCTGCATCTCTCCCATTTGTTCATTACTTACATCCACAGAATGGTGTTGTTAGGATCTCTTAAGAAAGCGATAAGTTTCCCATAACTAATGTGCTCATATTTTTTCGAACAGAATGTCTTCGGCCAATACCTCGGCGGGGGCGGTTGCGGATGTGGAGGACCAGCTGTTGGTTTAGCCGTAGGCATCGGTTCTGCTTATGGTGGTACTACTCTGGGTCTTGGCGCTGGTCTCTCTCCTGCGACTGCATGTGGTGGTGCTCTCGGTCTTGGTGCTTACGGTGGTGCCATCGGATCTGCTTACGGAGGTGCTATCACTCCTGGAGCTGCTTACGGTGGCACTGGTGAAGGCAACGTGGTGGTAATTGGTGAGCTGCCAGTCGCTGGTAACACCGCTGTTGCTGGTACTGTTCCCATCATGGGCGCAGTGACTTTCGGCGGCGCTCTGCCAGCTGCTGGAGCCGTGTCTATCTCCGGACAATGCGCTTGTGGTTGCGGATCTCCTCTTTACTACTGAAGTTTCCTTTTCTGATGCCAGAATAAAAATAAACGATAATGAATAAATTGAAAAAATATTTAAATTTTTGATTTAATGTTAAAAACACCTAACAGCAATTTTACAAACCCACTGAAGAAAGATCTTTAATTAATTGACAGCAAATACACAGCCTAAATTGGAGTCTAGAAGTATGAAATTTGGCACAAGAATATTTTCATTAAGTGTATGAAAGTGAGGAAGGGGGTTGCAAAAAACGCCGAAAAAACACGTTTCATAAATTGCAACCCCTTTTAATTTTTAACTTTATTTTTATTTTTATAGCAGTTATAGAAATACACAATTCATGAAAATTACAACTTTCTACCTCTTACGCTTCATGAGATCCAGCCCTCTGTCAGATAGATGGACAGCAGAGGCTTAGGTTTTTTTTTTAGTCCAGATAAATGAAAAAATATTTAATCTCCTAATGGGATTAAATTGGCGATTAAAATTTGTTCTTCATTTTTGCCGATGGGGAATCCCATCTAGAACACACATGACTTGTATTTTAATTAATTGTTTAAAGGCTTTCTGTCTAACATAACCTTTACTTGTAGTTACATCTGCATGACAAATCATAAATTTTTGGGGTAGTTAACTAGATATTCTAATTAAATTTCTAAAGTTATGCTTTTTAGGGTTCCATACCCAAAGGGTAAAACGAGAACCCTATTACTAAGGCTCCGCCGTCTGTCAGTCCGTCTGTCACCAGGCTGTATCTCATGATTCGTGATAGTTAGACAGTTTATATTTTCACAAATGATGTATTTCTGTTGCCGCTATAACAAAAAATACTAAAAAACAGAATAAAATAAATATTTAAGGGGGCTCCCATACAACAAACATGATTTTTTTGCTCGTTTTTGCTTGATATTGATAACGGCAACAGGTAGACGCTTGAAATATTCACAGAATATTTAGTTA
Organism: Tiliacea citrago; assembly: GCA_963921375.1. NCBI lineage: Eukaryota > Metazoa > Arthropoda > Insecta > Lepidoptera > Noctuidae > Tiliacea > Tiliacea citrago. The sequence continues at coordinate 11,536,738 of OY992807.1, read as the reverse complement.
TATTATATATTCACATAAAACAAATAATTAAGGTTGGCTCCCATACAACAAACATGATTTTTTGGCCATTTTTTATAGATAATGGTACGGAACCCTTCGTGCGCGAGTCCTACTCTTACTTGGCCAGTTTTTTTTTAAACGGTTTAATTTACCGTTTGTTTTTTGAGTCTGATTTGGTCATTGAAATTTGACTCTTTTTCTATTGACAGATTGATCTGATAATTGGTTCACACCTTTAGTTCTGATGATAAAACAATTGAATATATTCAGTATCATTGTAAATCCATGATGGCCGCTGCAATAAAATGGTGAATTACATATTTTTCCACAACCACCTCACTATGGGTATCAAATGAAAGAGCTTGACTAGTATAATACAGTACACCATGAAACATTCTAAATCGAAGATGGATTTCATATTTGTTTCAGTCAATATTTGAATTAAGTAAGGACTAAAATAAATTTATTTCTTACTTAATTTTAATTTAAAGTACGTGCATGCGATTGCATTGTTTTAATCTCTCTGAAGAAACCACATTTTAATCTTAATTCATCGCACCCGCTAAAATTATAAACTTATGTGTATTATCCCGTAATCCTTTGGGATTTGCCATTCTAATGTTGAACAGTTTATTATATCAACCCGCGCCCGATTAATGTGTGAAAAACTAGACTTTCAAGTAAACAGCGTGGATGACTTTACGTATGTGGCCACCTGCGGACGATTCTCAAGACAAAACAAGAAGCCCATTCAGGTACCGCATTTGCCACCATCATCAATAGCATTTCAGCCGACAGACGTACACTGCTGGACATAGGCCTTCCCCATAGGGGGGATTTGCCAAAATCGCCACGCTTGGCAGGTGGGTTGGCTATCGCAGTATGGTGTTAAAATGTATAGAGAATGCTGCTGACATATGAGGACCCCATTGAAGCGAGCGTCGAGCGTGATCCCAGAGCAACATTTTAATTGACGAATTCTAGTTTCTCGTGATTCAATTCAAATTACTACTTTTGACATTAAATGTCAAAAGTAGTAATTTTGAGTTAGTTTTTTTTCTATTTAATACTAAATTATTAGCAGTGAACCAATTTTGGACCCACAATAGGGCATTATTTACGTCATCAAGATTTGACGCACGTCTTTAATTTTCTACCAAGCCTAAAATTTTGAAAAATATACAGAAAATATATCTTTTTACTAATAGATTACAGGAAAACCTATAAAAAGTCTAGGATCTTAAAATAACATGTATGTCTCAATATTGTGCGTACAAACTTGCATTTGCAGTTGGAATAATAATGTATGAGGGAACATGTTTTTCAACAACAATGTTAAGTTTGTTCTTAGGATAAATTAATCTCCACTGCGGAACCGCTACTACCTAAAAAGTAAAAAATCTAGTAAAGAACAATGTTCATCATGATCAATGTGTGATACATTTTACTTGTATTTTACCCACAGTTTTGCTTTGTATTATTTCAAAAGTGAGATTATTTATATAAGTAATTTCTCTCAAAACGGCTTATCATTATATTATTGTAAACAGAGAACGAGGAAAGCTGTAATACACCAATATATAGTTTATAACTAGTACGGGGGTCTCTTCTTCTATCTTTTAGATTCTTAACAAATAAGCACTAGTGTAAAATTTGTTGTTAGGTTGTTATTCGTTTGGCAAATAAAGATTATGACTGTTATGATTTTGTTATTCAATACGCCTTAAATATAGTTTCAATATTTTATATTCTAAAAACACTTGTGAAATCATATCAGTTCTTACAATAAGTATATCCCAATTACCATCATATTTCCAAAACTAACAAAAAAAATATCTCCCATAATACTTGATTCAACATAATAATCTTTTCAATTAAAATATTTCCTGCAAAGGGCAATCTTTAACCATTTCATTTAGTCGTTGAAATTTTACCACTTTCCTGTTGACAGATTGATCAGCTGATAATTGGTACACACCTTTAGCTCTGATGATAATTCAATTGAATATATTCAGTATCATTGTAAATTCAAGATGACCGCCGCCACAAAATGGCAGATTACATATTTTTCCACAAGCCATTCAATATGGGTATCAATGATAGGGCTTGCAAAGTAGAATACGGTACACTATGAAAAAAAAATCTAATCCAATATGGCCACCAGAAAAATGTCCTATTACATAATTATCACAAGCCCCTCAATATGGGTACCAAATGAAAGGGCTCGACTAGTAGAATACAGTACACTATGAAATAACCCAAATCTAAGATGGCGGCCGGTACAAAATGGCGGATTTCATATTTGTTTCAATCTCCTAATATTATGTATTTGAACAACGTTGTACTCATATCAAAAAAGTTCAGGAATAACGATTAGATTAGATGAAAATGACTTTTTATACATGTTTAATGTCACATTCGTGTAAAACTGTATTTCAAACGGTGACATGTATTTGTATGCATACCAGCATTTAAAATACTGTTTTTACAGTCGGGCATAATCGTATCAAGGTAATTAAAATGTAAATACATCTTATAACTAGTCAAAACTACACTTGTTATAAATACATTTAGGATTTCAGAAATTCATAATTCCAAGACATGACGAAACATGACTAATGACAGTTTTGTCTCAGGTAGACAGCTTTATAATTACATAGATCACAAAATAAATGACGAAAATACGAAAACAAGGCAAAATGCTTGTGCATTCGTTGTTTCATCTATTTAAAGGTGCAAACCAACGAAGTTGTTTTAGTTCCGCAATATTTTTTTTTTTTTGATCTGCCTATAAGATGGAGTTTTAAAAATCAAGTAATTAAACATGACGTTAAAATAATTATGGCTTTTATTTGACACTTAGACTTTTGGTAATAAAGTATTAAGACAAATATTCAGGACTATATTATTTTATTTTGCACAATATATTTTGTTTTGTGCCTTTTAGTAAAAAAAAAATGATAAAAGAAATACTATTTAAATGAATGTAATTTATTTCTTCTAATTTCCTTTATCACAGAATTTAAAAGGTCTCACTGTATATATTAAACTTCACACTTTAACATTATAGGAAAACTAGGTATACTCGTAAGTAAATTCATAATAATTTGCAAATCATTTTATTGAATCAGACAAAAAGTTCGGACAAAAAGATAAGTAATTCTTTTTAAAGTTGTCAATATACACCACATCCACACCCAAGGCCTCCATAGCCGAGTCCGAGAGAAGCAGGAGCGATGGAAGCAGCGCCAGGTCCATAGCCAGTGCCGAGCCCATAGGCACCAGCAGCACCATAAGCACCCAAAGTCCCATAGGCAGCAGCAGAAGGAGCGATGCTCTCAATGGCAGTAAGACCGTTACCACAGCTGTAGCAAACGGTGCCAGCACCGCCACTTGGTAACACTCCCTCCAAAGCTACAGCACTCAAGAACGGCAGCTCTCCAGCCACGGACAGAACACCCTCAAACACATTCTCAGACGCTACGGAGAGGCCACTGGGAGCAATACCAGAGACACTGGAGACAGACAGTCCACCGCCACTGGTGGGAATGATCTCTAGAGCAGCCAAGCTATTGCCGATCAAACCATTGCCAATTAAACCATCACCAATAAAACCATGGTTAGCGCAGTTACCAGCATAGCCGTTACCAATCAGTCCATTCCCGATTAAACCATTGCCACAGCCGACACCAGCATATCCTGGGGCAACAAGAGCAGGAGCGGCGATGCCTCCGTAGCCAAGACATGAACTGAAAGCAGTCTGTAAACAATAAATTATTGTATTAGTAAATATCTCGGTGTTTGTAGAAGACGTCGATGTCTATGACATAATTATGATTGCTGTTTTATGTACCTCATCACAATTTTTTTATATTGAAAACTTAGCAAAAGTCGTGAGTGGATAATGATCTGTTACATCGTTCAGTTTGGAAAAATAATCGGAAAAGGGCGGGCATAAATTTACGAATTTGTACATAACCGTATCTGAGGGTGCAGTGAGAAACCTTTGGGAAAATCACAAATAATAAATTGTTACATTGAAAACATAAATTAATAATAAAATATTTCTTACCTGGATGAAGAGCGCCTGAGCGCAGAGGACGAGGATCACTTTGTCTGACATTGTATTTCGTATTGAAGTAAACTTGAGAGTGCGTTTTCCAAGAATCGATCGACTATTTATACTGAAAGGCAGTCCTTATCTGGTTGAGTTGCAGCAATTTGTGGATTTTGAAACGAACTTTTCATACCTATATCAATAAGTTGCATTATGAAAAACGCATGTATTTTGTAAGTGATGTAACCTTGAAATATTTAGTATGGGTCTTTGTTTCAATAGAATAAAGAAAAATATAAATATCACGTTCTTATGATAAGAAGAAGCTTTTGCACTATATAAACGTGGTCGTCAAGTAGGAACACCATTAAGTCTTCAGCTTCACGTTGAACACAAAAAAACATCAAACATGTCTACCTTCGCTTTTCTGTTGCTCTGCATCCAAGCTTGCTTGGTCCAGGTGAGTGATTTACGATTTTTAGTTTCTGTATTATTTTAAAGACTTTCTTCATGAATACTTTTTTCCTTGTCTTACTGTCACAATTTTAATTTGTATGTATTTGAAATAACATGACCTTGTTGTAGTAGGAGAATCACTAGTTTAGTCAAACATGTTGAGAAAATGTCAGCCTCGCTATCACCTTGTCTCACCTCACTATCACGACGCCATGAGCGGAGCTGATAGGTATCTCTTTGAGAAAAAACGATTTTTGATGACAGTCTCTCTCCTTCGACTGACAGAATTTTATTTTGACTGCTCTGCACCTCTCCCGTTTCTTCATTACTTACATCCTCAGAATGGTGTTGTTAGGATTTCTTAAGAAAGCGATAAGTTTCCCATAACTAATGTACTCATATTTTTTCGAACAGAATGTCTTCGGCCAATACCTCGGTGGAGGCCGTTGCGGATGTGGAGGACCAGCTGTTGGTTTAGGCATCGGTTCTGCTTATGGTGGTACTCTGGGTCTTGGCGCTGGTCTCTCTCCTGCTACTGCATGTGGTGGTGCTCTCGGTCTTGGTGCTTACGGTGGTGCCATCGGATCTGCTTATGGTGGCGCACTGGCTCCTGCTTTTGCATACGAAGGTGCTATCGCTCCTGGAGCTGCTTACGGTGGCGTTGGTGAAGGCAACGTGGTGGTAATTGGTGAGCTGCCAGTCGCTGGTAACACCGCTGTTGCTGGTACTGTTCCCATCATGGGCGCAGTGACTTTCGGCGGCACTCTGCCAGCTGCTGGAGCCGTGTCTATCTCCGGACAATGCGCTTGTGGCTGCGAAGCTCCTATTTACTACTGAAGTTTCCTTTTCTGATGCCAGAATAAAAATAAACGATAATAAATGAATTGAAAAAATATTTAAATTTTTGATTTATTGTTCAAAACACCTAACAGCATTTTTACAAACATACTGAAGGAAGGAATCTTTAATGAATTGACAGCAAACACACAGCCTAAACTGGGGTCTAGAAGTATGAAATTTTGCACAAGTATATTTTCATTAAGTGTATGAAAGTGAGAAAGAGAGACGCAAAACCGCCGAAAAAACACGTTCCATAAATAGCGACGCCCATTAATTTTTAACTTTATTATTTTAGTTATTTATTTTTATAGCAGTTATAGAAATACACAATTCATGAAAAGTTCAACTTTCAACCTATTACGGTTCATGAGATCCATCCCGCTGTCAGATATATGGACACCGGAGGCTTTGGTTTTTTTTTAGTCCATATAAATGAAAATATTTAATCTCCTTATGGGATTAGATTGGCGATTAAAATTTGTTCTTCATTTTTGCTGATGGAAAATCCCATGGCTTATATTTGAATAATTGTTCAAAGGCTTTCTGTCAAACATAACCTTTACTTGTAGTTACATCTGCATGACAAATCATTTATTTTTGGGGTAGTTAATAGATTTTCTAATTTAATTTCTAACGTTATACTTTTCTTTTAAACGGTTTAATTTACCGTTTGTTTTTTGGGTCCAATTTGGTCATTGAAATTTTACTCTTTTTCTGTTGACAGATTGATCTGATAATTGGTACACACCTTTAGTTCTGATGATAAAACAATTGAATATATTCGGTCTCGTTGTAAATCCATGATGGCCGCTGCAATAAAATGGCGAATTACATATTTTTCCACAACCCCCTCAATATGGGTATAAAATGAAAGGGCTTGACTAGCAGAGTACTACACCATGAAACATTCTAAATCTAAGATGGCCGCCGGTACAAAATGGCGGATTTCATATTTGTTTCAATCAATATTTGAATTAAGTAAGGACTAAAATAAATTTATTCCTTACTTAGTTTAAACTAAAAGTACGTGCATGCGATTTCATTGTTTTAATTAATCTCACTGAAGAAACCACATTCTAATCTTAATTCATCGCACCCGCTAAAATTATATACTTATGTGTATTATCCCGTAATCCTTTGGGATTTGCCATTCTAATGTTGAACAGTTTATTTTATCAACCCGCGCCCGATTAATGTGTGAAAAACTAGACTTTCAAGTGAACAGCGTGGACAACTTTACGTATGGTGGCCACCTGCGGAGGATTCTCAAGACAGAATAAGAAGCCCATTCAGGTACCGCATTTGCATTATTTGCTGGTGTTTAATTACCGACGCCACCTGACCGCCACCATCATCAATAGCATTTCAGCCGACAGACGTCCACTGCAGGCTAGACATAGGCCTTCCCCATATGGGGGGATTTTCCAAAATCGCCACGCTTAGCAGGTGGGTTGGCTATCGCAGTATGGTGTTATAATGTATAGAAAATACTGCTGACCATTAATTAGTAAGCCGCCACCAATCGCATTGTAATTTGTCAAACAAAATAGGCACTTTAAATCTACGTGCATTCGACACGCTGATTTTTTCTTGTCCTCAACCCGCATAGGAAACATGACTATTTACACGCCTGTCCCTCCAATGTTAATATCTTTAAACAGTTCCCTTAGAGAGTCGCACCTGCGGAGGCCTTATATGGCTTTGATGACTCTTTTCTGCAGAATAAAAATAGACTCGATGTCTGCAGCCCATCCCGATGTTATACGAGGACCCCATTAAAGCGAGCGTCGGGTGTGATCCCCAGGACAACAGTTTAGTTGACGAATTCTAGTTTCTCTTGAATCAATTTGACATTTTAAAATTAATTTTAAATTCATTTTTGACAAATGCACGTCTATTAATTTTAACTTTCTACCAAGCCTAAAATTTTGAAAAATATACAGAAAATAGGTCTTTTTAGTTGTTACAGTCGTTTATAATCGTGTCAAGGTAATTTAAACGTAAATACACCTTATGCCTTGTCAAAACTACACTTGTTATAAATACATTTAGGATTTCGTAAATTCACAATCCCAAGACATGACGAAACATGACTAATGACAGTTTTGTCTCAGGTAGACAGCTTTATAATTACACAGATCGCAAATTAAATGACGAAAATATGAAAACAAGGCAAAATGCTTGTGCACTTGTTGTTTCATCTACTTAAAGGTGCAAACCAACAAAGTTGTTTTAGTTCCGGAATATTTTATTTTTATTTTTTTGATCTCCCCATAAGATGGAGTTTTAAAAATCAAGTAAATAAACATGACTTTAAGATAATTATGGCTTTATTTTAACACTGGTAATAAAGTACATAATCAGCCTCTAATGTTCTCTCGGTGAGGGAGCGGGCCGTAATAATGTATTAAGACTAATATTCAGGTCTTTATTTTTTATTTTGCACAATATATTTTGTTTTGTGCCTTTTAGTAAAAAATAAATAAAAAGAAATAAAGTTTAAATGAATGTAATTTATTTCTTCTAACTTCCTTTATCACAGAATTTAAAAGGTCTCACTTTATTAAATTAAACTTCACACTTTATCATTATAGGAAAACTAGGTATACTCGTAAGTAAATTCATAATAATTTGCAAATCATTTTATTGAATCAGACAAACAGTTCGGACAAAAAGATAAGTAATCCTTCTTAAAGTTTTCAATATACACCACATCCACACCCGAGGCCTCCATAGCCGAGTCCGAGAGCAGCAGGAGCGATGGCAGCAGTGCCAGGTCCATAGCCAGCGCCGAGCCCATAGGCACCCAAAGTGCCATAGGCAGCTGCAGAAGGTGCGATGCTCTCAATGGCAGTAAGACCGTTACCGCAGCTGTAGCTAACAGTACCAGCACCGCCGCTTGGTAACACTCCGTCCACAGCTATAGCACTCAAGAAAGGCAGCTCTCCAGCCACGGACAGAACACCCTCAAATACATTCTCAGACGCTACGGAGAGGCCACTGGAAGCAATAGCAGAGACGCTGGAGACAGACAGTCCACCGCCACTGGTGGGTATGATCTCTAGAGCAGCCAAGCCATTGCCGATCAAACCATTGCCAATTAAACCATCACCAATCAAACCATTGTTAGCACAGTTACCAGCATAGCCGTTACCAATCAGTCCATGTCCGAGTAAACCATTACCATAGCCATTACCAGCATATCCTGGGGCAACAGGAGCAGGAGCGGCGATGCCTCCATAGCCAAGACATGAACTGACAGCAGTCTGTAAACTATAAATTATTGTATTAGTAAATATCTCGGTGTTTGTAGAAGACGTCGATGTCTATGACATAATTATGATTGCTGTTTTATGTACCTCATCACAATTTTTTTATATTGGTAACTTAGCAAAAGTCGTGAGTGGATAATGATCTGTTACATCGTTCAGTTTGGAAAAATAATCGGAAAAGGGCGGGCATAAATTCACGAATTTGTACATAACCGTATTTGAGAGTGCAGTGAGAACCCTTTGGGAAAATCACAAATAATAAATCGTTACATTGAAACCATAAATTAATAATAAAATATTTCTTACTTGGATGAAGAGCGCCTGAGCGCAGAGGACGAGGATCACTTTGGCTGACATTGTATTTCGTATTGAAGTAAACTTGAGAGTGCGTTTTCCAAGAATCGATCGACTATTTATACTGAAAGGCAGTCCTTATCTGGTTGAGTTGCAGCAATTTGTGGATTTTGAAACGAACTTTTCATACCTATATCAATAAGTTGCATTATGAAAAACGCATGTATTTTGTAAGTGATGTAACCTTGAAATATTTAGTATGGGTCTTTGTTTCAATAGAATAAAGAAAAATACAAATATCACGTTCTTATGATAAGAAGAAGCTTTTGCACTATATAAACGTGGTCGTCAAGTAGGAACACCATTAAGTCTTCAGCTTCACGTTGAACACAAAAAAACATCAAACATGTCTACCTTCGCTTTTCTGTTGCTCTGCATCCAAGCTTGCTTGGTCCAGGTGAGTGATTTACGATTTTTAGTTTCTGTATTATTTTAAAGACTTTCTTCATGAATACTTTTTTCCTTGTCTTACTGTCACAAATTTTAATTTGTATGTATTTGAAATAACATGACCTTGTTGTAGTAGGAGAATCACTAGTTTAGTCAAACATGTTGAGAAAATGTCAGCCTCGCTAATACCTTGTCTCACCTCACTATCACGACGCCATGAGCTGAGCTGATAGGTATCTCTTTGAGAAAAAACGATTTTTGATGACAGTCTCTCTCCTTCGACTGACAGAATTTTATTTTGACTGCTCTGCACCTCTCCCGTTTCTTCATTACTTACATCCTCAGAATGGTGTTGTTAGGATTTCATAACTAATGTACTCATATTTTTTCGAACAGAATGTCTTCGGCCAATACCTCGGTGGAGGCAGTTGTGGATGTGGAGGACCAGCTGTTGGTTTAGGCATCGGTTCTGCTTATGGTGGTACTCTGGGTCTTGGCGCTGGTCTCTCTCCTGCTACTGCATGTGGTGGTGCTCTCGGTCTTGGTGCTTACGGTGGTGCCATCGGATCTGCTTATGGTGGCGCACTGGCTCCTGCTTTTGCATACGAAGGTGCTATCGCTCCTGGAGCTGCTTACGGTGGCGTTGGTGAAGGCAACGTGGTGGTAATTGGTGAGCTGCCAGTCGCTGGTAACACCGCTGTTGCTGGTACTGTTCCCATCATGGGCGCAGTGACTTTCGGTGGCACTCTGCCAGCTGCTGGAGCCGTGTCTATCTCCGGACAATGCGCTTGTGGCTGCGAAGCTCCTATTTACTACTGAAGTTTCCTTTTCTGATGCCAGAATAAAAATAAACGATAATAAATAAATTGAAAAAATATTTAAATCTTTGATTTAATGTTCAAAACACCTAACAGCATTTTTACAGACATACTGAAGGAAGGAATCTTTAATGAATTGACAGCAAACACACAGCCTAAACTGGGGTCTAGAAGTATGAAATTTTGCACAAGTATATTTTCATTAAGTGTATGAAAGTGAGAAAGAGAGACGCAAAACCGCCGAAAAAACACGTTCCATAAATAGCGACGCCCATTAATTTTTAACTTTATTATTTTAGTTATTTATTTTTATAGCAGTTATAGAAATACACAATTCATGAAAAGTTCAACTTTCTACCTATTACGGTTCATGAGATCCATCCCGCTGTCAGATAGATGGACACCGGAGGCTTTGGTTTTTTTTTAGTCCATATAAATGAAAATATTTAATCTCCTAATGGGATTAGATTGGCGATTAAAATTTGTTCTTCATTTTTGCTGATGGAAAATCCCATGGCTTATATTTGAATTAATTGTTCAAAGGCTTTCTGTCAAACATAACCTTTACTTGTAGTTACATCTGCATGACAAATCATTTATTTTTGGGGTAGTTAATAGATTTTCTAATTTAATTTCTAACGTTATACTTTTCTTTTAAACGGTTTAATTTACCGTTTGTTTTTTGGGTCCAATTTGGTCATTGAAATTTTGCTCTTTTTCTGTTGACAGATTGATCTGATAATTGGTACACACCTTTAGTTCTGATGATAAAACAATTGAATATATTCGGTCTCGTTGTAAATCCATGATGGCCGCTGCAATAATATGGCGAATTACATATTTTTCCACAACCCCCTCAATATGGGTATAAAATGAAAGGGCTTGACTAGCAGAGTACTACACCATGGAACATTCTAAATCTAAGATGGCCGCCGGTACAAAATGGCGGATTTCATATTTGTTTCAATCAATATTTGAATTAAGTAAGGACTAAAATAAATTTATTCCTTACTTAATTTTAATTAAAAGTGCGTGCATGCGATTTCATTGTTTTAATTAATCTCACTGAAGAAACCACATTTTAATCTTAATTCATCGCACCCGCTAAAATTATATACTTATGTGTATTATCCCGTAATCCTTTGGGATTTGCCATTCTAATGTTGAACAGTTTATTTTATCAACCCGCACCCGATTAATGTGTGAAAAACTAGACTTTCAAGTGAACAGCGTGGACAACTTTACGTATGGTGGCCACGGCCACGGCTGTCCCTCCAATGTTAATATCTTTAAACAGTTCCCTTAGAGAGTCGCACCTGCGGAGGCCTTATGTGGCTCTAATGACTCTTTTCTGCAGTATAAAAATAGACTCGATGTCTGCAGCCCATCCCGATGTTATACGAGGACGCCATTAAAGCGAGCGTCGGGCGTGATCCCCAGGACAACAGTTTAGTTGACGAATTCTAGTTTCTCTTGAATCAATTTAAATTACCACATAATTTTGACATTTTAAAATTAATTTTAAATTGATTTTTGACAACTACTTTTGACATTATATATCGAAAAGTAGTAATTTTGAGATAGTAAAAAACTAAGTGCATAAGATTTTCTTTACCAAATGTTGGTAAAGAAAATCATAAATCAGTATAACATGGAAAAAAACCAAGCGTATAAGATTTTCTTTACCAAAATTTCGTAAAGAAAATCTTATGCACTTGGTTTTTTTTCCATGTAATAGTAAATTATTAGCAGTGAACCAATTGTGGACCCACAATAGGGCATCATTTACGTCATAAAGATTTGATGCACGTCTATTAATTTTAACTTTCTACCAAGCCTAAAATTTTGAAAAATATACAGAAAATAGGTCTTTTTAGTTTTTACAGTCGTCCATAATCGTGTCAAGGTAATTTAAACGTAAATACACCTTATGCCTTGTCAAAACTACACTTGTTATAAATACATTTAGGATTTCGTAAATTCACAATCCCAAGACATGACGAAACATGACTAATGACAGTTTTGTCTCAGGTAGACAGCTTTATAATTACACAGATCTTAAATTAAATGACGAAAATATGAAAACAAGGCAAAATGCTTGTGCACTTGTTGTTTCATCTACTTAAAAGTGCAAACCAACAAAGTTGTTTTAGTTCCGGAATATTTTATTTTTATTTTTTTGATCTCCCCATAAGATGGAGTTTTAAAAATCAAGTAAATAAACATGACTTTAACATAATTATGGCTTTATTTTAACACTGGTAATAAAGTACATAATCAGCCTCTAATGTTCTCTCGGTGAGGGAGCGGGCCGTAATAAAGTATTAAGACTAATATTCAGGTCCTTATTTTTTATTTTGCACAATATATTTTGTTTTGTGCCTTTTAGTAAAAAATAAATAAAAAGAAATAAAGTTTAAATGAATGTAATTTATTTCTTCTAACTTCCTTTATCACAGAATTTAAAAGGTCTCACTGTATTAAATTAAACTTCACACTTTATCATTATAGGAAAACTAGGTATACTCGTAAGTAAATTCATAATAATTTGCAAATCATTTTATTGAATCAGACAAACAGTTCGGACAAAAAGATAAGTAATCCTTCTTAAAGTTTTCAATATACACCACATCCACACCCGAGGCCTCCATAGCCGAGTCCGAGAGCAGCAGGAGCGATGGCAGCAGTGCCAGGTCCATAGCCAGCGCCGAGCCCATAGGCACCCAAAGTGCCATAGGCAGCAGCAGAAGGTGCGATGCTCTCAATGGCAGTAAGACCGTTACCGCAGCTGTAGCTAACAGTACCAGCACCGCCGCTTGGTAACACTCCGTCCACAGCTATAGCACTCAAGAAAGGCAGCTCTCCAGCCATGGACAGAACACCCTCAAATACATTCTCAGACGCTACGGAGAGGCCACTGGAAGCAATAGCAGAGACGCTGGAGACAGACAGTCCACCGCCACTGGTGGGTATGATCTCTAGAGCAGCCAAGCCATTGCCGATCAAACCATTGCCAATTAAACCATCACCAATCAAACCATTGTTAGCACAGTTACCAGCATAGCCGTTACCAATCAGTCCATGTCCGAGTAAACCATTACCATAGCCATTACCAGCATATCCTGGGGCAACAAGAGCAGGAGCGGCGATGCCTCCATAGCCAAGACATGAACTGAAAGCAGTCTGTAAACAATAAATTATTGTATTAGTAAATATCTCGGTGTTTGTAGAAGACGTCGATGTCTATGACATAATTATGATTGCTGTTTTATGTACCTCATCACAATTTTTTTATATTGAAAACTTAGCAAAAGTCGTGAGTGGATAATGATCTGTTACATCGTTCAGTTTGGAAAAATAATCGGAAAAAGGCGGGCATAAATTCACGAATTTGTACATAACCGTATTTGAGAGTGCAGTGAGAACCCTTTGGGAAAATCACAAATAATAAATCGTTACATTGAAAACATAAATTAATAATAAAATATTTCTTACTTGGATGAAGAGCGCCTGAGCGCAGAGGACGAGGATCACTTTGGCTGACATTGTATTTCGTATTGAAGTAAACTTGAGAGTGCGTTTTCCAAGAATCGATCGACTATTTATACTGAAAGGCAGTCCTTATCTGGTTGAGTTGCAGCAATTTGTGGATTTTGAAACGAACTTTTCATACCTATATCAATAAGTTCCATTATGGGGAAATAGAAAAACGCATGTATTTTGTAAGTGATGTAACCTTGAAATATTTAGTATGGGTCTTTGTTTCAATAGAATAAAGAAAAATAAAAATATCACGTTCTTATGATAAGAAGAAGCTTTTGCACTATATAAACGTGGTCGTCAAGTAGGAACACCATTAAGTCTTCAGCTTCACGTTGAACACAAAAAAACATCAAACATGTCTACCTTCGCTTTTCTGTTGCTCTGCATCCAAGCTTGCTTGGTTCAGGTGAGTGATTTACGATTTTTAGTTTCTGTATTATTTTAAAGACTTTCTTCATGAATACTTTTTTCCTTGTCTTACTGTCACAAATTTTAATTTGTATGTATTTGAAATAATAACCTTGTTGTAGTAGGAGAATCACTAGTTTAGTCAAACATGTTGAGAAAATGTCAGCCTCGCTAATACCTTGTCTCACCTCACTATCACGACGCCATGAGCTGAGCTGATAGGTATCTCTTTGAGAAAAAACGATTTTTGATGACAGTCTCTCTCCTTCGACTGACAGAATTTTATTTTGACTGCTCTGCACCTCTCCCGTTTCTTCATTACTTGCATCCTCAGAATGGTGTTGTTAGGATTTCATAACTAATGTACTCATATTTTTTCGAACAGAATGTCTTCGGCCAATACCTCGGTGGAGGCAGTTGTGGATGTGGAGGACCAGCTGTTGGTTTAGGCATCGGTTCTGCTTATGGTGGTACTCTGGGTCTTGGCGCTGGTCTCTCTCCTGCTACTGCATGTGGTGGTGCTCTCGGTCTTGGTGCTTACGGTGGTGCCATCGGATCTGCTTATGGTGGCGCACTGGCTCCTGCTTTTGCATACGAAGGTGCTATCGCTCCTGGAGCTGCTTACGGTGGCGTTGGTGAAGGCAACGTGGTGGTAATTGGTGAGCTGCCAGTCGCTGGTAACACCGCTGTTGCTGGTACTGTTCCCATCATGGGCGCAGTGACTTTCGGCGGCACTCTGCCAGCTGCTGGAGCCGTGTCTATCTCCGGACAATGCGCTTGTGGCTGCGAAGCTCCTATTTACTACTGAAGTTTCCTTTACTGATGCCAGAATAAAAATAAACGATAATAAATAAATTGAAAAAATATTTAAATCTTTGATTTAATGTTCAAAATACCTAACAGCATTTTTACAGACAAACTGAAGGAAGGAATCTTTAATGAATTGACAGCAAACACACAGCCTAAACTTGGGTCTAGAAGTATGAAATTTTGCACAAGTATATTTTCATTAAGTGTATGAAAGTGAGAAAGAGAGACGCAAAACCGCCGAAAAAACACGTTCCATAAATAGCGACGCCCATTAATTTTTAACTTTATTATTTTAGTTATTTATTTTTATAGCAGTTATAGAAATACACAATTCATGAAAAGTTCAACTTTCTACCTATTACGGTTCATGAGATCCATCCCGCTGTCAGATAGATGGACACCGGAAGCTTTGGTTTTTTTTTAGTCCATATAAATGAACATATTTAATCTCCTAATGGGATTAGATTGGCGATTAAAATTTGTTCTTCATTTTTGCTGATGGAAAATCCCATGGCTTATATTTGAATTAATTGTTCAAAGGCTTTCTGTCAAACATAACCTTTACTTGTAGTTACATCTGCATGACAAATCATTTATTTTTGGGGTAGTTAATAGATTTTCTAATTTAATTTCTAACGTTATACTTTTCTTTTAAACGGTTTAATTTACCGTTTGTTTTTTGGGTCCAATTTGGTCATTGAAATTTTACTCTTTTTCTGTTGACAGATTGATCTGACAATTGGTACACACCTTTAGTTCTGATGATAAAACAATTGAATATATTCGGTCTCGTTGTAAATCCATGATGGCCGCTGCAATAAAATGGCGAATTACATATTTTTCCACAACCCCCTCAATATGGGTATAAAATGAAAGGGCTTGACTAGCAGAGTACTACACCATGGAACATTCTAAATCTAAGATGGCCGCCGGTACAAAATGGCGGATTTCATATTTGTTTCAATCAATATTTGAATTAAGTAAGGACTAAAATAAATTTATTCCTTACTTAATTTTAATTAAAAGTACGTGCATGCGATTTCATTGTTTTAATTAATCTCACTGAAGAAACCACATTCTAATCTTAATTCATCGCACCCGCTAAAATTATATACTTATGTGTAATCCTTTGGGATTTGCCATTCTAATGTTGAACAGTTTATTTTATCAACCCGCGCCCGATTAATGTGTGAAAAACTAGACTTTCAAGTGAACAGCGTGGACAACTTTACGTATGGTGGCCACGGCCACGGCTGTCCCTCCAATGTTAATATCTTTAAACAGTTCCCTTAGAGAGTCGCACCTGCGGAGGCCTTATGTGGCTCTGATGACTCTTTTCTGCAGAATAAAAATAGACTCGATGTCTGCAGCCCATCCCGATGTTATACGAGGACGCCATTAAAGCGAGCGTCGGGCGTGATCCCCAGGACAACAGTTTAGTTGACGAATTCTAGTTTCTCTTGAATCAATTTAAATTACCACATAATTTTGACATTTTAAAATTAATTTTAAATTGATTTTTGACAACTACTTTTGACATTATATATCGAAAAGTAGTAATTTTGAGATAGTAAAAAACTAAGTGCATAAGATTTTCTTTACCAAATGTTGGTAAAGAAAATCATAAATCAGTATAACATGGAAAAAAAACCAAGCGTATAAGATTTTCTTTACCAAAATTTCGTAAAGAAAATCTTATGCACTTGGTTTTTTTTCCATGTAATAGTAAATTATTAGCAGTGAACCAATTGTGGACCCACAATAGGGCATCATTTACGTCATCAAGATTTGATGCACGTCTATTAATTTTAACTTTCTACCAAGCCTAAAATTTTGAAAAATATACAGAAAATAGGTCTTTTTAGTTTTTACAGTCGTCCATAATCGTGTCAAGGTAATTTAAACGTAAATACACCTTATGCCTTGTCAAAACTACACTTGTTATAAATACATTTAGGATTTCGTAAATTCACAATCCCAAGACATGACGAAACATGACTAATGACAGTTTTGTCTCAGGTAGACAGCTTTATAATTACACAGATCGCAAATTAAATGACGAAAATATGAAAACAAGGCAAAATGCTTGTGCACTTGTTGTTTCATCTACTTTCATCAACAAAGTTGTTTTAGTTCCGGAATATTTTATTTTTATTTTTTTGATCTCCCCATAAGATGGAGTTTTAAAAATCAAGTAAATAAACATGACTTTAAGATAATTATGGCTTTATTTTAACACTGGTAATAAAGTACATAATCAGCCTCTAATGTTCTCTCGGTGAGGGAGCGGGCCGTAATAAAGTATTAAGACTAATATTCAGGTCCTTATTTTTTATTTTGCACAATATATTTTGTTTTGTGCCTTTTAGTAAAAAATAAATAAAAAGAAATAAAGTTTAAATGAATGTAATTTATTTCTTCTAACTTCCTTTATCACAGAATTTAAAAGGTCTCACTGTATTAAATTAAACTTCACACTTTATCATTATAGGAAAACTAGGTATACTCGTAAGTAAATTCATAATAATTTGCAAATCATTTTATTGAATCAGACAAACAGTTCGGACAAAAAGATAAGTAATCCTTCTTAAAGTTTTCAATATACACCACATCCACACCCGAGGCCTCCATAGCCGAGTCCGAGAGCAGCAGGAGCGATGGCAGCAGTGCCAGGTCCATAGCCAGCGCCGAGCCCATAGGCACCCAAAGTGCCATAGGCAGCTGCAGAAGGTGCGATGCTCTCAATGGCAGAAAGACCGTTACCGCAGCTGTAGCTAACAGTACCAGCACCGCCGCTTGGTAACACTCCGTCCACAGCTATAGCACTCAAGAAAGGCAGCTCTCCAGCCACGGACAGAACACCCTCAAATACATTCTCAGACGCTACGGAGAGGCCACTGGAAGCAATAGCAGAGACGCTGGAGACAGACAGTCCACCGCCACTGGTGGGTATGATCTCTAGAGCAGCCAAGCCATTGCCGATCAAACCATTGCCAATTAAACCATCACCAATCAAACCATTGTTAGCACAGTTACCAGCATAGCCGTTACCAATCAGTCCATGTCCGAGTAAACCATTACCATAGCCATTACCAGCATATCCTGGGGCAACAAGAGCAGGAGCGGCGATGCCTCCATAGCCAAGACATGAACTGAAAGCAGTCTGTAAACAATAAATTATTGTATTAGTAAATATCTCGGTGTTTGTAGAAGACGTCGATGTCTATGACATAATTATGATTGCTGTTTTATGTACCTCATCACAATTTTTTTATATTGGTAACTTAGCAAAAGTCGTGAGTGGATAATGATCTGTTACATCGTTCAGTTTGGAAAAATAATCGGAAAAGGGCGGGCATAAATTCACGAATTTGTACATAACCGTATTTGAGAGTGCAGTGAGAACCCTTTGGGAAAATCACAAATAATAAATCGTTACATTGAAACCATAAATTAATAATAAAATATTTCTTACTTGGATGAAGAGCGCCTGAGCGCAGAGGACGAGGATCACTTTGGCTGACATTGTATTTCGTATTGAAGTAAACTTGAGAGTGCGTTTTCCAAGAATCGATCGACTATTTATACTGAAAGGCAGTCCTTATCTGGTTGAGTTGCAGCAATTTGTGGATTTTGAAACGAACTTTTCATACCTATATCAATAAGTTGCATTATGAAAAACGCATGTATTTTGTAAGTGATGTAACCTTGAAATATTTAGTATGGGTCTTTGTTTCAATAGAATAAAGAAAAATACAAATATCACGTTCTTATGATAAGAAGAAGCTTTTGCACTATATAAACGTGGTCGTCAAGTAGGAACACCATTAAGTCTTCAGCTTCACGTTGAACACAAAAAAACATCAAACATGTCTACCTTCGCTTTTCTGTTGCTCTGCATCCAAGCTTGCTTGGTCCAGGTGAGTGATTTACGATTTTTAGTTTCTGTATTATTTTAAAGACTTTCTTCATGAATACTTTTTTCCTTGTCTTACTGTCACAAATTTTAATTTGTATGTATTTGAAATAACATGACCTTGTTGTAGTAGGAGAATCACTAGTTTAGTCAAACATGTTGAGAAAATGTCAGCCTCGCTAATACCTTGTCTCACCTCACTATCACGACGCCATGAGCTGAGCTGATAGGTATCTCTTTGAGAAAAAACGATTTTTGATGACAGTCTCTCTCCTTCGACTGACAGAATTTTATTTTGACTGCTCTGCACCTCTCCCGTTTCTTCATTACTTACATCCTCAGAATGGTGTTGTTAGGATTTCATAACTAATGTACTCATATTTTTTCGAACAGAATGTCTTCGGCCAATACCTCGGTGGAGGCAGTTGTGGATGTGGAGGACCAGCTGTTGGTTTAGGCATCGGTTCTGCTTATGGTGGTACTCTGGGTCTTGGCGCTGGTCTCTCTCCTGCTACTGCATGTGGTGGTGCTCTCGGTCTTGGTGCTTACGGTGGTGCCATCGGATCTGCTTATGGTGGCGCACTGGCTCCTGCTTTTGCATACGAAGGTGCTATCGCTCCTGGAGCTGCTTACGGTGGCGTTGGTGAAGGCAACGTGGTGGTAATTGGTGAGCTGCCAGTCGCTGGTAACACCGCTGTTGCTGGTACTGTTCCCATCATGGGCGCAGTGACTTTCGGTGGCACTCTGCCAGCTGCTGGAGCCGTGTCTATCTCCGGACAATGCGCTTGTGGCTGCGAAGCTCCTATTTACTACTGAAGTTTCCTTTTCTGATGCCAGAATAAAAATAAACGATAATAAATAAATTGAAAAAATATTTAAATCTTTGATTTAATGTTCAAAACACCTAACAGCATTTTTACAGACATACTGAAGGAAGGAATCTTTAATGAATTGACAGCAAACACACAGCCTAAACTGGGGTCTAGAAGTATGAAATTTTGCACAAGTATATTTTCATTAAGTGTATGAAAGTGAGAAAGAGAGACGCAAAACCGCCGAAAAAACACGTTCCATAAATAGCGACGCCCATTAATTTTTAACTTTATTATTTTAGTTATTTATTTTTATAGCAGTTATAGAAATACACAATTCATGAAAAGTTCAACTTTCTACCTATTACGGTTCATGAGATCCATCCCGCTGTCAGATAGATGGACACCGGAGGCTTTGGTTTTTTTTTAGTCCATATAAATGAAAATATTTAATCTCCTAATGGGATTAGATTGGCGATTAAAATTTGTTCTTCATTTTTGCTGATGGAAAATCCCATGGCTTATATTTGAATTAATTGTTCAAAGGCTTTCTGTCAAACATAACCTTTACTTGTAGTTACATCTGCATGACAAATCATTTATTTTTGGGGTAGTTAATAGATTTTCTAATTTAATTTCTAACGTTATACTTTTCTTTTAAACGGTTTAATTTACCGTTTGTTTTTTGGGTCCAATTTGGTCATTGAAATTTTGCTCTTTTTCTGTTGACAGATTGATCTGATAATTGGTACACACCTTTAGTTCTGATGATAAAACAATTGAATATATTCGGTCTCGTTGTAAATCCATGATGGCCGCTGCAATAATATGGCGAATTACATATTTTTCCACAACCCCCTCAATATGGGTATAAAATGAAAGGGCTTGACTAGCAGAGTACTACACCATGGAACATTCTAAATCTAAGATGGCCGCCGGTACAAAATGGCGGATTTCATATTTGTTTCAATCAATATTTGAATTAAGTAAGGACTAAAATAAATTTATTCCTTACTTAATTTTAATTAAAAGTGCGTGCATGCGATTTCATTGTTTTAATTAATCTCACTGAAGAAACCACATTTTAATCTTAATTCATCGCACCCGCTAAAATTATATACTTATGTGTATTATCCCGTAATCCTTTGGGATTTGCCATTCTAATGTTGAACAGTTTATTTTATCAACCCGCACCCGATTAATGTGTGAAAAACTAGACTTTCAAGTGAACAGCGTGGACAACTTTACGTATGGTGGCCACGGCCACGGCTGTCCCTCCAATGTTAATATCTTTAAACAGTTCCCTTAGAGAGTCGCACCTGCGGAGGCCTTATGTGGCTCTGATGACTCTTTTCTGCAGAATAAAAATAGACTCGATGTCTGCAGCCCATCCCGATGTTATACGAGGACGCCATTAAAGCGAGCGTCGGGCGTGATCCCCAGGACAACAGTTTAGTTGACGAATTCTAGTTTCTCTTGAATCAATTTAAATTACCACATAATTTTGACATTTTAAAATTAATTTTAAATTGATTTTTGACAACTACTTTTGACATTATATATCGAAAAGTAGTAATTTTGAGATAGTAAAAAACTAAGTGCATAAGATTTTCTTTACCAAATGTTGGTAAAGAAAATCATAAATCAGTATAACATGGAAAAAAAACCAAGCGTATAAGATTTTCTTTACCAAAATTTCGTAAAGAAAATCTTATGCACTTGGTTTTTTTTCCATGTAATAGTAAATTATTAGCAGTGAACCAATTGTGGACCCACAATAGGGCATCATTTACGTCATCAAGATTTGATGCACGTCTATTAATTTTAACTTTCTACCAAGCCTAAAATTTTGAAAAATATACAGAAAATAGGTCTTTTTAGTTTTTACAGTCGTCCATAATCGTGTCAAGGTAATTTAAACGTAAATACACCTTATGCCTTGTCAAAACTACACTTGTTATAAATACATTTAGGATTTCGTAAATTCACAATCCCAAGACATGACGAAACATGACTAATGACAGTTTTGTCTCAGGTAGACAGCTTTATAATTACACAGATCGCAAATTAAATGACGAAAATATGAAAACAAGGCAAAATGCTTGTGCACTTGTTGTTTCATCTACTTTCATCAACAAAGTTGTTTTAGTTCCGGAATATTTTATTTTTATTTTTTTGATCTCCCCATAAGATGGAGTTTTAAAAATCAAGTAAATAAACATGACTTTAAGATAATTATGGCTTTATTTTAACACTGGTAATAAAGTACATAATCAGCCTCTAATGTTCTCTCGGTGAGGGAGCGGGCCGTAATAAAGTATTAAGACTAATATTCAGGTCCTTATTTTTTATTTTGCACAATATATTTTGTTTTGTGCCTTTTAGTAAAAAATAAATAAAAAGAAATAAAGTTTAAATGAATGTAATTTATTTCTTCTAACTTCCTTTATCACAGAATTTAAAAGGTCTCACTGTATTAAATTAAACTTCACACTTTATCATTATAGGAAAACTAGGTATACTCGTAAGTAAATTCATAATAATTTGCAAATCATTTTATTGAATCAGACAAACAGTTCGGACAAAAAGATAAGTAATCCTTCTTAAAGTTTTCAATATACACCACATCCACACCCGAGGCCTCCATAGCCGAGTCCGAGAGCAGCAGGAGCGATGGCAGCAGTGCCAGGTCCATAGCCAGCGCCGAGCCCATAGGCACCCAAAGTGCCATAGGCAGCTGCAGAAGGTGCGATGCTCTCAATGGCAGAAAGACCGTTACCGCAGCTGTAGCTAACAGTACCAGCACCGCCGCTTGGTAACACTCCGTCCACAGCTATAGCACTCAAGAAAGGCAGCTCTCCAGCCACGGACAGAACACCCTCAAATACATTCTCAGACGCTACGGAGAGGCCACTGGAAGCAATAGCAGAGACGCTGGAGACAGACAGTCCACCGCCACTGGTGGGTATGATCTCTAGAGCAGCCAAGCCATTGCCGATCAAACCATTGCCAATTAAACCATCACCAATCAAACCATTGTTAGCACAGTTACCAGCATAGCCGTTACCAATCAGTCCATGTCCGAGTAAACCATTACCATAGCCATTACCAGCATATCCTGGGGCAACAAGAGCAGGAGCGGCGATGCCTCCATAGCCAAGACATGAACTGAAAGCAGTCTGTAAACAATAAATTATTGTATTAGTAAATATCTCGGTGTTTGTAGAAGACGTCGATGTCTATGACATAATTATGATTGCTGTTTTATGTACCTCATCACAATTTTTTTATATTGGTAACTTAGCAAAAGTCGTGAGTGGATAATGATCTGTTACATCGTTCAGTTTGGAAAAATAATCGGAAAAGGGCGGGCATAAATTCACGAATTTGTACATAACCGTATTTGAGAGTGCAGTGAGAACCCTTTGGGAAAATCACAAATAATAAATCGTTACATTGAAACCATAAATTAATAATAAAATATTTCTTACTTGGATGAAGAGCGCCTGAGCGCAGAGGACGAGGATCACTTTGGCTGACATTGTATTTCGTATTGAAGTAAACTTGAGAGTGCGTTTTCCAAGAATCGATCGACTATTTATACTGAAAGGCAGTCCTTATCTGGTTGAGTTGCAGCAATTTGTGGATTTTGAAACGAACTTTTCATACC
Organism: Tiliacea citrago; assembly: GCA_963921375.1. Classification (NCBI taxonomy): domain Eukaryota; kingdom Metazoa; phylum Arthropoda; class Insecta; order Lepidoptera; family Noctuidae; genus Tiliacea; species Tiliacea citrago. Next base: position 11,513,392 of record OY992807.1, on the reverse strand, counting down.
TATATCAATAAGTTGCATTATGAAAAACGCATGTATTTTGTAAGTGATGTAACCTTGAAATATTTAGTATGGGTCTTTGTTTCAATAGAATAAAGAAAAATACAAATATCACGTTCTTATGATAAGAAGAAGCTTTTGCACTATATAAACGTGGTCGTCAAGTAGGAACACCATTAAGTCTTCAGCTTCACGTTGAACACAAAAAAACATCAAACATGTCTACCTTCGCTTTTCTGTTGCTCTGCATCCAAGCTTGCTTGGTCCAGGTGAGTGATTTACGATTTTTAGTTTCTGTATTATTTTAAAGACTTTCTTCATGAATACTTTTTTCCTTGTCTTACTGTCACAAATTTTAATTTGTATGTATTTGAAATAACATGACCTTGTTGTAGTAGGAGAATCACTAGTTTAGTCAAACATGTTGAGAAAATGTCAGCCTCGCTAATACCTTGTCTCACCTCACTATCACGACGCCATGAGCTGAGCTGATAGGTATCTCTTTGAGAAAAAACGATTTTTGATGACAGTCTCTCTCCTTCGACTGACAGAATTTTATTTTGACTGCTCTGCACCTCTCCCGTTTCTTCATTACTTACATCCTCAGAATGGTGTTGTTAGGATTTCATAACTAATGTACTCATATTTTTTCGAACAGAATGTCTTCGGCCAATACCTCGGTGGAGGCAGTTGTGGATGTGGAGGACCAGCTGTTGGTTTAGGCATCGGTTCTGCTTATGGTGGTACTCTGGGTCTTGGCGCTGGTCTCTCTCCTGCTACTGCATGTGGTGGTGCTCTCGGTCTTGGTGCTTACGGTGGTGCCATCGGATCTGCTTATGGTGGCGCACTGGCTCCTGCTTTTGCATACGAAGGTGCTATCGCTCCTGGAGCTGCTTACGGTGGCGTTGGTGAAGGCAACGTGGTGGTAATTGGTGAGCTGCCAGTCGCTGGTAACACCGCTGTTGCTGGTACTGTTCCCATCATGGGCGCAGTGACTTTCGGCGGCACTCTGCCAGCTGCTGGAGCCGTGTCTATCTCCGGACAATGCGCTTGTGGCTGCGAAGCTCCTATTTACTACTGAAGTTTCCTTTTCTGATGCCAGAATAAAAATAAACGATAATAAATAAATTGAAAAAATATTTAAATCTTTGATTTAATGTTCAAAACACCTAACAGCATTTTTACAGACATACTGAAGGAAGGAATCTTTAATGAATTGACAGCAAACACACAGCCTAAACTGGGGTCTAGAAGTATGAAATTTTGCACAAGTATATTTTCATTAAGTGTATGAAAGTGAGAAAGAGAGACGCAAAACCGCCGAAAAAACACGTTCCATAAATAGCGACGCCCATTAATTTTTAACTTTATTATTTTAGTTATTTATTTTTATAGCAGTTATAGAAATACACAATTCATGAAAAGTTCAACTTTCTACCTATTACGGTTCATGAGATCCATCCCGCTGTCAGATAGATGGACACCGGAGGCTTTGGTTTTTTTTTAGTCCATATAAATGAAAATATTTAATCTCCTAATGGGATTAGATTGGCGATTAAAATTTGTTCTTCATTTTTGCTGATGGAAAATCCCATGGCTTATATTTGAATTAATTGTTCAAAGGCTTTCTGTCAAACATAACCTTTACTTGTAGTTACATCTGCATGACAAATCATTTATTTTTGGGGTAGTTAATAGATTTTCTAATTTAATTTCTAACGTTATACTTTTCTTTTAAACGGTTTAATTTACCGTTTGTTTTTTGGGTCCAATTTGGTCATTGAAATTTTGCTCTTTTTCTGTTGACAGATTGATCTGATAATTGGTACACACCTTTAGTTCTGATGATAAAACAATTGAATATATTCGGTCTCGTTGTAAATCCATGATGGCCGCTGCAATAAAATGGCGAATTACATATTTTTCCACAACCCCCTCAATATGGGTATAAAATGAAAGGGCTTGACTAGCAGAGTACTACACCATGGAACATTCTAAATCTAAGATGGCCGCCGGTACAAAATGGCGGATTTCATATTTGTTTCAATCAATATTTGAATTAAGTAAGGACTAAAATAAATTTATTCCTTACTTAATTTTGATTAAAAGTACGTGCATGCGATTTCATTGTTTTAATTAATCTCACTAAAGAAACCACATTCTAATCTTAATTCATCGCACCCGCTAAAATTATATACTTATGTGTATTATCCCGTAATCCTTTGGGATTTGCCATTCTAATGTTGAACAGTTTATTTTATCAACCCGCGCCCGATTAATGTGTGAAAAACTAGACTTTCAAGTGAACAGCGTGGACAACTTTACGTATGGTGGCCACGGCCACGGCTGTCCCTCCAATGTTAATATCTTTAAACAGTTCCCTTAGAGAGTCGCACCTGCGGAGGCCTTATGTGGCTCTGATGACTCTTTTCTGCAGAATAAAAATAGACTCGATGTCTGCAGCCCATCCCGATGTTATACGAGGACGCCATTAAAGCGAGCGTCGGGCGTGATCCCCAGGACAACAGTTTAGTTGACGAATTCTAGTTTCTCTTGAATCAATTTAAATTACCACATAATTTTGACATTTTAAAATTAATTTTAAATTGATTTTTGACAACTACTTTTGACAATATATATCGAAAAGTAGTAATTTTGAGATAGTATAAAACTAAGTGCATAAGATTTTCTTTACCAAATGTTGGTAAAGAAAATCATAAATCAGTATAACATGGAAAAAAAACCAAGCGTATAAGATTTTCTTTACCAAAATTTCGTAAAGAAAATCTTATGCACTTGGTTTTTTTTCCATGTAATACTAAATTATTAGCAGTGAACCAATTGTGGACCCACAATAGGGCATTATTTACGTCATCAAGATTTGATGCACGTCTATTAATTTTAACTTTCTACCAAGCCTAAAATTTTGAAAAATATACAGAAAATAGGTCTTTTTAGTTTTTACAGTCGTCCATAATCGTGTCAAGGTAATTTAAACGTAAATACACCTTATGCCTTGTCAAAACTACACTTGTTATAAATACATTTAGGATTTCGTAAATTCACAATCCCAAGACATGACGAAACATGACTAATGACAGTTTTGTCTCAGGTAGACAGCTTTATAATTACACAGATCGCAAATTAAATGACGAAAATATGAAAACAAGGCAAAATGCTTGTGCACTTGTTGTTTCATCTACTTTCATCAACAAAGTTGTTTTAGTTCCGGAATATTTTATTTTTATTTTTTTGATCTCCCCATAAGATGGAGTTTTAAAAATCAAGTAAATAAACATGACTTTAAGATAATTATGGCTTTATTTTAACACTGGTAATAAAGTACATAATCAGCCTCTAATGTTCTCTCGGTGAGGGAGCGGGCCGTAATAAAGTATTAAGACTAATATTCAGGTCCTTATTTTTTATTTTGCACAATATATTTTGTTTTGTGCCTTTTAGTAAAAAATAAATAAAAAGAAATAAAGTTTAAATGAATGTAATTTATTTCTTCTAACTTCCTTTATCACAGAATTTAAAAGGTCTCACTGTATTAAATTAAACTTCACACTTTATCATTATAGGAAAACTAGGTATACTCGTAAGTAAATTCATAATAATTTGCAAATCATTTTATTGAATCAGACAAACAGTTCGGACAAAAAGATAAGTAATCCTTCTTAAAGTTTTCAAAATACACCACATCCACACCCGAGGCCTCCATAGCCGAGTCCGAGAGCAGCAGGAGCGATGGCAGCAGTGCCAGGTCCATAGCCAGCGCCGAGCCCATAGGCACCCAAAGTGCCATAGGCAGCTGCAGAAGGTGCGATGCTCTCAATGGCAGTAAGACCGTTACCGCAGCTGTAGCTAACAGTACCAGCACCGCCGCTTGGTAACACTCCGTCCACAGCTATAGCACTCAAGAAAGGCAGCTCTCCAGCCACGGACAGAACACCCTCAAATACATTCTCAGACGCTACGGAGAGGCCACTGGAAGCAATAGCAGAGACGCTGGAGACAGACAGTCCACCGCCACTGGTGGGTATGATCTCTAGAGCAGCCAAGCCATTGCCGATCAAACCATTGCCAATTAAACCATCACCAATCAAACCATTGTTAGCACAGTTACCAGCATAGCCGTTACCAATCAGTCCATGTCCGAGTAAACCATTACCATAGCCATTACCAGCATATCCTGGGGCAACAAGAGCAGGAGCGGCGATGCCTCCATAGCCAAGACATGAACTGAAAGCAGTCTGTAAACAATAAATTATTGTATTAGTAAATATCTCGGTGTTTGTAGAAGACGTCGATGTCTATGACATAATTATGATTGCTGTTTTATGTACCTCATCACAATTTTTTTAAATTGAAAACTTAGCAAAAGTCGTGAGTGGATAATGATCTGTTACATCGTTCAGTTTGGAAAAATAATCGGAAAAGGGCGGGCATAAATTCACGAATTTGTACATAACCGTATTTGAGAGTGCAGTGAGAACCCTTTGGGAAAATCACAAATAATAAATCGTTACATTGAAAACATAAATTAATAATAAAATATTTCTTACTTGGATGAAGAGCGCCTGAGCGCAGAGGACGAGGATCACTTTGGCTGACATTGTATTTCGTATTGAAGTAAACTTGAGAGTGCGTTTTCCAAGAATCGATCGACTATTTATACTGAAAGGCAGTCCTTATCTGGTTGAGTTGCAGCAATTTGTGGATTTTGAAACGAACTTTTCATACCTATATCAATAAGTTGCATTATGAAAAACGCATGTATTTTGTAAGTGATGTAACCTTGAAATATTTAGTATGGGTCTTTGTTTCAATAGAATAAAGAAAAATACAAATATCACGTTCTTATGATAAGAAGAAGCTTTTGCACTATATAAACGTGGTCGTCAAGTAGGAACACCATTAAGTCTTCAGCTTCACGTTGAACACAAAAAAACATCAAACATGTCTACCTTCGCTTTTCTGTTGCTCTGCATCCAAGCTTGCTTGGTCCAGGTGAGTGATTTACGATTTTTAGTTTCTGTATTATTTTAAAGACTTTCTTCATGAATACTTTTTTCCTTGTCTTACTGTCACAAATTTTAATTTGTATGTATTTGAAATAACATGACCTTGTTGTAGTAGGAGAATCACTAGTTTAGTCAAACATGTTGAGAAAATGTCAGCCTCGCTAATACCTTGTCTCACCTCACTATCACGACGCCATGAGCTGAGCTGATAGGTATCTCTTTGAGAAAAAACGATTTTTGATGACAGTCTCTCTCCTTCGACTGACAGAATTTTATTTTGACTGCTCTGCACCTCTCCCGTTTCTTCATTACTTACATCCTCAGAATGGTGTTGTTAGGATTTCATAACTAATGTACTCATATTTTTTCGAACAGAATGTCTTCGGCCAATACCTCGGTGGAGGCAGTTGTGGATGTGGAGGACCAGCTGTTGGTTTAGGCATCGGTTCTGCTTATGGTGGTACTCTGGGTCTTGGCGCTGGTCTCTCTCCTGCTACTGCATGTGGTGGTGCTCTCGGTCTTGGTGCTTACGGTGGTGCCATCGGATCTGCTTATGGTGGCGCACTGGCTCCTGCTTTTGCATACGAAGGTGCTATCGCTCCTGGAGCTGCTTACGGTGGCGTTGGTGAAGGCAACGTGGTGGTAATTGGTGAGCTGCCAGTCGCTGGTAACACCGCTGTTGCTGGTACTGTTCCCATCATGGGCGCAGTGACTTTCGGTGGCACTCTACCAGCTGCTGGAGCCGTGTCTATCTCCGGACAATGCGCTTGTGGCTGCGAAGCTCCTATTTACTACTGAAGTTTCCTTTTCTGATGCCTGAATAAAAATAAACGATAATAAATAAATTGAAAAAATATTTAAATCTTTGATTTAATGTTCAAAACACCTAACAGCATTTTTACAGACAAACTGAAGGAAGGAATCTTTAATGAATTGACAGCAAACACACAGCCTAAACTGGGGTCTAGAAGTATGAAATTTTGCACAAGTATATTTTCATTAAGTGTATGAAAGTGAGAAAGAGAGACGCAAAACCGCCGAAAAAACACGTTCCATAAATAGCGACGCCCATTAATTTTTAACTTTATTATTTTAGTTATTTATTTTTATAGCAGTTATACAAATACACAATTCATGAAAAGTTCAACTTTCAACCTATTACGGTTCATGAGATCCATCCCGCTGTCAGATAGATGGACACCGGAGGCTTTGGTTTTTTTTTTGTCCATATAAATGAAAATATTTAATCTCCTAATGGGATTAGATTGGCGATTAAAATTTGTTCTTCATTTTTGCTGATGGAAAATCCCATGGCTTATATTTGAATTAATTGTTCAAAGGCTTTCTGTCAAACATAACCTTTACTTGTAGTTACATCTGCATGACAAATCATTTATTTTTGGGGTAGTTAATAGATTTTCTAATTTAATTTCTAACGTTATACTTTTCTTTTAAACGGTTTAATTTACCGTTTGTTTTTTGGGTCCAATTTGGTCATTGAAATTTTGCTCTTTTTCTGTTGACAGATTGATCTGATAATTGGTACACACCTTTAGTTCTGATGATAAAACAATTGAATATATTCGGTCTCGTTGTAAATCCATGATGGCCGCTGCAATAAAATGGCGAATTACATATTTTTCCACAACCCCCTCAATATGGGTATAAAATGAAAGGGCTTGACTAGCAGAGTACTACACCATGGAACATTCTAAATCTAAGATGGCCGCCGGTACAAAATGGCGGATTTCATATTTGTTTCAATCAATATTTGAACTAAGTAAGGACTAAAATAAATTTATTCCTTACTTAATTTTAATTAAAAGTACGTGCATGCGATTTCATTGTTTTAATTAATCTCACTGAAGAAACCACATTCTAATCTTAATTCATCGCACCCGCTAAAATTATATACTTATGTGTATTATCCCGTAATCCTTTGGGATTTGCCATTCTAATGTTGAACAGTTTATTTTATCAACCCGCGCCCGATTAATGTGTGAAAAACTAGACTTTCAAGTGAACAGCGTGGACAACTTTACGTATGGTGGCCACGGCCACGGCTGTCCCTCCAATGTTAATATCTTTAAACAGTTCCCTTAGAGAGTCGCACCTGCGGAGGCCTTATGTGGCTCTGATGACTCTTTTCTGCAGAATAAAAATAGACTCGATGTTTGCAGCCCATCCCGATGTTATACGAGGACGCCATTAAAGCGAGCGTCGGGCGTGATCCCCAGGACAACAGTTTAGTTGACGAATTCTAGTTTCTCTTGAATCAATTTAAATTACCACATAATTTTGACATTTTAAAATTAATTTTAAATTGATTTTTGACAACTACTTTTGACATTATATATCGAAAAGTAGTAATTTTGAGATAGTAAAAAACTAAGTGCATAAGATTTTCTTTACCAAATGTTGGTAAAGAAAATCATAAATCAGTATAACATGGAAAAAAAACCAAGCGTATAAGATTTTCTTTACCAAAATTTCGTAAAGAAAATCTTATGCACTTGGTTTTTTTTCCATGTAATAGTAAATTATTAGCAGTGAACCAATTGTGGACCCACAATAGGGCATCATTTACGTCATCAAGATTTGATGCACGTCTATTAATTTTAACTTTCTACCAAGCCTAAAATTTTGAAAAATATACAGAAAATAGGTCTTTTTAGTTTTTACAGTCGTCCATAATCGTGTCAAGGTAATTTAAACGTAAATACACCTTATGCCTTGTCAAAACTACACTTGTTATAAATACATTTAGGATTTCGTAAATTCACAATCCCAAGACATGACGAAACATGACTAATGACAGTTTTGTCTCAGGTAGACAGCTTTATAATTACACAGATCTTAAATTAAATGACGAAAATATGAAAACAAGGCAAAATGCTTGTGCACTTGTTGTTTCATCTACTTAAAAGTGCAAACCAACAAAGTTGTTTTAGTTCCGGAATATTTTATTTTTATTTTTTTGATCTCCCCATAAGATGGAGTTTTAAAAATCAAGTAAATAAACATGACTTTAACATAATTATGGCTTTATTTTAACACTGGTAATAAAGTACATAATCAGCCTCTAATGTTCTCTCGGTGAGGGAGCGGGCCGTAATAAAGTATTAAGACTAATATTCAGGTCCTTATTTTTTATTTTGCACAATATATTTTGTTTTGTGCCTTTTAGTAAAAAATAAATAAAAAGAAATAAAGTTTAAATGAATGTAATTTATTTCTTCTAACTTCCTTTATCACAGAATTTAAAAGGTCTCACTGTATTAAATTAAACTTCACACTTTATCATTATAGGAAAACTAGGTATACTCGTAAGTAAATTCATAATAATTTGCAAATCATTTTATTGAATCAGACAAACAGTTCGGACAAAAAGATAAGTAATCCTTCTTAAAGTTTTCAATATACACCACATCCACACCCGAGGCCTCCATAGCCGAGTCCGAGAGCAGCAGGAGCGATGGCAGCAGTGCCAGGTCCATAGCCAGCGCCGAGCCCATAGGCACCCAAAGTGCCATAGGCAGCAGCAGAAGGTGCGATGCTCTCAATGGCAGTAAGACCGTTACCGCAGCTGTAGCTAACAGTACCAGCACCGCCGCTTGGTAACACTCCGTCCACAGCTATAGCACTCAAGAAAGGCAGCTCTCCAGCCACGGACAGAACACCCTCAAATACATTCTCAGACGCTACGGAGAGGCCACTGGAAGCAATAGCAGAGACGCTGGAGACAGACAGTCCACCGCCACTGGTGGGTATGATCTCTAGAGCAGCCAAGCCATTGCCGATCAAACCATTGCCAATTAAACCATCACCAATCAAACCATTGTTAGCACAGTTACCAGCATAGCCGTTACCAATCAGTCCATGTCCGAGTAAACCATTACCATAGCCATTACCAGCATATCCTGGGGCAACAAGAGCAGGAGCGGCGATGCCTCCATAGCCAAGACATGAACTGAAAGCAGTCTGTAAACAATAAATTATTGTATTAGTAAATATCTCGGTGTTTGTAGAAGACGTCGATGTCTATGACATAATTATGATTGCTGTTTTATGTACCTCATCACAATTTTTTTATATTGAAAACTTAGCAAAAGTCGTGAGTGGATAATGATCTGTTACATCGTTCAGTTTGGAAAAATAATCGGAAAAAGGCGGGCATAAATTCACGAATTTGTACATAACCGTATTTGAGAGTGCAGTGAGAACCCTTTGGGAAAATCACAAATAATAAATCGTTACATTGAAAACATAAATTAATAATAAAATATTTCTTACTTGGATGAAGAGCGCCTGAGCGCAGAGGACGAGGATCACTTTGGCTGACATTGTATTTCGTATTGAAGTAAACTTGAGAGTGCGTTTTCCAAGAATCGATCGACTATTTATACTGAAAGGCAGTCCTTATCTGGTTGAGTTGCAGCAATTTGTGGATTTTGAAACGAACTTTTCATACCTATATCAATAAGTTGCATTATGGGGAAATAGAAAAACGCATGTATTTTGTAAGTGATGTAACCTTGAAATATTTAGTATGGGTCTTTGTTTCAATAGAATAAAGAAAAATACAAATATCACGTTCTTATGATAAGAAGAAGCTTTTGCACTATATAAACGTGGTCGTCAAGTAGGAACACCATTAAGTCTTCAGCTTCACGTTGAACACAAAAAAACATCAAACATGTCTACCTTCGCTTTTCTGTTGCTCTGCATCCAAGCTTGCTTGGTCCAGGTGAGTGATTTACGATTTTTAGTTTCTGTATTATTTTAAAGACTTTCTTCATGAATACTTTTTTCCTTGTCTTACTGTCACAAATTTTAATTTGTATGTATTTGAAATAACATGACCTTGTTGTAGTAGGAGAATCACTAGTTTAGTCAAACATGTTGAGAAAATGTCAGCCTCGCTAATACCTTGTCTCACCTCACTATCACGACGCCATGAGCTGAGCTGATAGGTATCTCTTTGAGAAAAAACGATTTTTGATGACAGTCTCTCTCCTTCGACTGACAGAATTTTATTTTGACTGCTCTGCACCTCTCCCGTTTCTTCATTACTTACATCCTCAGAATGGTGTTGTTAGGATTTCATAACTAATGTACTCATATTTTTTCGAACAGAATGTCTTCGGCCAATACCTCGGTGGAGGCAGTTGTGGATGTGGAGGACCAGCTGTTGGTTTAGGCATCGGTTCTGCTTATGGTGGTACTCTGGGTCTTGGCGCTGGTCTCTCTCCTGCTACTGCATGTGGTGGTGCTCTCGGTCTTGGTGCTTACGGTGGTGCCATCGGATCTGCTTATGGTGGCGCACTGGCTCCTGCTTTTGCATACGAAGGTGCTATCGCTCCTGGAGCTGCTTACGGTGGCGTTGGTGAAGGCAACGTGGTGGTAATTGGTGAGCTGCCAGTCGCTGGTAACACCGCTGTTGCTGGTACTGTTCCCATCATGGGCGCAGTGACTTTCGGCGGCACTCTGCCAGCTGCTGGAGCCGTGTCTATCTCCGGACAATGCGCTTGTGGCTGCGAAGCTCCTATTTACTACTGAAGTTTCCTTTTCTGATGCCAGAATAAAAATAAACGATAATAAATAAATTGAAAAAATATTTAAATCTTTGATTTAATGTTCAAAACACCTAACAGCATTTTTACAGACATACTGAAGGAAGGAATCTTTAATGAATTGACAGCAAACACACAGCCTAAACTGGGGTCTAGAAGTATGAAATTTTGCACAAGTATATTTTCATTAAGTGTATGAAAGTGAGAAAGAGAGACGCAAAACCGCCGAAAAAACACGTTCCATAAATAGCGACGCCCATTAATTTTTAACTTTATTATTTTAGTTATTTATTTTTATAGCAGTTATAGAAATACACAATTCATGAAAAGTTCAACTTTCTACCTATTACGGTTCATGAGATCCATCCCGCTGTCAGATAGATGGACACCGGAGGCTTTGGTTTTTTTTTAGTCCATATAAATGAAAATATTTAATCTCCTAATGGGATTAGATTGGCGATTAATATTTGTTCTTCATTTTTGCTGATGGAAAATCCCATGGCTTATATTTGAATTAATTGTTCAAAGGCTTCTGTTCTGTTTCTGTCAAACATAACCTTTACTTGTAGTTACATCTGCATGACAAATCATTTATTTTTGGGGTAGTTAATAGATTTTCTAATTTAATTTCTAACGTTATACTTTTCTTTTAAACGGTTTAATTTACCGTTTGTTTTTTGGGTCCAATTTGGTCATTGAAATTTTACTCTTTTTCTGTTGACAGATTGATCTGATAATTGGTACACACCTTTAGTTCTGATGATAAAACAATTGAATATATTCGGTCTCGTTGTAAATCCATGATGGCCGCTGCAATAAAATGGTGAATTACATATTTTTCCACAACCCCCTCAATATGGGTATAAAATGAAAGGGCTTGACTAGCAGAGTACTACACCATGAAACATTCTAAATCTAAGATGGCCGCCGGTACAAAATGGCGGATTTCATATTTGTTTCAATCAATATTTGAATTAAGTAAGGACTAAAATAAATTTATTTCTTACTTAATTTTAATTAAAAGTACGTGCATGCGATTTCATTGTTTTAATTAATCTCACTGAAGAAACCACATTCTAATCTTAATTCATCGCACCCGCTAAAATTATATACTTATGTGTATTATCCCGTAATCCTTTGGGATTTGCCATTCTAATGTTGAACAGTTTATTTTATCAACCCGCGCCCGATTAATGTGTGAAAAACTAGACTTTCAAGTGAACAGCGTGGACAACTTTACGTATGGTGGCCACCTGCGGAGGATTCTCAAGACAGAACTAGAAGCCCATTCAGGTACCGCATTTGCATTATTTGCTGGTGTTTAATTACCGACGCCACCTGACCGGCACCATCAGCAATAGCATTTCAGCCGACAGACGTCCACTGCAGGCTAGACATAGGCCTTCCCCATAAGGGGGGATTTTCCAAAATCGCCACGCTTAGCAGGTGGGTTGGCTATCGCAGTATGGTGTTATAATGTATAGAAAATACTGCTGACCATTAATTAGTAAGCCGCCACATTGTAATTTGTCAAACAAAATAGGCACTTTAAATCTACGTGCATTCGACACGCTGATTTTTTCTCGTCCTCAACCCGCATAGGAAACATGGCTATTTACACGCCTGTCCCTCCAATGTTAATATCTTTATACAGTTCCCTTAGAGAGTCGCACCTGCGGAGGCCTTATGTGGCTCTGATGACTCTTTTCTGCAGAATAAAAATAGACTCGATGTCTGCAGCCCATCCCGATGTTATATGAGGACCCCATTAAAGCGAGCGTCGGGCGTGATCCCGGGGGTCCGTGGGTTTTTGTTCATTTTCCTTTTTTTTCTCATTTAGTTTTTATCATAGTCTGGCAGTTTGAGTGATTTTATGCGGCCTACCCAAATGTCCTTTCTTTGGTATTGTTCGTTGAATCGTTGAGCTCCTTAAGTTCTTAGTTGAGCTGCACGACTACTGACAAATGCGTGCACTGACTGGACAGGTCCCCTCAACCTGTGTGGTTCTTTCGTCAAAAGATCATTTCAGGCACCAATCTACATGGTCTTCACATGATCTGACCAAGATTATGTCTGGACTTTAAAAAGAGACTGTGACCTCTGAGTTTGTTTCGGCCTTTCTTCTCAGAGTAGTCGGATACGAAACGCCGACCTCATCTAGTTTTTTTTAATATGATTGACGTGTAAAAGTGTTTGTACAAACCTACTTACAGAAATAAATCATTTATCATTTATCATTTATCCCCAGGACAACAGTTTAGTTGACGAATTCTAATTTCTCTTGAAGCAATTTAAATTACTAGTTTTGACATTAAATGTCAAAAGTAGTAATTTTGACATTTTAAAATTAATTTTAAATTAATTTTTGACAACTACTTTTGACATTATATGTCGAAAAGTAGTAATTTTGAGATAGTAAAAACAAAGTGCATAAGATTTTCTTTACCAAATGTTGGTAAAGAAAATCATAAATCAGTATAACATGGAAAAAAAAACCAAGCGTATAAGATTTTCGTTAACAAAATTTTGGTAAAGAAAATCTTATGTACTTGGTTTTTTTTCCATGTAATACTAAATTATTAGCAGTGAACCAATTGTGGACCCACAATAGGGCATTATTTACGTCATCAAGATTTGATGCACGTCTATTAATTTCAACTTTCTACCAAGACTAAAATTTTGAAAAATATACAGAAAATAGGTATTTTTAGTTTTTACGTTTTTACGTTACTTATATAAAATAATAAAAGTTAGCAAAAAAAACATCAAACAATAAAAATAAACCACTTCAATAAGTAAAAATTGGAGCAGCTCAATCCCAAGCCTTTTTGTCCTCAATATAATCTTTAACGGTATAAAAGGCTTTCTGACACAACTTACGTTTAATGAATGATTTGAATTTATTAAGGCTTAGGTCTTGAATATAAACAATTGCACGCGACACGCTGATGATGTATTTGCTAATGACCGGCCGGCTCCGGGCCACGCGGTGGGAGCGCGGTGTGCGGGCGGCGGGCGGGGTACATCTAGCATTAAATGAAGTAAATGCGTAAACAAGTCACGACGTGTCGCTCTCGAAAAAGTGCGCAAAATAGAACCGAAGTTCGGCCGAAGTTCGTATTCGGTTCAAACCACATTCGGCCCATCTCTAAATTAGAAAACAATTTATTATTTCGTCTAGGTACACAAAACATGTGAGTTTTGCCGCTAGGTCTGGATACAACGTCATTATGCAGATGAAATTCATGCTTATTTTGGTATACAAAAATACAAATTTCAAAAATATACAGTGCTGGGAGTGGTAATATTTTTATTTTTTTAAATAATGGAACACAGCTGTCCAGAGGGTGCGCTCATTCATAAAAATACTGACCCTTATTATAAGTTATCGCACGTGCGTTCTTAGAAACGTACTCGCCGATCAAGTTTCATGACGACCAGTAATCGGAGATAGTTTGTAGGTCAGTAAAGTGAGGACGTTGCAATTTATTTTTCAAACTAGTGTTTTTATTACTTTGAATACCGAATTTATAACATCTGGAGGTGTCCTCTAAAGCGTTAAACCGAAGTATCGCCCGAATGTTCGGCCGTTTTATAACTTCCATAGTTTCCTTTACCCGACAGAAAGTCACTTTGGCTTATCTCTTTGACTGTCGTTTTTTTTTTGCCGTAGTCAGCCATAGTTACCCGTAGTCAAGCAACGGCCGAACTTTCGGCCGTTACTTCGGTTTAACGCTTCGGAGTAGACCCCCTGTACACAATACGACTGTTATTAGGCCCGCTTTTTTATTTTTTGGGGTGCTTTCAAATAAATTCTAATAAGGCGTGTAAACAGGGCGTGTCGGACTTTTACTGACTAAAACCCACCCGTGTTCCTTTAGTTGCCTGTGTGCCAGGGCTACGGGATCCCTTTCGGACACGCACCACAAACCAAAAATGTATTCAAGTTTAAAACATCTATTTTATTACTCTGCCAACAAAATGATGTTAGGTACCTAACATCATTTTGTTTCAGTCATCTTCAAACGATTGACAAAAATAGAAAAGAATAGAATAATAAATAGAATAGAAGTCAAAGTCAAAGACAAATTATTTATTTCAAATAGGCACAGGCAATTTTGAACGTCAATATTTACAACAAAAAAAAATGGAATTGATTCTAGTCGCCCCTTCTAAAGGTAGTTTCGTACAGGCAGAGTACGATTACTGGTTGTTATGAAACTTGATCGCCGAGTACGTTTCTAAGAACGCACGTGCGATAACTTATAATAAGGGTCAGTATTTTTATGAATGAGCGCACCCTCTGGACAGCTGTGTTCCATTATTTAAAAAATTTAAAATATTACCACTCCCAGCACTGTATATTTTTGAAATTTGTATTTTTGTATACCAAAATAAGCATGAATTTCATCTGCATAATGACGTCGTATCCAGACCTAGCCGCAAAGTTCACATACTATTTACTAATTACTACACATAATAAATATTCAAGGTTAAGTAAGTGTATCTTGATCAACATATTATGTAATATATTCTATTAACCATCTGTACTCTCGCTAGTAGATGATTCACTACCATTATTATTAAAACAAAGCCAAGGATGTATTTTATCTATAGAGAATATACCCTTAAAATTTTACGTCCCCTTTTTTTTTGTAATAGGAGTATCTTCTATCTCATACCTATTGTGATCTAAAACGTTAGTTACTTTTTATGGCCCTGAACATTTCGATAATAATTTTCTACTTTTACCTACAGTATGTGCTGCTCTTTCGACTCGAACCAAGTCCCCAACTTTGAACTCTAACGGTTTTTTTTATTTTTTTATCAAATCTATTCTTCTGTTTTTCTTGTGACGTTTTCGTACATTCATCGACTTCATCCCTGATCTTACTTAATCTTTCATAGCCAGTGATAATTTCATTTTCGTAGGCGTGTTTTCAACTATATCATCATCTATTTCTGAAACTAGACTACCTTCATTGATCCCAGTAAGCCTTAATCCAAACAAAACCTCAGAGGGGGTTTTACTTGTGGCTTTGTTTACAGTGTTGTTTAATCCCCATTGTACCTGTAATAGTCGGTCATCCCAAAGTCTTTCGTCTTTACCATGATTTTGCGAAGATAAACAGTCTAAAATTGTTCTATTATATCGCTCCACCTGGCCATTCGCTCTAGGTGAAGCAACTGCATTCTTTACGTGATGAACCCCTACTTCAGTTAGAAAACTTTTAATATTAATTTTGAATAGCACAAGCCAAGACTTGGCCCTCTTTAAATTGAATTAACCTATTGTCATAGTTTAGAATAGTTAAATGATCACTACCGTTTTTGATAGTATAAGTACCAATTTCTACACGGTAGTTTAAACGATAACCATTTACAACGAAAACAATTCCACTAAAATTTATATTGGTAAACACCTTTACAGAAATACAACCTTCAGCCATGACAGTTTTGACAGATTTTAAAATCAGTCGTCGTGTATCAAGTTTGATTCGATTATCTGTAATCATCAAATCTTTATCAGATTTAAATACCCAAATGTAGGGTTGCTCCGTAGCAGTCTGTCCAATAAGTAGATCATAGTTTAGATTACTATCAGGAACGACAACTGCCTCAACATACATTTTAGCATTGTCAATCATTAACGAAATCTTAGTTTTACCTAAAGCACTCACGTATGAATTACCAAATCCTTTTAGAGATGGCAAATTATTCACTTGCCATTTTTCACGTGGTATAATTGCTTCCATGACAGATTCTTTTATCAAAGTACACTGACTACCAAATCTACGTACCCTTTTTTCTTTTTTTTTTGGGTGGGAAATTATCAAATAACTTCTCCCGCTCTGGGCGGAGCGGGAGGGCGTGTCAGACTTTTACTGACTAAAACCCACCCGTGTTCCTTCATTTGCCTGTGTGCCAGGGCCACGATACCCCTTTCGGACAAACTCGCAACTCCGGCAGGCATTGGTCCTAACGGACCCCGTCAATTGGTGCTGACATCTCTTTGAGGCGCGCGTGGAACACAACGCGCCGTCGACCCGGGCCTGGTCCTTATCGGACGGCGAGCTACCCATCGCTCACCGTCTGCAGGCCCGCGCCTACGGTGGCCGGAAATCGGCTTGCGACTCCCGACGCCCGGGGCGTCTCCTGCGGCGACTAAGGGCGCGAGGGCGCGAACCTTGTCTCACCCTCACGCGTTCCGCCTCCTCCTTCGCTAGCGTAACTGCTTCGCAGAAGGAGGTGACGGCCTCCCATGCACTCTCGCTCCAAACCATGGCCTGAACCAGGGCCGGACGCGAGAGATCGCCGCCGCCGATCGCCTCCGTGAGGACACGGCGATGCTCCGCCCAAGCTGGGCAGACCTCCACCGTATGCTCCATCGTGTCCTCCGGGTGATCCACACAGTGGTGACACCCGGGCGTTTCCTCCCGCTTTATCCTGAACAGGAACCTCCCGAAACAACCGTGTCCGGTGAGGACCTGCGTCAGGCGGAAGGTGAGGACGCCGTGGCGCCTCTCTAGCCACTCCTCAAAGAGGGGACTTATCACCACAATTGTGGCGTGCCCAAAATCTACGTACCCTGTCAACTGTACATTATTAACGTTAACACCCTTAATAATTTTTTTGTCCACTCCTAAGTCAATATTATTATCTAGTTATAATGTCTTAACTTCGGCTCTATCTACCCAAACGCTCTTATTGCATTTAGGATCGTCATGACCAATGCGTTTACACTTTTGGCACTTAACAATAGGTTTTTTACATTCCGATACGTAATGGCCCGTTTCATGACAGTTATAACATGTCAAAACTCTACCCAAATGATGTTTTACAGGTTTACGCGTTTCGTTTACAGAACGTACCGGTTTCTTATTGAACCTACTTAATCGCTCATGTTTGACGCCCCTCAAATAGCCCAGTAGTTTATCAGCATCACTAAAACCTACTGCCTCTGCTCCAAACGGAACCGTTCTATCATCTATTCCGTAAACAATGCAGTCAACAGCATTCCTACCCACTATAATTATTACACCGATTTACGGCGATTAACTTTTCATAAAAGTTCTCTTCTAAATCATCTCCAAACTTTGCCCTTATAGCTAACATTTCCATAAGCAAATTACCATAATTTTCATGTGACGGAAAAGCATATTTCAGTTTTTTGACCCATTCGTCCCATGAAAGCAATACTGATGACTGTCCTTCGTACCACTTTTTTGCAGTACCTAACTAACTAACTAACTTTGGAAGAGCAAAGTAAGCGGTCTATTGACTATCCCAGCCATAGATCTCAGAGCATTCTTTGACTTTATACAACCAAGTAACAATTGTTTGATTTTTAGATTTAGGATCGAATTCTGGAACTGCATTATTATTAGAAAATCTTTCTTTACTCTGTGGATTTACGGCTAAGATGGATTGTAAGGACTCTTTGATACATTTTAGTCATTCATTATTAACATCGATTAATGGAGGCTGCGGCGTAACAGATGTAAATCTTTCATTTATATCAGATCGGACTGGACTTCTATTAATGCTTTCACTACGAGGAGTTTGTAATCTGTGATGCCTCTGCCTACTACGACTATGGTCTATAAATCTATTTGACGGTATATAAATCTCCGTGTCCGTTGATGACGTACGCGATGTGCGACGTTGTAATGGAGGTATTACGACTGACCTGCTTCGACTTCTTGCCTGCGTCTCATCCCTTGGAGGTGATCTTCTGGATCTGCGCCGCTCGGAGCTAAGACTATCAGTGCCGGGGGATGCTGGTGAACGAGGACTTCGCCTGAGCGCTGCTGACGAGCGACGACCTTGCCTCAAGTCTCCTGCACGTGTTCCAGCACAATACTGTGATGACTCCCGGCCGAATTTTCTGACCGGTCACTCGACATCTTCACTTAATTGTACAATGTACACTGTCCAATGTTCTGAAATAAATTAAAACATCGAGTACCTATTTCATTGAATACAACATATTATCTAATAGGTAATATAACAAAAACAGGTAAATAATGTTATAAATGAAATTATTAAACCTCCTATGTTTTATCAAATTAATTATGTCTCAAGGCAGAAAAAATTATATCTATCATACACATTCAATCATGTTTATTCCTCAAATACACTGTGATATTTATTATAAATTAGTACTTTGGCGATGTAGTGCGTCCGGTATGTTTGCGGAGGCGCATACTGACGACTTTTACGCCATAATACGCAAGAGGATCGCCTCCATGAATGGCCGGCTGCGCACCACCACCAACAGTCTCCTGAGCGTGTTTTCAGATCGGTGGGACTCCCCTCTGCTGCGCCACTGGGTGAGAATCCACACCAATTAGCGTTTTTAATTAATTTTTATTATTACTAACACTTAGTCTTTAAGTTATTTTGTAAACTAACTTAATTCATTTTCATGTTTACTAACAATAGTCTTTAAGTTATCTTGTATACTAACACTATGGACGCATGTCTGAAATAAATTATTTGAATTTGAATTGACTGATTTTTTTTTTGTTTACAAACCCTGCACAAAACACAACCTATACAGACATAACTTGTATTAACTGCTATTAAACATTTTAAATATCATGACGACCAGTATCGTTGCCATAGTATATTCTAGGTAACGTATCAATGATTATTAAATCGACTTGTGGTACTCGAATTGTAATATAAATACGGACTAACTTCTAATACGGTACACCACACTTTATATGAAAATTACAGAAACAAAAATCATTTTTAATAATCAATTAATTATTAACATACCTTACTGTGGACGATGCGTTCACACCAGGGTGGTAACAATAGCTACACCAGAATTGCCTGGTGTTATCCCTGCTTCTGATTTGTTAAAATGCCATTCTATTCCTTAATAAATAACACTGTCCTTTGTACAAAATAACTTTATTATATACACGGAATATTGAATACAGCACAGAACACTGATACTGACTACAGTGTCAGCCGACTTGCTTCGTAGTTCGATAATCACTGGCTCTGCACAGTCTTTTACCATTTAAAAATGACTTTTGCCCCACCCAGAAATAACGAGAATGTCAACCGTCATTTCTAAGTGTTACCAAAGTAAAAATAATACATTTAGTTGCCATAGTGAAATTAATACATTTAAAAGTTAGTTTTTTTTAAACGTTGCCCCACACTAGGAATTTCTCCTGTATCGTGGGTGCGTTTACAAACATTTAAATTCACATACACAAACAGCCAGACCCGGAACAACTACTCGTAGGTCATACAAATATTTGTTCCGTGCGGGAATCGAACCCGCGACACGCAGCGCAGCAGTCAATCGCTTAACCTCTGCGCCAACCGTGCCGTTAAGTTAAATTATCAATAATTTGTTCTTTGACAGTGTTGCCTCACTGGATATTATACTTCGGTATTTAAATAATACATTTTTTTTTATTAAAATCAGACTTTCATAGTAATCGATAAGTTTTAGTAGAATTCACAACTTATTTTCAATGAATGAGACAAATGTATCTAGAAAATACACAATATTTATTTGAAATTAAAACATGAATTTAAAACAAGCTAACAATAGTTACCTACTTCATTCGAGATCTAGACAAAACATACCTAACCTTTTGATTAAACTCAGGTTAATAGTACGATCAAGTACTTACATTTTATAGGTTTTTTTCTCAAGCTTCAAGACAACAATAAACTTTTTTTTGGCAAAGGTAAACACGATGACGCTTTAGGAAGATGGCATATTTTCTGTATTTTTACTAAAACAAACGGAAATTTTGGTAAATACTGGTAGTTTCTCTGAAATAGACCCATAAATATTGTTTACAATGCCAAAAATTTATGAAAATAAAGGATTTTCTAAATATCTCGGACATAGTCGTGCCACAGAAATCCCACCTTAAATGTTACGTACTTCCAAATTCGTTAACAAGATCGATAAAAATGCAAACTATAGCGATCTCGATGTCTTATCGATGCAAAGTTCGTACTTGCACTGCAGACACCATATACTAATCTATAAAAAATAAAATACGGTTACGCTTTACATCCATTATAAGCCACCATAATATTTTTTTTGTAACGTCACACAGCTTATGACCCGCCAAATAACATGACGTTTACAACGATACCTCGTTTTTCAAAATACGTCAAGTAGTTTAGGAGTTATGGGGGAACAGATGAACATTTATATATACACAGCCTGGTAAAACCATAACCCTCCTTAGGCCATGCCGTAGTCGGGTAAAAACTACATAATTTAAGAGTATAGGTACGTTCCCGTCCTGTAGGACGGAAACGTACCTATAACCGGAATAAAAATCTCCTTGTGTTAACACAGGAAACAGTAAAATTCGTTCAGCCGCTAAAGTTTGATTGCCGATAAGCATCCAAATATCTTCAAAAACTTCCACAATAATTATAATAATAATTATTATTAGGTTCGTATTTGTATTCTGCTTTTGAGTATAAACCGTTTGAGTGAATTGAGTCAGAGATTAAATAAAATATTGAATTATTTGCTCAATTCAAGATCGTTTATTTGTATTGACGCGTCAGAAAAAAAATCATCAGTAGTAGATAGGAGACCCGCAGCCGCACGCGCATTGTCCGGACACAGATACGGCACCAGCAGCGGGTACAACACCACCGAAATTCACTGCGCCCATGATGGGAACAGTGCCAGCAACAGCGGTGTTACCGGCAACTGGCAGCTCACCAATGACCACCACGTTGCCTTCACCGGCGCCGCCGTAAGCAGCTCCAGGAGCAAAAGCACCTCCGTATGCAGCGGCAGGAGCTAGTGCGCCACCATAAGCACCAAGGCCGAGGGCACCACCACATGCAGCAGCAGGAGAGAGACCAGCGCCAAGACCCAGTGAATTACCACAAGCAGAACCGATACCAAAATCTGGTCCTCCACATCCGCAACCGCTACCGCCAAGGTATTGGGCGAAAACATTCTGTTGGAAAAAATAAAGAAACATTAGTCTGTTAGGAAACTTATCACTTACTGAGGAACCCTCAAGAACAAGCACTTTCTTAGATTAAAGAGGTTTGTAATCGAAAATGAATTAAGTTAACGAGATTATGAAGATAAGCTAGAACGTCTTCTTCTCTCGAATCAATACAATTTACATAAATATAGGAGACATGTACAAAGGAAAATGTTGATGCTTACAAATTAATGCAGGAGAATTCCATTCAATTCAGGACGTTCATAAGAAAATAAAGACACCAGATGTAGTAAAACACTCACCTGAACCAAGCAAGCTTGGATGCAGAGCAACAGAACAGCGAAGGTCGACATGTTTGATATTTTGTTTGTGATCATCGAGAAGCTGAAGACTGAATGATGTTCCTACTTCTAGACCACGTTTATATAGTGTAAGAATTTCTTATCAAAAGAACGTGATACTTTTTCATGTTCTATTGAAACAAAGCTCTTCGTATAAAATATTTCAAGGTTTACATCACTTACGAAATATATGCAATTTTCTATTTCCCCATATTGCAACTAATGATAAAGGTATAACAACACAACTAGATAAGGACTACCTTTCAGTACAAATAGTCAATCGATTCTTGGAAAACTAATTCTAAAGTTCACTTCAACACAAACTACAATGTCAGCCAAGGTGATCCTCGCCCTCTGCGCTCAGGCGCTCTTCATCCAGGTGAGAAAAAATATACAATATTTTATTATTTCATTGAAATTTACCTATTTGCTCGCAATGGTTAGTTTTATTTTTTGAGAAGAAAAAAAAACAGTAAGTAAACAAAATAACGAATTGTAACGCTTATTAAGATCCGATTTTGATTTAGTTGTTTCTAAATTAAATTAAGCAAATAGATTAGATTCAGGATTCTAACACAGGTCCACATTTTCACCCGAACTCACCATTCAACTCGCTTACTTTAAATAGTATAGATGACTGAGCTTTCACAGTAATATTTAAAATTTCAGACACTAAAAAACCAATGAATCCCAAACTTTACTGCACCCAGAGAAGACACAAATTTTAACATAATTATCACAAAGTTTTTTACTATGCAATTACATTATAATGCATACGTTTGTCTTACATTAAGTTACGTGATCGATAAAAATGGAAATAAACATTTTTCAAGGCATCGTCATCGTCTTCTGATAACGGCATTTTTACTAATATAATCATTTCTTGTTTACAGACTGCATTCAGTTCATGTCTTGGTGTTGGAGCCATCGCCGCTCCTGCTCTTGTTGCCCCAGGATATGCTGGTAACTGCTATGGCAATCGTTTAATTGGAAATGGACTGATTGGTAACGGCTATGCTGGTAACTGCTTTAACAATGGTTTGATTGGCAATGGCTTGGCTGCTCTAGAGATCATTCCCACCAGTGGCGGTGGACTACCTGTCTCCAGCGTCTCTGCTATTGCTCCCAATGGCCTCTCCGTAGAGTCTGAGAATGTGTATGAAGGTGCTCTGTCCGTGGCTGGTGAGCTGCCGTTTGTGAGTGCTGCGGCTTTGGAGGGAGTGTTGCCAAGTGGCGGTGCTGGCGCCGTCAGTTACAGCTGCGGTAACGGTATAACTTCTATTGAGAGCATCGCTCCTTCTGCTGCTGGCTATGCTGGTGCCTATGGCGTTGGTGGTGCCTACGGTGCTGGTGGTGCCTGCGGACTTGGCGCTGGCTATGGACCTGGTGCTGCTGCCATCGCTCCTGCTGCTCTCGGACTCGGCTATGGAGGCCGCAGCTGTGGATGTGGTTTCTACTAAGAACTACTTAACTTTTCGTTCGAACCGATCGCGATGGATCAATAAAATGATTTGGAAATTAATTTGATATAATTATGAATTTACTTATTCCCATTTACCCTGTTATTTTAAAGTGCGAAGTTTTATTTGTACTGAGAGATGTCTTGAATTCTGTTATAACAGAATTTTGTTGAAATTGACGTTTAATCATGTGTACAATTTACTTAGTTTTAATACTTTATTACCAAAAGTCTATCTTAAATTCGAATATTTTCTTTCTTCGTGTATTTCTGAGTGACTTCTAAGATTTAAGAAAAAAAATCTTGATTGGAGAACTTTTAAAACTCGATTTCCTATACACTAAAATGTTTAAAACCCAGACTTCAGACTGTTACTGAGAAATTCCAGATTGTAAACCCAATAACACTTTTCCTGAAGGCTCTCGTAGACTCGTGCTATATGGCGTGCAGGATAAGTAGCGCAACACTTTGCATGGCGTCACACCTGTCCCCGGGAGCGTTGACCCGGGAATGAAACGCAGGACCTCATGCTCAACAGTAGTGCCTGTGCCCACTAGACCAACGAGGGAGTTTTTCATAAAACTGTGTGGGTGTGTTTTGTATATTTTGATGTCTTACCATAGTCTTCCAGCGAATGAAGTCGTAGGCAGAAGCTAGATACAAAATAAAAAGCATGATTAAATAATCAAATCCTAATAAATAGTAACGGTTTGTAATGCCCTTAAGAGTGTTTACGAAGCCCGGCATTTCATACAAACTTTCAAGCCCTTGTTTTTCGAAATGAATGAACCGATTTTAATCAAACTTCATACGCTTAAGCAGGATACAAAGTTTTATAAAGTAAGTTAAGAACATTTTCGAAATGTCTTATTTAAAAACATATAGTTGGAAATCTCTGTTTCTATGGAAAGTTTAAAATCGGTATAAACTTTTTTTTTAGAATGTTCTTAACTAAATTTTTAGAGCTTTGTATCTGGCTTATGCTGAAGTTTCATAAAAATCAGTTCGGTCATTTCGAAAAACAAGGGCTTGAAAGTTTGTATGAAATGCCGTACGTCGTAAGGCGATACTAAAATAAATTGGGGGCTTTTTCCTAAACATTTATTTCACTACTAGCTGCGCCCCGCGGTTTCACCCGCGTAAGTCTCGATTCCGTGAGAATATCGGGATAAAAAGTTTCCTATGTCTCAATTCAGGGTGTCAACTACCTCCATACAAAATTTTATCAAAATTGGTCCAGCCGTTAGAGCGTGAAGAAGTAACAAACATACACACACACACACACTCACAAACTTTCGCCTTTATAATATTTGTGTGAATATTTATTATTCTTAAGAAACAAAACATATGGAGTGAAGTTAGCTATACGACACGACCTATCGAGCTTATTTTAGCGTCTGCGTTAGACTCCATAAAACTCATGGTGAATCGTAATCGAAATCTATTTCATCCACGTTAATACGCTAGCGAGTTTAACGCTAGCGAGTAAGTTTTCGTTATCAACTCATGGTAGACGTACAGTAATCGGAGATAGCTTGTACTAGGTCAGGACTAATCAGTAAAGTGAGGACGTTGCAATTTCTTTTTCAAACTAGTGTTCTTATTACTTTGAATACCGAATTTATAACATCTGTTCACAATACGTCTGTTAAGAGGCCCGCTTTTTGAAATTAAATTTCAAATAAATTCTCCCGCTCTGGGAGGGCTTTTACTGACTAAAACCCAACCGTGTTCCTTTAGTTGCCTGTGTACCAGGGCCACGACATCAATTTCCGACACGCACCACAAATCGCTACATACGTTTGGCATTAAATGTATTCAAGTTTAAAACATCTCTCTATTTTTTTATTACTCTGCCTGCTTCTAACGGTGGAATTTCTTGCCCATTCTTCTCTATACGAAACTACCTTTAGAAGGTTCGTGCACAGTTCGTGCGTGCGCTTTCAACGCACGGTTGTGTTTAGCGATATAAGTGCGTAAACAGTGAACAATTATCAATTTCGGAAATAAAGAACTAAGTGAAAGTAAAAATGGTGCAATGTAAGAAATGCAAACTATTTCTATCTTTGACTAAAGATGATACAGTGAGATGTAAGGGTGAATGTGAAAATGTTTACCATAAAAAATGTGCAACTAAAAAGTTCCTAAGCAGTGCAGTCTGCGAGTACTGCCAGACAAATAAAAGCAGCCCTAAACAGTCCGCAGATGATACAAAAATCACATTAAACCCTAGAGAAGAGTCTGGAGTGAACGTTCTGGCTGATAACATAGACATCTTAATATTAAGCGAAATAAATATAAAGAAGGAAGAACTTTCATTTTATAAAATAGTAGGATATAATACATTTATCTATACTAGAGAAACGACGGAGACAGCTTGGAGATAGCAATTGGAGACTCCCATTTATTTAATGAGAATGCCTACGGGCTTATGTTGTTTATTGCAAAAGTAAATACTGGTTGTGTCATTGTGTCTTTGTGTACCCGGTAACGCAAACGCAGCAATCAAAGTGACCACCTAACCTATCAAAACAACTCATTCTAACAGTAGTAAGCGATCATAATCTTTAGGGCAAAGTGGCATATGACCACGGCGAACATCACTATGAATATGTATTAAATAAGTTAAAATATATTACGTGTAAGTTGTTTATTTAATAGACAATAAATATTACTTTTTAGTGCGTGATTTTCAGTAGTCCGGTTTTTTGTGAATCGTTTGAAGATGACGGAGACAAAATTATGTTTTATATACGTTTAGCTTCAAAAATGCATTTAGTGGTTTGTGGTTCAAGTGGTCAACAGCCCAAGTAAATAACCAGACAATCTAGCCGTCAAGAAACTGCACACATACATGGACACAGGTTCATCATATTTTATTTAAAACCATGCACAATAAAATAAAATCGGTTTACCATCGTCACGTCAATACATGAAATCGTACAGATTACGTGTCACGAAAATACGAAAACCAATTTCATTTCTTTAATTAATTTTCATTTTCAAAACGACATCGGTGTCTTGTTCATACCTTTTTAGTTGACGTGGTTAGTTTTTAATTTTTTTCTTTTTTTTTTCTTTTGGGGTTTTGCGTGTTCTTGGGGTTTAAATGTTATTGAAAATAGTCAGAGTGAAACGTAATTGTTTTTAACTTGATTTTGGGTTTAAATTAAAAATGTATGGATAATTATGCATAACCAGACACGATATACTAATCTATAAAAAATAAAATACGTTTACGCTTTACATCCATTATAAGCCACCATGTCAAACTTTTTGTAACGTCATACAGCTTATAACCCACCAAATAACATGACGTTTACAACGATACCTCGTTTTTCAAAATACGTCAAGTAGTTTAGCAGTTATGGGGGAACAGATGAACATTTATACATACACAGCCTGGTAAAACCATAACCCTCCTTAGGCCATGCCGTAGTCGGGTAAAAACTACATAATTTAAGACTATTATCGGACAGGAGCGTACCTATAACCGGGATAAAAATCTCCTTTGTGTTAACACAGGAAAATTAAAACCCATTCAGCCGCTAAAGTTTGATTGCCGATAAACATCCAAATATCCTAAAAAACTTCCACAATATTTATAATAATTATTATTAAAAGGTTCGTATTTGTATTCTGCTTTTAAGAATAAACCTTTTGAGTGAATCGAGTGAGAGATTAAATAAAATATTGAATTATTTGCTCAATTCATGATCATTTATTTTTATTGACGCGTCAGAAAAAGATGCTTCAGTAGTAGATAGGAGAAGCGCAGCCGCATGCGCATTGTCCGGAGACAGATACGGCACCAGCAGCGGGTACAACACCACCGAAATTCACTGCGCCCATGATGGGAACAGTGCCAGCAACAGCGGTGTTACCGGCAACTGGCAGCTCACCAATGACCACCACGTTGCCTTCACCGGCGCCGCCGTAAGCAGCTCCAGGAGCAATAGCACCTCCGTATGCAGCGGCAGGAGCTAGTGCGCCACCATAAGCACCAAGGCCGAGGGCACCACCACATGCAGCAGCAGGAGAGAGACCAGCGCCAAGACCCAGTGAATTACCACAAGCAGAACCGATACCAAAAGCTGGTCCTCCACATCCGCAACCGCTACCGCCAAGGTATTGGGCGAAAACATTCTGTTGGAAAAAATAAAGATACATTAGTCTGTTAGGAAACTAATCGCTTACTGAGGAACCCTCAAGAACAAGCACTTTCTCAGATTGAAGAGGTTCATAATCGAGAATTAATTAAGTTAACGAGATTATGAACGTCTTCTTCTCTCGAATCAATACAATTTACATATTGAGTTCTGATTTAATTGCAATACTGCATTAAATGTATAAATGTGATAATTATATGTGGGATACCACTATCAAAGTAGTTAAATAATAATTTAGATTTGTCCGCTATACTTAAGCTTAAATTATAAAAGTCGATCTAGTCGACAAAATCATATTCTTAAACATTCATAACAACATTTATCTCTATGCAATCTAACATTTAATCCTTGGTCTGGATGTACTTGATGAGATCGATAACGCGGTTGGAGTATCCGTACTCGTTGTCGTACCAGCTGATGAGCTTGACGAAGTTGTCATTGAGAGAGATACCGGCAGCAGCATCGAAGATAGATGAGTGGGTGTCACCAATGAAATCAGATGATACAACTTGCTCCTCAGTGTAGTCCAAGATACCCTTCAGGGGGCCATTAGCTGCTTCCTTAACCTTCTGTTTGATAGCTTCGTAGCTGGCAGGCTTGGCCAGGCGGACAGTGAGATCGACAACTGACACGTTCGCAACAGGCACACGGAAAGCCATACCAGTCAGCTTTCCGTTCAGAGCAGGAATAACTTTGCCGACGGCCTTGGCAGCGCCGGTGGAGGCCGGAATGATATTCTGCTGAGCACCACGTCCATCACGCCACAGTTTTCCAGAGGGTCCATCCACAGTCTTCTGGGTAGCAGTGGTAGCGTGTACGGTGGTCATCAGACCTTCAATAATCTCAAAGTTGTCGTGGATGACTTTAGCGAGAGGCGCGAGGCAGTTGGTGGTGCAGGAAGCGTTGGAGATGACCTTGTGAGATGGGTCATATGCCTCAAGGTTGACACCACAAACGAACATAGGTGCATCAGCACTGGGGGCAGAGATGATGACCTTCTTGGCACCACCCTCTAAGTGAGCAGACGCCTTTTCTATGGTTGTGAAAACACCGGTGGATTCGACGACGTATTCAGCGCCAGCCTTGCCCCATGGGATAGCCTTGGGGTCCCTCTCACTGAAAACGGCGATTTTGTTTCCGTTGACGACGAGGTGGCCATCTTTGATATCAACGGAGCCCTTGAAGCGACCGTGCGTGGAGTCGTACTTGAAGAGGTAAACCATGTAGTCAATAGATATAGGAGACATGTACAAAGGAAAATGATGATGCTTACAAATTAATGCAGGAGAATTCCATTCAATTCAGGACGTTCATAAGAAAATAAAGACACCAGATGTAGTAAAACACTCACCTGAACCAAGCAAGCTTGGATGCAGAGCAACAGAACAGCGAAGGTCGACATGTTTGATATTTTGTTTGTGATCAACGAGAAGCTGAAGACTGAATGATGTTCCTACTTCTAGACCACGTTTATATAGTGTAAGAATTTCTTATCAAAAGAACGTGATATTTTTTCATGTTCTATTGAAACAAAGCTCTTCGTATAAAATATTTCAAGGTTTACATCACTTACGAAATATATGCAATTTTCTATTTCTCCATATTGCAACTAATGATAAAGGTATAACAACAC
The DNA here is from genome assembly GCA_963921375.1 of Tiliacea citrago. NCBI lineage: Eukaryota > Metazoa > Arthropoda > Insecta > Lepidoptera > Noctuidae > Tiliacea > Tiliacea citrago. Next base: position 11,484,229 of record OY992807.1, on the reverse strand, counting down.
AACTAGATAAGGACTACGTTTCAGTATAAATAGTCAATCGATTCTTGGAAAACTCATTCTAAAGTTCACTTCAACACAAACTACAATGTCAGCCAAGGTGATCCTCGCCCTCTGCGCTCAGGCGCTCTTCATCCAGGTGAGAAAAAATATACAATATTTTATTATTTCATTGAAATTTACCTATTTGCTCGCAATGGTTAGTTTTATTTTTTGAGAAGAAAAAAACAGTAAGTAAACAAAATAACGAATTGTAACGCTTATTAAGATCCGATTTTGATTTAGTTGTTTCTAAATTAAATTCAAAGCAAATAGATTAGATTCAGGATTCTAACACAGGTCCACATTTTCACCCGAACTCACCATTCAACTCGCTTACTTTAAATAGTATAGATGACTGAGCTTTCACAGTAATATTTAAAATTTCAGACACTAAAAAACCAATGAATCCCAAACTTTACTGCACCCAGAGAAGACACAAATTTTAACATAATTATCACAAAGTTTTTTACTATGCAATTACATTATAATGCATACGTTTGTCTTACATTAAGTTACGTGATCGATAAAAATGGAAATAAACATTTTTCAAGGCATCGTCATCGTCTTCTGATAACGGCATTTTTACTAATATAATCATTTCTTGTTTACAGACTGCTTTCAGTTCATGTCTTGGTCTTGGAGCCGTCGCCGCTCCTGCTCTTGTTGCCCCAGGATATGCTGGTAACTGCTATGGCAATGGTTTAATTGGAAATGGACTGATTGGTAACGGCTATGCTGGTAACTGCGCTAACCATGGTTTGATTGGTGCTGGTTTAATTGGCAATGGTTTGATCGGCAATGGCTTGGCTGCTCTAGAGATCATTCCCACCAGTGGCGGTGGACTACCTGTCTCCAGCGTCTCTGCTATTGCTCCCAATGGCCTCTCCGTAGAGTCTGAGAATGTGTATGAAGGTGCTCTGTCCGTGGCTGGTGAGCTGCCGTTTGTGAGTGCTGCGGCTTTGGAGGGAGTGTTGCCAAGTGGCGGTGCTGGCGCCGTCAGTTACAGCTGCGGTAACGGTATAACTTCTATTGAGAGCATCGCTCCTTCTGCTGCTGGCTATGCTGGTGCCTATGGCGTTGGTGGTGCCTACGGTGCTGGTGGTGCCTGCGGACTTGGCGCTGGCTATGGACCTGGCGCTGCTGCCATCGCTCCTGCTGCTCTCGGACTCGGCTATGGAGGCCGCAGCTGTGGATGTGGTTTCTACTAAGAACTACTTAACTTTTCGTTCGAACCGATCGCGATGGATCAATAAAATGATTTGGAAATTAATTTGATATAATTATGAATTTACTTATTCCCATTTACCCTGTTATTTTAAAGTGCGAAGTTTTATTTGTAGTGAGAGATGTCTTGAATTCTGTTATAACAGAATTTTGTTCAAATTGACGTTTAATCATGTGTACAATTTACTTAGTTTTAATACTTTATTACCAAAAGTCTATCTTAAACTTCGAATATTTTCTTTCTTCGTGTATTTCTGAGTGACTTCTGAGATTTAAGAAAAATAATCTTCATTGGAGAACTTTTGAAACTCGATTTCCTATACACTAAAATGTTTAAAACCTAGACTTCAGACTGTTACTGAGAAATTCCAAATTGTAAACCCAATAACACTTTTCCTGAAGGCTCTCGTAGACTCGTGCTATATGGCGGGCAGGATAAGTAGCGCAACACTTTCCATGGCGTCACGCCTGTCCCCGGGAGCGTTGACCCGGGAATGAAACGCAGGACCTCATGCTCAACAGTAGTGCCTGTGCCCACTAGACCAACGAGGCAGTTTTTCATAAAACTGTGTGGGTGTGTTTTGTATATTTTGATGTCTTACCATAGTCTTCCACGCGAATGAAGTCGTAGGCAGAAGCTAGATAAAAAATAAAAAGCATGATTAAATAATCAAATCCTAATAAATAGTAACGGTTTGTAATGCCCTTAAGAGTGTTTACGAAGCCCGGCATTTCATACAAACTTTCAAGCCCTTGTTTTTCGAAATGAATGAACCGATTTTAATCAAACTTCATACGCTTAAGCAGGATACAAAGTTTTATAAAGTAAATTGAGAACATTTTCGAAATGTCTTATTTAAAAACATATAGTTGGAAATCTCTGTTTCTATGGAAAGTTTCAAATCGGTATAAATTATTTCTTCAGAATGTTCTTAACTAAATTTTTAGACATTTGTATCTGGCTTATGCTGAAGTTTCATTAAAATCGGTTCGGTCATGTCGAAAAACATGGGCTTGAAAGTTTGTATGAAATGCCGTACGTTGTAAGACCATACCAAAATAAATTGGTGGCTTTTCCTAAACATTTATTTCACTACTAGCTGCGCCCCGCGGTTTCACCCGCGTAAGTCTCGATTCCGTGGGAATATCGGGATAAAAAGCAGTCTATGAAAAAAAAAAAAAAAAAAAAAAAAAAAAAAAGAGAGAAAAAAGAGAGGAAGAGAGAGAAAAATAATACAAAGAAAGAGAAAAAAAGGGGTAATAAAGAGTATTCTATTCTATTCTATTCTATTCTATTCCTATGTCTCAATCCAGGGTGTCAACTACCTCCATACAAAATTTTATCACAATTGGTCCAGCCGTTAGAGCGTGAAGAAGTAACAAACATACACACACACACACACTCACAAACTTTCGCCTTTTTAATATTTGTGTGAATATTTATTATTCTTAAGAAACAAAACACATGGAGTGAAGTTAGCTATACGACACGACCTATCAAGCTTATTTTAGCGTCTGCGTTAGACTCCATAAAACTCATGGTGCATCGTAATCGAAATCTATTTCATCCACGTTAATACGCTAGCGAGTTTAACACTAGCGAGTAAGTTTTCGTTATCAACTCATGGTAGACGTACAGTAATCGGAGACAGCTTGGAGATAGCAATTGGAGACTCCCTTTTATTTAATGAGAATGCCTACGGGCTTATGTTGTTTATTGCAAAAGTAAATACTGGTTGTGTCATTGTGTCTTTGTGTCAAAGAAAAAATCAAATCAAAGTGACCACCTAACCTATCAAAACAACTCATTCTAACAGTAGTAAGCGATCATAATCTTTAGGGCAAAGTGGCATATGACCACGGCGAACATCACTATGAATATGTATTAAATACATTAAAATATATTACGTGTAAGTTGTTTATTTAATAGACAATAAATATTACTTTTTAGTGCGTGATTTTCAGTAGTCGGGTTTTTTGTGAATCGTTTGAAGATGACGGAGACAAAATGATGTTTTATATACGTTTAGCTTCAAAAAGGCATTCAGTGATTTGTGGTTCAAGTGGTCAACAGTCCAAGTAAATAACCAGACAATCTAACCGTCAAGAAACTGCACACATACATGGACACAGGTTCATGATATTTTATTTAAAACCATGCACAATAAAATAAAATCGGTTTACCATCGTCACGTCAATACATGAAATCGTACAGATTACGTGTAATACGAAAACCAATTTCATTTCTTTCAAGTGTGATACGAAAACCAATTTCATTTCTTTAATTAATTTTCATTTTCAAAACGACATCGGTGTCTTGTTCATACCTTTTTAGTTGGCGTTTTTGTAGTAGCCAGGTTAGTTTTTAACTTTTTTTAATTTATATCTTTTGGGGTTTTGCGTGTTCTTGGGGTTTAAATGTTATTTAAAATAGTCAGAGTGAAACGTAATTGTTTTTAACTTGATTTTGGGTTTAAATTAAAAATGTATGGATACACACAACCAGACACGATATACTAATCTATAAAAAAAAAAAAACGGTTACGCTTTATATCCATTATAAGCCACCAAGTTAAATTTTTTGTAACGTCATACAGCTTATAACCCGCCAAATACCATGACGTATAGAACGATACCTCATTTTTCAAAATACGTCTAAGAGTTATGGGGGAACAGATGAACATTTATACATACACAGCCTGGTAAAACCATAAACCTCCATAAGCCTTGCCATAGTCGGGTAAAAACTACATAATTTAAGACCTTTAACCGGGACAATAATGTCCTTCGTGTTAACACAGGAAACATTAAAATCCGTTCAGCCGCTAAAGTTTGATTGCCGATAAACATCCAAATATCTTCAAAAACTTTCACAATAATTATAATAATTATTAATAATAGGTTCGTATTTGTATTCTGCTTTTGAGTATAAACCTTTTGAGTGAATTGGGTGAGAGATTAAATGAAATATTGAATTATTTGCTCAAGTCAAGATCGTTTATTGGTATTGACGCGTCAGAAAAAGACGCTTCAGTAGTAGATAGGAGAACCGCAGCCGCATGCGCATTGTCCGGAGACAGATACGGCACCAGCAGCGGGTACAACACCACCGAAATTCACTGCGCCCATGATGGGAACAGTGCCAGCAACAGCGGTGTTACCGGCAACTGGCAGCTCACCAATGACCACCACGTTGCCTTCACCGGCGCCGCCGTAAGCAGCTCCAGGAGCAATAGCACCTCCGTATGCAGCGGCAGGAGCTAGTGCGCCACCATAAGCACCAAGGCCGAGGGCACCACCACATGCAGCAGCAGGAGAGAGACCAGCGCCAAGACCCAGAGAATTACCACAAGCAGAACCGATACCAAAAGCTGGTCCTCCACATCCGCAACCGCTACCGCCAAGGTATTGGGCGAAAACATTCTGTTGGAAAAAATAAAGAAACATTAGTCAGTTAGGAAACTAATCGCTTACTGAGGAAACCTCAAGAACAAGCACTTTCTCAGATTGAAGAGGTTCGTAATCAAGAATGAATTAAGTTAACGAGATTATGAAGATAAGCTAGAACGTCTTCTTCTCTCGAATCTATACAATTTACATAGATATAGGAGACATGTACAAAGGAAAATTTAGATGCTTACAAATTAATGCAGGAGAATTCCATTCAATTCAGGACGTTCATAAGAAAATAAAGACACCAGATGTAGTAAAACACTCACCTGAACCAAGCAAGCTTGGATGCAGAGCAACAGAACAGCGAAGGTCGACATGTTTGATATTTTGTTTGTGATCAACGAGAAGCTGAAGACTGAATGATGTTCGTACTTCTAGACCACGTTTATATAGTGTAAGAATTTCTTATCAAAAGAACGTGATACTTTTTCATGTTCTATTGAAACAAAGCTCTTCGTATAAAATATTTCAAGGTTTACATCACTTACGAAATATATGCAATTTTCTATTTCTCCATATTGCAACTAATGATAAAGGTATAACAACACAACTAGATAAGGACTACGTTTCAGTATAAATAGTCAATCGTTTCTTGGAAAACTCATTCTAAAGTTCACTTCAACACAAACTACAATGTCAGCCAAGGTGATCCTCGCCCTCTGCGCTCAGGCGCTCTTCATCCAGGTGAGAAAAAATATACAATATTTTATTATTTCATTGAACATTACCTATTTGCTCGCAATGGTTAGTTTTATTTTTTGAGAAGAAAAAAAACAGTAAGTAAACAAAATTGTAACGCTTATTAAGATCCGATTTTGATTTAGTTGTTTCTAAATTAAATTCAAAGCAAATAGATTAGATTCAGGATTCTAACACAGGTCCACATTTGCACCCGAACTCACCATTCAACTCGCTTACTTTAAATAGTATAGATGACTGAGCTTTCACAGTAATATTTAAATTTTCAGACACTAAAAAACCAATGAATCCCAAACTTTACTGCACCCAGAGAAGACACAAATTTTAACATAATTATCACAAAGTTTTTTACTATGCAATTACATTATAATGCATACGTTTGTCTTACATTAAGTTACGTGATCAATAAAAATGGAAATAAACATTTTTCAAGGCATCGTCATCGTCTTCTGATAACGGCATTTTTACTAATATAATCATTTCTTGTTTACAGACTGCTTTCAGTTCATGTCTTGGTCTTGGAGCCATCGCCGCTCCTGCTCTTGTTGCCCCAGGATATGCTGGTAACTGCTATGGCAATGGTTTAATTGGAAATGGACTGATTGGTAACGGCTATGCTGGTAACTGCTTTAACAATGGTTTGATTGGCAATGGCTTGGCTGCTCTAGAGATCATTCCCACCAGTGGCGGTGGACTACCTGTCTCCAGCGTCTCTGCTATTGCTCCCAATGGCCTCTCCGTAGAGTCTGAGAATGTGTATGAAGGTGCTCTGTCCGTGGCTGGTGAGCTGCCGTTTGTGAGTGCTGCGGCTTTGGAGGGAGTGTTGCCAAGTGGCGGTGCTGGCGCCGTCAGTTACAGCTGCGGTAACGGTATTACTTCTATTGAGAGCATCGCTCCTTCTGCTGCTGGCTATGCTGGTGCCTATGGCGTTGGTGGTGCCTACGGTGCTGGTGGTGCCTGCGGACTTGGAGCTGGCTATGGACCTGGCGCTGCTGCCATCGCTCCTGCTGCTCTCGGACTCGGCTATGGAGGCCGCAGCTGTGGATGTGGTTTCTACTAAGAACTACTTAACTTTTCGTTCGAACCGATCGCGATGGATCAATAAAATGATTTGGAAATTAATTTGATATAATTATGAATTTACTTATTCCCATTTACCCTGTTATTTTAAAGTGCGAAGTTTTATTTGTACTGAGAGATGTCTTGAATTCTGTTATAACAGAATTTTGTTGAAATTGACGTTTAATAATGTGTACAATTTACTTAGTTTTAATACTTTATTACCAAAAGTCTATCTTAAACTTCGAATATTTTCTTTCTTCGTGTATTTCTGAGTGACTTCTGAGATTTAAGAAAAATAATCTTCATTGGAGAACTTTTGAAACTCGATTTCCTATACACTAAAATGTTTAAAACCCAGACTTCAGACTGTTACTGAGAAATTCCAGATTGTAAACCCAATAACACTTTTCCTGAAGACTCTCGTAGACTCGTGCTATATGGCGTGCAGGATAAGTAGCGCAACACTTTGCATGGCGTCACACCTGTCCCCGGGAGCGTTGACCCGGGAATGAAACGCAGGAGCTCATGCTCAACAGTAGTGCCTGTGCCCACTAGACCAACGAGGCAGTTTTTCATAAAACTGTGTGGGTGTGTTTTGTATATTTTGATGTCTTACCATAGTCTTCCAGCGAATGAAGTCGTAGGCAGAAGCTAGATAAAAAATAAAAAGCATGATTAAATAATCAAATCCTAATAAATAGTAACGGTTTGTAATGCCCTTAAGAGTGTTTACGATGCACGGCATTTCATACAAACTTTCAAGCCCTTGTTTTTCGAAATGAATGAACCGATTTTAATCAAACTTCATACGCTTAAGCAGGATACAAAGTTTTATAAAGTAAATTAAGAACATTTTCGAAATGTCTTATTTAAAAACATATAGTTGGAAATCTCTGTTTCTATGGAAAGTTTCAAATCGGTATAAACTATTTCTTCAGAATGTTCTTAACTAAATTTTTAGACATTTGTATCTGGCTTATGCTGAAGTTTCATTAAAATCGGTTCGGTCATGTCGAAAAACATGGGCTTGAAAGTTTGTATGAAATGCCGTACGTTGTAAGACCATACCAAAATAAATTGGTGGCTTTTCCTAAACATTTATTTCACTACTAGCTGCGCCCCGCGGTTTCACCCGCGTAAGTCTCGATTCCGTGGGAATATCGGGATAAAAAGCAGTCTATGAAAAAAAAAAAAAAAAAAAAAAAAAAAAAGAGAAAAAAAAGAGAGGAAGAGAGAGAAAAAAAAAACAAAGAAAGAGAAAAAAAAGGGGTAATAAAGAGTATTCTATTCTATTCTATTCTATTCCTATGTCTCAATCCAGGGTGTCAACTACCTCCATACAAAATTTTATCACAATTGGTCCAGCCGTTAGAGCGTGAAGAAGTAACAAACATACACACACACACACTCACATACTTTCGCCTTTATAATATTAGTGTGAATATTTATTATTATTAAGAAACAAAACACATGGAGTGAAGTTAGCTATACGACACGACCTATCGAGCTTATTTTAGCGTCTGCGTTAGACTCCATAAAACTCATGGTGCATCGTAATCGAAATCTATTTCATCCACGTTAATACGCTAGCGAGTTTAACGCTAGCGAGTAAGTTTTCGTTATCAACTCATGGTAGACGTACAGTAATCGGAGACAGCTTGGAGATAGCAATTGGAGACTCCCTTTTATTTAATGAGAATGCCTACGGGCTTATGTTGTTTATTGCAAAAGTAAATACTGGTTGTGTCATTGTGTCTTTGTGTCAAAGAAAAAATCAAATCAAAGTGACCACCTAACCTATCAAAACAACTCATTCTAACAGTAGTAAGCGATCATAATCTTTAGGGCAAAGTGGCATATGACCACGGCGAACATCACTATGAATATGTATTAAATACATTAAAATATATTACGTGTAAGTTGTTTATTTAATAGACAATAAATATTACTTTTTAGTGCGTGATTTTCAGTAGTCGGGTTTTTTGTGAATCGTTTGAAGATGACGGAGACAAAATGATGTTTTATATACGTTTAGCTTCAAAAAGGCATTCAGTGATTTGTGGTTCAAGTGGTCAACAGTCCAAGTAAATAACCAGACAATCTAACCGTCAAGAAACTGCACACATACATGGACACAGGTTCATCATATTTTATTTAAAACCATGCACAATAAAATAAAATCGGTTTACCATCGTCACGTCAATACATGAAATCGTACAGATTACGTGTAATACGAAAACCAATTTCATTTCTTTCAAGTGTGATACGAAAACCAATTTCATTTCTTTAATTAATTTTCATTTTCAAAACGACATCGGTGTCTTGTTCATACCTTTTTAGTTGGCGTTTTTGTAGTAGCCAGGTTAGTTTTTAACATTTATTAATTTATATCTTTTGGGGTTTTGCGTGTTCTTGGGGTTTAAATGTTATTTAAAATAGTCAGAGTGAAACGTAATTGTTTTTAACTTGATTTTGGGTTTAAATTAAAAATGTATGGATAATTATACACACAACCAGACACGATATACTAATCTAAAAAAAAAAAAATACGGTTACGCTTTATATCCATTATAAGCCACCAAGTTAAATTTTTTGTAACGTCATACAGCTTATAACCCGCCAAATAACATGACGTATAGAACGATACCTCATTTTTCAAAATACGTCTAAGAGGTATGGGGGAACAGATGAACATTTATACATACACAGCCTGGTAAAACCATAAACCTCCATAAGCCTTGCCATAGTCGGGTAAAAACTACATAATTTAAGACCTTTAACCGGGACAATAATGTCCTTCGTGTTAACACAGGAAACATTAAAATCCGTTCAGCCGCTAAAGTTTGATTGACCGACAAACATCCAAATAACTTCAAAAACTTCCACAATAATTATAATAATTATTAATAATAGGTTCGTATTCGTATTCTGCTTTTAAGTATAAACCTTTTGAGTGAATTGGGTGAGAGATTAAATGAAATATTGAATTATTTGCTCAAGTCAAGATCGTTTATTGGTATTGACGCGTCAGAAAAAGATGCTTCAGTAGTAGATAGGAGAACCGCAGCCGCATGCGCATTGTCCGGAGACAGATACGGCACCAGCAGCGGGTACAACACCACCGAAATTCACTGCGCCCATGATGGGAACAGTGCCAGCAACAGCGGTGTTACCGGCAACTGGCAGCTCACCAATGACCACCACGTTGCCTTCACCGGCGCCGCCGTAAGCAGCTCCAGGAGCAAAAGCACCTCCGTATGCAGCGGCAGGAGCTAGTGCGCCCCCATAAGCAGATCCGATGGCACCACCGTAAGCACCAAGGCCGAGGGCACCACCACATGCAGCAGCAGGAGAGAGACCAGTGCCAAGACCCAGAGCATTACCATAAGCAGAACCGATACCAAAAACTGGTCCTCCGCATCCACAACCGCTACCGCCGAGGTATTGGGCGAAAACATTCTGTTGGGGAAAAAAAAGAAACATTAGTCTGTTAGGAAACTAATCGCTTACTGGGGAAACCTCAAGAACAAGCACTTTCTCAGATTGAAGAGGTTCGTAATCGAGAATGAATTAAGTTAACGAGATTATGAAGATAAGCTAGAACGTCTTCTTCTCTCGAATCAATACAATTTACATAGATATAGGAGACATGTACAAAGGAAAATTTAGATGCTTACAAATTAATGCAGGAGAATTCCATTCAATTCAGGACGTTCATAAGAAAATAAAGACACCAGATGTAGTAAAACACTCACCTGAACCAAGCAAGCTTGGATGCAGAGCAACAGAACAGCGAAGGTCGACATGTTTGATATTTTGTTTGTGATCAACGAGAAGCTGAAGACTGAATGATGTTCCTACTTCTAGACCACGTTTATATAGTGTAAGAATTTCTTATCAAAAGAACGTGATACTTTTTCATGTTCTATTGAAACAAAGCTCTTCGTATAAAATATTTCAAGGTTTACATCACTTACGAAATATATGCAATTTTCTATTTCTCCATATTGCAACTAATGATAAAGGTATAACAACACAACTAGATAAGGACTACGTTTCAGTATAAATAGTCAATCGATTCTTGGAAAACTCATTCTAAAGTTCACTTCAACACAAACTACAATGTCAGCCAAGGTGATCCTCGCCCTCTGCGCTCAGGCGCTCTTCATCCAGGTGAGAAAAAATATACAATATTTTATTATTTCATTGAAATTTACCTATTTGCTCGCAATGGTTAGTTTTATTTTTTGAGAAGAAAAAGAAACAGTAAGTAAACAAAATAACGAATTGTAACGCTTATTAAGATCCGATTTTGATTTAGTTGTTTCTAAATTAAATTCAAAGCAAAGAGATTAGATTCAGGATTCTAACACAGGTCCTCATTTTCACCCGAACTCACCGTTCAACTCGCTTACTTTAAATAGTATAGATGACTGAGCTTTCACAGTAATATTTAAAATTTCAGACAGTAAAAAACAAATGAATCCCAAACTTTACTGCATCCAGAGAAAACACAAATTTTAACATAATTATCACAAAGTTTTTTACTATGCAATTACATTATAATGCATACGTTTGTCTTACATTAAGTTACGTGATCGATAAAAATAGAAATAAACATTTTTCAAGGCATCGTCATCGTCTTCTGATAACGGCATTTTTACTAATATAATCATTTCTTGTTTACAGACTGCTTTCAGTTCATGTCTTGGTCTTGGAGCCGTCGCCGCTCCTGCTCTTGTTGCCCCAGGATATGCTGGTAACTGCTATGGCAATGGTTTAATTGGAAATGGACTGATTGGTAACGGCTATGCTGGTAACTGCGCTAACCATGGTTTGATTGGTGCTGGTTTAATTGGCAATGGTTTGATCGGCAATGGCTTGGCTGCTCTAGAGATCATTCCCACCAGTGGCGGTGGACTGCCTGTCTCCAGCGTCTCTGCTATTGCTCCCAGTGGCCTCTCCGTAGAGTCAGAGAATGTGTATGAGGGTGCTCTGTCCGTGGCTGGTGAGCTGCCGTTCGTGAGTGCTGTGGCTTTGGAGGGAGTGTTGCCAAGTGGCGGTGCTGGCGCTGTCAGTTACAGCTGCGGTAACGGTATTACTGCTATTGAGAGCATCGCTCCTTCTGCTGCTGGCTATGCTGGTGCCTATGGCGTTGGTGGTGCCTACGGTGCTGGTGGTGCCTACGGACTTGGCGCTGGCTATGGACATGGTGCTGCTGCAATCGCTCCTGCTGCTCTCGGATTCGGCTATGGAGGCCACGGTTGTGGATGTGGTTTCTACTAAGAACTACTTAACTTTTCGTTCGAACCGATCGCGATGATTCAATAAAATGATTTAGAAATTAATTTGATATAATTATGAATTTACTTAATCCCAGGTACCCTGTTATTTTAAAGTGCGAAGTTTTATTTGTACTGAGAGATGTCTTGAATTCGATGATAACAGAATTTTGTTGAAATCGACGTTTAATCATGTGTACAATTTACTAAGTTTGAATACTTTATTACCAAAAGTCTATCTTAAACTTCGAATATTTTCTTTCTTCGTGTATTTATGAGTGACTTCTGAGATTTAAGAAAAAAATTATTGATTGGAGGACTTTTAAAACTCGATTTCCGATAGACCAAAATGTGTTATTATTTTACTAGTTGGACTAAAATAACCACATTTGTTGGCACTATTTAATTATGTTTAAGATAAACACAAACATTTTTCCGTTTCCAAGTAAATTGTCAAATATTCTTTATTGTTGTTTAAGATACACAGCATGATTAAGCCTGACAATCTATATATATAAAAGGATAATAATTTTCCAGGCGACTAATAACTTAAAGGGCGACTAACTATTTGCTACTAAAATAATAACTTGGCGACTAATAACTTAAAGGGCGACTAACTATTTGCTACTAAAATAATAACTTGGCAGCGATTAAATATTATTTCTTAATCGCTGCAAAGTCATCTACTGTTATTGATTCATTTGGGTTAGGTTAGGTTAGAACAGTAACCATTAACGCCAGATCCCCTCTATTGTTGGTAAATTCAGTTACCAAAACAAAAATTCGATGCCAGTTTAAATTAAAATAAAGCTAAAAACTGATTATTGAGCTGCTACTTTCTACTTAAAATAGGTTATACTTCGCTGTAGCTGCCAACCTATTATTTTTGCTGCCAACCTATTATTTTTGCTACCGGCTTTAATTATTTTTTAATCCCAAATTTAGATTAATTTGTCGCCGTGTTAAATACATGCCTATATAAAATTCAAAGTCCTGACTGACTGACTGATATATCAACGCACAGCCTAAACCGCTGATCCTAGAAACATGAAATTTGGATGGTGTGTTCTTTGTGAAGAGTAGGTATCCACTAAGATAGGGGTTTTCGAAATTCCTCCCCTAAGAGGGTGAAATAGGGGATGGAAGTTTATATGAAACTCCGTCAGTTTTGAAGTTAGAATATTCAAATTTTGTGTTTAGGCTAACAATTGAAAATAAATTTATACGTGTATCAGCGTTTTTGATAATTTCACTTCCAAAAGGTTAAAAAGGAGGATGAAATTGTGTATGGAAAGTCCTTAATTTTCGAAGTAAAAATCACTAAATTTATTATCTAGGCTTATAGTTGAAAGCTTTCGCAACGGTGTTGTAAGAATTTCAACCCTTAAGGGGTGAAAGGGGGATGGAATTTTCATTTTTATTAAAGTTTTATTTATTTTTTAAGTTAAAATCACTGATATTTCGGCTTATGGTTAAATGATAAATGATTTATTTTCTGTAAGTAAGTTTGTACAAACACTTTTACGAATTGATTGACGAACCATATTAAAAAAAAAAGGTGGAAACCAACACACAGCCCAAATCGCTGGTCCTAGAGACATGAAGCTTGGAGGGTGTGTTCTTTGTGAATAGTTAGTATCCACTAAGAACGGATTTTTGGGAGTTCCACCCCTAAAGGGGTAAAATAAGGCATGGAAATTTATATGAAAGTCCGTCAGTTTTGAAGTTAGGATCTTCAAATTTTGTGTTTAGGCTGATGATTGCAAATAATTTTACCCCCGAAGGGTTAAAAATGGGGCTGAAGTTGTGTATGGAAAGTACTTAATTTTCGAAGTAAAAATCACAAAATTTATTATAGAGGCTTATGTTAAAAGGAAGACCGTATGGGGGAGTGGCCATTCTCTGGAGGAAAGGTTTGTTTGAGTCAGTTTCTGTTTTGGACTGTAGTAGTAAACGGATTGTGGCCATTAAGGCAGTGACTGGGGAACGCTCCGTTATTGTTTTCTCTGTCTATATGCCTACAGACTCGCTGGAGAATTTAACTATGTTTACTGATGTTTTAAGTGAGATAAGTGCTATTGTAGCGAGTTATGATGTTGAAAACGTGTTTATATTGGAAGACTTTAACGCGCACCCCAAAGAAAACTTTTACAATGAATTGATGAACTTCTGTACGGACCAGTCATGGGTTTGTGCTGATATTGAAAAACTAGATGCTGAGCGTAATCACTACACATATATTAGTGATGCGCATGGGTGTAGGAGATGGCTCGACCACTGTGTGGTATCTTTATCGGCGTGGCACACTGTTGTAGATGTAGGTATTAAAGAGGATGTATATAATTCTGACCATTTACCCATCTATATTGTATGTGATTTGAGTATAGTAAGGTCAAAACTGGTGACTCAGACAGTGCACCGTAGTGCGATTATATGGGGTGAAAGAAACTGTTCTGAAATTGACAGGTACCGGTTTTTGTGCAATAGTAAATTGCGTGACATTGATTTCCCCCAAGAATTTACGGAGTGCAGTCATGGGTCATGCAGCCTGGCTGAACATAAAGTTATACTGGATAAGTTGTATGATCGGATTGTGAACATTCTGTGTGAGGCGGCTGAACAATCTAAGGAGTCGAGAGACTATAGGCCTCACAGACAATATCGGTGTTTGCATGGCTGGAATAAGCATGTACGGGATGCTCACAGCGAGGCTAGGCTTAAACTTAAAACCTGGATCGAATATAAGCGACCGACTCAGGGTTACATTTGTGACCAAATGCGAGAGGCTCGTAAAATATTCAAAAGTCGCTTGAAATGGTGCCAAAAGAGTCAAGAGCAAATTAAAATGGACATATTAACAGAACAACGAGCTGCTAAGAATTTTGGCAAATTCTGGAAATCCACAGGTAAGTTGGATACTAGGCCTGGCCTCGCGGTGAGTGTGGGGGGGGAGAGTGATCACGGGGATATCGCAAACCTGTTTATGAAACATTTCCAGGTGCAATCTCTTCTTGGTCCCTCAGTTCCTTCCACAGGCGCGGAGTATTGTTGTCAGGAAGAGGAGAAACCTATGCACTTCTCAGCCAAGCAAGTCAAAGGAGTCATACAACGCATGAGCAGGGGCAGGTCTCCCGGTCATGATGGACTCAGCATCGAGCACTTGAAATATGCAGGGGTCCACGTGCCAAGGGTCTTGTCACTGTTCTATGCGATGTGTGTTAGCCATTCATACCTGCCGGAAAGTTTAATGAAAACTATTGTGGTTCCCATTGTTAAGAACAGGGTAGGGGACATATCCAGTGAAGGGTTTCGCCCGATTTCCCTGGCTACGGTCATGGCTAAGGTGTTGGACAGTATGCTTGACTCATGTTTGAAAAATATCTTAAATCTTCATGAAGCACAGTTCGGGTTTCAGCCTGGACTATCTACTGAAACTGCTATCTTGAGTCTCAAGCATACTGTTCAATACTATACTGATCGTAAGACGCCGGTGTACGCCTGTTTCCTTGACCTCTCAAAGGCCTTCGATCTTGTTTCCTATGATGTGCTTTGGGACAAGTTGAGGGACAGGGGTGCCCCTGCTGAAATACTGAAAATTTTCCAGTACTGGTATGCCAATCAAAAGAACCAGGTAAAGTGGTCTAACACTCTCTCTTCAGCATATAGATTGGAATGCGGTGTGAGACAAGGGGGTTTAACATCCCCCAGGCTTTTCAATCTGTATGTTGATGGCCTCATCACTGAGCTCAGCAGCATGAGTATTGGATGTCGAATAAATGGAGTAAGCGTCAATAACATTAACTACGCGGACGATATGGTGCTGCTGGGCCCAACTGCTGGGGCAATCAGAGAATTGCTCAGAGTGTGTGAGAATTATGCTGCCTCACACAGACTGATTTATAATGTCACCAAGAGTGAATATATGATTTTTGAGGCCGCGGGTAGGTGTCCGGACTCTGTTCCGGAAATAATAAGACTGAAAGGGCTCCCGTTAAACAGGGTGTCCAAATTTAAATATCTTAGACATTTCATCACCGACGACCTTAGGGATGATATAGACATAGAGAGGGAGCGTAGGGCTTTAGCGGTCAGAGGTAACATGTTGGCCCGTAGATTTGCTCGGTGCTCTGACCAAGTAAAAATTACGCTTTTTAAGGCCTACTGTCAGAGCTTTTATACGAGCAATCTATGGGTCAATTACACCAAGAGATCGCTGGATGCCCTGCGCGTACAATATAATAATGCATTCAGGATGTTGTTGCGACTGCCCCGTTTCTGCAGCGCTTCGGAAATGTTTGCTGAGACCCACACAGATGGCTTTCATGCTATAATCCGTAAAAAAACCGCGTCGCTGCTGAGCAGAGTGCGAGGTAGTCGCAACTATATCCTGAGAGCTGTGGCGGAGAGCTATACTCCAAATATTCGGCATTTTATCCGGAGGTTGCTCAGGTAGGAAACATGTTTTCTTGCCTGCTCGTCCTCTGCGTGGAGTGTGCGTCATTGTATTTTATTTTATTTTATACCTGCCTTTAACTACTACTAACACTAGAATATAAGTTGTTTTTGTAATACTAACATAATATGGATCCCTGTTATCTGTAATAAATGAATTTTAATTTTAATTTAATTTTATGGTTGGAAGCTAACGCAACGGTATTATTAGAATTTCAACCCTTAAGGAGTGAAAAGGGGGATGAAATTCATTATTTTTCAAGTTAGAATAACTAATTATTTGGCTTATGGTTGGAAACTAACAGAATGTAAACCATTGTTTTTTGTTTTATTTCAATCCACAAGGGGGTGAAAAGGGGGATGACGTTTTGTATTGAAGTTGTTCATTCGCTAAATTTTATATTCAAGTAAAAAGAATATAAGTACACGTGTACCGTTTCTAACTTTTCATAGAATGAAGCGATTGCGATGAAACAAAACGAAATGTTACTCCAACTTATACAAATACACAATATTTATTTAAATATAAGGTCGTGTGACTGACTGGGCTATCAACACACAGCTCAAACCACAGAACGGATTGGGCTGAAATTTGGTACATAGATAGTTATGACGTAAGCATCCGCTAAGAAGAGGTTTTTGGAAATTTGACCTTCAAGGAGGTAAAAGGGGGAATTTTGTTTGTATGAAAAATCTTATTCCAAGAGTTAATAAACCTCAAACATGGCATGAATACTTACGTAAGTAAATTATAAAGTTTGTCATTTTTTGTTTTTTAAACTACCCCCTTAAACGGGTTTTGGGGATGTCAAAGTTTGTATAGAAGAATTTTAACGTGCGATCCGATTAACTCGAAACTCGGTATTTTATATATACCTTGTACGGTTCACGTACAATATATTAAACTGCATACGCAGCAACCCACTTACTTTATTCACTTATATTAGCGATAAACATATTTTTAAGTTAGTTGACAAATTACTACTAGCGCGAGCGCTGCGGATTAGCATCCAAATCTTTACTTGTAAATCGGGCTACTTAATAAACTTTCAAGTGTTACTAAATCCGTGGTTTCCGTTAACTCATCTAAACTAACTTTAACTACTTTAAGTTAAGTGAGCGAGCTATAAATTATTGTACAAGTGTAAGGTGCCTACTACTTCTGGACCTTACATACCTAATGCTCACAAAATATAAAGCCTTACATGTGTTTGGGTTTATTCAAATGTAACCCTTACGGGGCAAAAGGGGGTAATTAAGTTTTAAGGGAAGGATTTTACTGCGCGTCATGATAAACTCCAAAGTAATTAAATAAAACATGATTTAATATTTTTCAAAAATAAATTCGTTTCGGGGTGAAAAGGGGAGACAGTTTATATCAAAATTATGTTTCCTTTGAATAATAAACTTGAATATTGACCCGGATATTTTCTTATTAAATAAAACGGCCGTAAAAATAAATTTTCGAAAACAACCTTTTAAAGGGGGTGTTGAATTATGTGGGGGAAAATAATTGAATGGAAAGATTTTAACGCGCGGTTCGATTTACTTGAAACTCGGTATTTATATTTAAGATCGGAAATAAACGGAAATCTAAAAGAGGTAGTCAATTTTAGAGGGGATGATTTTATGTTTCGGATTGGCGCAAAAATGGCTGAACGGATTTAGATGAAATTTGGTAACATACATATAGTTTATAATCTGCATTAACACATACTACTACACGTACTTTTAATTCTGGTGGTACGTTCTCGTGACATTTTTTCCGACATCCACGCGGGCGAAGCCGCGGGCAGAAGCTAGTAAATGTATATAAATGTATTGTCATGTAATCTAATCGCTTGATCCATGCTAAAGGTGATACTTATTGCGCTTGTCGCATACAGAAACGACTTGCATTAACAGAAAAAAGAGAATGTTTTTAGTAGGTTACCCGGAACTGAACTATTTAGATTAGGTTAATTACTTATTTAAAAAAAAAAGAAATATTTGACTAAATAAAAAATATTAAAAGTACTAGTTGGTAAACAGGTTATAGTTTAAACGTTGATTTCCCAAAAATTAGGTTTGCGTTACAATTTTTTCTGAACTGATTTTTTGCTAAGTAATAATTTGGCAAATGCCATTATGCGTAAAATTTTTTGGGAAGTGAAAATTTGTCAAATTCCTTTCGGTCAAACAAGGGAGACCCCCTTTTATAACAATCTACTCTCTTCTTTGCTAGATTTGCATGTAAATGCGTTTAAAGCTACGAATAAAGTGAAATCGAACCTTTGTTCAAAGGCAAACCATTCTATCATCGACTACTGAAACCATAACAATAGTTTGTAACCATTAATTAGCTTTAGGTTATGTATAGTAGTTTAATGAATAAAAGTTTGAATCATCACACAAGCATTTATCGGAAAATAAAACACTTTATTCAACAAGATAATATTATTAACACTAGAAAATAATGACGTCATACATAACGTGACCATTTATTTTTTTTGTCAGAGCGGGCGCTTCTGGTATTCAACAAAAAACAACTTATTTTACTAAGTATTTATTAATAAAAAAAAAGACATGAAAAAACAATATTATTAGGAATAGAATAGAATGCATTTATTTGTCCGAATATTGTACAAAGTTGTTATGTGATTATGTATTACGATCATACGATTCTGCCGTTTCCGGCGAACAAATATGGTTTGTAAAAGTATAGGTCATTATTACATTAAAATTAAATTGTTAGGTAATCATTAGAAATAGAATTAAAAATAACTGAAATAAATTGAACAATATTTGTATAAAAGAGATTAATTATGTAAGTCAAAATGCAATAGGAATATTAATAAGTAATTTTTACATTACATTGTCGTTGAAGACGCATTTTTTTTGTATTTGTCGGTGGAGCAATTTAGTTTTAAAATGTCGGGTCTAGGTTCTAAGTAGGAATGGAGCTTAACACATGATTTGTCGATGTTAGTCTTTGTAATTAAAATGGCTTTCAGAACTGGGACACTTAACTGTGTTTTGTCACTTGTCTGTATTTTATTCATCAAATCGGCATATCGCCCGCGCGTTTCGAATCCAATTTCAACATTCTTGTCTTTCTAAGATTTAAAAGATGTAACCTTTTCATAGTTTGGTTTTTCCCAAGGGTTGCAAACTGTGCCCGCTTATGATACGTTAGCAGGGTAAAAATATCGAAAACATTTCTCAATTATTTGTTTCTTCACAGTAAACTTTATAGCTTACTCGTAACCGCACACGATTCTTGCTAAGTTTTTAACTATTAATAAAATTGCGATTACTTAAAAAGATTCTGACACACATTACATTACGTTACGTGATCGATTAAACATGTGTCATCGACATCGACGTCGTCTGCTGATAAATAGACACGTTTCAAGACAATTTTCATTTTTATTAAAGTTTTTTTATTTTTTAAGCTAAAATCACTGATATTTCGGCTTATGGTTAAATGATAAATAAATGATAAATGATTTATTTTCGGTAAGTAAGTTTGTACAAACACTTTTACGAATTGATTGACGAATCATATTTAAAAAAAAGGTGGAAACCAACACACAGCCCAAATCGCTGGTCCTAGAGACATGAAGCTTGGAGGGTGTGTTCTTTGTGAATATTAAGTAACCACTAAGAACGGATTTTTGGGAGTTCCACCCCTAAAGGGGTAAAATAAGGCATGGAAATTTATATGAAAGTCCGTCAGTTTTGAAGTTAGGATCTTCAAATTTTGTGTTTAGGCTGATGATTGAAAATAATGTTACCCCCGAAGGGTTAAAAATGGGGCTGAAGTTGTGTATGGCAAGTACTTAATTTTCGAAGTAAAAATCACAAAATTTATTATAGAGGCTTATGGTTGGAAGCTAACGCAACGGTATTATAAGAATTTCAACCCTTAAGGAGTGAAAAGGGGGATGAAATTCATTATTTTTCAAGTTAGAATAACTAATTATTTGGCTTATGGTTGGAAACTAACAGAATGTAAACCATTGTTTTTTGTTTTATTTCAATCCACAAGGGGGTGAAAAGGGGATGACGTTTTGTATTGAAGTTGTTCATTCGCTAAATTTTATATTCAAGTAAAAAGAATATAAGTACACGTGTACCGTTTCTAACTTTTCATAGAATTAAGCGATTGCGATGAAACAAAACGAAATGTTTCTCCAACTTATACAAATACACAATATTTATTTAAATATAAGGTCGTGTGACTGACTGGGCTATCAACACACAGCTCAAACCACAGAACGGATTGGGCTGAAATTTGGTACATGGATAGTTATGACGTAAGCATCCGCTAAGAAGAGGTTTTTGGAAATTTGACCTTTAAGGAGGTAAAAGGGGGAATTTTGTTTGTATGAAAAATCTTATTCCAAGAGTTAATAAACCTCAAACATGGCATGAATACTTACGTAAGTAAATTATAAAGTTTGTCATTTTTTGTTTTTTCAAACTACCCCCTTAAACGGGTTTTGGGGATGTCAAAGTTTGTATAGAAGAATTTTAACGTGCGATCCGATTAACTCGAAACTCGGTATTTTATATATACCTTGTACGGTTCACGTACAATATATTAAACTGCATACGCAGCAACCCACTTACTTTATTCACTTATATTAGCGATAAACATATTTTTAAGTTAGTTGACAAATTACTACAAGCGCGAGCGCTGCGGATTAGCATCCAAATCTTTACTTGTAAATCGGGCTACTTAATAAACTTTCAAGTGTTACTAAATCCGTGGTTTCCGTTAACTCATCTAAACTAACTTTAACTACTTTAAGTTAAGTGAGCGAGCTATAAATTATTGTACAAGTGTAAGGTGCCTACTACTTCTGGACCTTACATACCTAATGCTCACAAAATATAAAGCCTTACATGTGTTTGGGTTTATTCAAATGTAACCCTTACGGGGCAAAAGGGGGTAATTAAGTTTTAAGGGAAGGATTTTACTGCGCGTCATGATAAACTCCAAAGTAATTGAATAAAACATGATTTAATATTTTTCAAAAATAAATTCGTTTCGGGGTGAAAAGGGGAGACAGTTTATATCAAAATTATGTTTCCTTTGATTAATAAACTTGAAAATTGACCCGGATATTTTCTTAGTAAATAAAACGGCCGTAAAAATAAATTTTCGAAAACAACCTTTTAAAGGGGGTGTTGAATTTTGTGGGGGAAAATAATTGAATGGAAAGATTTTAACGCGCGGTTCGATTTACTTGAAACTCGGTATTTATATTTAAGATCGGAAATAAACAGAAATCTAAAAGAGGTAGTCAATTTTAGAGGGGATGATTTTATGTTTCGGATTGGCGCAAAAATGGCTGAACGGATTTAGATGAAATTTGGTAACATACATATAGTTTATAATCTGCATTAACACATACTACTACACGTACTTTTAATTCTGGTGGTACGTTCTCGTGACATTTTTCCCGACATCCACGCGGGCGAAGCCGCGGGCAGAAGCTAGTAAATGTATATAAATGTATTGTCATGTAATCTAATCGCTTGATCCATGCTAAAGGTGATACTTATTGCGCTTGTCGCATACAGAAACGACTTGCATTAACAGAAAAAAGAGAATGTTTTTAGAAGGTTACCCGGAACTGAACTATTTAGATTAGGTTAATTACTTATTTAAAAAAAATGAAATATTTGACTAAATAAAAATATTAAAAGTACTAGTTGGTAAACAGGTTATAGTTTAAACGTTGATTTGCCAAAAATTAGGTTTGCGTTACAATTTTTTCTGAACTGATTTTTTGCTAAGTAATAATTTGGCAAATGCCATTATGCGTAAAATTTTTTGGGAAGTGAAAATTTGTCAAATTCCTTTCGGTCAAACAAGGGAGACCCCCTTTCATAACAATCTACTCTCTTCTTTGCTAGATTTGCATGTAAATGCGTTTAAAGCTACGAATAAAGTGAAATCGAACCTTTGTTCAAAGGCAAACCATTCTATCATCGACTACTGAAACCATAACAATAGTTTGTAACCATTAATTAGCTTTAGGTTATGTATAGTAGTTTAATGAATAAAAGTTTGAATCATCACACAAGCATTTATCGGAAAATAAAACACTTTATTCAACAAGATAATATTATTAACACTAGAAAATAATGACGTCATACATAACGTGACCATTTTTTTTTTATCAGAGCGGGACGCTTCTGGTATTCAACAAAAAACAACTTATTTTACTAAGTATTTATTAATAAAAAAAGGACATGAAAAAAGAATATTATTAGGAATAGAATAGAATGCATTTATTTGTCCGAATATTGTACAAAGTTGTTATGTGATTATGTAAGATTCTGCCGTTTCCGGCGTACAAATATGGTTTGTAAAAGTATAGGTCATTATTACATTAAAATTAAATTGTTAGGTAATCATTAGAAATAGAATTTAAAATAACTGAAATAAATTGAACAATATTTGTATAAAAGAGATTAATTATGTAAGTCAAAATGCAATAGGAATATTAATAAGTAATTTTTACATTACATTGTAGTTGAAGACGCTTGTTTTGTATTTGTCGATGGAGCAATTTAGTTTTAAAATGTCGGGTCTAGGTTCTAAGTAGGGATGGAGTTAACACATGATTTGTCGATGTTAGTCTTTGTAATTAAAATGGCTTTCAGAACTGGGACACTTAACTGTGTTTTGTCACTTGTCCATATTTTATTCATCAAATCGGCATATCGCCCGCGCGTTTCGAATCCAATTTCAACATTCTTGTCTTTCTAAGATTTAAAAGATGTAACCTTTTCATAGTTTGGTTTTTCCCAAGGGTTGCAAACTGTGCCCGCTTATGATACGTTAGCAGGGTAAAAATATCGAAAAAAAATCTCAATTATTTGTTTCTTCACAGTAAACTTTATAGCTTACTCGTAGCCGCACACGATTCTTGCTAAGTTTTTAACTATTAATAAAATTGCGATTACTTAAAAAGATTCTGACACACATTACATTACATTACGTGATCGATTAAACATGTGTCATCGACATCGACGTCGTCTGCTAATAAATAGACACGTACGAATACAATAATTTATTGTTAACAGACTCGTTTCAGTTCATATCTTGGTCGTGAAGCCATCGCCGCTCCTGCTGTTATTGCCCTAGGATGTGCTAATAACGGCTGGCTTGGCAATGGTTTGATTGGAACTGGTAATAGCTATGCTGGTAACTGAGCCCACAACAGTGTGCTTGATGATGGTACTGGATGATGGCTGCATTAGAGATCGCTCCCACCAGTGACGCTCCCAGTGCCCTCTCCGTAGTGTATGAGTATGTGTCAGCCACTCTTGGACTCGGCTATGGAAGCCGTGGCTGTGGATGTGATATCTACTAAGAATTCAAAGAAGACTCACATAACTTACAAACTTATAAAAGTTTTCACCAGTGATTCGTGAAGTAAGAACACTTAATAATAGTGTCTCTTGGCGCTTGGACATAATTATTTTCTTGCTCTTTGGCGGAATTCCAGAGGGTGACACTTAGTATGTTGTCCACTGTGTAACTTTTGCTTTATCCGGACCCTTTATTTAGGACTGAATAATTAGCAATTCATGACTACTTTTGTGAGCTTGGGTAATACCTGTAAAAATAAATGTGTATGTCATTTAAAAAATAAAAAAAACTTTTCAACCGATGTTTCAATAAAATTATTTGGAAATTATTTTGCTATTTGAATCGACTTTTTTCCAGTTTTATTGTCATTTAAAAGTGTTTTTACAGTTGGGTATCATATTTAATGCATGTGGTGCCATGCACATCTCACCTTTTTTAGTAATGATGTTACCTATGCACCAGTACATAATAAATTTTGATATTGGTACCTCATAGTTGTAGATCAATATCTCGTGTCCTTTATTGTAGGAAATAAGTTATTATTCGTTTTGCAAATACAGAAAGTTCTAGTAATGAATGTAAAGACATGAAAAGAAGAGTAAATTATCCTGTGTAAAAATAGGTGTACAACTTTCTGTAACTTTTAAATTAAACCATGCTCTGAGACAGCGTTTTTGGGCTTCAAACAAATCGCTCGTAATGTTCTTACATTATTCATTCATAAATACTGACCCTTTATTTATGTTATGCACGTGCCTTCTTAGAATTGTACTCGGCGATCAAATTTCATGACGACCAGTAATCGGAGATAACTTGTACTAGGTCAGAACTGATATAGTGAATATGTGTACGCTATTACGCTAGCAATGCTCGAGGGCGCGGGGCGTGTGGCTGATGCAGCACATTTAGAGTTGCGTCGGTCACAGCTTCGCGCAGCCCTGGTGGCGGAATGGCGGGACAGGCGTTCACGCCCTACTGCCGGCCTCGTCACCATCGGAGTGGTCCAGTCGGTACTCGAGCTCTGGCTCGGGAGGAGGCACGGCTCCCTGTCGATTCGGGTGACGCAGGTGCTCTCGGGGCAAAGCTGTTTCGGAAAGTATCTGTGTCGCATAAACAGAGAGCCGGACGCCCGGTGTCACCACTGTATTGACTGCCGGGAGGACACAGCGCGGCATACTCTGGCAGAGGCTCTTCCGCTCACCCGGCCTTCAGCAAGTGCACTGGGCGTTGGCAGAGGGCAGATAATGCCCTCTTCCAGCCCCCCTAAATGGTTCCAGGGACGGCGGTCTTGGGGACGTCCGCCACCCCCTATCACAATGGACCCGAGGTGGCGGCGCGTAGTGTTCCACGCGCACCCCTTTCAGACGTCGCGGGAGGGTCAAATACTTCACTCCCCCCAGACTTGAGGTGGCCTGCAGGGGCGGGCCGGCAATAGCCGGGGATCGCGGAAGTAATACTAGATCCCAAGATCCCCATTGCAAGTGTGGGAAGGGAACACTGGGGTGGTTTTTAGTTAGTAAGAGTCTGACAGACCCCTCCGCCCACCGCAGGGTGGAGGACATCCATGAGGAATTTTGACCACGGAAACAAAAAAAAAAGGTCAGGGCTGATCAGTAATTTATAATATCTGTACACAATACGACTGATAATAGGCGCGCTTTTTTTTTTGGTGGGAAATTATAAAATAACTTCTCCCACTCTGGGCGGAGCGGGAGGGCCAGACTTTTGGGGTGTCAGACTTTTACTGACTAAAACCCACCCGTGTTCCTTCAGTTGCCTGTGTGCCAGGGCTACGGGATCCCTTTCGGACACGCACCACAAATCACTAAATAAGTTTAGCGTTAAATGGTTTAAAGTTTTAAACATCTTTAAATTTTATTACTCTGCTTGTTTCTATTATATTTATTAATCTATTCTTTTCTATTTATGCCAATCGTTTGAAGATGACGGAGACAAAGTGATGTTTTAATATACATTAAGCTTCAAAAATGCAATCAGTGATTTGTGGAGCAAGTGGGCCCAAGTCAATAACCAGACAACCTAGCCGTCAAGAAACGCCACACATACATTTTATGCATGATTTTACATAGGTACATATTGACATTACAGAATATTATATAGAATATTACATGAATATTTACTTTGAAAAACTTTTTACAAAAAAAAAACAACCGACTACCAAAAAAAACACAACAAAGTGAAAAATAACTTTAATTTCGGAAGTCGGTGGCTTTGGAGCTGTATTTTAGTTTTTTGCCACCGACTTCCGAAATTAAAGTTATTTTTCACTTTGTAGTGTTTTTTTTGGTAGTCAGTTGTTTTTTTTTTTGGATAAAGTTTTTTATTTTTCACTTTTTAGTGGGTCAGTTTGTAATTTATCCAATTTACAATAGCCTAATGTCAAATGCTCATCTCCAATTATAAAATATTACTTTTCCCAGTGCAGGAGCGTTAATTGTTGAGGAGTTCTGGTAAGAACCAGGAGAACTGATGTTGACTTCACCATATGCATTTTGACGAGCATAAATTGCTTAGCAACCATATTAAAGTGCCTAATCGAATGGCAACGGTGAAATACTTAGTATTAAGTAGTTCCGGTGGCCATCTGTGGTCTTCCTCATCAGTTCCACTTCACCAAGTAAGTAACTCGTGCATTTGCACTCGAAAAGCTTCTTTTCGAGTGCAAATGCACGAGTTACTATAAAAAATACTCAAATCGCTATAGGTATGCCTATAAAATTTGATGATTTCCCTCGGTTTCCATGGGATCCCCTCATCAGATTCTGATTTGGTGGCAATTGGACCACCTCGGAAGCATACCCTTCCAAACAAAAAAAGAATTTTCAAAATCCGTCCACAATTGACGGAGAATTCGGTGAACATACATAAAAAAAAAATAAAAAAAACAAACATACAGCCGAACATAATTCCTCCTTTTTGGAAATCGGTTAAAAAGTATTATGTTTACTGCTTTAATTTATTGTGAATGCACTATGTCGGTCATTTTTTTTTCTTTAAATATTTTCTTTTCTCTTTTTCTCAGATTTAATAATGATCTGGCATTTTGAGCACTTCATGCGGCCTACCCAAAAGTCCTTTCTTTGGTATTGTTCGTCGAGTCGTTGAGCTCCTTAAGTCTTGAGTCGCGCTGCACGATTACTGACAAATGCTTGCACTGATTGGACAGGTCCACTCAAATTTGTGTGGTTCTTTCCTCAGAATACCATTTCAGGCACGGATCTACATAGAGTCCTCACATGATCTGATTAAGATGATGTCTGGACTTTAAAAGAGACGTTGACCCCTGAGTTTGTTTCGCCATTTCTTCTCAGGGGTAGTCAGTTAAGAAATGGTACATCTAGCTTATTTTTTATTTTTTTTATGATATGTAAAAGTGATTCCGATATCTTATTTACAGAATAAACGATTCCATCTCATTAAGGTGTTTTCACTTTTTCTGAAAAAACTAAATTAGAAAAAAAACGACGGTGCTAAGTTTTTTTTCAAGATTGGGAAAATTCATTTGGTTTTTATTCAATTTACATCTCTAGTCACGTCAATACATGAAAATCGTACAGATTACGTGTCACTCCGGCTATAAGAAAACCACATCAGACAAAACGACATCGGTGTCTTGTTTATACCTTTATAGTGGGCCTTTTTGTCGTAGTCGGGTTCGTTTTTAAGTTTTTTTTTTAATTTTAATTCTTTTGGGGTTTTGCGTGTTTTTGGGGTTTAAATGTAATTGAAAATAAGTGAAACGTAATTGTTTTAGGCTTCTACCTCGAATCTTGCGGTCTGCTGGGTGGCGGCGGCGGCGGCGCGGGAGCGGGCGGGCAACGCAGGCTCGTTCTCGAAACCAACGGGCAGATCGCGCGGCACAATAGTGGCGTAGTGTTGTGTTCGTGGTTGTGTATTTGTTTTTATTTGCGAATGAAATTTCACCGTCCAAATTTCTTCTCACTGAACAAACTGGTCAGTGGGTCGTCTGAGTAGGCGTAGTTGTAGTAGTTGGAGTATATGCTTTATGCTTAGGGGCACCATTTTATTTATTTATTAAGTTCGGACAACAATATGATCCAATTTGTTAGTAAAATACCTTACCACTAGTGCTAGTAGTACAAAACAGTAGTCAAAACAAAACAAAACAAAAATAAAAATAGCTGATGACTGCGGCAGGATGTGCAGAGAACGATAAAGCAAGGAATATGCTACCTGACCATTTCCCCACATAGTGCCTCAGAAATGGGCTGTAAGGGCTCTCCACCACTGTTTTCAGGATGCAATTGTCACTGACCCGCGTTCTACGCATCAGTGATGTGTCTTTTTTGCGAATCACTGCATGGAAGCCATCAGTTCGTTTCTGAGCAAACATCTCCGATGCGCTACAGAAACGGGGCAGTTTCAACAGCATCCAAAAACATTATAATATTGGATGCGTAAGACATCTAGCGATCTTTTGGTGTAGCTGACCCATCATACAGACCTTGTTGATAAAACGCCTTGAACAGGGTGACTTAGTCCGCACAACGAGAGAATCTACGGGCCAACATGTTCCCTCGGACCGCTAGTGCCCTTTACTTGCCATTTCAATGTATGTGCCGCAAGTACTTAAATTGGTGGACTTAATTTATGCTCATACCATTTAAATAAAAACTGGGTTCATGATTAGGGCACTTACCGGCGGCCTTAAATACCATGTATTCACATTACGGACATTGTACACAAGGCCGTGCAAGGCAGCATACTCCTCGCAGACCTTCAACATTTCGCTGATAGATCCCTCAATCGGCCCAGAAGTACCATGTCATCCGCATAGCTGATGCTGTTAATATTAACACCACCAACCCGGCAGCCGACACGCATACTACTGAGCTCAAATGGGGATATCGCTACGCCATCGCAAGGGGGCGTGGCATGCAGTGCCGGGACTATAAGTGCCCTGGCTGCGGAGGGTTCGCGGTGGTCCGCAACTACGGACCACCCCTCTCTGAGTTCGCCTAACGCGGCTAGCGGCGGCGGACGCATTTTATTAAAAATAAAATGCGTCGGTGTGAGTGGTTGCTATGTGTAAATCTGTAGGCGCGCCGCGACGCTAATTTATTATTAGCGCCGCTTTCTTCACGACACCACGGCGGTCGACCCCCACCAAGTGAGACCCCCGGTTGCCCGGGGGAGGCCCAGTGAAGGTGACCAGCGACGTGTGTGCCGACTGGACGCTCCTACAGAATAGGTGATTAGTCCCCGCTCGTCCCGATCTCAGAGCTAGCCGATCACGGTCCGAGCTAAGGGACTGTCATGCGTGTGTGAGCGGCATTGTACTGTGAAACACTGCTCAGTGTCTACACGCATCGCAGCCCGCGCCGCGCCGGCGTGTTGTGAGTATAGATGCATGGATATTGATGGGTGTCTGTTGTTAGTTACGTGGCATGCCTATATTAACTTAGAACACGCCACGCAACAGATGTATGAGTCATCTGTAGAGTTCAGTTTATTTATTTATTTATTTATTTAAACTTCTCACACACAATAATGTACAAAGGCGGACTTAATGCCTTAGGCATTCTCTACCAGTCAACCAAAGGTGGTGAAGAGATAAGATGGCGGGTGCTCTGATTGAGAGAAAATAATAATATTATAAAATATTAAAATATAACATAATTAAATATAAATATAATAGGTACAAAATTACATAAATAGGTTATAAACTTAGTTATAATACACATATATTTACTATAATATATCCCTACATTATATATATATACTTAAATATACATACAAGTTCAATGAAAAGACATTAAATTGAGATGACTCTACGATATCGATATCGAGAGGAAGCGCATTCCAGAGAAGAATGGACTGAATATGAAAGGAAGAATGAACAAAGTCAGAAGTATGAGAAGGACAGAGTAGAAGAAGATTGTTGGAAGAACGCAGGTTCTTAGCGTGTGAAGAACATAGATATTGGAAGTGAGACATAAGATAAGAAGGAGGGCTCGGAGAGTTGAGAAGGGAAAAAAGTGTGGTCAAAGCGCGCAAACTTCTTCTCTGGCGAATGGACATCCATTTGAGCTCAGACCTATAACTTGACACATGGTCATATTTTCTTAAATTAAATATGAACCGGATACCATTGTTGAGTAGTCTATCGAGCTTATCTAGCAAAACCGCATTTAAATCAAAGTAGCACACGTCAGCATAGTCGATGATAGGAAAAATCAAAGTCTGCACAAGCATAGTCTTCGTCTTAGCGGGCAAAAAGTTTCTCAGACGATACAGGGATCGTAGAGTACCGTTGACCCTTTGACTAACACTAGAAACCTGGCGTTGCCAGCCTAGCGTTGAGTCAAGATGCAAACCGAGATCTTTCACCGTAGGGGTAATGGGTATGACAGTACCATTAAAAATAAGAGAAGGAAGAGATGTAAGAGCCACCCTACCCATCATGCGCGGGCTACCAATTACAATGGCCTGACACTTTGAGGGGTTTCAGTTGGGTCGGGTAAGCCGCGTGTAACCTGAGTGCGGCTTACCCGAGGCGTCCAGTCCGGTGATGGGGTCACTCGTCCGCTATCAGGTCGCGGGGCAGGGGTCTCGCGTCAGGGGGGCGCGTATGCCAGGGCGCGATCTGCTTGACATGGGGCCAAGCAGACACGTCGGCACGCGCGTACATCCCTTTCGCGAGACGCCGCACGAACTCATCCAGGCCCTCAATCCCGAGGTCCCGCTGGATAACATCGTTCCTCACGAAGCAAGGAGCGTCAACTATGGTCCGCAGCGCAAGACTTTGTTGCGCGCGGAGCAGCTTCCGGCTCGACTCGCTCGTGAGGGCGAACCAAGCGGGGGCGGCGTACGTCAAGATAGGGCGCACGTACAACTTGTACACGCTCATCTTTACGCGCGCCGGGATTCGGGACGAGAGCACAGGTTTGAGCAGGTTGCGGGCGACCCTGCCCTGTGCGGCGACCTTGCGGACATGTGGCCCCATTAAGTGAGCCGACGGTCGATGGTCACACCCAGGTATTTAACCCGGGGCGCCCAATCGATGTCGGCCCCATGTAGTTTCAAGGGTGGCGGGACAGGCGCGAACCCGGTGATTATCGCCTGCGTCTTACCCACGTTCACCGACAGCCGCCACTTCGACAGCCACTCGGGAAGGAGCTCCAGGGCGCGCTGCATTTTGACCGCCGCGTACTTCGCATTAAGCGATGTAGTAATGTACGCGGCGTCGTCGGCATACAGCGCAAGCGTAGCGTCGGAAGTGGTGGGGATGTCGTCGGTGTAACGCGAGTAACACGCTGGCGACACGCAGCTGCCCTGCGGCACACCAGCCAGCACCGGTCAGGCGCCGGATAGCGCCCCGTCGACCACCACCCTAAAGGTCCTGTTGGAGAGAAAGCTAGAAACCACCCTTACAACGCGACGGGGCGCGTCCGAGGTGGACATTTTGTATATAAGGCCCTCGTGCCACACAAGGTCGAAGGCCTTCTCCATGTTGACGAATACTGCCACCGAGTATTCCTTCTTATTTAGCGCGGCTGCGAGGTGGTGCAGTACCCTCGACAGCTGGAGCGTCGTGCTATGCTCCGCCCTGAACCCAAATTGCTCGGGGCGCGGCGCGATGTGGGGTTGGAGATGTCGCAGCAGGAGTGCTTCGAACACCTTGGAGACTGTCGGCAGTAGGGTGATCGGCCGATAGCTCTCCGGCTTCAGGATATTTTTCCCCGCCTTGGGCAGCATAATGACGCGCCCTTCCTTCCACGAGGCGGGAAAGGCCCCGGTGCGCAGTACCGCGGTAAACAGGCGCGCCAGCGCCGCTACCATGCGGAATGGCAGCTGGCGCAGCACTGCGTTGGTGATACCGTCGGCACCAGGGGCCTTCCGGGGCTTCGTGTTTAGGATGGTGCGCCTAACTGCGCTCGGCGAGAAGAAGACGGGGTCCTCATCGGGAGCTATCGGCAATGCGAAGTAGTCTCCCAGGTGCTTCTCGACTGCTGCGACATGGTCTGTGTCGCTGGTCGGGTTAGGGCAGTACTGACGTTCCAGGTGCTCGGCGAAGACCTCCGCCCGGTCCTCCGCTACATACTTTAGCGCCCCGTCGCTGTTGAGTAGAGGGCGCACCGGGGCCGGGGTGTTCGTAAGCTGGCCGCAGAGCTTATGTAACGACGGCCAGCTGTCCGTCGTGGCATCGATACGATCTTCCCAGCCCGCGGCGGTATGCGCCCTAAGCTCGGCCTTTACTTTCTCCGCGAGACGGTTTAGCTGCCTTTTCAGCGTCGGGCATCTGAGCTGTTGCCACTGCTTGCGAAGGCGCCTCTTCACGGCGATCATCGAATTAATATGTGCCGGCAGGGGCGGCAGTAGCCCTCTCCCCTGCGGCAGTGTTCTCGTCGCCGTTTCTAAGGCGCTTTGGATGCAAGCAGTGACGTCACCCGCCATCTGGTCTACGTCCGCGGCAGTGACGATAGGCCGAGTCGGCGTGGTGATCTCTAGCTTCTCTCTGAAGGCTTCCCAATCTGTTGATCGACGTGGCGCGATCGGCTTCAATCGGGTCGGCATACCCGATATGACGACGAGTACAGGCTGGTGGTCCGATTGTAACTCGTCGTCTATCACTTCTTGGGTGATCTGGCAGTGCAGCCCTTGGTGGACTACGATGTCCAGCACGTCCGGTAAGTTATGTGCCGTGTCTGGGTAATGTGTCGGCATCTCTGGGCCGGACACCGTATAGCCAAAGGCTTCCGCGTCCGCGAAGAGCCGTCTCCCCTCGGTATTCGTAGTATTACTATTCCACGCTGGGTGTTTACTATTTAAATCACCGGCGAGGATGGTAGCCTTTTGGGACGTATTTATAAGCGCCCGCAGCTCTGTGTGATCTAAGTGGGCCACGGGCGGCTTATAACAAGCATACAGGTTTATATCCTCGCCGGCTAAATGCAGCTGTACACCCAGCGTGTAGAACGATCCGAGTGACGGCAAGGGGAGCTCTTGATGGACGACTCTTCGCCTAACAATGACCGCCAGACCACGATAGCGATTATTGTTTGCCGACCTTTCGTCCTTCCTGTAAACGAGATATCCCGGGAACCTAACCCTATCTTCGGGTCCCAGGAGTGTCTCGCTTATGAGCGCCACGTCGATATCCTGTTCCCTCAGGAGATGGCGGAGGGGGGCGACCTTATTCCGGAGGCCGCGGGCATTCCAATGGATCACCCTCAGTGGCCTAGCCATTATACATGGTCAGTAAGGTGGCCAGGCCATCGAGGATGACCATCTCCACATCTTGTCCCTGCCTTATTGCTTTAATAAGATCCATCAGTAATTTGATGGCGCAGGCTGTAAATTCTTTATTTGTAGAGCGGGCGCCGGTGGCGCCACCACTCGTAGCTTCGTGTCTCGGTCTTGGTTTCTGTTGTTCGATGTTTTGCCGGTGTGGTTGGGTGGCGCAACTCGCAGCGGTGGTGTCGCCTCGCGGCTGTTGTGTGAACTTATTTTCGATTGGTATGGACCGCTGCGTTATGCCGACGCCCGCGGTCTGTTTTACAGCCTGCGTCCTGCTTAAGGCAGGGGCGGCCTCGGGGATCTCTTCCTGGGTCGGCGGGGGCGGTTTGGGTTTGTTCCCTCTACCCTTGCCCCCGCGCTTGGTCTTCTTCTTTTTTTTCTTTTTCCCCCCTCCCAAGGAGGCGGCTTGGGCTGCGTTCCTGGGTGTGGGCTCATTGGCCGCCGCCATCAGCGTCGTGCCTTGAGCCTCTGTGTCCGTGGCCTCCAGTGGCTGGCCACTGGCCACTCTTGGTTGGCGTGTGGCCGTGATGGCGACGGTCCCCGCTCGCTTATTTCTAGTTTCTGCTAGAAATACGGGGCACTTTATGTTGCACGCGGGGTGCGGGCCACCGCAATTTGCGCAGGTGGCCGGCTCATCCCGCGGGCGCGGACAATCGCGCGCCGCGTGCTCGCCTCCGCATCACACACAAGCGAGCGGGCGGTGGCACTGGTGCGAGCTGTGCCGGAAGCGTTGGCACCGGTGACACTGTGCGGGCCCACGCTTTCCACGCCAAGCCTCGATCTTGACGCCCCGCATAGACATGAATATGGTGGTGTCAAAGATAGCCCGGACGTCGGGTGTCTTCTTGATAATTGCGTGGAACACGCAGCCGGGTCGTCCTTGTGCGCCCTTAATGTGGCGCACATACTCCGGCTGGTACCCCAACGCCCGGAGTTCCTCCTCAATCTCCGGGGGGTCCGTATCCGCCGGCAGCCCCCGTATGGCGATCTTCATGTTTCTGTCCGCTGGTACCAAGACACGCCGCTGTCCTTTTCCAGGCCCGTCAGATACCGCTGAACCAGCCTGTATTCGCCCTCGCTGTCGGGAGTGAAGCGGACTCCACTCCCGAAAGGGCGGGCGTTTGGAGGCCGGCCCAGCTTGGCACTGAGGGCCCGGAAATGGGCGGCCCAGTTTGGCAGCCGCTCCACCACCAACGGTGGAAACCTCAATTTTTTCCCCGGCATCTGTTTTGTTGCGGACGCGGCGGCGCCGGGGGAGGCGGTGGCAGGGGGGGCGGCAGATACGGTGGGAGCACGGGGTAAGCTAATATCACTTACCCCTGCTGGTGTCTCGTCCGGTGATTGCGGCGGCGAGCGGCGCACCGCATCGGAGAAGGTGGGCGACGCTGCGGCGCCCCGACCCCGCGGCGCGCTATCGCGCTGAGGCCGCGGCGGGTCGAGGCAATATCGCTTTGCCTCCTCCGATACGGCTTCGCCGGAGCTCCTCCTTCGCCGCTAAGGTCTAGTCTCGAGCTGGAACTCGAAACCGAACCCCAGCGACGGTGTTGGTGACGCCGGCGCCGGCGATATAATCGCGGCACCGGCGGCGCGTCCCACGTTGGGCCACTATCCGGATCGCGGTGTCGTGTCCGGGGACACGTCTCCGCGACCGGAGGCGGCCGAGCCCACAGATGCCAGTGACATGCTCGACCCCGCACGTGAGGAGCATGTCGACAACATTGCGGGCGAGTCGTAGGCCGATGTCCGGGGGGGTGCCGGCGAGGCGGGCACCACGGGCGGCTTAGATACCGGCCGATATGTTGAGCCGGCACTTGCTGGCCGCTCCCGCTCCGCCATCACCGGTCCCGCCAGTGAGCGGCGGGAAGCGGTGTCGGCAGTGCGCGAAGCTGGCACAGCTTTAGGCTGCGGCTGCTTGCTGTGCGTCGCCCCGGGGGGCACGGGCGGCGTTGCGAACCGCGGCGGAGGCGCGGTAGCGCGAGCCGGGGGCGCGCGATGGCGCGCTATAGGCGCTATAGGCGCGGAGGCGCGCGCCGTAGGCGCGGGAGCACGCGCTGCAGGCGCGGCCCGCGCGGCCGGCGCGGGTGCGTGCATAGGCGCGGGCGCGCGCTTAGGCGCGGGCGCGGGTGTGGGCGCACGCGCATGCAGTGCGCGCCCGGCTTGGGTCCCAGCTGGACCCGGTGCCTGGATGGGCACCGGTCTGAAGGCGGCGGGGCGCAGAGCCACCGCGTGCGGTCGGCTCGACGACGGCACGGGCGCAACACGCGCAGGCGCCGATGATGTCGGTGGGCCGGCGGCTACAGCGGCGCTAGCACCCCCCCCCCCCCCTCTCTTCTCCTCCGTTCCTCGCTGCGAGGCTGCGGTAATGGGCCGGCTGGCGGCGCACCGGACGTCGCCCTGCCAATGTTCGGCATTGACGTCGTCCGGTCCAACGCCGGGCGGGCTCCCTGCTGTTCCCCGGCATCGTGGCCCAACGAGCCACGCGTGCCGGGTTTCGGCATCGTGATAGGCGTGGCCTCCGCGACCGCTGCGGTGATTGCTCACCGAGCAGCACGGGGGCGGCTTCCCCTGTGTTTGTACAGGTACCGGGGTGGTATCCCGTACTCACACAGGGAAAAAAGATTAAAAACTTTTGCGATCCGCACGGATAAGGGCACTGAACACTTAAATAAAACACTCAGGTAGTCAGCGCGATCAACCATGGGCTAATCCCTACTAAGCTCGACAATGAAATCATTAATATATAAAGGTTGAAGAGCCGTAGAGACGTCACCCCCCTCCCCCCCACCTGCCTCACACCGCACTCCAACCCATACGACTATATGCAGAAAAAAACAAAAGAAAACTTGGGGAAATGGTGGGAAAGAAATTATTGTTCTTGTCGAAAATCATCCAAAAGATGAAAAACCGGCCAAGTGCGAGTCGGACTCGCGCACGGAGGGTTCCGTACCGTTATCTATTAAAATGGCAAAAAAAAAATACGTTTGTTGTATGGGAGCCCCCCTTAAATATTTGTTTTATTTTAATATAATTATTTATTTTTTAAAGTGAATATATAACTAAATATTCTGTGAATATTTCAAGCGTCTACCTGTTGCCGTTATCAGTATCGAGCAAAAACGAGCAAAAAAATCAAGTTTGTTGTATTGGAGCCCCTTAAATATTCATTTTATTCTGTTTTTTGAGTATTTGCTGTTATAGCGGCAACAGAAATACATCATCTGTGAACATTTCAACTGTCTAACTATCACGGTTCATGAGATACAGCCTGGTGACAGACGGACATACAGACAGACAGACGGTGGAGCCTTAGTAATAGGGTTCCCGTTTTACACTTTGGGTGCGGAACCCTAAAAAACCACCGAAAAATTAGAAAAAAATAACCCTTTAATTCATGGTGGATTTTTTTTTAAACTTAAATTCATGTTGGCGCGCTGCTGGCACGGGCGTAACACAGGGGGGTAAAATTTCTGTAATTTTTTGCCTAGGACGCACCGTTTTCGAGATATTTGAATTTCTATTGTTTTTTGATCAATTTAAAAAAACAACTATTTTTCGCTGGCTTTTATTAAATAGTTAATAACGTAATATATATCGTAGAATTCATATTTTATCTACATCACTCCCCGTTGCTAAGGAAAGAATAAATGTCTTTGTCTTCATAGAAACGCGAGTCTATGGGTCGCGCCCCATGCTCGGGCAGAAGAGATATCGAGTTGGATAGAAAGAACTTTGTCTATTCTTGCTAAAATAGAGATACAATTGGTACACGTTATACTAACCTATAAAAATAAAATACGGTTACGCTTTACATCCATTATAAGCCGCCATGTTAATTTTTAGGGTTCCGTACCTCAAAAGGAAAAACGGAACCCTTATAGGATCACTTCGTTTTCCGTCTGTCTGTCTGTCAGTCTGTCAAGACTATTTTTCTCAGGAACGCGTGGAGGTATAAACTTGAAATTAATATCAAATACGTAAGTCTATGGTCCCTTGAAGCTCTAAATAAATCAAGCTTCCAAGTCACCGCAATAAAAAAATACGGCGATATAAGCGACATTATTGCGACATATTTCGATACTCGCAAATAAATCAAAACCTATAGGGTACTTCCCGTTGAACTAGAATCATGAAAATTGGCAAAAAGCAAGGTCTTACAGCATTAATATAGGAAAAAGTCCGAAAATTGTAAATTTGTAGTTATATCACATTTAAAAAAATGCGAATATATCGCACGTAAATCAAAACCTATAGGGTACTTCCCGTTGACCTAGAATCATGAAATTTGGGCAGAAGCAAGGACTCACAGCACAAGTAAAGGAAAAAGTCCGAAAATTGTAGTTTTATCACATAAAAAAAACATTTTTTGCGATTAAATTTTCAGTTGGAAAATTGACCGTGGCGTATATCGATGTATGGGAGAACATGTTTTTCAACTAAAATGTTAAGTTTGTTTTAGGGATAAATTCATCCTAACTACGGAACCCTTCATTGTGCGTGGTCCAACACGCACTTGGCCGATTTTTTTGTAACGTCATACGGCTTATAACCCGCGAAAGAACATGACACTTACCGCCATATCTCGTTGCTAAAGTTTGATTGACCGACAAACATCCAAATATCTTCAAAAACTTCTACAATAAATAACATAAATACCATAACATCACGCTTGTGAACCCCGAAGGGTTAGGCAGAGGTGCTCCTATAGTACACCAACCCAATATTATTAAAAGATTAGTATTCTGCTTTTGAGTAATATTCTGCTTTTGAGTATAATATAAACCTTTTGAATGAATTGAGTGAGAGATAAAATAAAATATTGAATTATTTGCTCAATTCATGATCGTTTATTTTGTTGAGGCGTCAGAAAAAGATGATTCAATAGTAAATAGGAGAACTGCAGCCGCACGCGCATTGTCCGGAGACAGACACGGCACCAGCAGCGGGTACAACACCACCGAAAGTCACTGCGCCCATGATGGGAACAGTACCAGCAACAGCGGTGTTACCGGCAACTGGCAGCTCACCAATGACCACCACGTTGCCTTCACCGGCGCCGCCGTAAGCAGCTCCGATGGCGCCACCGTAAGCACCAAGGCCGAGGGTACCACCACATGCAGCAGCAGGAGTGAAACCAGCGCCGAAACCCAGGGCATTACCATAAGCAGAACCGATACCAACAGCTGGTCCTCCGCATCCACAACCGCTACCGCCAAGGTATTGGCAGAAAACATTCTAATGGAAAAAATAAAGATGCATTAGTAAGGAAACGTATTGCTAAATGAGGAAACCTCAAGAACAAGGACTTTCACAGATTGAAGAGGTACGTAATCGAAAACGAAATATGTTTGATTTTGAAGTTAAGGTAGAACGTCTTTTTCTCTCGAATCAATACGAATTACCTAGGTATAGGACACATGTACAAACGACATAATTTGGAAGCTTACAAATTAAAGCAGTAGTAAGCAACAATGGAGGTCGTTCATGAAAAAATTAAGGTACCAGAAATAGTCAAAACACTCACTTGAACCAAGCAAACTTGGATGCAGAGGAACAGAACAGCGAAGGTCGACATGTTTGATATTTTGTTTGTGATCAACGAGAAGCTGAAGACTGAATGATGTTCCTAGTTTTAGACCATGTTTATATAGTGTAAAAATTTCTTAACAAAACAACGTGATGTTTGTCCTATCTTTTATTGAAATAAAGCAACAAATAATGAAATTTTGCAAGGTTACATCATTTACGAAATACCTACATGTATTTTTCTATTTCCACATAATGCAACTACTGATATAGGTATAAAAACTTCATTTCAAAATTCACAAATTGCTGCAACTCAACTAGATAAAGCCTTCCGTTTCAGTATATATAGTCAATCGATTCTTGGAAAACTCATTCTCAAGTTTACTTCAACAGAAACTACAATGTCAGCCAAGGTCATCCTCGCCCTCTGCGCTCAGGCGCTCTTCATCCAGGTGAGAAAAAATGTTCAATATTTATTATTTCATCGAAATTTACATGTTTGCTCACAATGCATATTAAGAAAAAAAAAATAACGAATTGTAATGCTTACCATGATCCGATTTTGACTTAGTTGTTTCTAAATTAAATTCAAAGCAAAGATATTAGATTCAGGATTCTAACACAGGTCCTCATTTTCACCCGAACTCACCATTCAACTCGCTTACTTTAAATAGTATAGATGACTGAGCTTTTCACAGTTATACTTAGAATTTCAGGTAGTGAAAAAAAAAATGGAATCGCAAACGTTCTTCTACTGCACCCAGAGAAGACACAAATTTTAACATAATTATCACAAAGTTTTTTACTATCACATAGGCAATGACATTATAATTCATACAGTTACGTGATCGATAAAATAATAGAAATAAACATTTTTCAAGGCATCGTCATCGTCTTCTGAAAACGGCATTTTTACTAATATAATCATTTCTTGTTTACAGACTGCTTTCAGTTCATGTCTTGGTCTTGGAGCCATCGCCGCTCCTGCTCTTGTTGCCCCAGGATATGCTGGTAACTGCTATGGCAATGGTTTAGTTGGAAACGGACTGATTGGTAACGGCTATGCTGGTAACTGCTTTAACAATGGTTTGATTGGTGATGGTTTAATTGGCAATGGTTTGATCGGCAATGGCTTGGCTGCTCTAGAGATCATTCCCACCAGTGGCGGTGGACTGCCTGTCTCCAGCGTCTCTGCTATTGCTCCCAGTGGCCTCTCCGTAGAGTCAGAGAATGTGTATGAGGGTGCTCTGTGCGTGGCTGGTGAGCTGCCGTTCGTGAGTGCTGTGGCTTTGGAGGGAGTGTTGCCAAGTGGCGGTGCTGGCGCTGTCAGTTACAGCTGCGGTAACGGTATTACTGCTATTGAGAGCATCGCTCCTTCTGCTGCTGGCTATGCTGGTGCCTATGGCGTTGGTGGTGCCTACGGTGCTGGTGGTGCCTACGGACTTGGCGCTGGCTATGGACATGGTGCTGCTGCAATAGCTCCTGCTGCTCTCGGATTCGGCTATGGAGGCCACGGTTGTGGATGTGGTTTCTACTAAGAACTACTTAACTTTTCGTTCGAACCGATCGCGATGATTCAATAAAATGATTTAGAAATTAATTTGATATAATTATGAATTTACTTAATCCCAGTTACCCTGTTATTTCAAAGTGCGAAGTTTTATTTGTACTGAGAGATGTCTTGAATTCTATGATAACAGAATTTTGTTGAAATCGACGTTTAATCATGTGTACAATTTACTAAGTTTTAATACTTTATTACCAAAAGTCTATCTTAAACTTCGAATATTTTCTTTCTTCGTGTATTTCTGAGTGACTTTTGAGATTTAAGAAACAAATTCTTGATGTGAGGTCTTTTAAAACTCGATTTCCTATAGACAAATGTGTTATTATTTTACTAGTTGGACTAAAATAACCACATTTGTTGGCACTATTTAATTATGTTTAAGATAAACACAAACACTTTTCCGTTTCCAAGTAAATAGTCAAATATTTTTTATTGAGGTGTAAGATACATAGCATGATTATGCCTGACAATAAATGTATTGTCATGTAATCTAATCGCTTGATCCATGCTAAAGGTGATACTTATTGCGCTTGTCGCATACAGAAACGACTTGCATTAACAGAAAAAAGAGAATGTTTTTAGTAGGTTA
This sequence comes from Tiliacea citrago, assembly GCA_963921375.1. NCBI lineage: Eukaryota > Metazoa > Arthropoda > Insecta > Lepidoptera > Noctuidae > Tiliacea > Tiliacea citrago. Next base: position 11,443,685 of record OY992807.1, on the reverse strand, counting down.
CCCGGAACTGAACTATTTAGATTAGGTTAATTACTTATTTAAAAAAAAATGAAATATTTGACTAAATAAAAAATATTAAAAGTACTAGTTGGTAAACAGGTTATAGTTTAAACGTTGATTTGCCAAAAATTAGGTTTGCGTTACAATTTTTTCTGAACTGATTTTTTGCTAAGTAATAATTTGGCAAATGCCATTATGCGTAAAATTTTTTGGGAAGTGAAAATTTGTCAAATTCCTTTCGGTCAAACAAGGGAGACCCCCTTTCATAACAATCTACTCTCTTCTTTGCTAGATTTGCATGTAAATGCGTTTAAAGCTACGAATAAAGTGAAATCGAACCTTTGTTCAAAGGCAAACCATTCTATCATCGACTACTGAAGCGATAACAATAGTTTGTAACCATTAATTAGCTTTAGGTTATGTATAGTAGTTTAATGAATAAAAGTTTGAATCATCACACAAGCATTTATCGGAAAATAAAACACTTTATTCAACAAGATAATATTATTAACACTAGAAAATAATGACGCCATACATAACGTGACAATTTATTTTTTTTGTCAGAGTGGGCGCTTCTGGTATTCAACAAAAAACAACTTATTTTACTAAGTATTTATTAATAAAAAAAGGACATGAAAAAAGAATATTATTAGGAATAGAATAGAATGCATTTATTTGTCCGAATATTGTACAAAGTTGTTATGTGATTATGTAAGATTCTGCCGTTTCCGGCGTACAAATATGGTTTGTAAAAGTATAGGTCATTATTACATTAAAATTAAATTGTTAGGTAATCATTAGAAATAGAATTAAAAATAACTGAAATAAATTGAACAATATTTGTATAAAAGAGATTAATGATGTAAGTCAAAATGCAATAGGAATATTAATAAATAATTTTTACATTACATTGTAGTTGAAGACGCTTGTTTTGTATTTGTCGATGGCGCAATTTAGTTTTAAAATGTCGGGTCTAGGTTCTAAGTAGGGATGGAGTTAACACATGATTTGTCGATGTTAGTCTTTGTAATTAAAATGGCTTTCAGAACTGGGACACTTAACTGTGTTTTGTCACTTGTCCGTATTTTATTCATCAAATCGGCATATCGCCCGCGCGTTTCGAATCCAATTTCAACATTCTTGTCTTTCTAAGATTTAAAAGATGTAACCTTTTCATAGTTTGGTTTTTCCCAAGGTTTGCAAACTGTGCCCGCTTATGATACGTTAGCAGGGTAAAAATATCGAAAAAAAATCTCAATTATTTGTTTCTTCACAGTAAACTTTATAGCTTACTCGTAGCCGCACACGATTCTTGCTAAGTTTTTAACTATTAATAAAATTGCGATTACTTAAAAAGATTCTGACACACATTACATTACATTACGTGATCGATTAAACATGTGTCATCGACATCGACGTCGTCTGCTGATAAATAGACACGTACGAATACAATAATTTATTGTTAACAGACTGGTTTCAGTTCATATCTTGGTCAGCCATCGCCGCTCCTGCTGTTATTGCCCTAGGATGTGCTAATAACGGCTGGCTTGGCAATGGTTTGATTGGAACTGGTAATAGCTATGCTGGTAACTGAGCCCACAACAGTGTGCTTGATGATGGTATCATTGGTAATGGTTTGATTGGCAATGGCTTGGCTGCCCTAGAGATCGCTCCCACCAGTGACGCTCCCAGTGCCCTCTCCGTAATGTATGAGTATGTGTCTGCCACTCTTGGACCCTGCTATGGAAGCCGTGGCTGTGGATGTGATATCTACTAAGAATTTAAAGAAGACTCACATAACTTACAAACTTATAAAAGTTTTCACCAGTGATTCGTGAAGTAAGAATACTTAATAATAGTGTCTCTTGGCGCTTGGACATAATTATTTTCTTGCTCTTTGGCGGAATTCCAGAGGGTGACACTTAGTATGTTGTCCACTGTGTAACTTTTGCTTTATCCGGACCCTTTATTTAGGACTGAATAATTAGCAATTCATGACTACTTTTGTGAGCTTGGGTAATACCTGTAAAAAAAAAAATAATAATAAAAAAAACTTTTCAACCGATGTTTCAATAAAATTATTTGGAAATTATTTTGCTATTTGAATCGACTTTTTTCCAGTTTTCTTGTCATTTAAAAGTGTTTTTACAGTTGGGTATCATATTTAATGCATGTTACAGGTGCCATGCACATAACACCTTTTATAGTAATGATGTTATAGTTAAACTATTTCACGAAGTCCTCTAATGGCGGTAAACATAAGGTTCAAATTGCAATAACCAAACGGACTTCGTGAAATGGTTTAACTATACCTATGCACCAGTACATAATAAATTTTGATATTGGTACCTCATAGTTGTAGATCAATATCTCGTGTCCTTTATTGTAGGAAATAAGTTATTATTCGTTTTGCAAATACAGAAAGTTCTAGTAATGAATGTAAAGACATGGAAAGAAGAGTAAATTATCCTGTGTAAAAATAGGTGCACAACTTTCTGTAACTTTTAAATTAAACCATGCTCTGAGACAGCGTTTTTGGGCTTCAAACAAATCGCTCGTAATGTTCTTACATTATTCATTCATAAATACTGACCCTTTATTTATGTTATGCACGTGCCTTCTTAGAATTGTACTCGGCGATCAAATTTCATGACGACCAGTAATCGGAGATAACTTGTACTAGGTCAGAACTGATATAGTGAATATGTGTACGCTATTACGCTAGCAATGCTCGAGGGCGCGGGGCGTGTGGCTGATGCAGCACATTTAGAGTTGCGTCGGTCACAGCTTCGCGCAGCCCTGGTGGCGGAATGGCGGGACAGGCGTTCACGCCCTACTGCTGGCCTCGTCACCATCGGAGTGGTCCAGTCGGTACTCGAGCTCTGGCTCGGGAGGAGGCACGGCTCCCTGTCAATTCGGGTGACGCAGGTGCTCTCGGGGCAAAGCTGTTTCGGGAAGTATCTGTGTCGCATAAACAGAGAGCCGGACGCCCGGTGTCACCACTGCATGGACTGCCGGGAGTACACAGCGCGGCATACTCTGGCAGAGGCTCTTCCGCTCACCCGGCCTTCAGCAAGTGCACTGGGCGTTGGCAGAGGGCAGATAATGCCCTCTTCCAGCCCCCCTAAATGGTTCCAGGGACGGCGGTCTTGGGGACGTCCGCCACCCCCTATCACAATGGACCCGAGGTGGCGGCGCGTAGTGTTCCACGCGCACCCCTTTCAGACGTTGCGGGGGGGTCAAATACTTCACTCCCCCCAGACTTGAGGTGGCCTGCAGGGGCGGGCCGGCAATAGCCGGGGATCGCGGAAGTAATACTAGATCCCAAGATCCCCATTGCAAGTGTGGGAAGGGAACACTGGGGTGGTTTTTAGTTAGTAAGAGTCTGACAGACCCCTCCGCCCACCGCAGGGTGGAGGACATCCATGAGGAATTTTGACCACGGAAACAAAAAAAAAAGGTCAGTGCTGATCAGTAATTTATAATATCTGTACACAATACGACTGATAATAGGCGCGCTTTTTTTTTTGGTGGGAAATTATAAAATAACTTCTCCCACTCTGGGCGGAGCGGGAGGGCCAGACTTTTGGGGTGTCAGACTTTTACTGACTAAAACCCACCCGTGTTCCTTCAGTTGCCTGTGTGCCAGGGCTACGGGATCCCTTTCGGACACGCACCACAAACACTAAATAAGTTTAGCGTTAAATGGTTTAAAGTTTAAAACATCTTTAAATTTTATTACTCTGCTTGTTTCTATTCAATTTATTAATCTATTATTTTCTATTTATGCCAATCGTTTGAAGATGACGGAGACAAAGTGATGTTTTAATATACATTAAGCTTCAAAAATGCAATCAGTGATTTGTGGAGCAAGTGGGCCCAAGTCAATAACCAGACAACCTAGCCGTCAAGAAACGCCACACATACATTTTATGCATGATTTTACATAGGTACATATTGGCATTACAGAATATTATATACAATATTACATGAATATTTACTTTGAAAAACTTTTTACAAAAAAAAAAAACCGACTACTCGTACCAAAAAAAACACTACAAAGTGAAAAATAACTTTAATTTCGGAAGTCGGTGGCTTTGGAGCTGTATTTTAGTTTTTTGCCACCAACTTCCGAAATTAAAGTTATTTTTCACTTTGTAGCGTTTTTTTTGGTAGTCAGTTGTTTTTTTTTTGGAAAAAGTTTTTTATTTTTCACTTTTTAGTGGGTCAGTTTGTAATTTATCCAATTTACAATACCCTAATGTCAAATGCTCATCTCCTATTATAAAATATTATTTTTCCCTGTGCAGGGGCGTTAATTGTTGAGGAGTTCTCCTGGTAAGAACCAGGAGAACTGATGTTGACTTCACCATATGCATTTTGACGAGCATAAATTGCTTAGCAACCATATTAAAGTGCCTAATCGAATGGCAACGGTGAAATACTTAGTATTAAGTAGTTCCGGTGGCCATCTGTGGTCTTCATCATCAGTTCCACTTCACCAAATGGTGCTTTTCGAGTGCAAATGCACGAGTTACTATAAAAAATACTCAAATCGCTACCCAAAAGTCCTTTCTTTGGTATTGTTCGTCGAGTCGTTGAGCTCCTTAAGTCTTGAGTCGCGCTGCACGATTACTGACAAATGCTTGCACTGATTGGACAGGTCCACTCAAATTTGTGTGGTTCTTTCCTCAAAAGACCATTTCAGACACGGATCTACAAAGAGTCCTCACATGATCTGATTAAGATGATGTCTGGACTTTAAAAGAGACGTTGACCCCTGAGTTTGTTTCGCCATTTCTTCTCAGGGGTAGTCAGTTAAGAAATGGTACATCTAGCTTATTTTTTATTTTTTTTATGACATGTAAAAGTGATTCCGATATCTTATTTACAGAATAAACGATTCCATCTCATTAAGGTTTTTTCACTTTTTCTGAAAAAACAAAATATAGAAAAAAAACGACGGTGTTTTTTTTTCAAGTTTTTTTCAAGATTGGGAAAATTCATTTGGTTTTTATTCAATTTACATCTCTAGTCACGTCAATACATGAAATCGTACAGGGCCACAAGTCTGCTATTACAATAGTGTCAGAATGGTCGATCATTGATTTCATAATTGTTGATTTTGACAAGTTTGGTAATCTACTATTATAATGGCGTCATTATGACTTTCCAATGGTCGGCAACTGACACTACATTGAAAGAAATTGCAAAGAAAATGATCGACCATTATGAATTTACCAGATTACGAACTTTTAGCAAAATGACAATGGCATGACAATGGGATCGTGTTGGAATGACTGAATTTATAAAAATAGCAGACTTGGGCCCCAGATTACGTGTCACTCCGGCTATAAGAAAACCACATCAGATAAAACGACATCGGTGTCTTGTTTATACCTTTATAGTGGGCCTTTTTGTCGTAGTCAGGTTCGTTTTTAAGATTTTTTTTAATTTTAATTCTTTTGGGGTTTTGCGTGTTTTTGGGGTTTAAATGTAATTGAAAATAAGTGAAACGTAATTGTTTTAGGCTTCTACCTCGAATCTTGCGGTCTGCTGGGTGGCGGCGGCGGCGGCGCGGGAGCGGGGCGGGCAACGCAGACCCGTTCTCGAAACCAACGGGCAGATCGCGCGGCACAATAGCGGCGTAGTGTTGTGTTCGTGGTTGTGCCATCGAGATATTTGTTTTTATTTGCGAATGAAATTTCACCGTCCAAATTTCTTCTCACTGAACAAACTGGTCAGTGGGTCGTCTGAGTAGGCGTAGTTGTAGTAGTTGGAGTATATGCTTTATGCTTAGCTAACAATATGATCCAATTTGTTAGTAAAATACCTTACCACTATTGCTAGTAGTACAAAACAGTAGTCAAAACAAAACAAAACAAAAATAAAAATAGCTGATGACTGCGGCAGGATGTGCAGAGAACGATAAAGCAAGGAATATACTACCTGACCATTTCCCCACATAGTGCCTCAGAAATGGGCTGTAAGGGCTCTCCACCACTGTTTTCAGGATGCAATTGTCACTGACCCGCGTTCTACGCATCAGTGATGTGACTTTTTTGCGAATCACTGCATGGAAGCCATCAGTTCGTTTGTGAGCAAACATCTCCGATGCGCTACAGAAACGGGGCAGTTTCAACAGCATCCAAAAACATTATTATATTGGATGCGTAAGACATCTAGCGATCTTTTGGTGTAGCTGACCCATCATACAGACCTTGATAAAACGCCTTGAACAGGGTGATTTTGACTTAGTCCGCACAACGAGAGAATCTACGGGCCAACATGTTCCCTCGGACCGCTAGTGCCCTGTACTTGCCATTTCAATGTATGTGCCGCAAGTACTTAAATCGGTGGACTTTATTTATGCTCATACCATTTAGATAAAAACTAGGTTCATGATTAGGCACTTACCGGCCAGCGGCCTTAAAGACCATGTATTCACATTACGGACATTGTACACAATGCCGTGCAAGGCAGCATACTCCTCGCAGACCTTCAACATTTCGCTGATAGATCCTTCAGTCGGCCCAGAAGTACCATGTCATCCGCATAGCTGATGCTGTTAATACTAACACCACCAACCCGGCAGCCGACACGCATACTACCTAGCTCGACAATCTGATCATTAATATATAAAGGTTGAAGAGCCGTGGAGACGTCACCCCCCTCCCCCCCCCCACCAGCCTCACACCGCACTCCAACCCATACAACTATAAGCAGAAAAAAACAAAAGAAAACTTGGGGAAATGGTGGGAAAGAAATTATTGTTCTTGTCGAAAATCATCCAAAAGATGAAAAACCGGCCAAGTGCGAGTCGGACTCACGCACGGAGGGTTCCGTACCGTTATCTATAAAAATGGCAAAAAAAAAATACGTTTGTTGTATGGGAGCCACCCTTAAATATTTGTTTTATTTTAATATAATTATTTATTTTTTAAAGTGAATATATAACTAAATATTCTGTGAATATTTCAAGCGTCTACCTGTTGCCGTTATCAATATCGAGCAAAAACGAGCAAAAAAATCAAGTTTGTTGTATTGGAGCCCTTTAAATATTCATTTTATTCTGTTTTTTGAGTATTTGCTGTTATAGCGGCAACAGAAATACATCATCTGTGAAAATTTCAACTGTCTAACTATCACGGTTCATGAGATACAGCCTGGTGACAGACGGACATACAGACAGACAGACGGTGGAGCCTTAGTAATAGGGTTCCCGTTTTACACTTTGGGTGCGGAACCCTAAAAAACCACCGAAAAATTAGAAAAAAATAACCCTTTAATTCATGGTGGATTTTTTTTTAAACTTAAATTCATGTTGGCGCTCTGCTTGCACGGGCGTAACACAGAGGGGGTAAAATTTCTGTAATTTTTTGCCTAGGACGCACCGTTTTCGAGATATTTGAATTTCTATTGTTTTTTGATCAATTTAAAAAAAACAACTATTTTTCGCTGGCTTTTATTAAATAGTTAATAACGTAATATATATCGTAGAATTCATATTTTATCTACATCACTCCCCGTTGCTAAGGAAAGAATAAATGTCTTTGTCTTCATAGAAACGCGAGTCTATGGGTCGCGCGCCACGCTCGGGCAGAAGAGATATCGAGTTGGATAGAAAGAACTTTGTCTATTCTTGCTAGAATAGAGATACAATTGGTCAGACGTGCATACACGTTGTACTAACCTATAAAAATAAAATACGGTTACGCTTTACATCCATTATAAGCCGCCATGTTAATTTTTAGGGTTACCTAAAAATTACCCATACCTCGTTGCTAAAGTTTGATTGACCGACAAACATCCAAATATCTTCAAAAACTTCTACAATAAATAACATAAATACCATAACATCACGCTTGTAAACCCCGAAGGGTTAAACAGAGGTGCTCCTATAGTACACCAACCCAATATTATTAAAAGATTTGTATTCTGCTTTTGAGTAATATTCTGCTTTTGAGTATAATATAAACCTTTTGTGTGAATTGAGTGAGAGATAAAATAAAATATTGAATTATTTGCTCAATTCATGATCGTTTATTTTGTTGAGGCGTCAGAAAAAGATGATTCAATAGTAAATAGGAGAACTGCAGCCACACGCGCATTGTCCGGAGACAGACACGGCACCAGCAGCGGGTACAACACCACCGAAAGTCACTGCGCCCATGATGGGAACAGTACCAGCAACAGCGGTGTTACCGGCAACTGGCAGCTCACCAATGACCACCACGTTGCCTTCACCGGCGCCGCCGTAAGCAGCTCCGATGGCGCCACCGTAAGCACCAAGGCCGAGGGTACCACCACATGCAGCAGCAGGAGTGAAACCAGCGCCGAAACCCAGGGCATTACCATAAGCAGAACCGATACCAACAGCTGGTCCTCCGCATCCACAACCGCTACCGCCGAGGTATTGGCAGAAAACATTCTAATGGAAAAAATAAAGATGCATTAGTTAGGAAACGTATTGCTAAATGAGGAAACCTCAAGAACAAGGACTTTCACAGATTGAAGAGGTACGTAATCGAAAACGAAATATGTTTGATTTTGAAGTTAAGGTAGAACGTCTTTTTCTCTCGAATCAATACTAATTACCTAGGTATAGAACACATGTACAAACGACATAATTTGGAAGCTTACAAATTAAAACAGTAGTAAGCAACATTGGAGGTCGTTCATGAAAAAATTAAGGTACCAGAAATAGTAAAACACTCACTTGAACCAAGCAAACTTGGATGCAGAGGAACAGAACAGCGAAGGTCGACATGTTTGATATTTTGTTTGTGATCAACGAGAAGCTGAAGACTGAATGATGTTCCTAGTTTTAGACCACGTTTATATAGTGAAAAATTTCTTAACAAAACAACGTGATGTTTGTCCTATCTTTTATTGAAATAAAGCAAAAAATAATGAAATTTTGCAAGGTTACATCATTTACGAAATACCTACATGTATTTTTCTATTTCCACATAATGCAACTACTGATATAGGTATAAAAACTTCATTTCAAAATTCACAAATTGCTGCAACTCAACTAGATAAAGCCTTCCGTTTCAGTATATATAGTCAATCGATTCTTGGAAAACTCATTCTCAAGTTTACTTCAACAGAAACTACAATGTCAGCCAAAGTCATCCTCGCCCTCTGCGCTCAGGCGCTCTTCATCCAGGTGAGAAAAAATGTTCAATATTTATTATTTCATTGAAATTTACATGTTTGCTCACAATGCATATTAAGAAAAAAAAAATAACGAATTGTAATGCTTACCATGATCCGATTTTGACTTAGTTGTTTCTAAATTAAATTCAAAGCAAAGATATTAGATTCAGGATTCTAACACAGGTCCTCATTTTCACCCGAACTCACCATTCAACTCGCTTACTTTAAATAGTATAGATGACTGAGCTTTTCACAGTTATACTTAGAATTTCAGGTAGTGAAAAAAAAAATGGAATCGCAAACGTTCTTCTACTGCACCCAGAGAAGACACAAATTTTAACATAATTATCACAAAGTTTTTTACTATCACATAGGCAATGACATTATAATTCATACAGTTACGTGATCGATAAAATAATAGAAATAAACATTTTTCAAGGCATCGTCATCGTCTTCTGAAAACGGCATTTTTACTAATATAATCATTTCTTGTTTACAGACTGCTTTCAGTTCATGTCTTGGTCTTGGAGCCATCGCCGCTCCTGCTCTTGTTGCCCCAGGATATGCTGGTAACTGCTATGGCAATGGTTTAGTTGGAAACGGACTGATTGGTAACGGCTATGCTGGTAACTGCTTTAACAATGGTTTGATTGGTGATGGTTTAATTGGCAATGGTTTGATCGGCAATGGCTTGGCTGCTCTAGAGATCATTCCCACCAGTGGCGGTGGACTGCCTGTCTCCAGCGTCTCTGCTATTGCTCCCAGTGGCCTCTCCGTAGAGTCAGAGAATGTGTATGAGGGTGCTCTGTGCGTGGCTGGTGAGCTGCCGTTCGTGAGTGCTGTGGCTTTGGAGGGAGTGTTGCCAAGTGGCGGTGCTGGCGCTGTCAGTTACAGCTGCGGTAACGGTATTACTGCTATTGAGAGCATCGCTCCTTCTGCTGCTGGCTATGCTGGTGCCTATGGCGTTGGTGGTGCCTACGGTGCTGGTGGTGCCTACGGACTTGGCGCTGGCTATGGACATGGTGCTGCTGCAATCGCTCCTGCTGCTCTCGGACTCGGCTATGGAGGCCACGGTTGTGGATGTGGTTTCTACTAAGAACTACTTAACTTTTCGTTCGAACCGATCGCGATGATTCAATAAAATGATTTAGAAATTAATTTGATATAATTATGAATTTACTTAATCCCAGTTACCCTGTTATTTCAAAGTGCGAAGTTTTATTTGTACTGAGAGATGTCTTGAATTCTATGACAACAGAATTTTGTTGAAACCGACGTTTAATCATGTGTACAATTTACTAAGTTTTAATACTTTATTACCAAAAGTCTATCTTAAACTTCGAATATTTTCTTTCTTCGTGTATTTCTGAGTGACTTTTGATATTTAAGAAACAAATTCTTGATGTGAGGTCTTTTAAAACTCGATTTCCTATAGACAAATGTGTTATTATTTTACTAGTTGGACTAAAATAACCACATTTGTTGGCACTATTTAATTATGTTTAAGATAAACACAAACACTTTTCCGTTTCCAAGTAAATAGTCAAATATTTTTTATTGAGGTGTAAGATACATAGCATGATTATGCCTGACAATAAATGTATTGTCATGTAATCTAATCGCTTGATCCATGCTAAAGGTGATACTTATTGCGCTTGTCGCATACAGAAACGACTTGCATTAACAGAAAAAAGAGAATGTTTTTAGTAGGTTACCCGGAACTGAACTATTTAGATTAGGTTAAATACTTATTTAAAAAAAAAATTAAATATTTGACTAAATAAAAAATATTAAAAGTACTAGTTGGTAAACAGGTTATAGTTTAAACGTTGATTTGCCAAAAATTAGGTTTGCGTTACAATTTTTTCTGAACAGATTTTTTGCTAAGTAATAATTTGGCAAATGCCATTACCTATGCGTAAAATTTTTTGGGAAGTGAAAATTTGTCAAATTCCTTTCGGTCAAACAAGGGAGACCCCCTTTCATAACAATCTACTCTCTTCTTTGCTAGATTTGCATGTAAATGCGTTTAAAGCTACGAATAAAGTGAAATCGAACCTTTGTTCAAAGGCAAACCATTCTATCATCGACTACTGAAACCATAACAATAGTTTGTAACCATTAATTAGCTTTAGGTTATGTATAGTAGTTTAATGAATAAAAGTTTGAATCATCACACAAGCATTTATCGGAAAATAAAACACTTTATTCAACAAGATAATATTATTAACACTAGAAAATAATGACGTCATACATAACGTGACCATTTATTTTTTTTGTCAGAGCGGGCGCTTCTGGTATTCAACAAAAAACAACTTATTTTACTAAGTATTTATTAATAAAAAAAGGACATGAAAAAAGAATATTATTAGGAATAGAATAGAATGCATTTATTTGTCCGAATATTGTACAAAGTTGTTATGTGATTATGTAAGATTCTGCCGTTTCCGGCGTACAAATATGGTTTGTAAAAGTATAGGTCATTATTACATTAAAATTAAATTGTTAGGTAATCATTAGAAATAGAATTAAAAATAACTGACATAAATTGAACAATATTTGTATAAAAGAGATTAATTATGTAAGTCAAAATTCAATAGGAATATTAATAAGTAATTTTTACATTACATTGTAGTTGAAGACGCTTGTTTTGTATTTGTCGATGGAGCAATTTAGTTTTAAAATGTCGGGTCTAGGTTCTAAGTAGGGATGGAGTTAACACATGATTTGTCGATGTTAGTCTTTGTAATTAAAATGGCTTTCAGAACTGGGACACTTAACTGTGTTTTGTCCCTTTTCCGTATTTTATTCATCAAATCGGCATATCGCCCGCGCGTTTCGAATCCAATGAATACTCGTAGTAGGTAAGGTAATCCCATGGAAATCGAGGGAAAATTTTTGTAGGCACACCTAAAGCGATTTGGATATTTTTTATAGTAACTCGAGCATTCGCTCTTGGTAAACACCATTTGTTGAAGTGGAAATTATGATAAAGACCACAGATGGCAACCGGAACTACTTAATAATGAGTATTAACGGATTGCAATTCGATTAGGTACTTTAATATGGTTGCTCAGCAATTAATGCTCGTCACAATGCTTATGGTGAGTAGCAGTTCTTCTGGTCCTTACCAGAATAACTCCTTCAACGTCCCTACATCGAGAAAAGCAACATTTTGTAAAATGTGATGAGCAGATTCACCGAGTTTACAATTTTACGACAGCTTATTATCTAACGGGAATAATACAGATACATTATAAACTCACGGTTCTCACAATCTTACGGAGATTATATATCGCTTTATCTAGTTCTTCATGAATGTCTTTAACTTTTTCACGTACATTGCAGCCCAATCACGCGCTATTAAAGTCCTTTTGGATGCAAGTACAGGAGGACGTGCTCGAGGTGCGCCGCATACGTGGCACTTATGGCAGGAGAAGTGCTTTTGAATACAACGTACTGCACAAAAGGACTCTCCTATCTCAAATCATTTCAGGAAAAGAGTCCGTCTATTTGCTAAATTAATTTATTTTGCGATATATTGGTCAAAAACATAAGTGGCAAAATGTGGGTACTATAGGTACACATCTGCCTTACCCGTCGGGAAATACAGGCTTGATGTTATGTTAAATTGGTCAAAGGTTGGTTATTGAATAAATGTCGCAGCACTGAGATTCCTAATTTGTTTGAGCTACGATAAAAGCAATCAGGATTTGTAGAATAAATTAAATATTGTGTTATTTGCTCAATTCAAGATCGTTTAATTTTATTTCGACGTCAGAAGAAGATGTTTCAATAGTACAAAGGAGAACCGCAGCCGCACGCGCACTGTCCGGAGATAGACACGGCACCAGCAGCCGGCACAGCACCACCGAAATTCACAGCGCCCATGATGGGAACAGTACCACCAACAACGGTGTTACCGGCGACTGGCAGCTCACCAATGACCGCTACATTGCCTTCGCCGACGCCACCGTAAGCACCTAGACCTAGGGCACCACCATAACCAGATTCGATGGCACCACCGTAAGCACCAAGACCTAGGGCACTACCATAAGCAGATCCGATGGCACCACCGTAAGCACCAAGACCAAGTGCACCATCACATGCAAAAGCAGGAGAGATACCAGCGCCGAGACCCAGGGCACCACCATAAGCAGAGCCGATGCCTACAGCGGGTCCTCCACATCCGAAGTATTGACCGAAAACATTCTGTTGATAGAAAATTAGATTAGATAGAAAACTTAAAGCTTGCTGCGGAGATCTTAAGATTAAAGACTGGCCTTAGTTTATAGAGCTTACGATCACGAGGAATTTATTAGTTTAAGAGATTTTGAAGTAAAGGTATAAATTATTCTTCTATCAAATCAGCACGAATTACACAAGTATAGGGGAAATGTAAAGTCAGGGATCCGGGATATTAATTGTTAAGAAAATTGACTACCAACTTAAATTGTCCGTGTATTAAAATCGCAACTGTCATTATTTGACAGTTGTATAAAATGGCTAAAAGAAGGCAAATCGATGTAGGGTGTCCTTTTTAACAATTAATAACCCTGGCTGTATAAAGGATAAGTCCGATATTTTTAATGAAAGCTTTCAAAATATGACAGAAAAAGCAGCTATGGAGGAAGTTCGCGAGAAAATAAAGATACCAGAAATAGTTAAACACTTACCTGGACCAAGCAAGCTTGGATGCAGAGCAACAGAATGGCGAAGGTAGACATGTTTGATGTATTCAACGTGAAGGTGAAGACTGATGCTTTTAGAAATCTTACACCATGTTTATATAGTACAGAAGGTCTTATCAATATCACGTATTTTTTCATAATTTTTAAAATGTAACATAATTATGATGATAATATTAACAAGGTTATGAAAATGCACGCATTAGTCTACATATTTCCTTGTCCAGCAGCCTACTGTGTGCTGCAATACAAATAGATAAGGACTACGTTTCAGTATAAATAGTCGATCGATATTTGGAAAACTCATTCTCAAGTTCACTTCAACACAAACTACAATGTCAGCCAAGGTGATCCTCGTCTTCTGCGCTCAGGCGCTCTTCATCCAGGTGAGAAACTTTTTCTACTTTTAATGATGATCGTATTCTAATTGCAGTTACTACGTTTGCCTATATAAATATTCTGACCTTTGCCGAAGCCTGCGGGGATTACGGGAATAATGTTGTTTTGTTATAATTATGTATTATGAAATCTGACCTGAATTTTAGCGATTTAGATTTTCTGATTTAACACGGGTCGTGAGCATTTTTATAATTATGTATATCTGAGCTATGAAAATTATTAGATGAGAAACTGATTGTACTGCTTAGAATTTGTATTGCATCAAGTTGCACCTTGGGCAATTTTAAGAAACCTAAACACCATTTTTACTTTACCTAGAGTAGACACGCTGTTTAAAACATGATTATCACAAACTTTTTCACTATCAACTATGCAATAAGTCAAAATGCGTTTGACACACATTAAGTTACGTCATCGGTTGAATAATTATGTCATCGACATCGACGTCGTCTGCCGATGAAGAAAAATATTTACTAATACAATAATTTATTGTTTACAGACTGCTTTCAGTTCATGTCTTGGCTATGGAGGCATCGCCGCTCCTGCTCTTGTTGCCCCAGGATATGCTGGTATCGGCTGTGGAAACGGTTTCATCGGAAATGGTTTGATCGGAAATGGACTGATTGGTAACGGCTACGCTGGTAACTGCGCTAACTATGGTTTGATTGGTGATGGTGTAATTGGCAATGGTTTGATCGGCAATGGCTTGGCTGCTCTTGAGTTCATTCCCACCAGTGGCGGGGGACTGCCTGTCGCCAGCGCCTCTGTTTTCGGTCCCAGTGGCCTCTCCGTAGTATCTGAGAATGTGTATGAGGGAGCTCTGTCCGTGGCTGGTGAGCTGCCATTCGTGAGTGCTGTGGCTTTGGAGGGCGTGTTACCCACTGTTGGTGCTGGCGCTGTCAGCCATAGCTGCGGTAACGGTTTTACTGCTATTGAGAGCATCGCTGGTGGTGCCTATGGCGCTGCGGGTGCCTATGGTCTCGGCGCTGGCTATGGTCTTGGCGCTGCTGGCATCGCTCCTGCTGCTCTCGGACTCGGTTACGGAGGCCGCGGCTGTGGATGTGGAGTTTACTAATAACTTCAAACATAATTACCGATGATGCGATATAATGATTCAATAAACTAATTTGCAATTTATTTTGTTGTATGAATTTATAAATACCCATACCCACGTTGTGCTTGTTTAAACGAAAGTAAACTTGTATTGTGCACTACGTTCAGGTTTTTGTTTTTTTTAAATCATTTAGAACTATCATCGGAAGGGAACGAACTACCAAGATAAAAATCTTCTACGTATGTGCTAATATAGGAAATCGTTAAATCCGTTCAGCCGTTATGAAGTGATTGACCAACAAACACCCAAACTGTTTTTTTAGGAATGGCACCCAGGATCTATAACAAGATACCCAGTGAAGATCTTGACATAAACCATTTCAAAAAGGCTCTTCTAAATATATGAAATACTAGTTTTTGCCAGAAGCTTCGCCCGCGTGCATGTCGGAAGTTATCCTACGGGAACCTACTACTGTAATAAAAAAGTATCCTTTGTCCTGATTCAGGTCATGGCCTACCCGTGTGCCAATTTCATGCAAATCCGTTTAGCCGATTTAACGTGAAACAGTAACAAACAAACAAAATCACTATATATTATTTATTGAATACTAGCTTTTGCCCGCGGCTTCGCTGGCGTTAACTTTGAATTTGACAATCATTTCGGGTTGTACTCTGCTTCTTCTTTTCCGTTGTAGTCATGGGCTCAGAACGGAACATTATTCTAGGACGCTCCTATACACAATGTTGCATGTCCTTCTATTTGGCGCTAATACGTATAAATTCTGAGCATTGGACACACGCGAACATGCTACGTAAAGCTGGTCATGGGAAAAACAAGTCTTATCGAAATGCACCCCTGCTACCTGCAATGTTTGCCCTTGCGCTTTTTTAATTGTAATAGCAAAACTTAGTATAATTGAAAACTGGAGTCTTTTAAATGAAAATGATAGGTCAGTGGGGATTATTGGGTTTCGAGTTATAATTACACTTTCCCTTTTCCCCACGCCATCGCGCCAGTTTAAATAGTGGCACTGACTTTATTTTGCCTTATTTGTGTAATCCGAAGCCTCATCCTACTACATAATCGGGGTGCATCTAAATTACGCTTAGGCATAACTGGTACACCTAATTTTCATTTTAATTTATGCGAGGGTAGGTACACCTGTGTCTTGCATTTGAGAAGGCTATGAGAAGACTTTTGAGTCAAAGTCAAAGTCAAACCAGTTATTTGATTATATGTGAAGACGATGCACCTAGAATAAAATTACTATACCATAATAGGTAAAACGAATTAAAAAGTAAGCAATGAAAAATAACTTAATTATTAGATAGATACATGGTGTTCACATATTTACAAACATCATAAAAGTATGTTTTTCTAAAAAAATAAGTCAGTGTGTGAGTATAGGTTATCACAGAATGTAAAATCAATATCATAAAAATAACAGATTTTACCATAAATATAGCAACCAGTTTGATTTTGTCTAGACTCTAAATTGTCCTATGGAGCTGGACCAGCACGTTTCCAAGCATTCCTGTCCTGGATATAATCCTCTAACTTGTAATATGCTTGTTTACAAAGTGTACTTTTAATATGTGTTTTAAATTTTCTCTCATTTAATTTCAATATATCACAAGGTATTTTGTTGTAACATTTAACACAGTACCCCATAAAAGATGTATGTACTTTAGATAATCTGAAAAATGGTTGATCTATTTTATCTTTATTTCTAGTATTAAAATTATGTCTATCGCTTATCTTGTGAAAAATATGTAGATTTTTCCTTACATACATAATATTTTCATAAATGAATTGGCAAGGTACCGTCATAATATTAATCCTTTTAAATAGTTCCCTAGAAGATTCGCCGCGACGGAGATTATAAATTGCTCTGACAGCTCTCTTTTGCAAAATAAAGATGGACTCAATGTCAGCAGCCCGACCCCACAGTAAAATGCCATACGACATAATGCTGTGGAAGTAACTAAAATAAACCAAACGCGCGGTTTCTATACCTGTTAGCTGTCTTATCTTTCTAACAGCATAAGCGGCCGAGCTTAGCCGCCCGGCCAGAGAGGTTATATGTGGTCCCCATTGCAGTTTCTCGTCTATAGTGATTCCTAGGAAAACCGTTTGATTAATAAATTCCAGTTTTTCTCTGTTCAATATGATATCACATTCGCTACTTCTAACATTAGGTAATTTAAATCTAATACATTTGGTTTTTTTTTCATTTAGTACTTACTTTTATTTACCGTAAACCAATCTTGGACCTGAAGAATAGAGTTATTCACTTTGTCAAAATTTTGTGATCGTCGATCTATTTTAAAGATCAATGATGTGTCATCAGCAAATCACACCATCTTCGGTTGATTTTGAAAAAATTGGGGTAAATCATTAATGTAAACTAAAAAGAGGAATGGACCCAATATCAAACCTTGAGGAACGCCCATTGCCATTTCAGACCCTAATGAGTTAACGCCGTTTAATTGAACTTTAACCTTTCTATCTTTTAGGTATGATCTTAGTAAATCAAGAGCTGCATTCCTAATCCCATAGTGCTCTAGTTTCAGCAAAAGTGTCTCATGGTCCACGCAATCGAACGCTTTATAGAGGTTGCAAAAGATTCCAATAGCATCTTGTGCTTCCTCCCAGGCGTTAAAAATGTTCTTTATTAGGGTAACATCGGCGTCAGTGGTACAACGCCCTATAGTGAAACCGTACTGCTGTTCATGAAAGATGGAATTTTTATTAAAGTGACGTAACATTTGATTGAACATCAACTTTTCAAACACCACCGGAGTATATCGAGACCTGGTCTATTTTGGAGTCTCTGCAGCGATGCCAAATCGACTGGCGATACATGCAAGTGTTGAGATGTCTTTATGAGAACGCGACTATGACCGTCCAAACTCAGATTCGGCGAACTGAGCATATCCCCCGGCGTCGAGGGTTGAGACAAGGGGACGTTATTTCCCTGAAATTGTTCTCTAACGCATTGGAGGGTGTGTTTAAGACGCTGAACTGGGAAGGACGTGGCATCAACATCGACGGCGAGTACATCTCACACTTGAGATTTGCAGATGACATCGTCTTACTGGCTGAATCGCTGCATAACTTGCAGCGGATGCTGGACGGCTTAGTTGTACGCATTGGTCTCCGGAAGAACTTGGACAAAACCAAGATTATGTACAACGGATACGTTACTCCGTGACCGATTTCTGTTAATGGCGGTGCTCTTGAGGTTGTTCGAGAATTATACGTTTACCTCGGGCAAACTTTGCAATTTTGTAAAAACAACTTTGAGAGGGAGGTTAACAGAAGAATTCAGCTGTGCTGGGCAGCATTTGGGAAGCTTCGTTGAGACTTCTCATCGCATATTACACAGACCCCAAAGACAAAAGTCTTCAATCAGTGCGTCCTGCCTGTTATGACTTACGGAGCCGAAACGTGGACACTCACGGTACGGCTGGTCCATAAATTCAAGGTCGCTCAGCGAGCTATGGAACGGGCTATGCTTGGAGTCTCTCTGAGGGATCGAATCCGGAACGAGGTGATCCGGCAGAGAACCAAAGTTGTCGACATAGCCCACAGAATAAGGAAGCTGAAGTGGCAATGGGCTGGCCAAATTAGCCGTAGAACCGATGACCGTTGGGGTAGACGTGTTCTTGAGTGGAGACCGCGAATTGGCAAACGTAAGGTAGGACGCACTCAGGCTAGGTAGAGCGAGGATGTTCGCAGGGTGGCTGGTGGCAGCTGGATGAGAGTTGCCGAGAAACGAGCTGAATGGCGTGCAATTGGAGAGGCCTATGTCCAACAGTTCTTGAGAATTTAAAAGTTCAGCGAGTTATGAAGTGCTCTGTTCTGGTTCCATGATGGTATCTATTGACAAATACTTCTTTATATCTCCCTGTACCTGGTTCAAAATGTCAGTGTTTATCTGGTTAATATTTTCGTTTTTATGTGCAAGGATAGCTCTCGCACATAGGCACTGATCACAATTGGTATATACTCGTAAGTCTGGGTAAACTTTAGCAATGAGTTCCACACTGTTTTCAACCAAATGACAGGATTCCGCCGTCAGTAAAATATAAACATCAGTACCCGAATTCAAACGTCCATCGCCAATTTTCAACAGTGTATCTGCATAATGTCCTATTATTAGTGTACTCTCATAATCGTTGATAAGCTTATTTTTTTACTTTTGTCCATAAGCGTGATGACCTGAGACAGGCTTTGATTTCATTTGCAGGTGTGCCTCTCTCGATCACAGGTAGAGTTTGTCGGACGTCACCAGCCAGTATAACTACCTTGCCTCACATAAAGTCATGATGATCGGTTCAGCGGTTTAGGGCGTGAAAGATATCAAGTTAACAAACTTACTTTCGCATATATAATATTATAGTTAGGAGGATGATAAACCAGTCTATCGACCCTCTAGACTTACAAAATGTATAAGGTATTAAAACTTTTATAATAATATAACCAATATATAATATAAACACACTTTAAAAATAATGTTTCACACTTCAAAATGTTTAGAACTATAAAAATAATGGTTTCCACTATAAATATGCTTAGCTTTAAAATTAATTGAATGAACTGTCAAAATAGCAACCATCAAAATAGGAAAGACTCAGCCAAGTAGTAATTCAAAAGTTGTAAGTATTTTAATTATGTTGTTTATGAAATTACTACTATATCAAAATCAAAAGTCATTTATTCAAACTAGGCTGACAAAAAGCAGCTTTCGAACGTCAAAAATTACATAAGACAGTCCCTCAAAAACGCCTACCCTTCACCACTTCGTAGTGCTTTAGCTGGGAAGAAGAAGTGGCGCAACAAACTCCCCACATATATTTATTTTGTAAATTTGGTTCATGTTTATTAAGATCAGGCAGTCTAAATCAAATTTCGAACGCAAGCTCCGCTCCTCGCTCGCTAATACATCAGTAATAAAGTTGAATATCGCGTGCGCTCTTTGATCGTCTTCGAGCACAAAACTAAATAGCGTAAGTCTGAATTCTTATTTCGTTTAAAACTATAGTAATAATTGGTCTGAGAGCAGAGCTGATGAGAGCAGTGGTGGCCCAGTGGTAACGGCCGCGACTGACGATTCGAATCGTCAGTCGCGTAGGTCATAGGTCGTGGGTTCGAACCCAGACAGGCGCTTCACTTTGTGTAAATTATTTCATCACTACTGCTCTCAAAACGGTGAAGGAAAACATCTTGAGGAAACCGACATGTCCTAGAACTAAACATTCGAAGACATTTGACATCTACCAACCCGCACTGGGCCTGCGTGGTGGATTACGGCCCACTCCCTGTCACAGAGAGGAGGCCTGTGTCCCAGCAGTGGGAACATTATCGGCTGATTATATTATAATTGATCTAGAGAATAAATATCTTGAGTCGGGATAATAAACTATATTTTCTTTTTGTGAATAATTATTTGACTCATATAAGCTAAACAATATTGTTTGTGTCTAAGAAATTATCCTTAAAAAAGACATGATTTTCGAATAAAAATTATTGAGAGAAAAAAATACAATTACGTAACTGTCTTCAACGTGGAATGAAAAAGATCCAATAAATCATATACTAAAGTTTCATTTTGCTTGTATGTGTGACTGTTTCAGAATATTGATGCAAATTAACATAAAATAGGGAGCCTCCTCATGTAGTGATAATATTAGGTTAAATATGTATTATTATTTTAAAGTGCTGATATACAATTTTAAAGCTGTTTTCATCCAATTTAAAGTGATATTAAATACATCCCATAATATGATTCAATCATGATTCGAAAGACACGTGGCGCCATCTATTCTCATAAGAACGTTATTGTTGTTTTCCTCGGAAACAGTACTTTTTTTGGGATTTAAGGTACCCCTATGTCCGTTTCTGTACACCTCCCAATGATTATGTTCGTCTGTATGTTTTTTTTTTTTTTATGTATGTTTGCCGATTTCTCCGCCAATTGTATTTCCATTTCGGAAAATATTTTTTTGTTTGAAAGGGTATGCTCCCGAGGTCACATTGTCACCAAGACAGAATCTGATGAGGGGATCCCATGGAAATCGAGGGAAATCCTTAAATTTGTAGGCACACCTAAAGCGATTGGGTGTTTTTGATGGGAAACATCTATAGGTGCACGTAAATTCGATTACTGGCGGGGCGACGCATGCCGCGTGGCAATTCGTCTATATGTTATAGTGTGTAAATAATTTCGATGTTTAACATCTGCCAGGCGTCCCGTGACGGCTCCATTTTTTTATAGTAACTCGTGCATTCGCTCTCAGAAAACACCATTTTGTTGAAGTGGAAATTATGATGAAGACCACAGATGGCAACCGGAACTACTTAATAATGAGTATTTAAAGGGTTGCGAGTCGATTAGGTACCTTAATATGGTTGCTAAGCAATTAATGCTCGTCACAATGCTTATGGTGAGTGTAAGTTCTTCTGGTTCTTACCAGGAGAACTCCTAAACAATGAAGGTCCCTGCATCGGAGAAAGCAACATTTTGTAAAAGGTAATGAGCAGATTCACCCAGTTCACAACTTTACGACAGCTTATTATCTAACAAGAATAATACAGATACATTATAAACTCACGGTTCTCACAATCTTACGGAGATTATATATCGCTTTATCTAGTTCTTCATGAATGTCTTTAACTTTTTCATGTACATTGCAGCCCAATCACGCGCTATTAAAGTCCTTTTGGATGCAAGTACAGGAGGACGTGCTCGAGGTGCGCCGCATACGTGGCACTTATGGCAGGAGAAGTGCTTTTGAATACAACGAACTGCACAAAAAGACTCTCCTATCTCAAATCATTTCAGGAAAAGAGTCCGTCTATTTGCTAAATTAATTTATTTTGCGATATATTGGTCAAAAACATAAGTGGCAAAATGTGGGTACTATAGGTACACCTCTGCCTTACCCGTCGGGAAATACAGGCTTGATGTTATGTTAAATTGGTCAAAGGATAAATATTGAATAAATGTCGCAGCACTGAGATTCTTAAAGGACATTAAATTTGTTTGAGCTACAATAAAAGCTATCACGATTTGTAGAATAAATTAAATATTGTGTTATTTGCTCAATTCAAGATCGTTTAATTTTATTTCGACGTCAGAAGATGATGTTTCAATAGTACAAAGGAGAACCGCAGCCGCACGCGCACTGTCCGGAGATAGACACGGCACCAGCAGCCGGCACAGCACCACCGAAATTCACAGCGCCCATGATGGGAACAGTACCACCAACAACGGTGTTACCGGCGACTGGCAGCTCACCAATGACCGCTACATTGCCTTCGCCGACGCCACCGTAAGCACCTAGACCTAGGGCACCACCATAACCAGATTCGATGGCACCACCGTAAGCACCAAGACCTAGGGCACCACCATAAGCAGATCCGATGGCACCACCGTAAGCACCAAGACCAAGTGCACCATCACATGCAAAAGCAGGAGAGATACCAGCGCCGAGACCCAGGGCACCACCATAAGCAGAGCCGATGCCTACAGCGGGTCCTCCACATCCGAAGTATTGACCGAAAACATTCTGTTGATAGAAAATTAGATTAGATAGAAAACTTAAAGCTTGCTGCGGAGATCTTAAGATTAAAGACTGGCCTTAGTTTATAGAGCTTACGATCACGAGGAATTTATTAGTTTAAGAGATTTTGAAGTAAAGGTATAAATTATTCTTCTATCAAATCAGCACGAATTACACAAGTATAGGGGAAATGTAAAGTCAGGGATCCGGGATATTAATTGTTAAGAAAATTGACTACCAACTTAAATTGTCCGTATATTAAAATCGCAACTGTCATAAATTTGACAGTTGTATAAAAAGGCTAAAAGAAGGCAAATCGATGTAGGGTGTCCTTTTTAACAATTAATAGCCCTGGCTGTATAAAGGATAAGTCCGATATTTCTAATGAAAGCTTTCAAAATATGACAGAAAAAGCAGCTATGGAGGAAGTTCGCGAGAAAATAAAGATACCAGAAATAGTAAAACCCTTACCTGGACCAAGCAAGCTTGGATGCAGAGCAACAGAATGGCGAAGGTAGACATGTTTGATGTATTCAACGTGAAGGTGAAGACTGATGCTTTTAGAAATCTTACACCATGTTTATATAGTACAGAAGGTCTTATCAATATCACGTATTTTTTCACAATTTTTAAAATGTAACATAATTATGATGATAATATTAACAAGGTTATGAAAATGCACGCATTGGTCTACATATTTCCTTGTCCAGCAGCCTACTGTGTGCTGCAATACAAATAGATAAGGACTACGTTTCAGTATAAATAGTCGATCGATATTTGGAAAACTCATTCTCAAGTTCACTTCAACACAAACTACAATGTCAGCCAAGGTGATCCTCGTCTTCTGCGCTCAGGCGCTCTTCATCCAGGTGAGAAACTTTTTCTACTTTTAATGATGATCGTATTCTAATTGCCGTTACTACGTTTGCCTATATAAATATTCTGACCTTTGCCGAAGCCTGCGGGGATTACGGGAATAATGTTGTTTTGTTATAATTATGTGTTATGAAATCTGACCTGAATTTTAGCGATTTAGATTTTCTGATTTAACACGGGTCGTGAGCATTTTTATAATTATGTATATCTGAGCTATGAAAATTATTAGATGAGAAACTGATTGTACTGCTTAGAATTTGTATTGCATCAAGTTGCACCTTGGGAAATTTTAAGAAACCCAAACACCATTTTTACTTTACCTAGAGTAGACACGCTGTTTAAAACATGATTATCACAAACTTTTTCACTATCAACTATGCAATAAGTCAAAATGCGTTTGACACACATTAAGTTACGTCATCGGTTGAATAATTATGTCATCGACATCGACGTCGTCTGCCGATGAAGAAAAATATTTACTAATACAATAATTTATTGTTTACAGACTGCTTTCAGTTCATGTCTTGGCTATGGAGGCATCGCCGCTCCTGCTCTTGTTGCCCCAGGATATGCTGGTATCGGCTGTGGAAACGGTTTCATCGGAAATGGACTGATTGGTAACGGATACGCTGGTAACTGCGCTAACTATGGTTTGATTGGTGATGGTGTAATTGGCAATGGTTTGATCGGCAATGGCTTGGCTGCTCTTGAGATCATTCCCACCAGTGGCGGGGGACTGCCTGTCTCCAGCGCCTCTGTTTTCGGTCCCAGTGGCCTCTCCGTAGTGTCTGAGAATGTATATGAGGGAGCGCTGTCCGTGGCTGGTGAGCTGCCATTCGTGAGTGCTGTGGCTTTGGAGGGCGTGTTACCCACTGTTGGTGCTGGCGCTGTCAGCCATAGCTGCGGTAACGGTTTTACTGCAATTGAGAGCATCGCTGGTGGTGCTTATGGCGCTGCGGGTGCCTATGGTCTCGGCGCTGGCTATGGTCTTGGCGCTGCTGGCATCGCTCCTGCTGCTCTCGGACTCGGTTACGGAGGCCGCGGCTGTGGATGTGGAGTTTACTAATAACTTCAAACATAATTACCGATGATGCGATACAATGATTCAATAAACTGATTTGCAATTTATGTTGTTGTATGAATTTATAAATACCCATACCCACGTTGTGCTTGTTTAAACGAAGGTAAACTTGTATTGTGCACTACGATCGGGTTTTTGTTTTTTTAAAATCATTTAGAACTATCATCGGAAGGGAACGAACTGCCAAGATAAAAATCTTCTACGTATGTGCTAATATAGGAAATCGTTAAATCCGTTCAGCCGTTATGGAGTGATTGACCAACAAATACCGAAACTGTTTTTTTAGGAATGGCACCCGGGATCTATAACAAGATACCCAGTGAAGATCTTGACATAAACCATTTCAAAAAGGCTCTTCTAAATATATTAAATACTAGTTTTTGCCAGCAGCTTTGCCCGCGTGCATGTCGGAACTTATCCTACGGGAACCTACTACTGTAATAAAAAAGTATCCTTTGTCCTGATTCAGGTCATGGCCTACCCGTGTGCCAAATTTCATGCAAATCGGTGTAGCCAATTTATCGTGAAACAGTAACAAACAAACAAAATCACTATATATTATTTATTGAATAATAGCTTTTGCCCGCGGCTTCGCTGCCGTTAATTTAGAATTTGACAATCATTTCGGGTTCTACTCTGCTTCTTCTTTTCCGTTGTAGTCATGGACTCAGAACGGAACATTATTCTAGGACGCTCCTATACACAATGTTGCATGTCCTTCTATTTGGCGCTAATACGTACAAATTCTGAGCATTGGACACACGCGAACATGCTACGTAAAGTTGGTCATGGGAAAAGCATGTCTTATCGAAATGCACCCCTGCTACCTGCAATGTTTGCCCTTCCGCTTTTTTAATTGTAATAGCAAAACTTAGTATAATTGAAAACTGGAGTCTTTTAAATTAAAATGATAGGTCAGTAGGGATTATTGGGTTCGAGGTATAATTACACTTTCCCCTTTCCCCACACCAGTTTAAATAGTGGCACTGACTTTATTTTGCCTTATTTGTGTAATCCGAAGCCTCATCCTACTACATAATCGGGGTGCATCTAAATTACGCTTAGGCATAACTGGTACACCTAATTTTCATTTTAATTTATGCGAGGGTAGGTACACTTGTGTCTTGCATTTATGAAGGCTATGAGAAGAATTTAAGTCTATCGACACCTGGTCTATTTTGGAGTCTCTGCAGCGATGCCAAGTCGACTGGCGATACATGCAAGTGTTGAGATGTCTTTATGAGAACGCGACTATGACCGTCCAAACTCAGATTCGGCGAACTGAGCATATCCCCCGGCGTCGAGGGTTGAGACAAGGGGACGTTATTTCCCCGAAATTGTTCTCTAACGCATTGGAGGATGTGTTTAAGACGCTGAACTGGGAAGGACGTGGCATCAACATCAACGGCAAGTACATCTCTCACTTGAGATTTGCAGATGACATCGTCTTACTGGCTGAATCGCTGCATGACTTGCAGCGGATGCTGGACGGCCTATTTGATTCTTTTGTACGCATTGGTCTCCGGAAGAACTTGGACAAAACCAAGGTTATGTATAACGGATACGTTACTCCGTGACCGATTGCTGTTAATGGTGGTTCTCTTGAGGTTGTTCGAGAATACGTTTACCTCGGGCAAACTTTGCAATTTTGTAAAAACAACTTTGAGAGGGAGATTAACAGAAGAATTCAGCTGAGCTGGGCAGCATTTGGGAAGCTTCGTCGATTCTTCTCATCGCATATTACACAAACCCTAAAGACAAAAGTCTTCAATCAGTGCGTCCTGCCTGTTATGACTTACGGAGCCGAAACGTGGACACTTACGGTACGGCTGGTCCATAAATTCAAGGTCCCTCAGCGAGCTATGGAACGGGCTATGCTTGGAGGGATCGAATCCGGAACGAGGTGATCCGGCAGAGAACCAAAGTTGTCGACATAGGCCACAGAATAAGCAAGCTGAAGTGGCAATGGGCCGGCCAAATTAGCCGTAGAACCGATGACCGTTGGGGTAGACGTGTTCTTGAGTGGAGACCGCGAATCGGCAAACGTAAGATAGGACGCACTCAGGCTAGGTGAAGCGAGGATGTTCGCAGGGTGGCTGGTGGCAGCTGGATGAGAGTTGCCGAGAAACGAGCTGAATGGCGTGCAATTGGAGAGGCCTATGTCCAGCAGTGGACTGCTATAGGCTGATGATGATGAGGTACACCTGACAGCTCTTGAGAATTTAAAAGTTCAGCGGGTTATGAAGTGCTCTGTTCTGGGTCCATGATGATATCTATTGACAAATACTCCTTTATATCTCCCTGTACCTGGTTCAAAATGTCAGTGTTTATCTGGTTAATATTTTCGTTTTTATGTGCAAGGATAGCTCTCGCACATAGGCACTGATCACAATTGATATATACTCGTAAGTCTGGGTAAACTTTAGCAATGAGTTCCACACTGTTTTCAACAAAATTACAGGATTCCGCCGTCAGTAAAATATAATCATCAGCACCCGAATTCAAACGTCCATCGCCAATTTTCAACAGCGTCTCTGCATAATGTCCTTTTATTATTGTACTCTCATAATCGTTGATAAGCTTATTTTTTTACTTTTGTCCATAAGCGTGATGACCTGAGACAGGCTTTGATTTCATTTGCAGGTGTGCCTCTCTCGATCACAGGTAGAGTTTGTCGGAAGTCACCAGCCAGTATAACTACCTTGCCTCCCATAAAGTCATGATGATCGGTTCAGCGGTTTAGGGCGTGAAAGGTATCAAGTTAACAAACTTACTTTCGCATATGTAATATTATAGTTAGGAGGATGATAAACCAGTCTATCGACCCTCTAGACTTACAAAATGTATAAGGTACTAAAACTTTTATAATAATGTAACCAATATATAATATAAACACACTTTAAAAATAATGTTTCACACTTCAAAATGTTTAGCTTTAAAATTAATTGGATGAACTATAAAAATAATGGTTTCCAATATAAATATGCTTAGCTTTAAAATTAATTGAATGAACTGTCAAAATAGCAACCATCAAAATAGGAAAGACTCAGCCAAGTAGTAATTCAAAAGTTGTAAGTATTTTAATTATGTTGTTTATGAAATTACTTCTATATCAAAATCAAAAGTCATTTATTCAAACTAGGCTGACAATCAGCAGTTTTCGAACGTGAAAAATTACATAAGACAGTCCCTCAAAAACGCCTACCCTTCACCACTTCCTAGTAGTGCTTTGGCTGGGAAGAAGAAGTGGCGCAACAAACTCCCCACATATATTTATTTTGTAAATTTGGTTCATGTTTATTAAGATCAGGCAGTCTAAATCAAATTTCGAACGCAAGCTCCGCTCCTCGCTCGCTAATACATCAGTAATAAAGTTGAATATCGCGTGCGCTCTTTGATCGTCTTCGAGCACAAAACTAAATCGTAGTCGAACTAAAGCGTAAGTCTGAATTCTTATTTCGTTTAAAACTATAGTTATAATTGGTCTGAGAGCAGAGCTGATGAGAGCAGTGGTGGCCCAGTGGTAACGGCCGCGACTGACGATTCGAATCGTCAGTCGCGTAGGTCATAGGTCGTAGGGTCGAACCCAGACAGGCGCTTTACTTTGTGTAAATTATTTCATCACCACTGCTCTCAAAACGGTGAAGGAAAACATCGTGAGGAAACCGACATGTCCTAGAACTAAAAATTCGAAGACATGTGACATCTACCAACCCGCACTGGGCCCGCGTGTTGGATTACGGCCCACTCCCTCTCACAGAGAGGAGGCCTGTGTCCCAGCAGTGGGAACATTATCGGCTGATTATGTAATAATTGATCTAGAGAATAAATATCTTGTGTCGGGATAATAAACTATATTTTCTTGCTGTGAATAATTATTTTACTATATAAGCTAAACAATATTGTTTGTGTCTAAGAAATTATCCTTAAAAAAGACATGATTTTCGAATAAAAATTATTGAGAGAAAAAAATACAATTACGTAACTGTCTTCAACGTGGAATGAAAAAGATCCAATAAATCATATACTAAAGTTTCATTTTGCTTGTATGTGTGACTGTTTCAGAATATTGATGCAAATTAACATAAAATAGGGAGCCTTCTCATATAGTGATAATATTAGGTTAAAGATGTATTATTATTTTAAAGTGCTGATATACAATTTTAAAGCTGTTTTCATCAAATTTAAAGTGATAATAAATACATCCCATAATATGATTCAATCATTATTCGAAAGACACGTGGCGCCATCTATTCTCATAAGAACGTTATTGTTGTTTTCCTCGGAAACAGTACTTTTTTTGGGATTTAAGGTACCCCTATGTCCGTTTCTGTACACCTCCCAATGATTATGTTCGTCTGTATGTTTTTTTTTTTTTTTTTATGCATGTTTACCGATTTCTCCGCCAATTGTATTTCCATTTCGGAAAATATTTTTTTGTTTGAAAGGGTATGCTCCCGAGGTCACATTGTCACCAAGACAGAATCTGATGAGGGGATCCCATGGAAATCGAGGGAAATCCTTAAATTTGTAGGCACGCCTAAAGCGATTGGGTGTTTTGATGGGAAACATCTATAGGTGCACGTAAATTCGATTACTGGCGGGGCGACGCATGCCGCGTGGCGATTCGTCTATATGTTATAGTGTGTAAATAATTTCGATGTTTCACATCTGCCAGGCGTCCCGTGACGGCTCCATTTTTTTTATAGTAACTCGTGCATTTGCTCTCAGAAAACACCATTTTGTTGAAGTGGAAATTATGATGAAGACCACAGATGGCAACCGGAACTACTTAATAATGAGTATTTAAAGGGTTGCGAGTCGATTAGGTACCTTAATATGGTTGCTAAGCAATTAATGCTCGTCACAATGCTTATGGTGAGTGTAAGTTCTTCTGGTTCTTACCAGGAGAACTTCTAAACAATGAAGGTCCCTGCATCGGGAAAAGCAACATTTTGTAAAAGGTAATGAGCAGATTCACCCAGTTCACAACTTTACGACAGCTTATTATCTAACAAGAATAATACAGATACATTATAAACTCACGGTTCTCACAATCTTACGAAGATTATATATCGCTTTATCTAGTTCTTCATGAATGTCTTTAACTTTTTCACGTACATTGCAGCCCAATCACGCGCTATTAAAGTCCTTTTGGATGCAAGTACAGGAGGACGTGCTCGAGGTGCGCCGCATACGTGGCACTTATGGCAGGAGAAGTGCTTTTGAATACAACGTACTGCACAAAAGGACTCTCCTATCTCAAATCATTTCAGGAAAAGAGTCCGTCTATTTGCTACATTCATTTATTTTGCGATATATTGGTCAAAAACATAAGTGGCGAAATGTGGGTACTATAAGTACACATCTGCCTTACCCGTCGGGAAATACAGGCTTGATGTTATGTTAAATTGGTCAAAGGTTGGTTATTGAATAAATGTCGCAGCACTGAGATTCCTAATTTGTTTGAGCTACGATAAAAGCAATCAGGATTTGTAGAATAAATTAAATATTGTGTTATTTGCTCAATTCAAGATCGTTTAATTTTATTTCGACGTCAGAAGAAGATGTTTCAATAGTACAAAGGAGAACCGCAGCCGCACGCGCACTGTCCGGAGATAGACACGGCACCAGCAGCCGGCACAGCACCACCGAAATTCACAGCGCCCATGATGGGAACAGTACCACCAACAACGGTGTTACCGGCGACTGGCAGCTCACCAATGACCGCTACATTGCCTTCGCCGACGCCACCGTAAGCACCTAGACCTAGGGCACCACCATAACCAGATTCGATGGCACCACCGTAAGCACCAAGACCTAGGGCACCACCATAAGCAGATCCGATGGCACCACCGTAAGCACCAAGACCAAGTGCACCATCACATGCAAAAGCAGGAGAGATACCAGCGCCGAGACCCAGGGCACCACCATAAGCAGAGCCGATGCCTACAGCGGGTCCTCCACATCCGAAGTATTGACCGAAAACATTCTGTTGATAGAAAATTAGATTAGATAGAAAACTTAAAGCTTGCTGCGGAGATCTTAAGATTAAAGACTGGCCTTAGTTTATAGAGCTTACGATCACGAGGAATTTATTAGTTTAAGAGATTTTGAAGTAAAGGTATAAATTATTCTTCTATCAAATCAGCACGAATTACACAAGTATAGGGGAAATGTAAAGTCAGGGATCCGGGATATTAATTGTTAAGAAAATTGACTACCAACTTAAATTGTCCGTGTATTAAAATCGCAACTGTCATTATTTGACAGTTGTATAAAATGGCTAAAAGAAGGCAAATCGATGTAGGGTGTCCTTTTTAACAATTAATAACCCTGGCTGTATAAAGGATAAGTCCGATATTTTTAATGAAAGCTTTCAAAATATGACAGAAAAAGCAGCTATGGAGGAAGTTCGCGAGAAAATAAAGATACCAGAAATAGTAAAACACTTACCTGGACCAAGCAAGCTTGGATGCAGAGCAACAGAATGGCGAAGGTAGACATGTTTGATGTATTCAACGTGAAGGTGAAGACTGATGCTTTTAGAAATCTTACACCATGTTTATATAGTACAGAAGTTCTTATCAATATCACGTATTTTTTCACAATTTTTAAAATGTAACATAATTATGATGATAATATTAACAAGGTTATGAAAATGCACGCATTGGTCTACATATTTCCTTGTCCAGCAGCCTACTGTGTGCTGCAATACAAATAGATAAGGACTACGTTTCAGTATAAATAGTCGATCGATATTTGGAAAACTCATTCTCAAGTTCACTTCAACACAAACTACAATGTCAGCCAAGGTGATCCTCGTCTTCTGCGCTCAGGCGCTCTTCATCCAGGTGAGAAACTTTTTCTACTTTTAATGATGATCGTATTCTAATTGCCGTTACTACGTTTGCCTATATAAATATTCTGACCTTTGCCGAAGCCTGCGGGGATTACGGGAATAATGTTGTTTTGTTATAATTATGTATTATGAAATCTGACCTGAATTTTAGCGATTTAGATTTTCTGATTTAACACGGGTCGTGAGCATTTTTATAATTATGTATATCTGAGCTATGAAAATTATTAGATGAGAAACTGATTGTACTGCTTAGAATTTGTATTGCATCAAGTTGCACCTTGGGAAATTTTAAGAAACCCAAACACCATTTTTACTTTACCTAGAGTAGACACGCTGTTTAAAACATGATTATCACAAACTTTTTCACTATCAACTATGCAATAAGTCAAAATGCGTTTGACACACATTAAGTTACGTCATCGGTTGAATAATTATGTCATCGACATCGACGTCGTCTGCCGATGAAGAAAAATATTTACTAATACAATAATTTATTGTTTACAGACTGCTTTCAGTTCATGTCTTGGCTATGGAGGCATCGCCGCTCCTGCTCTTGTTGCCCCAGGATATGCTGGTATCGGCTGTGGAAACGGTTTCATCGGAAATGGTTTGATCGGAAATGGACTGATTGGTAACGGCTACGCTGGTAACTGCGCTAACTATGGTTTGATTGGTGATGGTGTAATTGGCAATGGTTTGATCGGCAATGGCTTGGCTGCTCTTGAGTTCATTCCCACCAGTGGCGGGGGACTGCCTGTCGCCAGCGCCTCTGTTTTCGGTCCCAGTGGCCTCTCCGTAGTATCTGAGAATGTGTATGAGGGAGCTCTCTCCGTGGCTGGTGAGCTGCCATTCGTGAGTGCTGTGGCTTTGGAGGGCGTGTTACCCACTGTTGGTGCTGGCGCTGTCAGCCATAGCTGCGGTAACGGTTTTACTGCAATTGAGAGCATCGCTGGTGGTGCTTATGGCGCTGCGGGTGCCTATGGTCTCGGCGCTGGCTATGGTCTTGGCGCTGCTGGCATCGCTCCTGCTGCTCTCGGACTCGGTTACGGAGGCCGCGGCTGTGGATGTGGAGTTTACTAATAACTTCAAACATAATTACCGATGATGCGATATAATGATTCAATAAACTAATTTGCAATTTATTTTGTTGTATGAATTTATAAATACCCATACCCACGTTGTGCTTGTTTAAACGAAAGTAAACTTGTATTGTGCACTACGTTCAGGTTTTTGTTTTTTTTAAATCATTTAGAACTATCATCGGAAGGGAACGAACTACCAAGATAAAAATCTTCTACGTATGTGCTAATATAGGAAATCGTTAAATCCGTTCAGCCGTTATGAAGTGATTGACCAACAAACACCCAAACTGTTTTTTTAGGAATGGCACCCAGGATCTATAACAAGATACCCAGTGAAGATCTTGACATAAACCATTTCAAAAAGGCTCTTCTAAATATATGAAATACTAGTTTTTGCCAGAAGCTTCGCCCGCGTGCATGTCGGAAGTTATCCTACGGGAACCTACTACTGTAATAAAAAAGTATCCTTTGTCCTGATTCAGGTCATGGCCTACCCGTGTGCCAATTTCATGCAAATCCGTTTAGCCGATTTAACGTGAAACAGTAACAAACAAACAAAATCACTATATATTATTTATTGAATACTAGCTTTTGCCCGCGGCTTCGCTGGCGTTAACTTTGAATTTGACAATCATTTTGGGTTGTACTCTGCTTCTTCTTTTCCGTTGTAGTCATGAGCTCAGAACGGAACATTATTCTAGGACGCTCCTATACACAATGTTGCATGTCCTTCTATTTAGCGCTAATACGTATAAATTCTGAGCATTGGACACACGCGAACATGCTACGTAAAGCTGGTCATGGGAAAAACAAGTCTTATCGAAATGCACCCCTGCTACCTGCAATGTTTGCCCTTGCGCTTTTTTAATTGTAATAGCAAAACTTAGTATAATTGAAAACTGGAGTCTTTTAAATGAAAATGATAGGTCAGTGGGGATTATTGGGTTTTGAGGTATAATTACACTTTCCCTTTTCCCCACGCCATCGCGCCAGTTTAAATAGTGGCACTGACTTTATTTTGCCTTATTTGTGTAATCCGAAGCCTCATCCTACTACATAATCGGGGTGCATCTAAATTACGCTTAGGCATAACTGGTACACCTAATTTTCATTTTAATTTATGCGAGGGTAGGTACACCTGTGTCTTGCATTTGAGAAGGCTATGAGAAGACTTTTGAGTCAAAGTCAAAGTCAAACCAGTTATTTGATTATATGTGAAGACGATGCACCTAGAATAAAATTACTATACCATAATAGGTAAAACGAATTAAAAAGTAAGCAATGAAAAATAACTTAATTATTAGATAGATACATGGTGTTCACATATTTACAAACATCATAAAAGTATGTTTTTCTAAAAAAATAAGTCAGTGTGTGAGTATAGGTTATCACAGAATGTAAAATCAATATCATAAAAATAACAGATTTTACCATAAATATAGCAACCAGTTTGATTTTGTCTAGACTCTAGATTGTCCTATGGAGCTGGACCAGCACGTTTCCAAGCATTCCTGTCCTGGATTTATAATCCTCTAACTTGTAATACGCTTGTTTACAAAGTGTACTTTTAATATGTGTTTTAAATTTTCTCTCATTTAATTTCAATATATCACAAGGTATTTTGTTGTAACATTTAACACAGTACCTACCCCATAAAAGATGTATGTACTTTAGATAATCTGAAAAATGGTTGATCTATTTTATCTTTATTTCTAGTATTAAAATTATGTCTATCGCTTATCTTGTTAAAAATATGTAGATTTTTCCTTACATACATAATATTTTCATAAATGAATTGGCAAGGTAACGTCATAATATTAATCCTTTTAAATAGTTCCCTAAGAGATTCGCCGCGACGGAGATTATAAATTGCTCTGACAGCTCTCTTTTGCAAAATAAAGATGGACTCAATGTCAGCAGCCCGACCCCACAGTAAAATGCCATACGACATAATGCTGTGGAAGTAACTAAAATAAACCAAACGCGCGGTTTCTATACCTGTTAGCTGTCTTATCTTTCTAACAGCATAAGCGGCCGAGCTTAGCCGCCCGGCCAGAGAGGTTATATGTGGTCCCCATTGCAGTTTCTCGTCTATAGTGATTCCTAGGAAAACCGTTTGATTAATAAATTCCAGTTTTTCTCTGTTCAATATGATATCACATTCGCTACTTCTAACATTAGGTAATTTAAATCTAATACATTTGGTTTTTTTTTCATTTAGTACTTACTTTTATTTACCGTAAACCAATCTTGGACCTGAAGAATAGAGTTATTCACTTTGTCAAAATTTTGTGATCGTCGATCTATTTTAAAGATCAATGATGTGTCATCAGCAAATCACACCATCTTCGGTTGATTTTGAAAAAATTGGGGTAAATCATTAATGTAAACTAAAAAGAGGAATGGACCCAATATCAAACCTTGAGGAACGCCCATTGCCATTTCAGACCCTAATGAGTTAACGCCGTTTAATTGAACTTTAACCTTTCTATCTTTTAGGTATGATCTTAGTAAATCAAGAGCTGCATTCCTAATCCCATAGTGCTCTAGTTTCAGCAAAAGTGTCTCATGGTTCACGCAATCGAATGCTTTAGAGAGGTTGCAAAAGATTCCAATAGCATCTTGTGCTTCCTCCCAGGCGTTAAAAATGTTCTTTATTAGGGTAACATCGGCGTCAGTGGTACAACGCCCTATAGTGAAACCGTACTGCTGTTCATGAAAGATGGAATTTTTATTAAAGTGACGTAACATTTGATTGAACATCAACTTTTCAAACACCACCGGAGTATGTCGAGACCTGGTCTATTTTGGAGTCTCTGCAGCGATGCCAAATCGACTGGCGATACATGCAAGTGTTGAGATGTCTTTATGAGAACGCGACTATGACCGTCCAAACTCAGGATCGGCGAACTGAGCATATCCCCCGGCGTCGAGGGTTGAGACAAGGGGACGTTATTTCCCCGAAATTGTTCTCTAACGCATTGGAGGATGTGTTTAAGACGCTGAACTGGGAAGGACGTGGCATCAACATCAACGGCGAGTACATCTCACACTTGAGATTTGCAGATGACATCGTCTTACTGGCTGAATCGCTGCATGACTTGCAGCGGATGCTGAAAGGCTTAGTTGTACGCATTGGTCTCCGGAAGAACTTTGACAAAACCAAGATTATGTACAACGGATACGTTACTCCGTGACCGATTGCTGTTAATGGCGTTGCTCTTGAGGTTGTTCGAGAATTATACGTTTACCTCGGGCAAACTTTGCAATTTTGTAAAAACAACTTTGAGAGGGAGGTTAACAGAAGAATTCAGCTGGGCTGGGCAGCATTTGGGAAGCTTCGTCGAGACTTCTCATCGCATATTACACAGACCCCAAAGACAAAATTCTTCAATCAGTGCGTCCTGCCTGTTATGACTTACGGAGCCGAAACGTGGACACTCACGGTACGGCTGGTCCATAAATTCAAGGTCGCTCAGCGAGCTATGGAACGGGTTATGCTTGGAGTCTCTCTAAGGGATCGAATCCGAAACGAGGTGATCCGGCAGAGAACCAAAGTTGTCGACATAGCCCACAGAATAAGGAAGCTGAAGTGGCAATGGGCCGGCCAAATTAGCCGTAGAACCGATGACCGTTGGGGTAGACGTGTTCTTGAGTGGAGACCGCGAATCGGCAAACGTAAGGTAGGACGCACTCAGGCTAGGTGGAGCGAGGATGTTCGCAGGGTGGCTGGTGGCAGCTGGATGAGAGTTGCCGAGAAACGAGCTGAATGGCGTGCAATTGGAGAGGCCTATGTCCAGCAGTGGACTGCTATAGGCTGATGATGATGAGGTACACCTGACAGCTCTTGAGAATTTAAAAGTTCAGCGAGTTATGAAGTGCTCTGTTCTGGGTCCATGATGGTATCTATTGACAAATACTCCTTTATATCTCCCTGTACCTGGTTCAAAATGTCAGTGTTTATCTGGTTAATATTTTCGTTTTTATGTGCAAGGATAGCTCTCGCACATAGGCACTGATCACAATTGATATATACTCGTAAGTCTGGGTAAACTTTAGCAATGAGTTCCACACTGTTTTCAACAAAATTACAGGATTCCGCCGTCAGTAAAATATAAACATCAGCACCCGAATTCAAACGTCCATCGCCAATTTTCAACAGTGTCTCTGCATAATGTCCTATTATTAGTGTACTCTTATAATCGTTGATAAGCTTATTTTTTTACTTTTGTCCATAAGCGTGATGACCTGAGACAGGCTTTGATTTTATTTGCAGGTGTGCCTCTCTCGATCACAGGTAGAGTTTGTCGGAAGTCACCAGCCAGTATAACTACCTTGCCTCCCATAAAGTCATGATGATCGGTTCAGCGGTTTAGGGCGTGAAAGGTATCAAGTTAACAAACTTACTTTCGCATATATAATATTATAGTTAGGAGGATGATAAACCAGTCTATCGACCCTCTAGACTTTCAAAATGTATAAGGTACTAAAACTTTTATAATAATGTAACCAATATATAATATAAACACACTTTAAAAATAATGTTTCACACTTCAAAATGTTTAGCTTAGCTGTAAAACTAATTGAATGAACTATAAAAATAATGGTTTCCAATATAAATATGCTTAGCTTTAAAATTAATTGAATGAACTGTCAAAATAGCAACCATCAAAATAGGAAAGACTCAGCCAAGTAGTAATTCAAAAGTTGTAAGTATTTTAATTATGTTGTTTATGAAATTACTTCTATATCAAAATCAAAAGTCATTTATTCAAACTAGGCTGACAATCAGCAGTTTTCGAACGTGAAAAATTACATAAGACAGTACCTCAAAAACGCCTACCCTTCACCACTTCCTAGTAGTGCTTTGGCTGGGAAGAAGAAGTGGCGCAACAAACTCCCCACATATATTTATTTTGTAAATTTGGTTCATGTTTATTAAGATCAGGCAGTCTAAATCAAATTTCGAACGCAAGCTCCGCTCCTTGCTCGCTAATACATCAGTAATAAAGTTGAATATCGCGTGCGCTCTTTGATCGTCTTCGAGCACAAAACTAAATCGTAGTCGAACTAAAGCGTAAGTCTGAATTCTTATTTCGTTTAAAACTATAGTTATAATTGGTCTGAGAGCAGAGCTGATGAGAGCAGTGGTGGCCCAGTGGTAACGGCCGCGACTGACGATTCGAATCGTCAGTCGCGTAGGTCATAGGTCGTAGGGTCGAACCCAGACAGGCGCTTTACTTTGTGTAAATTATTTCATCACCACTGCTCTCAAAACGGTGAAGGAAAACATCGTGAGGAAACCGACATGTCCTAGAACTAAAAATTCGAAGACATGTGACATCTACCAACCCGTACTGGGCCTGCGTGTTGGATTACGGCCCACTCCCTCTCACAGAGAGGAGGCCTGTGTCCCAGCAGTGGGAACATTATCGGCTGATTATGTAATAATTGATCTAGAGAATAAATATCTTGTGTCGGGATAATAAACTATATTTTCTTGCTGTGAATAATTATTTTACTCATATAAGCTAAACAATATTGTTTGTGTCTACGAAATTATCCTTAAAAAAGACATGATTTTCGAATAAAAATTATTGAGAGAAAAAAATACAATTACGTAACTGTCTTCAACGTGGAATGAAAAAGATCCAATAAATCATATACTTAAGTTTCATTTTGCTTGTATGTGTGATTGTTTCAGAATATTGATGCAAATTAACATAAAATAGGGAGCCTCCTCATATAGTGATAATATAAGGTTAAAGATGTATTATTATTTTAAAGTGCTGATATACAATTTTAAAGCTGTTTTCATCAAATTTAAAGTGATAATAAATACATCCCATAATATGATTCAATCATTATTCGAAAGACACGTGGCGCCATCTATTCTCATAAGAACGTTATTGTTGTTTTCCTCGGAAACAGTACTTTTTTTGGGATTTAAGGTACCCCTATGTCCATTTCTGTACACCTCCCAATGATTAGGTTCGTCTGTATGTTTTTTTTTTTTTATGTATGTTTACCGATTTCTCCGCCAATTGTATTTCCATTTCGGAAAATATTTTTTTGTTTGAAAGGGTATGCTTCCGAGGTCACATTGTCACCAAGACAGAATCTGATGAGGGGATCCCATGGAAATCGAGGGAAATCCTTAAATTTGTAGGCACACCTAAAGCGATTGGGTGTTTTGATGGGAAACATCTATAGGTGCACGTAAATTCGATTACTGGCGGGGCGACGCATGCCGCGTGGCGATTCGTCTATATGTTATAGTGTGTAAATAATTTCGATGTTTCACATTTGCCAGGCGTCCCGTGACGGCTCCATTTTTTTTATAGTAACTCGTGCATTCGCTCTCAGAAAACACCATTTTGTTGAAGTGGAAATTATGATGAAGACCACAGATGGCAACCGGAACTACTTAATAATGAGTATTTAAAGGGTTGCGATTCGTTTAGGTACCTTAATATGGTTGCTAAGCAACTAATGCTCCTCACAATGCTTATGGTGAGTGTAAGTTCTTCTGGTTCTTACCAGGAGAACTCCTAAACAATGAAGGTCCCTGCATCGGGAAAAGCAACATTTTGTAAAAAGGTAATTAGCAGATTCACCCAGTTCACAACTTTACGACAGCTTATTATCTAACAAGAATAATACAGATACATTATAAACTCACGATTCTCACAATCTTACGGAGATTATATATCGCTTTATCTACTTCTTCATGAATGTCTTTAACTTTTTCACTTACATTGCAGCCCAATCACGCGCTATTTAAGTCCTTTTGGATGCAAGTACAGGTAGACGTGCTCAAGGTGCACCGCATACGTGGCACTTATGGCAGGAGAAGTGCTTTTGAATACAACGTACTGCACAAAAGGACTCTCCTATCTCAAATCGTTTCAGGAAAAGAGTCCGTCTATTTGCTACATTCATTTATTTTGCGATATATTGGTCAAAAACATAAGTGGCGAAATGTGGGTACTATAGGTACACATCTGCCTTACCCGTCGGGAAATACAGGCTTGATGTTATGTTAAATTGGTCAAAGGTTGGTTATTGAATAAATGTCGCAGCACTGAGATCCTTAATTTGTTTGAGCTACGATAAAAGCAATCAGGATTTGTAAAATAAATTAAATATTGTGTTATTTGCTCAATTCAAGATCGTTTAATTTTATTTCGACGTCAGAAGAAGATGTTTCAATAGTACAAAGGAGAACCGCAGCTGCACGCGCACTGTCCAGAGATAGACACGGCACCAGCAGCCGGCACAGCACCACCGAAATTCACAGCGCCCATGATGGGAACAGTACCACCAACAACAGTGTTACCGGCGACTGGCAGCTCACCAATGACCGCTACATTGCCTTCGCCGACGCCACCGTAAGCACCTAGACCTAGGGCACCACCATAACTAGATTCGATGGCACCACCGTAAGCACCCAGACCTAGGGCACCACCATAAGCAGATCCGATGGCACCACCGTAAGCACCAAGACCAAGTGCACCATCACATGCAAAAGCAGGAGAGATACCAGCGCCGAGACCCAGGGCACCACCATAAGCAGAGCCGATGCCTACAGCGGGTCCTCCACATCCGAAGTATTGACCGAAAACATTCTGTTGATAGAAAATTAGATTAGATAGAAAACTTATAGCTTGCTGCGGAGATCTTAAGATGAGGGACTGGCCTCAGTTTATAGAGCTTACGATCACGAGGAATTTATTAGTTTAAGAGATTTTGAAGTAAGGTAGAAATTCTTCTTCTCTCAAATTAGCACGAATTAGACAGGTATAAGGGAAATGTAAAGACAGGGATCCGGAATATTAATTTTGAGAAAATTGACTACCAACTTAAATTGTCCGTGTATTAAAATCGCAACTGTCATTATTTGACAGTTGTGTAAAATGGCTAAAAGAAGGCAAATCGATGTAGGGTGTCCTTTTTAACAATTAATAACCCTGGCTGTATAAAGGATAAGTCCGATATTTTTAATGAAAGCGTTCAAAATATGACAGAAAATGCAACTATGGAGGAAGTTCGCGAGAAAATAAAGATACCAGAAATAGTAAAACCCTTACCTGGACCAAGCAAGCTTGGATGCAGAGCAACAGAATGGCGAAGGTAGACATGTTTGATGTATGCAACGTGAAGGTGAAGACTGATGTTTTTAGAAGTCTCACACCATGTCTATATAGTACAGAAGTTCTTATCAATATCACGTATTTTTTCACAATTTTTAAAATGTAACATAATTATGATGATAATATTAACAAGGTTATGAAAATGCACGCATTGTTCTACATATTTCCTTGTCCAGCAGCCTACTGTGTGCTGCAACACAACTAGATAAGGACTACGTTTCAGTATAAATAGTCGATCGATATTTGGAAAACTCATTCTCAAGTTCACTTCAACACAAACTACAATGTCAGCCAAGGTGATCCTCGTCTTCTGCGCTCAGGCGCTCTTCATCCAGGTGAGAAACTTTTTCTACTTTTAATGATGATCGTATTCTATGAAATCTCACCTGAATTTTAGCGATTTAGATTTTCTGATTTAACACGGGTCGTGTGCATTTTTATAATTATGTATATCTGAGCTATGAAAATTATTAGATGAGAAACTGATCGTACTGCTTAGAATTTGTATTGCATCAAGTTGCACCTTGGGCAATTTTAAGAAACCCAAACACCATTTTTACTTTACCTAGAGTAGACACGCTGTTTAAAACATGATTATCACAAACTTTTTCACTATCAACTATGCAATAAGTCAAAATGCGTTTGACACACATTAAGTTACGTTATCGGTTGAATAATTATGTCATCGACATCGACGTCGTCTACCGATGAAGAAAAATATTTACTAATACAATACTTTATTGTTTACAGACTGCTTTCAGTTCATGTCTTGGCTATGGAGGCATCGCCGCTCCTGCTCTTGTTGCCCCAGGATATGCTGGTATCGGCTGTGGAAACGGTTTCATCGGAAATGGACTGATTAGTAACGGATACGCTGGTAACTGCGCTAACTATGGTTTGATTGGTGATGGTGTAATTGGCAATGGTTTGATCGGCAATGGCTTGGCTGCTCTTGAGATCATTCCCACCAGTGGCGGGGGACTGCCTGTCTCCAGCGCCTCTGTTTTCGGTCCCAGTGGCCTCTCCGTAGTGTCTGAGAATGTGTATGAGGGAGCTCTGTCCGTGGCTGGTGAGCTGCCATTCGTGAGTGCTGTGGCTTTGGAGGGCGTGTTACCCACTGTTGGTGCTGGCGCTGTCAGCCATAGCTGCGGTAACGGTTTTACTGCT
Source organism: Tiliacea citrago (assembly GCA_963921375.1). Lineage (NCBI taxonomy): Eukaryota > Metazoa > Arthropoda > Insecta > Lepidoptera > Noctuidae > Tiliacea > Tiliacea citrago. The sequence continues at coordinate 11,401,593 of OY992807.1, read as the reverse complement.
ATTGAGAGCATCGCTGGTGGTGCCTATGGCGCTGCGGGTGCCTATGGTCTCGGCGCTGGCTATGGTCTTGGCGCTGCTGGCATCGCTCCTGCTGCTCTCGGACTCGGTTACGGAGGCCGCGGCTGTGGATGTGGAGTTTACTAATAACTTCAAACATAATTACCGATGATGCGATATAATGATTCAATAAACTGTTTTGCAATTTATTTTGTTGTATGAATTTACAAATACTTATACCCACGTTGTGCTTGTTTAAACGAAAGTAAACTTGTATTGTGCACTACGATCAGGTTTTTGTTTTTTTTAAATCATTTAGAACTATCATCGGAAGGGAACGAACTACCAAGATAAAAATCTTCTACGTATGTGCTAATATAGGAAATAGTTAAATCCGTTCAGCCGTTATGAAGTGATTGACCAACAAACACCCAAACTGTTTTTTTAGGAATGGCACCCAGGATCTATAACAAGATACCCAGTGAAGATCTTGACATAAACCATTTCAAAAAGGCTCTTCTAAATATATTAAATACTAGTTTTTGCCAGCTGCTTCGCCCGCGTGCATGTCGGAAGTTATCCTACGGGAACCTACTACTGTAATAAAAAAGTATCCTTTGTCCTGATTCAGGTCATGGCCTACCCGTGTGCCAAATTTCATGCAAATCCGTTTAGCCGATTTAACGTGAAACAGTAACAAACAAACAAAATCACTATATATTATTTATTGAATACTAGCTTTTGCCCGCGGCTTCGCTGGCGTTAATTTAGAATTTGACAATCATTTCGGGTTCTACTCTGCTTCTTCTTTTCCGTTGTAGTCATGGACTCAGAACGGAACATTATTCTAGGACGCTCCTATACACAATGTTGCATGTCCTTCTATTTGGCGCTAATACGTACAAATTCTGAGCATTGGACACACGCGAACATGCTACGTAAAGTTGGTCATGGGAAAAGCATGTCTTATCGAAATGCACCCCTGCTACCTGCAAGGTTTGCCCTTGCGCTTTTTTAATTGTAATAGCAAAACTTAGTATAATTGGGAACTGGGGTCTTTTAAATTAAAATTATAGGTCAGTGGGGATTATTGGGTTTCGAGGTATAATTACACTTTCCCCTTTCCCCTTACCAGTTTAAATAGTGGCACTGACTTTATTTTGCCTTATTTGTGTAATCCGAAGCCTCATCCTACTACATAATCGGGGTGCATCAAAATTACGCTTAGGCATAACTGGTACACCTAATTTTAATTTGAATTTATGCGAGGGTAGGTACACTTGTGTCTTGCATTTATGAAGGCTATGAGAAGACTTTGAGTCTATCGACACCTGGTCTATTTTGGAGTCTCTGCAGCGATGCCAAGTCGACTGGCGATACATGCAAGTGTTGAAATGTCTTTATGAGAACGCGACTATGACCGTCCAAACTCAGGATCGGCGAACTGAGCATATCCCCCGGCGTCGAGGGTTGAGACAAGGGGACGTTATTTCCCCGAAATTGTTCTCTAACGCATTGGAGGATGTGTTTAAGACGCTGAACTGGGAAGGACGTGGCATCAACATCAACGGCGAGTACATCTCACACTTGAGATTTGCAGAAGACATCGTCTTACTGGCTGAATCGCTGCATGACTTGCAGCGGATGCTGGACGGCCTATTTGATTCTTTTGTACGCATTGGTCTCCGGAAGAACTTGAACAAAACCAAGGTTATGTACAACGGATACGTTACTCCGTGACCGATTGCTGTTAATGGCGGTTCTCTTGAGGTTGTTCGAGAATACGTTTACCTCGGGCAAACTTTGCAATTTTGTAAAAACAACTTTGAGAGGGAGATTAACAGAAGAATTCAGCTGAACTGGGCAGCATTTGGGAAGCATCGTCGAGTCTTCTCATCGCATATTACACAAACCCTAAAGACAAAAGTCTTCAATCAGTGCGTCCTGCCTGTTATGACTTACGGAGCCGAAACGTGGACACTCACGGTACGGCTGGTCCATAAATTCAAGGTCGCTCAGCGAGCTATGGAACGGGCTATGCTTGGAGGGATCTCTCTGAGGGATCGAATCCGGAACGAGGTGATCCGGCAGAGAACCAAAGTTGTCGACATAGGCCACAGAATAAGCAAGCTGAAGTGGCAATGGGCCGGCCAAATTAGCCGTAGAACCGATGACCGTTGGGGTAGACGTGTTTTTGAGTGGAGACCGCGAATCGGCAAACGTAAGGTAGGACGCACTCAGGCTAGGTGAAGCGAGGATGTTCGCAGGGTGGCTGGTGGCAGCTGGATGAGAGTTGCCGAGAAACGAGCTGAATGGCGTGCAATTGGAGAGGCCTATGTCCAGCAGTGGACTACTATAGGCTGATGATGATGAGGTACACCTGACAGCTCTTGAGAATTTAAAAGTTCAGCGGGTTATGAAGTGCTCTGTTCTGGGTCCATGATGATATCTATTGACAAATACTCCTTTATGTCTCCCTGTACCTGGTTCAAAATGTCAGTGTTTATCTGGTTAATATTTTCGTTATTATGTGCAAGAATAGCTCTCGCACATAGGCACTGATCACAATTGATATATACTCGTAACTCTGGGTAAACTTTAGCAATGAGTTCCGCACTGTTTTCAACAAAATTTCAGCATTCAGCAGTCTAAATCAAATTTCGAACGCAAGCTCCGCTCCTGGCTCGCTAATACATCAGTAATAAAGTTGAATATCGCGTGCGCTCTTTGATCGTCTTCGAGCACAAAAATAAATCGTAGTTGAACTAAAGCCTAATTCTGAATTCTTATTTCGTTTAAAACTATAGTAATAATTGGTCTGAGAGCAGAGCTGATGAGAGCAGTGGTGACCCAGTGGTAACGGCCGTGACTGACGATTCGAATCGTCAGTCGCGTAGGTCATAGGTCGTAGGTTCGAACCCAGACAGGCGCTTTACTTTGTGTATATTATTTCATCACAATTGCTCTCAAAACGGTAAAGGAAAACATCGTGAAGAAACCGACATATCCTAGAACTAAAAATTCGAAGACATGTGACATCTGACATCACCAACCCGCACTGGGCCTGCGTGGTGGATTACGGCCCACTCCCTCTCACAGAGAGAAGGCCTGTGTCCCAGCAGTGGGAACATTATCGGCTGATTGTGTAATAATTGATCTAGAGAATAAATATCTTGTGTCGGGATAATAAACTATATTTTCTTGCTGTGAATAATTATTTTACTCATATAAGCTAAACAATATTGTTTGTGTTTTAGAAATTATCCTTAAAAAAGACATGATTTTCGAATAAAAATTCTTGACAGAAAAGAATACAATTACGTAACTGTTTTCAACGTGGAAAGATAAAGATCCAATAAATCATAATTATACTAAAGTTTCAGTATTATTATAAAGTGCTGATATACAATTTTAAAGCTGTTTTCATCAAATTTAAAGTGATATTAAATACATCCCATATTATGATTCAATCATGATTCGAAAGACACGTGGCGCCATCTTTTCTAATAAGAACGTTATTGTTGTTTTCCTCGGAAACAGTACTTTTTTTGGGATTTAAGGTACCCCTATGTCCGTTTATGTACACCTCCCAATGATTATGTTCGTCTGTATGTTTTTTTTTTATGTATGTTTACCGATTTCTCCGCCAATTGTATTTCCATTACAGAAAATATTTTTTTGTTTGAAAGGGTATGCTCCCGAGGTCATATTGTCACCAAGGCAGAATCTGATGAGGGGATCCCATGGAAATCGAGGGAAATCCTTAAATTTTGTAAGCACACCTAAAGCGATTGGGTGTTTTGATGGGAAACATCTATAGGTGCACGTAAATTCGATTACTGGCGGGGCGACGCATGCCGCGTGGCGATTCGTCTATATGTAGTAATGTGTAAATAATTTCGATGTTTCACATCTGCCAGGCGTCCCGTGACGGCTCCATTTTTTTTATAGTAACTCGTGCATTCGCTCTCAGAAAACACCATTTTGTTGAAGTGGAAATTATGATGAAGACCACAGATGGCAACCGGAACTACTTAATAATGAGTATTTAAAGGGTTGCGATTCGTTTAGGTACCTTAATATGGTTGCTAAGCAATTAATGCTCCTCACAATGCTTATGGTGAGTGTAAGTTCTTCTGGTTCTTACCAGGAGAACTCCTAAACAATGAAGGTCCCTGCATCGGGAAAAGCAACATTTTGTAAAAGGTAATGAGCAGATTCACCCAGTTCACAACTTTACGACAGCTTATTATCTAACAAGAATAATACAGATACATTATAAACTCACGATTCTCACAATCTTACGGAGATTATATATCGCTTTATCTACTTCTTCATGAATGTCTTTAACTTTTTCACGTACATTGCAGCCCAATCACGCGCTATTAAAGTCCTTTTGGATGCAAGTACAGGTAGACGTGCTCAAGGTGCGCCGCATACGTGGCACTTATGGCAGGAGAAGTGCTTTTGAATACAACGTACTGCACAAAAGGACTCTCCTATCTCAAATCGTTTCAGGAAAAGAGTCCGTCTATTTGCTACATTCATTTATTTTGCGATATATTGGTCAAAAACATAAGTGGCGAAATGTGGGTACTATAGGTACACATCTGCCTTACCCGTCGGGAAATACAGGCTTGATGTTATGTTAAATTGGTCAAAGGTTGGTTATTGAATAAATGTCGCAGCACTGAGATTCTTAATTTGTTTGAGCTACGATAAAAGCAATCAGGATTTGTAGAATAAATTAAATATTGTGTTATTTGCTCAATTCAAGATCGTTTAATTTTATTTCGACGTCAGAAGAAGATGTTTCAATAGTACAAAGGAGAACCGCAGCCGCACGCGCACTGTCCGGAGATAGACACGGCACCAGCAGCCGGCACAGCACCACCGAAATTCACAGCGCCCATGATGGGAACAGTACCACCAACAACGGTGTTACCGGCGACTGGCAGCTCACCAATGACCGCTACATTGCCTTCGCCGACGCCACCGTAAGCACCTAGACCTAGGGCACCACCATAACCAGATTCGATGGCACCACCGTAAGCACCCAGACCCAGGGCACCACCATAAGCAGATCCGATGGCACCACCGTAAGCACCAAGACCAAGTGCACCATCACATGCAAAAGCAGGAGAGATACCAGCGCCGAGACCCAGGGCACCACCATAAGCAGAGCCGATGCCTACAGCGGGTCCTCCACATCCGAAGTATTGACCGAAAACATTCTGTTGATAGAAAATTAGATTAGATAGAAAACTTAAAGCTTGCTGCGGAGATCTTAAGATTAAAGACTGGCCTTAGTTTATAGAGCTTACGATCACGAGGAATTTATTAGTTTAAGAGATTTTGAAGTAAAGGTATAAATTATTCTTCTATCAAATCAGCACGAATTACACAAGTATAGGGGAAATGTAAAGTCAGGGATCCGGGATATTAATTGTTAAGAAAATTGACTACCAACTTAAATTGTCCGTGTATTAAAATCGCAACTGTCATTATTTGACAGTTGTATAAAATGGCTAAAAGAAGGCAAATCGATGTAGGGTGTCCTTTTTAACAATTAATAACCCTGGCTGTATAAAGGATAAGTCCGATATTTTTAATGAAAGCTTTCAAAATATGACAGAAAAAGCAGCTATGGAGGAAGTTCGCGAGAAAATAAAGATACCAGAAATAGTAAAACACTTACCTGGACCAAGCAAGCTTGGATGCAGAGCAACAGAATGGCGAAGGTAGACATGTTTGATGTATTCAACGTGAAGGTGAAGACTGATGCTTTTAGAAATCTTACACCATGTTTATATAGTACAGAAGGTCTTATCAATATCACGTATTTTTTCATAATTTTTAAAATGTAACATAATTATGATGATAATATTAACAAGGTTATGAAAATGCACGCATTAGTCTACATATTTCCTTGTCCAGCAGCCTACTGTGTGCTGCAATACAAATAGATAAGGACTACGTTTCAGTATAAATAGTCGATCGATATTTGGAAAACTCATTCTCAAGTTCACTTCAACACAAACTACAATGTCAGCCAAGGTGATCCTCGTCTTCTGCGCTCAGGCGCTCTTCATCCAGGTGAGAAACTTTTTCTACTTTTAATGATGATCGTATTCTAATTGCCGTTACTACGTTTGCCTATATAAATATTCTGACCTTTGCCGAAGCCTGCGGGGATTACGGGAATAATGTTGTTTTGTTATAATTATGTGTTATGAAATCTCACCTGAATAAAATTCAGCGATTTAGATTTTCTGATTTAACACGGGTCGTGTGCATTTTTATAATTATGTATATCTGAGCTATGAAAATTATTAGATGAGAACCTGATTGTACTGCTTAGAATTTGTATTGCATCAAGTTGCACCTTGGGCAATTTTAAGAAACTCAAACACCATTTTTACTTTACCTAGAGTAGACACGCTGTTTAAAACATGATTATCACAAACTTTTTCACTATCAACTATGCAATAAGTCAAAATGCGTTTGACACACATTAAGTTACGTTATCGGTTGAATAATTATGTCATAGTTATCGACGTCGTCTGCCGATGAAGAAAAATATTTACTAATACAATAATTTATTGTTTACAGACTGCTTTCAGTTCATGTCTTGGCTATGGAGGCATCGCCGCTCCTGCTCTTGTTGCCCCAGGATATGCTGGTATTGGCTGTGGAAACGGTTTCATCGGAAATGGTTTGATCGGAAATGGACTGATTGGTAACGGCTACGCTGGTAACTGCGCTAACTATGGTTTGATTGGTGATGGTGTAATTGGCAATGGTTTGATCGGCAATGGCTTGGCTGCTCTTGAGTTCATTCCCACCAGTGGCGGGGGACTGCCTGTCTCCAGCGCCTCTGTTTTCGGTCCCAGTGGCCTCTCCGTAGTGTCTGAGAATGTGTATGAGGGAGCTCTGTCCGTGGCTGGTGAGCTGCCATTCGTGAGTGCTGTGGCTTTGGAGGGCGTGTTACCCACTGTTGGTGCTGGCGCTGTCAGCCATAGCTGCGGTAACGGTTTTACTGCTATTGAGAGCATCGCTGGTGGTGCCTATGGCGCTGCGGGTGCCTATGGTCTCGGCGCTGCTGGCATCGCTCCTGCTGCTCTCGGACTCTGTTACGGAGGCCGCGGCTGTGGATGTGGAGTTTACTAATAACTTCAAACATAATTACCGATGATGCGATATAATGATTCAATAAACTGTTTTGCAATTTATTTTGTTGTATGAATTTATAAATACCCATACCCACGTTGTGCTTGTTTAAACGAAAGTAAACTTGTATTGTGCACTACGATCAGGTTTTTGTTTTTTTTAAATCATTTAGATCTATCATCGGAAGGGAACGAACTACCAAGATAAAAATCTTCTACGTATGTGCTAATATAGGAAATCGTTAAATCCGTTCAGCCGTTATGAAGTGATTGACCAACAAACACCCAAACTGTTTTTTTAGGAATGGCACCCAGGATCTATAACAAGATACCCAGTGAAGATCTTGACATAAACCATTTCAAAAAGGCTCTTCTAAATATATTAAATACTAGTTTTTGCCAGCTGCTTCGCCCGCGTGCATGTCGGAAGTTATCCTACGGGAACCTACTACTGTAATAAAAAAGTATCCTTTGTCCTGATTCAGGTCATGGCCTACCCGTGTGCCAAATTTCATGCAAATCCGTTTAGCCGATTTAACGTGAAACAGTAACAAACAAACAAAATCACTATATATTATTTATTGAATACTAGCTTTTGCCCGCGGCTTCGCTGGCGTTAATTTAGAATTTGACAATCATTTCGGGTTGTACTCTGCTTCTTCTTTTCCGTTGTAGTCATGGCCTCAGAACGGAACATTATTCTAGGACGCTCCTATACACAATGTTGCATGTCCTTCTATTTGGCGCTAATACGTATAAATTCTGAGCATTGGACACACGCGGACATGCTACGTAAAACTGGTCATGAAAAAAGCATGTCTTATCGAAATGCACCCCTGCTACCTGCAATGTTTGCCCTTGCGCTTTTTTAATTGTAATAGCAAAACTTAGTATAATTGAAAACTGGAGTCTTTTAAATTAAAATGATAGGTCAGTGGGGATTATTGGGTTTCGAGGTATAATTACACTTTCCTTTTTCCCCACGCCAGTTTAAATAGTGGCACTGACTTTATTTTGCCTTATTTGTGTAATCCGAAGCCTCATCCTACTACATAATCGGGGTGAATCTAAATTACGCTTAGGCATAACTGGTACACCTAATTTTAATCTTAATTTATGCGAGGGTAGGTACACCAGTGTCTTGCATTTGAGAAGGCTATGAGAAGACTTTTGAGTCAAAGTCAAAGTCAAACCAGTTATTTCATTATATGTGAAGACGATGCACCTAGAATAAAATTACTATACCATAATAGGTAAAACGAATTAAAAAGTAAGCAATGAAAAATAACTTAATTATTAGATAGATACATGGTGTTCACATATTTACAAACATCATAAAAGTATGTTTTTCTAAAAAAATAAGTCAGTGTGTGAGTATAGGTTATCACAGAATGTAAAATCAATATCATAAAAATAACAGATTTTACCATAAATATAGCAACCAGTTTGATTTTGTCTAGACTCTAGATTGTCCTATGGAGCTGGACCAGCACGTTTCCTAGCATTCCTGTCCTGGATATAATCCTCTAACTTGTAATATGCTTGTTTACAAAGTGTACTTTTAATACGTGTTTTAAATTTTCTCTCATTTAATTTCAATATATCACAAGGTATTTTGTTGTAACATTTAACACAGTACCCCATAAAAGATGTATGTACTTTAGATAATCTGAAAAATGGTTGATCTATTTTATCTTTATTTCTAGTATTAAAATTATGTCTATCGCTTATCTTGTTAAAAATATGTAGATTTTTCCTTACATACATAATATTTTCATAAATGAATTGGCAAGGTACCGTCATAATATTAATCCTTTTAAATAATTCCCTAAGAGATTCGCCGCGACGGAGATTATAAATTGCTCTGACAGCTCTCTTTTGCAAAATAAAGATGGACTCAATGTCAGCAGCCCGACCCCACAGTAAAATGCCATACGACATAATGCTGTGGAAGTAACTAAAATAAACCAAACGCGCGGTTTCTATATCTGTTAGCTGTCTTATCTTTCTAACAGCATAAGCGGCCGAGCTTAGCCGCCCCGCCAGAGAGGTTATATGTGGTCCCCATTGCAGTTTCTCGTCTATAGTGATTCCTAGGAAAACCGTTTTATTAATAAATTCCAGTTTTTCTCTGTTCAATATGATATCACATTCGCTACTTCTAACATTAGGTAATTTAAATCTAATACATTTAGTTTTTTTTTCATTTAGTACTTACTTTTATTTACCGTAAACCAATCTTGGACCTGAAGAATAGAGTTATTCACTTCGTCAAGATTTTGTGATCGTCGATTTATTTTAAAGATCAATGATGTGTCATCAGCAAATCACACCATCTTCGGTTGATTTTGAAAAAATTGGGGTAAATCATTAATGTAAACTAAAAAGAGGAATGGACCCAATATCGAACCTTGAGGAACGCCCATTGCCATTTCAGACCCTAGTGAGTTAACGCCGTTTATTTGAACTTTAACCTTTCTATCTTTTAGGTATGATCTTAGTAAATCAAGACCTGCATTCCTAATCCCATAGTGCTCTAGTTTCAGCAAAAATGTCTCATGGTTCACGCAATCGAACACTTTAGAGAGGTTGCAGAAGATTCCAATAGCATCTTGTGCTTCCTCCCAGGCGTTAAAAATGTTCTTTATTAGGGTAACATCGGCGTCAGTGGTACAACGCCCTATAGTGAAACCGTACTGCTGTTCATGAAAGATGGAATTTTTATTAAAGTGACGTAACATTTGATTGAACATCAACTTTTCAAACACCACCGGAGTATATCGAGACCTGGTCTATTTTGGAGTCTCTGCAGCGATGCTAAATCGACTGGCGATACATGCAAGTGTTGTTAGTGTTGAGGTGTTGTTGCTTATATAGGAAATAGTTTAATCCCTTCAGCCGTTATGGAGTGATTGACCAACAAACATCCAAACTGTTTTTTTAGGAGTGGCACCCAGGATCTATAACGAGATACCCAGTGAAGATCTTGACATAAACCATTTCAAAAAGGCTCTTCTAAATATATTAAATACTAGTTTATGCCAGCAGCTTCGCCCGCGTGCTTGTCGGAAGTTATCCTACGGGAACGTACTACTGTAATAAAAAAGTATCCTTTGTCCTGATCCAGGTCACGGCCTACCTGTGTGCCAAATTTCATGCAAATCCGTTCATCCGATTTAACGTGAAACAGTAAGAGCCATTTCACAAAATTATTACGCTCGAGTTTAGGTAAAAGACGGTAGTATTGTGTATGTGTGCGCAGCTATCCACACATACACAATGCAAGCAGTGTAGCGCGAGTGTCGAGATGGACTATACAGTCTTGAGCCGTTATAATCATAATGCACCATGGTTAGAGATTTATGAAAAAAGTTATTTTTTTTCTTCAGTCTACTAAAGCTTTCTAGACTAATAAAAAAACACAAATATATGTTATGTAAGGTATATAATAAAAATTAACAGGGAAACAATCACATATTATTTACATTATATGAATATTTGGCGTAAAGGCATTGATCTTGCTTTTCTAGGGTCTATTATTTCGGGCAATACGCAATCTTGGTAAAACCGAGTCAATTTCGGAAGCATTTTTTCTTGCCAAAAAACGTCATCTTTCACTATCCTCACTACTTTCAATGGAAAATCAGGACCTGTCCACACAGCAAATAAACATACGTTTTTATTCGCAATGTGCAACTGGCCCTGTACCTGGTAGTACCAATCATGATTCTGGTTCATTTCGACTTGAGATTGACTGTTCAATTTGAAACATTTAAGTTTTTTTGCTTGTACAGCGGTATCAAGATCGATTCCAAAAACTGAGCTAGGACATTTCACTTCCACTAATCCTTCACTGCACAATCCATCCGGTGACGCACCTAAATAACAATGTTCGTCGTCTATAAAAATACCACATTTTTCTGTAATTGTGTTTTCTTGCACACTGAGTTGTGCTAAAGCCTTTGGTTCGTTATCCCTGCCATGTTTAATTGCGGTGATATTGTCCAAGTTGTATGAGTACAGAATGGATTTTACCAGGGGAGTAGTGTTTTGGTTCAAACGCCTTTTGCAAACCTTCCCAAAGGAAGACGCGGTGAGTATGCACCTTCTGAGTTCAAGCCACAAAGAGCTTTCGGCTTGTAATATAGTAGCCCTCTCAATTTCATGGCGTTTTGACGCCTGTTCTTTTAAATTGTCCAAGAAAAGTTGTTTTCCTTGTTCATAATCTGCACCGTCCATATCCGGCCTTGCACATTCCTTTCCGTAATGAGCATCTACAGGATTGTAAATTGTAAAATATTTGTAGGCAGACCTAAAGCGATTGGGTATTTTGATGGGAAACATCTATAGGTGCACGTAAAACCGATAACTGGTGGAGCGATTCGTCGCTATTACCTATACAGTCTATGTGTGTAAATAATTTCGATGTTTCACATCTGCCAGGCGTCCCGTGACGGCTCCATTTTTATTATAGTAACTCGAGCATTCGCTCTCGGAAAACACCATTTGTTGAAGTGGAAATTATGATGAAGACCACAGATGGCCACCGGAACTACATAATAATGAGTATTTGACGGGTTGCGATTCGATTAGGTACCTTAATATGGTTGCTTAGCAATTAATGCTCGTCACAATGCTCATGGTGAGTGTAAGTTCTTCTGGTTCTTACCAGGAGAACTCCTAAACAATGAACGTCTCTGCATCGGGAAAAGCAACATTTTGTAAAAGGTAATGAGCCGATTCACCCAGTTCACAACTTTACGACAGTTTATTATCTAACGGGAATAATACAGATACATTATAAACTCACGGTCCTCACAATCTTACGGAGATTATATAATATATCGCTTTATTTACTTCTTCAAGAATGTCTTTAACTTTTTCACGTACATTGCAGCCCAATCACGCGCTATTAAAGTCCTTTTGGATGCAAGTACAGGAAGACGTGCTCGAGGTGCGCCGCATACGTGGCACTTATAGCACGAGAAGTGCCTTTTCATAAAACGTACTGCACAAAAGGACTCTCCTATCTCGAATCATTTCAGGAAGAGAATCGGTCTATTTGCTACATTAATTTATTTTGCGATATATTGGTCAAAAACATAAGTGGCGAAATGTGGATACTATAGGTACACCTCTGCCTTACCCGTCGGGGAACACAGGCCTGATGTTATGTTATGATAAATTGGTCAAAGATTGATTATTGAATAAATGTCGCAGCACTGAGATCTTAAAGGACATTATATTTTTTTGAGCTACGATAAAAGCTATCAGGATTTGTAGAATAAATTAAATATTGTGTTATTTGCTCAATTCAAGATCGTTTAATTTTATTTCGACGTCAGAAGAAGATGTTTCAATAGTACAAAGGAGAACCGCAGCCGCACGCGCACTGTCCGGAGATAGACACGGCACCAGCAGCTGGCACAGCACCACCGAAATTCACAGCACCCACGATGGGAACAGTACCACCAACAACGGTATTACCGGCGACTGGCAGCTCACCAATGACTGCTACATTGCCTTCACCGACGCCACCGTAAGCACCAAGACCTACGGCGCCACCATAAGCAGATCCGATGGCACCACCGTAAGCACCAAGACCAAGTGCACCATCACATGCAAAAGCAGGAGAGAGACCAGCGCCGAGACCCAGGGCACCACCATAAGCAGAGCCGATGCCTACAGCGGGTCCTCCACATCCGATGTATTGACCGAAAACATTCTGTTGATAGAAAATTACATTAGATAGAAAACTTATAGCTCGCTGCAGTGATCTTAAGATTAAGGACTGGCCTCAGTTTATAGAGCTTACGTTCACGAGGAATTTATTCGTTTAAGAGATTTTGAAGTAAAGGTAGAAATTCTTCTTCTCTCAAATCAGCACGAATTGCACAGGTATAGGAGAAATGTAAAGTCAGGGATCGGGGCTATTAATTTTTAAGTAAATTAACCACCAACTTAAATTGTCCGTATATTAAAATCGCAACTATCATCATTTGACAGTTGTATAAAATGGCTTAAAGAAGGCAAATCGATGTAGGGTGTCAACTTTTTCACAATTAATAACCCTGGCTGTATAAAGGATAAGCCCGATATGTTTAATGAAAGCTTTGAAAATATGATAGAAAAGCAACTATGGAGATAGAAAATACAAATTAAAGATACCAGAAATAGTAAAACACTTACCTGGACCAAGCAAGCTTGGATGCAGAGCAACAGAATGGCGAAGGTAGACATGTTTGATGTATTCAACGTGAAGGTGAAGACTGATGCTTTTAGAAGTCTTACACCATGTTTATATAGTACAGAAGTTCTTATCAATATCACGTATATTTTCACAATTTTTAAAATGTAACATAATTATGATGATAATATTAACAAGGTTATGAAAATGCACGCATTGTTCTACATATTTCCTTGTCCAGCAGCCTACTGTGTGCTGCAATACAAATAGATAAGGACTACGTTTCAGTATAAATAGTCGGTGGATATTTGGAAAAGCCATTCTTAAGTTCACTTCAACACAAACTACAATGTCAGCCAAGGTGATCCTCGTCTTCTGCGCTCAGGCGCTCTTCATCCAGGTGAGAAACTTTTTCTACTTTTTATAATGAACGTGTTCTGATTGCCGTTACTACGTTTGTCTGTATAAATATTCTGACCTTTGCCGAAGTCTGCGGGGATTACGGGAATAATGTTGTTTTGTTATAATTATATGTGTTATGAAATCTGACCTGAATTTAAGCCATTTAGATTTTCTGCTTTAACACGGGTCGTGTGCATTTTTATAATTATGTATATCTGAGTTATGAAAATTATTAGATCAGAAACTGATTGTACTACTTAGAATTTGTATTGCATTAAGATGCACCTTGGGAAATTTTAAGAAACCCAAACACCATTTTTACTTTACCTAGAGTAGACACGCTGTATAAAACATGATTATCACAAACTTTTTCACTATCACCTATGCAATAACACAAAATGCGTTTGACACACATTAAGTTACGTCATCGGTTGAATATTTATGTCATCGACATCGACGTCATCTGCCGATAAAGAATATTATTTACTAATACAATAATTTATTGTTTACAGACTGCTTTCAGTTCATGTCTTGGCTATGGAGGCATTGCCGCTCCTGCTCTTGTTGCCCCAGGATATGCTGGTATCGGCTGTGGCAATGGTTTGATCGGAAATGGACTGATTGGTAACGGCTACGCTGGTAATTGCGCTAACTATGGTTTGATTGGTGATGGTGTAATTGGCAATGGTTTGATCGGCAATGGCTTGGCTGCTCTTGAGTTCATTCCTACCAGTGGCGGGGGACTGCCTGTCTCCAGCGCCTCTGTTTTCGGTCCCAGTGGCCTCTCCGTAGTGTCTGAGAATGTGTATGAGGGAGCTCTGTCCGTGGCTGGTGAGCTGCCATTCGTGAGTGCTGTGGCTTTGGAGGGCGTGTTACCCACTGTAGGTGCTGGTGCTGTCAGCCACAGCTGTGGGAACGGTTTTACTGCTATTGAGAGCATCGCTGGTGGTGCCTATGGCGCTGCGGGTGCCTATGGTCTCGGCGCTGGCTATGGTCTTGGCGCTGCTGGCATCGCTCCTGCTGCTCTCGGACTCGGTTACGGAGGCCGCGGCTGTGGATGTGGAGTTTACTAATAACTTCAAACATAATTACCGATGATGCGATACAATGATTCAATAAACTGATTTGCAATTTATTTTGTTGTATGAATTTATAAATACCCATACCCACGTTGTGCTTGTTTAAACGAAGGTAAACTTGTATTGTGCACTACGATCGGTTTTTTGTTGTTTGAAAATCATTTAGAACTATCATCGGAAGGGAAAGAACTACCAAGATAAAAATATTCTACGTATGTGCTTATATAGGAAATAGTTTAATCCCTTCAGCCGTTATGGAGTGATTGACCAACAAACATCCAAACTGTTTTTTTAGGAGTGGCACCCAGGATCTATAACGAGATACCCAGTGAAGATCTTGACATAAACCATTTCAAAAAGGCTCTTCTAAATATATTAAATACTAGTTTTTGCCAGCAGCTTCGCCCGCGTGCTTGTCGGAAGTTATCCTACGGGAACGTACTACTGTAATAAAAAAGTATCCTTTGTCCTGATCCAGGTCACGGCCTACCTGTGTGCCAAATTTCATGCAAATCCGTTCATCCGATTTAACGTGAAACAGTAAGAGCCATTTCACAAAATTATTACGCTCGAGTTTAGGTAAAAGACGGTAGTATTGTGTATGTGTGCGCAGCTATCCACACATACACAATGCAAGCAGTGTAGCGCGAGTGTCGAGATGGACTATACAGTCTTGAGCCGTTATAATCATAATGCACCATGGTTAGAGATTTATGAAAAAAGTTATTTTTTTTCTTCAGTCTACTAAAGCTTTCTAGACTAATAAAAAAACACAAATATATGTTATGTAAGGTATATAATAAAAATTAACAGGGAAACAATCACATATTATTTACATTATATGAATATTTGGCGTAAAGGCATTGATCTTGCTTTTCTAGGGTCTATTATTTCGGGCAATACGCAATCTTGGTAAAACCGAGTCAATTTCGGAAGCATTTTTTCTTGCCAAAAAACGTCATCTTTCACTATCCTCACTACTTTCAATGGAAAATCAGGACCTGTCCACACAGCAAATAAACATACGTTTTTATTCGCAATGTGCAACTGGCCCTGTACCTGGTAGTACCAATCATGATTCTGGTTCATTTCGACTTGAGATTGACTGTTCAATTTGAAACATTTAAGTTTTTTTGCTTGTACAGCGGTATCAAGATCGATTCCAAAAACTGAGCTAGGACATTTCACTTCCACTAATCCTTCACTGCACAATCCATCCGGTGACGCACCTAAATAACAATGTTCGTCGTCTATAAAAATACCACATTTTTCTATAATTGTGTTTTCTTGCACACTGAGTTGTGCTAAAGCCTTTGGTTCGTTATCCCTGCCATGTTTAATTGCGGTGATATTGTCCAAGTTGTATGAGTACAGAATGGATTTTACCAGGGGAGCAGTGTTTTGGTTCGAACGCCTTTTGCAAACCTTCCCAAAGGAAGACGCGGTGAGTATGCACCTTCTGAGTTCAAGCCACAAAGAGCTTTCGGCTTGTAATATAGTAGCCCTCTCAATTTCATGGCGTTTTGACGCCTGTTCTTTTAAATTGTCCAAGAAAAGTTGTTTTCCTTGTTCATAATCTGCACCGTCCATATCCGGCCTTGCACATTCCTTTCCGTAATGAGCATCTACAGGATTGTAATTGATTTTTTTGCGAGCGCTACGTCTACGCGCCATTACTTCTCGACTATTTTTGTTGAACCTCCTGGCTTCCAACGATTTTAAAGATTTTCCAGGACTAGCGTGACAGATAGATTTATAAAACGTATATTGTGGCTTGCCGGTATTAAATGATAATACACAGCATAGCATCTTGTAGTGTAGGAGTCTTTCAACGAAAAGTTGACACGTTTCCCACCTACCATCTTAGCCAGTATACTATTGAATTGCTCAGCGCGATTATTGGTGTAGCAATGTAAAAGACTCCCGGAATTATAGGCGAGTTGAGATGCGTTCTTTTTTAGTTTAATAAGTAGATTTGGTATCGGTGGGACTAGATTGGGCTCTTTTTTTCTCTCATCTGTATAGTAATAACTGTCACATTCTAAATGGTCCCCAAAGATGTGTCGGGGGCTATTAATAATGTCTTTTTGTAGATTTTTTATTTTATTTGAATCTGAACCATCGTCTTGTCTATATCTAATAGCAGCACGAACAGCAGTACGTAGCCTTTTCAGTCGGTCCATATTTAAAAGTTTACGTTCATTTTGAGGTATAGCTGTATCTTTTTGAAGTAGCAAGTTCTTCCCATTGTAATTCCTCAACAAATGGTTAGTGCATTAAATTTTTTGTATGGGTATATCCGGGTAAGGTCGACTCTCTAATATACTTTTATAAGTACTAGAATCGCCATCTGCGATTAGTGTTTTATAAATTTTTCTTTCCCTAATGGAATTTTTAAAACCTTCAACTAGTATGGTTTGCTCCATGCTGGTAGACGATCGCGAATGTTTTTTTGTGCATTTGTGGGCTTTTACTGGCTGGCCTTTTTTGTGAGCTCGGGCGCAAATGACGCAATATCTGTTACGAACGCCAATGTGTAGCACTTTACCACTATGTTCACCGATTATGGCCGCAACACCAGAGAGTGCAGAATAATTATTTTTGTAAGAGCGCTTGCCCCAACAAGCATCTGCTTCAACCGGTATCATTGCTATACCCGAATTACTAACATCGCCACGTGATTTCGCTGCTTCAATTTCCTGTTTGGCAGCATTTAACATTGTCACTTCGGCAGCAGTCTTCCACATGTCAGAAATAGCATCATGTGTTTTACTGTATAATCGAAATGGCATTGTTGGCAAATCCATCGATGCAGTGATCTCATTTAAGTTTGAGAGACCAATTCCCGTAATGATTGCACCTGATACCGCTCCTGCATTAAGATCGAGTCTTGATTGTTCAGTTGTGTCAGTCTCCGAAGTTTTTAAAACAAAGCTAGATCCACACATCATACACTTTAAGTCAAATTTAGATATGAGACCCACCTGTTTCTCTTTTTCTATTTTCAAATAGTTCAATTTGCAGCCGAACTTCTCGCTGTGTTCACTTATATTTACTAATTGACTCCAAAAGTATTGAAAATCAATTATACGCCTGTTATCAACGATGTAATCGTTCTAAAAACAAAAGCACCATTAAAACATCTAATTTAAATTTAATGAAATATAAGAAATACTAAAAATATTTACGATCTAGTCTGAAAGTTCCATTAATTCGCCCACTCCAGGGTCTAATGCAAGAGGTTCTTTTTCTTATAAAATTAAATAAATTATTATTATAGTACCTACTGTAAATAAACTTCTATTTTAAACATAAATTGTTACTAAAACATACAATTTCTGTTATCGATTCTGACTTTTTGCACCACTAAAACATCTCATTGAAATTCAAAGAAATATAATAAGTACTAAAAATATTTACGATCGAGTCTGAAAGTTCCATTAATTCGTCAAGTTCAGGTTCTAATGCAACAGGTTCGTTTTCCCATAAAATTTTAGAAATAATTATTATAGTACCAACTACTAAATAAACTTTTGTTTTAAACATAAATTGTTACTAAAACCTACAATTTCTGTTATCGAATCTGACTTTCCAGTTGTACCCGCTACGGCGGCGGCGTCTCTGCTAAAGGTACTATCCTCCTCTACTCGATTCATGCGATTTCTCATTCTGAATTGAAAACAAAATAGCTGTCAAATTTCATTATATAATATATAACATAGTTTATTTTGCCAATTTAAAAAAATGGAATTACGCTTTATTCAAACCAAAAAATCACGATATAACAGCGATATAAAACGTAAAAGTTGGCCTAAGACTTTATTTTTTTACTAATTAATGTTATTAATAATCGATATTCTAGTACTGTATGTGTCGACAAAAGTATATAACTGATGCTTTATATATTTTTTTCAGTCAAAACTATAAATATTAATGATAGATATAGGAGTCTGAAATTGACACTGCGATGATTTTTCAGTAAACTAGTTGTGGGAGATTAATCATTTCAAAGTAAACAAATAAGGTTTTGTAAATGTGTTACATGAAGTGTCAAAACGAAGGATTGGTCTATTTTTTACATGTATTGACCAGTGTCAGAGTATTACCTAAGATGGTAAATCAGGCGACTGAAATCTTCGATATTCGCGCGAAAACGTGAAATGGCTCGTAACAAACAAACAAAATCACTATATATTATTTATTGAATACTAGCTTTTGCCCGCGGCTTTGCTGGCGTTATTTTGGAATTTGACAATCATTTCGGGTTGTAATCTGCTTCTTCTTTTCCGTTATAGTTATGGGCTCAGAACGGAACATTATTCCAGGACGCTCCTATACACAATGTTGCATGTCCTTCTATTTGGCGCTAATACGTATAAATTCTGAGCATTGGACACACGCGTACATGCTACATAAAGCTGGTCATGGGAAAAGCATGTCTTATCGAATTGCACCCCTGCTACCTGCAAGGTTTGCCCTTGCGCTTTTTTAATTGTAATAGCAAAACTTAGTATAATTGGGAACTGGGGTCTTTTAAATTAAAATGGTAGGTTAATGGGGATTATTGGGTTTCAAGGTATAATAACACTTTCCCCTTTTCCCGCACCAGTTTTAATACTGGCACTGACTTTATTTTGTGTTATTTGTGTAATCTGAAGCCTGGTCCCATTACATAATCGGGGTGCATCTAAATTACGCTTAGGCATAACTGGTTCACCTAATTTTAATTGAAATTTATACGAGGGTAGGTACACCTGTGTCTTGCATTTGACAAGGCTATGAGAAGGCTTTTGACTCTATCGAGACCTGGTCTGTTTTGGAGTCTCTGCAGCGATGCCAAGTCGACTGGCGATACATCCAAGTGTTGAGATGTCTTTATGAGAACGCAACTATAACCGTCCAAACTCAGGATCGGCGAACTGAGCATATCCCCCTGTGTCGAGGGTTGAGACAAAGGGACGTTATTTCCCCGAAATTGTTCTCTAACGCATTGGAGGATGTGTTTAAGACGCTGAACTGGGAAGGACGTGGCATTAACATCAACGGCGAGTACATCTGACACTTGAGATTTGCAGATGACATCGTTATACTGACTAAATCGCTGCATGACTTGCAGCAGATGCTGGACGGCCTAGTTGATTCTTCTTTACGCATTGGTCTCCGAATGAACTTGGACAAAACCAAGGTTATGTACAACGAATACGTTACTCCGGGACCGATTGCTGTTAATGGTGGTTCTCTTGAGGTTGTTCGAGAATACGTTTACCTCGGGCAAACTTTGCAATTTTGTAAAAACAACTTTGAGAGGGAGGTTAACAGAAGAATTCAGCTGGGCTGGGCAGCATTTGGGAAGCTTCGTTGAGTCTTCTCGTCGCCTATTCCACAGAGCCTAAAGACGAAGGTCTTCAATCAGTGCGTCCTGCCTGTTATGACTTACGGAGTCGAAACGTGGACACTCACGGTACGGCTGGTCCATAAATTCAAGGTCGCTCAGCGAGCTATGGAACGGGCTATGCTTGGAGTCTCTCTGAGGGATCGAATCCGGAACGAGGTGATCCGGCAGAGAACAAAAGTTGTCGACATAACCCACAGAATAAGCAAGCTGAAGTGGCAATGGGCCGGCCATATTAGCCGTAGAACCGATGACCGTTGTTGTAGACGTGTTCTTGAGTGGAGACCGCGAATCAGCAAACGTAAGGTAGGACGCTCTCAGGCTAGGTGGAGCGAGGATCTTCACAGGGTGGCTGGTGGCAGCTGGATGAGAGTTGCCGAGAATCGAGCTGAATGGCGTACAATTGGAGAGGCCTATGTCCAGCAGTGGACGGCTATAGGCTGATGATGATGAGGTACACCTGACAGCTCTTGAGAATTTAAAAGTTCAGCGGGTTATGAAATGCTCTGTTCTGGGTCCATGATGGTATCTGTTGACAAATACTCCTTTATATCTCCCTGCACCTGGTTCAAAATGTCAGTGTTTATCTGGTTAATATTTTCGTTTTTATGTGCAAGGATTGCTCTCGCACATAGTTACTGATCACAATTGATATTTACTTGTATGTCTGTGTAAACTTTAGCAATGAGTTCCACACTATTTTCGACAAAATTACAGGATTCCACCGTCAGTAAAAAATAAACATCAGCACCCGAATTCAAACGTCCATCGCCAATTTTCAACAGTGTCTCTGCATAATGTCCCGAATCTGCGTCATTATAAAGGTGCTATTATTATTGTACTCTCATAATCGTTGATAAGCTTATTTTTTTACTTTTGTCCAAACTTAATTGAATGAACTGTCAAAATAGCAACCATCAAAATAGGAAAGACTCAGCCAAGTAATTCAAAAGTTGTATGTATTTTAATTTTGCTGTTTATGAAATTATTTCTATATATTTATTTTGTAAATTTGGTCCATGTTTATTAAGAGCAGGCAGTCTAAATCAAATTTCGAACGCAAGCTCCGCCCCTCACTCCCCACCACTCCGTTATGTGCTTAACGCTAATATATCAGTAATAAAATTGAATATCGCGTGCGCTCTTTGATCGTGTTCGAGCACGAAACTAAATAGCGTAAATCTGAATTCTTATTTCGCTTATAACTATAGTAATAATTGATCTAGAGAATAAATAATATCTTGTGTCGGGATAACAAACTATATTTTATTGCTGTGAATATTTATTTAACACATAAAAGCTAAATAATATTGTTTGTGTTTTAGAATTATCCTTAAAAAATTACAATTACGTAACTGTCTTCAACGTGGAAAGAAAAAGATCCAATAAATCATATTATATACTAAAGTTTCATGTTGCTTGTATGTGTGACTGTTTCAGAATATTGATGCAAATTAACATAAAAATAGGGAGCCTCCTCATATAGTGATAATATTAGGTTATAGATGTATTATTATTTTAAAGTGCTGATATACAATTTTAAAGCTGTTTTCATCAGATTTAAAGTGATAATAAATACATCCCATAATATGATTCAATCATGATTCGAAAGACACGTGGCGCCATTTAGAACGTTATTGTTGTTTTCCTCGGAAACAGTACTTTTTTTTGGGATTTCTGTACGTTTTTTTATGTATGTTTCCCGATTTCTCCGCCAACTGTATTTCCATTTCGGAAAATATTTTTTTGTTTGAAAGGGTGTGCTCCCGAGGTCACATTGTCACCAAGACAGAATCTTATGAGGGGATCCCATGGAAATCGAGGGAAATCCTAAAATATTTGTAGGCACACCTAAAGCGATTGGGTATTTTGATGGGAAACATCTATAGGTGCACGTAAAACCGATAACTGGTGGAGCGATTCGTCGCTATTACCTATACAGTCTATGTGTGTAAATAATTTCGATGTTTCACATCTGCCAGGCGTCCCGTGACGGCTCCATTTTTTTTATAGTAACTCGAGCATTCGCTCTCGGAAAACACCATTTGTTGAAGTGGAAATTATGATGAAGACCACAGATGGCCACCGGAACTACATAATAATGAGTATTTGACGGGTTGCGATTCGATTAGGTACCTTAATATGGTTGCTAAGCAATTAATGCTCGTCACAATGCTTATGGTGAGTGTAAGTTCTTCTGTTTCTTACCAGGAGAACTCCTAAACAATGAACGTCCCTGCATCAAGAAAAGCAACATTTTGTAAAAGGTAATGAGCAGATTCACCCAGTTCACAACTTTACGACAGTTTATTATCTAACGGGAATAATACAGATACATTATAAACTCACGGTTCACACAATCTTACGGAGATTATATATCGCTCTATCTACTTCTTCATGAATGTCTTTAACTTTTTCACGTAACATTGCAGCCCAATCACGCGCTATTAAAGTCCTTTTGGATGCAAGTACAGGAAGACGTGCTCGAGGTGCGCCGCATACGTGGCACTTATAGCAGGAGAAGTGCTTTTCCATAAAACGTACTGCACAAAAGGACTCTCCTATCTCGAATCATTTCAGGAAGAGAATCGGTCTATTTGCTACATTAATTTATTTTGCGATATATTGGTCAAAAACATAAGTGGCGAAATGTGGGTACTATAGGTACACCTCTGCCTTACCCGTCGGGGAATACAGGCCTGATGTTACGTTATGATAAATTGGTCAAAGGTTGATTATTGAATAAATGTCGCAGCACTGAGATCTTAAAGGACATTATATTTGTTCGAGCTACGATAAAAGCTATCAGGATTTGTAGTATAAATTAAATATTCTGTTATTTGCTCAATTCAAGATCGTTTAATTTTATTTCGACGTCAGAAGAAGATGTTTCAATAGTACAAAGGAGAACCGCAGCCGCACGCGCACTGTCCGGAGATAGACACGGCACCAGCAGCCGGCACAGCACCACCGAAATTCACAGCACCCACGATGGGAACAGTACCACCAACAACGGTGTTACCGGCGACTGGCAGCTCACCAATGACTGCTACATTGCCTTCACCGACGCCACCGTAAGCACCAAGACCTAGGGCACCACCATAAGCAGATCCGATGGCACCACCGTAAGCACCAAGACCAAGTGCACCATCACATGCAAAAGCAGGTGAGAGACCAGCGCCGAGACCCAGGGCACCACCATAAGCAGAGCCGATGCCTACAGCGGGTCCTCCACATCCGATGTATTGACCGAAAACATTCTGTTGATAGAAAATTACATTAGATAGAAAACTTACAGCTCGCTGCGGTGATCTTAAGATTAAGGACTGGCCTCAGTTTATAGAGCTTACGTTCACGAGGAATTTATTCGTTTAAGAGATTTTGAAGTAAAGGTAGAAATTCTTCTTCTCTCAAATCAGCACGAATTGCACAGGTATAGGAGAAATGTAAAGTCAGGGATCGGGGCTATTAATTTTTTAGCAAATTGACTACCAACTTAAATTGTCCGTATATTAAAATCGCAACTATCATCATTTGACAGTTGTATAAAATGGCTTAAAGAAGGCAAATCGATGTAGGGTGTCAACTTTTTAACAATTAATAACTCTGGCTGTATTAAGGATAAGCCCGATATTTTTAATGAAAGCTTTGAAAATGGGACAGAAAAGCAACTATGGAGATATAAAATACAAATAAAAGATACCAGAAATAGTAAAACACTTACCTGGACCAAGCAAGCTTGGATGCAGAGCAACAGAATGGCGAAGGTAGACATGTTTGATGTATTCAACGTGAAGGTGAAGACTGATGTTTTTAGAAGTCTCACACCATGTCTATATAGTACAGAAGTTCTTATCAATATCACGTATTTTTTCACAATTTTTAAAATGTAACATAATTATGATGATAATATTAACAAGGTTATGAAAATGCACGCATTGTTCTACATATTTCCTTGTCCAGCAGCCTACTGTGTGCTGCAATACAAATAGATAAGGACTACGTTTCAGTATAAATAGTCGATCGACATTTGGAAAACTCATTCTCAAGTTCACTTCAACACTAACTACAATGTCAGCCAAGGTGATCCTCGTCTTCTGCGCTCAGGCGCTCTTCATCCAGGTGAGAAACTTTTTATACTTTTTATGATGATCGTGTTCTAATTGCTGTTACTACGTTTGCCTATATAAATATTCTGACCTTTGCCGAAGTCTGCGGGTATTACTGGAATATTGTTGTTTTGTTATAATGTGTTATGAAATCTGACCTGAATTTGAGCGATTTAGATTTTCTGATTAAACACGGGTCGTGTGCATTTTTATAATTATGTGTATCTGAGTTTGTCACGAATCTACTAGCCTATTAAAAATAAAAGGGTAAGTAGACAAGTTAAATATATATATTGTTGGAGCTAATTTAAAAAATACAGAAAAAAATATTAAAAAGATAACTAATCTACCTAGCACTCTCAGAAAGAAAAAGGTGGGAGGTTTTATAAAGAAGGTACGATACGGCGCTCAGGTTCGATACGTCAGGCCTCGTCAGCTCTGAAGCATCCAGATCCGCTTCCCAGTTATTTTGATAGGATCACAGGCAGTGTGGTGGACGTCAGGCCTCGTTAGCTCAGAGGCCTGAAGATCCGCTTCCCAGTATCACAGGCAGTCCAGTCCAGGTCTCTTAGGTAGTGGATGGTCCTCTTGGCAAGAACGTAGTACCGAGAAGACTGAGTATGTTATCAAGGTGAAATGAATATAGACCAATTGCAAGAGTTTTGTAGAGGAGATGATTCCTTGAGCGCTTCCAGATCAGATCTCCCGGAATGTGTCAGAAGTCCCTTTTATATCTTAGTCTGAGGTGTTTCTTTTTTACATCATCTGTTTTTTTCTGTTCTTTATAGAATTTAATTTCAAATTTAGTGATCGAAAAGGCCAGACATATTCGTGCCAAAAATCTCTTTGATGAATTCTGAGAGCGTTTCAATTATTATTATAAATGTAAGTTAGGATACAAATATTATACAGTAAACAATTATAATTGTCAATAAAATACAATATTTGAGCTAAACATATTGATAAAAATAATTTAAATTATATAATTCAAAAGTAACCTTCATGGACTAATCCAGTAAGAAAACTATGAGAGAAAATTAGAAGAAAAAATAATGACAGCTTGACAGCCTGACGTAAGTGTCATAACATTGAAAAATATGAAAATTAAAGAAAACTAATCGTTTTAGAACGATTCGCAAAATAATAATGCAAAACCAATAAAAGAGTATATTAAGTAATATTAATGAATGCAAAGTGTAAATATATGATGTAGTGTCTGTAGTATGTAGATACTATAAGTTATGCAAATTATTAGATCAGAAACGGATTGTACTGCTTAGAATTTGTATTGCATCAAGATGCCTTGGGAAATTTTAAGAAACCCAAACACCATTTTTACTTTACCTAGAGTAGACACGCTGTATAAAACATGATTATCACAAACTTTTTCACTATCACCTATGCAATAACACAAAATGCGTTTGACACACATTAAGTTACGTCATCGGTTGAATACTTATGTCATCGACATCGACGTCGTTTGCCGATAAAGAAAATTTTTTACTAATACAATAATTTATTGTTTACAGACTGCTTTCAGTTCATGTCTTGGCTATGGAGGCATCGCCGCTCCTGCTCTTGTTGCCCCAGGATATGCTGGTATCGGCTGTGGCAATGGTTTGATCGGAAATGGACTGATTGGTAACGGCTACGCTGGTAACTGCGCTAACTATGGTTTGATTGGTGATGGTGTAATTGGCAATGGTTTGATCGGCAATGGCTTGGCTGCTCTTGAGTTCCTTCCTACCAGTGGTGGGGGACTGCCTGTCGCCAGCGCCTCTGTTTTCGGTCCCAGTGGCCTCTCCGTAGTGTCTGAGAATGTGTATGAGGGAGCGCTGTCCGTGGCTGGTGAGCTGCCATTCGTGAGTGCTGTGGCTTTGGAGGGCGTATTACCCACTGCTGGTGCTGGCGCTGTCAGCCATAGCTGCGGTAACGGTTTTACTGCTATTGAGAGCATCGCTGGTGGTGCCTATGGCGCTGCGGGTGCCTATGGTCTCGGCGCTAGCTATGGTCTTGGCGCTGCTGGCATCGCTCCTGCTGCTCTCGGACTCGGTTACGGAGGCCGCGGCTGTGGATGTGGAGTTTACTAATAACTTCAAACATAATTACCGATGATGCGATATAATGATTCAATAAACTGTTTTGCAATTTATTTTGTTGTATGAATTTATAAATACCCATACCCACGTTGTGCTTGTTTAAACGAAAGTAAACTTGTACTGTGCACTACGATCAGGTTTTTGTTTTTTTAATTCATTTAGAACTATCATCGGAAGGGAACGAACTACCAAGATAAAAATCTTCTACGTATGTGCTAATATAGGAAATCGTTAAATCCGTTCAGCCGTTATGAAGTGATTGACCAACAAACACCCAAACTGTTTTTTTAGGAATGGCACCCAGGATCTATAACAAGATACCCAGTGAAGATCTTGACATAAACCATTTCAAAAAGGCTCTTCTAAATATATTAAATACTAGTTTTTGCCAGCAGCTTCGCCCGCGTGCTTGTCGGAAGTTATCCTACGGGAACCTACTACTGTAATAAAAAAGTATCCTTTGTCCTGATTCAGGTCATGGCCTACCCGTGTGCCAAATTTCATGCAATTCCGTTTAGCCGATTTAACGTGAAACAGTAACAAACAAACAAAATCACTATATATTATTTATTGAATACTAGCTTTTGCCCGCGGCTTCGCTGGCGTTAACTTTGAATTTGACAATCATTTCGGGTTGTACTCTGCTTCTTCTTTTCCGTTGTAGTCATGGGCTCAGAACGGAACATTATTCTAGGACGCTCCTATACACTATGTTGCATGTCCTTCTATTTGGCGCTAATACGTATAAATTCTGAGCATTGGACACACGCGAACATGCTACGTAAAGCTGGTCATGGGAAAAGCATGTCTTATCGAAATGCACCCCTGCTACCTGCAATGTTTGCCCTTGCGCTTTTTTAATTGTAATAGCAAAACTTAGTATAATTGAAAACTGGAGTCTTTTAAATTAAAATGATAGGTCAGTGGGGATTATTGGGTTTCGAGGTATAATTACACTTTCCCTTTTCCCCACGCCAGTTTAAATAGTGGCACTGGCTTTATTTTGCCTTATTTGTGTAATCCGAAGCCTCATCCTACTACATAATCGGGGTGCATCTAAATTACGCTAAGGCATAACTGGTACACCTAATTTTTAATTTAATTTATGCGAGGGTAGGTGCACCTGTGTCTTGCATTTGAGAAGGCTATGAGAAGACTTTTGAGTCAAAGTCAAAGTCAAACCATTTATTTCAAATAGGCACATAAGAGGCACTTTTGAACGTCAAAATTTACAAAAAAATTGAATTGATTCTAGTTGCCCCTTCCAAAAGGTAGTTTCGTATGGAGAAGAAGGGGAACTCCACCGGTACTCTTTTAAAAATGTTTTACAATATTTTGTTTGATTACATTAATTATTTGATTATATGTGAAGACGATGCACCTAGAATAAAATTACTATACCATAATAGGTAAAACGAATTAAAAAGTAAGCAATGAAAAATAACTTAATTATTAGATAGATACATGGTGTTCACATATTTACAAACATCATAAAAGTATGTTTTTCTAAAAAAATAAGTCAGTGTGTGAGTATAGGTTATCACAGAATGTAAAATCAATATCATAAAAATAACAGATTTTACCATAAATATAGCAACCAGTTTGATTTTGTCTAGACTCTAGATTGTCCTATGGAGCTGGACCAGCACGTTTCCAAGCATTCCTGTCCTGGATATAATCCTCTAACTTGTAATATGCTTGTTTACAAAGTGTACTTTTAATATGTGTTTTAAATTTTCTCTCATTTAATTTCAATATATCACAAGGTATTTTGTTGTAACATTTAACACAGTACCCCATAAAAGATGTATGTACTTTAGATAATCTGAAAAATGGTTGATCTATTTTATCTTTATTTCTAGTATTATAATTATGTCTATCGCTTATCTTGTTAAAAATATGTAGATTTTTCCTTACATACATAATATTTTCATAAATGAATTGGCAAGGTACCGTCATAATATTAATCCTTTTAAATAGTTCCCTATGAGATTCGCCGCGACGGAGATTATAAATTGCTCTGACAGCTCTCTTTTGCAAAATAAAGATGGACTCAATGTCAGCAGCCCGACCCCACAGTAAAATGCCATACGACATAATGCTGTGGAAGTAACTAAAATAAACCAAACGCGCGGTTTCTACCTATATCTGTTAGCTGTCTTATCTTTCTAACAGCATAAGCGGCCGAGCTTAGCCGCCCCGCCAGAGAGGTTATATGTGGTTCCCATTGCAGTTTCTCGTCTATAGTGATTCCTAGGAAAACCGTTTGATTAATAATTTTCAGTTTTTCTCTGTTCAATATGATATCACATTCGCTACTTCTAACATTAGGTAATTTAAATCTAATACATTTGGTTTTTTTTTCATTTAGTACTTACTTTTATTTACCGTAAACCAATCTTGGACCTGAAGAATAGAGTTATTCACTTCGTCAAGATTTTGTGATCGTCGATCTATTTTAAAGATCAATGATGTGTCATCAGCAAATCACACCATCTTCGGTTGATTTTGAAAAAATTGGGGTAAATCATTAATGTAAACTAAAAAGAGAAATGAACCAATATCGAACCTTGAGGAACGCCCATTGCCATTTCAGACCCTAATGAGTTAACGCCGTTTATTTGAACTTTAACCTTTCTATCTTTTAGGTATGATCTTAGTAAATCAAGAGCTGCATTCCTAATCCCATAGTGCTCTAGTTTCAGCAAAAGTGTCTCATGGTTCACGCAATCGAACGCTTTAGAGAGGTTGCAAAAGATTCCAATAGCATCTTGTGCTTCCTCCCAGGCGTTAAAAATGTTCTTTATTAGCGTAACATCGGCGTCAGTGGTACAACGCCCTATATAGAAACCGTACTGCTGTTCATGAAAGATGGAATTTTTATTAAAGTGACGTAACATTTGATTGAACATCAACTTTTCAAACACCACCGGAGTATATCGAGACCTGGTTTATTTTGGAGTCTCTGCAGCGATGCCAAGTCGACTGGCGATACATGCAAGTGTTGAGATGTCTTTATGAGAACGCGACTATGACCGTCCAAACTCAGATTCGGCGAACTGAGCATATCCCCCGGCGTCGAGGGTTGAGACAAAGGGACGTTATTTCCCTGAAATTGTTCTCTAACGCATTGGAGGATGTGTTTAAGACGCTGAACTGGGAAGGACGTGGCATCAACATCAACGGCGAGTGCATCTCACCCTTGAGATTTGCAGATGACATCGTCTTACTGGCTGAATCGCTGCATGACTTGCAGCGGATGCTGGATGGCTTAGTTGTACGCATTGGTCTCCGGAAGAACTTGGACAAAACCAAGATTATGTACAACGGATACGTTACTCCGTGACCGATTGCTGTTAATGGCGGTGCTTTTGAGGTTGTTCGAGAATTATACGTTTACCTCGGGCAAACTTTGCAATTTTGTAAAAACAACTTTGAGATGAGGTTAACAGAAGAATTCAGCTGGGCTGGGCAGCATTTGGGAAGCTTCATCGAGACTTCTCATCGCATATTACACAGACCCTAAAGACAAAAGTCTTCAATCAGTGCGTCCTGCCTGTTATGACTTACGGAGCCGAAACGTGGACACTCACGGTACGGCTAGTCCATAAATTCAAGGTCGCTCAGCGAGCTATGGAACGGGCTATGCTTGGAGTCTCTTTGAGGGATCGAATCCGGAACGAGGTGATCCGGCAGAGAACCAAAGTTGTCGACATAGCCCACAGAATAAGGAAGCTGAAGTGGCAATGGGCCGGCCAAATTAGCCGTAGAACCGATGACCGTTGGGGTAGACGTGTTCTTGAGTGGAGACCGCGAATCGGCAAACGTAAGGTAGGACGCACTCAGGCTAGGTGGAGCAAGGATGTTCGCAGGGTGGCTGGTGGCAGCTGGATGAGAGTTGCCGAGAAACGAGCTGAATGGCGTGCAATTGGAGAGGCCTATGTACAGCAGTGGACTGCTATAGGCTGATGATGATGAGGTACACCTGACAGTTCTTGAGAATTTAAAAGTTCAGCGAGTTATCAAGTGCTCTGTTCTGGGTCCATGATGGTATCTATTGACAAATACTCCTTTATATCTCCCTGTACCTGGTTCAAAATGTCAGTGTTTATCTGGTTAATATTTTCGTTTTTATGTGCAAGGATAGCTCTCGCACATAGGCTCTGATCACAATTGATATATACTCGTAAGTCTGGGTAAACTTTAGCAATGAGTTCCACACTGTTTTCAACAAAATGACAGGATTCCGCCGTCAGTAAAATATAAACATCAGCACCCGAATTCAAACGTCCATCGCCAATTTTCAACAGTGTCTCTGCATAATGTCCTATTATTAGTGTACTCTCATAATCGTTGATAAGCTTATTTTTTTACTTTTGTCCATAAGCGTGATGACCTGAGACAGGCTTTGATTTCATTTGCAGGTGTGCCTCTCTCGATCACAGGTAGAGTTTGTCGGAAGTCACCAGCCAGTATAACTACCTTGCCTCCCATAAAGTCATGATGATCGGTTCAGCGGTTTAGGGCGTGAAAGGTATCAAGTTAACAAACTTACTTACTTTCGCATATATCGCGCTGTGACGTTGGGCTGAGCGCACGCGTTTTTGCCTTCCGTCGCGAGTGACTAAGTTTTACGTATACCCACGAAATTTTTTTTTTTGTGAAATGCAAGGTGATTCAAGTGGTGAAGATCCACAGATCTTCACCACATGCTCGCATTTATCCAAAATTTCTGAATCACTCATGATTCAGAAATTTTGGATAAATGCGAACAACAATTAAATGAGATAAATAAGATGGATGAGGAAATTTTTAAAAGAGGAACAAGTGATGGTGGTGAAACTGTACGAATGGCAGAGAAGAGAAAGGAGCGAGAAGATGACAATGGTGAAGATGATTTATTACTGTAATTAGAAATAAACCTAAACGTTTTATAAGAAGTAACTCGTTGGACCAAAGTAACAATCAAGCGAAAAATAAGGAAGATACTGGTAC
Organism: Tiliacea citrago; assembly: GCA_963921375.1. NCBI lineage: Eukaryota > Metazoa > Arthropoda > Insecta > Lepidoptera > Noctuidae > Tiliacea > Tiliacea citrago. The sequence goes on along the minus strand of OY992807.1, from coordinate 11,370,164 downwards.
ATCCGAAATAGTAGCTAATCATGAAGTTTGTGTAACATCGATGAATAATTTACCGAAACCAATAGCTTTTGCCAAATTACTACGTTGCGAAAACATTAAGGATATCCTTAAAATAAAATATAAAAGCGCCAATAAGGTACTAATTCAATTTCAGAGAAAGGAAGATGCTATAAAATTAATTGAATGTAAAAAAATCAAAGAAATGGGTTTACGGTGTCAATTAATACAAGAAATTTCGATCTCTTATGGAATAGTAAAAGGAATCGACCTTGAACTTACTGAAGAAGAACTTATAAAAATTTTAACATCGAGTGTTGATGTTTTATCGATAAGGAGATTAAAACGTTTGACGCCAGAAGGGAAATGGATTGATTGTGAGTCCGTTAGAGTAAGCTTCAAAAGTAATGTGTTACCTCAATATATCTACGCCTACGAATGCCGATTTAAAGTTGAAGCGTATGTGTTCCCAGTAACGCAATGTTCGGGCTGTTGGCAATTTGGTCATATTATTAAATTTTGCCCTACTAAAAAAGTCTTATGCCCCAAGTGTGGAGGAAGTCACGAAAACTGTACCATAACAGACTTCAAATGCCTAAATTGTAAGGGGAGTCACTTTGTCCTGGATAAAAAGTGTCCTATTTATTTGAAAGAAAGAACTATCCGGAACATCATGAGTGAAGAGCATGTTACATACAGAAGAGCCTTACAACTTCTAAAGGAGAGGAAAGAAAAACTAATAGCAAATGAGATCTCGCCGGAAAATTATAATAATCACTCTGCAACCACAACCAACACTGAGGAGGAAACCTATAGTAGTGTATTAACGAATGCGGTTATACATCAAGAACCGTTATCTAATATGGAAGAAGAAGGAAAGGAGGCGAGTGTAAGTACACAGCTAAATATAAAACAAAAAACAAACAAACAGAAAACGCATCAAAAGCAAAATTATGAACGCCTACAACAGCCAATAATTGAATAAATAAATAATTCACACGAAGAGGAAGGAAATAGTAAGCAAAGTGCACATCTCTTGTATAAATTTGAATGGGCGAAAATATGGTTGAAGATAAAAGATATTTGTAAATCAAAACTCAAATTGAAAGAAAAATTATTATCATTGTTGAAAATTGTTAGCGAGGAATTAAAGAATTTTTTGATTAATATTATGTTCGGAGAAGAAATCTTGGGGTATATAAACTGTTTTAATAATGGATAGTTTACAAAAAGTTATAAAAGTGAACATATTCCAATGGAATTCACAAAGTCTACGGCCTAAGCTTGTATCCTTTTCTGAACTTTTGTTACAAGAAAAAATACACATCGCAATAATAAGTGAATCTTGGCTCAATTGTGAGATTAATGTAAACATTAGCGGATATAATGTCTATAGGAATGATAGATACGATAGTTATGGTGGTGTAGCTTTACTGATACACACGTCCATTCAATCTCACCTGGTTTCATTTAATATCAATAATGTGGGTATCGAAATAATATGCGTTAAGTTGTTAAATTGCAAAGACTTAGAATATGTTGTGTCGGTTTATTGTCCTTCATCTGTACGAACTCAGCTATCCGATTGGAATGATATTTTTTCCCACTTTACAAGTAAAACAATAATAGCTGGCGACTTTAATGGTCACCATACTAATTGGTCGGTTAAATCCGACGTAAGAGGCGTTCAACTTTTGGACTCATCCCTAGAAAACGATTTTATTTCTCTTAATAACGGCATGGCAACACGGATTAAGTTGGTAAATGGAAATTCACAGCAAACCTCCCCGGATGTATCATTTGTCTCTTCTGACGTAGCAATAAAATTTGACTGGCAGGTATTTAATGAAAATCTCGGTAGCGACCACCTGATCATTAAAATGACGGCAAACTTATCTAGCATAGTACATATTGGTAGAAAGCGAAACTGGAAAAATGCGAACTGGAGTAAATATTGTCAAACAATTTCAGATAAAATTAATTTTATGAATGAACTCTCTAATAGTATAGATGTTCAGCAAATGTATGACTATTTTGTAAATATCATTGAGCACGCAGCTAATAAACATATTCCATATTTTAAATTCAGCCTAGAGCCCCAAGAAAAGTTTAAACCAAAAAATTATTGGAATTCTAAATTATCAGAAATAGTCGCGCAACGAAGATTAGCCTTGGCAAACTTTCGTAAAAACCCCACCCCTGAAAATTTAAATAAATTGGAATCCAAAACCTTGGAATCGCAAACATTAATTAAGAAAGCTAGGTATGGTGGTTGGCAAAAATTCTGTGATTCTATTGACGAAGTTACGGCGGTACCTGAGATGTGGCGCCGTATGAGATGGATGAAAGTTTTTAAACAACAAGGATCGTGTGCTTCCATTGAAAAACAAACTGCGCTCTTACGCTCACTTACTCCAGATTATGCTCCTAATCTTGCCCCGAGTTTCAAGTCAAGAAATGATTGTTTAGAAGCTGAATTTACTAGTCAGGAACTCGATAACTGTCTTAAAAAGAAGGATTCGGCCCCGGGGCAGGATGGCATATCCTACTCAATGATATATAATTTACCGGAATCTGGCAAACTTTTGTTGCTCAAAATATACAATTATATTTTTAAATCTGGTACCGTACCTCATCAATGGCGAGACATACAAATTATCCCTATTCCCAAAGGCGCAATCAATCATAATAACGAGACTAAATTAAGGCCTATTTCCCTTATCTCATGTGTATGTAAAATTCTTCACCTAATGATCTGCAAACGGTTAGAGTGGCACGCGGAAAAAAACCAACTGCTATCACCAAACACAGTAGGATTTAGAAAATCACAGTCATGTTTGGATTCACTATCTCGTCTAGTTTCTTACATCCAGATTGGCTTCACTAAAAATGTTTCTACAGTGGCATGTTTTGTGGACATTGAAAACGCGTACAACAATGTTTCAATTGACTCAGTTACTAAAGTGTTAGATGATGTCCAGGTCGGGTCTAGAATTTGTGTCTACCTTTGGTCTTTTATGAACGAAAGGCACTTAAAAATTAAGTCGTTCAATAGTGAAGGAATTGGTGCTAGATGGACTAATAGAGGATTAGCACAAGGGGACCCTCTATCCCCTTTATTATTTAACTTAGTTACGTACCAAATCTGTCGTAAAATTCAAAATGTCATGATATCGCAGTATGCCGACGATTTTGTTATCTATTTAAGTGACAAACAAATTAAAATATCTGAACGTAATATACAAGATGCGTTAAACTGTTTTGTAACTTTACTGGGTGAGATTGGATTGGCATTATCACCAACTAAATCTAATTATTGTGTCTTTAGTAGGGGTCGAAGGAGAATATTGCCTTCAATAAAATTGTATGAGCAACCGTTATTAATGGTAGAATGTGTTAAATACCTGGGTGTATGGTTAGATAGAAGTTTACTCTGGCGCAAACATATTAATGAAATAGTCAGTAAATGTACGAAATTTTTAAATTTATTAAAGGTACTAGCAGGTTCCTCCTGGGGTGTTCATACTAAACACATACGTAGGATATATATCTCGCTAGTAAGAAGCCGAATTGATTATCCCTGTTACTTATATGATTCTAGTGCAAAGACACATGTATCCAAATTGGATAAGCTACAAAACCAAGCCCTTAGGGTAGTGGGAGGTTTTATAAAAAGTACTCCAATCCATGTGATGGAAAGTGAGCTGCACATACCACAACTATTTCTAAGACGACAATATCTTGCATTCAAGTATATTCTAAAATCAAGTTCCTGGTCTAGTAGTGCGTGATTAGACACAATTTCAGAATTGGGCTCCCTTAGTCATTATAGTTACTGGTCAAATAAGAAGAAACCATTACTGGCTACTACTTTAGACGAAGTTGGGCAACTACAAATTCATTCCTCGGATATTCTTAAAATGTTTACTCTAGATACTTGGGTATCCGCTATACAAATTAAAATGGCGATCAAAACAGATTTAGAATGTATCAACCACTCAAAAAAATGTTATAATCCTAATGTACTGGTTCATGAAGTGGTATCAGAATTAGTTTCCAAATACAGTGATTGGTGTAAAATTTTCACAGACGGTTCAAAAAGTGTAAGTGGGTGTGGAGCCGCCTTCTTCTACCAAAATACAGGTTATAAGGCTAGTTTTAAAATTGATTCAAATGTATGTATAATGTCCCTGGAGCTCATTGCAATTTATGAAGCTGTGGCTTATGCAGTTAGTGAAAGGCTTAATAAAGTAGTTATTTTTACTGATAGCAGAAGCGCCATTGAACATGTGGCTCAATGCGTCTCTGGTTGCAGAGGTGCATCGATAGCCTATGATATTCTCAAATTTATTAATCGTATTAACAAAGACGAGAGTAGGGTAATATTGCAATGGGTCCCAGCACACATAGGCTTACGGGGCAACGAGAAGGCTGACCGTCTGTCAAAGCTTGCAGTGGAAATGGGTAGCGAAAAGCCATACATTCCAGATTATTGGGAATATTGCGCAAAGTTTAAGCTGTCGTGTTTTGACAGATGGAAGAACTACTTCGATGAAAAGTCTCAAGAGAAAGGAATTTGGTACAAAGTGATTCAGAATGAGCCTTCTCGCGTGCCCTGGTTTGAGGATACAAGTTTAAGTAGAAGTTATGTTAAGTTAGTATTAAGACTGCGTTCTGGGCACTATCCATCGGCAAAATTTGCTTACCTAATGCGAAAGGTCACATCACCTAATTGTGAAATATGCAACAAAATTAAAGATGTGCAACATTTGTTGATGGAGTGTGTTAAGAACAAGAATGAAAGGGAATCAATGATCAGAGAATTTAAGTTGAACATTCTGGACATTGGGCTAATTCATAGCATTTTAGCAAACCCTAGATCGGCGATTGCGAAGAGGTTGTGTGGCCTGGTGAAGATGATGCCTAGTCAGTGATTCAGTTTCAAGTACAGTATATATGTATATATCGTTATAGTTTTAGTTATTTTAATTAAAGTTAAATAGTGATAAGGTACGATGGGGTTGGCATATCCGTATGGATAAAAACCCCCTTTAATTAATAAAGAAAAAAAAAAAAAAAAAAAATATTATAGTTAGGAGGATGATAAGCCAGTCTATCGACCCTCTAGACTTACAAAATGTATAAGGTACTAAAACTTTTATAATAATATAACCAATATATAATATAAACACACTTTAAAAATAATGTTTCACACTTCAAAATGTTTAGCTTTAAAACTAATTGAATGAACTATAAAAATAATGGTTTCCACTATAAATATGCTTAGCTTTAAAATTAATTGAATGAACTGTCAAAATAGCAACCATCAAAATAGGAAAGACTCAGCCAAGTAGTAATTCAAAAGTTGTAAGTATTTTAATTATGTTGTTTATGAAATTACTACTATATCAAAATCAAAAGTCATTTATTCAAACTAGGCTGACAAACAGCAGTTTTCGAACGTCAAAAATTACATAAGACAGTCCCTCAAAAACGCCTACCCTTCACCACTTCGTAGTGCTTTAGCTGGGAAGAAGAAGTGGCGCAACAAACTCCCCACATATATTTATTTTGTAAATTTGGTTCATGTTTATTAAGATCAGGCAGTCTAAATCAAATTTCGAACGCAAGCTCCGCTCCTCGCTCGCTAATACATCAGTAATAAAGTTGAATATCGCGTGCGCTCTTTGATCGTCTTCGAGCACAAAACTAAATAGCGTAAGTCTGAATTCTTATTTCGTTTAAAACTATAGTAATAATTGGTCTGAGAGCAGAGCTGATGAGAGCAGTGGTGGCCCAGTGGTAACGGCCGCGACTGACGATTCGAATCGTCAGTCGCGTAGGTCATAGGTCGTAGGTTCGAACCCAGACAGGCGCTTTACTTTGTGTAAATTATTTCATCACTACTGCTCTCAAAACGGTGAAGGAAAACATCTTGAGGAAACCGACATGTCCTAGAACTAAACATTCGAAGACATTAACGGCCCACTCCCTCTCACAGAGAGGAGGCCTGTGTCCCAGCAGTGGGAACATTATCGGCTGATTATATAATAATTGATCTAGAGAATAAATATCTTGAGTCGGGATAATAAACTATATTTTCTTTTTGTGAATAATTATTTGACTCATATAAGCTGAACAATATTGTTTGTGTTTTAGAAATTATCCTTAAAAATATAATAATAATAAAAAAAAAAATATATAAATAATTTATTTTGCGATATATTGGTCAAAAACATAAGTGGCGAAATGTGGGTACTATAGGTACACCTCTGCCTTACCCGTCGGGAAATACAGGCTTGATGTTATGTTAAATTGGTCAAAGGATAAATATTGAATAAATGTCGCAGCACTGAGATTCTTAAAGGACATTATATTTGTTTGAGCTACAATAGAAGCTATCACGATTTGTAGAATAAATTAAATATTGTGTTATTTGCTCAATTCAAGATCGTTTAATTTTATTTCGACGTCAAAAGATGATGTTTCAATAGTACAAAGGAGAACCGCAGCCGCACGCGCACTGTCCGGAGATAGACACGGCACCAGCAGCCGGCACAGCACCACCGAAATTCACAGCGCCCATGATGGGAACAGTACCACCAACAACGGTGTTACCGGCGACTGGCAGCTCACCAATGACCGCTACATTGCCTTCGCCGACGCCACCGTAAGCACCTAGACCTAGGGCACCACCATAACCAGATTCGATGGCACCACCGTAAGCACCAAGACCTAGGGCACCACCATAAGCAGATCCGATGGCACCACCGTAAGCACCAAGACCAAGTGCACCATCACATGCAAAAGCAGGAGAAATACCAGCGCCGAGACCCAGGGCACCACCATAAGCAGAGCCGATGCCTACAGCGGGTCCTCCACATCCGAAGTATTGACCGAAAACATTCTGTTGATAGAAAATTAGATTAGATAGAAAACTTATAGCTTGCTGCGGAGATCTTAAGATGAGGGACTGGCCTCAGTTTATAGAGCTTACGATCACGAGGAATTTATTAGTTTAAGAGATTTTGAAGTAAAGGTAGAAATTCTTCTTCTCTCAAATCAGCACGAATTACACAGGTATAGGGGAAATGTAAAGTCAGGGATCCGGGATATTAATTGTTAAGAAAATTTACTACCAACTTAAATTGTCCGTGTATTAAAATCGCAACTGTCATTATTTGACAGTTGTATAAAATGGCTAAAAGAAGGCAAATCGATGTAGGGTGTCCTTTTTAACAATTAATAACCCTGGCTGTATAAAGGATAAGTCCGATATTTTTAATGAAAGCTTTCAAAATATGACAGAAAAAGCAGCTATGGAGGAAGTTCGCGAGAAAATAAAGATACCAGAAATAGTAAAACACTTACCTGGACCAAGCAAGCTTGGATGCAGAGCAACAGAATGGCGAAGGTAGACATGTTTGATGTATTCAACGTGAAGGTGAAGACTGATGCTTTTAGAAATCTTACACCATGTTTATATAGTACAGAAGTTCTTATCAATATCACGTATTTTTTCACAATTTTTAAAATGTAACATAATTATGATGATAATATTAACAAGGTTATGAAAATGCACGCATTGTTCTACATATTTCCTTGTCCAGCAGCCTACTGTGTGCTGCAACACAACTAGATAAGGACTACGTTTCAGTATAAATAGTCGGTCGATATTTGGAAAACTCATTCTCAAGTTCACTTCAACACAAACTACAATGTCAGCCAAGGTGATCCTCGTCTTCTGCGCTCAGGCGCTCTTCATCCAGGTGAGAAACTTTTTCTACTTTTAATGATGATCGTATTCTAATTGCCGTTACTACGTTTGCCTATATAAATATTCTGACCTTTGCCGAAGCCTGCGGGGATTACGGGAATAATGTTGTTTTGTTATAATTATGTGTTATGAAATCTGACCTGAATTTTAGCGATTTAGATTTTATGATTTAACACGGGTCATGTGCATTTTTATAATTATGTATATCTGAGCTATGAAAATTATTATATGAGAAACTGATTGTACTGCTTAGAATTTGTATTGCATCAAGTTGCACCTTGGGCAATTTTAAGAAACCCAAACACCATTTTTACTTTACCTAGAGTAGACACGCTGTTTAAAACATGATTATCACAACCTTTTTTACTATCAACTATGCAATAAGTCAAAATGCGTTTGACACACATTAAGTTACGTCATCGGTTGAATAATTATGTCATCGACATCAACGTCGTCTGCCGATGAAGAAAAATATTTACTAATACAATAATTTATTGTTTACAGACTGCTTTCAGTTCATGTCTTGGCTATGGAGGCATCGCCGCTCCTGCTCTTGTTGCCCCAGGATATGCTGGTATCGGCTGTGGAAACGGTTTCATCGGAAATGGTTTGATCGGAAATGGACTGATTGGTAACGGCTACGCTGGTAACTGCGCTAACTATGGTTTGATTGGTGATGGTGTAATTGGCAATGGTTTGATCGGCAATGGCTTGGCTGCTCTTGAGATCATTCCCACCAGTGGCGGGGGACTGCCTGTCTCCAGCGCCTCTGTTTTCGGTCCCAGTGGCCTCTCCGTAGTGTCTGAGAATGTGTATGAGGGAGCGCTGTCCGTGGCTGGTGAGCTGCCATTCGTGAGTGCTGTGGCTTTGGAGGGCGTATTACCCACTGCTGGTGCTGGCGCTGTCAGCCATAGCTGCGGTAACGGTTTTACTGCTATTGAGAGCATCGCTGGTGGTGCCTATGGCGCTGCGGGTGCCTATGGTCTCGGCGCTGGCTATGGTCTTGGCGCTGCTGGCATCGCTCCTGCTGCTCTCGGACTCGGTTACGGAGGCCGCGGCTGTGGATGTGGAGTTTACTAATAACTTCAAACATAATTACCGATGATGCGATACAATGATTCAATAAACTGATTAGCAATTTATTTTGTTGTATGAATTTATAAATACCCATACCCCCGTTTTGCTTGTTTAAACGAAGGTAAACTTGTATTGTGCACTACGATCGGTTTTTTGTTTTTTGAAAATCATTTAAAACTATCATCGGAAGGGAACGAACTACCAAGATAAAAATATTCTACTTATGTGCTAATATAGGAAATCATTAAATCCGTTCAGCCGTTATGGAGGGATTTACCAACAAACATCAAAACTGTTTTTTTAGGAATGACACCCAGAATCTCTAATAAGATACCCAGTGAAGATCTTGACATAAACCATTTAAAAAAGGCTCTTCTAAATATATTAAATACATAGTTTTTGCAATGTTGCATGTCCTTCTATTTGGCACTAATACGTATAAATTCTGAGTATTGGACACACGCGAACATGCTACATAAAGCTGGTCATGGGAAAAGCATGTCTTATCGAAATGCAGCCCTGCTAACTGCAATGTTTGCCCTTCCGCTTTTTTAATTGTAATAGCAAAACTTAGTATAATTGGAAAGTGGGGTCACACCTGACATCTCTTGAGAATTTAAAAGTTCAGCGGGTTATGAAGTTCTCTGTTCTGGGTCCATGATGGTAACTATTGACAAATACTCCTTTATATCTCCCTGCACCTGGTTCAAAATGTCAGTGTTTATCTGGTTAATATTTTCGTTTTTATGTGCAAGGATTGCTCTCGCACATAGGCACTGATCACAACTGATATTTATTTTTATGTCTGGGTAAACTTTAGCAATGAGTTCCACACTGTTTTCGACAAAATTACAGGATTCCACCGTCAGTAAAATATAAACATCAGCACCCGAATTCAAACGTCCATTGCCAATTTTCAACAGTGTCTCTGCATAATGTCCCGAATCTGCGTCATTATAACGGTGCTATTATTATTGTACTCTGATAATCGTTGATAAGCTTATTTTTTTACTTATGTTCATAAGCGTGATGCCCTGAGACAGGCTTTGATTTCATTTGCAAGTGTGCCTCTCGCGATCACAGGCAGAGTTTGTCGGAAGTCACCAGCCGGTATATCTACCTTGCCTCCCATAAAGTCATGATGATCGGTTCAGCGGTTTAAGGCGTGAAAAGGTATCAAGTTAACAAACTTACTTTCGCATATATAGTATTATTGTTAGACTTACAAAATGTATGTAGTTGAAATATAGGGTATTCAGATCTTATCATTCAGATCTGAATACCCTATATTTCACAGTTCAACCATTCGAGTATTCCTATGACTATTCAAGTGACCCCTTAATCATTTCAGTTTATTCCTCTGTAACCTCATAATATATTTAATTATTCAAAATGTTCACCATGTCTCTGTTTTTCAATCAAAGCCACTTATTTCTTCGTCAAGTCATAAAATGGTCTACTAACAATATTTAAGACTTGTTTATTCAATAACATTTTTTAAAATTAAAATGCTGTATAGTAGAAGTGTAAGCATACTCATCAACAGCATTTGTTCGTGTGTGTAAATGAACAGAGCAGTTCAATATGAACTACTCATTATAACAAGCTGTTCAGTATGAACTTTTGATGGCGGTAACTGTTATAACAAATATTGCTAGTGTTTAAGAAATAAAACTGATAAGTAGGTCAAGTTAAAATATTTATTTCTACATAATTACAAAAATAATATAAAGTACATTTTGATAAGATACATTTTTTTAAAGCAATGATACATTTCTTACTTACTATTATTTACATTTTTCACTAAAGAATACAGGTAAGTTTATAGATTATAGATTCACACTTCAATTTATAAGTAGGTTTAACATTCTATAAATAATCATTCATACGTAAACTAGGATCGTTCTTATCTTACTGACAAAACACTTTATTTTCTTCACACCATTTATTCAGGCAAAACACATTTTTTAAGGCACATATATTGGTATGATGCATACAACTTATAATGTCAGATGAATCTGAATAATTGTTATATAATGCTACCAAACTTGGACAGTTTTTACTTTCTAAAAGTGGGGTTATTTATTTTTATTATTTACTTTCTAAATTATTAATTTGGAATATATCTTTTAACCATGACACTTTTTCGTTTCCTTTAGTAAATATACTCGTAGATTTAGTTTTAAAAAAGTTGGCAAAGTTTGCTTTATAATTCAAATATGGTACAAAGCCTTCATTCCAGTTTATTCCTCTGTTTTTTTCAATCCAAGTCACTTGTAACCGTTCTTTCCTCGTCAAGTCATAAAATGGTCGAGGTGGTTTTATCAACAGCACTTGTATATGCCCTTTGTACATTATTGCTATTTCTTTTGGAATAAACTCGTTTCCTTCACTCTTAAACCCTTGAATATCTACGATGGCATTCATGATAGTTTTCTCACAATATTACTCAGTGGCTTGTATTCGAACAGTCGATCGTTTATTATTAAACAATAGGCAGATGTATTATCTTGAATATCTTCAGAGCATTCAATTTCTAATCGCACGTCAACTGGCCCAGTTTTAAGTGAATCGTTTTGTCTTGAACAGTCAATCACAAAAAGCGGAGCAATTTCTTTAAACTGGTTTAAGCCAAGCAATGGATCAATGCCAAAGTTGTAATACGACTGACGAAAATTAGCATACATTTCATATAATATACTATATTTACCTTCATCAAATTTCAGATTAAGTGAGTCATACGGATAGTATTGAGAATTCAAATATAATTTAATATTGCTTACATTGCAGTGATCAAATTTCGAAGAACTTTTAGTTTTATTATTTTTTCGAGCTGTTTGCAAACCAAATATAACAAACCTTGGTTTTTCTAGCTGGGAAGTTGTCTTTACTGACCAGGAATGTTTAGTTGTTCTTGGTAGTAATGGATATTCATACAAATCCCAATTTCTAAATGCTATCTGTATAGAACGATCTCTCTCCAGGCTTTTAAGCAATAATAATTTATTACGATCAGAAACTCTAATATGTGGCATACGCCATTGTATTTTTTGTATATCTATTTCTACGTTATCATTTTTGTCTAGAAGCACACAGTTCAATGCCGAGCTGCTTCGTTGTAATATAAGTTCATGTTTACAATTGATTATTATTTTGTTATAATCTTCTGCAAATCCCAGTATTCTGTTCAATGGCACGATAACACTGAAATATCCGTTTTTTAATTTCGTACCATCTAAGTTCCATCCCCAGACTGCTGCAGCTTTACTTTCACCTTCATTCATAGAGGCATACGATTTTAAGGTTGTTGTAATACCAACATTTTTATTGCGATCGATTTCAACACCATTTATTTCATACCTAATATCTTGAAACAAATATGAAATTGGATTATTTATAAAATCAACATCTTTTTTTATTGTTTTCCCTGCTGGATCTTTAGTAGATACACTTGCATAGCCTTCTATAAAAATGGAACTGTTGCAGGGCAATACATACAAATCTTGATGATGAATGGGTATTCTGATTTCATCATTTTCTTTAAAACTAGTATTATACGGATTGTAGCTATGGATCTCATAACTTTCAATAGAGTTGTCATGTTGCACTAAATCTGTTATTTGAAGCATGTTGTTATTATTTTAATTTTAATCCAATATGTGTGAGAAATCTTTTATTCTCTTTAGTAATTTTAATGTGTCTTTTAATGTTTATCGCGTTGACACGTCTGACTTCTTTGGATATAGGAAGTGAAATATTACATGTTCTTCTCACGATAGGTGTTTTATTAAAAACTAACATCTTGTTTCTATGTTAAAACAAAATAGGTAGTATTACTATTATTAAATTTTAGCTAAACTATTATTTTCAATGTGAGTAGTGATTATCATCACAGGCAATCTATGAATGTGCGTAGAGTATCAAGAATAAACTTTTATAACTTGTCCTAATTACGTTACAAGGATATCCATTTACATGAATAAAAAAAACATCAATTTGCTATGATACTTTATTGTCTTTCCAAAATGACGTAAGAAATTTTAAACACAAGTGTCCACAATTATACATGTGATCACGCTGAACGTTTTCATAATTATACTGAATATTATTTCCAACATATTTCATAAATTCTTTTGGAGGTTTTAAGTTACCATAACTGTCAAAATATTCTACGTAATCATTTATCTTGCCATAGGCTACCCAATGAGTACCAGAGTTTTCAGAAGAGTCAAGATTGATTACTCCACATTCTATCGGCAATACTTCATCTGGTAATTTATCTCTCATAAATACACCTCGAAAGAATGGAATATTATTCGAGTGTTTTATTATATCAATATTGGTTAAAGCTCTATTGGGTAGCCGAGATTTCAGTTTTTTTTCTCTGTTAAGTAAATGCCTAAACCATCTTTGTAATGGTTGAGATGTAATCCTCTTCCAATGAACAATGCCTCCATTTCCTTATTGTGTCGTTCTGCTTCACGCAATTGCTTCTTAGCTGTTTTATATGCATTAATTGCTTTTGAAATACCGGCAGCACCTCCTGCTAAACTACCAGCAGCGGATAATCCAGCAAATATTGGTACTAAAGGAAGAAATCCTCCAGTTTTTGGTACTGGTATAATCCTAGGTAATTTTATTGGTGTATCTGATGCGAATTCTTTAGCTGCTGCGTATGCTAATTCCATCAATGCTTTCTTACATGATGGTTTTAATTTTGTAATGTGCTTTTTAGTATAGGTAACAATTTTTTTAAGAGTTTTCTTAAAACCAGCTCCTGTTTTTACTTTATTGATGTTTTTGTTCAATGCAGATGAAACTGTTTTTTTGTTGTCTATAATAACTCGTGTTGTTTTCATTGCTATTACTTTATTTTTCTCCAAAGTAATAGAAACGTATTAAATAAGTACAAATACAGGTCTATTTTGTTTTAAGAACAAATACGTAATGAATAGAAAAATATATGTATTTGCTTAAATACATTTGTTTTACCACTTAAAATACATTTGTTTTATCTATCCAGCTGTTCTCGCTAGTAGGAAGTCCGAGCCACTTCACATATACTTGATTCCCTTTTCTTTTCAATACTTTTTCAACTAAGTACAAATCAGGATGGCTGGTTTTTTGAAGTTCTTGAGCATAAAACGCTCCTAGTATTGGTCGACATCTTGCATCTTCTAACAAGTAAGTTATCGGATTAGTTTCTTGTATTATTTTTATCTTAAATATTTCTGTTGACCAATTAGGATAATAGCCTTTATCAAAACATCCTTTGTATTTACTTATTCTTACAAAATCACCAACACTAAACTTCCTACACTTACTGTTTTTCATACATTCAGCCATACGAATATATCTTTTCAGTATGTCTGTTTTATTTTCATGATTTATAGAGGCTGGAGGTTGTCCCACAGTTCTATGAGTAGTGTTATTGTATTCACATACAATTTTGATGAGCGTTCCATTCATCCATTTATAATTCCCGTTAAGACTAAATTCTTTGTATAATTTATTTTTTAATGTCCTTATTAATCTTTCAACAATTGAGGCTTTTTTAGTGGAATACGTTGAATAATGATTAATGTTGTACTTTATAACAATATTTTTGAATTTATTATTATAAAACTCTTTTCCCAGATCAGTTTGCAAATTTCTTGGAACACGTCCTTTAAGCAATAGACTTTCAAATGCTTTTGACACCTCTTGCTTATTTTTTTGTTTCAAAGGAACTGTCCAAGCATATTTTGAAAAAGTGTCTATGATTGCTAGTATATATTTGTTACCACCATTCACTTTTGAAATTGCTTGCATATCCATTAAATCTGCTTGCCAGAGATCGTCGATATCTTTAAGTATGACCTGTCTTCTTGGAAAGTTAACTCTAGCACATTTATGAATTTCATTTATGACATCTACTTTGCTCATAATGCTTATTTAATTTTCCTGAAATTTCTTTCAACACAATGTTTTTTTCAAGATGTCTTACTTTATCGTTTAAAATTGAAATCCGTTTATTCAGTTCTTCTATTTGCAAACAAATATTAACTTTAAGTTTTTCGATTTGCTCTTCAGTAGTATTTTTAATCTCAACTCGTTCCACACTTATGTAACTATCAGTTTGATTTATACGAACAGAATTAATATTTTTATGTTCATTCATGTTGCATTCAACTTTGATAACTGAGAACGTTCCAAGGGTTTTTAGTCTTTTATAATATCAGCTTCTTTTAACTCTTCTATAATTGATAGAATCTCATTGTCATGATTAGTATTACCAGCATTTTTTGAAGCAATTAGAAGTTTCAACCTTTCAATTAGTTCATTAGGGTCATCCCAGTAAACGTAATCGGTATTACTTTTATATTTTTTTAATTTAGGTAAAAATCCACCGCTTTTTGTTTTCATTATATGTCCATCATCTTGAACATAACTATTTTGCAAAAACAAAGGTTTAATAATTTGACGATATTTTAAACTTTTATCACCTTTTATTTGACCATTAGGATGAAAGTCTCGTTTATGCGCGTGTGTATTATGAAGCATATCTTTATAGACAATTTTATCTAGTTCAGTGACCAAATTAAGGTTAGGTTTACTGCGTACCAAAAGTTCCTTTAGACCTGGTGTTAATTCATAGGACCTTTTATCAATAGTGACTATATTTGTTTTGGGTGAATTACAGGTCTTATTTGCAAGAGAAAACGTAACCTTGCTATTCCCCATCATCAGTTTTTTATTTTCACTACGTATTCCAAATGGGACATTCATATTATCATAGATTTCCATCATATCTTCTTTATTTAGTGAAATCAGTGTATCATTAGAATCTTTAAAAGGATTTTTTGGAAGAACGTCTTCATAACACTCAGAATCTTCATTTGAATCTATTTTTATGCATTCTTTAAAGTTTTCATACTCTGGAACGTAATCTGTTGATGAGCTAAATCTTTCAAGCGAGTTACTGTCATCTCTCGAAATGTCAAATATTGGTTTAATTATATCATTCGCTTTAATTAATGTTTCTAGTGGATCTGTTATTGGTTTGAAGACCTTTTTAAATTTTAAATGAGCTGTATCTTCTTCATTTTGCATTGTTTTAATTTTATTTTTTATGCTTTCGACTGACTTTATCAATTGTTCTTTAATATTAACCTGCATAATGTTTTTTCTTTTTTTAATAACGGCCCATCCGTTATTTACAGATATCAGATTTCGATTGGTATATTTTCTGCAGTGAGTTGGTATTTATATGCACTTTCTAAAAGTATATAAATATGTCAAACCCTTGTCTGTATCTACCCTCATTTAGAGGACAATCTTTATTAATTAACAAAAAGTCAAATCTGTCTTTCCAAATAGCAGAGCAAAGTTTTTTAAATTGAAACCATTCGATATCTGTGTTTACGTGCTCATTGTATATATGTTTTAAGTTTATCTCGTCTTGTTTGAAGATTATTAAAAGATTAACATTATCTCGTATAAGTTGTTTAGGTATTTTGGAATAGGTTTGTGATAAGTAAAAACAATCTATCTGTTTGTGTCTCCCCATTGCAAAGTAATTACGAATATTGATTTGATTTTCGCATGCTACATCATCAAAAATCATTACTGCATTAGTTAAAGCATCATTTGGGTGTATGACTTCTTTATTATCATTGAAGACAAAGAAGTTAGCACCTGGTATGTAACTCATAACTTGTTTCAAAAAACAATATTTTGGCTGGAAATCCGTCTTCGAGTATAAGTAAATATGCTTAAACTTGAGACCATTTTCATGTAATATTAAATTAAGCATTATGTTAGTTTTCCCACAGTTAGATGGACCGCATATTATACATCTAATAGTGTCTGGTAAGAGTGCGCTATGTTTCACTTTACGTGTTTGATTTTCTAATTTTATATTATTAACTTCTAAAGTCTGTGGTTGCTTGATGAACTTCATTGTCAAAATGTAAAATAAATGTAAATGACATGCGTATATATATATATATTTAAAGGGATCAATAAATAAAACAAAGTTTGATGTAATTACATATACCTAATTATAGGTACCTTTATTAACAAATTAAATCATACTTAATGCTATAAAATAATAGCTTAAAGTTAAAAACTAGTAATAAAAATAATACACATTAACAGATTATACATCACTGGAATAATCTACAAACATAGAATCACAATGCCCCCAGGGTAATGTATGAATTTGATCCTGTAATACTTGAACTTTGTCATCGTTTCTTTTTAAAACTTGTTTATCTACTTGCTGAGTGTATAAAACATGTTTAATTGATTTTATCATATTCATTTTACATCTATGCGCTTTATTTGTCAGAAGTACATTGTTATAATCATTCAATTTTAGGTTACAAGTTACATACTTAGAAACACCTTTAGCTTTTTTAATTTCAGTCTTCACACTGTCTATAAAATATAATTTAGCTCTTAAACCGGTAAATTCTGTGATTAAATCGTCACTAACCTCATGTTTTCATAATCCAGGAATTTTAGCATTAAGTTGCGGTATGTGATATGGATTATTCATTCCAAAATTACTGGTATCAAACTTGGTAAGATCATCATGCATATCATGATAAAAATCATCTGTATAAATTAAATATAATAGGCTATCAGTATCTGTATAGCACAACTCAGCATTATTTTCGTATTTATTTTTAATAAAGTCATAATGAAATTGGTATAAATGTTGCTTCGAATATTCCAAAACGGTAAATCCAATATAAATAGGTCTATCTAAAACAACCTTTTCCCGGTACAATTCCACAGCTACGAAATTTTCTGAAAAAATTGATACACTTTTTAAATTTGGTTTACATATCAATTTTTCAGCGCCAAGATGCTTATTTGTTTTATTTCTGGTATCTGTCCACTTTGTTACTAATTTTACATCGGCTTGCTTACGTTTATTTTCGATAGTTTTTCCGAATATGGCATTATTCAATAATTTGAAAAAGTCCTTCTCGAAAGCAGTTTTGGAATTTTGACGAAGCCTAGTATTCAGATCAATGTATTTTTTGAGAAAGCATTCTTGCCTGAAGCTAATTATACGATGAATCTTTATTAAAATCAGACCTTTTTTCAAACATTCTTTCAAGTGAACATAATGAATTACATACTTTTGCTTATCATAGAGATTTGCAACCAATTTTAATGTTTTTCCATAAGGAGGTACTATTTTATCCACTGCAAAAGGTAAGTCTTTATGCTTGTAATGTAAATAATTTGGATAATTTAAGTCTACTTCCAAAATATAACCATAATCACTATCATCTGACACATCATTTACATCAAACTTGCTAATTTCTTTCAGACTCAAGAACTTAAATTCTTTTATAGGAAGTTTCTTCATCATAGCATAGCCATATAGATTATTACAATCAAGATATATTAAATAACTACTTGGTTCGAGCTCATTAAAATACGGTAAATATTTATTGTTTGCTACAGCATGACGTAGAGTACATTGTGCTAGCCCACCACGAATTCCTTTTTCTAATAACTCGTACATTTGTAAATCACTTATCAACTCAAGTTCAGTGTCGGTATATAGAAGCATTGCATCCCAACTTAAGCTCGGTGATGTTACATAATAAGCCGGATCCAACTTATAGTAATGTAAACTTGTTTTTCTAAATTGTTCAAATATATCACATAGTAAAAGCACATCACATTTTATGTATAAATCTGTATATTCACCAAGAGATTTTATTTCGAATGTATTCCAAACTGTTTGAGCGTGTAAATATTCTTCATTAGTTATATGTTTTTCGCATAGACTGTTATAAAAATGATACTTTAAGGGAAGTTTCGTCTCATCAAATTTAGACCAAGAATCAATATAGTCATATGGATAAACACCTTTTTTTCGCATTAAATCAAATTGTCTTTTATCAGTAAACTCTCTTGATAAGTTTAAAAAATCGTTTTCTGATAAACTTTTACTTAGTGCATCTAGACTAGAACTAAGAAATTGAAAGGAATCAATAAACTTTATTTGTATAGGTTGATTGTTTTTTTCTGTATTTATTAGTTTTATTATTGAAAGGTATTTTTCTTTAGTTTTCGGTATTATATTAATAGAACCTTCATACTTTGCTAATTCTTCAATGAATAAATGTGAGTCATATCCAGACAAATTATGAAAGAGAACAGGAATGAATGAACAAACTCTATACATCAAATTACAATGCGAGTGCGCTGCCCCACGATACTCGGATGTAATATGATCATGATCTCGGACTTTATCATTCAGTAATAATTGTTTGCATATGTGACATGTAGTCGAATTTCGATAATCCATCTCTTGTTCTGCTGATAATGGAGTCATTGGCTTTTTACTACTTAAAATGTTATGTATATATTTAACGTCTTTTATTAAATATTTAACAAATATTTCTACGCAATCTATACCTCGATATGTAACATACTTGTTTAATTGATCATTATGTGCGCAACATATATAATAAGCGAAACATGAAGGTTGGTGTGTTTTTAGTTTCTGAGTATTCAAAGAGTTACTTTCACTATAGTCTATTAACATACATTCAAAATCAGCATAAATTATGAAATTAATTTTTTGCTGTCTCTCATAATGTTTGAACTTTAGTACAGAATTGTGTTCAGGTAATATAGTCAAAATCTTAGAGCAGTTATGAGTCTTGTGTCTATTTTCGTTACTAAATAGTTGTAGACATGCATCACATAAATAAAGTTTTCCTTTAGAACGAGTCACTTGACGTCGCACTAGACGTATTAAATCTTTAATTAGACAGTAGTGTCCGATAGATTTTTTTTCTATATAAAGTAAATTAAAATGATTTTTTCTTCTATTTAGTGTTATATAAAGAGGTCCAGTCACAATATTATTTTGTATACCGTATATATTTAAACTGATGTTGGAATTATTTTTTTCTAACGTTTTAATATCATTTATCGTAGGAGGAAATGACATTCCCTCAATATTTAAAACAGAGGTATAATGGGGGTATGAACTTGTTCTGCAAACATTATTTTTAGCTGGGTATAATCCAGCAACTATACTCCATAGTAAACAACAATTATCATTATTTTTTATATTTATACAACTTTTCGTGTGCTTAATAGCTGACGGCAGTTCTATATAAGACCCACCTCTCATAGGGGAATACTTGTTTATATTAATTTCGAGATGACTCATAGAAATAAATGTCCAACCAGATTGACAGTGCTGGAACTCGGTTAATTTATTATTTAGTTTGTTTATTACTTTGGTTAATAATTCATTCAAATCAGTGTTCTTATTTAAAATTTCATATTTGGTATTAAACGACTTTAATTGTTGTTCGTCTGATTTTGATAACATAAAATAGGCAAACAATTCAAAACTCAATTTTATGCAATTGGGTTCATTAAGTGACATATTTATCAATTCTGTTATATTTATTAGATGATCACCCAGGAACGCCTCTACACCGAGGTACTCGTCTTCCCGAGTGACATTCAATCTGTATGTCATTAATCTGTTTTTGAATGCTGTTGCAATAATATGAATATCTGTGAACTTGGTATTCAATAAACAATTTGCTTTGTGTATATTCGTTCTCATATGATAGGAATACTGATTTTCTGGTATTTCAATTTTACATTTATGACAGGTTATTGACTTTCTAGATCTCGGTTTGCTGTTGAGGTGTGTAACTGTAAAAAAGAAAACCAATGACGAGATTACTTATACAATATTTATTAATACTGCAACATCATACTTATAAAATATAGTATTAATAAGACATATTATGTATGTAGGTAAATACAATTAAAAATTAAAAGAAGATACAATTTAAAGTAAGTATATAAGCAAATATCGACTGACACCTAGTTAATCATAGGCGCCCATGTGGGTGATAGCACAGTTTTTAAAATCATTTTGAGTTGCTTTAACAAACTCCTTTATGTGGGCCCAAGATTCTTTATTTTCGCCTAATTTCGTCTTAATGGTAGTTATGGCCGAGCGCCATCTATTTATAGGCATTATTTTTTTTATTTCTTCCGTATTGTAAATTTTCACTTCAACATAATATTTTCCTTCTTTAGTCTCACTTATCTGTCGAGAATATCCCTTGGCCATCCTTCTAGTAAAATATGAGTATAGTGGTGGTATATTACCAGTTTTGTGGGATCTCTGTGTTGGGATGACGCTTTCTTCAATATCACTGTCTTCACCGAATAATTCACCAGCTGTAACTCGAGCTAGCGGTGATACTGGTGAAATGATCGGCTTCGATTTTTTCGCGCTTGTCGACTCTTCGCTCAACTTGCTGGACCTTTCCCGCTTCGTTTTTCTTTCTTCAGTCTTCCTCTTCGACTTCGCCTCTTGTTCAGAGTCATCGCTGGAGAGGAAAAGGTCGTTGTTAAGTAGTTTCGACCTGTAAACAAAAAAACAAATAATTAAATATTAGTGCATTGCAATCAATCCATTTCCTTCATAATTCCTACATTTGAAAAGTAACTGATCGTGACAAAGATAAATAATTAACAGATACAAATATCGTTTGATTTTGTGCAGGAATCGAATCCTCTGAGCTAAGCGTGCTAACTATTGACGGTTAACATTTTAATACTTGAATAAATCAATTAATACATGATTCTGACTATTCAATAGTTAGATATGATTATGAATAGGTACTTACATTCTTGATTGATGCTTGCTTAGGAGACAGGTAGCTTGATTAGGAGCTCGGAGCGTTGATTCCTTGCAGAGAGGATTCGTTCCAGAGAGGAATTGTGCCGGAGACTAATTTGCGATGCGTTTTTATAGCCCTAAAATCACATCATTCAATCCAAATTTGTAAAACTGCATACTTGCAAAAATTGTCAATTACCTACACGAGCGTACAAATCGTAGCGGTTTTAAGTTTACAGCGTTTTATATAAGACGAATGATAAGCGATTTTGAATCTTATGTAGGTACTTACTTAAATCAACAAGAGTAAATTTTATACTTACTTAGAAAAAAAAAAAAACAAAGTTTGGAGATGTGACGAGTCAGAATCCAGCGTTTAAAACGCAGCGATTATAACGCTCGTCTGGAGATTGAAATCCATCTTTGTGTACGTGTCAATAATTCCTAGTCATATGGAGGCAAGAGGAGCCGTCAGTTTCGGATTACTTTACATACATAAAAACAAAATTAAAATGAACCTTAATGACAAAAAAAAAATGGATTACTACCTATATAAATCAATCCAAGATACCAAAAAAAATCATTCGAATTGACTTATCTGCTCTGCGATGTCGGTAAGTAAAATATCAAAAAGTATTTTAAATTACTTATTAATAAAAATATTAAAATGTGTATTATAAATGAATTTTTAATATTTTCACAGGGGTCTATTCTAGGATAGTTCATTTGTCTTCGTTAACTTGTAATTTAAGTATTATTTAATTAATATCTACTTCTTTGTTTCAGATGTCCAGCGATATTTTCCCCACTAATTCTTCATACTCACCAATTCCTACTGAACAAGCCCTACGTCAAAAAGTGGTCAACTATTTGGAAAGAGAAACACCATTTCTACCATTTCAATTTGAGGAAACACCACCTTGCAGCAATAGTAACAACAGTAACAATAATAAAAGACGAAGAAGTGATGTTGTTTACTCATACATACAGAAACCATCAACCGGTCATCGTAGTAAAATAATACGAATACAAGTTTTTGACGCGGAAGAATTCACAAATTCACCATGTGATTGTAATGCCAATATATGTGTCCAACATGTTGTGGGGAATGTATTTAATGATGATATTTATAAATGTGTTAAGGATATTTTAAGCAAATTGCATAAAAAAATGTGAATAAACAATCAATTCAAACTCCGTATGGTTGTCTCATATTCATGAATAAAGAAAGATTATTATAATTATATTTCAGCTGTTTTATTTCTATCACTCCTGTTAGTAAAATATCAAAATAAAAGTCACCACCACACCAAACAGACAAACAAACAAATAGACAAATACTTAGTTACACATGAATTAAAATTACTTAACACTTCTTTATGATAGGGTACACTTACATTTTATACACATACCCATACTTGTTATTGTATGAACAATAACAAGTCATGACATGAGTCTGTACTCATAATGTAAACCTATTCATTTGTCGTAGTCGTAGGTATACATTAGGAATGTGGTATATTGGTTTAATCGAAATACTACATGCTGATTTCTGATGTAAATTAATAATTATAACTTTATAGCTATGAGGCACACGATGGGTAGAAAAGAATACGATCTGCTTCCTTTACGGGAATGGGAATGTGTTTGTTATGTAAACAATCAGTCGTGCTTAGCAACTGATTATGAATAAGATTTTTAAACGATGTTGGTATTTGTATTATACTCAGAGACCACATTAACCCATAATAAATTCACATCACTGCATCATACATTACTAAATGAAAATATTGTCTCCCTGCAAGGGAAGGAAATACCTACATGTAACTTATAAATACCTAATAGGTAACTCTCAGTAATAAATATACACCATCATAGAATAAAATCCCAATAGTAGAAGTTTAATTCCGAATGGAGTATTATAAACGATAGTAAGATTAGTATAAACGATCCTGAATAGATGTCTCATTTCGATCTGAATGCAACAGTCACTTTGAATAGATGATTCTGAATACAATTAACATTCGTTCGAATAGAGGATTCTGAATGTCGAATAGTCATAGGGATACTCGAATGGTTGAACTGTGAAATATAGGGTATTCAGATCTGAATGATAAGATCTGAATACCCTATATTTCAACTACTAATGTATTAGGTACTAAAAATTTAATAATAATATAAGAGGAATAAATAAACGCACTTTAAAAATAACGTTTTACCCTTCAAAATGTTTGGCTTTAAAATTAATTGAATGAACCATAAAAATAATGGTTTCCACTATAAATATATTATGATTATGTTCGTCTGTATGTTTGGTTTTTTTATGTATGTTTACCGATTTCTGAGCCAATTGTATTTCCAAGTTGGAAAATATTTTTTTGTTTGAAAGGGTGTGCTCCCGAGGTCACATTGTCACCAAAACAGAATCCGATGAGGGGATCCCATGGAAATCGAGGTAAATCCTTAAATTTTGTAGGCACACCTAAAGCGATTGGGTATTTTGATGGGAAACATCTATAGGTGCACGTAAAACCGATTACTTGCGGAGCGACGCATGTCGCGTGGCGATTCGTCGCTATTACCTATACAGTCTATATGTAGTAGTGTGTAAATAATTTCGATGTTTCACATCTGCCAGGCGTCCCGTGACAGCTCCATTTTTTATAGTAACTCGAGCATTCGCTCTCGGTCAACACCATTTGTTGAAGTGGAAATTATGATGAAGACCACAGATGGCCACCGGAACTACATAATAATGAGTATTTGACGGGTTGCGATTCGATTAGGTACCTTAATATAGTTGCTAAGCAATTAATGCTCGTCACAATGCTTATGGTGAGTGTAAGTTCTTCTGGTTCTTACCAGGAGAACTCCTAAACAATGAACGTCCCTGCATCGGGAAAAGCAACATTTTGTAAAAGGTAATGAGGAGATTCACCCAGTTCACAACTTTACGGCAGTTTTTTATCTTACGGGAATAATACTGATACATTATAAACTCACGATTCTCACAATCTTACGGAGATTATATATCGCTCTATCTACTTCTTCATGAATGTCTTTAACTTTTTCACGTACATTGCAGCCCAATCACGCGCTATTAAAGTCCTTTTGGATGCAAATACAGGAAGACGTGCTCGAGGTGCGCCGCATACGTGGCACTTATAGCAGGAAAAGTACTTTTACATAAAACGTACTGCACAAAACGACTCTCCTATCTCGAATCATTTCAGGAAGAGACTCGGTCTATTTGCTACATTAATTTATTTTGCGATATATTGGTCAAAAACATAAGTGGCGAAATGTGGGTACTATAGGTACACCTCTGCCTTACCCGTCGGGGAATACAGGCCTGATGTTATGTTATGATAAATTGGTCAAAGGTTGATTATTGAATAAATGTCGCAGCACTGAGATCTTAAAGGACATTATATTTATTTGAGCTACGATAAAAGCTATCAGGATTTGTAGAATAAATTAAATATTGTGTTATTTGCTCAATTCTAGATCGTTTAATTTTATTTCGACGTCAGAAGAAGATGTTTCAATAGTACAAAGGAGAACCGCAGCCGCACGCGCACTGTCCGGAGATAGACACGGCACCAGCAGCTGGCACAGCACCACCGAAATTCACAGCACCCACGATGGGAACAGTACCACCAACAACGGTGTTACCGGCGACTGGCAGCTCACCAATGACTGCTATATTGCCTTCACCGACGCCACCGTAAGCACCAAAACCTAGGGCGCCAATTACCGATGATACAATAAAATGATTCAATAAACTCATTTGCAATTTATTTTGTTGTATGCATTTATAAATACCCATACCCACGTTGTTCTTGTTTAAACGAAGGTAAACTTGTATTGTGAACTACGTTCGGTTTTTGATTTTGAAAATCATTTCGAACTATCATCGGATGGGAACGAACCATCAAGATAAACACCTTCTACGTGTGTGCTGATATAGAAAATCGTTAAATCCGTTTAGCCATTGACCAACAAACATCCAAACTGTTTTTTTTAGGAATGGCACCCAGGATCTATAACAAGATACCCAATGAAGATCTTGACATACACCATTTCAAAAAGGCTCTTCTAAATTTATTAAATACTATTTTTTGCCAGCGGCTTCGTCCGCGTGCATGTCGGAAATTATGCCACGGGAACGTGCTACCGGGATTAAAAATATACCTATGTATCCAGGTCATGGCTTATCCGTATACCTATCATCCAAATCAATTTAGTCGTTAAAGCGTGAAACCCTTTCACGCTGAATAGTCAAACAGAATACAAATAATCTTCTTTTTAGAATAGCGGAACTCTATAGGATCACTCGTGTGTATGTCGGTCTGTCTGTCCATCAGTCACAGCTGATTTGCTTCGAATTTACTAGACTGATTAAGTTGAAATTTGATACACATATTATTATGAATTTCAGTGACCCAAACACGGATGTGTAAGGTAGATTAGGTTTGCGGGGTGGGGCAAATAAGAAAATTTGATAAAATGTTTTGCAAACTGTATCGTTTGAAATTCAATTGAAAGGGCTTGCTGTTAGGAGTTCAGTTATTTTTTTTTTTAATTTTAATATAATTGTTTTTTAGATTATTTAAGAAAACAGATGAAAATTGACCATATCTCCGAAAATACTGAGAAAATACAGCTATTAGGTTTTTACTTATAAATTAATGGAAACCCTATAAGAAGTCTATGATCTTAAAATAACATCGTAAATCTCTCAATAATGTGCGTACAAACTTACATATGAAGTAGAATGTATGAGGGAACGTGTTTTTCAACTACAATGTTAAGTTTGTTCTTAAGATAAATTAATCCCCAGTACGGAAACCTTCACTGTTTGTGACCCGACACGCACTTGACCGGTTTTTTTATTATTCATTTTAATATTATCACCATTAATTTGAAAAACTCTAGCGCTGCCATTGATCACGTAATATCTATATTATTAGCAATAACTTGAAATTTAAACTATAATAACTTTTAAGCCAGTCGCGGTGGGCCGATTTTAATTAAATAAATACTAAAGTTTAAAAGAAGATGTAGTTACAGAAATTGAAAAGAGCATGCTAAGGATGGTGGTCATGTTGAGAGGATGAATGAAAGGTAACTAGCAAAAGGTATTTACAAGGCAGAAGTGAGTGGAAACCTTGGGAGGATGCCCTAGAAGGACATAATTATAGTGACCTAATTGGTGATGTTCTTCAGAAAGGTCAGGTGCGTAGTACTAGCAACCGGCGTGCGTGTATGACCAGAAGCATTAACGTAACCTAAGCATAAGGAGTATGTAAGGAGCGTAGCAGGTGGCGTCCTGCCTACCACCATGGGAAGCCGGCGTGAGTTTATGTAAATACTAAAATAAATATTACCTCAAAGGCAAAGTCAAATTATTTATTTCAAATAGGCACATAAGAGGCACTTTCAAAGTCAAAATTTACAAAAAAATAGAATTTATTTTAGTTGTCGGGGTTCCAAATAAAGGTAGTTTCGCATGGAGAAGAATGGGCTAGAAAATCCACCGTTACTCTTTTAAAAATGTTTTACAATATTTTGTTTAAGTACATTAATTATATGGTTATATGTGAAGACGATGCACCTAGAATAAAATTACTTTATCACAATAAGTAAAATAATTAAAAATTAAGCAATGAAAACTAACGTCATTATGAGATAGGTATACATGGTGCTCACATAATTAATTACAAACATCGTAAAAGTATGTTTTCTTAAACATTTTAAAACAATAAGTCACTGTGTGAGTTTAGGTAATCACAGAATGTAAAATCAATGTTATAAAAATAACAAATTATACAATTATAATACCAACCAGTTTGATTTTGTCTAGACTCTAGATTGTCCTATGGAGCTGGACCAGCATGTTTCCAAGCATTCCTATCTTGGATATAATCCTCTAATTTGTAATATGCTTGTTCACAAAGTGTACATTTATTATGTGTTTTAAATTGTCTTTCATTTAATTGCAATATATCACAATGTATTTTGTTGTAACATTTAACACAGTACCCCATAAAAGATGCGTGTACGTTAGATAATCTGAAAAATGGTTCATCTATTTTATCTTTATTTCTAGTATTAAAATTATGTATACTTTGTTAAGTATTATATTGTTTTAAGTATTGTAAATGTGAAGACTATGTGGGTTTTTGTTCATTTTCCTTTTTTTTCTCATTTAGTTTTTATCATAGTCTGGCAGTTTGAGTGATTTTATGCGGCCTACCCAAATGTCCTTTCTTTGGTATTGTTCGTTGAATCGTTGAGCTCCTTAAGTTCTTAGTTGAGCTGCACGACTACTGACAAATGCGTGCACTGACTGGACAGGTCCCCTCAACCTGTGTGGTTCTTTCGTCAAAAGATCATTTCAGGCACCAATCTACATGGTCTTCACATGATCTGACCAAGATTATGTCTGGACTTTAAAAAGAGACTGTGACCTCTGAGTTTGTTTCGGCCTTTCTTCTCAGAGTAGTCGGATACGAAACGCCGACCTCATCTAGTTTTTTTTAATATGATTGACGTGTAAAAGTGTTTGTACAAACCTACTTACAGAAATAAATCATTTATCATTTATCATTTATGTATATCACTTATCTTATTAAAAATAACGTAGATTTTTCCTTACATACATAATTTTTTCATAAATGAACTGGCAAGGTATCGTCATAATATAATATTAATATTCTTAAATAGTTCCCTATGAGATTCGCCGTGACGCGACGACGGTGATTATAAATTGCTCTGACAGCTTCCTTTTGCAAAATAAAGATGAACTCAATGTCAGCAGTAAAATGCCATACGACATAATGCTGTGGAAGTAGCTAAAATAAACCAAACGCGCGGTTTCTATATCTGTTAGCTGTCTTATCTTTCTAACAGCATAAGCGGCCGAGCTTAGCCGCCCCGCAAGAGAGGGAATATGTGGTTCCCATTGTAGTTTCTCTAGAGTTATTCCTAGGCAAACCGTTCTTCTCCGTTCAATATGATATCACATTCGCTACTTCTAACATTAGGTAATTTAAATCTAATAAATTTGTTTTTTTTTCATTTAGTACCAAATTATTTACCGTAAACTTTGTCTCCAAATGGCGGGACTATGGTGTTGTTGATGATGTCTTTTATATTCTGATGGAGTGCTTCCGGAATGAAAATATTAGAATTAATGTTTTTGGACAATATAAAAAGTATGATATTGGCTTATGTAATACCATCCTTGCTTTTCCAATGTCCGATAAGGCTAAACAATTGTACAAGTTAGTGATAGGGTTAGGGATAGTAATCAAATTTTTTGTGTTTTTTCTGCTCTGGGCGATGTGGTAACTAAGCGACAAAGCCCTTAAAAAATCCGTAAACCAATCTTGGCCCTGAAGAATAGAGTTATTCACGTCATCAATATTTTGTGATCATCAGTCTATTTAAAATTTTAAAAGATCAATGATGTGTCCTCAGCAAGTAACACCATCTTCGGTTAATTATGAAGTAATTGGGGTAAATCATTAATGTAAACTAAAAAGAGGTATGCGCCCAATATCGAACCTTGAGGAAAGCCCATTACCATTTCAGACCCCAATGAGTTTACGCCATTTACTTGAAGTTTAACCTATTATTTCTATCTTTTAGGTACGATCTTAGTAAATCAAGAGCTTTATTCCTAATCCCATAGATAGTGCTCCAGTTTTAGCAAAAGTGTCTCATGGTTTACGCAATTGAACGCCTTAGAGAGGCACAACAGATTCCAATAGCATCTTGTGCTTCCCCCAGGCGCAAAAAATGTCCTTTATTAGGGTAACACTGGCAATCAGTGGTACAACGCCCTTTAGTGAAACCGTACTGTTGTTCGTGAAAGATTAATTTTTTATTAAAGTGACGTAACATTTAATTGAGCATAAACTTTTCAAACACCTTACTGAGAACTGGCAGAATTGACACATACCTATAATTGTTGGGTTCTTTACTGTCACCGGATTTGAACAAAGGAACTACTGTACTATGTGTTTCATGAGATCCGGAAAGACTCCTTGGTCCACACTGGTGTTAAATATGAAAGCTAAATAGGGCGCAATAGTTTAATGATAGATCTATAGACTTTTACAGACATTCCCCAAAGATCTTCAGTTGATTTAATTTTAAGATCTTTAAAAGCTTCTATAACAGCCTCGGAGTTTGTATGCTGAAACCTAAACTCCAAAATACATGCCTTTACATTCATTATAAGTAAGGCAGCAGAAAGCGCGGGTGAGGTATTTAAAGTTTCAATAGTTTTAAGGGGAAAATTAGCAAAAAAAAAAATTTCAAACTCCTGAGCTATTTCTACATCTAAGGTGATGGGGCCATGTGCAGTCTCTAAATTTAATTCAGTATTACGCTGTTTTTTGGTACCTGTTACATTATTTATTATTTGCCAGGTAGTTTTTGTTTTATCATCAGCTGATTTTATTTTATTGTTGATATTAAGAGCTTTAGCTATTTTGCACACACTTTTAAAAATTTTAGAATATTTTGTAATTGTAACACACTGATGACAGCTTGTATTATCCTTAGGTTGCTTTAGGCCATAAAGTTCAAAAAGTTTTCCCCGGCTTTTACGAATACCTGGAGTCGCCCAATCACTAAATAAGAACTTTGTTTTAGTCTTTAGTGGAAAAGTGAATTGCGTGTTTAATAGTGAAAAGAACTCGGCGAAGAACTCATTTGGGTCACGTATATTATTAAAACTCTGAACACACATAATTTACTGACCAAAGAATTTTTTAATTTCTCTAAATTTTGACATGTAATTAAGGCCTAAACCTAATTTGTATTTTTTGTAAAGGCATGTAGGAGCAAAATGTAATTGTTTCTCCACTGTGATCAGATTGCACTTATTTACAATTTCTTTATGTAAGTAATCACAATTACAAAAATATTATCTATACAAGTGGCAGAAGAAGCTGTCACTCGGGTTGGTTCAACAAAAACATTTGTCAAATCACATGACCCAAAAAGACTTAATAATCTAACAGTATTCGAGTTATTTTGTAATACATTAAATTAATATTAAAATCACCACTATTTATTGACTTACTACTAATACCAAGTTTCTTTAGCTAAGTTTTTTTGGTTCTGTAATGGAAGACCATTACAGGATTAAACACAGATAGATTCTGATAACTTAGAGGTCTGTATACACATACTATAACATGCTTATCAAGCTCAACACAGGGCAATTTAATGGTGTGTTCAACAGACACTCCGACGATGTCTCTTCGTTCTTTTGATTTAATAGAATTTTTTACTAATATCAATGACCCGCCATGTATCATATGTTTACGGCTGAAATGTCTAACTACACAATAATTTTCATAGTTAATTGACGTTACTTGATGTTCTTTTAACCAATGTTCTGTTAAACAAATGACATCAAACTTGTTATTTTCTTATAACAATTCTATTTCAAGTAATTTGAAAGAGCAACCTTGGATATTTTGATTAAATAATTTTAAAGTATGTTCCACTCGCTTTGGTTTTTTATTATGAGTTATATTGCCAGAAGATACCTCTTTATTATTCTCTAATATTAATAATTGGTTATTTGAAGCGGTAACTTCTGTTGTCTTACTGCCTAGTTTAAAGAATTATCCGGAGTGACCTCCACAACTACAACTGAAGAGTCAAAAATGGCCCTATGAGTTCCAGCAGGAAGAGAATACCCTATCAGACTGGTAGTGGCCTCCAAGGATGTTGGTATTATAGGTGGATCCTCCTTCGTACAACATGATGATTCATAATTAATCACTCTGTTGTTAGTACAACTAGACAACACAGACTCGTCACTAATACTAAAGTTTGTTCAAATTCAAATTTATTTATTTGTACACATAGGTATAATGTTTGTACATGATGTAATAAAATATTGTGCCACTATGTGCTGCCCTGTAAGGCGTACAAATATTTTCTTACACATAATAGGTGTACAGGTAGTAGGCTATAAAATTATTAAATATTAGCTATAACCTCATTTATATTATATGCTAACAACATAAGTCTACATTCCCATGACAGAGATAAAGTTCTCTGAGTTAACTTAAAACCACTAACAAACTTGTTACTCGTAGTGTCAAAATACATTAATTTGTCACTATGACAACATGTCATCATGTAAATAGTACTATTAAACTTATAAATATAATTATTTTCATCATCTGAAGATACGGACTCTACTATTCTAATTCCTTAAATCTTTTAAAAAGAGGTACCTATGTTAAATATTTTAATGATGATGTGAATCCCTAAATTAAGAAAGCTAAGTTCCCCATACAACAATATAAATTCCTGAGTACCATACATCATAGATGCTATGGATATTATTTGCCATACCAAGATTTGAGAAGATTTTTAGACGTAAGTACTTAGAAGCCATGAATTTGTATAATATTGTTAGAAATAAATTTGATTGCATTGAACTGTCCAACATGTTATGCTATGCGGTTCCTAGGACAGTCCACAAGCGAAAGGTTCGCGCTGGCAGATTATTTTCAGTGGGCACTTGCAAGTCCAACTCTGGCTTGCGTTCGTCTGTTCGCAGAATGGTCGATTCCTACAATGAGACTTTTGAACCTATAGACATTTTTGCATGTGGTCCTCATAGATTCAAAAGTCTTATACTTAAGGAGCTTTCCTGAATATTTTTATATATTTTTCTTTTTTGTACCATTTCTTGTTTATTATAATTAAATACCTCTATATCTCAAACACGATAGTGATTATAAAAGTTAGAATAATATTAAATGTTGTATTTGTAACCCTAGCGATTATTTTCACTGTATTGTATCCTATTGTTAATCTATGATCAGCGTTGTGGGCTGCAATATTGTCTATAAGTTTTGTGTATTTCTTGTTTCTATGTTTTATATTGTAGCTGTTGTTCCTATTGAATAAAAATAAAATAAAAATACTAACATTCGTCCCCTATAACACCCCCTTTAGGATTATTTTCGAGTCAAAAAGTAGCCTATGTCCTTTCCCAGGATGTCATCTATCTCCTTGCCAAATTGTATCGAAATCCGTTCAGTGGTGTAGGCGTGAACAGGTAATATACAGACAGACAGAGTTACTTTAAAATTTAAAATATTATTATATTATGGTTATCGATAAAAACATAGATGTAACACAGTACTTTTTTAAATGTTAATGGATTTTTGTTACTAATGAATCAGAAATTATAATAAGAATATTTGTACACCGTTACACCGAGACAAGAGAAGACTTAGGCGTTCATTAGTTTTTCGAGACATCGCCAAACGGTTGGTCGACTCCTCACGTGACCAGAGGGCTGGCCTATTTTTTGGCCCAAGAATCAGCATTGCCATACAACGTGGAAATGCTGCCAGCCTTTGAGGCACTTTTCCTGTTGACAGCGATGCGGACTTTTTTGATGCCCTATGATTTATTTCCCCTCCTTTTTAGGGTTCCGTACCCAAAGGGTAAAACGAGAACCCTATTACTAAGGCTCCGCCGTCTGTCTGTCTGTCTGTCCGTCTGTCACCACGCTGTATCTCATGATCCGTGATAGTTAGACCATTGAAATTTTCACAGATGATGTATTTCTGTTGCCGCTATAACAACAAATACTAAAAAACAGAATAAAATAAATATTTAAGGGGCAGCCAATCGCGCAAAAAAATCACGTGATTTTTTTGCTTGATATTGATAACGGCACCAGGTAGACGCTTGAAATATTCACAGAATATTTAGTTATTGTTCTGTATATAACCCATGATTGGACGTATTTAGCAGTGAATGTCTGTGTACGCTCGCTAAGTCGGCACGCGATTGGCTGTGTCGTACCACGAGGTGCTGGACGCCATTGCGAATAGGCGACGCGCGCGCCACCTGAAGGAAGCTTGGCGTGCGCATGGAGCCGAGGAGTCTGTCGTCGCCATTGACCCAATGAACTGTCTAATTTTTGACTCCGTGAGTGTAAAATAGATAAAGCAGGAACAATTGTGCATTACCGTGTGGTGTCACTCGTCCCAAGCTCAGCGGTCAACAGTCGAATCAAAAGACCGTTTCAGATCAATTGGGAGCCAGCCGCAGCGGGAGGAAAGGTGAGTCGTACTCAGTCATCTCTCTGTTGAATTGTTTCTGGATTGGGTGAACGGCTACCTCCTTTCATACAGAACAACCCTAATTTCAATCTACAACCAGCGTATCTTACTGTTGGGTTTTGCTTTGGCTTCCACTATAAATCCCGCCAAAAACTGCCAACGGCTCATCTCGGCGCCAATCAACGTGCGCGAGTTGAAAAGTTCCGATGCGCCCACGCCCACGCGTGTGGCGCCAATGTCAGTCGCACAACCGAACGAGCGGAGCCTGCAACGCCGTCATTGCATGCGCTCAAAATTAACTAAACTAACAAAACCTGAGTGCCTGAACCATATAACTTCCCATTAACACGGCCTAAACCTTGTGAAACCCGTAAAAACTATCAGCCCGTCCCGGGACGAATCGGAGCTGCTTCAACATCCTGGGCGCAGAGCTGGTCGAGATAACCCAGTTATATGGTAATACAAACTCAGTAAACTCATTACAATAACACATTGTTATTTCGTAGCCGCCATTGGTACGTACCTACTTGTTCTAGAATTCGAAACGTTTTGTCATAAATTGTAATATTTCTATGTGTGCTTCAAATAAGTCACTTTATTTAATTACATCGTGTTATTAGTAAACTATAGAAGCCTAATCTATTACGTAAATAAGTCAAATAAAGTGGTTTGTTGCAAATTTCTGTAGTAGGTATTAGGGTCATTGACTTCTGGTTCTAGAAATGTATTAATTTATCGATGTTTTTATGCATATTTCTGTTATATTTACAGGCAAATCTGTTGTTATTAATATTTACCAGTGTTAAACAGTGTTTTAGTGCCTAAGTGTTGTGATTTCCGTTCGTAAAACATTGTTTTTGGCGCGCAGGCCGGCCGGTCGGGCGTGTATAATAGACGTCGTAACATTCGTAAATTTACGTATGCGTAATATTCACGTATAAGTAGTGTTATTTCGTTTGCTTTTTTTAAATTTAACGGGATCAATTAGTCAAATGAGTTTGTTATTTTTAATACGTATACGCGTTATACATTTTAGTACTTAATCAAAATGGAGGACGCGGAATTCGACAGATTAATGCAACCACTTCTGACCTCAAAGGAGATGTGTTTTATTCGCTTGCAGAATTTATTCGAAATGTCGAAAACGGTATCTACAGACCCAGACACCGTAGGGTTGTTTATCTTTATATATATTATATCCAGCATTGCAAATCGTGAAGTCGATGCCGGTCAGCGCGGATAATTACGCGATTGTATGGAAGTCGCTAGAGAAACGCTACGAAAATAAACGCGTCCTAGCAACAGCATATTTAGATAAGCTGTTTGGTTTCAAACCGATTGCCAGCGAGTCCGCATCGAACTTAAATACATTTATGAATACCTATCAAGAGAATATTAGTGCACTAGAGCTTCTTAAAATACCAGATTTGGCCAGTTTCATATTATTTTACGTATCGTTGCGTAATTTGGATGCGGTCACTAGGCGTGAGTTCGAACAGACCGTGGCCCCGGGGCATATCCCTACAGTTACGAAATGATTGACGTTTGTTGAGAGTCAGGCGCGCGTACTTGAGATGTCGGAGTGCAAACCGGTGCCCGTCAACCCGTCGACACCAGGCAAGCAAAACCCATCTAAGTAGCCCCCTCCCGCAGCGTCAAAAGCCTCAAACTCAAATAAATCGCGTAGTCAAGCGCATACATTAGCGTCTGGTGTGGCCAGTACTGATAAGAGTGAGTCAAAATCTTCCATCTCGTGTCTGTATTGTCAAAAGCCACAACATTCCATATATAGATGCACCGAGTAAAACGAACTCACACCTGAACAACGCAACGTTAAAATTGCGGAACTTAAGCTGTGTGCTGTTTGCGGAACAATCACGCCACGGAGGATTGTACGTCTAAACATTGTTGTACGGTGTGCAAAAAGAGACACCACGTCACGCTCCACCTAGATTCGACTAAGTCCGAGGAGAAAATGGTAGCTCTTACGTGCTCAACTGAAGAGAATGTGTTGCTTGGCACCGCTGTCATACACGTCGCAGATGCATGGTCACAGTATCACCCCGTACGTGTTCTGATTGACAGTGGCGCTATGTCAAGTTACATTACTAAAGATTGTGTTAGGAAATTGGGCCTATCCCGTCGTAAGTACGATTTCGAACCTATAGGTTTAGGCGTAAATAGGGTTCAACCGTCAGAAAAAACCATGAAACCGGACGACGCCTTAGCTGAAGAGCTGTTCGCCAAATATTGTCGTCGCGACGAGACGGGTAGGTTCGTGGTGAAATACCCGCTCTGACCCGACCATGATCTTGGCGAATCCAGACAAGGCGCAGTGCGTCGCCTGGTCAACTTAGAGGCAAGACTGAATCGAGAGCCTCAGCTCAAGTCCGAGTATCATAAGTTCATGGCTGAATACGAGGCTTTAAGGCACATGACATGCTTAGGAGATATACAAGACGTGGATTCCGAATATTTGATCCCGCATTTTTGTATCCACAAGCCATCCAGCACTATGACAAAATTGAGAACAGTGTTTGACGCGTCATGTAAAACCACCAATCAAAAATCTTTTAACGATGTAGTATTGGCGGGCCCAAAACTTCAAGCAGACATTAATAACATTTTGATCAATTTCCGACTTTACGAAGTATGTCTATCAGCAGACATCTGTAAAATGTATAGGCAGATCCTCATTCACCAAGAGCAACGGCCGTATCAGCACATTTTGTGGCGAGTCTCAGCAGATCAACCCATGCAGGTTTACGAGCTCAACACAGTCACATACGGTGTAGCCAGCAGTCCGTACCTAGCCATCAAGGTGTTGCACACGTTAGCAGATGCTGAAGCGGACACGTATCCGGCAGCCGCACGTGTCTTGAAGACAGCATTCTTCATGATGGATGATTTGTTATGGTCCGAGCCTAGCGTCAACGCTGCACTACAGCTGCAGATGGATCTTCGAGCTATACTAGAACGTGCAGGGTTCATACTTCGAAAATGGTCGAGTAATTGTCCTCAACTATTAGCAGCCGTACCAGAAGACCACCGTGAGACACATATCGAATTTGATGATGAGGAGAATCTGTCACTTAAAGTACTTGGTCTCCAGTGGCAGCCGGCTATTGACTGTTTCTCGTTTCGGACTGCACCATTAGATCAAGAGGTCACAAAGCGATCTATTCTATCGCAGATAGGACGCTTGTTCGACCCACTAGGATTCGTAGCCCCTTTTGTGTTCTATGCCAAGTGCTTCATGCAGAAACTTTGGACTCTACAGCTTCACTGGGACCAACGTTTACCTGCGAATCTTGAAGCAGAATGGCTTGCATTCGTGCGGGAACTGCCTCTCCTTTCAGAATTTAAACATGATAGACATGCCATGGTCAGGCAAAATACCTTCTGTCGAATTCTAGGATTTTGCGATGCGTCGACCCTTGGTTATGCCGCTGTAATATACTTACAAACCACAAACATAGAAAATGAACAGAAGGTCAGCCTTCTCATAGCTAAATCTAAGGTCGCGCCCTTAAAAACTTTATCGATACCCCGCTTAGAGTTGATGGCGGCACATTTATTGTCTAAATTAGTCAAATACGTCAAAAATATTTTAACAGAACGCAAGTTGACAATCGACGAGATTCTGTTGTTCACAGACTCGTCAGTTGTTCTAGCATGGCTGAACACTCCTGGCTATAAATTGAAAATATTTGTTGCGACCCGCGTGACCAAGATACTGGACACAGTTCCCAGTAGCTGTTGGTTCCACGTCAGTGGAGTGAGTAATCCAGCCGATGTGTGTTCTCGTGGCGCGTTACCTTCGACCCTTCTCACAATGCCAGAGTGGCTCAATGGTCCACAGTGGCTCTCTGAAGACAACTGGCCAATTCGTTCCTTAGAAGAGTTCAGGGACGACCATCCACTGGAGCTTAAGCCTTCTATCGAGTCAAAGAGCTTGGTGTCCACTGAAGCTTCAACCGACATAATATACGAATTAACCGAGTGTTATTCCAGTTTCAACAAACTGTGGCACGTGGTCGCACGTATCCACCAGTTCATCCGTAACTGTCGACTACCCAGAGACAAACGTACTGGGCTCACGATAGTTGATCTGCGCAAGGCACATGACAGTTTGATAAAATCGGTACAGCAACATCACTTTACTGAGGATATCATAGCGCTGTCAAAAGGCTTGAAACCTCATCAGAATGTACGAAAGCTCAGCCCCTTCTTAGACGCGAATAAATTCCTCAGGGTGGGGGGCAGACTTTCGCAATCTAGGATACCGTATGATAAGAAGCATCCAGTGCTGCTTCCTAAAAAATCTAATCTCACGTATAGTCTTATCGATTATTACCATATTCTTTACTTACATTCAGGACCGCGATCTCTTCAAGGTATATTAAGTCAAAAATACTGGATAGTATCAGCTAGGAGTGTAATAAGATCGCGAACTAGTAAATGTATTGCGTGCTTTAAGGTCAGGCCTAAGTCCTGGCAACCCATTATGGGCCAACTGCCCAGATTTAGAACTCAAGATATACATACCTTTCACACGGTCGGTGTTGATGTCGGTGGCCCTTTCCATACAAAGGAGTCAACTCGTAGGAATACTCGTACCATAAAATCATATCTATGCGTATTTGTTTGTTGCGCAACTCGTGCAGTGCACTTGGAGACGCTCTCGTCTCTGAGCACAGAATGTTTCTTCGCGTCATTCGATCGATTCACCGCCAGGCGTGGATTGTGTAGTGCTGTAGGAT
Source organism: Tiliacea citrago (assembly GCA_963921375.1). NCBI lineage: Eukaryota > Metazoa > Arthropoda > Insecta > Lepidoptera > Noctuidae > Tiliacea > Tiliacea citrago. The sequence continues at coordinate 11,331,752 of OY992807.1, read as the reverse complement.
CTGACAACGGCACAAACTTCGTCGCAGCTGGTAAACAGTTGGCAGATGTGTCTCAGTTCCTTGAAGCTAATACTGATGAGATTTCTTGCAACTTTACGACACGCAAAGTGACGTGGAAGCATAATCCACCCACAGGCAGCCATTTTGGAGGCATATACGAGGCAGCAATAAAATCCGCAAAGACTCACCTGAAAAGAACTGTAGGCGAAAGAGGCCTTACATTCGAAGAGTTTACCACCCTTTTTGCACGCGTCGAAGCAGTGTTAAACTCACGACCGCTGTGTGCATTATCTTCAGATCCCAGTGAGTTCGAAGTGCTCACACCGGCGCACTTTCTGATCGGTAGAGAACTTCTAGAAGCTCCCGAGTACGACTTGACGAATTCTCCTCTATCGAAGCTGAATCGTTGGCAATCGGTACAGCAGATATCGCAGCAATTTTGGTGACTCTGGCGGAGAGACTACCTGCACACGCTCCAACAACGCCAGAAGTGGTTGGATGGTTGTCGCAATCTAAAAGAAGGAGACCTGGTACTCATAAACTCTGAGGCCCCTCTTCTTCAATGGGCCTTAGGTCGAATTATTAAACTATATCCGGGGCCTGATGGCATCGTACGCGTGGTCGGTCTTGGTACCAAGAACAACGTCATTACTCGCCCCGTGGTCAAGCTTAGCCCGCTCCCTTTGGAGCAGGAATAATCTTAAATATATTTATTTGTATTTCATTAGGCACTCATTCGGAACATTGAATGAGTCCACTATTTAGTTAAGTAAACTATAGTTTAACGTAGATAATTAAGTTTATACAGTCCACTACTCACACAATTATATATTACACACTATCACATGTTTTCAACAATGCTTACCTAATTAAATATTGTTATTCAACACTTCAACACTTTGACAACCCTCTCAAATGACCTTATAACCGGGAAATCCTGGCGGATTTCGTTGGGGGGAATGTTGGGTTTTGCTTTGGCTTCCACTATAAATCCCGCCAAAAACTGCCAACGGCTCATCTCGGCGCCAATCAGCGTGCGCGAGTTGAAAAGTTCCCGATGCGCCCACGCCCGCGCGCGTGGCGCCAATGCCAGTCGCACAACCGAACGAGCGGAGCCTGCAACGCCGTCATTGCATGCGCTCAAAAAGCTAACAAAACTTGAGTGCCTGAACCATATTCCCATTACCACGGCCTAAACCTTGTGAAACCCGTAAAAACTATCAGCCCGTCCCGGGGCGAATCGGAGCTGCTTCAACATCCTGGGCGCAGAGCTGGTCGGCGGCGGGTAAGTGAGGCCACATTTCAAATATATTCAAATACAACACAGATATAATACCTTATAAAACAATTATACCAATGGAGTATTATTTAATTATTTGTAACAGTATCGATTTTCATATATTCTTAGGGTACGCTCTATTGGTATAATACCAGCGTTTGTGGAGTTAGTGACGTTTAATGGTGTTGTAACGGTTTGTTGTTTAAAACAAAAAATAGAAATCTATTTATTTTCTACACTTGGCCATTGTTAATGAGGCTAAGATTTAAATGGATTAATTAAGAAAAATAGACGATTTTTTTGGTACACATTTGATTCGTGTAACGGTTAGGTCCACAAACGGGTTTCTCCTTTATTGCGTTGGTTTGCCTCGTATCTCGGAAAGCGGTCTCAAAGGGTTGTGGTTAATGGTCACCAGTCTGTCTCTGTTAATATTACTGCCAGAGTTCCACAGGGATCTATTCTGGGACCGCTTTTACTCGTTATTTATATCAACGATATTAAGAAATGCTTTAAAAACTCAAAATTCTTGATGTATGCTGATGACTTGAAGGCGTTACAAGCGATACGTACTATGGACGACTGCCATTCATTTCAGGAGGACCTAGACAGACTAACTGCCTACTGTATTGACAATAAGCTTCATGTATCCCCAAGTGTAACTTTATACACTTTACTAAGAATAAGTTCATCCTCAATTTCAATTACAACCTTATCTGTATCCCCTTAAATAATATTTCTATAGTGAAGGATCTAGGTGTTCTCTTTGATGGCAAACTGTCCTTGAACCATCATATCGAAGCCATAGTTAATAGTGCTTTTACAATGTATGGATTTGTGATGAGATCTTCAACAGAATTTAAGCGTACCTTAACCTATCTCTATCTGTATAAGAAGCTAATTCGCTCTCAGTTAGAATATGCGGTCCCTATTTGGAACCCCTTCTACCAAAAGTACGTAGTTGGAATAGAAAGGGTCCAGCGTAAGTCCCTGTGTGCTATGTGCTACAGATGATATGGGACTAAGACTTATCTGTTATACTCACAACTTCTTGATAAGTACAAACTTATCAGCTTGGAGAACCGGCGCAAATACCTTGAGGCACAATAATTTTGATGCCATTGACCTAACGAGTAAGCTGTATAATTCTGTCCCCAGCAGGGCTAACATGACAGGCGCGAGAACGCTCTCGTTCTCGATTTGTCGACGATTCTGACGTCATCCTAAACCCTAACATGACCGCTAAGCTCGAGAAAACTCGAAAAAGGCACTTTGACAGTGCTTTATCTCGCGACGAGATACCGATGTAGCAAATTATTAAAAACAAATAATTTTTATTTTAGCAACATTGGCTCATTTATTCGATTTTACGCATGGACTTAGTACGTTCTATAATGATTAGCAACCACCTCTTTTAATTTATGTTTAGTTTTTTTGTGTAACAGACTTTTTTTAATTAAAATTAAATGTTTTTCTTTGGCATGCCGAAATTAAAATACAAAACAAAATGATGGAAATGTAAATGAGTGAGCCATTTTTGGTAGGGGCAAAATCTATGGGTACCTACGTGCCAACCGAGTCATCGACATGCTTAACGTGCCACCGACATGTCAACAGCGTCACCGAAATGCTATCAGCGTTCCCAACATGTAAACCAATGCACGACTTACCAACCACGTCACTGAATTTCTAAAGCGTCCCCTACTTGTTCACAGAGTCACGACATGTTATCAGCGTCCCCGTCATACTACCTGCGTCACCGACATGCTACCTGCGTCACCTATTTGCCAACCGAGTCAAATTGCTAACCGCGTCACCGACATTTCAACGGTGTCACCAACATGCTAATATCATCCCGACATGCTATAAGCGTCCTGATATGCTAACTACGTCACGAACGTGTTCACTGAATGAGCGTCCCCGTCATACTACCGTCACCGACATGGTGACCGAGTCACAGCCATTCGAACGGCGTCCCTACATACTAACTGCGTCACCAACACGCTTACCTAGTCACCAAGATGCTACGACGAGTAAATAGTCGTATTTACTCGTAAATGACAGAAAAATCGGAGATTATCTCGTGTTGAATTGTCAAAATCCGAGATAACATACGTGCCATGTTAGGGTTTGTCGAGAAAACATCAAGCATGACAGAACGAGTCGAGTATTTTGTATGGCAGCGCTGTCAGAAAACGAGAAAATTTAGAGAAATAGACAAGAATTACTCACGCGAGAGTGAGTAATTGTCGCGCGTGTCATGTTAGCCCTGCAGAACAGCCGATCTATTCTGAAAAAATCTCACCGTGTAAACGTAGGTGAACTGAGCTTGAAGTGAGTTGTTAATAGTGTCAATCCCTCACTGACAGTTCACTCCACGCTCACTTCAGCTACGTTTTCACGGTGAGATGGTTACAGAATAGCACTGCAATTCATGCGCGTCAGATTCGTGCACGTACTCTGTTCGCGCTAAATTCTTGTCGTACGAGCTCTGGTTTACCCTGCCCTATTCATAGAACGTTGGAATCCTTTAATTCAAAGGAGACGTTCACGAAATGTATGGGGCTTGGTACTAAAATAATTGAAAATTTAAACAGCCTTCTGACCTATATAGGCTGGAGGGTAATTATTTTGATGTCTTTGGGCATTTCATTTTTTTTTACAGCCAGCCGTTTTTTTTAAAACAAGTGTTGAAAAATAAAATGTTCTACAAGCATTATTTATATTTTTGGGATGGCAGCCCTGTGGCAAATGACGTGACAATGGCAACGTCAGTCAGCAGGACTCGACTTGACATTTACAGCGGATGTTTAGTCCGAGTTTACAGCTTTGACTTTTTTCGATACGTTTTGTTATTGCATTGTCATGATAATCAATATTTTTTGTCTTAATTTCATGGAGCTGCAGCTAAAATTATAATAAAATCTCAAAGTATTTAATAGAAACGGAAACATTAGCCACATAAAATAATTATATGGCATAGAAATGAATAAATAAAGACTATGTGCGTTTTGTTTGTATTGAAACATTTTTCACTTTTTCACAAAAACGGGCGCCTGAAAAATCAGATTTAACTATAATCGAGTAGCATAATAAATAAGCTTTCTAATAAGGTACATCACATTAGCGTTTAAAAATCGTCGGAATATTATACCAATTTTGACCTCTCCTTTCATTGTTATTGAAATATTTGCATGCACGAAAAATAAATTTAAATCTAATATTATAAATTAATGTTTATCTTAATTGTAATCTTACTATAATTACTTATTTATTGCATAATTTAAGTAATTGAATCTGTTTCTGATCAAATTTGGTTTTGTAGCTATAGCTAGCTTTTTAATAACTTATTTATTTATTTCTAAATATTTGTTAATTGTGGTAATGCTCGTCTAGTGGCAACCACTGATCTATAAATATGTCCTATCTGCGGATAATGAAGTGCACTGTACACAATATAGGTATATTGCAGTGCACTTCAAACTTAAACTTTGTTATCTTTATGTATTATATAATTATGTTGTAGTTGTTTATTATCCCTTAGTAAATAAAAATAAAAAATAATTATATCAACCCGCATGCGATTAATGTGTGATAAACTAGACTTTCAAGTGACCAGCGTAAACGACTTTTCGTATGGAGGCCACCTCCGGAGAATGCTCAAGACAGAACAAGAAGCCCATTCAGGTACCGCATTTGCATTATTTGCTGACGTTTAACTACCGACGCCAGCTGACCGCTGACTTTTTATTTTCTCAAACTAAATAGGCACTTTGAATCGACATGCATTCCACACGCTGATTTGTCCTCAATCCGCTTATGAAACACGGCTATTTGCACGCCTGTTCCTCCACTCCTTAATTAATAAAACGTGTCCAAGCATGTTAGGTTAGGTAAATAATTAAGTTCTTTGTTACTAAAGAACAGTCATGGCCAATCTGACTGTTCTTTAGTAACAAAGAACTTAATTATTTTCTTGTCTTTAATTTTGAATATTAAAATGAAAATTAATTATGAGATTTAAAAGATGTCACCTTTTCATAGTTTGGCTTTTCCCAAGGGTTGCAAACTGTGCCCGTTTATGAAATGTTAGCTAAATAAAAATATCGAGAATTTTTCCCAATTATCTTTCTTCACAGTAAACTTTATACCTTATTCGTAGCCGCTCACGATTCTTGCAAAATTTTTAAGTATCAATAAAATTGCAATTACATAAAATGCTTCTGACACACTTTACATTACGTGATCGATTATTTTATTACATTAGAAGAATCACGACCGTGTCATCGACATTGACGTCGTCTGCTGATAAAGGGGCACGTACGAATAATTTATTTTTTTATAGTTTATATATTATTTATGTATTATATATATACTAATATATAGTATTTATATATTATTAATAATTTATAGTTTACAGACTGCTTTCAGTTCATGTCTTGGTCGTGGAACCATCGCCACCCCTGCTGTACTCGTCCTTTCTTGACCAAAATATTTCGCTAAACTCGAAGGTGTTTAAATCTGAACCTGAAATCGACTACGGCGCAAAGTACCTACATCAGTGTCTTACTGCTGCCAGAGACTTTATTCTTGCATAAAACTACCTAATTACATCGCAAAAATGATCAAGTATAAAAATCAACTTCGTTTAAAGGAACAAAAAGTGTCCCTTGCAGAGAAAAGAGTGTTACGATCAACTATCAATAAATTACAACATTATGATTAATTTTGCTATAACGAAACATCAAGATAAAATATGAAACACTAAACTTTCGAAAGTTGACAACCCTAGCAACGATATTTGGCGACTGGCTAAGTCATTAAAACCCAGATTAGACTCAATACCTCCACTTAAAACACCTGAGAGTACTTACACAACCAACATCCCTGAACAATGTGATGCTCTAGCAGATGCTTTCGAGAGGAACATAAATCTTAAAAATGTTCAAATGCTGCTTAAAATTAGGATATTTTCTCAATACGTGCCAAACTGCAAAGATTATTGCAATTAAAAAGCCTGATAAAGACACCTCCTTACCAGTTGGTAGCCTTCTTCCTGTTCTAGGTAAGCTGTTTGAGGTCATGATATATAATCGCTTGCTACGTTACTCTGACCAGCTCATTATGAACGAGCCATTTGGATTTCGTTCCTCTCAGTCCACGGTACAACTATTGGCTCGAGTGTCTGAACACATTTCTTATCATCTTAATCTTAAGCAGTCTACCAGTATGTTCCTTCTGGACATTGAAAAAGCCTTCGACACCGTCTGGCATGAAGGCCTGTTATACAAGCTCATCAATTATGGCGTACCAATTGAGCTAGTAAAACTTAACCATTCTTACTTTAATAACCGCAAGTTTGTGGTCCATATTGGTACTGACAGATCTTCGCCCCGGACGGTGTTGGCAGAACTTCCTCAAGGCTCGGTGCTCGGTCCCTACCTCTTTATTTTATTCGTGAGTGACGTTCCTGTGAAGGTTAGTCTTCATCTGGCCTGTTTTGCCGACGATACAGCATTGTACACAAGCGATGATGTCATCGACATTATCATAGGTAGACTTCAGTTGTCGCTCGAACTACTTCAAGCTTATTTTAACAAGTGGAAGCTGAAGTTGAACGAATTTAAAACTGCGGCAATACTTTTCGCACGTCAATGTACCACCCCAAAAAGAAAATTAAAATCGCTGGGCAATTCCGTGGACCACAGAAGTTTGCTATCTTGGAGTTACGTTGGATAAAAAGGTCAACTGGACAAAGCATGTAACTAAATTACGTATTAAAGGAGCTCAAGCAGTCGGTTCTCTCAGGCCTTAACTGAAAAAGTAAGCTCAGCGCTAACACCAAACTTAGGTTATACACCACTCTAATTAGACCTTGCATCACATATTCGTGTCCGGTATGGAGTAGCACTTGTCAATCTAATTAAAACCTGTTACAAATAATCATCACACTAATATTATAACGGCGAAAGTTTGTGAGTGAGTGTGTGTGTATGTTTGTTACTTCTTCACGCTCAAATGGCTGGACCAATTTTGATAAAATTTTGTATGGTAGCTGACACCCTGGATTAAGACATTGGCTACTTTTTATCCCGATATTCCCACGGTATCGAGACTTACGCGGGTGAAACCGCGGGGCGCAGCTAGTTCAATATAAAGAAGTTAAAATTGCCTACAATACGCTATTTAAAACTAACCCATCTGTTCTCAGGCTCTCTGCCCATGTGGGTAAACATGCCACTTAAGAATAGATACATCCTTAAAGCACTACACACAAATATAAAGTTACCTTTTTTTTTTTTTGGGTGGGAAATTATCAAATAACTTCTCCCGCTCTGGTTGGAGCGGGAGGGAGTGTCAGACTTTTACTGACTAAAACCCACCCGTGTTCCTTCAGATGCCTGTGTGCCAGGGCCACGATATCCCTTTCGGACAGGCTCGTAACCCTGGCAGAAATATAAAGTTACCTAGCATTACAAAATTCATCTTAAAACTAACTCGTAAATTTTACAACAAAACTAAATGTCATCAAAATACATTGCTTGCGAACATAGGACAAACTAAGTTGAAAGACTTGCGAAATATCGATGGATATGGTACATACAAGCTTACCCATCACTACGTGTTGTTCGCGCACAATACTCATAACGCGTCGTAGCTGGGCTCGTAGGTACGATGCGTCAGCGCTTCCCCTCTCTCACCGTATACAGTTGAGCGCGCGGGAGGTGCGGTAGCTCTTACGTCGCTGGTGGCCACGCGCGATCACCTGATATCGATAGATACCACTTGCACCGGTCGCACTTACGCTGACCGCGAAGTTAAGTATTTGCTGCTACCCCCTCATTTTTAGGGTTCCGTACCCAAAGGGTAAAACGGGAACCCTATTACTAAGGCTCCCCCGTCTGTCTGTCTGTCTGTCACCAGGCTGTATCTCATGAACCGTGATAGTTAGACTGTTGAAATTTTCACAGATGATGTATTTCTGTTGCCGCTATAACAACAAATACTAAAAAACAGAATAAAATAAATATTTAAGGGGGCTCCCATACAACAAACGTGATTTTTTATGCTCATTTTTGCTCGATATTGATAACGGCAACAGGTAGACGCTTGAAATATTCAAAGAATATTTAGTTATACATTCACTTTAAAAATAAGTTATTTAATTAAAATAAAACAAATATTTAAGGGGGCTCCCATACAACAAACGTGATTTTTTTGCCGTTTTTATAAATAATGGTACGGAACCCTTCGTGCGCGAGTCCGACTCGCACTTGGCCGGTTTTTTTACAAATTAAATTATTACAATAATTTCATAATGATAATGTTAAAGGTTTAATTAAAGAATGCCTCATGCTGTAATAAGTTTGTAACCATTATTATTTTATACTTATAAAAGTGGTTCTAGCATATAAAAGTGTTGTTAATATTAGTGTAACTGTAACTTTACTTGTTTAAGTACTACAGTTATGTATTTTTATGTTAATAAAGAATTTTTCTAAACTAACCCCTGCTGTTATTGCCCCAGGATATGCTAATAACGGCTGGGCTGGCAATGGTTTGCTCGGAAAAGAACTGATTTGTAATAGCTATGCTGTTAACTGGGCCAACAACGCTGTGATTGGTAATGGTATCATTGGCATTGGTTTGATTGGCAATGGCTTGGCTGCTCTAGAGAACAATAATTCTGATAATTCCCAACAGTAGCGGGGGACTGCCTGTCTCCAGCGCCTCTGCTTTCACTCTCAGTGGCCTCTCCGTAACGTCCGCGAATGTGTACGAGGATGCTCTGTCCGTGGCTGGTGAGCTGCTGTCCGTGAGTGCTGTCGCTTTGGAAGGCTTGTTGCCTAGTGCAAGTGCTGGCACCGTCAGTTACAGCTGCGGTAACGGTGTTAATGCTTTTCAGCTCATCGCTCCTTCTACTGTTGCCTAGGGCACTGTGAGTGCCTATGGCGCTGCGGGTGGCTATGGACCTGGCGCTGCTGCCATCGCTCCTGCCACTCTTGTAGACGTGGTGTTTACTAAGAATTTAAAGAAGAATTACTTAACTTTTCAACCGATGATTTAATTAAATGATTTTTCTATTTGTATATACTTTATTCCAGTTTCCTTGTAATTTTAAAGTGTACTTACAGTTGGGTACCTTATTAAATGTAGGTATAAAACAGTTACCATGCAAATAACACTTTTTTTGAGTAATGATGTTTCATAAGCAACAGTATACATAATAAATTTTGAAATTGGTACCTCATAGTTGATCAATAAGTCGCGGTCGTGTCCTTTAATATAGGAAATAAGTTATTATTCATTTTACCAAATAAAGCAAGCTCTAGTAATGTATTTATAGACATGGAAAGATGAGTAAATTATCCTGTGTAAAAATAGGTTGTACAACTGTCTGTAACTTTAAACCATGCTCTGAGACAACGTTTATAAGGTTCAAATAAAACGCTCGTAATGTACTTACATTATTCATTCATAAATACTGACCCTTTATTTATGTTATCGCACGTGCCTTCTTAGAATTGTACTCGGCGATCAAATTTCATGACGACCAGTAATCGGAGATAGTTTGTAGGTCAGTAAAGTGAGGACGTTGCAATTTATTTTTCAAACTAGTGTTTTTATTACTTTTGATACCGAATTTATAATATCTTTGTACAATACGACGGTTATTAGGCCGGCCTGCAGCAAGAATGACTAAATACGTTTAGCGTTAAATGCAAAAAAAAAAGTTTAAAATAGCTTTCTGTTTTATTTCTATTCGTGTTTCTATTCTATTTTTATTCTATTCTTTTCTATTTTTGACAATCGTTTTATACCTTTTAAGTGGACGTTTTTGTCGTAGTCGGGCTAGTCGGGTTAAATGATAAATAAATGATAAATGGTTTATTTCTGTAAGTAGGTTTGTACAAACACTTTTACACGTCAATCATATTTAAAAAAAAAAACTAGATGAGGTCGGCTATTCGTATCCGACTACTGAGAAGAAAGGCCGAAACAAACTCTCTCTCATAGGTCACAGTCTCTTTTAAAGTCCAGACATAATCTTGGTCAGGTCATGACCATGTAGATTGGTGCCTGAAAAGATCTTTTGATAAAAGAACCACACAGATTGAGGGGACCAGTCCAGTCAGTGCACGCATTTGTCAGTAGTCGTGGTTAGTTTTTAACATGAGTTTTAAATTTAATTCTTTTGGGGTTTTGTGTTTTTTGGGGGGTTTTAGTGTTATTGAAAACAGTCAGAGTGATACGTAATTATTTTATACTAGATTTTGGGTTTAAATTAAAAAAATATGTAGGTATAATAATTATACATACCAAATCGATATTATTTTTAAATAGTAGGTACCTACTCGACTTGGCTTTGCCATAGCCGGGTAAAAACTTCATCATTTCGAACCATTATCGGACGGGAACGTACCTACAATCGGGATAAAAATCTCTTTTGTGTTAAATACAGGAAACCGTCAAATCCGTTCAGCCGATAAGGTTTGATAGATCGACAAAAATCTTTATGTTCGAAAACTTCCACAATCATAATAATTATTATTAAAAGGTTCGTTTTGAGTGAATTGAGTGAGAATTTAAATAAAATATTGATGGATTGGTTCAATTCATGATCGTTTATTTTTATTGAGGCATCAGAAAAAGATGCTTCAGTAGTGGATTGAAGAATCTCAGCCAAACACGCATTGTCCGGAGATAGACACGGTACCAGCAGCCGGCACAGCACCAACAAAGTTTACAACATCTATGATGGGGACCTGACCAGCAACAACGGTGTTACCAGCGACTGGCAGGTCCCCAATGACCACCACGTTGCCTTCACCGCCGCCGCCGTAAGCAGCTCCAGGAGCGATAGCACCTCCGTATGCAGCAGAAGGAGCTAGTGCACCACCATAAGCAGAACCGATACCAACAGCTGGTCCTTCGCATCCGCTACCGCTACCGCCGAGGTATTGGCAGAAAACATTCTGTTGAAAAAAATAATGATACATTATTTAGGAAACTTATCGTTTACCGAGGAAACCTCAAGAATAAGGACTTTCACAGATTGAAGAGGTGCGTAATCGAAAACGTAACATGTTTGATTTTGAAGTTAAGGTAGAACGTCTTCTTCTCTGGAATCAATACAAATTACATAGGTATAGGAGACATAATTTGGAAGCTTACGATTTATGGCAATAGAAATCAAAATTGGACGACTTTCATGAGAAAATAAAGATACCAGAAATAGTAAAACTCTCACCTGAACCAAACAAGCTTGGATGCACAGCAACAGAACAGCGAAGGTTGACATGTTTGATATTTTGTTTGTGATCAACGAGAATCTGAAGACTGAATGATGTTCCTACTGTTGACCACGTTTATATGTGTTAAAATTGCTTAACAAAACAACGTGATGTTTTTCTATGTTCTATTGAAACAAAGTTCTTCATATTATTCAATATTTCATGGTTACATATCACTTACGAAATACATGCGTTTTCTATTCTTACATAATGAAACTACTGATAAAGGTATAAAAACTTCATTTCTAAATTCAAAAACTGCTGCAACACAACTAGATAAGGGCTACGTTTCAGTATTAATAGTCAATCGATTCTTGGAAAACTCATTCTGAAGTTCAATTCAATAAAACTACAATGTCAGCTAAGGTTATGCTTGTCCTCTGCGCTCAGGCGCTCTTCATCCAGGTAAGAAAGTTTTCTAGTTTTTATTATGACCGTGTTCTAATTGCCGTTACTACGTTTGCTCATATAAATATTCTGATCTTTGCCTAACTCTTCAGGGATAACAGGAAATAATGTTGTTTTATTATGTCATCCGACCTGAATATTAGCAGTTTAGTTGAAAATGCATGTTTTTCTGATGATACACGGATCGTGTGCATTTTTAAATGTATGCCTCTGAGCTATGCAAATTATTAGTTCAGAAAAAGATTTAACTTCTTAGAAGGAATGTATTGCTTCAAGTCACATTTGGGGAAATTAAAAAAAAAAAACCCACAAACCATTTTTACTTCACCTAGAGTAGACACGCTGTTTAAAACAATTATCACAAAGTCTTTCACTATCACCTATGCAATAACATAAAATGTGTTTAACAAACATTAAGTTACGTGATCGGTGAAATAATAATGTGTCATCGACATGGACGTCGTCTGCCGATAAAGAAACATATTTACTAATACAATAATTTATTGTTTACAGACTGCTTTCAGTTCATGTCTTGGTCGTGGAGCCATCGCCGCTCCTGCTCTTGTTGCCCAAGGATATGCTGCTAACAGCTGTGGCAATGGTTTGATCGCAAATGGACTGATCGGTAACGGCTATGCTGGTAACTGGGCTAACAGTGGTTTGATTGGTGATGGTTTTATTGGCAATGGTTTGATCGGCAATGGCTTGGCCGCTCTAGAGATCATTCCCACCAGTGGCGGGGGACTGCCTGTCTCCAGCGTCTCTGCTATTGCTCCCAGTGAACTCTCCGTAGCGTCTGAGAATGTGTATGAGGGTGTTCTGTCTGTAGCTGGTGAGCTTCCGTTCTTGAGTGCTGTGGCTTTGGAGGGCGTGGTGCCCAGTGCTGGTGCTGGTGCTGTCAGCTACAGCTGTGGTAACGGTGTTACTGCTATTGGGGGCATCGTTCCTTCTACTGGTGCTTATGGTGCTGGTGGTGCCTATGGTGCTACGGGGGCCTGCGGGCTCGGCACTGGCTATGGAACTGGTGTTGCTGCCATCGCTCCTGCTGCTCTTGGACTTGGCTATGGAAGCACCGGCTGTGGATGTGATGTATATTAAGAACAACTTAACTTTTCGTTTGAACCGACGATGATTCAATTAAATTATTTGGAATATAATTTGATAAATGAATTTACTTATTGAAATGAAATGAAATCGTTTATTCTGTAAATAGGATATCGGAATCACTTATACTTACACGTCACATTAAAAAATAAAAAATATAAGGATAATTACCTAAGGATGAAAGGATTATTATAGGAACAATAAAAAACCACTAGTTAATCATAATATTTTATTCATGCTGATCATTATAATACTACTATTACTTATCTGCCTAATTACAAAATGTACGCCTAGGAACGCATAGAGAACATGCGTGGGTTTCATAACCGTTTAATTTTTAAATAATGTAAGTACAACTAATAGGCGGTCGTTTTTCGAAGAATCATAGAATGCAATACAACGATAATGTCTCATAATGTTTATGTAATATAACATAATTACTTATAATTATATTTATCCACAACATAGATTAAGGTCTATCAATAATAAGACCCTTGAGTTTGTTTCGGAGGGGTAGTCAGAAAGGAAATATTGACTCCATCTAGATTACTTCATTTTTTTTGTATATGACATGTGAAGGTTATTCCGATATCCTATTTACAGAATAAACAATTTTATTTAATTTTAGTACAACCACATTTCGCTAATTATGTTTAAGCCCATGTATCAGCCTATTGTCAAATAAATAAAAAGTTAACTAAATATAATAACATAATTAGATTTATTGCTTAACTAGCTGCGCCCCGCGGTTTCACCCGTGTAAGTCTCGATCCCGTGAGAATATCGGAATAAAGAGTAGCCCATGTTCTTATCCAGGGTGTCAGCTACCTCCATACAAAATTTTATCAAAATGGGTCCAGCCGTTTGAGCGTGAAGAAGTAACAAACACACACACACACACTCACTCACTCACAAACTTTCGCCTTTATAATAAACACACAACATAACATAACATCACGCCTGTAATCCCCGAAGGGTTAGGCAGAGGTGTACCCATAGTACACCCACATTTCGCCAGTTATGTTTAAGTCCCATGTAATAGGGTGCGAGTCTATTGCCATCAACCGGGCACGAATCCAGACACCGGGCTGCTACTGAGAAATTCCTAATGGAAAATCCTAATAACACTGCCCGACCTGGGAATCGAACCCAGGACCTCATGCTCAGCAGTAGCGCTTGCGACCACTAGACCAATATGGCAGTAATGGCCTTTATAACATTAGTGTGATATATTATCTAAGTAAGGTGTGGGGCGAGACCAAAGACTATATAACCACTTAGATAGGTAGATAGGCACTTAGGTAGGTAGGCACTTAGATAGGTAGATAGGCACTTAGGTAGGTAGGCACTTAGATAGGTAGATAGGCACTTAGGTAGGTAGGCACTTAGATAGGTAGATAGGCACTTAGGTAGGTAGGCACTTAGATAGGTAGATAGGCACTTAGGTAGGTAGGCACTTAGATAGGTAGATAGGCACTTAGATAGGTAGATAGGCACTTAGGTAGGTAGGCACTTAGATAGGTAGATAGGCACTTAGGTAGGTAGGCACTTAGATAGGTAGATAGGCACTTAGGTAGGTAGGCACTTAGATTGGTAGATAGGCACTTAGGTAGGTAGGCACTTAGATAGGTAGCCAGATAGGTAACCAATTAATAGGTACAATGTTGCATAATAGCACATGAAATATACACATACCTATGCTATGTGGCATATCGTTGAATCCTCATGAAATTCCCTATGACCTGAGGTATCCATATCAACTATACATGTTTCCACTGAAAGAACTTTCCAGTGGAAACAGTAAAAGTAATATTATTTTTAATTATAATCGGTTTTCTAATGGCTTTTCTCGGAAACCATTAAACCGATTTTCATTCTGATTATGGGTACCTCAAGCCTATACATAGACCTACATCAATCTCATATTTTAAACTATACAAGTCTATTTTTCAGGGCGTGACGCGCCATGAAAAGCTAACTGTTAAACTGAAAATTAAACAATTTATAAAATTACCGAAACACGGCCTTCAAGCTCAATTAAATGGGTCTATTTATCTGACTAGAAACTCAAAAGTCCAGGGGTAGGTCTTGACCTAGGCTACATGGGCGTACCAAAAAACTATAAATATATAACTATATAGCCTCCTTAATTGAGGTTGAAAGGGTTGTATTTACCGTTGTACATACAAAACATTTTACATGTTATTTCTATACGATAACTATAAGTATTTTAACTGGAATTTAAGTTAATATTTTAAAAACAATATAATACTACATATATGACGCATCGTCGCGAACAATAATTATAATTATTGTGGAAGTTTTTGAGGTTATTTGGATGTTTGTCGGTCAATCAAACTTTGTGTTTCCTATGTTAACACAAAGGAGATTTTTATCCCGGTTATAGGTACGTTCCGGTCCGATAATAGTCCTAAAAGATGTAGTTTTTACTGGCATGGCCTAAGGAGGGTTATGGTTTTAACAGGCTGTGTATGTATGTATGTTCATCTGTTCCCCCATAACTCTTATACTACTTGACTTATTTTGACAAACGAGGTATCGTTGTAAACGTCATGTTATTTCGCGGGATATAAGCTGTAAAACGTCTCAAAAAGTCGAACTTGGCGGCATATAATGGATGTAAAGTTTTGTTATTAAATATTAATATAATTATCGTATCTGGTATCAAATTAAAGGTCTTATGGAGTACCTACTATCTAAGAATCATATTGGCTATGTATAATTTATACATACATTTTTAATTAACATTATCAAGTGTAAAACAATTACATTTCGCTCTGACTGTTTTCAGTATAAAACCCCGAAAATATGCAAAACCCCAAAAAAAAAAATTTTTTTAAATCTTGAAGAAAACTAACCGATATCGAAAAAAACACCCATTAAAAAAGTATACACAAGACACAGATGTCGTTTTAAAAATGAAAAAAATATGTAAAAATAAAATTCGTTTTCATAAAGCCGGAGTCACACGTTATCTATACGATATCATGTATTGACATGTGACTCCGGCTATATGGAAACCGATTTTAATTTAACTGAGTTGCTTGTGCATGGTTTTAAATAAAATATGATGAACCTGTGTCCATGTATGTGTGCAGTTTATTGACGGCTAGATTGTCTGGTTACTGAGTTGGGCCCACTTGATCCACGAATCACTGAATGCAATTTTGAAGCTAAACGTATTTAAAACATAATTTTATCTCCGTCATCTTCAAGCGATTGACAAAAATAGAAAAGAATAGAATAATAAATAGAATAGAAACAGGAATAGGATTTTAATAATTTAACTCTAATCGTATTTAGTTATTTGTTGGACTCAAATCGTCTTGTGCGGAAATAAAGTCATTTGCACAAAAAAATAACAAAAATACAACACGAAAAAGTTTTTATTATTTTTAATGTTACTGCCATATTAATCTGGTGTTTAAGGGCCTATACTACCTCAAAATGGCTTAGCATAATCCTCCGTTATGTCGAAAATACTGCAACATTAATTTAAAAAAAAATATAAAAAGTTGAGAACTAATGTTTGACGAAAACACGTTTCCACAAAATTTTATTGATGGAAAAAAAAACCAAATATACCTCCAAACCGAACAATAAACCGCTGGTATTCAAAAAATACTTCAAATTAGATAATGAAACTTTGCATATTAACTGAACTACCTATTTAGCAGGTCTTATTTTATTTATTTTGTTTAAATTACGATTATTTTCACCGTAAAAAGAAAAAAAAACTAATTTATCGGTGCCTTGGAGTCTTCTCCCGGCCACCCTGTCTCGCTTGCTCGCACGACCGCAGGCAGTAGAGTGCGACCGAGATAAAGAGTGATGCGGTGCTGACCCAAAATACACAAAAGACAAACAACAGACGATTGACTCAGAAGTTCGTTCCAAATTCAGACTCTAAAATAAGTCTGATCTTAAAATAACATGGTAAATCTCATTCCCGCAACCACGCGCGTAACTTGGTCGCCACGCACCCCGCAGCGGATAGCGGGCGGTGTGTGAATCGCCTAAGATGTATGACGTTATTTCTAGTGTTAATAATATCTTGTTAAATAGTTTTAGTTTCCAATAAATGCTTGTGAGATTATTCATACTTTTATTCCTTAAACTAACTTCATCATCTGCCTAGCCTTTTCCCAACTATGTTGGGGTCGGCTTCTAGTCTAATCGAATGCAGCTGAATACCAGTATTCCTTAAACTAACTTACATAACCTAAAGCTAATTAGTAGTTACAAACTGCAAACAAGCAATTATTCTTATCGTTTCAATACTCGTTGATAGAATAGTACTCGTATGGCTTTGAACATAAGTTCTATTTTAATTTACTCGTGTTACTCGTGTATATGTTACGGCTAATACCCGAAGTGCGGCTACACCTAGTTTTAGCCGGTTAGAACTAGGTGTAGCCACTTACTATTGGTTAAACCTAGTACGAGCCGATTGTTTTCGGGTAAAATCATTTGGGTTAGGTTAGGTTAGAACAGTAACCATTAACAAGCGAAGGCGAGAGAGCGAAGCGAGCGTGCCGCGGTAGCGGCCGCCGAGCGCCAGATCCCCTCTATTGTTGGTAAATTGGTTTATCCAACAGAATCCCTGTAGCCGCACTTCGGGTATTAGCCGTAACATATATATGGATTAAAATGCAAATCTAGCAAAGAAAAATATATATTATATATATATGGTTATAAATTTAACAAACGCCACATAATGAGCTAAGGACCATAAGAACGATTTTTTTATCGAAAATACAACTATCCTTTAACATTTTGTTTATAATTATTACGACAAGCGCAATAAAAAATCCTTTAGCATGGAGCAAGCGATTAAAACAAAAAACATATTGGTCTCCCCGTAGGAAGTCGATTTTTAAAAGTTCTCCAATCAATATTATTTTTTCTATCTCAGAAGTAACTCTGAAATACATGACCTATTTGAAGTTTAAAATATGAACACTATTTATTGGTAATGAGGAAGATTTGCACGTTAAAACAACAGGGTAACTGGAAATAAGTAAATTCATAATATCAAATTATTTTTCCCACAATTTTATTGAAAAATCGCGATCGGTTCAAACGAAAATTAAAGTTCTTAGTAGACACCACATCCACAGCCGCGGCCTCCATAGCTGAGTCCGAGAGCAGCAGGAGCGATGGCAGCAGCGCCAGGCCCATAGCCAGCACCAAGTCCGTAGGCACCACCAGCACCGTAGGTACCACCAACGCCATAGGCACCAGTATAGCCAGCAGCAGAAGGAGCGATGCTCTCAATAGCAGTAACACCGTTACCGCAGCTGTAACTGACAGCGCCAGCACCGCCACTTGGCAACACTCCCTCCAAAGCCACAGCACTCACGAACGGCAGCTCACCAGCCACGGACAGAGCACCCTCATACACATTCTCAGACGCTACGGAGAGTCCACTGGGAGCAAAAGCAGAGCCGCTGGAGACAGGTAGTCCACCGCCACTGGTGGGAATGATCTCAAGAGCAGCCAAGCTATTGCCGATCAAACCATTGCCAATTAAACCATTGTTAGCGCAGTTACCAGCATAGCCGTTACCAATCAGTCCATTTCCAATTAAACCATTGCCATAGCAGTTACCAGCATATCCTGGGGCAACAAGAGCAGGAGCGGCAATGGCTCCAAGTCCAAGACATGAACTGAAAGCAGTCTGTAAACAAGAAATGATTATATTAGTAAAAATTCCGTTATCAGATAAAAAACTTTTTACAAAAAAAATAACCGACTTCCAAAAAAACACTACAAAGTGAAAAATAACTTTAATTTCGGAAGTCGGTGTCTTTGGATCTGTGTTTTAGTTTTATGCCACCGACATCCGAAATTAAAGATATTTTTCACTTTGTAGTGTTTTTTTGGAAGTCGGTTATTTTTTTTTGTAAAAAGTTTTTTATTTTTCACTTTTTATTGCCAAAAAAGAACTTTCCCAAATCGGTTCGTAAATGACGGAGTTATGCGCGCACAAAAAACGCAATGCAGAGTAAATGAAAAGATCGTTAATGTAGACATTGTAGATAAAATTTTTGATGTTTGTTGTTTTTTAAAATAAGCGCTTCTCCGATTTCGATAAAATTTTCATGAGACCATTTGGGAAGTATACCCTTTCCAACAAAAAAAAGAATTTTTCAAATCGGTTATCTAGCGACGGAGTTATTTGCGAACATGGATGTATAAAAAACTCGGACGGATTCTCGCTAACAGAAAACTGTGTCACTCAGAGTCAAACGAATGACTTTTATACAACTAAAGGAGGACTCCGGCGTGTTGTTACATATGCAGTACCTCAAAAGGTAAATTAACAATCTAAGCTAACATGTTAGTAACATGGTATTTATTTTGAAATTACGAAAACGACACGATATTTTTCTTAAAATTAAACAATATTAAGTAGGTAATTTTGGCTGTCATGACAACCCTAAATTCACTCACACCTAAGACTGTCGCCGCCATTACGGGACACAGTTTTGTCTTAGCGGGAGTTCCGTCCGACTTTTTTTTTAAGTCCATGTTTGCGAACAAAAAAAATACAAACATCCGAATCGAGAACCTCCTCCTTTTTAGAAGTCGATGACGATGCCTCGAAAAATGTTTATTTCTATTATTTTATCGATCACGTAACGCATAGGTGATAGCAAAAAACTTTGTGATAATTATGATTGTTTTTTTGTGTCTTCTTTGGGTGCAGTAGAAGAAAGTTTGGCACCCAATTTTTTTTTTTATTGTCTGAAATTCTAAATATAACTGTGAAAAGCTCAGTCATCTATACTATTTAAGGTAAGCGAGTTGAATGGTGAGTTCGGGTGAAAATGAGGACCTGTGTTAGAATCCTGAATTTAGTCTCTTTGGTTTGAATTTAATTTAGAAACAACTAAATCAAAAGCGGATCTTAATAAGCATTACAATTCGTTATTTTGTTACAACAAAATACTGTTTTTTTTTCTTATCAAAAAGTAGATTTCAATGAAATAATAATTATTGAAGATTTTTTCTCACCTGGATGAAGAACGCCTGAGCGCAGAGGACGAGGATCACTTTGCCTGACATTGTAGTTTGTGTTCAAGTAAACTTGAGAATGAGTTTTCCAAGAAACGATTGACTATTTATACTGAAACAGAAGTCCTTATCTAGTTGAGTTGCAGCAATTTATGAATTTTGAAATGAAGTTTTTATACAGTATCAGTAGTTGCATTATGTGGAAATAGAAAAATGCATGTAGGTATTTCGTAAATGATGTAACCTTGCAAAATTTCATTATTTTTTGCTTTGTTTCAATAAAACATAGGACAGACATCACGTTGTTTTGTTAAGAAATTATTACACTATATAAACATGGTCTAAAACTAGGAACATCATTCAGTCTTCAGCTTCTCGTTGATCACAAATAAAATAACAAACATGTCAACCTTCGCTGTTCTGTTGCTCTGCATCCAAGCTTGCTTGGTTCAGGTGAGTGTTTTTTCTATTTCTGGTATCTTTATTTTCTCATGAAAGTCCTCCATTTTTGCTTTCTATTGCCATAATTCGTAAGCTTCCAAATTATGTATTCTATACCTGTGTAATTTGTATTAATTCCAGAGAAGAAGACGTTCTACCTTAACTTCGAAATCAAACATGTTACGTTTTCGATTACCAACATCTTCAATTTGTGAAAGCTCTTGTTCTTGAGGTTCCCTCAGTAAGCGATAAGTTAAGTAACGAATGTATCTTTATTTTTTCTAACAGAATGTTTTCGGCCAATACCTCGGCGGTAGCGGTTGCGGATGCGGAGGACCAGCTGTTGGTATCAGTTCTGCTTATGGTGGTGCCCTGGGACTCGGAGCTGGTCTCACTCCTACTGCTGCATGTGGTGGTGCTTACGGTGGTGCCATCGGATCTGCTTATGGTGGCGCACTAGCTCCTGCTGCTGTATACGGAGGTGCTATCGCTCCTGGAGCTGCTTACGGCGGCGCCGGTGAAGGCAACGTGGTGGTCATTGGTGAGCTGCCAGTCGCCGGTAACACCATTGTTGCTGGTGAGGTCCCCATCATGGGCGCAGTGACTTTCGGTGGTGCTGTACCCGCTGCTGGTGCAGTGTCTGTTACCGGACAATGCGCGTGCGGCTGTGGTTCTCCTATCTACTACTGAAGCATCTTTTTCTGACGCGTCAATAAAAATAAACGATCTTGAATAGAGCAAAATAATTCAATAATTTATTTAATCACTCACTCAATTCACTCAAAATGTTTATACTCAAAAGCAGAATACAAATACGAACCTATTAAAAATAATTATTATAATTATTGTGGAAGTTTTTGAAGTTATTTGGATGTTTGTCGGTCAATCAAACTTTAGCGGCTGAACGGATTTTAATGTTTCCTGTGTTAACACAAAGGACATTATTGTCCCGGTTAAAGGTACGTTCCGGTTCGATAATAGTCTTAAATTATGTAGTTTTTACCCGACTATGGCATGGCTTATGGAGGTTTATGGTTTTAACGGGCTGTGTATGTATGTATGTTCATCTGTTCCCCCATAACTGCTAAACTACTTGACGTATTTTGACAAACGAGGTATTGTTATAAACTTCATGTTATTGCGCAGGTTATAAGCTGTAAGGCGTCTAAAAAAGTTGAACATGGCGGCTCATAATGGATAGAAGTTTTATTTTTAAATATTAATATACTTATCGTATCTGGTATCAACTGAAAGGTCTTATGGACGTAGCTAAGCATCAAGTAGGTTATGTAAAATTATACATACATTTTCATTCAAATTTATCAAGGTAAAACAATTACTTTTCACTCTGACTGTTTTCAGTAACATTGAAACCCCCAAAATACGCAAACTCCCAAAAGAATTAAAATTTTAAAATTTTTTAAAAAATGACTAACCGATATCGAAAAAAACACCCACTAAATAGGTATACACAAGACACAGATGTCGTTTTAAAAAAAAATAAAAATAAAATTGGTTTTAATAAAGCCGGAGTCACACGTTATCTATACGATTTCATGTATTGACATGTGACTCCGGCTATACGGAAACCGATTTTATTTCAACTGTAAATAGTTGCTTCTGCATGGTTTTAAATAAAATATGATGAACCTGTGTCCATGTATGTGTGCAGTTTCTTGACGGCTAGATTGTCTGGTTACTGAGTTGGGCCCACTTGCACCAAAAAACAATGAATGCATTTTTGAAGCTAAACGTATTTAAAACATCATTTTGTCTCCGTCATCTCCAAACGATTGGCAAACACGCAGAAAGAAAAGAACCAGGCAGAGTAATAAAATATAAAGGTGTTTTAAACTTTAAAACATTTTACGCTAAACGTATTTAGAGATTTGCGGTGCGTATCCGCAAGGGATACCGCAGCCCTGGCACACAGGCAACTGAAGGAACACGGTTGGGTTTTAGTCAGTAAAAGTCTGACATCCCAAAAAGTCTGGCCCTCCCGTTCCGCCCAGAGTGGGAGCAATTATTAGATAATTTTCCACCAAAAAAAAAAAGGCGCGTTATCAGTCGTATTGTGTACAGATATTATAAATTCGGTATCAAAAGTAATAAACACTAGTTTGAAAAATAAATTGCAACGTCCTCATTTTACTGATCAGTCCTGACCTTTTTTTTTTGTTTCCGGGGTCGAAATTCCTAATGGATGTCCGTCAGACTCTTACTAACCTAGTGCCGGCCCGCCCCTGCAGGCCAACTCACGTCTGGGGGGGGGGGGGAGGAGGAGCGAGTTATTCGACCCCCCCCGCGACGTCTAAAAGGGGCGCGCGTGGAACACTACGCGCCACCACTTCGGGTCCATTGTGATAGGGGGTGGCAGACGTCCCCAAGACCGCCGTCCCTGGACTTATTTAGGGGGCTGGAAGAGGGCATTATCTGCCCTCTGCCAACGCCCAATGCGCCTGCTGTGGGCCGGGTGATTGGAAGAAAGCTCCCGCTCCCTTTCCACAGCCTTCTTCTGTGACACGACTGTTTCACAGAAGGATACCAACGCGTCCCAGGACTTCTCGCTGCCGATTATCGACTCGACCACTGCCTACTCCTGAGATGAGGGCACGCCGTGGCTCCTACCAAGCGGCACGCTCTGCCAGAGTATGCCGCGCTGTGTCCTCCCGGCAGTCAACGCAGTGGTGACACTGGGCGTCCGGCTCTCTGTTTATGCGACACAGGTACTTCCCGAAGCAGCCATGCCCTGAGAGCACCTACGTCACCCGAAACGACAGGGAGCCGTGCCGCCACCCGAGCCAGAGCTCGCGTACCGGCCGGTATTTAAAACATCATTTTGTCTCCGACATCTTCAAACGATTGACGAAAATAGAAAAGAATAGAATAATAAATAGAATAGAAACAGGATTTTAATCATTTAACTCTAATCGTATTTAGTTATTTGTTGGACTCAAATCGTCTTATGCTAAAATAAAGTCATTTGCACAAAATAAAAACAAAAATACAACACGGAATTTTTTTATTATTTTTAATGTTACTGGCATACTAATGTAGTGTTTAAGGGCCTATACTGCCTCAAATGGCTTAGCATGATCCTCCGTTATGTCGAAAATCCTAAAACATAAATTAAAAAAAATATATATTAAAAGTTGAGAATTAACGTTTGACGAAAACACGATTCCATAAAATTTTCTTGATAGAAAAAAAAATCAAATATACCTCCAAACTGAACAAAAAACCGCTGGTATTCAAAAATTACTTCAAATTAGATAATGAAACTTTCCATATTAACTGAACTACCTATTTAGCAGGTCTTATAATATTTATTTTGTTTAAATTACGATTATTTTCACCGTAAAAAGAAAAAAAAACTAATTTATCGGTGCCTTGGAGTCTTCTCCCGGCCACCCTGTTTCGCTTGCTCGCATGACCGCAGGCAGTAGAGTGCGACCGAGATAAAGAGTGATGTGGTGCTGACCCAAAATACACAAAAGACAAACAACAGACGATTGACTCAGAAGTTTGTTCCAAATTCAGACTCTAAAATAAGTCTGATCTTAAAATAACATGGTAAATCTCACTCCCGCAACCACGCGCGTAACTTCGTCGCCACGCACCCCGCAGCGGAGAGCGGGCCAGTGTGTGAATCGCCTAAGATGTATGACGTTATTTCTAGTGTTAATAATATCTTGTTAAATAGTTTTAGTTTCCAATAAATGCTTGTGAGATTATTCATACTTTCATTCCTTAAACTAACTTCATCATCTGCCTAGCCTTTTCCCAACTATGTCGGGGTCGGCTTCCAGTCTAATCGAATGCAGCTGAATACCAGTATTCCTTAAACTAACTTACATAACCTAAAGCTAATTAGTAGTTACAAACTGCAAACAAACAATTATCCATAACGTTTAAATACTCGTTGATAGAACAGTACTCGTATGGCTTTGAACATAAGTTCTATTTTAATTTACTCGTGTTACTCGTGTATATGTTACGGCTAATACCCGAAGTGCGGCTACACCTAGTTTTAGCCGGTTAGAACTAGGTGTAGCCACTTACTATTGGTTAAACCTAGTACGAGCTGATTGTTTTCGGGTAAAATCATTTGGGTTAGGTTAGGTTAGAACAGTATGTCTTCTGGGACGCGGTGGTATCATTCTGCGAAACAGTCATGTCGCAGAAGGAGGCTGCGGAAAGGGAGCGGGAGATCTCGTCCGCTCACCCGGCCCGCAGCAGGCGCACCGGGCGTCGGCAGAGGGCAGATAATGCCCTCTTCCGGCCCCCTAAATGGGTCCAGGGACGGCGGACTCGGGGACGTCCGCCGCCCCCTATCACACTGGACCCGAGGTGGCGGCGCGTAGTGTTCCACGCGCGCCCCTTTGAGACGTGGCGGGGGGGTCTAACACCTCACCCCCCCGCAGACTTGAGGTGGCCCGCAGGGGCGGGCCGGCACTAGCCGGGGATCACGGAAGTAATACTAGAGTAATACGAGGACATCCATGAGGATTTTCCACCCCGGCAACAAAAAAATAAAATAATAAAAAGGTTAGAACAGTAACCATTAACAAGCGAAGGCGAGAGAGCGAAGCGAGCGTGCCGCGGTAGCGGCCGCCGAGCGCCAGATCCCCTCTATTGTTGGTAAATTGGTTTTATCCAACAGAATCCCTGTAGCCGCACTTCGGGTATTAGCCGTAACATATATATGGATTAAAATGCAAATCTAGCAAAGAAAAATATATATTATATATATATGGTTATAAATTTAACAAACGCCACATAATGAGCTAAGGACCATAAGAACGATTTTTTTATCGAAAATACAACTATCCTTTAACATTTTGTTTATAATTATTACGACAAGCGCAATAAAAAATCCTTTAGCATGGAGCAAGCGATTAGATTACATGACAATATATTTTTATACATTTATTGTCAGGCATAATTATGCTATGTAACTTAATCCTTAATAAAGAATATTTGACTAATTGCAAATGTATTTCCCGTTACTTGGAAACAGGTATATGTACCTATTGCATGTTTGTGTTTATTCATAATTAAATAGTGCTAACAAACGTGGTTATTTTAGTCCAACTAATAACACATGTTGGTATCCCCGCACGAAGTCGATATTGAAAGTACTCCAATCAATATTTTTTTCTTGAATCTCAGAAGTAACTCTGGAATACATGACCTATTTGAAGTTTAAAATATGAACACTATTTATTGGTAATAAAGTAGATATTAAAACTAAGTAAATTGTACACTTGATAGAACGACAAGTTCAGCAAAATTCTGTTATCATAGAATTCAAGACAATGTTATGTAAAAATAAAACTTCAAACGTTAGAACAACAGGGTAACTGGGAATAAGTAAATTCATAATATCAAATTAATTTCCAACAATTTTATTGAATCATCGCGATCGGTTCAAACGAAAAGTTAAGTTCTTAGTAGACACCACATCCACAGCCGCGGCCTCCATAGCCGAGTCCGAGAGCAGCAGGAGCGATGGCAGCAGCGCCAGGCCCATAGCCAGCGCCAAGTCCGTAGGCACCACCAGCACCGTAGGCACCACCAACGCCATAACCACCAGTATAGCCAGCAGCAGAAGGAGCGATGCTCTCAATAGCAGTTACACCGTTACCGCAGCTGTAACTGACAGCGCCAGCACCGCCACTTGGCAACACTCCCTCCAAAGCCACAGCACTCACGAACGGCAGCTCACCAGCCACGGACAGAGCACCCTCATACACATTCTCAGACGCTACGGAGAGTCCACTGGGAGCAATAGCAGAGCCGCTGGAGACAGGTAGTCCACCGCCACTGGTGGGAATGATCTCAAGAGCAGCCAAGCTATTGCCGATCAAACCATTGCCAATGAAACCATTGTTAGCGCAGTTACCAGCATAGCCGTTACCAATCAGTCCATTTCCAATTAAACCATTGCCATGGCAGTTACCAGCATATCCTGGGGCTCCAAGACCAAGACATGAACTGAAAGCAGTCTGTAAACAAGAAATGTTTATATTAGTAAAAATGCCGTTATCAGATAAAAAACTTTTTACAAAAAAAAATAACCGACTTCCAAAAAAACACTACAAAGTGAAAAATAACTTTAATTTCGGAAGTCAGTGTCTTTGAATCTGTATTTTAGTTTTATGCCACCGACTTTCGAAATTAAAGTTATTTTTCACTTTTTAGTGCCGAAAAAGAATTTTCCAAATCGGTTCGTAAATGACGGAGTTGTGCGCGCACAAAAAACGCAATGCAGAGTAAACGAAAAGATCGTTAATGTGGACAATGTAGATAAATTTTTAGATGTTTGTTGATATTTAAGCGCTTCTCTGATTTTGATAAAATTTTCATGGGACCATTTGGGAATACCCTTTCCAACAAAAAAAGAATTTTTCAAATCGGTTGGCTAGCGACGGAGTTATGCGCGATTAAAAAAAATACAAACATCCGAATTGAGAACCTCCTCCTTTTTTAGAAGTCGATGACGATGCCTCGAAAAACGTTTATTTCTATTATTTTATCGATCACGTAACGCATAGGTGATAGCAAAAAACTTTGTGATAATTATGATTGTTAAAATTTGTGTCTTCTTTGGGTGCAGTAGAAGAAAGTTTGGGATCCATTTTTTTTTATTGTCTGAAATTCTAAACATAACTGTGAAAAGCTCAGTCATCTATACTATTTAAGGTAAGCGAGTTGAATGATGAGTTCGGGTGAAAATGAGGACCTGTGTTAGAATCCTGAATTTAGTCTCTTTGCTTTGAATTTAGTTTAGAAACAACTAAATCAAAAGCGGATCTTAATAAGCATTACAATTCGTTATTTTGTTACTACAAAATACTGTATTTTTTTCTTATCAAAAAATAAAACTATGCATTGCGAGCAAACGGGTACGTATTTGAATATCGAAGATTAAAATACCTACTGTTAAAATATCGATGTTCATAACATCGAAAATGGAACAATCGAACGACCATAAAACCGAAAATTAAAATAACGAAAGTTTATAGTATCGAATGGTTAAATATCCTACGTCCAATATATCTAAAATCTAAATATCTACAAAAGTTACATCGAAAGATCCAAATATCGAAATACAGATTATCGAATGTCCTAAATATCGAAGTACAAACTATCGAACGTCCTAAATATCGATGGGTACATAGAACATCGAAAATGAATATACCTACGTGTAAAAATGGGTTAATTTTCAACATTTAATACATTCATTAATTCACCCTAAAAATACGTACCTACAAGTTAAAATATCGAAAAAAATTTGATGTAAGTAGTATGAGTGGAAAAAGGTTGCTTCTGCAACGTCTCCGGCGCTACGGGAAGTGCAACCCCTTCGCCCTTGCGTAACAAAGAATAGGCACCCATGTTCACCTCCGCAGCTTCGGCTTGCTGGTCGCCTCCGGCGACCAGCCTCAGCCGCTACGGCTCCCACGGGTGCCTATGCTTTGTTACAGCGGGCGGGGGTTGTCCTCCCTTCGCGCCTCCGGATTTTTATATACACTCTAGGGGTAACAGCCAAAAGACTACGTAAATTCGGGGTGCCCCAATTCGGTTTTGGAACAATTTTGACCTATTTTATCCATGAAAATCAGTGTCTAGTGTACAAGCATAGGTCAATCGTGAAGGTATTATTTAGGTCTTTAAATTAAAATATTTTCTTGAAAGTCAATATGTTGTGCTACTAAAGTTAGTGACAGAAACGTATCGCTGCAAAACCGACTCCACGTAGTCTTGTCTGCCCTACCCCTAGAGTGTAATTTAGAATCGCGTAGGCGCGGAGGGGCGAGGCAGCCCGCGAGCTGAGGAGCAGGTGGTTTTAACACCCGCCGCCGCAGCTGAGGTTGGCCGGCGAAGCCGGCCAACAAGCCGAAGCTGCGGTGGTGAGCGTTTAGACCATCTGCGACGTTAAGCTCGCGTGGGACTGCCGGAGCCCTGCAGCGCCGGAGCCGTGACAGAAACCATGCTTGCTTGCATGTTGCATGATTGCTGCATGCTTGTTTGCTGCTAGATGGTAATCAGTTACTAGGTGGGTTACAAAAAAAACAAGGAAAACCTTCTTCTAATACGTGTTCCGACATAATAAATCTATAATATTCTATAAACTGTACGTTACATTTACGCAGTAAACAGACTAATGACTCTTAATAGCAACGGGTTTGCAGGGTGTGAGAATTTCACATCTACCTACATTTATGAATACACTCATACTGCCTATATAATTTTTTTTCGGTATTTCAACTAGTAGGTATTTTTAACGTAGATATTATGAATTTAGATGTATGAAATGTTGATATTTTGAACTTAGGCATAATGTCATTCGATATTTTGAATCATTCAAAATTTTAATCACTCGGCATTTCAATTTTCAACGTTTTAAGCTTAGGTATAACAATTTTCGACATTTTGATATAATCGATATTTAAATTTTCGATGTTTTGAACATTGGTATTTTAAGCGTAGGTATTTTAATCTTCGATATTCAAATACGTACCCGAGCAAACAAGTAAATTTCAATGAAATAATAATTATTGAAGATTTTTTCTCACCTGGATGAAGAGCGCCTGAGCGCAGAGGACGAGGATCACCTTGGCTGACATTGTAGTTTGTGTTGAAGTAAACTTGAGAATGAGTTTTCCAAGAATCGATTGACTATTTATACTGAAACGGAAGTCCTTATCTAGTTGAGTTGCAGCAATTTGTGAATTTTGAAATTAAGTTTTTATACAGTATCAGTAGTTGCATTATGTAGATATAGAAAAATGCATGTAGGTATTTCGTAAATGATGTAACCTTGCGAAATTTCATTACTTTTTGCTTTGTTTCAATAAAACATAGGACAGACATCACGTTGTTTTGTTAAGAAATTATTACACTATATAAACATGGTCTATAACTAGGAACATCATTCAGTCTTCAGCTTCTCGTTGATCACAAATAAAATAACAAACATGTCGACCTTCGCTGTTCTGTTGCTCTGCATCCAAGCTTGCTTGGTTCAGGTGAGTGTTTTGCTATTTCTGGTATCTTTACTTTCTCTGGAACGTTCTACCACGAGAAGAAGACGTTCTACCTTAACTTCAAAATCAAACATATTTCGTTTTCGATTACGAACCTCTTCAATCTGTGAAAGTCCTTGTTCTTGAGGTTTCCTCAGTAAGCGATACGTTTTTTAGGTTGGCAGCGATAAGTTTCCTAGCTAATGTATGTTTATTTTATCGAACAGAATGTTTTCGGCCAATACATCGGCGGTAGCGGTTGTGGATGCGGAGGACCAGCTGTTGGTATTGGTTCTGCTTATGGTGGTGCCCTGGGACTCGGAGCTGGTCTCACTCCTGCTGCTGCATGTGGTGGTGCCCATGGCCTTGGTCATTACGGTGGTGCCATCGGATCTGCTTACGGTGGCGCACTTGCTCCTGCTGCTATATACGGAGGTGCTATCGCTCCTGGAGCTGCTTACGGCGGCGCCGGTGAAGGCAACGTGGTGGTCATTGGTGAGCTGCCAGTCGCCGGTAATACCATTGTTGCTGGTGAGGTCCCCATCATGGGCGCAGTGACTTTCGGTGGTGTTGTTCCCGCTGCTGGTGCCGTGTCTGTTACCGGACAATGCGCGTGCGGCTGCGGTTCTCCTATCTACTACTGAAGCATCTTTATCTGATGCGTCAATAAAAATAAACGATCTTGAATAGAGCAAAATAATTCAATAATTTATTTAATCTCTCACTCAATTCACTCAAAATGTTTATACTCAAAAGCAGAATACAAATACGAACCTATTAATAATAATTATTATAATTATTGTGGAAGTTTTTGAAGTTATTTGGATGTTTGTCGGTCAATCAAACTTTAGCGGCTGAACGGATTTTAATGTTTCCTGTGTTAACACGAAGGACATTATTGTCCCGGTTAAAGGTACGTTCCGGTTCGATAATAGTCTTAAATTATGTAGTTTTTACCTAAATTTTAAAAAATATATAAATAAAATTTTAAAAAAAATGACTAACCGATATCGAAAAAAACACCCACTAAATAGGTATACACAAGACACAGATGTCGTTTTAAAAAAAAATAAAAATAAAATTGGTTTTAATAAAGCCGGAGTCACACGTTATCTATACGATTTCATGTATTGACATGTGACTCCGGCTATACGGAAACCGATTTTATTTCAACTGTAAATAGTTGCTTGTGCATGGTTTTAAATAAAATATGATGAACCTGTGTCCATGTATGTGTGCAGTTTCTTGACGGCTAGATTGTCTGGTTACTGAGTTGGGCCCACTTGCACCAAAAAACAATGAATGCATTTTTGAAGCTAAACGTATTTAAAACATCATTTTGTCTCCGTCATCTCCAAACGATTGGCAAACACGCAGAAAGAAAAGAACCAGGCAGAGTAATAAAATATAAAGGTGTTTTAAACTTAAAACATTTTACGCTAAACGTATTTAGAGATTTGTGGTGCGTATCCGCAAGGGATACCGCAGCCCTGGCACACAGGCAACTGAAGGAACACGGGTGGGTTTTAGTCAGTAAAAGTCTGACATCCCAAAAAGTCTGGCCCTCCCGTTCCGCCCAGAGTGGGAGCAGTTATTAGATAATTTTCCACCAAACAAAAAAAGGCGCGTTATCAGTCGTATTGTGTACAGATATTATAAATTCGGTATCAAAAGTAATAAACACTAGTTTGAAAAATAAATAGAAACGTCCTCATTTTACTGATCAGTCCTGACCTTTTTTTTTTGTTTCCGGGGTCGAAATTCCTAATGGATGTCCGTCAGACTCTTACTAACCTAGTGCCGGCCCGCCCCTGCAGGCCAACTCAAGTCTGGGGGGGGGGGGGGGGGAAGGAGGAGCGAGTTATTTGACCCCCCCCGCGACGTCTAAAAGGGGCGCGCGTGGAACACTACGCGCCACCACTTCGGGTCCATTGTGATAGGGGGTGGCAGACGTCCCCAAGACCGCCGTCCCTGGACTTATTTAGGGGGCTGGAAGAGGGCATTATCTGCCCTCTGCCAACGCCCAATGCGCCTGCTGTGGGCCGGGTGATTGGAAGAAAGCTCCCGCTCCCTTTCCACAGCCTTCTTCTGTGACACGACTGTTTCACTACTTCCCGAAGCAGCCATGCCCTGAGAGCACCTACGTCACCCGAAACGACAGGGAGCCGTGCCGCCACCCGAGCCAGAGCTCGCGTACCGGCCGGTATTTAAAACATCATTTTGTCTCCGACATCTTCAAACGATTGACGAAAATAGAAAAGAATAGAATAATAAATAGAATAGAAACAGGAATAGGATTTTAATCATTTAACTCTAATCGTATTTAGTTATTTGTTGGACTCAAATCGTCTTATGCTAAAATAAAGTCATTTGCACAAAATAAAAACAAAAATACAACACGGAATTTTTTTATTATTTTTAATGTTACTGGCATACTAATGTAGTGTTTAAGGGCCTATACTGCCTCAAATGGCTTAGCATGATCCTCCGTTATGTCGAAAATCCTAAAACATAAATTTAAAAAAATATATATTAAAAGTTGAGAATTAACGTTTGACGAAAACACGATTCCATAAAATTTTCTTGATAGAAAAAAAAATCCAAATATACCTCCAAACTGAACAAAAAACCGCTGGTATTCAAAAATTACTTCAAATTAGATAATTAAACTTTCCATATTAACTGAACTACCTATTTAGCAGGTCTTATTTTATTTATTTTGTTTAAATTACGATTATTTTCACCGTAAAAAGAAAAAAAAACGAATTTATCGGTGCCTTGGAGTCTTCTCCCGGCCACCCTGTTTCGCTTGCTCGCATGACCGCAGGCAGTAGAGTGCGACCGAGATAAAGAGTGATGTGGTGCTGACCCAAAATACACAAAAGACAAACAACAGACGATTGACTCAGAAGTTCGTTCCAAATTCAGACTCTAAAATAAGTCTGATCTTAAAATAACATGGTAAATCTCACTCCCGCAACCACGCCCGTAACTTCGTCGCCACGCACCCCGCAGCGGATAGCGGGCCAGTGTGTGAATCGCCTAAGATGTATGACGTTATTTCTAGTGTTAATAATATCTTGTTAAATAGTTTTAGTTTCCAATAAATGCTTGTGAGATTATTCATACTTTCATTCCTTAAACTAACTTCATCATCTGCCTAGCCTTTTCCCAACTATGTCGGGGTCGGCTTCCAGTCTAATCGAATGCAGCTGAATACCAGTATTCCTTAAACTTACTTACATAACCTAAAGCTAATTAGTAGTTACAAACTGCAAACAAACAATTATCCATAACGTTTAAATACTCGTTGATAGAATAGTACTCGTATGGCTTTGAACATAAGTTCTATTTTAATTTACTCGTGTTACTCGTGTATATGTTACGGCTAATACCCGAAGTGCGGCTACACCTAGTTTTAGCCGGTTAGAACTAGGTGTAGCCACTTACTATTGGTTAAACCTAGTACGAGCTGATTGTTTTCGGGTAAAATCATTTGGGTTAGGTTAGGTTAGAACAGTATGTCTTCTGGGACGCGGTGGTATCATTCTGCGAAACAGTCGTGTCGCAGAAGGAGGCTGCGGAAAGGGAGCGGGAGATCTCGTCCGCTCACCCGGCCCGCAGCAGGCGCACCGGGCGTCGGCAGAGGGCAGATAATGCCCTCTTCCGGCCCCCTAAATGGGTCCAGGGACGGCGGACTCGGGGACGTCCGCCGCCCCCTATCACACTGGACCCGAGGTGGCGGCGCGTAGTGTTCCACGCGCGCCCCTTTGAGACGTCGCGGGGGGGTCTAACACCTCACCCCCCCGCAGACTTGAGGTGGCCCGCAGGGGCGGGCCGGCACTAGCCGGGGATCACGGAAGTAATACTAGAGTAATACGAGGACATCCATGAGGATTTTCCACCCCGGCAACAAAAAAAAAAAAAAAAAAGGTTAGAACAGTAACCATTAACAAGCGAAGGCGAGAGAGCGAAGCGAGCGTGCCGCGGTAGCGGCCGCCGAGCGCCAGATCCCCTCTATTGTTGGTAAATTGGTTTTATCCAACAGAAT
This sequence comes from Tiliacea citrago, assembly GCA_963921375.1. Taxonomy (NCBI): domain Eukaryota; kingdom Metazoa; phylum Arthropoda; class Insecta; order Lepidoptera; family Noctuidae; genus Tiliacea; species Tiliacea citrago. The sequence continues at coordinate 11,298,101 of OY992807.1, read as the reverse complement.
CCCTGTAGCCGCACTTCGGGTATTAGCCGTAACATATATATGGATTAAAATGCAAATCTAGCAAAGAAAAATATATATATATATATGGTTATAAATTTAACAAACGCCACATAATGAGCTAAGGACCATAAGAACGATTTTTTTATCGAAAATACAACTATCCTTTAACATTTTGTTTATAATTATTACGACAAGCGCAATAAAAAATCCTTTAGCATGGAGCAAGCGATTAGATTACATGACAATATATTTTTATACATTTATTGTCAGGCATAATTATGCTATGTAACTTAATCCTTAATAAAGAATATTTGAGTAATTGCAATGTATTTCCCGTTACTTGGGAACAGGTATATGTATTGCATGTTTGTGTTTATCATATTTATAATTGAATAGTGAAACAAAGCGTGGTTATTGAAGTCCAACTAGTAAAACAAAAAAAAACATATTGGTCTCCCCGTAGGAAGTCGATTTTTAAAAGTTCTCCAATCAATATTATTTTTTCTATCTCAGAAGTAACTCTCAAATACATGACCTATTTGAAGTTTAAAATATGAACACTATTTATTGGTAATGAGGAAGATTCGCACGTTAAAACAACAGGGTAACTGGGAATAAGTAAATTCATAATATCAAATTATTCTTCCCACAATTTTATTGAAAAATCGCAATCGGTTCAAACGAAAATTAAAGTTCTTAGTAGACACCACATCCACAGCCGCGGCCTCCATAGCCGAGTCCGAGAGCAGCAGGAGTGATGGCAGCAGCGCCAGGCCCATAGCCAGCACCAAGTCCGTAGGCACCACCAGCACCGTAGGCACCACCAACGCCATAGGCACCAGTATAGCCAGCAGCAGAAGGAGCGATGCTCTCAATAGCAGTAACACCGTTACCGCAGCTGTAACTGACAGCGCCAGCACCGCCACTTGGCAACACTCCCTCCAAAGCCACAGCACTCACGAACGGCAGCTCACCAGCCACGGACAGAGCACCCTCATACACATTCTCAGACGCTACGGAGAGTCCACTGGGAGCAAAAGCAGAGCCGCTGGAGACAGGTAGTCCACCGCCACTGGTGGGAATGATCTCAAGAGCAGCCAAGCTATTGCCGATCAAACCATTGCCAATTAAACCATTGTTAGCGCAGTTACCAGCATAGCCGTTACCAATCAGTCCATTTCCAATTAAACCATTGCCATAGCAGTTACCAGCATATCCTGGGGCAACAAGAGCAGGAGCGGCAATGGCTCCAAGACCAAGACATGAACTGAAAGCAGTCTGTAAACAAGAAATGATTATATTAGTAAAAATTCCGTTATCAGATAAAAAACTTTTTACAAAAAAAATAACCGTTTTCCAAAAAAAACACTACAAAGTGAAAAATAACTTTAATTTCGGAAGTCGGTGTCTTTGGATCTGTATTTTAGTTTTATGCCACCGACATCCGAAATTAAAGTTATTTTTCACTTTGTAGTGTTTTTTTGGAAGTCGGTTATTTTATTTGTAAAAAGTTTTTTATTTTTCACTTTTTATTGCCAAAAAAGAATTTCCCAAATCGGTTCGTAAATGACGGAGTTATGCGCGCACAAAAAACGCAATGCAGAGTAAATGAAAAGATCGTTAATGTAGACATTGTAGATAAAATTTTAGATGTTTGTTGATTTTTAAAAAAGCGCTTCTCCGATTTCGATAAAGTTTTCATGAGACCATTTGGGAAGTATACCCTTTCCAACAAAAAAAGAATTTTTCAAATCGGTTATATAGCGACGGAGTTATTTGCGAACATGGACGTATAAAAAACTCGGACGGATTCTCGCTAACAGAAAACTATGTCACTCAGAGTCAGCCAGCTCGCTGTACGTACAGGCCCCCACGCACACATTCACAGCATACTCACCCATTACGCGTGCAAACGTCAACACAGTCGACACGTTTACGCGGCAAAAAAAGTATTGAAATACAGCATGTCTTATGTGGTGAAATGTTGCAAAAACCGTAGCGATCGGAAGAAAAAAAATACAGGAATCACGTTTCATAGGTAAATGAATAATTCAACAACTTAGTTCCCGATTTTATAGATTACAATCAATATTTATTCACCAGAACAAAATAATCCATCACAAGGCCAGTGTTGCCAATATTCACGTGTGCAAATTACCCTAAATATATGGGAAATTAATATATTTTTTAATCAATTCAATTGATTTAGGTTAATTAATACTAGTTGTTTTATATTCTTTCTACTAGATTTCTTAAAGTAAATGAAGTTTGGCGAAATGATTGGATTGAAAAAATTCGAAATTGTAACTGTCAAAATGACTGGATTCCAAAAAACATACAGCCTAGTATAACCTCCTCCTTTTTGGAAGTCGGTTAACAAATACAGCGTCATTTGCAGTTTACATTTTGAAACGAATGACTTTTATACAACTAAAGGAGGACTCCGGCGTGTTGCTACATATGCAGTACCTCAAAAGGTAAATTAACAATCTAAGCTAACATGTTAGTAACATGGTATTTATTTTGAAATTACGAAAACGACACGATATTTTTCTTAAAATTAAACAATATTAAGTAGGTAATTTTGGCTGTCATGACAACCCTAAATTCACTCACACCTAAGACTGTCGCCGCCATTACGGGACACGGTTTTGTCTTAGCGGGAGTTCCGTCCGACTTTTTTTTTAAGTCCATGTTTGCGAACACAAAAAAAATACAAACATCCGAATCGAGAACCTCCTCCTTTTTAGAAGTCGATGAAGATGCCTCGAAAAATGTTTATTTCTATTATTTTATCGATCACGTAACGCATAGGTGATAGCAAAAAACTTTGTGATAATTATGATTGTTTTTTTGTGTCTTCTTTGGGTGCAGTAGAAGAAAGTTTGGCATCCAATTTTTTTTTTTATTGTCTGAAATTCTAAATATAACTGTGAAAAGCTCAGTCATCTATACTATTTAAGGTAAGCGAGTTGAATGGTGAGTTCGGGTGAAAATGAGGACCTGTGTTAGAATCCTGAATTTAGTCTCTTTGGTTTGAATTTAATTTAGAAACAACTAAATCAAAAGCGGATCTTAATAAGCATTACAATTCGTTATTTTGTTACAACAAAATACTGTTTTTTTTCTTATCAAAAAATAAAACTATGCATTGCGAGCAAACAAGTAGATTTCAATGAAATAATAATTATTGAAGATTTTTTCTCACCTGGATGAAGAACGCCTGAGCGCAGAGGACGAGGATCACTTTGCCTGACATTGTAGTTTGTGTTCAAGTAAACTTGAGAATGAGTTTTCCAAGAAACGATTGACTATTTATACTGAAACAGAAGTCCTTATCTAGTTGAGTTGCAGCAATTTATGAATTTTGAAATGAAGTTTTTATACAGTATCAGTAGTTGCATTATGTGGAAATAGAAAAATGCATGTAGGTATTTCGTAAATGATGTAACCTTGCAAAATTTCATTATTTTTTGCTTTGTTTCAATAAAACATAGGACAGACATCACGTTGTTTTGTTAAGAAATTATTACACTATATAAACATGGTCTAAAACTAGGAACATCATTCAGTCTTCAGCTTCTCGTTGATCACAAATAAAATAACAAACATGTCGACCTTCGCTGTTCTGTTGCTCTGCATCCAAGCTTGCTTGGTTCAGGTGAGTGTTTTTCTATTTCTGGTATCTTTATTTTCACATGAAAGTCCTCCATTTTTGCTTTCTATTGCCATAATTCGTAAGCTTCCAAATTATGTCTTCTATACCTGTGTAATTTGTATTAATTCCAGAGAAGAAGACGTTCTACCTTAACTTCGAAATCAAACATGTTACGTTTTCGATTACTAACATCTTCAATCTGTGAAAGTCCTTGTTCTTGAGGTTCCCTCAGTAAGCGATAAGTTAAGTAACGAATGTATCTTTATTTTTTCTAACAGAATGTTTTCGGCCAATACCTCGGCGGTAGCGGTTGCGGATGCGGAGGACCAGCTGTTGGTATCAGTTCTGCTTATGGTGGTGCCCTGGGACTCGGAGCTGGTCTCACTCCTACTGCTGCATGTGGTGGTGCTTACGGTGGTGCCATCGGATCTGCTTATGGCGGCGCACTAGCTCCTGCTACTGTATACGGAGGTGCTATCGCTCCCGGAGCTGCTTACGGCGGCACCGGTGAAGGCAACGTGGTGGTCATTGGTGAGCTCCCAGTTGCCGGTAACACCATTGTTGCTGGTCAGGTCCCCATCATGGGTGCAGTGAATTTCGGTGGTGTTGTACCCGCTGCTGGTTCGGTGTCTATCTCCGGACAGTGCGCGTGTGGCTGCGGTTCTCCTATCTACTACTGAAGCATCTTTTTCTGACGTGTCAATAAAAATAAACGATCTTGAATTGAGCAAATAATTCAATATTTTATTTAATCTCTCACTCAATTCACTCAAAAGTTTTATACTATAAAGCAGAATACAAATACGAACCTTTGAATGATAATTGTGCCGGACGGGCGTGATCGCTGGACGCGGTATGTGTGCGGGGAGTGTGTATGCCTATCCAGGGTTTTATTCCCGGTGTATGTATAGATCTCCCAGTCCATGCGGCGTCCTGCACCTATAGTTCCAGGTATCTTCGGGCAGCCTGCTATCTTCAACTTCTGTGTACCAGTTAGACGGGAAGAGTTTTAAGTGACCCCTGATGAAGAATTACGTTTTGACGTTCCAGCTATTGCGTTGTTGACGATTCAGTGATAGCGTTTTTGACGACTTTACCGTAACGAGAGCCGCTAATTACTTCCTGGTTTAAAGTTTATTTTAATGAAGTTTTCACCAATTAATAGGTACAATGTTGCATAATAGCACATGAAATATACACATACCTATGCTATGTGGCATATCGTTGAAATCCTCATGAAATTCCCTATGACCTGAGGTATCCATATCAACTATACATGTTTCCACTGAAAGAACTTTTCAGTGGAAACAGTAAAAGTAATATTATTTTTAATTATAATCGGTTTTCTAATGGCTTTTCTCGGAAACCATTAAACCGATTTTCATTCTGATTATGGGTACCTCAAGCCTATACATAGACCTACAACAATCTAATATTTTAAACTATACAAGTCTATTTTTCAGGGCGTGACGCGCCATGAAAAGCTAACAGTTAAACTGAAAATTAAACAATTTATAAAATTACCGAAACACGGCCTCTAGCTCAATCAAATGGGTCTATTTATCTGACTAGAAACTCAAAAGTCCAGGGGTAGGTCTTGACCTAGGCTACATGGGCGTACCAAAAAACTATAAATATATAACTATATAGCCTCCTTAATTGAGGTTGAAAGGGTGGTATTTACCGTTGTACATACAAAACATTTTACATGTTATTTCTATACGATAACTATTTTAACTGGAATTTAAGTTAATATTTTAAAAACAATATAATACTACATATATGACGCATCGTCGCGAACAATAATTATAATTATTGTGGAAGTTTTTGGGGTTATTTGGATGTTTGTCGGTCAATCAAACTTTGTGTTTCCTATGTTAACACAAAGGAGATTTTTATCCCGGTTATAGGTACGTTCCGGTCCGATAATAGTCCTAAAAGATGTAGTTTTTACCCGACTATGGCATGGCCTAAGGAGGGTTATGGTTTTAACAGGCTGTGTATGTATGTATGTTCATCTGTTCCCCCATAACTCTTATACTACCTACTTGACGTATTTTGACAAACGAGGTATCGTTGTAAACGCCATGTTATTTCGCGGGATATAAGCTGTAAAACGTCTCAAAAAGTCGAACTTGGCGGCATATAATGGATGTAAAGTTTTGTTATTAAATATTAATATAATTATCGTATCTGGTATCAAATTAAAGGTCTTATGGAGTACCTACTATCTAAGAATCATATTGGCTATGTATAATTTATACATACATTTTTAATTAAATTTATCAAGTGTAAAACAATTACATTTCGCTCTGACTGTTATATTATATCGTTTAAAAATGAAAAAAATATGTAAAAATAAAATTGGTTTTCATAAAGCCGGGGTCACACGTTATCTATACGATTTCATGTATTGACGTGTGACTCCGGCTATACGGAAACCGATTTTAATTTAACTGAGTTGCTTGTGCATGGTGTTCAGTACAACCTACATGAACATATAATTACTTGATTATTCCTGGCCACTTGTTTGTCTGTGGCTTAAATTAGTTTTTCTTCTATTTTTTGTTGTTCAAGATTTTTCCTTGTAATGAGTACATTGTGCTCCAGTTACTAATTTAATAAATTAGTTATTATTACATTTTCAACAGCATTTTATTTCCAACATGCTGTTTGTGGTCCTTCTAAAGCCATCTTAGTGAAATTCAGTGAGTTTAGGATTTTTTTTCCGTAGCGTTTGCTTGCGGTATTCCGTCGACAATAACGACGGCGCGGCGCGTTGGAATCCCCACCCAAATTGGGTGATAGGTACAGTTTTTAATCGAAGGAGGGCGCAAAGTTTGCGCCATCGAGTATCACCAGCATACCCAAGCGGAGAAGTTGCTGGATAATTTTGGAATTTGCCGCTTCACTGGTATGATATTTGATTTTGTTTCTACAATCCTACCACCCTAAGGAAAAACAACGTCGGACGAGCTTACGTTGGCAGTACTGCATCTCTGTCATTTGATTTTGAAAATCACCGAACTGTCATTTGATTTTGACAAGCAATAAAATTTGACACTTCTTCGAAGTAAACAATTTTTCAAACTTTTGTTGTGGTGAATATTTCTCAAAAATAGGTTCCTAAAGTGCGGTTTAGTATTTTGTGCGGTTTAGTGTTTTGTGCGGTATTGATTCTATATATCAGTGCGGCATAATGGCGGAAATGAAAAGGCTGAAACTGTGTCGTTCACAGTGTAAGGCTACGCTGACTAGATTCGAAAACTTTGTGAATGATCATATGGCTATAGCGTCCGCTACCTTAGACCTTCTCGAAGCACGTAAGGATAAGCTGGTTTCTGCATTTAAACAATATGAAAGTGTGCAATTAGACATATTAGTTCTTGACGGAGAAGATGCCGAAGATGTCGGTATCTATGAACAAAGATATTTTTATGTCCTGGCTAAGTTAAATTAGCAAATTAAGGTAATATCTAATTCAATAACGTTACAGTCTAGTAGTAATTGTACTTCTTATGCTTCAAAATTACCAAATGTGGAAATTCCAACATTTGATGGTAAAGACTTGACTAAGTTCAAACCATTCTATGAATTATTCACAGCTGTTATTGATCAAAATGGGTCATTGACGGATGTTCAAAAGTTGTTTTATTTGCGGAAATATCTGTTAGAGGAAGCTTTGTCTGTGATTGTGAACTTGCCACTTGTAAACAAGTCTTATAAAGAAGCTTTGGAATTGCTTAAGAAGCGATATGACAATAAAACCCGATTAATTTGTAATCATATAAATTTACTTTTGGACATTCCAACAATGCAAAAAGGAACAGCAGCCACTATACGGACCTTTGTTTCACAAGTAAACCAACAGTTACATGCATTAAAAAAATTAGATGAGCCAGTTGATAACTGGGATCGTCTCTTGATTTGTGTACTGTATAGAAAATTGGATTCATACACAAATCAAGCATTCCAACTTGATCGAAATCAAAATAATTTGCCAACAATTTTGGAGTTCCTCACCTTTTTAGAAAAGCGTGCAATGGCGCTAGAGGATACTATTTACAATAAAAATATTTTTTCTGAAAATAAGCCTAAATCTGCCATGCGGGTTACAAATATTACTACACAATCCCATGATATGTGTAAGTTTTGTGATAAGAAAGGTCATGCAATTTTCAATTGCCCCAAATTTAAAATGGTCCCTGTAGAGTCTCATCTGTCCTTTGTTAGGGATAATAAGTTATGCTCCACTTGTTTGCGAGCACATTCTGACCTGCAAATTTAAATTTAAATGTAAGCTTTATAAAAGCTCCCACAATACATTGCTGCACTGTGAAGAAAACCAAGAGACTCCAGTCTCATTATTTTCCAATGATGATAATAATATTTCACAGTGCAATGTTTTATTGCCTACTGTCATGGTACAGGTCACTGACAAGTATGGTCGTGACATTCAAGTACGTGCATTGCTTGATAGTGGCAGCCAAACCTCCTTTGTAACCAACTCTTTGATACAAAAATTAAGATTGAAACCCACTTTGCAAGACACCAATATTATTGGAATAGGCAACAAGCCCACTAGAATGAATAAAACTGTTAGTTTTTGCCTAAGGTCATGTCAACATGAGAACATTAAATTTGACATTGATTGTTATGTTGTGGACTCTATTACCACACCTTTGCCTCAAAAATTTATTGATGTTTCACAGTTAAATTTCCCTAATAATATTTACCTTTCAGACAAAAATTTTAACATTCCTTTAGAAATTTCAATACTGTTAGGGGCAGATATTTATTTTGATTCCTTGTTGGGTGACTGTATAAAGATTTTAAATGTGCCTGTACTGCAGAATACAGTATTTGGTTATGTGGTTGCTGGCAAAGTGTGTGTGAACAATCTAAGTTCTTACCCTAATATTGTGTCAAATATGGTTATGTGTGATGACACAAAATTAGAAAATGTAATGGAAAGGTTTTGGCTGTCTGAAAGTTTTCCTGAGCCTGTAACTACACTCACAAATGAGTGTCAGATAGCAGAGGCTGTTTTTAAAAGGTCTGTAAAGTTAATAGATAACATATTTTATGTTGATTTACCTCTGGTTAGCCCTGTTAATGACTTGCAACTTGGGGATTCTTTCTCAGTTGCTTGGCAAAGATTTTTGTCTTTGGAAAGAAAATTTAAACAAAATAATGTATTGTTTGAGCAGTATAAAAAGTTCATTGATCTGTATGTAGCGATGGGACATGCTAAGCAGGTGGATATTAATTCTTACGATATTTATAGTGGATCTGTTTACTTTCTAGCACATCACGCTGTATTTAACCAGGAAAGCAAGACCACGAAGTTGCGAACGGTTTTTGATGGTAGCATGAAATCTAAAAGTAAAATCTCATTAAATGATGTCATGCTGAACGGGCCAGTGGTACAGGGTGAGCTTTTTGATATCCTTTTGTTGTTTCGCACATATTTATATATTTTAATATGTGACATTGAAAAAATGTTTCGATGTATTTTCATTAATGCTGACCACAGGTGTCTGCAGAATATCTTGTGGAGAGATGATCCGAACAAACCAATAACATGCCTGCAATTGCAGACAATTACTTATGTATTGAAATCCTCTACCTTTTTGGCCACCCGATGCTTAGTAGAGCTAGCAAATAGGTATGCTGATAAGTACCCCTTCGCCGCGAATGCTATTCTTACGAATACATATGTTGATGATGTCCTATCAGGTTGTGATACAATGGAGCAACTTTACTTACTAAGAGATCAATTGATAGACCTACTTACATTAGGTAATTTTACTTTGCATAAGTGGTGCTCAAACTTACCTTCTGTCCTGGAGAGTATGCCTAATGACCGTAAATTTTTTGATGAGGTAAATTTAAATAAGGAGAATATTTTCAAGGCTCTAGGTATTAAATACAATGTTGATTTAGATAACTTTCATTTTCAAGCTCCACATTGTGAAGAAAATTTAAATACAAAACGACAGGTACTCAGTTACATTGGTAAAATGTTTGACCCCTTGGGGTTAATAGGTCCAATAATAGTAGTAGCTAAGTTGATAATGCAGGAAATATGGTCTGCAAAAATTGAGTGGGATACTATTCTACCCCCTGCATACTTACAAGCATGGAATAATTTTATTGACAAATTACAGTTGATGGACAGAATTTCTGTTCCAAGGTCGATGATGTGTCATGATTCTACCAATGTAGAATTAGTGGGCTATGCAGACGCGTCACTGAAAGCTTACGGTTGCTGTCTCTACCTTAGAGTTCGTAAAAAAGATGGTAAGGTAGATACCAATCTCTTGTGCTCAAAATCCCCCGTGTAGCACCGCTATCTCGAAACCTAACAATACCTCAATTAGAGTTGAACAGCGCATTACTGCTAGCACAGCTAGTTAATAGAGTAAGCAAGGTACTTAAATCCAGGTTCTCCCATGCGATTTTCTTGTATAGTGATTCCCAAATTGTGTTGGCTTGGATTGAGTCTGTAAATATAAAGTCTAATACTTATGTAAATAATAGAGTTAAGCAAATTGTTTCTCTCACAGATAAGATCTCTTGGTTTCATGTGAAGTCTGCGGATAATCCTGCCGATTTGCTCTCGCGTGGTGTAGAGCCACAGAGCTTGCAAGCTCGAGCTCTATGGTGGCATGGTCCGCCGTATTTATCAGATTTAAATTACAAACACGGGCTCCATAGTCCCAAAAAACTCGAGGTACCAGAAGTTCTGGACCAAAACTCAATACCCTGTCTTTTACAAAATGTAGAGCCAGTGGATTTTGCGTTGTTAGACAAATATTCAGATTTGAATAAACTCCAATGCGTTATTGGATACATTTACAGTTTTTTTAATAATGTCTCAAAAAAAACAGGACGTAATTAAAGATTCTAGATTAAGTCCTAATGAATTACACAATGCTTTATTAATAATAATAAGATGTGTGCAAAGGCGTTTCTTCGCTGATGAGATAGGTGCCATATTTGCAAATAAAAACGTTAAGTCTAACATTGCTAGTCTAAATCCTTTTGTGGATGCCTTCGGTATTCTTCGCGTTGGTGGAAGATTGCAGAATGCTGGCATTCCGCAAAACAAAATGCATCCTATAATACTCCCTAAAGCTTGTCATATTACTTCACTGATCATTGAAAAAGAGCATCTCAGATTGTTGCATGCTGGTGCTAGATTAGTACTTAGCTCACTTTCACAGAGGTTCTGGATTATTAGCGGCATCCGGGAGGTTAAAAAGGTGGTACACAAATGTTTAAAATGTATTCGTTTAAAAGCTGAAACTGCGAAACAACTTATGGGTTCTCTGCCTTCTGCTAGGGTCACCGTTACAAGGCCTTTTCAGTATGTTGGTATAAATTTTTGCGGTCCGTTTAATATTAAAATAGCTAGGATTCGTAAACCGCTCTTAACTGAAGGGTACATTGCACTTTGTTTGTTTCGCCACAAAAGCTATACATTTAGAGGTAGTATCTGATCTATCTACAGAAACTTTCTTGGCGTGTTTTAATCGCTTTATATCCAGGCGAGGCATGCCCTCAAAGGTATTTTGCGATAACGCAAAAACGTTTAAAGGAGCACAAAATCAACTGAATCAGTTGTACAAACTTTTCAGCTCCAAGGCTCATAAAGAGTCAGTGTACAAATTTTGCAAAGATAAATTTATCTAATTTATGTTTATCCCTAGTTACGCTCCTCAATTTGGAGGTCTATGGGAAGCGGGTCAAGCACCACCTAAAAAGAGTTGTGGGTATCATTTGCTTGACTTACGAGGAATTTAATACGGTAGCAGTACAGATAGAGGGTGTCTTGAACTCGCGGCCCCTGCTTTCTCTAGACCCTAAGGAAGGTAAATATTTGACACCTTCACATTTCCTCATTGGCACGGCTTTGTGTGGTTATCCCGAGATAAATTTGTTGGAAATTCCAACAAATCGGTTAAAGTTCTGGAAACTGGTAACTAAACTAAAACAAGACTTTTGGAAGACCTGGTCCTCAGATTATTTAACACAATTGCAAAGTCGTCCTAAATGGAGATACAATGTTCCGAATTTAAAGGAAGGGGACCTTGTCCTTGTAAAAAATATGAATACATCACCATTGGAGTGGCCACTGGCCCGCATTGTGAAGGTTTTTCCTGGAACCGATAATAATGTAAGAGTCGCTGAAGTTAAATATAATAACAAAATTTATGTAAGGTCCATCACAAAGCTGTGTCCTTTGCCTGATATATAGATACCTACAGATAGCATATAAGTCTTTAGTTTGCGATAAAATATTATTTGTAATTTTAATTATTTTATATTATGGATGGAGTTTAGTAAGCTTAATTCAATTCTAACTCCTTCCCCGCGGAACTATGTTCAGTACAACCTACATGAACATATAATTACTTGATTATTCCTGGCCACTTGTTTGTCTGTGGCTTAAATTAGTTTTTCTTCTATTTTTTGTTGTTCAAGATTTTTCCTTGTAATGAGTACATTGTGCTCCAGTTACTAATTAAATAAATTAGTTATTTTTACATTTTCAACAGCATTTTATTTCCAACACATGGTTTTAAATAGAATATGATGAACCTGTGTCCATGTATGTGTGCAGTTTCTTGACGGCTAGATTGTCTGGTTACTGAGTTGGGCCCACTTGATCCACGAATCACTGAATGCAATTTTGAAGCTAAACGTATTTAAAACATCATTTTGTCTCCGTCATCTTCAAGCGATTGACAAGAAAAGAATAGAATAATAAATAGAATAGAAACAGGAATAGGATTTTAATCATTTAACTCTAATCGTATTTAGTTATTTGTTGGGCTCAAATCGTCTTGTGCTGAAATAAAGTCATTTGCACAAAAAAAGAACAAAAATACAACACGAAAAAGTTTTTATTATTTTTAATGTTACTGGCATATTAATGTGGTGTTTAAGGGCCTATACTACCTCAAATGGCTTAGCATTGTCCTCCGTTATGTCGAAAATACTGTAACATTAATTTTTTAAAAATATATAAAAAGTTGAGAACTAATGTTTGACGAAAACACGATTCCACAAAATTTTATTGATGAAAAAAACCAAATATACCTCCAAAACGAACAATAAACCGCTGGTATTAAAAAAATACTTCAAATTAGATAATGAAACTTTGCATATTAACTGAACTACCTATTTAACAGGTCTTATTTTATTTATTTTGTTTCAATTACGAGTATTTTCACCGTAAAAAGAAAAAAACTAAATTTTCGGTGCCTTGGAGTCTTCTCCCGGCCTGTCTCGCTTGCTTGCATGACCGCGAGCAGTAGTGTGCGAGCGATATAACGAGTGAGGTGGCGCTGAGGTAGTATAGACTCTTAAAAAGTTCGTTCCAAATTCAAACAAAGGCTTTTTAGACTGTTAAAAAAATACAGTCCAAACTGCTTAAATGTGGCGCGATTTGTTTAAAGTTCACACTTAAGTCTTCTAGATCACTTTTAGATAATAATTGTTAAATTGTCTCATTTTGTTGAAGATTTTAAGACTTGTTAAATAACGGTATTTAGCATTTTCGATAACAGCCAGCAAACTAGTCCAAGAAATTTGACAGCTAGCTGTCATTCATTATCCATAATTTTTAGGGTTCCGTGCCTCAAAACGAAATAAACGAACCCATAAAGGGTCAATCGTGTGTCTGTCTCGCTGTCCGGCTGGCTCTTTGTCTGTCTGTCCGTCTGTCACAGCTGATTTGCTCCGAATCTACTGGACCGATTAAGTTGAAATGTTTTACACATAATTATTATGAACTTCAGTGACCCTAACACGGAAGTGTAACGTAAATAAATGAATTTTAAATATTGAGGAGTTTTTTTTTTTTAAATTAGAAAATATAAAAAATGTTATAAATATTGTACCGTATGACAAAATATGAAAGTGCTTTTTGTAAATATATATATATTTTTTAAATTTTATAATAAATACTTTTAAGATTATATAAGAAAATTTATGACAATTGACCATTACCCTTATCTCCGAAACTACTGAGCCTAAAATAAAAAAATAAAAAATAGTAATAGTTTTTAACGTATAGATTACAGGAAACTCTAAAATAAGTCTGATCTTAAAATAACATGGTAAATCTCACTCCCGCAACCACGCGCGTAAATTCGTCGCCACGCACCCCGCAGCGGATAGCGGGCCAGTGTGTGAATTGCCAAAGATGTATGACGTTATTTCTAGTGTTAATAATATCTTGTTAAATAGTTTTAGTTTCCAATAAATGCTTGTGAGATTATTCATACTTTCATTCCTTAAACTAACTTCATCATCTCCCTAGCCTTTTCCCAACTATGTTGGGGTCGGCTTCCAGTCTAATCGAATGCAGCTGAATACCAGTATTCCTTAAACTAACGTACATAACCTAAAGCTAATTAGTAGTTGCAAACTGCAAACAAACAATTATTCTTATCGTTTAAATACTCGTTGATAGAATAGTATGGCTTTGAACATAAGTTCTATTTTAATTTACTTGTAGCTTATAGCTATATACGCATTAAAATGTAAATCTGGGAAAGAAAAGAGTAGCTTGTTATAAAAGGTTTTACCAAGCGCCACGTAATGAACTAAGGACCATAAGAACGTTTTTTTTTATCGAAAATACAACTATCCTTTAACGTTTTGTTTATAATTATTACGACAAGCGCAATAAAAAATCCTTTAGCATGGAGCTTGGCCATTAGATGACATGACTATACATTTTTATACATTTATTGTCAGGCATAAATGATGCTATCTAACTTAAACCTCAATAAAGAATATTTGACTAATTGCAAATGTATTTCCCGTTACTTGGAAATTGGTATATGTACCTATTGCATGTTTGTATTTATTCATATTCATAATTAAATAGTGCAAACAAACGTGGTTATTTAAGTCCAACTAATAAAACAATAAAACATGTTGGTATCCCCGTAGGAAGTCGATATTTAAAAGTTCTCCAACCAATATTATTTTTTCTTGAATCTAAGAAGTAGGTAACTCTGAAATACATGACCTATTTGAAGCTTAAAATATGAACACTATTTATTGGTAATAAAGTAGATATTAAAACTAAGTAAATTGTACACTTGATAGAACGACAAGTTCAGCAAAATTCTGTTATCACAGAATTCAAGACAATGCTATGCAAAAATAAAGCTTCGCACGTTAAAACAACAGGGTAACTGGGAATAAGTAAATTCATAATATCAAATTAATTTCCAACAACTTTATTGAATCATCGCGATCGGTTCAAACGAAAAGTTAAGTTCTTAGTAGACACCACATCCACAGCCGCGGCCTCCATAGCCGAGTCCGAGAGCAGCAGGAGCGATGGCAGCAGTGCCAGGCCCATAGCCAGCGCCAAGTCCGTAGGCACCCCCAGCACCGTAGGCACCACCAACGCCATAGGCACCAGTATAGCCAGCAGCAGAAGGAGCGATGCTCTCAATAGCAGTAACACCGTTACCGCAGCTGTAACTGACAGCGCCAGCACCGCCACTTGGTAACACTCCTTCCAAAGCCACAGCACTCACGAACGGCAGCTCACCAGCCACGGACAGAGCACCCTCATACACATTCTCAGACGCTACGGAGAGTCCACTGGGAGCAATAGCAGAGCCGCTGGAGACAGGTAGTCCACCGCCACTGGTGGGAATGATCTCAAGAGCAGCCAAGCTATTGCCGATCAAACCATTGCCAATTAAACCATTGTTAGCGCAGTTACCAGCATAGCCGTTACCAATCAGTCCATTTCCAACTAAACCATTGCCATAGCAGTTACCAGCATATCCTGGGGCAACAAGAGCAGGAGCGGCAATGGCTCCAAGACCAAGACATGAACTGAAAGCAGTCTGTAAACAAGAAATGATTATATTAGTAAAAATGCCGTTATCAGATAAAAAACTTTTTACAAAAAAAAATAACCGACTTCCAAAAAAACACTACAAAGTGAAAAATAACTAATTTCGGAAGTCGGTGTCTTTGGATCTGTATTTTAGTTTTATGCCACCGACTTCGGAAATTAAAGTTATTTTTCACTTTGTAGTGTTTTTTTGGAAGTCGGTTATTTTTTTTTTATAAAAAGTTTTTTATTTTTCACTTTTTATTGGCAAAAAAGAATTTCCCAAATCGGTTCTTAAATGACGGAGTTATGCGCGCACAAAAAACGCAATGCAGAGTAAATGAAAAGATCGTTAATGTAGACAATGTAGATAAAATTGGACCTGGAATTGGATTGAGAGGACCTGTGTTAGATCCTGAATTTAGTCTCTTTGCTTTGAATTTAGTTTAGAAACAACTAAATCAAAAGCGGATCTTAATAAGCATTACAATTCGTTATTTTGTTACTACAAAATACTGTTTTTTTTTTCTTATCAAAAAATAAAAATATGCATTGCGAGCAAACAAGTAAATTTCAATGAAATAATAATTATTGAAGATTTTTTCTCACCTGGATGAAGAGCGCCTGAGCGCAGAGGACGAGGATCACCTTGGCTGACATTGTAGTTTGTGTTGAAGTAAACTTGAGAATGAGTTTTCCAAGAATCGATTGACTATTTATACTGAAACGGAAGTCCTTATCTAGTTGAGTTGCAGCAATTTGTGAATTTTGAAACGAATTTTTTATACAGTATCAGAAGTTGCATTATGTGGAAATAGAAAAATGCATGTAGGTATTTCGTAAATGATGTAACCTAGCGAAATTTCATTATTTTTTGCTTTGTTTCAATAAAACATAGGACAGACATCACGTTGTTTTGTTAGGAAATTATTACACTATAAAACATGGTCTATAACTAGGAACATCATTCAGTCTTCAGCTTCTCGTTGATCACAAATAAAATAACAAACATGTCGACCTTCGCTGTTCTGTTGCTCTGCATCCAAGCTTGCTTGGTTCAGGTGAGTGTTTTGCTATTTCTGGTATCTTTACTTTCTCTTGAACGTTCTACCACGAGAAGAAGACGTTCTACCTTAACTTCAAAATCAAACATATTTCGTTTTCGATTAAGAACCTCTTCAATCTGTGAAAGTTCTTGTTCTTGAGGTTTCCTCAGTAAGCGATAAGTTTTTTAGGTTGACAGCGATAAGTTTCCTAGCTAATGTATGTTTATTTCATCGAACAGAATGTTTTCGGCCAATACATCGGCGGTAGCGGTTGCGGATGCGGAGGACCAGCTGTTGGTATTGGTTCTGCTTATGGTGGTGCCCTGGGACTCGGAGCTGGTCTGACTCCTGCTGCTGCATGTGGTGGTGCCCATGGCCTTGGTCATTACGGTGGTGCCATCGGATCTGCTTACGGTGGCGCACTTGCTCCTGCTGCTACATACGGAGGTGCTATCGCTCCTGGAGCTGCTTACGGCGGCGCCGGTGAAGGCAACGTGGTGGTCATTGGTGAGCTGCCAGTCGCCGGTAACACCATTGTTGCTGGTGAGGTCCCCATCATGGGCGCAGTGACTTTCGGTGGTGCTGTACCCGCTGCTGGTGCAGTGTCTGTTACCGGACAATGCGCGTGTGGCTGTGGTTCTCCTATCTACTACTGAAGCATCTTTTTCTGACGCGTCAATACAAATAAACGATCTTGAATTGAGCAAATAATTCAATATTTTATTTAATCTCTGACTCAATTCACTCAAAATGTTTATACTCAAAAGCAGAATACAAATACGAACCTATTAATAATAATTATTATAATTATTGTGGAAGTTTTTGAAGTTATTTGGATGTTTGTCGGTCAATCAAACTTTAGTGGCTGAACGGATTTTAATGTTTCCTGTGTTAACACGAAGGACATTATTGTCCCGGTTAAAGGTACGTTCCGGTTCGATAATAGTCTAAATTATGTAGTTTTTACCCAACTATGGCAAGGCTTATGGAGGTTTATGGTTTTAACAGGCTGTGTATGGATGTATGTTCATCTGTTCCCCCATAACTGCTAAACTACTTGACGTATTTTGACAAACGAGGTATTATTGTAAACTTCATGTTATTTCGCGGGCTATAAGTTGTAAGACGTCTAAAAAAGTCGAACATGGCGGCTTATAATGGATAAGAGTTTTATTTTTAAATATTAATATAATTATCGTATCTGGTATCAACTGAAAGGTCTTAGGACCTACTATCTAAGCATCATATAGGTTATGTAAAATTATACATACATTTTCATTCAAATTTATCAAGGTAAAACAATTACTTTTCACTCTGACTGTTTTCAGTAACATTGAAACCCCCAAAATATGCAAAACCCCAAAAGAATTAAAATTTAAAAAAAGTTTAAAAAAATACTAACCGATATCGAAAAAAACACCCACTAAAAAGGTATACACAAGACACAGATGTCGTTTTAAAAATAAAAAAAATAAATAAAAATAAAATTGGTTTTAATAAAGCCGGAGTCACACGTTATCTATACGATTTCATGTATTGACATGTGACTCGGCTATACGGAAACCGATTTTATTTCAACTGTAAATAGTTGCTTGTGCGGCTCTCTGTTTATGCGACACAGGTACTTCCCGAAGCAGCCATGCCCTGAGAGCACCTGCGTCACCCGAAACGACAGGGTGCCGTGCCGCCACCCGAGCCAGAGCTCGCGTACCGGCCGGTATTTAAAACATCATTTTGTCTCCGTCATCTTCAAACGATTGACAAAAATAGAAAAGAATAGAATAATAAATAGAATAGAAACAGGAATAGGAATAGGATTTTAATCATTTAACTCTAATCGTATTTAGTTATTTGTTGGACTTAAATCGTCTTATGCTAAAATAAAGTCATTTGCACAAAATAAAAACAAAAATACAACACGGATTTTTTTTATTATTTTTAATGTTACTGGCATACTAATGTAGTGTTTAAGGGCCTATACTGCCTCAAATGGCTTAGCATGATCCTCCGTTATGTCGAAAATCCTAAATTATAAATTTAAAAAAATATATATTAAAAGTTGAGATTTAACGTTTGGCGAAAATTTTTACACGATTCCATAAAATTTTCTTGATAGAAAAAAAAAATCCAAATATACCTCCAAACTGAACAAAAAACCGCTGGTATTCAAAAATTACTTCAAATTAGATAATGAAACTTTCCATATTAACTGAACTACCTATTTAGCAAGTCTTATTTTATTTATTTTGTTTAAATTACGATTATTTTCACCGTTAAAGAAAAAAAACTAATTTATCGGTGCCTTGGAGTCTTCTCCCGGCCACCCTGTCTCGCTTGCTCGCATGACTGCAGCCAGTAGAGTGCGACCAAGATAAATAGTGATGTGGTGCTGACCCAAAATACACAAAAGACAAACAACAGACGATTGACTCAGAAGTTCGTTCCAAATTCAGACTCTAAAATAAGTCTGAACTTAAAATAACATGGTAAATCTCACTCTCGCAACCACGCGCGTAACTTCGTCGCCACGCACCCCGCAGCGGATAGCGGGCCAGTGTGTGAATCGCCTAAGATGTATGACGTTATTTCTAGTGTTAATAATATCTTGTTAAATAGTTTTAGTTTCCAATAAATGCTTGTGAGATTATTCATACTTTCATTCCTTAAACTAACTTCATCATCTCCCTAGCCTTTTCCCAACTATGTTGGGGTCGGCTTCCAGTCTAATCAAATGCAGCTGAATACCAGTATTCCTTAAACTAACTTACATAACCTAAAGCTAATTAGTAGTTACAAACTGCAAACAAACTATTATTCTTATCGTTTCAATACTCGTTGATAGAATAGTATGGCTTTGAACATAAGTTCTATTTTAATTTACTTGTAGCTTATAGCTATATACGCATTAAAATGTAAATCTAGGAAAGAAAAGAGTAGCTTGTTATAAAAGGTTTTACCAAGCGCCACGTAATGAACTAAGGGCCATAAGAACGTTTTTTTTATCTAAAATACAACTATCCTTTAACATTTTGTTTATAATTATTACGACAAGCGCAATAAAAAATCCTTTAGCATGGAGCTTGGCCATTAGATGACATAACTATACATTTTTATACATTTATTGTCAGGCATAAATGATGCTATCTAACTTAAACCTCAATAAAGAATATTTGACTAATTGCAAATGTATTTCCCGTTACTTGGAAACTGGTATATGTACCTATTGCATGTTTGTATTTATTCATATTCATATTTAAATAGTGCAAACAAACGTGGTTATTTAAGTCCAACTAATAAAACAATAAAACATATTGGTCTCCCCGTAGGAAGTCGATATTTAAAAGTTCTCCAACCAATATTATTTTTTCTTGAATCTAAGAAGTAGGTAACTCTGAAATACATGACCTATTTGAAGCTTAAAATATGAACACTATTTATTGGTAATAAAGTAGATATTAAAACTAAGTAAATTGTACACTTGATAGAACGACAATTCAGCAAAATTCTGTTATCACAGAATTCAAGACAATGCTATGTAAAAATAAAGCTTCGCACGTTAAAACACAGGGTAACTGGGAATAAGTAAATTCATAATATCAAATTAATTTCCAACAATTTTATTGAATCATCGCGATCGGTTCAAACGAAAAGTTAAGTTCTTAGTAGACACCACATCCACAGCCGCGGCCTCCATAGCCGAGTCCGAGAGCAGCAGGAGCGATGGCAGCAGTGCCAGGCCCATAGCCAGCGCCAAGTCCGTAGGCACCACCAGCACCGTAGGCACCACCAACGCCATAGGCACCAGTATAGCCAGCAGCAGAAGGAGCGATGCTCTCAATAGCAGTAACACCGTTACCGCAGCTGTAACTGACAGCGCCAGCACCGCCACTTGGCAACACTCCCTCCAAAGCCACAGCACTCACGAACGGCAGCTCACCAGCCACGGACAGAGCACCCTCATACACATTCTCAGACGCTACGGAGAGTCCACTGGGAGCAATAGCAGAGCCGCTGGAGACAGGTAGTCCACCGCCACTGGTGGGAATGATCTCAAGAGCAGCCAAGCTATTGCCGATCAAACCATTGCCAATGAAACCATTGTTAGCGCAGTTACCAGC
The DNA here is from genome assembly GCA_963921375.1 of Tiliacea citrago. NCBI lineage: Eukaryota > Metazoa > Arthropoda > Insecta > Lepidoptera > Noctuidae > Tiliacea > Tiliacea citrago. The sequence continues at coordinate 11,277,401 of OY992807.1, read as the reverse complement.
ATAGCCGTTACCAATCAGTCCATTTCCAATTAAACCATTGCCATAGCAGTTACCAGCATATCCTGGGGCAACAAGAGCAGGAGCGGCAATGGCTCCAAGACCAAGACATGAACTGAAAGCAGACTGTAAACAAGAAATGATTATATTAGTAAAAATGCCGTTATCAGAAAACGATGACGGTGCCTTGAAAAATGTTTATTTCTATTATTTTATCGATCACTAACTTAATGTAAGTCAAACGTATGCATTATAAATTTATAATGTAATTGCATAGGTGATAGAAAAAAACTTTGTGATATATGTTAAAATTTGTGTCTTCTCTGGGTGTAGTAGGAGAAAGTTTGGGATTCAATTTTTTTTTTATTGTCTGAAATTCAATTTAGAATTTAATTTAGAAACAACTAAATCAAAATCGGATCTTAATAAGCATGACAATTCGTTCTTTTGTTTTTTACTTACTGTTTTTTTTCTTCTCAAAAAATAAAACTATGCATTGCGAGCAAACAAGTAAATTTCAATGAAATAATAATTATTGAAGATTTTTTCTCACCTGGATGAAGAGCGCCTGAGCGCAGAGGACGAGGATCACCTTGGCTGACATTGTAGTTTGTGTTGAAGTAAACTTGAGAATGAGTTTTCCAAGAATCGATTGACTATTTATACTGAAACGGAAGTCCTTATCTAGTTGAGTTGCAGCATTTTGTGAATTTTGAAATGAAGTTTTTATACTTATATCAGTAGTTGCATTATGTGGAAATAGAAAAATGCATGTAGGTATATCGTAAGTGATGTAACCTTGCAATATTTAATTATGAAGAGCTTTGTTTCAATAAAACATAAAAAAAACATTACGTTGTTTTGTTATGAAATTTTTACACTATATAAACATGGTCTAAAAGCAGGAACATCATTCAGTCTTCAGCTTCTCGTTGTTCACAAACAAAATATCAAACATGTCGACCTTCGCTGTTCTATTGCTGTGCATCTAAGCTTGTTTGGTTCAGGTGAGAGTTTTACTATTTCTGGTGTCTTTATTTTCTCATGAAAGTCCTCCATTTTTGCTTTCTATTGCCATAATTCATAAGCTTCCAAATTATATCTCCTATACCTATGTAATTTGTATTGATTCCAGAGAAGAAGACGGTCTACCTTAACTTCAATGTTACGTTTTCGATTACGAACATCTTCAATCTGTGAAAGTCCTTGTTCTTGAGGTTTCCTCAGTAAGCGATAAGTTTTCAAACTAATGTATGTTTATTTCATCCAACAGAATGTTTTCGGCCAATACCTCGGCGGTTGCGGTTGCGGATGCGGAGGACCAGCCGTTGGTATCGGTTCTGTTTATGGTAATGCCCTGGGTCTCGGCGCTGGTCTCACTCCTGCTGCTGCATGTGGTGGTACCCATGGCCTTGGTCCTTACGGTGGTGCCATCGGATCTGCTTATGGTGGCGCACTAGCTCCCGCTGCTGTATATGGAGGTGATATCGCTCATGGAGCTGCTTACGGCGGCGCCGGTGAAGGCAACGTGGTGGTCATTGGTGAGCTGCCAGTCGCCGGTAGCACCATTGTTGCTGGTCAGGTCCCCATCATGGGTGCAGTGAATTTCGGTGGTGTTGTACCCGCTGCTGGTGCCGTGTCTGTCTCCGGACAATGCGCGTGCGGTTCTCCTATCTACTACTGAAGCATCTTTTTCTGATGCGTCAATAAAAATAAACAATTTTGAATTGAACAAATAATTCAATATTTTATTTAATCTCTCAATCAATTCACTCAAAAGGTTTATACTCAAAAGCAGAATGCAAATACCATGCATATCTGGTATCAAATGAAAGGTCATATGGAACTACTACCTATCTAATACATACATTTTTAATTTAAATTTATCAAATGTAAAACAATTACATTTCACTCTGACTGTTTGCAGTAACATTAATTCCCCCAAAATACGCAAAACCGCAAAATACTTAAAATTTAAAAAGTTTTTAAAAAATACTAACCGTTAACGAAAAAAACTACCCACTAAAAAGATATACACAAGACACAGACGTCGTTTTAAAAAAAAAATGTTTTTTCTAAAGCTGGAGCCACACGTAATCTATACGATTTCATATATTGACGTGTGACTCCGGTTATACGGAAACCGATTTTATTTCAACTGTAAATAGTTGCTTGTGCATGGTTTTAAATAAAATATGGTGAACCTGTGTCCATGTATGTGTGCAGTTTCTTGACGGCTATTGTCTGGTTACTGAGTTGGGCCCACTTGCTCCACAAATCACTGAATGCGTTTTTGAAGCTAAACGTATTTAAAACATCATTTTGTCTCCGCCATCTTTAAACGATTGACAAAAATAGAAAAGAATAGAAACAGGAATAGGAATAAAATAGAATGTTGTTTTAAATTTTAATCATTTAACGCAAATCGGATTTAGTTATTTGTTGGACTCAAATCGTCTTATGCTAAAATAAAGTCATTTGCACAAAATAAAAACAAAAATACAACACGGAAAAGTTTTTATTATTTTTAATGATACTGGCATGTTAATGTAGTGTTTAAGGGCCTATACTACCTCAGATGTCTAAGCGTGATCCTCCGTTATGTCGAAAATACTGCAAAATTAATAAAAATAAAAATAAAAAAAGTTGAGAATTAATGTTAAGACGAAAACACGATTCCATAAAATTTTCTTGATAGAAGAATATATATTTATTATGTTATGTTATATTATTTTGTTTAAATTACGAATATTTTCACCGTTAAAAGAAAAAAAAAATATCGGTGCTTTGGAGTCTTCTCCCGACCACCCTGTCTTGCTTGATCGCATGACCGTGGGCAGTAGTGTGCGAGCGAAATAAAGAGTGAGGTGGCACTGAGGTAGCATAGACTCTTAAAAAGTTCGTTCCAAATTCAAACAAAGGCGGGCTTTTAGACTGTTAAAAAAATACAGTCCAAACTACTTAAACGTGGGTTATACAGTTTCGACTGTATTTTACGTTAGGTCTTCTAGATCACTTTAGATAATAATTGTTAAATATTAACGGTATTTAGCGTTTTCGATAACAGCCAAACTAGTACAAGAAATTTGACAGCTAGCTGTCACTATCCATCATTCTTAGGGTTCCGTACCTCAAAAGGAAAATTAAGTTGAAATTTAATACACATGTGAATTTTTTGTTTGAGGAAAATTAGAACATTTAAAAAGAAGTTATGAATACTGTCCGAGCCGCCGCCGGCACAATCTGTTTGCGCAGCCTTTATCCAAAACTGTCGCCAGAGCTGAATCCCCAGTGTGTCGTACTTTGAAGATGCTCAACGCCCTTCTGACTGCCAACCCTGAATGTGATCTGTTTGCGGATGAAAAGGGAATTTATAAATTCTAAAACAAAATAAATTGCAGATCAGTTTATTGAATCATTGTATGGGATCATTTCGGTTAAATATACATATATATTTTTTTATTCTTAGTAAACTCCACATCCACAGCCGCGGCCTCCATAACCGAGTCCGAAAGCAGCAGGTGCGATGCCAGCAGCACCAAGACCATAGCCAGCGCCGAGACCATAGGCACTCCCAGCGCCATAGGCACCACCAGCGAGGCTCTCAATAGCAGTAAAACCGTTTCCGCAGCTATGGCTGACAGCACCAGCACCAACAGTGGGTAACACGCCCTCCAAAGCCACAGCACTCACGAATGGCAGCTCACCAGCCACGGACAGAGCTCCCTCATACACATTCTCAGACACTACGGAGAGGCCATTGGCAGCAATAGCAGACAGGCTGGAGACAGGCGTCCCCCGCCACTGGTGGGAATGATCTCAAGAGCAGCCAAGCCATTACCGAACAAACCATTGCCAATAAAACCATCACCAATCACACCATAGTTAGCGCAGTTACCAGCATAGCCGTTACCAATCAGTCCATTTCCGATCAAACCATTGCCATAGCCGTTACCAGCATATCCTGGGGCAACAAGAGCAGGGGCGGCGATAGCTCCAAGACCAAGGCATGAACTGAAAGCAGTCTGTAATCAATCAATTATTGTATTAGTAAATGTTTTTCTTTATCGGCAGACGACATCGGTGTCGATGACACATAATTATTTCACCGGTCACGTTACTTAATGTGTGTCAAACGCATTTTGTGTTATCGCATAGGTGATAGTGAAACACTTTGTAATAATTATGTTTTAAGGAGCGTGTCTACTCTAGGTGAAATTAAAATGGTGTTTCATCATATCAACCGAAAGACGTCTACTGCTAGACATAGGCCTCCCTCAATAGAAGGGTGTTTGCCATAATCGCCACGCTTGGCAGGCGGGTTGGCGATCGCAGTATCGTGTTAAAATGCATAGAGAACGCTGCTGTCCATTCTCTATTAAGTTCATTAGTCGCCTTTTACGACACCCACGGGAAGAAATAGGGTGGTGCTATTCTTTACTTCCGGCACCACACAGAAAAATGGTGTTTGGGTTTCTTAAAATTTTTCCAAATGTAACTTCAAGCAATACATCTCAATCAGTTTCTGAACTTACTAATTAATTAATTTGTATAGCTCAGAGACACATAAAAATGCACACGATCCGTGTTAAATAAAAAAAAATATGCATTTTCAGCTAGATCGCTAAAATTCAGGTCGAGTTACATAATAAGTATAACATAAAAGCATGATTTTTTTAGAGCTTCGAGGGACCATGGACATACGTGTTTGATATTAATTTCAACTTGATACCTCTACGCGTTCCTGAGAAAAATGGTCTTGACAGACTGATAGACAGACAGATGGACAACGAAGTGATCCTATAAGGGCGGAACCCTTATAGGATCACTTCGTTGTCTACTTTTTTCCTTTGAGGTACGGAACCCTAAAAAATAGTGTTTGGATTTTTTAAAAATTTCCCAAATGTAACTTCAAGCAATACATCTCAATCAGTTTCAGAACTTATGATTTGTATAGCTCAGAGACACATAAAAATGCGCACGATCCGTGTTAAATCAAAAAAAAATATGCATTTTCAGCTAGATCGCTAAAATTCAGGTCGAAGTACATAATAAGTATAACATAACAAAACAACATTATTCCCCGAAGAGTTAGGCAAAGGTCAGAATATTTTTTGGGCAAACGTAGTAACGGCAATTAGAACACGATCATTATAAAAAGTATAAAAAGTTTCTCACCTGGATGAAGAGCACCTGAGCGCAGAGGACGAGGATCACCTTGGCGGACATTGTACTCGGTGTTTGAAGACTTCAGAATGAGTTTTCCCTGAATTGATGGACTATTTATATACTGAAGAGTAGTCCTTATCTAGTTTTATTGCAGCACACAGTAGGCTGCTGGACAAATAAATAGAAAAATGCGTGCATTTTCATTACTTTGCTATTATTTTCATCATAGTTACTTTTGGTTTTAAAAATTGTGAAAAAGTACGTGATATTGGTAAGAACTTCTGCACTATATAAACATGGTGTAATGGCCGTTTTCACCATCGTTCCTTAAATTTAGGGAGGCACCTAAGAAATTTTAAGTGTTAGTTTCGTTTTCACCATTAGTTATGTAATGGTGAAAACGAAACTAACACTTAAAATTTACCTATGGTCCTAAGGGATCCCTTAATTATAGGGGCCCGATACTTGGCAGCTTAGCGCCAAGTGACAGTTGATTTATTGTTGAATGAGAGTATTTGAGACGAAATAGAAGATTTTATTGACAGTTTTAGAAGCTATCGAAACTGTGGACTTGGTTACGAATTAAAGTTTATTCAGACGGCCACATATTTATCTCGAAAGACCGGATTTTTTCACGAAATATGACAATGAGGACTTCTTCAAAAGATTTAGGTTAGATATATGTTATTTTTGTTAGAAAAAAATAGAACACTATTTAGAATATACAGATATGCAGCTATGATTTTTTTAACTACCTAATAACTACTTAGGTACTTAAAAAGTATTTATTTGTTTATTTCTATTTGTTTTTCAAATTTTGTGTTTTAAATACAGGTACCTACCTGTATTTAAAACACAAAATTTCACAAAAAACCTACCTACTTACCTAATACAGTGGTTATTATTAATATTACGTTTCGCAATACCAAATTTTTATGTTTTTAATATTTTCAGGAATAAGTCAGCACCTACGATTAATCAGTTGTTCATGAAATCATGTTTATTTTATATTTTCTTTGTTTTTTGCCCCACTATTTTACATTAATCTACGTGATTTATCGATGGAATACAAAATCAGTAATTTAATCGATATAGTACAATTTTCGGACTCCCTGATTTAAAAAAAACTGTCACTTAGGTAAGTGGCCCTTACGTAGGACCCCTTTAATCTGGTGAAAACCAACTTAGGTAAGGGACTGATTTAAGGAGTCTCTTAGATTAAGAGACCCTTAGTAAGGAGGGGGTTGAGGGAACGATGGTGAAAACGGCCATAAGACTTCTAAAAGCATCAATCTTCAGCTTCACGTTGAATACATCAAACATGTCTACCTTCGCGATTCTGTTGCTCTGCATCCAAGCTTGCTTGGGCCAGGTAAGTGTTTTACTATTTCTAGTATCTTTATTTTATCGCAAACTTCCTCCATAGTGGCTTTTTAGGGTTCCGATCTTCAAAAGGAAATAACGGAACCCTTATAGGATCACCTCGTTGTCCGTCCGTCTGCCTGTCAGTCTGTCAAGACTCTTTTTCTGAGGAACGCTTGGAGGTATCAAGTTGAAATTAATATCAAATGGTAACGTCTACGGTCCCTTGGAGCTCCAAAAAAATTAAGCTTCTAAGCCAACGCAATAAAAAATATGGCGATCTTTGCGACATATTTTGATCCTCACAAATAAATCCAAACCTATAGGGTACTTCTCGTAGACCTAGAATCAAAATCAAATCAAATCAAAAATGTTTATTTGTTAGGATATGGTACAATAGATGTTACTATTAGTGGTTCCAGCATACCCTGCCATAATATGGCGTACAAATATTTATTTATATGTATACAAAAACAAAGCCTATTTATAATTATGAATAATAATTATAAATAATGAAATATTTAGTTTTTGCATGTCATGGATTAAAGGCTATTTTTATTACTAATGCTATAATATTTTTAATAATATAATTAATAAATACTATATTATTAATGACTTATCCTCCAAGTATTCTTGAACACTGTAATAATTTTTTTCTAATAACAGTCTGAACAATACCCTTCTGAACATCATGAAATTTGGCAAGCCGCAAGGGCTTACAGCGCAAGTATAGGGAAAAATCCTAAAATCTTTAATATGTAGTTTTATCACAAAAAAAAAATTACTAACTTACATCTGCTGTTGGAAAATTGACCGTTGCGAATATAGATGTATGGGAAAACATGTTTTTCAACTACAAAATTAAGTTTGTTTTGGGATTTAATTTCCCAACGACGGATCCCTTCATTGTGCGTGGTCCGACACGCACTTGGCCGGGTTTCGCAGCCATATTTTGAGAAAGCTTTAATAAAAAATATGGGACTTGTCCTTTGCAGAATCAGGGCTATTAATTGTTTAAAAATTGACACCCCACATCGATTTGCGATTTGCTACAGCGATCTGATTTTATACACCTGTCAAAGAATGTCAGTTCAATATCTGACTATACATTTCTCCAATACCTACTTATGTCATTCGTGCTGAATTGACAGAAGAAGAATTTCTACCTTTACTTCAAAATCTCACTAATAAATTCCTCCTTCTCGGAAGCTCGTGTACGTGCATGAAATCGACTGATCTTGATCAATTTTGTTCATTGTTTGTGAGAAAGGGAAAAATAGTTTAAACAAAACTATTTATGTTTTGTAAAGTCATATTCTTTGTTTTGCATGTGGCGGAAAGGATTTTTTAAAATAAATTACGAATTCCTGGAAAATTACAAAACATCGCAACAGGTTTTCCAAAAAATGAAGCGAGATTTACATTTGATCATCTTTTTATAAGAAACTACTTTTGAGTTTAAACATTAAACAATATCATAGCATGTGTAGTGTCATTCTGTCAAACAGGACGACACATGAAAATTTTCCATGTTTTCAATTTTAATGTATTATATTTATTTAAAAAATCATTGAGTATCAAAAATCGCAAATTATAAGAGCATTATAAGATGGCGTTATGGAACTATGGAGAAGTGTCTTGACGCTATGGAAGCGTGCGTGATCCATCGCCGCCCGTTCGATTACACCTGATTACACCGCGCACAGGATGGATGGACATGAAGTAATTTTTTGCTCCGTTGGTGTAATTGCTGTATGGCGTTCCAGTAGGAGAATAAATAAATAAACCATAAACATCATTATTTATGGTACCACTTTTTTCGCCTTCCATACAAAAAATATAGCAGAAAAAAATGTTGAAAAATAATTTGTTTTTCTCAAACATGCTCAAATTTCCAAAAATTTGAGCATTATTTTGACAACCTTCTTCGAGATAAATCTTCGATATAAGATCGAAATTGCTGTATGCTGCTATCCTTGAGATAAAATCAAAATTTGGTTTTATGAATTTGCAATATCTTCATTGAGTAAATCAAAGGCGAAATGCACTTTATTTTCGAGAGCGTAAAAGTGATAAAACTATTAACAGGTGCTATGACTGACACGAAAGGCTTACAACCACGAAAACTGTACTTTTATGGTAACACAGACTTAATGTTTCAATTATTTCAAGCTATCTCACAATTAGATAAGAAATTGACGAAAGGGGGTTTATTCGTGCACGTAGCCTTAAACTGAGCCAGTCCTTAATCTTAAGATTTCCGCAGCAGGCGATAATGATTTACACTCATAATTTTGATATCTAATGTAATTTTCTATCTACAGATGTTTTCGGTCAATACATCGGATGTGGAGGACCCGCGATAGGCATCGGCTCTGCTTATGGTGGTGCCCTGGGTCTCAGCGCTGGTCTCTCTCCTGCTGTTGCATGTGATGGTGCTCTCGGTCTTGGTGCTTACGGTGGCGCCATCGGATCTGCTTATGGTGGTGCTGCTGCATATGGTGATGCCTTCGGTCTTGGTGTTTACGGTGGCGTCGGTGAGACAATGTAGCGGTCATTGGTGAGCTGCCAGTCGCCGGTAACACCGTTGTTGGTGGTACTGTTCCCATCATGGGCGCTATGACATTCGGTGGTGCTGTGCCGGCTGCTGGTGCCGTGTCTATCTCCGGACAGTGCGCGTGCGGCTGCGGCTCTCCTTTGTACTATTGAAACATCTTCTTCTGACGTCTAAATAAAAATAAACGATCTTGAATTGAGGAAATAACACAATTGTTAATTTATTCTACAATTCCTAACAGCTTGTTCCGTAGCTGAAACAATTAAAATTTCCTTTCAGAATCTCTGTGCTGCGACATTTATCCAATAAAAAACCTTTTACCAATTTATCGTAACACAACATCACGCCTGTATTCCCCGACGGGTAAGGCAGAGGTGTACCTATAGTACACCCACATTTCGCCAGTTATGTTTTCGACAATATATCGCAAAATAAATTAATGTAGCAAATAGACGGACTCTTTTCCTGAAATGATTTGAGGTAGGTAAGTCCTTTTGTGCAGTACGTTTTGTGTAAAAAAACTTTTCCTGCCATAAGTGCCACGTATGCGGCGCACCTTGAGCACGTCTTCTTGTACTCGCACCCAAAAGGACCTTAAATATCGCATGATCGGCCTGCAAAGTACGTGCAAAAGTATAAGACATTCATGAAGAAGTAGATAAAGCTATATATAAAGTCACCTTAAGGTTGTGAAAACCGTTAGGTTATAATGTGTTAGTATTATTTCCGTTAGATAATAAACTATCGTAAAATTGTGAACTGGGTGAAACTGAGACGTTCACGAAATGTATGGGGCTTGGTACTAAAATAACTGAAAATTTAAACAGCCTTCTGACCTATATAGGCTGACAGAGGGTAATTATTTTGAAGTCTTAGGGCATTTAATTTTTTTTTACAGCCGCCCGTTTTTTTTAAAACAACTGTTGAAAAATAAAATGTTCTACAAGCATTATTTATATTTTAGGGATGGCAGCCCTGTGGCAAATGACGTGACAATGACAACGTCAGTCAGCAGGACTCGGCTTGACATTTACAGCGGATATTTAGTCCGAGTTTACAGCTTTGACTTTTTTTGATACGTTTTGTTATTGCATTGTCATGATAATCACTATTTTTTGTCTTAATTTCATGGAGCTGCAGCTAAAATTATAATAAAATCTCAAAGTATTTAATAGAAGCGGAAACATTAGCCACATAAAATAATTATATTGCATAGAAATGAATAAATAAAGACTATGTGCGTTTTGTTTGTATTGAAACATTAGAATAGAATAGAATAGAATAGAATACTCTTTATTATGTACACCATAAAAGTTACAGATATAAATGTTGAAATTTTACACAGGGTGACACAATGGGCGGTCTTATCGCTAAAAGCGATCTTTTACAGACAACGTTTGGATGGATTAAAAAGAGAAGGAGAGACAGTACTGCAGGTAGTCAGTGGTGAACTATTTACATGTACAATAAATACATACATACACTAAGCATAACTTATCCATAATATATATATACAATAATAAACATGAAACAAGATCAAGGAACTGTATTCTGTAATGATGCTGTCTAAGAACAGAGAAAGTGTTTTTTTACCAGAATTTTAAAAGTGGACAAAGATTGAGCACGCCTTATCGACACGGGCAAGGCATTCCATAACCGTACTGCTTGAACTGTAAAAGACTTGTCATAAAAACTGGTAGAATGCATCGGCATCTCTAGTCTCAAGTTTTCCGATGACCTCAGATATCTATTATGTGTGTCATGAAGGAACTTGAAACGTTCTTTAAGATAAGAGGGGGTTTTAGGATTGAACAGAATACTGTAGAGCTGAAATAAGATATGAGAATTCCGGCGAAGACGTATTGGTAGCCACTTGAGCTTTGTACGAAATATCAAAAATAAAATATTTTTCACTTTTTCACAAAAACGGGCGCCTGAAAAAATCAGATTTAACTATAATCGAGTAGCATAATAAATAAGCTTTCTAATAAGGTACATCACATTAGCGTTTAAAAATCGTCGGAATATTATACCAATTTTGACCTCTCCATTGGGAACTGGGTGAAACGGGTTAGTTTAGGTTAGAACTCTGACCATCGCTGTTCTATGAAAGCCACAGAGAGCGATAGTTGTCAGAGTTATCAGGGAATATCGCACCATCTCCTACGAGGCGGCTTGCGTACTGGCCGGATCCCCACCCTGGGACCTCATGACGAAAGTACTCGTGTCACTGTATCGGTGGCGCTAGGAAGTGAGGGCGCGAGGCGAGTGGTTGATGCAGCGACATGTGGAGTTGCGTCGGTCACAGCTTTGCGCAGCCCGGGTGGCGGAAGTGCGGGACAGGCTTTCACGCCTTACTGGTCACCATCGGGGCGGTCCGGCCAGTACTTGAGCTCTGGCACGGCTCCCTGTCATTTTGGGTGACGCAGGTGCTCTCGGGCCATGGTTGCTTCGGGAAGTACCTGTTTCGCATAAACAGGGAGCCGGATGCCCGGATTCACCACCACGTCGACTGCCCGGAAGGACAAGGCGCGGCATATGCTGGCAGAGTGTGCCTCTTGGAAGGAGCTGCGTCGTGCCCTCATCTCAAGAGTAGGCAGCGACCTGTCACTGCTAGCCGTGGTCGAGTCGATGGTTGGCAGCAAGGAGTCTTGGAACACGGTGGTATCAGAACGAACCACACAAAGGAGAATGGTAGAAGTTCATAGAATGCTGGCATTTTTTTTAAGTTTCAACAGAAATAAAAGTGGCATGGTTTGATAGGGAATATTATAAGCTATTATTTAAAAATAAAACTAAAAATAATACCAATGGGTTTAAAGAGAAATCTCAATTTTTATAAAAGTATGGTTAAGTGCATCACTGTTGTTACTTTATTAGGTTATTTCACCTCCATTACTATTTAAATTCATAAATGATTATCGTATGCATAACATAATTGCTAATTATGCTTTATAATGTCTTGAAAAATTATAACTACTTGTTGAATTCGTAATCATTGAACTAACAGGCACCAATCTACATGATCTGAGCAAGATTATGTCTGGACTTTAAAAGAGACTGTGACCTCTGAGTTTGTTTCGGCCTTTCTTCTCAGAGAAGTCGGATATGAAACGCCGACATCATCTAGTTTTTTTTTTTTTAAATATGATTGTCTTGTAAAAGTGTTTCTACAAACCTACTTACAGAAATAAATCATTTATCATTTAAACAAACTTTAGTTCAATGATCATAAATAAGACCCACTGATCATAAACCTAATGATAGTTTAAGTGTACTCTGTCAGTTTTAATTACACTTAGTAGTCACAGAAAAAAAAAAAAAAAAAACTCTGGAGTCTCGAGACTCACTTATCGGAATCGAAGCATATAAGGATAAAAGGATTATTATAGGTACAAAACCATTATTTAATGCCATGCCGTGCGCATGATGCATGGGCGCGGCATCAAGATAGTCTGTCTCGCCCAAAGAGAATATAACCACGTGGTTATATAGTCTTTGTAAAATACCTACCTACCTATCTAAGTGCCTACCTACCTAAGTGCCTATCTACCTATCTAAGTGCCTACCTACCTAAGTGCCTATCTACCTATCTAAGTGCCTACCTACCTAAGTGCCTATCTACCTATCTAAGTGCCTACCTACCTAAGTGCCTATCTACCTATCTAAGTGCCTACCTACCTAAGTGCCTATCTACCTATCTAAGTGCCTATCTACCTATCTAAGTGCCTACCTACCTAAGTGCCTATCTACCTATCTAAGTGCCTACCTACCTAAGTGCCTATCTACCTATCTAAGTGCCTACCTACCTAAGTGCCTATCTACCTATCTAAGTGCCTACCTACCTAAGTGCCTATCTACCTATCTAAGTGCCTATCTACCTATCTAAGTGCCTACCTACCTAAGTGCCTATCTACCTATCTAAGTGCCTACCTACCTAAGTGCCTATCTACCTATCTAAGTGCCTACCTACCTAAGTGCCTATCTACCTATCTAAGTGCCTATCTACCTATCTAAGTGCCTACCTACCTAAGTGCCTATCTACCTATCTAAGTGCCTACCTACCTAAGTGCCTATCTACCTATCTAAGTGCCTATCTACCTATCTAAGTGCCTACCTACCTAAGTGCCTATCTACCTATCTAAGTGCCTACCTACCTAAGTGCCTATCTACCTATCTAAGTGCCTACCTACCTAAGTGCCTATCTACCTATCTAAGTGCCTACCTACCTAAGTGCCTATCTACCTATCTAAGTGCCTATCTACCTATCTAAGTGCCTACCTACCTAAGTGCCTATCTACCTATCTAAGTGCCTACCTACCTAAGTGCCTATCTACCTATCTAAGTGCCTACCTACCTAAGTGCCTATCTACCTATCTAAGTGCCTACCTACCTAAGTGCCTATCTACCTATCTAAGTGCCTATCTACCTATCTAAGTGCCTACCTACCTAAGTGCCTACCTACCTATCTAAGTGCCTACCTACCTAAGTGCCTATCTACCTATCTAAGTGCCTATCTACCTATCTAAGTGCCTATCTACCTATCTAAGTGCCTATCTACCTATCTAAGTGCCTACCTACCTAAGTGCCTATCTACCTATCTAAGTGCCTACCTACCTAAGTGCCTATCTACCTATCTAAGTGCCTACCTACCTAAGTGCCTATCTACCTATCTAAGTGCCTACCTACCTAAGTGCCTATCTACCTATCTAAGTGGTTATATAGTCTTTGGTCTCGCCCTACACCTTACTTAGATAATATATCACACTAATGTTATAAAGGCCATTACTGCCAGGCCATAAGGTTATTACTGCCTTATTGGTCTAATGGTCGCAAGCGCTACTGCTGAGCATGAGGTCCTGGGTTCGATTCCCAGGTCGGGCAGTGTTATTAGGATTTTCCATTAGGAATTTCTCAGTAGCAGCCCGGTGTCTGGATTCGTGCCCGGTTGATGGCAATAGACTCGCACCCTATTACATGGGACTTAAACATAACTGGCGAAATGTGGGTGTACTATGGGTACACCTCTGCCTAACCCTTCGGGGATTACAGGCGTGATGTTATGTTATGTTGTGTGTTTATTATAAAGGCGAAAGTTTGTGAGTGAGTGTGTGTGTGTGTGTTTGTTACTTCTTCACGCTCAAACGGCTGGACCCATTTTGATAAAATTTTGTGTGGAGGTAGCTGACACCCTGGATAAGGACATGGGCTACTCTTTATTCCGATATTCCCACGGGATCGAGACGTACACGGGTTAAACCGCGGGGCGCAGCTAGTTAAGCAATAAATCTAATTATGTTATTATATTTAGTTAACTTTTTATTTATTTGACAATAGGCTGATACATGGGCTTAAACATAATTAGCGAAATGTGGTTGTACTAAAATTAAATAAAATAGTTTATTCTGTAAATAGGATATCGGAATAACCTTCACATGTCATATAAAAAAAAAATGAAGTAATCTAGATGGAGTCAATATTTCCTTTCTGACTACCCCTCCGAAACAAACTCAAGGGTCTTATTATTGATAGACCTTAATCTATGTTGTGGGTAAATATAATTACAAGTAATTATATTATATTACATACCTAAACATTATGGGACATTATCGTTGTATTGCATTCTATGATTCTTCGAAAAACGACCGCCTATTAGTTGTACTTACATTATTTAAAAATTAAACGGTTATGAAACCCACGCATGTTCTCTATGCGTTCCTAGGCGTACATTTTGTAATTAGGCAGATAAGTATTAGAAGTATTATGATGGTCAGCATGAATAAAATATTATGATTAACTAGTGGTTTTTTATTGTTCCTATAATAATCCTTTCATCCTTAGGTAATGATCCTTATATTTTTTATTTTTTAATGTGACGTGTATAAGTGATTCCGATATCCTATTTACAGAATAAACGATTTCATTTCATTTCAATAAGTAAATTCATTTATCAAATTATATTCCAAATAATTTAATTGAATCATCGTCGGTTCAAACGAAACGTTAAGTTGTTCTTAATAGACATCACATCCACAGCCGGTGCTTCCATAGCCAAGTCCAACAGCAGCAGGAGCGATGGCAGCAACACCAGCTCCATAGCCAGTGCCGAGCCCGTAGGCCCCCGTAGCACCATAGGCACCACCAGCACCATAAGCACCAGTAGAAGGAGCGATGCTCCCAATAGCAGTAACACCGTTACCACAGCTGTAGCTGACAGCACCAGCACCAGCACTGGGCACCACGCCCTCCAAAGCCACAGCACTCAAGAACGGAAGCTCACCAGCTACAGACAGAACACCCTCATACACATTCTCAGACGCTACGGAGAGTCCACTGGGAGCAATAGCAGAGACGCTGGAGACAGGCAGTCCCCCGCCACTGGTGGGAATGATCTCTAGAGCGGCCAAGCCATTGCCGATCAAACCATTGCCAATAAAACCATCACCAATCAAACCACTGTTAGCCCAGTTACCAGCATAGCCGTTACCGATCAGTCCATTTGCGATCAAACCATTGCCACAGCCGTTAGCAGTATATCCTTGGGCAACAAGAGCAGGAGCGGCGATGCCTCCACGACCAAGACATGAACTGAAAGCAGTCTGTAAACAATAAATTATTGTATTAGTAAATATGTTTCTTTATCGGCAGACGACGTCCATGTCGATGACACATGATTATTTCGCCAATCACGTAGCTTAATATTTGTTAAACACATTTTATGTTATTGCATAGGTGATAGTGAAAGACTTTGTGATAATTGTTTTAAACAGTGTGTCTACTCTAGGTGAAGTAAAAATGGTTCGTGGGTTTTTTTTTAAAATTTCGCCTAATGTGACTTGAAGCAATACATTCCTTCTAAGCAGTTAAATCTTTTTCTGAACTAATAATTTGCATAGCTCAGAGGCATACATTTAAAAATGCACACGATCCGTGTATCATCAGAAAAACATGCATTTTCAACTAAATTGCTAATATTCAGGTCGGATGACATAATAAAACAACATTATTTCCTGTTATCCCCGAAGAGTTAGGCAAAGATCAGAATATTTATATGGGCAAACGTAGTAACGGCAATTAGAACACGGTCATAATAAAAACTAGAAAACTTTCTTACCTGGATGAAGAGAGCCTGAGTGCAGAGGACAAGCATAACCTTAGCTGACATTGTAGTTTTATTGAATTGAACTTCAGAATGAGTTTTCCAAGAATCGATTGACTATTAATACTGAAACGTAGCCCTTATCTAGTTGTGTTGCAGCAGTTTTTGAATTTAGAAATGAAGTTTTTATACCTTTATCAGTAGTTTCATTATGTAAGAATAGAAAACGCATGTATTTCGTAAGTGATATGTAACCATGAAATATTGAATAATATAAAGAACTTTGTTTCAATAGAACATAGAAAAACATCACGTTGTTTTGTTAAGCAATTTTAACGCATATAAACGTGGTCAACAGTAGGAACATCATTCAGTCTTCAGATTCTCGTTGATCACAAACAAAATATCAAACATGTCGACCTTCGCTGTTCTGTTGCTGTGCATCCAAGCTTGTTTGGTTCAGGTGAGAGTTTTACTATTTCTGGTATCTTTATTTTCTCATGAAAGTCCTCCAATTTTGCTTTCTATTGCCATAAATCGTAAGCTTCCAAATTATGTCTCCTATACCTATGTAATTTGTATTGATTCCAGAGAAGAAGACGTTCTACCTTAACTTCAAAATCAAACATGTTACGTTTTCGATTACGCACCTCTTCAATCTGTGAAAGTCCTTATTCTTGAGGTTTCCTCGGTAAACGATAAGTTTCCTAAATAATGTATCATTATTTTTTTCAACAGAATGTTTTCTGCCAATACCTCGGCGGTAGCGGTAGCGGATGCGAAGGACCAGCTGTTGGTATCGGTTCTGCTTATGGTGGTGCACTAGCTCCTTCTGCTGCATACGGAGGTGCTATCGCTCCTGGAGCTGCTTACGGCGGCGGCGGTGAAGGCAACGTGGTGGTCATTGGGGACCTGTCAGTCGCTGGTAACACCGTTGTTGCTGGTCAGGTCCCCATCATAGATGTCGTTAACTTTGTTGGCGCTGTGCCGGCTGCTGGTACCGTGTCTATCTCCGGACAATGCGTGTTTGGCTGAGATTCTTCAATCCACTACTGAAGCATCTTTTTCTGATGCCTCAATAAAAATAAACGATCATGAATTGAACCAATCCATCAATATTTTATTTAAATTCTCACTCAATTCACTCAAAACGAACCTTTTAATAATAATTATTATGATTGTGGAAGTTTTCGAACATAAAGATTTTTGTCAATCTATCAAACCTTATCGGCTGAATGGATTTGACGGTTTCCTGTATTTAACACAAAAGAGATTTTTATCCCGATTGTAGGTACGTTCCTGTCCGATAATGGTTCGAAATGATGAAGTTTTTACCCGGCTATGGCAAAGCCAAGTCGAGTAGGTACCTACTATTTAAAAATAATATCGATTTGGTATGTATAATTATTATACCTACATATTTTTTTAATTTAAACCCAAAATCAAGTATAAAATAATTACGTATCACTCTGACTGTTTTCAATAACACTAAAACCCCCCAAAAAACACAAAACCCCAAAAGAATTAAATTTAAAACTCATGTTAAAAACTAACACGACTACTGACAAATGCGTGCACTGACTGGACTGGTCCCCTCAATCTGTGTGGTTCTTTTATCAAAAGATCTTTTCAGGCACCAATCTACATGGTCATGACCTGACCAAGATTGTGTCTGGACTTCAAAAGAGACTGTGACCTCTGAGTTTGTTTCGGCCTTTCTTCTCAGAGTAGTCGGATACGAATAGCCGACCTCATCTAGTTTTTTTTTTTAAATATGATTGACGTGTAAAAGTGTTTGTACAAACCTACTTAAAGAAATAAATCATTTATCATTTATTTATCATTTAACCCAACTAGCCCGACTACGACAAAAACGTCCACTTAAAAGGTATAAAACGATTGTCAAAAATAGAAAAGAATAGAATAAAAATAGAATAGAAACACGAATAGAAATAAAACAGAAAGCTATTTTAAAGTTTTTTTTTTTGCATTTAACGCTAAACGTATTTAGTCATTCTTGCTGCAGGCCGGCCTAATAACCGTCGTATTGTACAAAGATATTATAAATTCGGTATCAAAAGTAATAAAAACACTAGTTTGAAAAAACAAATTCCAACGTCTTCACTTTACTGATCAGTCCCTGACCTAGTACAAGCTATCTCCGATTACTGGTCGTCATGAAATTTGATCGCCGAGTACAATTCTAAGAAGGCACGTGCGATAACATAAATAAAGGGTCAGTATTTATGAATGAATAATGTAAGTACATTACGAGCGTTTTGTTTGAACCTTATAAACGTTGTCTCAGAGCATGGTTTAAAGTTACAGACAGTTGTACACCTATTTTTACACAGGATAATTTACTCATCTTTCCATGTCTATAAATACATTACTAGAGCTTGCTTTATTTGGTAAAATGAATAATAACTTATTTCCTATATTAAAGGACACGACCGCGACATATTGATCCACAACTATGAGGTACCAATTTCAAAATTTATTATGTATACTGTTGCTTATGAAACATCATTACTCAAAAAAAGTGTTATTTGCATGGTACCTGTTTTATACCTACATTTAATAAGTTACCCAACTGTAAGTACACTTTAAAATTACAAGGAAACTGGAATAAAGTAAATACAAATAGAAAAATCATTTAATTAAATCATCGATTGAAAAGTTAAGTAACTCTTCTTTAAATTCTTAGTAGACACCACGTCTACAAGAGTGGCAGGAGCGATGGCAGCAGCGCCAGGTCCATAGCCACCCGCAGCGCCATAGGCACTCACAGTGCCCTAGGCAACAGTAGAAGGAGCGATGAGCTGAAAAGCATTAACACCGTTACCGCAGCTGTAACTGACGGTGCCAGCACTTGCACTAGGCAACAAGCCTTCCAAAGCGACAGCACTCACGGACAGCAGCTCACCAGCCACGGACAGAGCATCCTCATACACATTCGCAGACGCTACGGAGAGGCCACTGAGAGTGAAAGCAGAGGCGCTGGAGACAGGCAGTCCCCCGCTACTGTTGGGAATTATCATAATTATTGTTCTCTAGAGCAGCCAAGCCATTGCCAATCAAACCAATGCCAATGATACCATTACCAATCACACTGTTGTTGGCCCAGTTAACAGCATAGCTATTACAAATCAGTTCTTTTCCGAGCAAACCATTGCCAGCCCAGCCGTTATTAGCATATCCTGGGGCAATAACAGCAGGGGTTAGTTTAGAAAAATTCTTTATTAACATAAAAATACATAACTGTAGTACTTAAACAAGTAAAGTTACAGTTACACTAATATTAACAACACTTTTATATGCTAGAACCACTTTTATAAGTATAAAATAATAATGGTTACAAACTTATTACAGCATGAGGCATTCTTTAATTAAACCTTTAACATTATCATTATGAAATTATTGTAATAATTTAATTTGTAAAAAAACCGGCCAAGTGCGAGTCGGACTCGCGCACGAAGGGTTCCGTACCATTATTTATAAAAACGGCAAAAAAATCACGTTTGTTGTATGGGAGCCCCCGTAAATATTTGTTTTATTTTAATTTAATTGATTATTTTTAAAGTGAATATGTAACTAAATATTCTGTGAATTTTTCAAGCGTCTACCTGTTGCCGTTATCAATATCGAGCAAAAACAAGCAAAAAAATCAAGTTTGTTGTATGG
The DNA here is from genome assembly GCA_963921375.1 of Tiliacea citrago. Taxonomy (NCBI): domain Eukaryota; kingdom Metazoa; phylum Arthropoda; class Insecta; order Lepidoptera; family Noctuidae; genus Tiliacea; species Tiliacea citrago. The sequence continues at coordinate 11,257,533 of OY992807.1, read as the reverse complement.
GAGCCCCCTTAAATATTTATTTTATTCTGTTTTTTAGTATTTGTTGTTATAGCGGCAACAGAAATACATCATCTGTGAAAATTTCAACAGTCTAACTATCACGGTTCATGAGATACAGCCTGGTGACAGACAGACAGACAGACGGGGGAGCCTTAGTAATAGGGTTCCCGTTTTACCCTTTGGGTACGGAACCCTAAAAATGAGGGGGTAGCAGCAATACTTAACTTCGCGGTCAGCGTAAGTGCGACCGGTGCAAGTGGTATCTCAGGTGATCGCGCGTGGCCACCAGCGACGCAAGAGCTACCGCACCTCCCGCGCGCTCAACTGTATACGGTGAGAGAGGGGAAGCGCTGACGCATCGTACCTACGAGCCCAGCTACGACGCGTTATCAGTATTGTGCGCGAACAACACGTAGTGATGGGGAAGCTTGTATGTACCATATCCATCGATATTTCGCAAGTCTTTCAACTTAGTTTGTCCTATGTTCGCAAGCAATGTATTTTGATGACATTTAATTTTGTTGTAAAATTGACGAGTTAGTTTTAAGATGAATTTTGTAATGCTAGGTAACTTTATATTTGTGTGTAGTGCTTTAAGGATGTATCTATTCTTAAGTGGCATGTTTACCCGCATGGGCAGAGAGCCTGGGAACAGATGGTTTAGTTTTAAATAGCGTATTGTAGGCAATTTTAACTTCTTTATATTGAACTAGCTGCACCCCGCGGTTTCACCCGCGTAAGTCTCGATACCGTGGGAATATCGGGATAAAAAGTAGCCAATGTCTTAATCCAGGGTGTCAGCTACCCCCATACAAAATTTTATCAAAATTGGTCCAGCCATTTGAGCGTGAAGAAGTAACAAACATACACACACTCACAAACTTTCACCTTTATAATATTAGTTTTATAGTGTGATGATTATTTGTAACAGGTTATAATTAGATTGACAAGTGCTACTCCATACCGGACACGAATATGTGATGCAAGGTCTAATTAGAGTGGTGTATAACCTAAGTTTGGTGTTAGCGCTGAGCTTACTTTTTCAGTTAAGGCCTGGGAGAACCGACTGCTTGAGCTCCTTTAATACGTAATTTAGTTACATGCTTTGTCCAGTTGACCTTTTTATCCAACGTAACTCCAAGATAGCAAACTTCTGTGGTCCACGGAATTGCCCAGCGATTATAATTTTCTTTTTGGTGTGGTACATTGGCGTGCGAAAAGTATTGCTGCAGTTTTGGATTCGTTCAACTTCAGCTTCCACTTGTTAAAATAAGCTTGAAGTAGTTCGAGCGACAACTGAAGTCTACCTATGATAATTTCGATGACATCATCGCTTGTGTACGATGCTGTATCGTCGGCAAAACAGGCCAGATGAAGACTAACCTTCACAGGAACGTCACTCACGAATAAAATAAAGAGGTAGGGACCGAGCACCGAGCCTTGAGGAAGTTCTGCCAACACCGTCCGGGGCGAAGATCTGTCAGTACCAATATGGACCACAAACTTGCGGTATTTAAAGTAAGATTGGTTAAGTTTTACTAGCTCAATTGGTACGCCATAACTGATGAGCTTGTATAACAGGCCTTCATGCCAGACGGTGTCGAAGGCTTTTTCAATGTCCAGAAGGAACATACCGGTAGACTGCTTAAGATTAAGATGATAAGAAATGTGTTCAGAAACTCGAGCCAATAGTTGTACCGTGGACTGAGAGGAACGAAATCCAAATTGCTCGTTCATAATGAGCTGGTCAGAGTAACGTAGCAAGCGATTATATATCATGACCTAAAACAGCTCAGGAAGAAGGCTACCAACTGATAAGGAGATGTCTTTATCAGGCTTTTTAATTGCAATAATCTTTGCAGTTTGGCACGTATTGAGAAAATATCCTAATTTTAAGCAGCATCTGAACATTTTTAAGATTTATGTTCCTCTCGAAAGCATCTGCTAGAGCATCACATTGTTCAGGGATGTTGGTTGTGTAAGTACTCTCATGTGTTTTAAGTGGAGGTATTGAGTCTAATCTGGGTTTTAATGACTTAGCCAGTCGCCAAATATCGTTGCTAGGGTTGTCAACTTTCGAAAGTTTAGTGTTCCATATTTTATCTTGATGTTTCGTTATAGCAAATTAATCATAATGTTGTAATTTATTGATAGTTGATCGTAACACTTTTTTCTCTGCAAGGGACACTTTTTGTTCCTTTAAACGAAGTTGATTTTTATACTTGATCATTTTTGCGATGTAATTAGGTAGTTTTATGCAAGAATAAAGTCTCTGGCAGCAGTAAGACACTGATGTAGGTAGTTTGCGCCGTAGTCGATTTCAGGTTCAGATTTAAACACCTTCGAGTTTAGCGAAATATTTTGGTCAAGAAAGGACGAGTACAGCAGAGGTGGCGATGGTTCCACGACCAAGACATGAACTGAAAGCAGTCTGTAAACTATAAATTATTAATAATATATAAATACTATATATTAGTATATATATAATACATAAATAATATATAAACTATAAAAAAATAAATTATTCGTACGTGCCCCTTTATCAGCAGACGACGTCAATGTCGATGACACAGTCGTGATTCTTTAATCGATCACGTAATGTAAAGTGTGTCAGAAGCATTTTATGTAATTGCAATTTTATTGATACTTAAAAATTTTGCAAGAATCGTGAGCGGCTACGAATAAGGTATAAAGTTTACTGTGAAGAAAGATAATTAGGAAAAATTCTCGATATTTTTATTTAGCTAACATTTCATAAACGGGCACAGTTTGCAACCCTTGGGAAAAGCCAAACTATGAAAAGGTGACATCTTTTAAATCTCATAATTAATTTTCATTTTAATATTTAAAATTAAAGACAAGAAAATAATTAAGTTCTTTGTTACTAAAGAACAGTCATGGCCAATCTCCTAACATGCTTGGACACGTTTTATTAATTAAGGAGTGGAGGAACAGGCGTGCAAATAGCCGTGTTTCATAAGCGGATTGAGGACAAATCAGCGTGTGGAATGCATGTCGATTCAAAGTGGCTAGCTGGCGTCGGTAGTTAAACCTCAGCAAATAATGCAAATGCGGTACCTGAATGGGCTTCTTGTTCTGTCTTGAGCATTCTCCGGAGGTGGGCTCCATACGAAAAGTCGTTTACGCTGGTCACTTGAAAGTCTAGTTTATCACACATTAATCGCATGCGGGTTGATATAATTATTTTTTATTTTTCTTTACTAAGGGATAATAAACAACTACAACATAATTATATCATACATAAAGATAACAAAGTTTAAGTTTGAAGTGCACTGCAATATACCTATATTGCAGTGCACTTCATTATCCGCAGATAGGACATATTTATAGATCAGTGGTTGCCACTAGACGAGCATTACCACAATTAACAAATATTTAGAAATAAATAAATAAGTTATTAAAAAGCTAGCTATAGCTACAAAACCAAATTTGATCAGAAACAGATTCAATTACTTAAATTATGCAATAAATAAGTAATTATAGTAAGATTACAATTAAGATAAACATTAATTTATAATATTAGATTTAAATTTATTTTTCGTGCATGCAAATATTTCAATAACAATGAAAGGAGAGGTCAAAATTGGTATAATATTCCGACGATTTTTAAACGCTAATGTGATGTACCTTATTAGAAAGGTTATTTATTATGCTACTCGATTATAGTTAAATCTGATTTTTTCAGGCGCCCGTTTTTGTGAAAAAGTTAAAAATGTTTCAATACAAACAAAACGCACAGTCTTTATTTATTAATTTCTATGCAATATAATTATTTTATGTGGCTAATGTTTCCGTTTCTATTAAATACTTTGAGATTTTATTATAATTTTAGCTGCAGCTCCATGAAATTAAGACAAAAAATATTGATTATCATGACAATGCAATAACAAAACGTATCGAAAAAAGTCAAAGCTGTAATCTCGGACTAAACATCCGCTGTAAATGTCAAGTCGAGTCCTGCTGACTGACGTTGCCATTGTCACGTCATTTGCCACAGGGCTGCCATCCCAAAAATATAAATAATGCTTGTAGAACATTTTATTTTTCAACACTTGTTTTAAAAAAAACGGCCGGCTGTAAAAAAAAAAAATGCACAAAGACATCAAAATAATTACCCTCCAGCCTATATAGGTCAGAAGGCTGTTTAAATTTTCAATTATTTTAGTACCAAGCCCCATACATTTCGTGAACGTCTCCTTTGAATTAAAGGATTCCAACGTTCTATGAATAGGGCAGGGTAAACCAGAGTTCGTACGACAAGAATTTAGCGCGAACAGAGTACGTGCACTAATCTGACGCGCATGAATTGCAGTGCTATTCTGTAACCATCTCACCGTGAAAACGTAGCTGAAGTGAGCGTGGAGTGAACTGTGAGTGAGGGATTGACACTATTAACAACTCACTTCAAGCTCACTTCACCTACGTTTACACGGTGAGATTTTTTCAGAATAGATCGGCTGTTCTGCTGGGCTAACATGACACGCGCGACAATTACTCACTCTCGCGTGAGTAATTCTTGTCTATTTCTCTAAATTTTCTCGTTTTCTGACAGCGCTGCCATACAAAATACTCGACTCGTTCTGTCATGCTTGATGTTTTCTCGACAAACCCTAACATGGCACGTATGTTATCTCGGATTTTGACAATTCAACACGAGATAATTTCCGATTTTTCTGTCATTTACGAGTAAATACGACTATTTACTCGTCGTAGCATCTTGGTGACCCATTGAGCCACTCTGGCATTGTGAGAAGGGTCGAAGGTAACGCGCCACGAGAACACACATCGGCTGGATTACTCACTCCACTGACGTGGAACCAACAGCTACTGGGAACTGTGTCCAGTATCTTGGTCACGCGGGTCGCAACAAATATTTTCAATTTATAGCCAGGAGTGTTCAGCCATGCTAGAACAACTGACGAGTCTGTGAACAACAGAATCTCGTCGATTGTCAACTTGCGTTCTGTTAAAATATTTATTTTATATACCGGATACGTGTCCGCTTTAGCATCTGCTAACGTGTGCAACACCTTGATGGCTAGGTACGGACTGCTGGCTACACCGTATGTGACTGTGTTGAGCTCGTAAACCTGCATGGGTTGATCTGCTGAGACTCGCCACAAAATGTGCTGATACGGCCGTTGCTCTTGGTGAATGAGGATCTGCCTATACATTTTACAGATGTCTTTTTTTTTTTTTTTTTTTTGGGTGGGAAATCATCAAATAACTTCTCCCGCTCTGGGCGGAGCGGGAGGGCGTGTCAGACTTTTACTGACTAAAACCCACCCGTGTTCCTTCCGTTGCCTGTGTGCCAGGGCCACGATATCCCTTTCGGACAAACTCGCAACCCCGGCAGGCATTGGTCCTAACGGACCCCGTCAGTTTGTGCTGACATCTCTTTGAGGCGCGCGTGGAACACAACGCGCCGTCGACCCGGGCCTGGTCCTTATCGGACGGCGAGCTACCCATCGCTCACCGTCCGCAGGCCCGCGCCTACGGTGGCCGGAAATCGGCTTGCGACTCCCGACGCCCGGGGCGTCTCCTGCGGCGACTAGGGGCATGAGGGCGTGAACCTTGTCTCACCCTCACGCGTTCCGCCTCCTCCTTCGCTAGCATAACTGCTTCGCAGAAGGAGGTGACGGCCTCCCATGCACTCTCGCTCCGAACCATGGCCTGAACCAGGCCCGGACGCGAGAGATCGCCGCCGCCGATCGCCTCCGTGAGGACACGGCGGTGCTCCGCCCAAGCTGGGCAGACCTCCACCGTATGCTCCACCGTGTCCTCCGGGCGATCCACACAGTGGTGACACCCGGGCGTTTCCTCCCGCTTAATCCTAAGCAGGTACCTCCCGAAACATCCATGTCCGGTGAGGACCTGCGTCAGGCGGAAGGTGAGGACGCCGTGGCGCCTCTCCAGCCACTCCTCAAAGAGGGAACTTATCGCCACAATTGTGGCGTGCCCAGCGCTGGCTTGCGACAATCGCACTCTCCATGTCGCCATGAGATCCCTCCGGAGCTCCGTCCGCTGTGCCGCAATTTCTTGCGGCAGCGGAGTTATGCCCCGGAGTTTCGCCTCTTCGCGCCACACCCAAATGTTCGCGAGGACTTTCGCCTCCAGATCCCATGGCGGCAATCCGGCAAGGAGGCTCGCCGCCTCACGGGAGACCGTGCGGTATCCCCGTACCATCCTGATGGCCATGACCCTTTGGGACGCGTTCAACCGCTGCGCTGGTCGCAGCCTCAGAGAACGCGCCCACACCGGTGCCCCGTAAAGGGCCATGGACCGCACGATCCCCGCGTAGAGCCTCCGGCAGGAGGCGTTTGGACCCCCTAGATTGGGCAGGAGCCGCTTCAAAGCAGCCCCGGCCCGCTCCAGTCTGGGAGCCAAACGTCGAAAATGCTCCACGAAGTTCCACCGGCTATCGAGGACGAGTCCCAGGTACTTCATCGTCGACTCGACGCCGATGTGAACCCCTCCCGCCATTATCTGGGAACCCGACAGTGGCGCGTTCCGAGGACCATAAAAACACATGGCCTCGGACTTGTGCAATGCCACCTCGAGTCCCAATTGCCGGATCCTATCGACGATTGTCGCAACCCCACGTGCCGCCAGTTCGGCCGCCGCCTGATGCGAACTCCCTTGTGCCAGGACTAGCGTGTCGTCAGCGTAGCAGACTACGCTGACGCCACTAGGGAGGTCGGCGCGCAGCACCCAGTCGTACCCGATGTCCCACAGATGCGGCCCCAGGACCGATCCCTGTGGGACACCGCACGACATCTCTCGCCGGTTCCACTCTCCGTGGTGACCGGGGTAGATGACGGCCCTGTCCGTCAAATAGGCCTCGACCACACGACAGAGGTAGGTCGGCATCCGGTGATACCGAAGTGCCTCCCCAATGCAACTCCAGGGCAAGGTATTGAAGGCATTGGCGATGTCAAGAGACACCGCCAAGACGACCCCACCCCGGGCAACAGCATCCCCCGTCGTGAGGGCTCGAACGCGCATGATGGCATCCACCGTAGGTGGTGGTGGTGGGGTGGCTCCCCTTACGGAAACCAAACTGGCTCTCCGCCAAATCCGGCCCCACCCGCACCAGCCGCCCGACAAGGCGGTCTGCAATTACTCTTTCAAAGAGCTTGCCCACCTCGTCGAGCAGCACGATGGGCCGGTAAGTGGACGGAGAGTCCGCCGGGCGCCCTGGTTTCTTTATGAGGACCAGTTTCCCCGTCTTCCAACGAAGTGGAAACTGGCCCCTCTCCAAGCATGCGCTTAGGAGCCCCCTTAGTCGAGGCCCGAGAGCCTCTAAAGCCAGAACCCAGGCTTTTCCAGGCAAGCCATCGGGTCCTGGGGCGGTATTCTTGGCATTCAGCCTACGTACCGCCACTCTCAGATCTACCTCGGTCACCTCTGGAGCATCGTCGTCGTCGGTCTGGTCCGCATCTGGCACCGCAGGAGGCGGAGCCATGGGCGGGGGAGTATGTTCCCCTCGCGAAGGGAACAGAGCGCTCACCACGTCCTCCACGAGCTGGGGCCGGAGACTCTGCGTCAGCGGGGGAGCCCATGGGCGGAGTTTATCTCGCACCCATTTGTAGGGGCGTCCCCACGGGTCTCTGTTGAGAGTCTCCAGCGTCTCCTCGCGGGCCAGTCCTCTGGCCCGCTGGATCTCTGCTCGGAGGGCAGTCTTCGCTGCTCTGTACCCCTCGTATAGCTCCGCCTGAATGGCTTCCGTATCCGGAGGGCGGACACGGAGCCTGCGGTGCCTGGAGTACCGGTGGCGCGCAGCAACGCACGCCTCGCGTAAAGCGGTCAGCTCACGCGACCACCAGTACACCTGGCGCCGGGCACGTCCGGGCTGGACCCGGGGCATTGCCACGTCACATATTTCGGACATGGCCTCCCGGAACCGCTCCGCCTCGTCATTGATGTCGGCAGGCCTGTCCGGTGATGACACCCAGGCCTGCACGATCGTGGCTTCCAGGAGGAGCTCCCGGTCCAGCTGCTTCAGCGCCCACCGCGGACCACTCGGGGTCTGTCGGACCGGCGCGCCCGAGGTCTGGGCGAAGACGTCAAACCGGATGTACCGGTGATCGGAATAGGTCTCCACCCCCTCCATGACGCGCCAGTCGATGACACGCGGTGACAGAGCGGGGCTGGCGAACGAGATGTCCACCACTGATTCACCCCGCATCCGCACACACGTGGGGACAGAACCCCGGTTTAGGACGACCAGGCCTGTCTCCAGAGCCCAGTCCTCCACCATCCTGCCCCGTGTGTCCGTATACCGGGAACCCCAAGCCACGTTCTTGGCATTGAAGTCCCCGAGGACGATCACTGGGAGGGGATGGTACCCGACGACGACGATTCTTAACTCCCCAAGGGAGTTGTGGAACTCGGCGAGAGTTCGGTTCGGGGAGAAGTAAACTCCTACCACGACAATCTCCCCGAACCGTGCTGCCACGCAACCCTGTCCCCTCTTGACGGCCTCGAGGGACGGGGTACCGGCGGCGGCCGACGAAATTAGGGTCACTGAGCCGCTCAGGTCCTCCACCCAGTCATCCCTGGGCGGGACAAAGTACGGCTCAGCAACCACGGCGATGTTAATCGACCACTGCGCCATGCTCTGGAGCAACAGATCCTGAGCGGCGGCGCAGTGGTTGATGTTCGCCTGGAGGAGGCGTAATGTGGCCATTTAGTGGCATTCCATATCAGCCTCCTCCCGGGCCCTCTGGGATGGCCCTGCCGCGGTGGTAGCGGCGGCAACGACGACGGTGGAGGCGGCAGCGGCGGCGGCAATCGTGGCGGCTGCGGCGGTGACGGCGGTGGCGGAGGGCTTGCCCCTGCCCCTGGGTTTGGGGGGAGGAGCACAGGCCTTGCCCCCAGCCCGGTGATCTGCCGGCTTGCCAGCCGCCGCACATGCAAAACAGTGCGGCGTGGCATTACAGGAGCCGGCCTTGTGACCGGGCTGACCGCAGCGGAAGCAGTGATCGCTGCGGTCCACCTCCGAGGTACAGCATGCTCCCACGTGGTTTCCCACCCGGCAGCGGAAGCACCTCAGAGGTCTGGGTTCCAGCAGTTTCACCTGCGCGGATACCCAGCCCACCCGGAGCCTTTGGCCCTCCCCGGATATTTTTTGGGCCGCCGACACGGGGCAGCTCACCGTAATGGTTTGCATCCCCGATTTGTCAGGACGGAGGGTGCCGGCCCTCACCTGCTCGGCAGAGCACTCTCCACTCCTAGACACGGCGGCCACAACATCTTCCGCCGTCACGCAGTCGTCCAGGCCCAGGATGCGCATGTCAGCGCACTTGGTGGGCCTGGAGACTCGGGCCTCCCCCGCATTGAGGGACGCCCTGAGCCTTTCGGCCAGGGCGTCAGCGGTCCGGCCGCTTGCCGCACCAGGGATCTCGAGCATCCGGGCCCCAGTTGCCGTGACTTTCATCCTGAAGCCCGCGGCGACGCCGATCTCCTCCAGGTTCACCGCCTTCCACGCCTTGGCGAGCACCTCGCAGTAGGTCACGCCCTTCTTCTCCGCTTCCGGCTGTAGTGTGATCACTACAGCTGCGGACTTTGGGGCGCGGAGCCTAGCCGCGGCGCTTCGCTTCTTGCGCCGTTGCCGCCTCTCCTTTTTTTTGGCCGCCCTTTTGGCCTTAGCCGCCTTCTTTTTCTCCCCGGCTACTTGCCATTCGGCGTCGGCCGGAGAGGAATTAGGAGGCTGGAGGGGGGGCGACCGTCCTGCCGCAGTGGCTGGGGCCCTTGCCTTCTTAGCAGCCACCTGTGCAGCCGTCCCGTCCTTCTTGGGCTTAGGCTGCGCCGATCTGGCCGATTTGGCCAGAGGCGCGGGCTTGGCTGCAGGCTTGGCCGCAGGCTTGGCCGCGGCAGCCACGGTGGCCGCAAAGGTGGCCGGTCTGCTCGCCGCTAGCGGGGGGCGCAAGACAATGCCCTCGAGTACGGAGAACCGGCTGTTGAAGGCAGCCAGCTCCTGCCGCACCAGGGACAAAACCCGGTCCTCCGCCGGCAAGGGCACACCCTGCCCTTGCTGCACCCCTCCATGCGGCCCCTCCGGAGGGCCAGCTTTTCGAAGCCGGGCCAGGTCCGCTCGGAGCTCCTCATTCTCCTTTCGGAGAAGCTCCATAGCAGCCGTCAAGCGCCCGACCTCCGCCCGCATCTCGGACACTTCGCCTGACGAAGGCCCGACCTGAAGGGCCTTCGCTGCCGCAATTATGGAGGCCGTGGCAGCGGGTACGACCTTGTCTTTAGAGGATTGAATCCTCTTCAAGGCCACACCCCTGATTGCGGCTACCACAACCTCCTCAAAGCTGGCAGCTCGCTCCTTAGAGCCACCAGCGGCATCCGGCTCACCACCGGACGACTCAGTTCCTGGTGCCCCAATCCTTGCCTGCTTTGTCGGTGGACTCACAGGCTCGGAGTCTCTGTCCTGCTCTTTCCCAGCCTTCTTCGTCACGATCGACTCTTTGCTCTTCGGTTGCTGTCTACGCTTGCGCGCTCGGCTTTGAGTCAATCTTGTCGACTTTTGCGAGCAAGAGGACTCGCTGGTGTCACTAGCCACCTCGTCAGCAACCGGGGTAGCCGGGCGCACAAATTGTGCTCGGGTCTTTGGCACTCCCTGTGCGTTTTTGTTTTGTTTCGGTGCCGTGGATGTACTGGGAATAGAACCCAGCGACTCCTCGGCACCGATTTTACAGATGTCTGCTGATAGACATACTTCGTAAAGTCGGAAATTGATCAAAATGTTATTAATGTCTGCTTGAAGTTTTGGGCCCGCCAATACTACATCGTTAAAAGATTTTTGATTGGTGGTTTTACATGACGCGTCAAACACTGTTCTCAATTTTGTCGTAGTGCTGGATGGCTTGTGGATACAAAAATACGGGATCAAATATTTGGAATCCACGTCTTGTATCTCTCCTAAGCATGTCATGTGCCTTAAAGCCTCGTATTCAGCCATGAACTTATGATACTCGGACTTGAGCTGAGGCTCTCGATTCAGTCTTGCCTCTAAGTTGACCAGGCGACGCACTGCGCCTTGTCTGGATTCGCCAAGATCATGGTCGGATCAGAGCGGGTATTTCACCACGAACCTACCCGTCTCGTCGCGACGACAATCTTTGGCGAACAGCTCTTCAGCTAAAGCGTCGTCCGGTTTCATGGTTTTTTCTGACGGTATGTTCTCAGTATCCCAGAACGCGTTCATGATCTGATCGAGATTAGTTGAACTTGTGAGACCGCAGAAAGAATTGTCCAAGCTGGCAGAGGTAGCTGACGTCATCGAGTGCCGCGGATTCCGTTGGTCGAGAACTACTTGACGCGACAAGCGACAGGCAACCCAGGTTGAGAAGGTAAGATCTTGTCACCGCCGTAAATATATGGGAAAAGATCACTAGCAATCAGCATTTCGACTGGTGCCGGTTTGTTAAACACAGGATCTGCCAAGGCAAGATGTTGATATTGATTAAATATCTTGTCTGGCATATGTACTGTTGGCAGGTTGCCAGCAATATTGGCCACAACAACAGCATCAGTGGTAAGCACTGGAATACTGGTGCCACGTGGCTTTATGGTACAAGTTGTCAAACCGAAATGCTGAACCCTCCTCCGCCTAAACCTATAGGTTCGAAATCGCACTTACGACGGGATAGGCCCAATTTCCTAACACAATCTATAGTAATGTAACTTGACATAGCGCCACTGTCAATCAGAACACGTACGGGGTGATACTGTGACCATGCATCTGCGACGTGTATGACAGCGGTGCCAAGCAACACATTCTCTTCAGTTGAGCACGTAAGAGCTACCACTTTCTCCTCGGACTTAGTCGAATCTAGGTGGAGCGTGACGTGGTGTCTCTTTTTGCACACCGTACAACAATGTTTGGACGTACAATCCTCCGTGGCGTGATTGTTCCGCAAACAGTTAGCACACAGCTTAAGTTCCGCAACTTTAACGTTGCGTTGTTCAGGTGTGAGTTCGTTGTACTCGGTGAATCTATATATGGAATGTTGTGGCTTTTGACAATACAGACACGAGATGGAAGATTTTGACTCACTCTTATCAGTACTGGCCACACCAGACGCTAATGTATGCGCTTGACTACGCGATTTATTTGAGTTTGAGGCTTTTGACGCTGCGGGAGGGGGCTACTTAGATGGGTTTTGCTTGCCTGGTGTCGACGGGTTGACGGGCACCGGTTTGCACTCCGACATCTCAAGTACGCGCGCCTGACTCTCAACAAACGTCAATCATTTCGTAACTGTAGGGATATGCCCCGGGGCCACGGTCTGTTCGAACTCACGCCTAGTGACCGCATCCAAATTACGCAACGATACGTGAAATAATATGAAACTGGCCAAATCTGGTATTTTAAGAAGCTCTAGTGCGCTTTTAGCGATAAGACCGCCCATTGTGTCACCCTGTGTAAAATTTCAACATTTATATCTGTAACTTTTATGGTGTACATAATAAAGAGTATTCTATTCTAGTGCACTAATATTCTCTTGATAGGTGCGTCATATCATAAGTGTATTTAAGTTCGATGCGGACTCGCTGGCAATCGGTTTGAAACCAAACAGCTTATATGCCGCTATATGCCGTTGCTAGGACGCGTTTATTTTCGTAGCGTTTCTCTAGCGACTTCCATACAATCGCGTAATTATCCGCGCTGACCGGCATCGACTTCACGATTTGCAATGCTGGACCACTAACGCACGACAGCAAATAATAACATTTTTCGATTTTAGTTATACAGGAATTATTATGAATGAGACTTAAAAATGTATCACGAAAAGTGGACCAGTTCTCTATTTGGCCATCGAATTTAAAAAGTTGCAATGCGGGTAACTTTACCCGCCGGAACTCACCGTCACTATTCTCGTTCGTATTTTGTTCGGTTTTAATCGAAATGTTCTTTGACATGAGTGTATCCGCGACAGTACGAATCATGTAATAAATATCATCGAATGCTTCGATTTCCTTATAAGTTAGCTTAAATTTCAGATCAGAGAGATCACAGAGAGAGAGAGAGGGGGGGGGGGGAGATTTCAGAGTATTCTATTCTATTCTATTGTCTATTCAACGAGTTAATTGCCGCGACAGACCTATCGAATTCATCCCGAATCTTAGACAAATCTTGCACTCTAGCGATAAACAACCCTACGGTGTCTGGGTCTGTAGATACCGTTTTCGACATTTCGAATAAATTCTGCAAGCGAATAAAACACATCTCCTTTGAGGTCAGAAGTGGTTGCATTAATCTGTCGAATTCCGTGTCCTCCATTTTGATTAAGTACTAAAATGTATAACGCGTACACGTATTAAAAATAACAAACTCATTTGACTAATTGATCCCGTTAAATTTAAAAAAAGCAAACGAAATAACACTACTTATACGTGAATATTACGCATACGTAAATTTACGAATGTTACGACGTCTATTATACACACCCAACCGGCCGGCCTGCGCGCCAAAAACAATGTTTTACGAACGCAAATCACAACACTTAGGCACTAAAACACTGTTTAACACTGGTAAATATTAATAACAACAGATTTGCCTGTAAATATAACAGAAATATGCATAAAAACATCGATAAATTAAAACTTTTCTAGAACCAGAATTCAATGACCCTAATACCTACTACAGAAATTTGCAACAAACCACTTTATTTGACTTATTTACGTAATAGATTAGGCTTCTATAATAACATGATGTAATTAAATAAAGTGACTTATTTGAAGCACACATAGAAATATTACAATTTATGACAAAACGTTTCGAATTCTAGAACAAGTAGGTACGTACCAATGGCGGCTACGAAATAACAATGTGTTATTGTAATGAGTTTACTGAGTTTGTATGACCATATAACTGGGTTATCTCGGCTCGATAGACCAAAAATGTGTTGTATTTGAATAGATTTGAAATGTGGCCTCACTTACCCGTCGCCGACCAGCTCTGCGCCCAGGATGTTGAAGCAGCTCCGATTCGTCCCGGGACGGGCTGATAGTTTTTACGGGTTTCACAAGGTTTAGGCCGTGTTAATGGGAAGTTATATGGTTCAGGCACTCAGATTTTGTTAGTTTAGTTAATTTTGAGCGCATGCAATGACGGCGTTGCAGGCTCCGCTCGTTCGGTTGTGCGACTGACATTGGCGGCACGCGCGCGGGCGTGGGCGCATCGGGAACTTTTCAACTCGCGCACGTTGATTGGCGCCGAGATGAGCCGTTGGCAGTTTTTGGCGGGATTTATAGTGGAAAACCCAACAGTAAGATACGCTGGTTGTAGATTGAAATTAGGGTTGTTCTGTATGAACGGAGGTAGCCGTTCACCCAATCCAGAAACAATTCAACAGAGAGATGACTGAGTACGACTCACCTTTCCTCCCGCTGCGGCTGGCTCCCAATTGATCTGAAACGGTCTTTTGATTCGACTGTTGACCGCTGAGCTTGGCGCGAGTGACACCACACGGTAATGCACAATTGTTCCTGCTTTATCTATTTTACACTCACGGAGTCAAAAATTTGACAGTTCATTGGGTCAATGGCAACGACAGACTCCTCGGCTCCATGCGCACGCCAAGCTTCATTCAGGTGGCGCGCGCGTCGCCTATTCGCAATGGCGTCCAGCACCTCGTGGTACGACACAGCCAATCGCGTGCCGACTTAGCGAGCGTACACAGACATTCACTGCTAAATACGTCCAATCATGGGTTATATACAGAACAATAACTAAATATTCTGTGAATATTTCAAGCGTCTACCTGGTGCCGTTATCAATATCGAGCAAAAAAATCACGTGATTTTTGATTGATTTCAACGGTCTAACTATCACGGATCATGAGATACAGCGTGGTGACAGACGGACAGACAGACAGACAGACGGCGGAGCCTTAGTAATAGGGTTCTCGTTTTACCCTTTGGGTACGGAACCCTAAAAAGGAGGGGAAATAAATCATAGGGCATCAAAAAAGTCCGCATCGCTGTCAACAGGAAAAGTGCCTCAAAGGCTGGCAGCATTTCCACGTTGTATGGCAATGCTGATTCTTTGGCCAAAAAATAGGCCAGCCCTCTGGTCACGTGAGGAGTCGACCAACCGTTTGGCGATGTCTCGAAAAACTAATGAACGCCTAAGTCTTCTCTTGTCTCGGTGTAACGGTGTACAAATATTCTTATTATAATTTCTGATTCATTAGTAACAAAAATTCATTAACATTTAAAAAAGTACTGTGTTACATCTATGTTTTTATCGATAACCATAATATAATAATATTTTAAATTTTAAAGTAACTCTGTCTGTCTGTATATTACCTGTTCACGCCTACACCACTGAACGGATTTCGATACAATTTGGCAAGGAGATAGATGACATCCTGGGAAAGGACATAGGCTACTTTTTGACTCGAAAATAATCCTAAAGGGGGTGTTATAGGGGACGAATGTTAGTATTTTTATTTTATTTTTATTCAATAGGAACAACAGCTACAATATAAAACGTAGAAACAAGAAATACTCGTACACAAAACTTATAGACAATATTGCAGCCCACAACGCTGATCATAGATTAACAATAGGATACAATACAGTGAAAATAATCGCTAGGGTTACAAATACAACATTTAATATTATTCTAACTTTTATAATCACTATCGTGTTTGAGATATAGAGGTATTTAATTATAATAAACAAGAAATGGTACAAAAAAGAAAAATATATAAAAATATTCAGGAAAGCTCCTTAAGTATAAGACTTTTGAATCTATGAGGACCACATGCAAAAATGTCTAGATAGGTTCAAAAGTCTCATTGTAGGAATCGACCATTCTGCGAACAGACGAACGCAAGCCAGAGTTGGACTTGCAAGTGCCCACTGAAAATAATCTGCCAGCGCGAACCTTTCGCTTGTGGACTGTCCTAGGAACCGCATAGCATAACATGTTGGACAGTAATAATAATAATAATAATAAAAATCATTTATTTTGTACGAAACAGAAACAGAAGGTAGTACAAGGCATTGTCTTAAGAGTAAGTTGTACAACAGTGATAAAAGTTCAATGTCGAACTTCTGACTCCTAAACTAGGCAATAAGCCTGTATCTTAGAAGCCAATGTTCCCCGAAATAGCAGTGATATACAACTATTTATACAATACACGTGCAAGTACTTCTTGTGAAAAATTAAATTAAATATGGATAGTACTTCTATTATCATAATTATAAACAGGAAAAGAGAAAAAATAAAACAAAACAATAAGAAACAAAAAAAACAACAAACAACAGAATATTATGTGCATACAGTATTTAACTAATTATAAATTAATTTTGATAAGATTTTCAGTTTCATCGTATGATAACTTTTGCAACCACTCGGTAAGAATATTCTTAACCTCATATTTTGTACGAGTATAAATTTCTAGAATTTTATTTATTTTGTTATAAAGTCGAGAGCTTGTAGCAAGAAACTGGCGACTAGCGAATGCGGTACGACACTTGACGGTATCACAGACAGGGAATCCTTTGCGTCTCAATAGAACACTTGGCGTTTTAGGCAGCATGGTGTGTCGACGCAGAACGGCACGGAGAACAAAGAGCTGTCTAACAGTCAAAACCTGTGCCTCGAAATAAAGTTTCGCTGAAGAGAAGTCTCTGCGTTTAAAATGCATTAACTTTACGATATTCCGTTGAGAGCGTTCCACGGTAAGTAAAGATGTTTTGTACGTTCCACCCCAGGCTGAGATGCAGTACGAGATTAGGGACTGACAAAGACTCTGGTATACTAGAAGCATTAATTCGCGATCAGCAGAATGCCTGAGCTCCTTGAAGATATATATCAGTTTCCTGATCCGGGTGCATAAGGCTTCAATATGGGATTGCCAGCTTAGCCTATAGTCTATGAAAACCCCCAAATATTTTACATCAAGAACCAGAGATAGGGCTGAACAGTTGCAGTCATTATTATTTCCTACGCAAGTATGAGCTATAACTAATCCTGACTCTGGGGGTGGACTAGTCGTGTTAGGTAAGGAAAAGCGAATAATTTTTGTTTTTGCGATATTAAGGGTCAAGAGATTTACTGAGAGCCATTCCATTACCAAGCGAAGCGCGCATTCAGCTCTTTGCTTTGCCTTAGTCCAATCGGCGTCGTAAACTATCAATGCCGTGTCATCAGCATAAGTGAATATATCACAATTCGGAACCTGAGCAAGGCACAGATCGTTGATATATAGAAGGAAGAGTGTGGGCCCAAGTATGCTTCCCTGTGGGACACCGAAATTGATAATTTTATGATCACTCGTTAGAGAGTCGATTGTTACACATTGCGTCCGATTGGATAAATAGTCTCTAAAGATGTTCAATGTCGATCCACGCACTCCCACTCGCTCAAGCTTCGCGACAAGAGTGGGAACAGATACCGTATCGAACGCTTTGGAAAGGTCAAGGAAAATGCCGTAGCATTTCATTTTCCCATCCAATTTATCAACCAGTATTTTTGTAACGTCAACAACAGCATCCTCCGTTGATATACCAGATCTGAATCCATACTGGTTACTTGCAATGATTTTGTGCTTACTCAGAAAATTTATCAGGCAATTGCTGAGGATTCTTTCAAGAATCTTTGATAACGAACTCAATACGGAAATGGGCCGGTAGTTTGTGACACTAGCCCTGTCTCCACCCTTGAAAATGGGATGGACCACAGCTTTCTTAAAAGCGTTAGGGAATACGCCGGAATCAATAGCTCGGTTACAGATATGAGCAATTGGCGCAGCCAAGGTTAGACTCGATTGCTTGAGCACCTTAGCTGGGATATTATCATAACCTGTGGCACAGTCGCTACGTAAGGAGTCGATAAGGCTTTTTACGTAATCTACATCTACCGGCAGAATAACGAGTGAGTTACAACTAGTTGAACGTTCCGTTTCCACTCTGTCGCGTCCCAAAAGAGGTGTTATGTTAGAGGCCAGAGTTTGCCCTATGTTCACGAAAAAGCTGTTGACCTCATTTATTGAAGTTTTAGGATCGCTGGCTATTTGGAGCAATTCATTGGGGGACCGCGGTTGGGAACATGAATTTGTAATTTTCTTAATAGCCTTCCATGTTGCCTTTGGATTATTCTTCGCCTTGGCCAGTTCATTTTTGTCATGGGTTCGCTTCATTTTTTTTAGTAATGAATTAAGGAAATTACGATACCACGTATAGGTGACTTTGAGAATATTATTACTTGGATTTCTAGTTACTTTTTTATGCATCATGTCTCTATTTCGAATACAACGGACCAAGCCTTGTGTCATCCAAGGTTTGATCACACGAACCTTTCTGTGGATTCGTATACATTGCGTATGTTTCATAATAATTTCTTGCGTCATATTAATTAATAATTCGGCAGCCAGACCCGGATCTGTCTCTTCCAAGACCGGGTTAAAATCGGTGATATCAATTTCATTTTTTATTGCAGCATAATTATAGCGATAGGATGTGTTGGGACTACTGTTCGACATAATGCCTTTGGTCTTGAGACACAAAATGACGGGAATGTGATCAGTAATGTAAGAATCCAGTAATATGACGCGAGCTATTCCCCTAGTTTTTAAAAGAACGTGGTCTAAACAGTTTCCTGATCTCGTAGGTCGTAAATGAGCAGGGAGTAGCCCCAGTGAGGCGGTCGTAGTAAGATAATCGTTTGCGTTCTGATCATTGTTGTTTGATTTTATGTCCACATTCAAGTCTCCAATAAGAACTATATTATTATAATGTTTAAGGGTATTTATAAGACAATTTAGACTATTATAAAAATTATCCAAATTATGATATGAGGGAGAGCGGTATATACATATAATAGCAATGTTTTCTATGGTACAAACAAGGCAATTTGCATCAAGATACGGGGGTTCGTGTGTTGCACTTGCTATGGACGCTTTAGAATATACTACAACTCCATCATTTTGTGACCCGTTATTGACAGTGGCATGACAATTGTATCCCTGGATCACCGGCAGGGGTCCAGATACTTTGAGCCAGCACTCAGTGAAAATAAGCAAATCAAATGTAGTTCAATGCAATCAAATTTATTTCTAACAATATTATACAAATTCATGGTTTCTAAGTACTTACGTTTATTTTCAAGTGTTGCGAGCTTATACTTTGCAAGCAAATCTTGGTATGGCAAATAATATCCATAGCATCTATGATGTATGGTACTCAGGAATTTATATTGTTGTATGGGGAACTTAGCTTTCTTAATTTAGGGATTCACACCATCATTAAAATATTTATTATAGGTACCTCTTTTTAAGAGATTTAAGGAATTAGAATAGTAGAGTCCGTATCTTCAGATGATGAAAATAATTATATTTATAAGTTTAATAGTACTATTTACATGATGACAATATATTATTATATAAAGATAATAATAAAAATTAATGTATTTTGACACTACGAGTAACAAGTTTGTTAGTGGTTTTAAGTTAACTCAGAGAACTTTATCTTGTCATGGGAATGTAGACTTATGATTGCTATGTTGTTAGCATATAATATAAATGAGGTTTTAGCTAATATTTAATAATTTTATAGCCTACTACCTGTAGCCTTCTATTCTGTGTAAGAAAATATTTGTACGCCTTACAGGGCAGCACATAGTGGCACAATATTTTATTACATCATGTACAAACATTATACCTATGTGTACAAATAAATAAATTTGAATTTGAACAAACTTTAGTATTAGTGACGAGTCTGTGTTGTCTAGTTATACTAACAACAGAGTGATTAATTATGAATCATCATGTTGTACGAAGGAGGATCCACCTATAATACTAACATCCTTGGAGGCCACTACCAGTCTGATAGGGTATTCTCTTCCTGCTGGAACTCATAGGGCCATTTTTGACTCTTCAGTTGTAGTTGTGGAGGTCACTCCGGATAATTCTTTAAATTAGGCAGTAAGACAACAGAAGTTACAGCTTCAAATAACCAATTATTAATATTAGAGAATAATAAAAAGGTATCTTCTGGCAATATAACTCATAATAAAAAACCAAAGCGAGTGGAACATACTTTAAAATTATTTAATCAAAATATCCAAGGTTGCTCTTTCAAATTACTTGAAATAGAATTGTTATAAGAAAATAACAAGTTTGATGTCATTTGTTTAACAGAACATTGGTTAAAAGAACATCAAGTAACGTCAATTAACTATGAAAATTATTGTGTAGTTAGACATTTCAGCCGTAAACATATGATACATGGCGGGTCATTGATATTAGTAAAAAATTCTATTAAATCAAAAGAACGAAAAGACATCGTCGGAGTGTCTGTTGAACACACCATTGGATTGCCCTGTGTTGAGCTTGATAAGCATGTTATAGTATGTGTATACAGACCTCTAAGTTATCAGAATCTATCTGTGTTTAATCCTGTAATGGTCTTCCATTACAGAACCAAAAAAAAACTGAGCTAAAAAAACTTGGTATTAGTAGTAAGTCAATAAATAGTGGTGATTTTAATATTAATGTATTACAAAATAACTCGAATACTGTTAGATTATTAAGTCTTTTTGGGTCATGTGATTTGACAAATGTTTTTGTTGAACCAACCCGAGTGACAGCTTCTTCTGCCACTTGTATAGATAATATTTTTGTAATTGTGATTACTTACATAAAGAAATTGTAAATAAGTGCCATCTGATCACAGTGGAGAATCAATTACATTTTGCTCCTACATGCCTTTACAAAAAATACAAATTAGGTTTAGGCCTTAATTACATGTCAAAATTTAGATAAATTAAAAAATTCTTTGGTCAGTAAATTATGTGTGTTCAGAGTTTTAATAATATACGTGACCCAAATGAGTTCTTCGCCGAGTTCTTTTCACTATTAAACACGCAATTCACTTTTCCACTAAAGACTAAAACAAAGTTCTTATTTAGTGATTGGGCGACTCCAGGTATTCGTAAAAGCCGGGGAAAACTTTTTGAACTTTATGGCCGCTGTCATCTGAATACGAAGCTGATATGAAGCTGTCATCAGTATGTTACAAAATATTCTAAAATTTTTAAAAGTGTGTTTAAAATAGCTAAAGCTCTTAATATCAGCAATAAAATAAAATCAGCTGATGACAAAACAAAAACTACCTGGCAAATAATAAATAATGTAACAGGTAGCAAAAAACAGCGTAATACTGAATTAAATTTAGAGACTGCACATGGCCCCATCACCTTAGATGTAGAAATAGCTCAGTAGTTTGAAATTTTTTTTTTTGCTAATATTCCCCTTAAAACTATTGAAACTTTAAATACCTCACCCGCGCTTTCTGCTGCCTTACTTATAATGAATGTAAAGGCATGTATTTTGGAGTTTAGGTTTCAGCATACAAACTCCGAGGCTGTTACAGAAGCTTTTAAAGATCTTAAAATTAAATCAACAGAAGATCTTTGGGGAATGTCTGTAAAAGTCTGTAGATCTATCATTAAACTATTGCGCCCTATTTAGCTTTCATATTTAACACCAGTGTGGACCAAGGAGTATTTCCGGATCTCATGAAACACACAGTACAGTAGTTCCTTTGTTCAAATCCGGTGACAGTAAAGAACCCAACAATTATAGGCATGTGTCAATTCTGCCAGTTCTCAGTAAGGTGTTTGAAAAGTTTATGCTCAATTAAATGTTACGTCACTTTAATAAAAATTTAATCTTTCATGAACAAAAGTACGGTTTCACTAAAGGGCGTTATACCACTGATTGCCGGTGTTACCCTAATAAAGGACATATTTTGCGCCTGGGGGAAGCACAAGATGCTATTGGAATCTGTTGTGCCTCTCTAAGGCGTTCAATTGCGTAAACCATGAGACACTTTTGCTAAAACTAGAGCACTATCTATGGGATTAGGAATAAAGCTCTTGATTTACTAAGATCATACCTAAAAGATAGAAATAATAGGTTAAACTTCAAGTAAATGGCGTAAACTCATTGGGGTCTGAAATGGTAATGGGCGTTCCTCAAGGTTCGATATTGGGCCCATACCTCTTTTTAGTTTACATTAATGATTTACCCCAATTACTTCATAATCAACCGAAGATGGTGTTACTTGCTGAGGACACATCATTGATCTTTTAAATTTTTAAATAGACCGATGATCACAAAATATTGATGACGTGAATAACTCTATTCTTCAGGTCCAAGATTGGTTTACGGATTTTTTTTTAAGGGCTTTGTCGCTTAGTGACCACATCGCCCAGTGCAGAAAAAACACAAAAAATTTGATTACTATCCCTAACCCTATCACTAACTTGTACAATTGTTTAGCCTTATCGGACATTGGAAAAGCAAGGATGGTATTACATAAGCCAATATCATACCTTTTATATTGTCCAAAAACATTAATTCTAATATTTTCATTCCGGGATTCCCACCATTTGGAGACAAAGTTTATGGTAAATAATTTGGTACTAAATGAAAAAAAACCAAATGTATTAAATTTAAATTACCTAATGTTAGAAGTAGCGAATGTGATATCATATTGAACAGAGAAAAACTGGAAATTATTAATCAAACGGTTTTCCTAGGAATCACTATAGACGAGAAACTGCAATGGGGACCACAATAACCTCTCTGGCGGGGCGGCTAAGCTCGGCCGCTTATGCTGTTAGAAAGATAAGACAGCTAACAGATATAGAAACCGCGCGTTTGGTTTATTTTAGCTACTTCCACAGCATTATGTCGTATGGCATTTTACTGCTGTCATTGAGTCCATCTTTATTTTGCAAAAGGAAGCTGTCAGAGCAATTTATAATCTACGTTGCCGTGAATCTCTTAGGGAACTATTTAAGAAGATTAATATTATATTATGACGATACCTTGCCAGTTCATTTATGAAAAATTTATGTATGTAAGGAAAAATCTACGTTATTTTTAATAAGATAAGTGATATACATAATTTTAATACTAGAAATAACCATTTTTCAGATTATCTAACGTACACGCATCTTTTATGGGGTACTGTGTTAAATGTTACAACGAAATACATTGTGATATATTGCAATTAAATGAAAGACAATTTAAAACACATAATAAATGTACACTTTGTAAACAAGCATAAATTACAAATTAGAGGATTATAATTATCCAAGATAGGAATGCTTGGAAACATGCTGGTCCAGCTCCATAGGACAATCTAGAGTCTAGACAAAATCAAACTGGTTGGTATTATAATTGTATAATTTGTTATTTTTATAACATTGATTTTACATTCTGTGATTACCTAAACTCACACAGTGACTTATTGTTTTAAAATGTTTAAGAAAACATACTTTTACGATGTTTGTAATTAATTATGTGAGCACCATGTATACCTATCTCATAATGACGTTAGTTTTCATTGCTTCATTTTTAATTATTTTACTTATTGTGATAAAGTAATTTTATTCTAGGTGCATCGTCTTCACATAATTATAACCATATAATTAATGTACTTAAACAAAATATTGTAAAACATTTTTAAAAGAGTAACGGTGGATTTTCTTGCCCATTCTTCTCCATGCGAAACTACCTTTATTTGGAACCCCGACAACTAAAATAAATTCTATTTTTTTGTAAATTTTGACTTTGAAAGTGCCTCTTATGTGCCTATTTGAAATAAATAATTTGACTTTGCCTTTGAGGTAATATTTATTTTAGTATTTACATAAACTCACGCCGGCTTCCCATGGTGGTAGCCAGAACGCCACCTGCTACGCTCCTTACATACTCCTTATGCTTCGGTTACGTTAATGCTTCTGGTCATACACGCACGCCGGTTGCGAGTACTACGCACCTGACCTTTCTGAAGAACATCACCAATTAGGTCACTATAATTATGTCCTTCTAGGGCGTCCTCCCAAGGTTTCCACTCACTTCTGCCTTGTAAATACCTTTTGCTAGTTACCTTTCATTCATCCTCTCAACATGACCACCATCCTTAGCATGCTCTTTTCAATTTCTGTAACTACATCTTCTTTTAAACTTTAGTATTTATTAAATTAAAATCGGCCCACCACGACTGGCTTAAAAGTTATTATAGTTTCAATTTCAAGTTATTGCTAATAATATAGATATTACGTGATCAATGGCAGCGCTAGAGTTTTTCAAATTAATGGTGATAATATTAAAATGAATAATAAAAAAAAACCGGTCAAGTGCGTGTCGGGTCACAAACAGTGAAGGTTTCCGTAGTGGGGATTAATTTATCTTAAGAACAAACTTAACATTGTAGTTGAAAAACATGTTCCCTCATACATTCTACTTCATATGTAAGTTTGTACGCACATTATTGAGAGATTTACGATGTTATTTTAAGATCATAGACTTCTTATAGGGTTTCCATTAATTTATAAGTAAAAACCTAATAGCTGTATTTTCTCAGTATTTTCGGAGATATGGTCAATTTTCATCTGTTTTCTTAAATAATCTAAAAAACAATTATACGATACAGTTTGCAAAACATTTTATCAAATTTTCTTATTTGCCCCCCCCCCCAAACCTAATCTACCTTACACATCCGTGTTTGGGTCACTGAAATTCATAATAATATGTGTATCAAATTTCAACTTAATCAGTCCAGTAAATTCGAAGCAAATCAGCTGTGACTGATGGACAGACAGACCGACATACACACGAGTGATCCTATAGAGTTCCGCTATTCTAAAGAGAAGATTATTTGCATTCTGTTTGACTATTCAGCGTGAAAGGGTTTCACGCTTTAACGACTAAATTGATTTGGATGATAGGTATACGGATAAGCCATGACCTGGATACATAGGTATATTTTTAATCCCGGTAGCACGTTCCCGTGGCATAATTTCCGACATGCACGCGGACGAAGCCGCTGGCAAAAAATAGTATTTAATAAATTTAGAAGAGCCTTTTTGAAATGGTGTATGTCAAGATCTTCATTGGGTATCTTGTTATAGATCCTGGGTGCCATTCCTAAAAAAAACAGTTTGGATGTTTGTTGCTCAATGGCTAAACGGATTTAACGATTTTCTATATCAGCACACACGTAGAAGGTGTTTATCTTGATGGTTCGTTCCCATCCGATGATAGTTCGAAATAATTTTCAAAATCAAAAACCGAACGTAGTTCACAATACAAGTTTACCTTCGTTTAAACAAGAACAACGTGGGTATGGGTATTTATAAATGCATACAACAAAATAAATTGCAAATGAGTTTATTGAATCATTTTATTGTATCATCAGTAATTATGTTTGAAGTTATTAGTAAACTCCACATCCACAGCCGCGGCCTCCGTAACCGAGCCCGAAAGCAGCAGGAGCGATGCCAGCAGCGCCAAGACCATAGCCGGCACCGAGACCATAGGTACCCGCAGCACCATAGGCACCACCAGCGATGCTCTCAATAGCAGTAAAACCGTTACCGCAGCTATGGCTGACAGCGCCAGCACCAGCAGTGGGTAACACGCCCTCCAAAGCCACAGCACTCACGAACGGCAGCTCACCAGCCACGGACAGAGCTCCCTCATACACATTCTCAGACACTACGGAGAGGCCATTGGGACCGAAAACAGAGGCACTGGAGACAGGCAGTCCCCCGCCACTGGTGGGAATGAACTCAAGAGCAGCCAAGCCATTGCCGATCAAACCATTGCCAATTACACCATCACCAATCAAACCATAGTTAGCGCAGTTACCAGCGTAGCCGTTACCAATCAGTCCATTTCCGATCAAACCATTTCCGATGAAACCATTTCCGATCAAACCATTTCCGATCAAACCGTTTCCACAGCCGATACCAGCATATCCTGGGGCAACAAGAGCAGGAGCGGCAATGCCTCCATAGCCAAGACATGAACTGTAAGCAGTCTGTAAACAATAAATTATTGTATTAGTAAATAATATTCTTTATCGGCAGATGACGTCGATGTCGACGACATAATTATTCAACCGATGACGTAACTTAATGTGTGTCAAACGCATTTTGTGTTATTGCATAGGTGATAGTGAAAAACTTTGTGATAATCATGTTTTAAACAGCGTGTCTACTCTAGGTAAAGTAAAATTGGTGTTTGGTTTTCTTAAAATTTCCCAAGGTGCAACTTGATGCAATACAAATTCTAAGCAGTACAATCAGTTTCTGATCTAATAATTTTCATAACTCAGATATACATAATTATAAAAATGCACACGACCCGTGTTAAATCCGAAAATCTAAATCGCTCAAATTCAGGTCAGATTTCATCACACATATAACAAAACAAAATTATTCCCGCAATCCCCGCAGACTTCGGCAAAGGTCAGAATATTTATACAGGCAAACGTAGTAACGGCAATTAGAACACGATCATCATAAAAACTAGAAAAAGTTTCTCACCTGGATGAGGAGCGCCTGAGCGCAGAAGACGAGGATCACCTTGGCTGACATTGTAGTTTGTGTTGAAGTGAACTTGAGAATGAGTTTTCCAAATATCGATCGACTATTTATACTGAAACGTAGTCCTTATCTAGTTGTGTTGCAGCACACAGTAGGCTGCTGGACAAGGAAATATGTAGAACAATGCGTGCATTTTCATAACCTTGTTAATATTCTCATCATAATTATGTTACATTTTAAAAATTGTGAAAAAATACGTGATATTGATAAGAACTTCTGTACTATATAAACATGGTGTAAGACTTCTAAAAACATCAGTCTTCGTCTTCACCTTCACGTTGAATACATCAAACATGTCTACCTTCGCCATTCTGTTGCTCTGCATCCAAGCTTGCTTGGTCCAGGTAAGTGTTTTACTATTTCTGGTATCTTTTATTTGTATTTTCTATCTCCATAGTTGCTTTTCTGTCATATTTTTAAAGCTTTCATTAAAAATATCGGGCTTATCCTGTATACAACCAGGGTTATTAATTGTTAAAAAGTTGACACCCTACATCGATTTGTGTTCTTTAAGCCATTTTATACAACTGTCGTATTGACAGTTGCAATTTGAATATACGGACAATTTAAGCTGGTAGTTAATTTGCTTAACAATTAATGTCCCCGATCCCTGACTTTACATTTCTCCTATACCTGTGTAATTCGCGCTGATTTGAGAGAAGAAGAATTTCTACCTTTACTTCAAAATCTCTTAAACTGATAAATTCCTCGTGATCGTAAGCTCTATAGACTGAGTCAGTCCTTAATCTTAAGATCTCCGCAGCAAGCTATAAGTTTTCTATCTAATGTAATTTTCTATCAACAGAATGTTTTCGGTCAATGTGGAGGACCCGTTTTAGGCATCGGCTCTGCATATGGTGGTGCCCTGGGTCTCGGCGCTGGTCTCTCTACTGCTGTTGGATGTGGTGGTGCACTCGGTCTTGGTGCTTACGGTGGTGCCATCGGATCTGCTTATGGTGGTGCCTTAGGTCTTGGTGCTTACGGTGGTGCCATCGAATCTGGTTATGGTGGTGCCCTAGGTCTTGGTGCTTACGGTGGCGTCGGTGAAGGCAATGTAGCGGTCATAGGTGAGCTGCCAGTCGCCGGTAACACCGTTGTTGGTGGTACTGTTCCCATCATGGGCGCTGTGAATTTCGGTGGTGCTGTGCCCGCTGCTGGTGCCGTGTCTATCTCCGGACAGTGCGCGTGCGGCTGCGGTTCTCCTTTGTACTATTGAAACTTCTTCTTCTGACGTCTAAATATAATTAAACGATCTTGAATTGAGCAAATAACACAATATTTAATTTATTCTACAAATCCTGATAGCTTTTATCGTAGCTCGAACAAATATAATCTCCTTTAAGAATATCAGTGCTGCGACATTTATTCAATAATCAACCTTTGACCAATTTATCATAACATAACATCAAGCCTGTATTTCCTGACGGGTAAGGCAGAGGTGTACCTATAGTACCCACATTGATTGGGTGATTGGGCTGCAATGTACGTGAAAAAATTAAAGACATTCATGAAGAAGTAGATAAAGCGATATAAAGTAACCGTAAGATTGTGAGAACCGTGAGTTTATAATGTATCAGTATTATTCCCGTAAGATAATAAACTGTCGTTAAATTGTGAACTGGGTGAAATTGCTCATCACCTTTTACAAAATATTGCCACCTATAGATGTTTCCCATCAAAATACCCAATCGCTTTAGGTGTGCCAACAAATATTTTAGGATTTCCCTCGATTTCCATGGGATCCCCTCATAAGATTCTGTCTTGGTGACAATGTGACCTCGGGAGCACACCCTTTCAAACAAAAAAATATTTTCCGAAAAAAAAAACATACAGACGAACATAATTCAGATTCAGATTCAGATTCTTTATTTGTTAACATAGGTGGTTACAAACAGGTGTTACATTTTCATATGCGCTCTATGTTTTACCATTTGGTGTACAAATATGATGATCAATTTTACATTTAATTATTAATTATCTACGTGCAACAAATACTATTATCAATTAAAATTATAAAAAACAAGAATCCTAAAGTGTAAGCGATGCATAAATATTTTTAAATTGTCAACAATAAAATTTAAGAAATAACAAAAAATAAAAATATCAGGAAAAAAAAAAATTAGAAAATAATGTCAATCATAAAATTTAAAATTAGTACAGAAATGTCAAAACAATTATTACACCAATAAACTATCCCTTCAATGTCAACAATTAAATATAAGGTAGCACATAGATGTTAAATGTCAATAAAATGTATTAGAATGATGTATTATGGATTGCAATGTCGATTAGTAAAAATAAATAAATAGGTACAGTAATGTCAAAATAGATGACCTAACACTTATTATCTATAGGAGGCGTTATAGAACTGTCGTTCAAATAGTCCTTTATCGAGTAGTAACATTTATCAATTAATATTTTCATAAGCTCTTTTTTGAATTTGTCCAGGTTTAACAATTTTAATGTCTCAGGTAGCTTGTTAAATATTTTTGTGGCCATACAGAAAGTGCTTTTATTCATTAAGGCTGTTCTACCATGTGTGATTTCAAGCTCTAACTCATTTTTGTCTCGTAGTTTTCGATAGTGACTTTTAAAAGCTACTTTGTACTGTGAGAAGTGTGTTTTGACAAATATATTTGTTTCGTAGATGTACAGTGATGGTAGGGTAAGAATGTTTAGGCTTCTAAAGGACGGTTGACAACTAGCGGTGCTATTTAGGCCACACATGGATCTAATACACTTTTTTTGAGCTCTAAATATAGAATCTCTATCGACGAAGTTGCCCCAATACATTATGCCATACCTAAGCGTTGATGCAACATAACCATGATAAGCCGTTAGTACCGATTCTAGGCTGACAGTCTTTGATAGTTTATATAGAACATATGCAAATATATTAATTTTTTTACAAATTTCGTCTGTTTGGGATCTCCATGTCAGATTATTATCAATTACGATGCCAAGGAATTTGGCGACAGTAGTTGACTCTATTGGACTCCCTAAATACTGAATTTCAGGAATCTTACTTGGAATTCTTTGGTAGAAATGCATGATTTTAGTTTTGTCTAAATTAATTAAAAGATTATTATTGTTGAACCAAGATATTATTCTATTTAATGTCATATTTATTTCATTCTCATAAGTCATATTATCGTCACATTGAACTACTACTGTGCTGTCGTCAGCAAATAGTACCATAGGATGGTTTATGTGTCCGGGAAGGTCATTAATGTATATCAAAAAGACGGGTGGTCCAAGCACACTGCCTTGAGGTACGCCGTATTTTATTGTTCTACGTTTGGATTGATATTTATTCTCGTAACCGTTATTTGTAGATATTTGTGTGATTTCTACGATCTGTTTAATCATTGGCAGGTGTACAGAAACGGACATAGGGTACCTTAAATCCCAAAAAAAACTACTGTTTCCGAGGAAAACAACAATAACGTTCTTATGAGAATAAATGGCGCCACGTGTCTTTTGAATCATGATTGAATCATATTATGGGATGTATTTAATATCACTTTAAATTTGATGAAAACAGATTTAAAATTGTATATCAGCACTTTAAAATAATAATACATCTATAACCTAATATAATCACTATATGAGGAGGCTCCCTATTTTTATGTTAATTTGCATCAATATTCTGAAACAGTCACACATACAAGCAACATGAAACTTTAGTATATAATATGATTTATTGGATCTTTTTCTTTCCACGTTACGTAATTGTAATTTTTTAAGGATAATTCTAAAACACAAACAATATTATTTAGCTTTTATGTGTAAAATAAATATTCACAGCAATAAAATATAGTTTGTTATCCCGACACAAGATATTTATTCTCT
Organism: Tiliacea citrago; assembly: GCA_963921375.1. Lineage (NCBI taxonomy): Eukaryota > Metazoa > Arthropoda > Insecta > Lepidoptera > Noctuidae > Tiliacea > Tiliacea citrago. The sequence goes on along the minus strand of OY992807.1, from coordinate 11,227,232 downwards.
AGAACAATTATTACTATAGTTATAAATGAAATAAGAATTCAGATTTACGCTATTTAGTTTCGTGCTCGAACACGATCAAAGAGCGCACGCGATATTCAATTTTATTACTGATGTATTAGCGTTAAGCACATAACGGAGTGGTGGGGAGGGAGGGGCGAAGCTTGCGTTCAAAATTTGATTTAGACTGCCGGCTCTTAATAAACATGGACCAAATTTACAAAATAAATACATAGAAATAATTTCATAAACAACATAATTAAAATACCTACAACTTTTGAATTACTTGGCTGAGTCTTTCCTATTTAGATGGTTGCTATTTTGACAGTTCAATCAATTAATTTTAAAGCTAAGCATATTTATAGTGGAAACCATTATTTTTATAGTTCATTCAATTAATTTTAAAGCTAAACATTTTGAAGTGTGAAACATTATTTTTAAAGTGCGTTTATATATTACCCTTATATTATTATAAAATTTCTAGTACCTAATACATTTTGTAAGTCTAACAATAATACTATATATGCGAAAGTAAGTTTGTTAATTGATACCTTTTCACGCCCTAAACCGCTGAACCGATCATCATGACTTATGGGAGGCAAGGTAGTTATACTGGCTGGTGACTTCCGACAAACTCTACCTGTGATCGAGAGAGGGACACCTACAAATGATATCAAAGCCTGTCTCAGGTCATCACGCTTATGGACAAAAGTAAAAAATAAGCTTATCAACGATTATGAGAGTACAATAATATTAGCACCTTTATAATGACGCAGATTCGGGACATTATGCAGAGACACTGTTGAAAATTGGCGATGGACGTTCAAGAATTCGGGTGCTGATGTTTATTTTTTACTGACGGTGGAATCCTGTATTTTTTTCGAAAACAGTGTGGAACTCATTGCTAAAGTTTACCCAGACATAAAAGTAAATATCAGTTGTGATCAGTGCCTATGTGCGAGAGCAATCCTTGCACATAAAAACGAAAATATTAACCAGATAAACACTGACATTTTGAACCAGGTGCAGGGAGATATAAAGGAGTATCTGTCAATAGTTACCATCATGGACCCAGAACAGAGATCCTCGCTCCATCTAGCCTGAAGGCGTCCTACTTTACGTTTGCCGATTCGCGGTTTCCACTCAAGAACACGTCTACTCCAACGATCATCGGTTCTACGGCTAATATGGCCGGCCCATTGCTACTTCAGCTTGCTTATTCTGTGGGCTATGTCGACAACTTTATTTTCTGCCGGATCACCTCGTTCCGGATTCGATCCCTCAGAGAGACTCCAAGCATAGCCCGTTCCATAGCTCATTGAGCGACCTTGAATTTATGGACCAGCCGTACCGTGAGTGTCCACGTTTCGACTCCGTAAGTCATAACGGGCAGGACGCACTGATTGAAGACCTTCGTCTTTAGGCTCTGTGGAATACGCGACGAGAAGACTCAACGAAGCTTCCCAAATGCTGCCCAGCCCAGCTGAATTCTTCTGTTAACCTCCCTATCAAAGTTGTTTTTACAAAATTGCAAAGTTTGCCCGAGGTAAACGTATAATTCTCGAACAACCTCAAGAGCACCGCCATTAACAGCAATCGGTCACGGAGTAACGTATCCGTTGTACATAATCTTGGTTTTTTTCCAAGTTCTTCCGGAGACCAATGCGTACAACTAAGCCGTCCAGCATCCGCTGCAAGTCATGCAGCGATTCAGCCAGTAAGACGATGTCATCTGCCAATCTCAAGGGTGAGATGTACTCGCCGTTGATGTTGATGCCACGTCCTTCCCAGTTCAGCGTCTTAAACACATCCTCCAATGCGTTAGAGAACAATTTCGGGAAAATAACGTCCCCTTGTCTCAACCCTCGACGCCGGGGGATATGCTCAGTTTGCCGATCCTGAGTTTGGACGGTCATAGTCGCGTTCTCATAAAGGCATCTCAACACTCGGATGTATCGCCAGTCGACTTGGCATCGCTGCAGAGACTCCAAAACAGACCAGGTCTCGATAGAGTCAAAAGCCTTCTCATAGCCTTCTCAAATGCAAGACACAGGTGTACCTACCCTCGCATAAATTCAAATTAAAATTAGGTGAACCAGTTATGCCAAAGCGTAATTTAGATGCACCCCGATCATGTAATGGGACGAGGCTTCAGATTACACAAATAACACAAAATAAAGTCAGTGCCACTATTTATACTGGTGCGGGAAAAGGGGAAAGTGTAATTAAACCTCGAAATCCAATAATCCTCACTGACCTACCATTTTAATTTAAAAGACCCCACTTTCCAATTATACTAAGTTTTGCTATTACAATTAAAAAAGCGCAAGGGCAAACATTGCAGGTAGCAGGGGTGCATTTCGATAAGGCACGCTTTTCCCCTGACCAGCTTTATGTAGCATGTTCGAGTGTGTCCAATGCTCAGAATTTATACGTATTAGTGCCAAATAGCAAAAAGCTGGTCTTTTGGAAAATTCCAAAAGGACATGCAACATTGCAAAAACTATGTATTTAATATATTTAGAAGAGCCTTTTTTAAATGGTTTATGTCAAGATCTTTAAAACATTAAAAAGTCTTAACATAAAGAACACTGAAGACTTATGGGGAATTTCCGTGAAGGTTCTTGGAGATATAATTGACACAATAGCCCCTGTCCTAACAGGCATATTTAATCAATGTTTAGACAGCGGTACGTTTCCTAATTTAATGAAACATAGTAAAGTACTACCAATTTTCAAATCGGGTAGTAAGAGTGATCTCTCTAATTACAGGCCTATATCTGTGCTACCAGCATTGAGTAAAATATACGAAAAAATAATGCTAGACCAATGTTGTCACATTTTAATTCAAATGGGATTTTACATAGTCGCCAGTTTGGTTTCACGAAAGGTAGGTCGACGACTGACGCAAGAGTGAAACTCATCAGTCACATTTTGGAATCCTGGGAGAAATCCCAGGATGCCATTGGCATTTTCTGTGATCTCTCAAAAGCGTTTGACTGCGTTGACCACAATACACTAATCTGTAAATTACATCACTACGGAATTCGTGGACAAGCTGCTGATCTTGTTTTTTCCTATCTATCAAACAGGCAGCAAAAAGTAAACGTTAACGGGGCAACGTCCTTGGGGTCTCTAGTAAAGATGGGCGTCCCTCAAGGTTCAATTCTTGGCCCTTTCTTAATTCTAGTTTATATTAATGATCTGCCTTACATGATGGCTAACTTATCGAATATAATTCTATTCGCTGACGACACTTCCCTTATTTTTAAAATAGATAGAAAAGATACGGATGTCTTACATGTCAACGATAGTCTGGCTGTTCTTTTAAAATGGTTCGCAGCTAATAATCTTTTACTTAATGCAAACAAAACAAAATGTCTTAAGTTTTCATTACCAAATGTACCCCAAGTGAGTCTAAATTTAAAACTTGACGGCAAGAAACTAGATGCTATTACGGAAACTGTATTTCTAGGAATTACTTTAGATTCAAAATTACAATGGGGTCCCCACATTAGAGCTCTTTCAAGTAGATTAAGTTCAGCTGCATATGCAGTAAGAAAAATAAGGCAGTTAACTGATATAGCCACAGCTAGGTTAGTGTAGTTTGCTTATTTCCACAGTATTATGTCATATGGCATTCTGCTGTGGGGATCGGCTGCTGACGTAGATTCAATTTTCATTTTACAAAAGAGGGCAATCCGCGCGATCTATGGAATGGGTCCTCGTGAGTCCCTTAGAAACAAATTCAAAGAAATTGATGTACTATCTCTGCCTTCCCTTTATATCTTAGAAAGTATTTTATATGTTCGCAAAAACTTAGGACTTTTCAAAATAAGAAGCGATTTCCATAATATAAATACACGTAGTAAACATGAAATTGTGATACCCAAATTTAGATTAACTAAAACAAGCAAGTCATTTCTTATAAACAGTATCCGCTTCTAACGTCTATTAACTGCTCCTAAATTACGATTTTTATTTCTGTTTTTTACATACTTTGACATAACCTTCAAATTTTAATTTAAAATATTTATGAGTGACTTGTGGACAGAATATTTATTCAGTTTTTTCTTTTTTACAGTTGTAATGACAATGTTGTCATTTGGTTTAAATATGTAGGTTTTTATTTTTATTACTTTAGTAATATTTTATATAGATTATTTTTTTAATTTGTGAATGTGAGAACGTTGTAGGCTTAATAGACTGTAGCTTTGTAAACTATCTTTTATTTTGTTAAGTACTTGGTACTTGTTGACGGGCCTACACTGTCCTCCCATACCTATTAACACTGTAACTTATAACATTGTTAAAGCCCACTTTTTTTAAAAGAGTAACCTTGGAGTTTCTTGCCGGCTCTTCTCCATAGGAAACGACCAATTGGAACCGTGCACCTAGCTTCTGACGTTTCATAAGTGCCCATGGAGGTTTATGTGATATAAAATTTTTTGATTTTGATGTTGATTTTCTTCACTGGGTATCTCATTAGAGATTCTAGGTGCCATTCCTAAAAAAACAGTTTGGATATTTGTTGGTCAATCCTTCCATAACGGCTGAACGGATTTAACGATTTCCTATATTAGCACATACGTAGAATATTTTTATCTTGGTAGTTCGTTCCCTTCCGATGATAGTTTTAAATGATTTTCATAAAACAAAAAACCGATCGTAGTGCACAATACAAGTTTACCTTCGTTTAAACAAGCACAACGTGGGTATGGGTATTTATAAATTCATACAACAAAATAAATTGCAAATCAGTTTATTGAATCATTGTATCGCCTCATCGGGAATTATGTTTGAAGTTATTAGTAAACTCCACATCCACAGCTGCGGCCTCCATAACCGAGTCCGAGAGCAGCAGGAGCGATACCAGCAGCGCCAAGACCATAGCCAGCGCCGAGACCATAGGCACCCGCAGCGCCATAGGCACCACCAGCGATGCTCTCAATAGCAGTAAAACCGTTACCGCAGCTATGGCTGACAGCGCCAGCACCAGCAGTGGGTAATACGCCCTCCAAAGCCACAGCACTCACGAATGGCAGCTCACCAGCCACGGACAGAGCTCCCTCATACACATTCTCAGACACTACGGAGAGGCCACTGGGACCGAAAACAGAGGCGCTGGCGACAGGCAGTCCCCCGCCACTGGTAGGAATGAACTCAAGAGCAGCCAAGCCATTGCCGATCAAACCATTGCCAATTACACCATCACCAATCAAACCATAGTTAGCGCAGTTACCAGCGTAGCCGTTACCAATCAGTCCATTACCGATCAAACCATTGCCACAGCCGATACCAGCATATCCTGGGGCAACAAGAGCAGGAGCGGCGATGCCTCCATAGCCAAGACATGAACTGAAAGCAGTCTGTAAACAATAAATTATTGTATTAGTAAAAAATTTTCTTTATCGGCAAACGACGTCGATGTCGATGACATAATAATTCAACCGATGACGTAACTTAAGGACGCTATCACAAAATCTGACAAAAACTTGCAGTTTTTCGGTACATTTTGCGGCAAAATTTAACTAAACCAAATGTAACTAATAATTGCCACAGATAGATTACTCCTTCATCTCTATTAATAGCAATTTTTTATCCGAAAATGTTGGTTTATAATATTGTAAAAAATAATTTCCGTTGCCTCTTCACACAAAATTAACGTTATCGTGTTGAGTTTAGGAACATTTTTCTTCAAAATAATAACATAAATTTAGTTATTAAAAATATTTTATGTAAGCAGACATGTTTAACTCAAAAAAATAGCAAAAATAACTATCAATATGTTTCAAATAGTCTCAGAAAATAATTTTGAAAAAACCTATTTTTTAAAAAAAAAACGCTGTCGGTAATGTTTTTTTTCCTATTATTTAACAAAGCATATCAAGAAAATTTTAAATCACATGCTGGGCTTCAGCTTTCCGTGTGATAAAATCAAAATTTTATTTTATGATTATACAATATCTTCATTAAGTAAATGAACGGCGAAATAAGCTATATTTTCGAGAGCGCAAAAGTGATGAAACTATTAACAGGTGCTGAGACTGACGCGAATGGTTTATCACCACGAAAACTGTACTTTTATAGTTACACAGACTTTATATTTCAATTATTTCAAGCTTTCTTACAATTAGATAAGAAATTAACGAAAAACATTTTTTTTTGTGATAGCACCCTTAATGTGTGTCAAACGCATTTTGTGTTATTGCATAGGTGATAGTGAAAAAGTTTGTGATAATCATGTTTTATACAGCGTGTCTACTCTAGGTAAAGTAAAAATGGTGTTTGGGTTTCTTAAAATTTCCCAAGGCATCTTGATGCAATACAAATTCTAAGCAGTACAATCCGTTTCTGATCTAATAATTTTCATAACTTATAGTATCTACATACTACAGACACGACATCATATACTTACACTTTGCATTCATTAATATTATGTATTATACTTTTTTATTGGTTTTGCATTATTATTTTGCGAATCGTTCTAAAACGATTAGTTTTCTTTAATTTTCATATTTTTCAATGTTATCACACTTACGTCAGGCTGTCAAGCTGTCATTATTTTTTCTTCTAATTTTCTCTCATAGTTTTCTTACTGGATTAGTCCATGAAGGTTACTTTTGAATTATATAATTTAAATTATTTTTATCAATATGTTTAGCTCAAATATTGTATTTTATTGACAATTATAATTGTTTACTGTATAATATTTGTATCCTAACTTACATTTATAATAATAATTGAAACGCTCTCAGAATTCATCAAAGAGATTTTTGGCACGAATATGTCTGGCCTTTTCGATCACTAAATTTGAAATTAAATTCTATAAAGAACAGAAAAAAACAGATGATGTAAAAAAGAACACCTCAGGCTAAGATATAAAAGGGACTTCTGACACATTCCGGGAGATCTGATCTGGAAGCGCTCAAGGAATCATCTCCTCTACAAAACTCTTGCAATTGGTCTATATTCATTTCACCTTGATAACATACTCAGTCTTCTCGGTACTACGTTCTTGCCAAGAGGACCATCCTCTACCTAAGAGACCTGGACTGCACTGCCTGTGATACTGGGAAGCGGATCTTCAGGCCTCTGAGCTAACGAGGCCTGATGTCTACTACACTGCCTGTGATCCTATCAAAATAACTGGGAAGCGGATCTGGATGCTTCAGAGCTGACGAGGCCTGACGTATCGAACCTGAGCGCCATATCGTACCTTCTTTATAAAATCTCCCACCTTTTTCTTTCTGAGAGTGCTAGGTAGGTTAGTTATCTTTTTAATATTTTTTTCTGTATTTTTTAAATTAGCTCCAACAATATATATATTTAACTTGTCTACTCACCCTTTTATTTTTAATAGGCTAGTAGATTCGTTTCAAACTCAGATATACATAATTATAAAAATGCACACGACCCGTGTTTAATCGGAAAATCTAAATCGCTCAAATTCAGGTCAGATTTCATAACACATATAACAAAACAACAATATTCCAGTAATCCCCGCAGACTTCGGCAAAGGTCAGAATATTTATATAGGCAAACGTAGTAACAGCAATTAGAACACGATCATCATAAAAATTATAAAAAGTTTCTCACCTGGATGAAGAGCGCCTGAGCGCAGAAGACGAGGATCACCTTGGCTGACATTGTAGTTTGTGTTGAAGTGAACTTGAGAATGAGTTTTCCAAATGTCGATCGACTATTTATACTGAAACGTAGTCCTTATCTAGTTGTGTTGCAGCACACAGTAGGCTGCTGGACAAGGAAATATGTAGAACAATGCGTGCATTTTCATAACCTTGTTAATATTATCATCATAATTATGTTACATTTTAAAAATTGTGAAAAAGTACGTGATATTGATAAGAACTTCTGCACTATTTAAACATGGTGTGAGACTTCTAAAAGCATCAGTCTTCACCTTCACGTTGAATACATCAAACATGTCTACCTTCGCCATTCTGTTGCTCTGCATCCAAGCTTGCTTGGTCCAGGTAAGTGTTTTACTATTTCTGGTATCTTTTAATTGTATTTTCTATCTCCATAGTTGCTTTTCTGTCATATTTTTAAAGCTTTCATTAAAAATATCGGGCTTATCCTTTATACAGCCAGGGTTATTAATTGTTAAGAAGTTGACACCCTACATCGATTTGCCTTCTTTAAGCCATTTTATACAACTGTCAAATGATGATAGTTGCGATTTTAATATACGGATAATTTAAATTAGTAGTCAATTTGCTTAAAAATTATTAGCCCCGATCCCTGACTTTACATTTCTCCTATACCTGTGCAATTCGTGCTGATTTGAGAGAAGAAGTATTTCTACATTTACTTCAAAATCTCTTAAACGAATAAATTCCTCGTGATCGCAAGCTCTATAAACTGAGGCCAGTCCTTAATCTTAAGATCACCGCAGTGAGCTATAAGTTTTCTATCTAATGTAATTTTCTATCAACAGAATGTTTTCGGTCAATACATCGGATGTGGAGGACCCGCTGTCGGCATCGGCTCTGCTTATGGTGGTGCCCTGGGTCTCGGCGCTGGTCTCTCACCTGCTTTTGCATGTGATGGTGCACTTGGTCTTGGTGCTTACGGTGGTGCCATCGGATCTGCTTATGGTGGTGCACTAGGTCTTGGTGCTTACGGTGGTGCCATCGAATCTGCTTATGGTGGCGCCCTAGGTCTTGGTGCTTACGGTGGCGTCGGTGAAGGCAATGTAGCAGTCATTGGTGAGCTGCCAGTCGCCGGTAACACCGTTGTTGGTGGTACTGTTCCCATCGTGGGTGCTGTGAATTTCGGTGGTGCTGTGCCGGCTGCTGGTGCCGTGTCTATCTCCGGACAGTGTGCGTGCGGCTGCGGTTCTCCTTTGTACTATTGAAATATCTTCTTCTGACGTCGAAATAAAATTAAACGATCTTGAATTGAGCAAATAACACAATATTTAATTTATTCTACAAATCCTCATAGTTTTCATCGTAGCTCAAACAAATATAATGTCCTTTAAGATCTCAGTGCTGCGACATTTATTCAATAATCAACCTCTGACCAATTTATCATAACATAACATCAAGCCTGTATTCCCCGACGGGTAAGGCAGAGGTGTACCTATAGTACCCACATTTCGCCACTTATGTTTTTGACCAATATATCGCAAAATAAATTAATGTAGCAAATAGACCGATTCTCTTCCTGAAATGATTCGAGATAGGAGAGTCCTTTTGTGCAGTACGTTTTATGGAAAAGAACTTCTCCTGCTATAAGTGCCACGTATGCGGTGCACCTCGAGCACGTCTACCTGTACTTGCATCCAAAAGGACTTTAATAGCGCGTGATTGGGCTGCAATGTACGTGAAAAAGTTAAAGACATTCATGAAGAAGTAAATAAAGCGATATATTATATAATCTCCGTAAGATTGTGAGGACCGTGAGTTTATAATGTATCTGTATTATTCTTGTTAGATAATAAACTGTCGTAAAGTTGTGAACTGGGTGAATCTGCTCATTACCTTTTACAAAATGTTGCTTTTCCCGATGCAGGGGCGTTCATTGTTTAGGAGTTCTCCTGGTAAGAACCAGAAGAACTTACACTCACCATAAGCATTGTGACGAGCATTAATTGCTTAGCAACCATATTAAGGTACCTAATCGACTCGCAACCCGTCAAATACTCATTATTATGTAGTTCCGGTGGCCATCTGTGGTCTTCATCATAATTTCCACTTCAACAAATGGTGTTTTCCTAGAGCGAATGCTCGAGTTACTATAAAAAATATGGAGCCGTCACGGGACGCCTGGCAGATGTGAAACATCGAAATTATTAATAGGTAATAGCGACGAATCGCCTCGCCAGTAATCGGTTTTACGTGCACCTATAGATGATTCCCATCAAAATACCCAATCGCTTTAGGTCTGCCTACAAAATTTAAGCATTTCCCTCGATTTCCATGGGATCCCCTCATAAGATTCTGTCTTGAAGACAATGTGACCTTGGGAGCACACCCTTTCAAGCAAAAAAATATTTTCCGAAATGGAAATACAGTTGGCGGAGAAATCGGGAAACATACATAAAAAAAAAAAAAAACATACAGACGAACATAATCATTGGGAGGTGTACAGAAACGGACATAGGGGTACCTTAAATCCCAAAAAAAGTACTGTTTCCGAGGAAAACAACAATAACGTTCTTATGAGAATAAATGGCGCCACGTGTCTTTCGAATCATGATTGGATCATATTATGGGATGTATTTAATATCACTTTAAATTTGATGAAAACAGCTTTACTATTGTATATCAGCACTTTAAAATAATAATACATCTATAACCTAATATTATCACTATATGAAGGCTCCCTATTTTTATGTTAATTTGCATCAATATTCTGAAACAGTCACACATACAAGCAACATGAAACTTTAGTATATAATATGATTTATTGGATCTTTTACTTTCCACGTTGAAGACAGTTACGTAATTGTATTTTTTTAAGGATAATTCTAAAACACAAACAATATTATTTAGCTTTTATGTGTAAAATAAATATTCACAGCAATAAAATATAGTTTGTTATCCCGACACAAGATATTTATTCTCTAGATCAATTATTACTATAGTTATAAATGAAATAAGAATTCAGATTTATGCTATTTAGTTTCGTGCTCGAACACGATCAAAGAGCGCACGCGATATTCAATTTTATTACTTATGTATTAGCGTTAAGCACATAACGGAGTGGTGGGGAGCGAGGGGCGGAGCTTGCGTTCGAAATTTGATTTAGACTGCCTGGTCTTAATAAACATGGACCAAATTTACAAAATAAATATATAGAAATAATTTCATAAACAACATAATTAAAATACCTACAACTTTTGAATTACTTGGCTGAGTCTTTCCTATTTAGATGGTTGCTATTTTGACAATTCATTCAATTAATTTTAAAGCTAAGCATATTTATAGTGGAAACCATTATTTTTATAGTTCATTCAATTAATTTTAAAGCTAAGCATATTTATAGTGGAAACCATTATTTTTATAGTTCATTCAATTAATTTTAAAGCTAAACATTTTGAAGTGTGACACATTATTTTTAAAGTGCGTTTATATATTCCCCTTATATTATTATAAAATTTCTAGTACCTAATACATTTTGTAAGTCTAACAATAATACTTATGCGAAAGTAAGTTTGTCAACTTGATACCTTTGCACGCCCTAAACCGCTGAACCGATCATCATGACTTAATGGGAGGCAAGGTAGTTATACTGGCTGGTGACTTCCGACAAACTCTACCTGTGATCGAGAGAGGCACACCTGCAAATGATATCAAAGCCTGTCTCTGGTCATCACGCTTATGGACAAAAGTAAAAAAATAAGCTTATCAACGATTATGAGAGTACAATAATAATAGTACCTTTATAATGACGCAGATTCAGGACATTATGCAGAGACACTGTTGAAAATTGGCGATGGACGTTCAAGAATTCGGGTGCTGATGTTTATTTTTTACTGACGGTGGAATCCTGTAATTTTGTCGAAAACAGTGTGGAACTCATTGCTAAAGTTTACCCAGACATAAAATTAAATATCAGTTGTGATCAGTGCCTATGTGCGAGAGCAATCCTTGCACATAAAAACGAAAATATTAACCAGATAAACACTGAGATTTTCAACCAGGTGCAGGGAGATATAAAGGAGTATTTGTCAATAGTTACCATCATGGACCCAGAACAGAGCACTTCATAAGAGCACTTCATAACCCGCTGAACTTTTAAATTCTCAAGAGCTGTCAGGTGTACCGCATCATCATCAGCCTATAGCAGTCCACTGCTGGGCATAGGCTACTCCAATTGCACGCCATTCAGCTCGATTCTCGGCAACTCTCATCCAGCTGCCACCAGCCACCCTGCGAAGATCCTCGCTCCACCTAGCCTGAGGGCGTCCTACCTTAAGTTTGTCGATTCGCGATCTCCACTCAAAAACACGTCTACCCCAACGGTCATCGGTTATACGGCTAATATGGCCGGCCCATTGCCACTTCAGCTTGCTTATTCTCTGGGCTAAGTCGACAACTTTGGTTCTCTGCCGGATCACCTCGTTCCGGATTCGATCCCTCAGAGAGACTCCAAGCATAGACGTTCCATAGCTCGCTGAGCGACCTTGAATTTATGGACCAGCCGTACCGTGAGTGTCCACGTTTCGGCTCCGTAAGTCATAACAGGCAGGACGCACTGATTGAAGACCTTCGTCTTTAGGCACTGTCGAATACGTGACGAGAAGACTCGACAAAGCTTCCCAAATGCTGCCCAGCCCAGCTGAAATCTTCTGTTATCAAAGTTCTTTTTACCAAATTGCAAAGTTTGCCCGAGGTAAACGTATTCTCGAACAACCTCGAGAGCACCGCCATTAACAACAATCGGTCCCGGAGTAACGTATTCGTTGTACATATCCTTGGTTTTGTCCAAGTTCATCCGGAGACCAATGCGTACAAAAGAATCGACAAGGCCGTCCAGCATCTGCTGCAAGTCATGCAGCGATTCAGCCAGAATGACGAGGTCATCTGCTAATCTCAAGTGTGAGATGTACTCGCCGTTGATGTTAATGCCACGTTCTTCCCAGTTCAGCATCTTAAACACATCCTCCAATGCGTTACAGAACAATTTCGGGGATATAACGTCCCCTTGTCTCCACCCTCGACGCAGGGGATATGCTCAGTTCGCCGATCCTGAGTTTGGACGGTCATAATCGCGTTCTCATAAAGATATCTCAACACTCGGATGTATCGCCAGTCGACTTGGCATCACTGCAGAGACTCCAAAACAGACCAGGTCTCGATAGAGTCAAAAGCCTTCTCAAAGCCTTCTCAAATGCAAGTCACAAGTGTACCTACCCTCGCATAAATTTCAATTAAAATTAGGTGAACCAGTTATGCCTAAGCGTAATTTAGATGCACCCCGATTATGTAATGGGACCAGGCTTCAGATTACACAAATAACACAAAATAAAGTCAGTGCCACTATTTAAACTGGTGCGGGAAAAGGGGAAAGTGTAATTAAACCTCGAAATCCAATAATCCCCACTGACCTACCATTTTAATTTAAAAGACCCCAGTTTCCAATTATACTAAGTTTTGCTATTACAATTAAAAAAGCGCAAGGGCAAACGTTGCAGGTAGCAGGGGTGCATTTCGATAAGACATGCTTTTCCCATGACCAGCTTTATGTAGCATGTTCGCGTGTGTCCAATGCTCAGAATTTATACGTATTAGCGCCAAATAGAAGGACATGCAACATTGTGTATAGGAGCGTCCTAGAATAATGTTCCGTTCTGAGCCCATGACTATAACGGAAAAGAAGAAGCAGAGTACAACCCGAAATGTTTGTCAAATTCTAAATTAACGCCAGCGAAGCCGCGGGCAAAAGCTAGTATTCAATAAATAATATATAGTGATTTTGTTTGTTTGTTACTGTTTCACATTAAATCGGCTGAACGGATTTGCATAAAATTTGGCACACGAGTAGGCCATGGCCTGAATCAGGACAAAGGATTCTATTTTATTACAGTAGTAGGTTCCCGTAGGATAACTTCCGACATGCACGCGGGTGAAGCTGCTGGCAAAAACAATGTATTTAATATATTTAGAAGAGCCTTTTTGAAATGGTTTATGTCAAGATCTTCACTGGGTATCTTGTAAGAGATCCTGGGTGCCATTCCCAAAAAAAACAGTTTCGATGTTTGTTGGTCAATCACTCCATAACGGATGAACGGATTTAACGATTTCCTATATTAGCACTTATCTTGGTAGTTCGTTCCCTTCCGATGATAGTTTTAAATGATTTTCAAAAAACAAAAAACCGATCGTAGTGCACAATACAAGTTTACCTTCGTTTAAACAAGCACAACGTGGGTATGGGTATTTATAAATTCATACAACAAAATAAATTGCAAATCAGTTTATTGAATCATTGTATCGCATCATCGGTAATTATGTTTGAAGTTATTAGTAAACTCCACATCCACAGCCGCGGCCTCCGTAACCGAGTCCAAAAGCAGCAGGAGCGATGCCAGTAGCGCCAAGACCATAGCCAGCACCGAGACCATAGGCACCCGCAGCGCCATAGGCACCACCAGCGATGCTCTCAATAGCAGTAAAACCATTCCCGCAGCTGTGGCTGACAGCACCAGCACCAACAGTGGGTAACACGCCCTCCAAAGCCACAGCACTCACGAATGGCAGCTCACCAGCCACGGACAGAGCTCCCTCATACACATTCTCAGACACTACGGATAGGCCATTGGCACCGAAAACAGAGGCGCTGGACACAGGCAGTCCCCCGCCACTGGTGGGAATGAACTCAAGAGCAGCCAAGCCATTGCCGATCAAACCATTGCCAATTACACCATCACCAATCAAACCATAGTTAGCGCAGTTACCACCGTAGCCGTTACCAATCAGTCCATTTCCGATCAAACCATTGCCAAAGCCGATACCAGCATATCCTGGGGCAACAAGAGCAGGAGCGGCGATGCCTCCATAGCCAAGACATGAACTGAAAGCAGTCTGTAAACAATAAATTATTGTATTAGTAAATGTTTTTCTTTAACGGGACGTCGATGTCGATGACATAATTATTCAACCGATCACGTAACTTAATGTATGTCAAACGCATTTTGTGTTATTGCATATGTGATAGTGTGAAACTGTGTGATAATCACACTACTCTAGGTAAAGTAAAAATGGTGTTTGGGTTTCTTAAAATTTCCCAAGGTGCATCTTGATGCAATACAAATTCTAAGCAGTACAATCAGTTTCTGATCTAATAATTTTCATAACTCAGATATACATAATTATAAAAATGCACACGACCCGTGTTAAAGCAGAAAATCTAAATCGCTTAAATTCAGGTCAGATTTCATAACACATATATAACAAAACACCATTATTCCCGTAATCCCCGCATACTTCGGCAAAGGTCAGAATATTTATACAGGCAAATGTAGTAACGGCAATTAGAACACGATCATCATAAAAAGTATAAAAAGTTTCTCACCTGGATGAAGAGCGCCTGAGCGCAGAAGACGAGGATCACCTTGGCTGACATTGTAGTTTGTGTTGAAGTGAACTTAAGAATGGCTTTTCCAAATATCGATCGACTATTTATACTGGAACGTAGTCCTTATCTAGTTGTGTTGCAGCACACAGTAGGCTGCTGGACAAGGAAATATGTAGAACAATGCGTGCATTTTCATAACCTTGTTAATACTATAATCATAATTGTTACATTTTAAAAATTGTGAAAAAATACGTGATTTTGATAAGAACTTCTGTACTATATAAACATGGTGTAAGACTTCTAAAAGCATCAGTCTTCACCTTCACGTTGAATACATCAAACATGTCTACCTTCGCCATTCTGTTGCTCTGCATCCAAGCTTGCTTGGTCCAGGTAAGTGTTTTACTATTTCTGGTATCTTTTATTTGTATTTTCTATCTCCATAGTTGCTTTTCTATCATATTTTGAAAGCTTTCATTAAAAATATCGGGCTTATCCTTTATACAGCCAGGGTTATTAATTGTTAAAAAGTTGACACCCTACATCGATTTGCCTTCTTTAAGCCATTTTATACAACTGCAAATATTGACAGTTGCGATTTGAATATACGGACAATTTAAGCTGGTAGTCAATTTGCTTAACAATTAATATCCCCGATCCCTGACTTTACATTTCTCCTATACCTGTGTAATTCGCGCTGATTTGAGAGAAGAAGAATTTCTACCTTTACTTCAAAATCTCTTAAACTGATAAATTCCTCGTGATCGTAAGCTCTATAGACTGAGTCAGTTCTTAATCTTAAGATCTCCGCAGCAAGCTATAAGTTTTCTATCTTATGTAATTTTCTATCAACAGAATGTTTTCGGTCAATACGTCGGATGTGGAGGACCCGCTTTAGGCATCGGCTCTGCTTATGGTGGTGCCCTGGGTCTCGGCGCTGGTCTCTCTCCTGCTGTTGGATGTGGTGGTGCACTCGGTCTTGGTGCTTACGGTGGTGCCATCGGATCTGCTTATGGTGGTGCCTTAGGTTTTGGTGCTTACGGTGGTGCCATCGAATCTGGTTATGGTGGTGCCATAGGTCTTGGTGCTTACGGTGGCGTCGGTGAAGGCAATGTAGCGGTCATTGGTGAGCTGCCAGTCGCCGGTAACACCGTTGTTGGTGGTACTGTTCCCATCATGGGCGCTGTGAATTTCGGTGGTGCTGTGCCCGCTGCTGGTGCCGTGTCTATCTCCGGACAGTGCGCGTGCGGCTGCGGTTCTCCTTTGTACTATTGAAACATCTTCTTCTGACGTCGAAATAAAATTAAACGATCTTGAATTGAGCAAATAACACAATATTTAATTTATTCTACAAATCCTGATAGCTTTTATCGTAGCTCAAATAAATATAATGTCCTTTAAGATCTCAGTGCTGCGACATTTATTCAATAATCAACCTTTGACCAATTTATCATAACATAACATCAGGCCTGTATTCCCCGACGGGTAAGGCAGAGGTGTACCTATAATACCCACATTTCGCCACTTATGTTTTTGACCAATATATCGCAAAATAAATTAATGTAGCAAATAGACCGAGTCTCTTCCTGAAATGATTCAAGATAGGAGAGTCGTTTTGTGCAGTACGTTTTATGTAAAAGTACTTTTCCTGCTTTTCCACGTATGCGGCGCACCTCGAGCACGTCTTCCTGTACTTGCATCCAAAAGGACTTTAATAGCGCGTGATTGGGCTGCAATGTACGTGAAAAAGTTAAAAACATTCATGAAGAAGTAGATAGAGTGATATATAATCTCCGTAAGATTGTGAGAATCGTGAGTTTATAATGTATCAGTATTATTCCCGTAAGATAAAAAACTGCCGTAAAGTTGTGAACTGGGTGAATCTCCTCGTTACCTTTTACAAAATGTTGCTTTTCCCGATGCAGGGACGTTCATTGTTTAGGAGTTCTCCTGGTAAGAACCAGAAGAACTTACACTCACCATAAGCATTGTGACGGGCATTAATTGCTTAGCAACCATATTAAGGTACCTAATCGAATCGCAACCCGTCAAATACTCATTATTATGTAGTTCCGGTGGCCATCTGTGGTCTTCATCATAATTTCCACTTCAACAAATGGTGTTGACCGAGAGCGAATGCTCGAGTTACTATAAAAAATGGAGCTTACTGTATTGCCCCTATCACTTTGCCACCAGGTTGTGGAGGAGATCCCAACGCAATGTTTAAAAGCTGTCCGAGTGCTTGTGAACCGACTTGTACTCACCCGAAACCACGAGTATGCACCAAGCAGTGTATGCCAAGCGGCTGTGTGTGCAAACCTGGCTTTGTTAAAAATGAAAAGAATGGAAGATGTATCAAGCCTGAGAACTGTCCAGGTAACATTTTAACAATAAACTTACTTACGACAAACATTCACGGGACGCCTGGCAGATGTGAAACATCGAAATTATTTACACACTACTACATATAGACTGTATAGGTAATAGCGACGAATCGCCACGCGACATGCGTCGCTCCGCAAGAAATCGGTTTTACGTGCACCTATAGATGTTTCCCATCAAAATACCCAATCCCTTTAGGTGTGCCTACAAAATTTAAGGATTTACCTCGATTTCCATGGGATCCCCTCATCGGATTCTGTTTTGGTGACAATGTGACCTCGGGAGCACACCCTTTCAAACAAAAAAATATTTTCCAACTTGGAAATACAATTGGCTCAGAAATCGGTAAACATACATAAAAAAACCAAACATACAGACGAACATAATCATAATATATTTATAGTGGAAACCATTATTTTTATAGTTCATTCAATTAATTTTAAAGCCAAACATTTTGAAGGGTGAAACGTTATTTTTAAAGTGCGTTTATATATTCCTCTTATATTATTAATAAATTTTTAGTACCTAATACATTTTGTAAGTCTAACAATAATACTATATATGCGAAAGTAAGTTTGTTAACTTGATACCTTTTCACGCCCTAAACCGCTGAACCGATCATCATGACTTTATGGGAGGCAAGGTAGATATACCGGCTGGTGACTTCCGACAAACTCTGCCTGTGGTCGCGAAAGGCACACTTGCAAATGAAATCAAAGCCTGTCTCAGGGCATCACGCTTATGAACATAAGTAAAAAAATAAGCTTATCAACGATTATCAGAGTACAATAATAATAGCACCGGTATAATGACGCAGATTCGGGACATTATGCAGAGACACTGTTGAAAATTGGCAATGGACGTTTGAATTCGGGTGCTGATGTTTATATTTTACTGACGGTGGAATCCTGTAATTTTGTCGAAAACAGTGTGGAACTCATTGCTAAAGTTTACCCAGATATTAAAAATAAATATCAGTTGTGATCAGTGCCTATGTGCGAGAGCAATCCTTGCACATAAAAACGAAAATATTAACCAGATAAACACTGACATTTTGAACCAGGTGCAGGGAGATATAAAGGAGTATTTGTCAATAGTTACCATCATGGACCTAGAACAGAGAACTTCATAGCCCGCTGAACTTTTAAATTCTCAAGAGATGTCAGGTGTGACCCCACTTTCCAATTATACTAAGTTTTGCTATTACAATTAAAAAAGCGGAAGGGCAAACATTGCAGTTAGCAGGGCTGCATTTCGATAAGACATGCTTTTCCCATGACCAGCTTTATGTAGCATGTTCGCGTGTGTCCAATACTCAGAATTTATACGTATTAGTGCCAAATAGAAGGACATGCAACATTGCAAAAACTATGTATTTAATATATTTAGAAGAGCCTTTTTTAACTGGTTTATGTCAAGATCTTCACTGGGTATCTTATTAGAGATTCTGGGTGTCATTCCTAAAAAAACAGTTTGGATGTTTGTTGGTAAATCCCTCCATAACGGCTGAACGGATTTAATGATTTCCTATATTAGCACATAAGTAAAATATTTTTATCTTGGTAGTTCGTTCCCTTCCGATGATAGTTTTAAATGATTTTCAAAAAACAAAAAACCGATCGTAGTGCACAATACAAGTTTACCTTCGTTTAAACAAGCACAACGTGGGTATGGGTATTTATAAATTCATACAACAAAATAAATTGCAAATCAGTTTATTGAATCATTGTATCGCATCATCGGTAATTATGTTTGAAGTTATTAGTAAACTCCACATCCACAGCCGCGGCCTCCGTAACCGAGTCCGAGAGCAGCAGGAGCGATGCCAGCAGCGCCAAGACCATAGCCAGCGCCGAGACCATAGGCACCCGCAGCGCCATAGGCACCACCAGCGATGCTCTCAATAGCAGTAAAACCGTTACCGCAGCTATGGCTGACAGCGCCAGCACCAGCAGTGGGTAATACGCCCTCCAAAGCCACAGCACTCACGAATGGCAGCTCACCAGCCACGGACAGAGCTCCCTCATACACATTCTCAGACACTACGGAGAGGCCACTGGGACCGAAAACAGAGGCGCTGGAGACAGGCAGTCCCCCGCCACTGGTGGGAATGATCTCAAGAGCAGCCAAGCCATTGCCGATCAAACCATTGCCAATTACACCATCACCAATCAAACCATAGTTAGCGCAGTTACCAGCGTAGCCGTTACCAATCAGTCCATTTCCGATCAAACCATTTCCGATGAAACCGTTTCCACAGCCAATACCAGCATATCCTGGGGCAACAAGAGCAGGAGCGGCGATGCCTCCATAGCCAAGACATGAACTGAAAGCAGTCTGTAAACAATAAATTATTGTATTAGTAAATATTTTTCTTCATCGGCAGACGACGTCGATGTCGATGACATAATTATTCAACCGATGACGTAACTTAATGTGTGTCAAACGCATTTTGACTTATTGCATAGTTGATAGTGAAAAAGTTTGTGATAATCATGTTTTAAACAGCGTGTCTACTCTAGGTAAAGTAAAAATGGTGTTTGGGTTTCTTAAAATTGCCCAAGGTGCAACTTGATGCAATACAAATTCTAAGCAGTACAATCAGTTTCTCATCTAATAATTTTCATAGCTCAGATATACATAATTATAAAAATGCACACGACCCGTGTTAAATCAGAAAATCTAAATCGCTAAAATTCAGGTCAGATTTCATAACACATAATTATAACAAAACAACATTATTCCCGTAATCCCCGCAGGCTTCGGCAAAGGTCAGAATATTTATATAGGCAAACGTAGTAACGGCAATTAGAATACGATCATCATTAAAAGTAGAAAAAGTTTCTCACCTGGATGAAGAGCGCCTGAGCGCAGAAGACGAGGATCACCTTGGCTGACATTGTAGTTTGTGTTGAAGTGAACTTGAGAATGAGTTTTCCAAATATCGATCGACTATTTATACTGAAACGTAGTCCTTATCTAGTTGTGTTGCAGCACACAGTAGGCTGCTGGACAAGGAAATATGTAGAACAATGCGTTCATTTTCATAACCTTGTTAATATTATCATCATAATTATGTTACATTTTAAAAATTGTGAAAAAATACGTGATATTGATAAGAACTTCTGTACTATATAAACATGGTGTAAGATTTCTAAAAGCATCAGTCTTCACCTTCACGTTGAATACATCAAACATGTCTACCTTCGCCATTCTGTTGCTCTGCATCCAAGCTTGCTTGGTCCAGGTAAGTGTTTTACTATTTCTGGTATCTTTATTTTCTCGCGAACTTCCTCCATAGCTGCTTTTTCTGTCATATTTTGAAAGCTTTCATTAAAAATATCGGACTTATCCTTTATACAGCCAGGGTTATTAATTGTTAAAAAGGACACCCTACATCGATTTGCCTTCTTTTAGCCATTTTATACAACTGTCAAATAACGACAGTTGCGATTTTAAAACACGGACAATTTAAGTTGGTAGTCAATTTTCTTAACAATTAATATCCCGGATCCCTGACTTTACATTTCCCCTATACCTGTGTAATTCGTGCTGATTTGAGAGAAGAATAATTTCTACCTTTACTTCAAAATCTCTTAAACGAATAAATTCCTCGTGATCGTAAGCTCTATATACTGAGGCCAGTGCTTTATCTTAAGATCTCCGCAGCAAGCTATAAGTTTTCTATCTAATCTAATTTTCTATCAACAGAATGTTTTCGGTCAATACATCGGATGTGGAGGACCCGCTGTAGGCATCGGCTCTGCTTATGGTGGTGCCCTGGGTCTCGGCGCTGGTATTTCTCCTGCTTTTGCATGTGATGGTGCACTTGGTCTTGGTGCTTACGGTGGTGCCATCGGATCTGCTTATGGTGGTGCCCTAGGTATTGGTGCTTACGGTGGTGCCATCGAATCTGGTTATGGTGGTGCCCTAGGTCTAGGTGCTTACGGTGGCGTCGGCGAAGGCAATGTAGCGGTCATTGGTGAGCTGCCAGTCGCCGGTAACACCGTTGTTGGTGGTACTGTTCCCATCATGGGCGCTGTGAATTTCGGTGGTGCTGTGCCGGCTGCTGGTGCCGTGTCTATCTCCGGACAGTGCGCGTGCGGCTGCGGTTCTCCTTTGTACTATTGAAACATCTTGTTCTGACGTCGAAATAAAATTAAACGATCTTGAATTGAGCAAATAACATAATATTTAATTTATTCTACAAATCGTGATAGCTTCTATTGTAGCTCAAACAAATATAATGTCCTTTAAGAATCTCAGTGCTGCGACATTTATTCAATATTTATCCTTTGACCAATTTAACATAACATCAAGCCTGTATTTCCCGACGGGTAAGGCAGAGGTGTACCTATAGTACCCACATTTCGCCACTTATGTTTTTGACCAATATATCGCAAAATAAATTATTTTTATATTTTTTTTTTATTATCATTATATTTTTAAGGATAATTTCTAAAACACAAACAATATTGTTCAGCTTATATGAGTCAAATAATTATTCACAAAAAGAAAATATAGTTTATTATCCCGACTCAAGATATTTATTCTCTAGATCAATTATTATATAATCAGCCGATAATGTTCCCACTGCTGGGACACAGGCCTCCTCTCTGTGAGAGGGAGTGGGCCGTAATCCACCACGCAGGCCCAGTGCGGGTTGGTAGATGTCAAATGTCTTCGAATTTTTAGTTCTAGGACATGTCGGTTTCCTCAAGATGTTTTCCTTCACCGTTTTGAGAGCAGTAGTGATGAAATAATTTACACAAAGTAAAGCGCCTGTCTGGGTTCGAACCTACGACCTATGACCTACGCGACTGACGATTCGAATCTTCAGTCGCGGCCGTTACCACTGGGCCACCACTGCTCTCATCAGCTCTGCTCTCAGACCAATTATTACTATAGTTTTAAACGAAATAAGAATTCAGACTTACGCTATTTAGTTTTGTGCTCGAAGACGATCAAAGAGCGCACGCGATATTCAACTTTATTACTGATGTATTAGCGAGCGAGGAGCGGAGCTTGCGTTCGAAATTTGATTTAGACTGCCTGATCTTAATAAACATGAACCAAATTTACAAAATAAATATATGTGGGGAGTTTGTTGCGCCACTTCGTCTTCCCAGCTAAAGCACTAAGAAGTGGTGAAGGGTAGGCATTTTTGAGGGACTGTCTTATGTTTTGACGTTCGAAAACTGCTGTTTGTCAGCCTAGTTTGAATAAATGACTTTTGATTTTGATATAGTAGTAATTTCATAAACAACATAATTAAAATACTTACAACTTTTGAATTACTACTTGGCTGAGTCTTTCCTATTTTGATGGTTGCTATTTTGACCGTTCATTCAATTAATTTTAAAGCTAAGCATATTTATAGTGGAAACAATTATTTTTATAGTTCATTCAATTAGTTTTAAAGCTAAACATTTTGAAGTGTGAAACATTATTTTTAAAGTGTGTTTATATTATATATTGGTTATATTATTATAAAAGTTTTAGTACCTTATACATTTTGTAAGTCTAGAGGGTCGATAGACTGGCTTATCATCCTCCTAACTATAATATTATATTTTTTTTTTTTTTTGTTTATTAATTAAAGGGGGTTTTTATCCATACGGATATGCCAACCCCATCGTACCTTATCACTATTTAACTTTAATTAAAATAACTAAAACTATAACGATATATACATATATACTGTACTTGAAACTGAATCACTGACTAGGCATCATCTTCACCAGGCCACACAACCTCTTCGCAATCGCCGATCTAGGGTTTGCTAAAATGCTATGAATTAGCCCAATGTCCAGAATATTCAACTTAAATTCTCTGATCATTGATTCCCTTTCATTCTTGTTCTTAACACACTCCATCAACAATTGTTGCACATCTTCAATTTTGTTGCATATTTCACAATTAGGTGATGTGACCTTTCGCATTAGGTAAGCAAATTTTGCCGATGGATAGTGCCCAGAACGCAGTCTTAATACTAACTTAACATAACTTCTACTTAAACTTGTATCCTCAAACCAGGGCATGCGAGAAGGCTCATTCTGAATCACTTTGTACCAAATTCCTTTCTCTTGAGACTTTTCATCGAAGTAGTTCTTCCATCTGTCAAAACACGACAGCTTAAACTTTGCGCAATATTCCCAATAATCTGGAATGTATGGCTTTTCGCTACCCATTTCCACTGCAAGCTTTGACAGACGGTCAGCCTACTCGTTGCCCCGTAAGCCTATGTGTGCTGGGACCCATTGCAATATTACCCTACTCTCGTCTTTGTTAATACGATTAATAAATTTGAGAATATCATAGGCTATCGATGCACCTCTGCAACCAGAGACGCATTGAGCCACATGTTCAATGGCGCTTCTGCTATCAGTAAAAATAACTACTTTATTAAGCCTTTCACTAAACTGCATAAGCCACAGCTTCATAAATTGCAATGAGCTCCAGGCACATTATACATACATTTGAATCAATTTTAAAACTAGCCTTATAACCTGTATTTTGGTAGAAGAAGGCGGCTCCACACCCACTTACACTTTTTGAACCGTCTGTGAAAATTTTACACCAATCACTGTATTTGGAAACTAATTCTGATACCACTTCATGAACCAGTACATTAGGATTATAATATTTTTTTGAGTGGTTGATACATTCTAAATCTGTTTTGATCGCCATTTTAATTTGTATAGCGGATACCCAAGTATCTAGAGTAAACATTTTAAGAATATCCGAGGAATGAATTTGTAGTTGCCCAACTTCGTCTAAAGTAGTAGCCAGTAATGGTTTCTTCTTATTTGACCAGTAACTATAATGACTAAGGGAGCCCAATTCTGAAATTGTGTCTAAACACGCACTACTAGACCAGGAACTTGATTTTAGAATATACTTGAATGCAAGATATTGTCGTCTTAGAAATAGTGGTGGTATGTGCAGCTCACTTTCCATCACATGGATTGGAGTACTTTTTATAAAACCTCCCACTACCCTAAGGGCTTGGTTTTGTAGCTTATCCAATTTGGATACATGTGTCTTTGCACTAGAATCATATAAGTAACAGGCATAATCAATTCGGCTTCTTACTAGCGAGATATATATCCTACGTATGTGTTTAGTATGAACACCCCAGGAGGAACCTGCTAGTACCTTTAATAAATTTAAAAATTTCGTACATTTACTGACTATTTCATTAATATGTTTGCGCCAGAGTAAACTTCTATCTAACCATACACCCAGGTATTTAACACATTCTACCATTAATAACGGTTGCTCATACAATTTTATTGAAGGCAATATTCTCCTTCGACCCCTACTAAAGACACAATAATTAGATTTAGTTGGTGATAATGCCAATCCAATCTCACCCAGTAAAGTTACAAAACAGTTTAACGCATCTTGTATATTACGTTCAGATATTTTAATTTGTTTGTCACTTAAATAGATAACAAAATCGTCGGCATACTGCGATATCATGACATTTTGAATTTTACGACAGATTTGGTACGTAACTAAGTTAAATAATAAAGGGGATAGAGGGTGCCCTTGTGCTAATCCTCTATTAGTCCATCTAGCACCAATTCCTTCACTATTGAACGACTTAATTTTTAAGTGCCTTTCGTTCATAAAAGACCAAAGGTAGACACAAATTCTAGACCCGACCTGGACATCATCTAACACTTTAGTAACTGAGTCAATTGAAACATTGTTGTACGCGTTTTCAATGTCCACAAAACATGCCACTGTAGAAACATTTTTAGTGAAGCCAATCTGGATGTAAGAAACTAGACGAGATAGTGAATCCAAACATGACTGTGATTTTCTAAATCCTACTGTGTTTGGTGATAGCAGTTGGTTTTTTTCCGCGTGCCACTCTAACCGTTTGCAGATCATTAGGTGAAGAATTTTACATACACATGAGATAAGGGAAATAGGCCTTAATTTAGTCTCGTTATTATGATTGATTGCGCCTTTGGGAATAGGGATAATTTGTATGTCTCGCCATTGATGAGGTACGGTACCAGATTTAAAAATATAATTGTATATTTTGAGCAACAAAAGTTTGCCAGATTCCGGTAAATTATATATCATTGAGTAGGATATGCCATCCTGCCCCGGGGCCGAATCCTTCTTTTTAAGACAGTTATCGAGTTCCTGACTAGTAAATTCAGCTTCTAAACAATCATTTCTTGACTTGAAACTCGGGGCAAGATTAGGAGCATAATCTGGAGTTAGTGAGCGTAAGAGCGCAGTTTGTTTTTCAATGGAAGCACACGATCCTTGTTGTTTAAAACCTTTCATCCATCTCATACGGCGCCACATCTCAGGTACCGCCGTAACTTCGTCAATAGAATCACAGAATTTTTGCCAACCACCATACCTAGCTTTCTTAATTAATGTTTGCGATTCCAAGGTTTTGGATTCCAATTTATTTAAATTTTCAGGGGTGGGGTTTTTACGAAAGTTTGCCAAGGCTAATCTTCGTTGCGCGACTATTTCTGATAATTTAGAATTCCAATAATTTTTTGGTTTAAACTTTTCTTGGGGCTCTAGGCTGAATTTAAAATATGGAATATGTTTATTAGCTGCGTGCTCAATGATATTTACAAAATAGTCATACATTTGCTGAACATCTATACTATTAGAGAGTTCATTCATAAAATTAATTTTATCTGAAATTGTTTGACAATATTTACTCCAGTTCGCATTTTTCCAGTTTCGCTTTCTACCAATATGTACTATGCTAGATAAGTTTGCCGTCATTTTAATGATCAGGTGGTCGCTACCGAGATTTTCATTAAATACCTGCCAGTCAAATTTTATTGCTACGTCAGAAGAGACAAATGATACATCCGGGGAGGTTTGCTGTGAATTTCCATTTACCAACTTAATCCGTGTTGCCATGCCGTTATTAAGAGAAATAAAATCGTTTTCTAGGGATGAGTCCAAAAGTTGAACGCCTCTTACGTCAGATTTAACCGACCAATTAGTATGGTGACCATTAAAGTCGCCAGCTATTATTGTTTTACTTGTAAAGTGGGAAAAAATATCATTCCAATCGGATAGCTGAGTTCGTACAGATGCAGGACAATAAACCGACACAACATATTCTAAGTCTTTGCAATTTAACAACTTAACGCATATTATTTCGATACCCACATTATTGATATTAAATGAAACCAGGTGAGATTGAATGGACGTGTGTATCAGTAAAGCTACACCACCATAACTATCGTATCTATCATTCCTATAGACATTATATCCGCTAATGTTTACATTAATCTCACAATTGAGCCAAGATTCACTTATTATTGCGATGTGTATTTTTTCTTATAACAAAAGTTCAGAAAAGGACACAAGCTTAGGCCGTAGACTTTGTGAATTCCATTGGAATATGTTCACTTTTATAACTTTTTGTAAACTATCCATTATTAAAACAGTTTATATACCCCAAGATTTCTTCTCCGAACATAATATTAATCAAAAAATTCTTTAATTCCTCGCTAACAATTTTCAACAATGATAATAATTTTTCTTTCAATTTGAGTTTTGATTTACAAATATCTTTTATCTTCAACCATATTTTCGCCCATTCAAATTTATACAAGAGATGTGCACTTTGCTTACTATTTCCTTCCTCTTCGTGTGAATTATTTATTTCTTCAATTATTGGCTGTTGTAGGCGTTCATAATTTTGCTTTTGATGCGTTTTCTGTTTGTTTGTTTTTTGTTTTATATTTAGCTGTGTACTTACACTCGCCTCCTTTCCTTCTTCTTCCATATTAGATAACGGTTCTTGATGTATAACCGCATTCGTTAATACACTACTATAGGTTTCCTCCTCAGTGTTGGTTGTGGTTGCAGAGTGATTATTATAATTTTCCGGCGAGATCTCATTTGCTATTAGTTTTTCTTTCCTCTCCTTTAGAAGTTGTAAGGCTCTTCTGTATGTAACATGCTCTTCACTCATGATGTTCCGGATAGTTCTTTCTTTCAAATAAATAGGACACTTTTTATCCAGGACAAAGTGACTCCCCTTACAATTTAGGCATTTGAAGTCTGTTATGGTACAGTTTTCGTGACTTCCTCCACACTTGGGGCATAAGACTTTTTTAGTAGGGCAAAATTTAATAATATGACCAAATTGCCAACAGCCCGAACATTGCGTTACTGGGAACACATACGCTTCAACTTTAAATCGGCATTCGTAGGCGTAGATATATTGAGGTAACACATTACATTTGAAGCTTACTCTAACGGACTCACAATCAATCCATTTCCCTTCTGGCGTCAAACGTTTTAATCTCCTTATCGATAAAACATCAACACTCGATGTTAAAATTTTTATAAGTTCTTCTTCAGTAAGTTCAAGGTCGATTCCTTTTACTATTCCATAAGAGATCGAAATTTCTTGTATTAATTGACACCGTAAACCCATTTCTTAGATTTTTTTACATTCAATTAATTTTATAGCATCTTCCTTTCTCTGAAATTGAATTAGTACCTTATTGGCGCTTTTATATTTTATTTTAAGGATATCCTTAATGTTTTCGCAACGTAGTTATTTGGCAAAAGCTATTGGTTTCGGTAAATTATTCATCGATGTTACACAAACTTCATGATTAGCTACTATTTCGGATGTACCACTATCTTCCTTATTTTTCACTTGATTGTTACTTTGGTCCAACGAGTTACTTCTTGTAAAACGTTTAGGTTTATTTCTAATTACAGTAATAAAATCATCTTCACCATTGTCATCTTCTCGCTCCTTTCTCTTCTCTGCCATTCGTACAGTTTCACCACCATCACTTGTTCCTCTTTTAAAAATTTCCTCATCCATCTTATTTATCTCATTTAATTGTTGTTCGCATTTATCCAAAATTTCTGAATCATGAGTGATTCAGAAATTTTGGATAAATGCGAGCATGTGGTG
The DNA here is from genome assembly GCA_963921375.1 of Tiliacea citrago. NCBI lineage: Eukaryota > Metazoa > Arthropoda > Insecta > Lepidoptera > Noctuidae > Tiliacea > Tiliacea citrago. The sequence goes on along the minus strand of OY992807.1, from coordinate 11,198,860 downwards.
AAGATCTGAGGATCTTCACCACTTGAATCACCTTGCATTTCACAAAAAAAAAAGTTTCGTGGGTATACGTAAAACTTAGTCACTCGCGACGGAAGGCAAAAACGCGTGCGCTCAGCCCAACGTCACAGCGCGATATATGCGAAAGTAAGTAAGTTTGTTAACTTGATACCTCTCACGCCCTAAACCGCTGAACCGATCATCATGACTTTATGGGAGGCAAGGTAGTTATACTGGCTGGTGACTTCCGACAAACTCTACCTGTGATCGAGAGAGGCACACCTGCAAATGAAATCAAAGCCTGTCTCAGGTCATCACGCTTATGGACAAAAGTAAAAAAATAAGCTTATCAACGATTATGAGAGTACACTAATAATAGGACATTATGCAGAGACACTGTTGAAAATTGGCGATGGACGTTTGAATTCGGGTGCTGATGTTTATATTTTACTGACGGCGGAATCCTGTCATTTTGTTGAAAACAGTGTGGAACTCATTGCTAAAGTTTACCCAGACTTACGAGTATATATCAATTGTGATCAGTGCCTATGTGCGAGAGCTATCCTTGCACATAAAAACGAAAATATTAACCAGATAAACACTGACATTTTGAACCAGGTACAGGGAGATATAAAGGAGTATTTGTCAATAGATACCATCATGGACCCAGAACAGAGCACTTCATAACTCGCTGAACTTTTAAATTCTCAAGAACTGTCAGGTGTACCTCATCATCATCAGCCTATAGCAGTCCACTGCTGGACATAGGCCTCTCCAATTGCACGCCATTCAGCTCGTTTCTCGGCAACTCTCATCCAGCTGCCACCAGCCACCCTGCGAACATCCTCGCTCCACCTAGCCTGAGTGCGTCCTACCTTACGTTTGCCGATTCGCGGTCTCCACTCAAGAACATGTCTACCCCAACGGTCATCGGTTCTACGGCTAATTTGGCCGGCCCATTGCCACTTCAGCTTCCTTATTCTGTGGGCTATGTCGACAACTTTGGTTCTCTGCCGGATCATGTCGTTCCGGATTCGATCCCTCAGAGAGACTCCAAGCATAGCCCGTTCCATAGCTCGCTGAGTGACCTTGAATTTATGGACTAGCCGTACCATGAGTGTCCACGTTTCGGCTCCGTAAGTCATAACAGGCAGGACGCACTGACTGAAGACTTTTGTCTTTAGGGTCTGTGTAATATGCGATGAGAAGTCTCGACGAAGCTTCCCAAATGCTGCCCAGCCCAGCTGAATTCTTCTGTTAACCTCCCTCTCAAAGTTGTTTTTACAAAATTGCAAAGTTTGCCCGAGGTAAACGTATAATTCTCGAACAACCTCAAGAGCACCGCCATTAACAGCAATCGGTCACGGAGTAACGTATCCGTTGTACATAATCTTGGTTTTTTCCAAGTTCTTCCGGAGACCAATGCGTACAACTAAGCCGTCCAGCATCCGCTGCAAGTCATGCAGCGATTCAGCCAGTAAGACGATGTCATCTGCCAATCTCAAGGGTGAGATGTACTCGCCGTTGATGTTGATGCCACGTCCTTCCCAGTTCAGCGTCTTAAACACATCCTCCAATGCGTTAGAGAACAATTTCAGGGAAATAACGTCCCCTTGTCTCAACCCTCGACGCCGGGGGATATGCTCAGTTCGCCGAATCTGAGTTTGGACGGTCATAGTCGCGTTCTCATAAAGACATCTCAACACTTGCATGTATCGCCAGTCGATTTGGCATCGCTGCAGAGACTCCAAAATAAACCAGGTCTCGATATACTCCGGTGGTGTTTGAAAAGTTGATGTTCAATCAAATGTTACGTCACTTTAATAAAAATTCCATCTTTCATGAACAGCAGTACGGTTTCACTATAGGGCGTTGTACCACTGACGCCGATGTTACCCTAATAAAGAACATTTTTAACGCCTGGGAGGAAGCACAAGATGCTATTGGAATCTTTTGCAACCTCTCTAAAGCGTTCGATTGCGTGAACCATGAGACACTTTTGCTGAAACTAGAGCACTATGGGATTAGGAAAGCAGCTCTTGATTTACTAAGATCATACCTAAAAGATAGAAAGGTTAAAGTTCAAATAAACGGCGTTAACTCATTAGGGTCTGAAATGGCAATGGGCGTTCCTCAAGGTTCGATATTGGTTCATTTCTCTTTTTAGTTTACATTAATGATTTACCCCAATTTTTTCAAAATCAACCGAAGATGGTGTGATTTTCTGATGACACATCATTGATCTTTAAAATAGATCGACGATCACAAAATCTTGACGAAGTGAATAACTCTATTCTTCAGGTCCAAGATTGGTTTACGGTAAATAAAAGTAAGTACTAAATGAAAAAAAAACCAAATGTATTAGATTTAAATTACCTAATGTTAGAAGTAGCGAATGTGATATCATATTGAACAGAGAAAAACTGGAAATTATTAATCAAACGGTTTTCCTAGGAATCACTATAGACGAGAAACTGCAATGGGGACCACATATAACCTCTCTGGCGGGGCGGCTAAGCTCGGCCGCTTATGCTGTTAGAAAGATAAGACAGCTAACAGATATAGGTAGAAACCGCGCGTTTGGTTTATTTTAGTTACTTCCACAGCATTATGTCGTATGGCATTTTACTGTGGGGTCGGGCTGCTGACATTGAGTCCATCTTTATTTTGCAAAAGAGAGCTGTCAGAGCAATTTATAATCTCCGTCGCGGCGAATCTCTTAGGGAACTATTTAAAAGGATTAATATTATGACGGTACCTTGCCAATTCATTTTTGAAAATATTATGTATGTAAGGAAAAATCTACATATTTTTAACAAGATAAGCGATAGACATAATTATAATACTAGAAATAAAGATAAAATAGATCAACCATTTTTCAGATTATCTAAAGTACATACATCTTTTATGGGGTACTGTGTTAAATGTTACAACAAAATACCTTGTGATATATTGAAATTAAATGAGAGAAAATTTAAAACACATATTAAAAGTACACTTTGTAAACAAGCATATTACAAGTTAGAGGATTATATCCAGGACAGGAATGCTTGGAAACGTGCTGGTCCAGCTCCATAAGACAATCTAGAGTCTAGACTAAATCAAACTGGTTGCTATATTTATGGTAAAATCTGTTATTTTTATGATATTGATTTTACATTCTGTGATAACGTATACTCACACACTGACTTATTTTTTTAGAAAAACATACTTTTATGATGTTTGTAAATATGTGAACACCATGTATCTATCTAATAATTAAGTTATTTTTCATTGCTTACTTTTTAATTCGTTTTACCTATTATGGTATAGTAATTTTATTCTAGGTGCATCGTCTTCACATATAATCAAATAATTAATGTAATCAAACAAAATATTGTAAAACATTTTTAAAAGAGTACCGGTGGAGTTCCCCTTCTTCTCCATACGAAACTACCTTTTGGAAGGGGCAACTAGAATCAATTCTATTTTTTTGTAAATTTTGACGTTCAAAAGTGCCTCTTATGTGCCTATTTGAAATAAATGGTTTGACTTTGACTTTGACTCAAAAGTCTTCTCATAGCCTTCTCAAATGCAAGACACAGGTGCACCTACCCTCGCATAAATTAAATTAAAAATTAGGTGTACCAGTTATGCCTAAGCGTAATTTAGATGCACCCCGATTATGTAGTACGATGAGGCTTCGGATTACACAAATAAGGCAAAATAAAGTCAGTGCCACTATTTAAACTGGCGTGGGGAAAAGGGAAAGTGAAATTATACCTCGAAACCCAATAATCCCCACTGACCTATCATTTTAATTGAAAAGACTCCAGTTTTCAATTATACTAAGTTTTGCTATTACAATTAAAAAAGCGCAAGGGCAAACATTGCAGGTAGCAGGGGTGCATTTCGATAAGACATGCTTTTCCCATGACCAGCTTTACGTAGCATGTTCGCGTGTGTCCAATGCTCAGAATTTATACGTATTAGCGCCAAATAGAAGGACATGCAACATTGTGTATAGGAGCGTCCTAGAATAATGTTCCGTTCTGAGCCCATGACTACAACGGAAAAGAAGAAGCAGAGTACAACCCGAAATGATTGTCAAATTCAAAGTTAACGCCAGCGAAGCCGCGGGCAAAAGCTAGTATTCAATAAATAATATATAGTAATTTTGTTTGTTTGTTACTGTTTCACGTTAAATCGGCTAAACGGAATTGCATGAAATTTGGCACACGGGTAGGCCATGACCTGAATCAGGACAAAGGATACTTTTTTATTACAGTAGTAGGTTCCCGTAGGATAACTTCCGACATGCACGCGGGCGAAGCTGCTGGCAAAAACTAGTATTTAATATATTTAGAAGAGCCTTTTTGAAATGGTTTATGTCAAGATCTTCACTGGGTATCTTGTTATAGATCCTGGGTGCCATTCCTAAAAAAACAGTTTGGGTGTTTGTTGGTCAATCACTTCATAACGGCTGAACGGATTTAACGATTTCCTATATTAGCACATACGTAGAAGATTTTTATCTTGGTAGTTCGTTCCCTTCCGATGATAGTTCTAAATGATTTAAAAAAAACAAAAACCTGATCGTAGTGCACAATACAAGTTTACTTTCGTTTAAACAAGCACAACGTGGGTATGGGTATTTATAAATTCATACAACAAAATAAATTGCAAAACAGTTTATTGAATCATTATATCGCATCATCGGTAATTATGTTTGAAGTTATTAGTAAACTCCACATCCACAGCCGCGGCCTCCGTAACCGAGTCCGAGAGCAGCAGGAGCGATGCCAGCAGCGCCAAGACCATAGCCAGCGCCGAGACCATAGGCACCCGCAGCGCCATAGGCACCACCAGCGATGCTCTCAATAGCAGTAAAACCGTTACCGCAGCTATGGCTGACAGCGCCAGCACCAGCAGTGGGTAATACGCCCTCCAAAGCCACAGCACTCACGAATGGCAGCTCACCAGCCACGGACAGCGCTCCCTCATACACATTCTCAGACACTACGGAGAGGCCACTGGGACCGAAAACAGAGGCGCTGGCGACAGGCAGTCCCCCACCACTGGTAGGAAGGAACTCAAGAGCAGCCAAGCCATTGCCGATCAAACCATTGCCAATTACACCATCACCAATCAAACCATAGTTAGCGCAGTTACCAGCGTAGCCGTTACCAATCAGTCCATTTCCGATCAAACCATTGCCACAGCCGATACCAGCATATCCTGGGCCAACAAGAGCAGGAGCGGCGATGCCTCCATAGCCAAGACATGAACTGAAAGCAGTCTGTAAACAATAAATTATTGTATTAGTAAAAAAAATTCTTTATCGGCAAACGACGTTGATGTCGATGACATAATTATTCAACCGATGACGTAACTTAATGTGTGTCAAACGCATTTTGTGTTATTGCATAGGTGATAGTGAAAAAGTTTGTGATAATCATGTTTTATACAGCGTGTCTACTCTAGGTAAAGTAAAAATGGTGTTTGGGTTTCATAAAATTTCCCAAGGCATCTTGATGCAATACAAATTCTAAGCAGTACAATCCGTTTCTGATCTAATAATTTGCATAACTTATAGTATCTACATACTACAGACACTACATCATATATTTACACTTTGCATTCATTAATATTACGTAATATACTCTTTTATTGGTTTTGCATTATTATTTTGCGAATCGTTCTAAAACAATTAGTTAGATTAGTTTTCTTTAATTTTCATATTTTTCAATGTTATGACACTTACGTCAGGCTGTCAAGCTGTCATTATTTTTTCTTCTAATTTTCTCTCATAGTTTTCTTACTGGATTAGTCCATGAAGGTTACTTTTGAATTATATAATTTAAATTATTTTTATCAATATGTTTAGCTCAAATATTGTATTTTATTGACAATTATAATTGTTTACTGTATAATATTTGTATCCTAACTTACATTTATAATATTAATTGAAACGCTCTCAGAATTCATCAAAGAGATTTTTGGCACGAATATGTCTGGCCTTTTCGATCACTTAATTTGAAATTAAATTCTATAAAGAACAGAAAACAGATGATGTAAAAAAGAACACCTCAGACTAAGATATAAAAGGGACTTCTGACACATTCCGGGAGATCTGATCTGGAAGCGCTCAAGGAATCATCTACTCTACAAAACTCTTGCAATTGGTCTATATTCATTTCACCTTGATAACATACTCAGTCTTCTCGGTACTACGTTCTTGCCAAGAGGACCATCCTCTACCTAAGAGACCTGGACTGGACTGCCTGTGATACTGGGAAGCGGATCTTCAGGCCTCTGAGCTAACGAGGCCTGACGTCTACTATACTGCCTGTGATCCTATCAAAATAACTGGGAAGCGGATCTGGATGCTCCAGAGCTGACGAGGCCTGACGTATCGAACCTGTGCGCCGCATCGTACCTTCTTTATAAAACCTCCCACCGTTTTCTTTCTGAGAGTGCTAGGTAGGTTAGTTATCTTTTTAATATTTTTTTCTGTATTTTTTAAATTAGCTCCAACAATATATATATTTAACTTGTCTACTTACCCTTTTATTTTTAATAGGCTAGTAGATTCGTTACAAACTCAGATATACATAATTATAAAAATGCACACGACCCGTGTTTAATCAGAAAATCTAAATCGCTCAAATTCAGGTCAGATTTCATAACACATATAACAAAACAACAATATTCCAGTAATCCCCGCAGACTTCGGCAAAGGTCAGAATATTTATATAGGCAAACGTAGTAACAGCAATTAGAACACGATCATCATAAAAATTATAAAAAGTTTCTCACCTGGATGAAGAGCGCCTGAGCGCAGAAGACGAGGATCACCTTGGCTGACATTGTAGTTTGTGTTGAAGTGAACTTGAGAATGAGTTTTCCAAATGTCGATCGACTATTTATACTGAAACGTAGTCCTTATCTAGTTGTGTTGCAGCACACAGTAGGCTGCTGGACAAGGAAATATGTAGAACAATGCGTGCATTTTCATAACCTTGTTAATATTATCATCATAATTATGTTACATTTTAAAAATTGTGAAAAAATACGTGATATTGATAAGAACTTCTGTACTATATAAACATGGTGTGAGACTTCTAAAAACATCAGTCTTCACCTTCACGTTGAATACATCAAACATGTCTACCTTCGCCATTCTGTTGCTCTGCATCCAAGCTTGCTTGGTCCAGGTAAGTGTTTTACTATTTCTGGTATCTTTATTTTCTCGCGAACTTCCTCCATAGCTGCTTTTTCTGTCATATTTTGAAAGCTTTCATTAAAAATATCGGACTTATCCTTTATACAGCCAGGGTTATTACATTTTATACAACTGTCAAATGATGATAGTTGCGATTTTAATATACGGACAATTTAAATTGGTAGTCAATTTGCTTAAAAATTATTAGCCCCGATCCCTGACTTTACAATTCTCCTATACCTGTGCAATTCGTGCTGATTTGAGAGAAGAAGAATTTCTACATTTACTTCAAAATCTCTTAAACGAATAAATTCCTCGTGATCGTAAGCTCTATAAACTGAGGCCAGTCCTTAATCTTAAGATCACCGCAGGGAGCTATAAGTTTTCTATCTAATGTAATTTTCTATCAACAGAATGTTTTCGGTCAATACATCGGATGTGGAGGACCCGCTGTAGGCATCGGCTCTGCTTATGGTGGTGCCCTGGGTCTCGGCGCTGGTCTCTCACCTGCTTTTGCATGTGATGGTGCACTTGGTCTTGGTGCTTACGGTGGTGCCATCGGATCTGCTTATGGTGGTGCCCTAGGTCTTGGTGCTTACGGTGGTGCCATCGAATCTGCTTATGGTGGCGCCTTAGGTCTTGGTGCTTACGGTGGCGTCGGTGAAGGCAATGTAGCAGTCATTGGTGAGCTGCCAGTCGCCGGTAACACCATTGTTGGTGGTACTGTTCCCATCGTGGGTGCTGTGAATTTCGGTGGTGCTGTGCCGGCTGCTGGTGCCGTGTCTATCTCCGGACAGTGCGCGTGCGGCTGCGGTTCTCCTTTGTACTATTGAAACATCTTCTTCTGACGTCGAAATAAAATTAAACGATCTTGAATTGAGCAAATAACACAATATTTAATTTATTCTACAAATCCTGATAGCTTTTATCGTAGCTCGAACAAATATAATCTCCTTTAAGAATCTCAGTGCTGCGACATTTATTCATTAATCAACCTTTGACCAATTTATTATAACATAACATCAAGCCTGTATTTCCCGACGGGTAAGGCAGAGGTGTACCTATAGTACCCACATTTCGCCACTTATGTTTTTGACCAATATATCGCAAAATAAATTAATGTAGCAAATAGACCGAGTCTCTTCCTGAAATGATTCGAGATAGGAGAGTCCTTTTGTGCAGTACGTTTTATGGAAAAGCACTTCTCCTGCTATAAGTGCCACGTATGTGGCGCACCTCGAGCACGTCTACCTGTACTTGCATCCAAAAGGACTTTAATAGCGCGTGATTGGGCTGCAATGTACGTGAAAAAGTTAAAGACATTCATGAAGAAGTAAATAAAGCGATATATTATACAGGGTGTCCCGTAAATAATGGATCAAATGTAACGGGTAGGTAGCTTACCTCATTTCCAACAACCAATTTGAACAGTAAAAAAAAAACCGATACGGTAACCAAGAATTTTTTTTTTTTCGATTTTTACTATTTTCTGTACCAGCATTCAGTGTTTTTAATGCTGTTGCTGCAAATGGTATCATATTTAGGTTTGATTTTTGTCAAACATTTCTGAATAGTTTACTAATGTTATTAGATACCATTCTTTTAAATAACATTTTATTTGCCTTAGAAAAAAAATCTTGAATTGAAAAGTTTTGTTTTTACGATGAAAAGACCAGAATTGGAAAAATTCTCCTGTAAAAAAAATGTATGACACCAAAGTGTACCATTATTTTAAAAACTTGTAAAATTACTAAGGTTTGCAAATTAGTATAAAACTTACGCCTAGTCTTTGTCGTTACAAAGATATTGCTATGAATCTGACAGAGGTGCCAAATTACGAAATAAAATAAAATTTGAAAAAGTGTGCACAATTCAACTATTTTCTTAAAAATGTTTAGGTATCTCAGCGTATGAAAAAAATTAGGAGGTTAAATTTAAAAAAAAAAATACAAATAAATCGTTTATTTTGTTTTTACAGTAAATGATCAAACTGACGTCCCCCTACGAGAATGCAAAGTCTGCACCTCCTAATAAAGGAAGCTCTTATCCGACGGACAAAATGGCTGTTGTTTATTTCTGATACAGCAGATTGGATGCGCTGACGTAATTCTTCTTCCGACGTTATTCGTTGTTTGTAAACTTTGTCTTTTAAACATCCCCAATAAAAAAAATCTAAGGGATTTAAATCCGGAGATCGCGGAGGCCACAAAATTGGTCCTAATCGGCCGATCCATCTGTCAGGGTAAGTTTCATTGAGTTGCGCCCTTACTGCCGTCGCATAGTGAGCGGGGCAACCATCATTTTGTAACCACATTGCTTGCCGCACGTCTTCTGGAATATTTTCTAATAACGTTGGCAACTCATTCCTTAAAAAATGCAGATAGTATTCGGCGTTTAGAGTTGCTGGTAGTTCAAAGGGCCCTATTATTCATTAGCCCATTTATTATTCCTGCCCATAAATTTATTTTAAATTGATGTTGGCTCCTGTCCTCTCGCATCAAATGTGGGTTTACCAGCTGCCAACTGTGCAAATTATGCAAATTGAGATATCCATCTCGCCGGTATGAAGACTCGTCACTCCATAAAATTTTATTAAAAAACTGTGGGTCCGCCCGTATCATTCTAAGCATCCTTTGGCAAAATGCTACTCTTTGCGGGTAATCACGTGACGTCAGCGTTTGAACACGTTGCACGTGATATGGGTGCAACCGGTGCCTTTTTAGAACTCGACGTACCGTCGATCTTGGAATACCTGTGCGTTGCGCTATGACACGAATTGAGACCGACGAATCTTCCTCGATTTCTCGAATAATAATTTCGTCATTGACTTGAGACGGTCGCCCTTCACTGGCACCCCCATCTCCGGTGCCAAGAATTCTTCCCTCAAGAAGCGCGTTATGCACTCTAATGAATACGCGATAGTCGGGATGTCGATCCCGGTTCGGGTATCTTTCACGATACAATCTTGCGGCCGCCCTGGCATTACCTCTTCCTTCTCCGTAAATAAAATGCATTTCGGCATACTCCCGTAGCGTGTACTCGTAACGAGGCATCGTACTACTGCACACACGTACAACCTCACACAAACGATTGTTTTCGAAGGCCGTAGGATTGCCAAGTCATTCGTCCAAAACACAAACAGTTCCAAATCGTTAGGCAAAGCAAAGTCCAAATACACAGCACAAGTTTAATTTTAAGGAACACAACAGTTAGGCACAGCGGGAGCGAAAGTAGTCTGACGTACGTATCAACTCGAAGAGAGATTCGTGTCAACTAAACAAATAAAATCATGCAACAATGAAGCCCTGTATGAGTGAAGGGTGAAGGAAAAAAAATACCTGCACAAAGACACCGATTTACCAAAAATACAAAAGCGGCGCTATCTATCCCTTTCACACTGAGTGAGGTGCAACTCCGCAGGTAGCGGTCCCAAATTCCGAACAGATGACGTCATCGGCTCGGAATTACGCTACACGCTTAACCACATGCTTAGATTACAAGCATAAGCCATTACGAGAAAGAAAAGTTAGATTGTACCAATTTAATTTCTGTTCTGTCTTCTTCATCACATTCATAGCAATATCTTTGTAACCGCAAGGACTAGACGTAAGTTTTATACCAATTTGCAAACCTTAGTAATTTTACAAGTTTTTAAAATAATGGTACACTTTGGTGTCATACATTTTTTTTACAGGAGAATTTTTCCAATTCTGGTCTTTTCATCGTAAAAACAAAACTTTTCAATTCAAGATTTTTTTTCTAAGGCAAATAAAATTTTATTTAAAAAAATGGTATCTTATAACATTAGTAAACTATTCAGAAATGTTTGACAAAAATCACATCTAAATATGATACCATTTGCAGCAACAGCATTAAAAACACTGAATGCTGGTACAGATAATAGTAAAAATCGAAAAAAATAAAATCTTGGTTACCTTATCGGTTTTTTTTTACTGTTCAAATTAGTTGTTGGAGATGAGGTAAGCTACCTACCCGTTACGTTTGATCCATTATTTACGGGACACCCTGTATAATCTCCGTAAGATTGTGAGGACCGTGAGTTTATAATGTATCTGTATTATTCTTGTTACATAATAAGCTGTCGTAAAGTTGTGAACTGGGTGAATCTGCTCATTATCTTTAACAAAATGTTGCTTTTCCCGATCCAGGGACGTTCATTGTTTAGATGTTCTCCTGGTAAGAACCAGAAGAACTTACACTCACCATAAGCATTGTGACGAGCATTAATTGCTTAGCAACCATATTAAGGTACCTAATCGAATCGCAACCCGTCAAATACTCATTATTATGTAGTTCCGGTGGCCATCTGTGGTCTTCATCATAATTTCCACTTCAACAATTGTGTTTTCCTAGAGCGAATGCTCGAGTTACTATAATAAAAATGGAGCCGTCACGGGACGCCTGGCAGATGTGAAACATCGAAATTATTTACACACATAGACTGTATAGGTAATAGCGACGAATCGCTCCACCAGTAATCGGTTTTACGTGCACCTATAGATGTTTCCCATCAAAATACCCAATCGCTTTAGGTGTGCCTACAAATATTTTAGGATTTCCCTCGATTTCCATGGGATCCCCTCATAAGATTCTGTCTTGGTGACAATGTGACCTCGGGAGCACACCCTTTCAAACAAAAAAATATTTTCCGAAATGGAAATACAGTTGGCGGAGAAATCGGGAAACATACATAAAAAAAACGTACAGAAATGGACATAGGGGTACCTTAAATCCCAAAAAAAAGTACTGTTTCCGAGGAAAACAACAATAACGTTCTAAATGGCGCCACGTGTCTTTCGAATCATGATTGAATCATATTATGGGATGTATTTATTATCACTTTAAATCTGATGAAAACAGCATTAAAATTGTATATCAGCATTTTAAAATAATAATACATCTATAACCTAATATTATCACTATATGAGGAGGCTCCCTATTTTTATGTTAATTTGCATCAATATTCTGAAACAGTCACACATACAAGCAACATGAAACTTTAGTATATAATATGATTTATTGGATCTTTTTCTTTCCACGTTGAAGACAGTTACGTAATTGTAATTTTTTAAGGATAATTCTAAAACACAAACAATATTATTTAGCTTTTATGTGTAAAATAAATATTCACAGCAATAAAATATAGTTTATTAATCAAATTACAAATAACCATACAATTAATCAAATAAAATACAAATTTACAAAATAAATATATAGAAATAATTTCATAAACAGAAAAATTAAAATACATACAACTTTTGAATTACTTGGCTGAGTCTTTCCTATTTTGATGGTTGCTATTTTGACAGTTCATTCAAATAAGTTTGGACAAAAGTAAAAAAATAAGCTTATCAACGATTATGAGAGTACAATAATAATAGCACCTTTATAATGACGCAGATTCGGGACATTATGCAGAGACACTGTTGAAAATTGGCGATGGACGTTTGAATTCGGGTGCTGATGTTTATTTTTTACTGACGGTGGAATCCTGTAATTTTGTCGAAAATAGTGTGGAACTCATTGCTAAAGTTTACACAGACATACAAGTAAATATCAATTGTGATCAGTAACTATGTGCGAGAGCAATCCTTGCACATAAAAACGAAAATATTAACCAGATAAACACTGACATTTTGAACCAGGTGCAGGGAGATATAAAGGAGTATTTGTCAACAGATACCATCATGGACCCAGAACAGAGCACTTCATAACCCGCTGAACTTTTAAATTCTCAAGAGCTGTCAGGTGTACCTCATCATCATCAGCCTATAGCCGTCCACTGCTGGACATAGGCCTCTCCAATTGTACGCCATTCAGCTCGATTCTCGGCAACTCTCATCCAGCTGCCACCAGCCACCCTGCGAAGATCCTCGCTCCACCTAGCCTGAGGGCGTCCTACCTTACGTTTGCTGATTCGCGGTCTCCACTCAAGAACACGTCTACCCCAACGGTCATCGGTTCTACGGCTAATATGGCCGGCCCATTGCCACTTCAGCTTGCTTATTCTGTGGGTTATGTCGACAACTTTTGTTCTCTGCCGGATCACCTCGTTCCGGATTCGATCCCTCAGAGAGACTCCAAGCATAGCCCGTTCCATAGCTCGCTGACCGACCTTGAATTTATGGACCAGCCGTACCGTGAGTGTCCACGTTTCGACTCCGTAAGTCATAACAGGCAGGACGCACTGATTGAAGACCTTCGTCTTTAGGCTCTTTTTACCAAATTGCAAAGTTTGCCCTAGGTAAACGTATTCTCGAACAACCTCGAGAGCACCGCCATTAACAGCAATCGGTCCCGGAGTAACGTATTCGTTGTACATAACATTGGTTTTGTCCAAGTTCATTCGGAGACCAATGCGTAAAGAAGAATCAACTAGGCCGTCCAGCATCTGCTGCAAGTCATGCAGCGATTTAGCCAGTATGACGATGTCATCTGCAAATCTCAAGTGTCAGATGTACTCGCCGTTGATGTTAATGCCACGTCCTTCCCAGTTCAGCGTCTTAAACACATCCTCCAATGCGATAGAGAACAATTTCAGGGAAATAACGTCCCTTTGTCTCAACCCTCGACACAGGGGGATATGCTCAGTTCGCCGATCCTGAGTTTGGACGGTCATAGTTGCGTTCTCATAAAGACATCTCAACACTTGGATGTATCGCCAGTCGACTTGGCATCGCTGCAGAGACTCCAAAACAGACCAGGTCTCGATAGAGTCAAAAGCCTTCTCATAGCCTTCTCAAATGCAAGACACAGGTGTACCTACCCTCGCATAAATTTCAATTAAAATTAGGTGAACCAGTTATGCCTAAGCGTAATTTAGATGTACCCCGATTATGTAATGGGACCAGGCTTCAGATTACACAAATAACACGAAATAAAGTCAGTGCCACTATTAAAACTGGTGCGGGAAAAGGGGAAAGTGTTATTATACCTCGAAACCCAATAATCCCCACTGACCTACCATTTTAATTTAAAAGACCCCAGTTCCCAATTATACTAAGTTTTGCTATTACAATTAAAAAAGCGCAAGGGCAAACCTTGCAGGTAGCAGGGGTGCATTTCGATAAGACATGCTTTTCCCATGACCAGCTTTATGTAGCATGTACGCGTGATGCTCAGAATTTATACGTATTAGCGCCAAATAGAAGGACATGCAACATTGTGTATAGGAGCGTCCTGGAATAATGTTCCGTTCTGAGACCATGACTATAACGGAAAAGAAGAAGCAGATTACAACCCGAAATGATTGTCAAATTCCAAAATAACGCCAGCGAAGCCGCGGGCAAAAGCTAGTATTCAATAAATAATATATAGTGATTTTGTTTGTTTGTTACGAGCCATTTCACGTTTTCGCGCGAATATCGAAGATTTCAGTCGCCTGATTTACCATCTTAGGTAATACTCTGACATTGGTCAATACATGTAAAAAATAGACCAATCCTTCGTTTTGACACTTCATGTAACACATTTACAAAAACTTATTTGTTTACTTTGAAATGATTAATCTCCCACAACTAGTTTACTGAATAATGATCGCAGTGTCAATTTCAGACTCCTATATCTATCATTAATATTTATAGTTTTGACTGAAAAAAATACATAAAGCATCAGTTATATACTTTTGTCGACACATACAGTACTAGAATATCGATTATTAATAACATTAATTAGTAAAAAAATAAAGTCTTAGGCCAATTTTTACGTTTTATATCGCTGTTATATCGTGATTTTTTGGTTTGAATAAAGCGTAATTCCATTTTTTTAATTGGCAAAATAAACTATGTTCTTTAGCAAATCGAATTCTAAAGTTTTATTAAAATCCCTTCATATAATTAGACATAATATCGTTATTAAAATCACTCTAAATTAGAATAAATTCTGATGCATACGCGGTCACCGTTTAGTACGGCGCGAGCACCCATCGAGGTAGGACTTGTGCCATATTTTCCCGCGTCTCGATTTTCGAGCGCACGTATCGTGAACGAATTATTATACTACGAACACAACATTTTGATTCTTCGTATTTTTTTTGCATAAGGTAAGAGTTTAATTTATTATCAATTATAGTATTCTTTTAGTAGTTTGTAGAATAATTACATATTTTTGTTTTATTAGTTTTAGCAATGGGGCGTAAGGGTTGTGTATACCATTGTGTCAAAAAAAGGAAAAATAAAAATTCTGCAGCCTTAAAGAGAGCAACAGAAGCGAGGTATATATAATTTGCAATTCATATTTGTACACAGTAATCGATCAAAAAAGTACATATCGACTTGAACTATAGAACCGTAATTACAATTTTGTATACATTTACACTTCGACATATAAAAAAAAATTATGATTTTAATAATCATTTAATTATTATTGATTAAAAAAAATATTTATTCGTAGACATTGAAATTTGACAGCTATTTTGTTTTCAATTCAGAATAAGAAATCGCATGAATCGAGTAGAGGAGGATAGTACCTTTAGCAGAGACGCCGCCGCCGTAGCGGGTACAAGTGGAAAGTCAGATTCGATAACAGAAATTGTATGTTTTAGTAACAATTTATGTTTAAAATAGAAGTTTATTTACAGTAGGTACTATAATAATAATTTATTTAATTTTATAAGAAAAAGAACCTCTTGCATTAGACCCTGGAGTGGGCGAATTAATGGAACTTTCAGACTAGATCGTAAATATTTTTAGTATTTCTTATATTTCATTAAATTTAAATTAGATGTTTTAATGGTGCTTTTGTTTTTAGAACGATTACATCGTTGATGGCAGGCGTATAATTGATTTTCAATACTTTTGGAGTCAATTAGTAAATATAAGTGAACACAGCGAGAAGTTCGGCTGCAAATTGAACTATTTGAAAATAGAAAAAGAGAAACAGGTGGGTCTCATATCTAAATTTGACTTGAAGTGTATGATGTGTGGATCTAGCTTTGTTCTAAAAACTTCGGAGACTGAGACAACTGAACAATCAAGACTCGATCTTAATGCAGGAGCGGTATCAGGTGCAATCATTACGGGAATTGGTCTCTCAAACTTAAATGAGATCACTGCATCGATGGATTTGCCAACAATGCCATTTCGATTATACAGTAAAACACATGATGCTATTTCTGACATGTGGAAGACTGCTGCCGAAGTGACAATGTGAAATGCTGCCAAACAGGAAATTGAAGCAGCGAAATCACGTGGCGATGTTAGTAATTCGGGTATAGCAATGATACCGGTTGAAGCAGATGCTTGTTGGGGCAAGCGCTCTTACAAAAATAATTATTCTGCACTCTCTGGTGTTGCGGCCATAATCGGTGAACATAGTGGTAAAGTGCTACACATTGGCGTTCGCAACAGATATTGTGTCATTTGCGCCCGAGCTCACAAAAAAGGTCAGCCAGTAAAACCCCACAAATGCACAAAAAAACATTCGGGATCGTCTACCAGCATGGAGCAAACCATACTAGTTGAAGGTTTTAAAAATTCCATTAGGGAAAGAAAAATTTATAAAACACTAATCGCAGATGGCGATTCTAGTACTTATAAAAGTATATTAGAGAGTCGACCTTACCCGGATATACCCATACAATAAATTGAATGCACTAACCATTTGTTGAGGAATTACAATGGGAAGAACTTGCTACTTCAAAAAGATACAGCTGTACCTCTAAACGAACGTAAACTTTTAAATATGGACCGACTGAAAAGGCTACGTACTGCTGTTCGTGCTGCTATTAGATATAGACAAGACGATGGTTCAGATTCAAATAAAATAAAAAATCTACAAAAAGACATTATTAATAGCCCCCGACACATCTTTGGGGACCATTTAGAATGTGACAGTTATTACTATACAGATGAGAGAAAAAAAGAGCCCAATCTAGTCCCACCGATACCAACTCTACTTATTAAACTAAAAAAGAACGCATCTCAACTCGCCTATAATTCCGGGAGTCTTTTACATTGCTACACCAATAATCGCGCTGAGCAATTCAATAGTATACTGGCTAAGATGGTAGGTGGGAAACGTGTCAACTTTTCGTTGAAAGACTCCTACACTACAAGATGCTATGCTGTGTGTTATCATTTAATACCGGCAAGCCACAATATACGTTTTATAAATCTATCTGTCACGCTGGTCCTGGAAAATCTTTAAAATCGTTGGAAGCCAGGAGGTTCAACAAAAATAGTCGAGAAGTAATGGCGCGTAGACGTAGCGCTCGCAAAAAAATCAATTACAATCCTGTAGATGCTCATTACGGAAAGGAATGTGCAAGGCCGGATATGGACGGTGCAGATTATGAACAAGGAAAACAACTTTTCTTGGACAACTTAAAAGAACAGGCGTCAAAACGCCATGAAATTGAGAGGGCTACTATATTACAAGCCGAAAGCTCTTTGTGGCTTGAACTCAGAAGGTGCATACTCACCGCGTCTTCCTTTGGGAAGGTTTGCAAAAGGCGTTCGAACCAAAACATTGCTCCCCTGGTAAAATCCATTCTGTACTCATACAACTTGGACAATATCGCCGCAATTAAACATGGCAGGGACAACGAACCAAAGGCTTTAGCACAACTCAGTGTGCAAGAAAATACAATTATAGAAAAATGTGGTATTTTTATAGACGACGAACATTGTTATTTAGGTGCGTCACCGGATGGATTGTGCAGTGAAGGATTAGTGGAAGTGAAATGTCCTAGCTCAGTTTTTGGAATCGATCTTGATACCGCTGTACAAGCAAAAAAACTTAAATGTTTCAAATTGAACAGTCAATCTCAATTCGAAATGAACCAGAATCATGATTGGTACTACCAGGTGTTAGTACAACCCTATTATACTACCTATATTATCTGTATGCGGTTGGTGACAACTCTAGAGTCCCTTCCGACATGTCATGTCTTGGAGTCAAGAGGTTCGGTCTGGCTCATGTTCTATGGAATTAAACACAAGTTATTTACAAGTGTAAATGTCTATCATTTTATTGAACAACATCATAACATGGTGTCAGAAGTAAAAACAAAAGAAGATTCTATAGGAAGATTGCAAAAATGTCGAGCGATGAAGAAGCCAAGGAGGTACGTAAAGACGCGTGCTCTCATAATTATGCCAATTTTAACAAGATACCCAAATTGCAGATAGGCATCAACCAAAATAATGGTTTAGAATGGAAAAAGTGGTGGCAAAGTTTCGAAGTATTTTTGTTAGCTACCAACTATGAAGCCGCTTCCGAAAAACGGAAGATAGCCATTTTGTTGCATTCAATTGGGGAGAAAGGCGTAGAAATATTCAATTCTTTCAACATGGACATGGACAAAGTCACTATAGATAAGTAAAAATTAAGTTTCAAAATCATTTTGAACCACTAAAAAACTTAACCATGATTCGACATTCATTCTTTACACGTGCACAAAAGGCAGATGAAAATATATACACGTTCTTGACAGATCTTACAAACATAGGCAACAAGTGCGAGTTTGGAACGTTAAGAGAGTCGCTGATTCGTGATATTTTCATAGCTAATTTAAGCCCGAAACTAATCCATGTACGTCAAAGATTATTACAAGAAATAGATCCAACGTTAGAAAGAACAATATCATTAGCAAAAACCGTCGTCATGGCACAAGAAAATGCACAGAAAATAGACATGCAAAACACAGAAAATATACTTCAGATTCAAAAGTCGAACTCGCAAGTCACAGTCACCGGGCAACAGGAGGAGTGCTTCAAACCATAATAGTCGAGCGTTCGCCAGGCAGCGCAGTCAAAGCCCGCAGGGACAACGAAAGGACAGGAACAAATCCTGCGGTCGGTGTGGTCAACATCATAGATTCAAGCGTCCAGCGTCCGGAGTTAAGTGTAACTTATGTAAACGTATAGGTCATTTTGCAAAATATTGTTTCACTGCTAAAAATAATGTTAAAAGCTTAGAGTCAAGGCAGAATTCTAATGAACAGGCAGATGTAAGCACTGAAAACTTCTTTATAGGTATGGCAAAAAACAACAATAATGCAGCTCATTCTGATAAGTCATGGTACCTTAGTGTATTTGTCAATAATGTAGAAATTAAATGTATATTAGATACAGGAGCTGATACAAATATTATGTCGTTAGCTACATTCAACAGATTATTATTGCCAAAGTCGATAATTATCAAGTCAGAAGCCAATGTCAATGGGTTTGATGGCTCACCAATACCAATAATGGGACAATGTCACTTAAATTGTTATTTTAATAACAGCAAACAAGTCATGACATTTTTAATAGCAAATATTAATTGTGTAACAGTCTTAGGTTTACCTACATGTGTACAGATAGGTGTGTTGAAACGAGTATTTGCTCTTAATAATGAAAACTTCACTGATGACCAAATATTTACCAAATTCAATGATGTATTTCAGGGTCTTGGCTGTCTACCACCTGTCTGTCACCTAAAATTACAAAAAGATGCAATTCCAAGCATTGATCCACCAAGAAAAGTTCCATTTGGATTATACAATAAACTAAAAGAAGAATTGGATCGCATGTCAAAGATGGAAGTCATAGAAAAAGTCATAAAACCTACTGAGTGGGTAAATTCTGTTGTCATAACAATGAAAAAGTCAGGTCAGTTAAGAATTTGTTTAGATCCTCGAAATCTTAACAAGTATATAATTAGGGAACACTATCCACTTAAAACTATAGATGAAATAAGATCAATTTTAAAAGGAGCTTCTTATTTTTCCCATCTAGATGCATATTCTGGGTTTTGGATGATAAAACTAGATAACTCTAGTTCAGACCTGTGTACTTTCCAAACACTTTTGGTCGTTATCGTTACTTAAGGTTACCTTATGGTATAAATGCATCATCAGAGATTTTTCAAAGAATAATGACAGATATGTTTGCAGATTTAGAGGGTGTCTTGGTATTTGTCGATGATATCTTAGTGTATGGAGAAACTAAACAAATTCATAATCAACGTCTAAATAAGGTCCTGCAAAGAGCAAGAGATTCAAATTTAAAATTAAATAAGTCTAAATGCATATTTTCAGTTAAGGAAGTATGTTTTCTAGGTTATGTCTTTAATAAAAATGGTGCACAGGTAGACCAGGAAAAAGTAAAAGCCATTGTCAGTATGCCCACTCCTAGTAATGTCAAAGACTTGCAAAGAATCTTAGGCATGATTAACTACTTATCACCTTTTATTGAAAACTTGTCTGAAAAAACAAAACCATTAAGAAATCTGTTAAAGAAAAGCTCAACATGGTTATGGGATGAAAATTGTAATAAATGTCTAGACAATCTAAAAGCAGAGATAACAAAAGCACCAGTCTTAGCTCATTATAACCCCAAAGTGCAAACTGTTTTATCTGTAGATTCGTCAAAGTCAGCACTAGGTGCAGTGCTTATGCAAAACAAGCAACCCATAGCGTATAGTTCCAAAACTCTAACTACTACACAAGAAAGGTATGCACAAATAGAGAAAGAACTACTAGCAATTCAATTTGGTTGTGAAAAATTTCACCAATATGTCTATGGTAACGGAGTCACAGTGCATACTGATCACAAACCATTAGTCTACTTATTCAAGAAACCACTTCATGATGTACCTGCACGCTTGCAGAGAATGATGCTTGCACTTCAAGCATATGATTTAAATGTAATCCATGTACCTGGTAAAGAGATGTACATATCTGATACATTGTCTAGGGCTGCTTTAAAAGAAAACTATATTCCAAAGTATGAATCAGATCTAGCATGTCATGTCAATTCTTTATATTCTAATTTAGCAATTACTCAAGAATACAAAGACAAAATTAGCCAAGCAACCAACAAGGACAGTGAGTTACAATTGTTAAAAGAATATTGTTTGGAGGGATGGCCTACTAATAAGGATAAAGTTAATCAATGGTTAAAACCATATTGGAATGTCCAAGGTGAAATTCATGTCATCAACAGCTTGCTATTTAAAGGCGACAAGTTGATCATTCCTAAGTCCATGCAAAGCGAAATGTTACACAAAGTGCATGAAGGTCATCAAGGTATAAATAAATGCCTAAGTCTAGCTAGGAATATTCTCTTTTGGCCTAACATGAGTTCAGATATTAAAAATATAGTTGATCAATGTCTTATTTGTGCAAAGTTTAAAACAAATAATCAACAAGAACCACTTCAAAGCTACAGTATTACTAAATATCCATGGCAACAAGTTGGGATAGACCTAATGCATTTTAATAACAAAAATTATTTAGTAGTCTCAGATTATTATTCTAAATACATTGAGCTTGCAATAATTAACAGTCAATATACAGCAAAAAACATAATCATCCTAATGAAATCAATTTTTGCTCGTCACGGTATACCTATGTCATTAGTGTCAGATGGAGGTCCCCCATTTAATTCAGTAGAATTCAAGTCATTCCTATACGATTGGGATATTGAGCATATCATTACAAGTCCATATCACCCAAAGTCAAATGGTCAGGCTGAAAGTGCAGTTAAAATTATGAAGAATTTATTAAAGAAATGTCAAGAGTCAAACTCAGATCCATATATGGCACTATTGCAATATAGAAACACACCAAAGGCTAACTTTCCGTCGCCAGCACAATTGTTAATGTCTAGAAATTTAAGAATGCATATACCGGTTAGTAGTGAGAAACTTAAACCAAAGGTAGTTACTTTCAATGAATATAAAACAGGCTTTGAAAAAGACCGTACACAAACGAAGTACTATTATGATAAGAACAAAAAACCTTTATCAATTTTACAACCAGGAGACCATGTAAACTTTAAGAAAAAACCAGATTCAGACTGGCTTCCAGCTATTGTAATAGAAAGATTAAAATGCCAAAGATCATACATAATACAAGACAACAAAGGTCATAAGTATAGGAGAAATAGAATACAAATAAGGTTTAGATGCAATGAAAGTTGCCACAAGTTTGACAACAATGACATGCAATCTAATGATGTTATAACCAACAACATTAAGGAAAGGAAAAAGATGGGTGAGAGACAGATGGTGGCAGACAATTCATCCAATACTAAGTATAGAACTAGGTCAGGAAGAGAAGTAATAAAACCCAAGAAGTTTTGTTACAATTAGTTTATAGGTTTATAGATTACGTACTTTGTAAGTTATAATAAGCTCATGAATAAAATTAAATTTTGTTAATAAGCAGATTGTTTACTTGTGTACAACACTCATAATAATTATGTTTGTGTTAACTTTAAGTTAAGTTTAATTGTTTATGCTAACTTTGAGTTAAGTTAAAAAATGTTTATTTCTGTTATATAAATACCTACTGAAAAGGGGAGATGTTAGTACAACCCTATTATACTACCTATATTATCTGTATGCGGTTGGTGACAGCTCTAGAGTCCCTTCCGACATGTCATGTCTTGGAGTCGAGGTTCGGTCTGGCTCATGTTCTATGGAATTAAACACAAGTTATTTACAAGTGTAAATGTCTATCATTTTATTGAACAACATCATAACACCAGGTACAGGGCCAGTTGCACATTGCGAATAAAGACGTATGTTTATTTGCTGTGTGGACAGGTCCTGATTTTCCATTGAAAGTAGTGAGGATAGTGAAAGATGACGTTTTTTGGCAAGAAAAAATGCTTCCGAAATTGACTCGGTTTTACCAAGATTGCGTATTGCCCGAAATAATAGACCCTAGAAAAGCAAGATCAATGCCTTAACGCCAAATATTCATATAATGTAAATAATATGTGATTGTTTCCCTGTTAATTTTTATTATATACCTTACATAACATATATTTGTGTTTTTTTATTAGTCTAGAAAGCTTTAGTAGACTGAATAAATAAAATAACTTTTTTCATAAATCTCTAACCATGGTGCATTATGATTATAACGGCTCAAGACTGTATAGTCCATCTCGACACTCGCGCTACACTGCTTGCATTGTGTATGTGTGGATAGCTGCGCACACATACACAATACTACCGTCTTTTACCTAAACTCGAGCGTAATAATTTTGTGAAATGGCTCTTACTGTTTCACGTTAAATCGGATGAACGGATTTGCATGAAATTTGGCACACAGGTAGGCCGTGACCTGGATCAGGACAAAGGATACTTTTTTATTACAGTAGTACGTTCCCGTAGGATAACTTCCGACAAGCACGCGGGCGAAGCTGCTGGCAAAAACTAGTATTTAATATATTTAGAAGAGCCTTTTTGAAATGGTTTATGTCAAGATCTTCACTGGGTATCTCATTATAGATCCTGGGTGCCACTCCTAAAAAAACAGTTTGGATGTTTGTTGGTCAATCACTCCATAACGGCTGAAGGGATTAAACTATTTCCTATATAAGCACATACGTAGAATATTTTTATCTTGGTAGTTCTTTCCCTTCCGATGATAGTTCTAAATGATTTTCAAACAACAAAAAACCGATCGTAGTGCACAATACAAGTTTACCTTCGTTTAAACAAGCACACCGTAGGTATGGGTATTTATAAATTCATACAACAAAATAAATTGCAAATCAGTTTATTGAATCATTGTATCGCATCATCGGTAATGATGTTTGAAGTTATTAGTAAACTCCACATCCACAGCCGCGGCCTCCGTAACCAAGTCCGAGAGCAGCAGGAGCGATGCCAGCAGCGCCAAGACCATAGCCAGCGCCGAGACCATATGCACCCGCAGCGCCATAGGCACCACCAGCGATGCTCTCAATAGCAGTAAAACCGTTCCCGCAGCTGTGGCTGACAGCACCAGCACCAACAGTGGGTAACACGCCCTCCAAAGCCACAGCACTCACGAATGGCAGCTCACCAGCCACGGACAGAGCTCCCTCATACACATTCTCAGACACTACGGAGAGGCCACTGGGACCGAAAACAGAGGCGCTGGAGACAGGCAGTCCCCCGCCACTGGTAGGAATGAACTCAAGAGCAGCCAAGCCATTGCCGATCAAACCATTGCCAATTACACCATCACCAATCAAACCATAGTTAGCGCAGTTACCAGCGTAGCCGTTACCAATCAGTCCATTTCCGATCAAACCATTGCCACAGCCGATACCAGCATATCCTGGGGCAACAAGAGCAGGAGCGGCAATGCCTCCATAGCCAAGACATGAACTGAAGGCAGTCTGTAAACAATAAATTATTGTATTAGTAAATAATATTCTTTATCGGCATATGACGTCGATGTCGACGACATAATTATTCAACCGATGACGTAACTTAATGTGTGTCAAACGCATTTTGTGTTATTGCATAGGTGATAGTGAAAAAGTTTGTGATAATCATGTTTTATACAGCGTGTCTACTCTAGGTAAAGTAAAAATGGTGTTTGGGTTTCTTAAAATTTCCCAAGGTGCATCTTAATGCAAAACAAATTCTAAGCAGTACAATCAGTTTCTGATCTAATAATTTTCATAACTCAGATATACATAATTATAAAAATGCACACGACCCGTGTTAAAGCAGAAAATCTAAATGGCTTAAATTCAGGTCAGATTTCATAAAACATATAATTATAACAAAACAACATTATTCCCGTAATCCCCGCAGACTTCGGCAAAGGTCAGAATATTTATACAGGCAAACGTAGTAACGGCAATCAGAACACGGTCATTATAAAAAGTAGAAAAAGTTTCTCACCTGGATGAAGAGCGCCTGAGCGCAGAAGACGAGGATCACCTTGGCTGACATTGTAGTTTGTGTTGAAGTGAACTTAAGAATGGCTTTTCCAAATATCCACCGACTATTTATACTGAAACGTAGTCCTTATCTAGTTGTGTTGCAGCACACAGTAGGCTGCTGGACAAGGAAATATGTAGAACAATGCGTGCATTTTCATAACCTTGTTAATATTATCATCATAATTATGTTACATTTTAAAAATTGTGAAAATATACGTGATATTGATAAGAACTTCTGTACTATATAAACATGGTGTAAGACTTCTAAAAGCATCAGTCTTCACCTTCACGTTGAATACATCAAACATGTCTACCTTCGCCATTCTGTTGCTCTGCATCCAAGCTTGCTTGGTCCAGGTAAGTGTTTTACTATTTCTGGTATATTTTATTTGTGTTTTCTATCTCCATAGTTGCTTTTCTGTCATATTTTCAAAGCTTTCATTAAACATATCGGGCTTATCCTTTATACAGCCAGGGTTATTAATTGTTAAAAAGTTGACACCCTACATCGATTTGCCTTCTTTAAGCCATTTTATACAACTGTCAAATGATGATAGTTGCGATTATAATATACGGACAATTTAAGTTGGTGGTTAATTTGCTTAAAAATTAATAGCCCCGATCCCTGACTTTACATTTCTCCTATACCTGTGCAATTCGTGCTGATTTGAGAGAAGAAGAATTTCTACCTTTACTTCAAAATCTCTTAAACGAATAAATTCCTCGTGAACGTAAGCTCTATAAACTAAGGCCAGTCCTTAATCTTAAGATTACTGCAGCGAGCTATAAGTTTACTATCTAATGTAATTTTCTATCAACAGAATGTTTTCGGTCAATACATCGGATGTGGAGGACCCGCTGTAGGCATCGGCTCTGCTTATGGTGGTGCCCTGGGTCTTGGCGCTGGTCTCTCACCTGCTTTTGCATGTGATGGTGCACTTGGTCTTGGTGCTTACGGTGGTGCCATTGGATCTGCTTATGGTGGTGCCCTAGGTCTTGGTGCTTACGGTGGTGCCATCGAATCTGCTTATGGTGGCGCCCTAGGTCTTGGTGCTTACGGTGGCGTCGGTGAAGGCAATGTAGCAGTCATTGGTGAGCTGCCAGTCGCCGGTAATACCGTTGTTGGTGGTACTGTTCCCATCGTGGGTGCTGTGAATTTCGGTGGTGCTGTGCCAGCTGCTGGTGCCGTGTCTATCTCCGGACAGTGCGCGTGCGGCTGCGGTTCTCCTTTGTACTATTGAAACATCTTCTTCTGACGTCGAAATAAAATTAAACGATCTTGAATTGAGCAAATAACACAATATTTAATTTATTCTACAAATCCTGATAGCTTTTATCGTAGCTCAAACAAATATAATGTACTTTAAGATCTCAGTGTTGCGACATTTATTCAATAATCAATCTTTGACCAATTTATCATAACATAACATCAGGCCTGTATTCCCCGACGGGTAAGGCAGAGGTGTACCTATAGTACCCACATTTCGCCACATTTTTGACCAATATATCGCAAAATAAATGAATGTAGCAAATAAACTGATTCTCTTCCTGAAATGATTCGAGATAGGAGAGTCCTTTTGTGCAGTACGTTTTATGGAAAAGCACTTCTCCTGCTATAAGTGCCACGTATGCGGCGCACCTCGAGCACGTCTTCCTGTACTTGCATCCAAAAGGACTTTAATAGCGCGTGATTGGGCTGCAATGTACGTGAAAAAGTTAAAGACATTCATGAAGAACTAGATAAAGCGATATATTATATAATCTCCGTAAGATTGTGAGGACCGTGAGTTTATAATATATCTGTATTATTCCCGTTAGATAATAAACTGTCGTCTGGTCGTGGGAATCGGCTCATTACCTTTTACAAAATGTTGCTTTTCCCGATGCAGGGACGTTCATTGTTTAGGAGTTCTCCTGGTAAGAACCAGAAGAACTTACACTCACCATAAGCATTGTGACGAGCATTAATTGCTTAGCAACCATATTAAGGTACCTAATCGAATCGCAACCCGTCAAATACTCATTATTATGTAGTTCCGGTGGCCATCTGTGGTCTTCATCATAATTTCCACTTCAACAAATGGTGTTTTCCGAGAGCGAATGCTCGAGTTACTATAATAAAAATGGAGCCGTCACGGGACGCCTGGCAGATGTGAAACATCGAAATTATTTACACACATGATTGTATAGGTAATAGCGACGAATCGCTCCACCAGTTATCGGTTTTACGTGCACCTATAGATGTTTCCCATCAAAATACCCGATCGCTTTAGGTGTGCCTACAAATATTTGAGGATTTCCCTCGATTTCCATGGGATCCCCTCACAAGATTCTGTCTTGGTGACAATGTGACCTCGGGAGCACACCCTTTCAAACAAAAAAATATTTTCCGAAATGGAAATACAGTTGGCGGAGAAATCGGGAAACATATATAAAAAAAACTAACATACAGACGAACATAATCACTGGCAGGTGTACAGAAATAGACATAGGGTACCTTAAACCCCAAAAAAAGTACTGTTTCCGAGGAAAACAACAATAACGTTCTTATGAGAATAAATGGCGCCACGTGTCTTTCGAATCATGATTGAATCATATTATGGGACGTATTTATTATCACTTTAAATTTGATGAAAACAGCTTTAAAATTGTATATCAGCACTTTAAAATAATAATACATCTATAACCTAATATTATCACTATATGAGAAGGCTCCCTATTTTTATGTTAATTTGCATCAATATTCTGAAACAGTCACACATACAAGCAACATGAAACTTTAGTAGGTATATAATATGATTTATTGGATCTTTTTCTTTCCACGTTGAAGACAGTTACGTAATTGTATTTTTTTAAGGATAATTCTAAAACACAAACAATATTATTTAGCTTTTATGTGTTAAATAAATATTCACAGCAATAAAATATAGTTTGTTATCCCGACACAAGATATTTATTCTCTAGATCAATTATTACTATAGTTATAAATGAAATAAGAATTCAGATTTACGCTATTTAGTTTCGTGCTCGAACACGATCAAAGAGCGCACGCGATATTCAATTTTATTACTTATGTATTAGCGTTAAGCACATAACGGAGTGGTGGGGAGCGAGGGGTGGAGCTTGCGTTCGAAATTTGATTTAGACTGCCTGCTCTTAATAAACATGGACCAAATTTACAAAATAAATATATAGAAATAATTTCATAAACAACATAATTAAAATACCTACAACTTTTGAATTACTTGGCTGAGTCTTTCCTATTTAGATGGTTGCTATTTTGACAGTTCAATCAATTAATTTTAAAGCTAAGCATATTTATAGTGGAAACCATTATTTTTATAGTTCATTCAATTAATTTGAAAGCTAAACATTTTGAAGTGTGAAACATTATTTTTAAAGTGCGTTTATATATTCCCCTTATATTATTATAAAATTTCTAGTACCTAATACATTTTGTAAGTCTAACAATAATACTATATATGCGAAAGTAAGTTGTTAACTTGATACCTTTTCACGCCCTAAACCGCTGAACCGATCATCATTTATTTATTTATTTATAGTTAATTAAAACGGCACAGATCCAATTACATTAATTAACATAGAATTATAAAAATTAAAATAAAATAAGCATTCAAATAACATACAATACAAAAAATTAAATTCAAAGATATACAATTCGTGGATAAAATTATTAATAATTATTTGAGTAAATGGTTCAATAAATTAGATACATCAATAAACTAACATGCAACAGTGGACACCCTCGCATATTGTCCCTCACAAAACAACAGACAAGCACGCATTATTTTCTTCCATTCATCGGCAAACACATCACATTCAGGGTCGGCAGTCAGGAGGGCGTTTAGCATCCTTAGGGTTCGACAAACTGGGGATTCGGCTCTAGCAACAGATCTAGACAGCGGTAGTGCGAACAGGTTATGACGGCGGCTTTGACGGTGCCCAAGGTATTTGTCGGGCACAAATAGGCGGCAGAAAAGTCCGTGGAGTTCAGGGCAGTCAATACGACCGCTTAGGGTTTTACAGGCAATCGTGAGCTGATCAAAGCCCCTTCTTACCTCCAACGAATTTAAACCCAACACCCCTAGAAGATAATTCGTTGGGTACATGAATGGGTAGTAATGGTACAGCCTTTGATACAAAAATCTCAGGAAGGTCTTCTGAACTTTCTCAAGCATCAGTGTCTGAGACGCAGTATGCGGATGCCAGACACAGGCGCTGGACTCGAGTTTACTCCGAACCAAAGTGGTGTAAAGAAGTTTAATAATACTGGGATTGCGAAAGTCACGAGCGTTCCTCAAGACCAGACGCCTGAAGGATTCCTTTGCAAGGGCAGACACGTGGTCTCTAAATGTCAGACTGCGGTCGAAAGTCACTCCTAAGTCCTTAACGCTGGTGACACGGGTGATCACTAAACCCCCCAAACTATAATCATATTTTATTGGTCTCAACCCACGACCATAAGTCATAACGCTGCATTTACTAATATTAAACAACAACTTGTTCGCCATGCTCCACTCATAGACGGTATCGATATCTTTTTGTAGGAGTTCGCAATCCACCTCTGTTCTGATTTGCGCAGCTAGTTTTAGATCGTCGGCATATAGTAGACATTTTGCGAATCGAATCTTACAAATTAGGTCGTTGATCATGATCAGAAACAGAGGCGGCCCCAACACGGATCCCTGGCTCACGCCCGAGCGAGTGTAATAAGACTTCGACTCAAAGCAGCCATGGCGGACGAACTGTTTGCGATCCCGTAGGTAGTCGGCGAAGAAGTTAAGAAGGCCGGATGAGAAGCCCGTAGCCCCTAACTTTGCCAAAAGCACATCGTTGTCCACTTTGTCAAACGCCTTCCGGAAATCAAAATACAGAGTGTCGACCTGCCTACCGGATTCCAGGCTACTGGATATGAAGTCAACATGAATCAGCAGATTTGAGTTCACGGAGCGACCAGGTCGAAAACCATGTTGAGCATCAGAAAGATACATATTGGTTTGTTTACAGATAACAGTGTGAAGTATATGTTCAAAGACCTTTGCAATGGTTGATAAAATAGCGATGGGTCTGTGTTCCTCGACATATGTCTTGTCACTGGTTTTAGGGATGGGAGTAACACGTGAAGTCTTCCACGGCTCCGGATACACGCCCGACTTAAGAGCTAGATTAAAAACATGACATAAAGGGGCTGCTAATATACTGCTACATCCTTTAACGATATATGCAGGGATGTTATCTGGGCCAATCGAACAGCAGGGTTTGAGTTTGGAAATACCCCTAACCACGTCCGGAGGGACTAAAACGGGTAGGGGAAAATTACCTCCCTCGCTATTCACCGTGATTGATTTCGGGTCCAATTCTGGTGTGTCCGGCAGAAATATGCTGGAAAAATACTCAGCAAATGCCTCAGCAGCTTTGACACCTGAATAGACCTTGCCATCAAGCACAACGTCTGGCTCAAACCCACCCCTAGATCGCAGGCTTGAAATGTGCTGCCAGAACATTTTTGGATATTTGCCTAGGCTGTTTTCCACATTAGAACAATGCAGTCTATATGCCTCCTCGGTTCTCACTTTTAATTCCGACCGCAGTGCGCTAAACTGAGCATATGTAGCATCACATCTGGATTGTTTCCATTTAATATGGAGTTTTGATTTACGTCGAGTGTCGCTTACGATATCTCTAGTAAACCAGACTGGGTACCGCTTATTACCAGCGGTCCTTCTCGTCTTTTTTGGAATAGAGGAATCAAAAATATCGTACATTAAATTATAAAACTTACAAGCAGCGGTGGACGCGTCATTGCAGCGAAACACGTCTTGCCATGGAGCAGAGCGAACAAGATCGAACAATGATGTGTAGTCACCTTTACAAAAGTTCCAATCCTTACTACGGTCAATATTGCTAGGGTCAAGTTTTTCATGTACCTTATGCCTTTGTATGGTAACAGCAATATCTAACGGAGGGTGATACAGATCAATCGGAACCAGTTCCGTACCCTGGATATACTCACAGTTTACAGCAGCGCCCTCCCGAGCCAACACTACATCTAACTTACTGCCACGCATATTCATCACCTCATTCATCTCTACCAGACTACAAAAGCTTAGAAAATAACAGTAGTAGTTATTAACATTTACTGACGCACTTTTTAGATTAAGGTCGCCTAAAATAATAATAGTTCCCTTCAAACTGTGAAAAACGTCCTCGACCTTGCAGAACCACGCCAGGTAATCCTCATCAGTTGCACTAGGTTTGACGTAAACAATACACACATATATATTTAGGCCATAAATTGTGATCTTGGCCCACAAATCTTCGCCGCAGGCCGTCTCAAGTTCATGTAGCCTATTCACGGTGACCCCAGGCCGCGCAGCAAGCAGCACACCACCACCCGTGGTCACTCTGTCTCGTCGAAGAGTACGCCAATCTCCAGCCGATATTTCTGGGTCCTCCACTGAATTATCCAGGTTTGTCTCGGTAACGGCTATCAAATCATGTTCAGACAGTAATAAGCTTGACCTCCAAATGGGTAGCTTGGTTTTGAGCCCACGCACATTCTGGTACAGTAAGCGCAGATAGACGTTGCGATCAGTACAACCAGGAGAGGCGGGCGCGGCAACAACGCAATAGGGCTTATTGGGTCTCATCGCTTCGGCCACGAAAATTACGGCGCCATGGTTTGACGCAAATATCCTCTGCCCAATTTTCAGGAGCCACAACTTGATCAGCCAATTTTGAGGGCACACCCAGCTTGAAGGATGCGTATTTACCACGGGATTTGAGGACTTCTACCGTGCAAACATCTGTTCCACAAATTGTAGTAAGGTGATCACGTACCTGAGTATCAGATGTGCCCTGCTTAACGTAGAAGAGGTGCAGGTATCTCCATCTTTCAGAGGCTTCTAGATTGGTGGTGCCGGGCGCCGCTGTTCCACGCAACACATTACTGAATGAACGTTGGGAGCGTCTGTGTCGAACTTCCGTCCAACCAACTTTTTCTGTGTCGTCCATCGAGATATCAACAACAGCGGCAGCCACCGGCACGACAACACGGGTTATCATGACTTTATGGGAGGCAAGGTAGTTATACTGGCTGGTGACTTCCGACAAACTCTACCTGTGATCA
Organism: Tiliacea citrago; assembly: GCA_963921375.1. Lineage (NCBI taxonomy): Eukaryota > Metazoa > Arthropoda > Insecta > Lepidoptera > Noctuidae > Tiliacea > Tiliacea citrago. The sequence continues at coordinate 11,166,831 of OY992807.1, read as the reverse complement.
AGAGAGGCACACCTGCAAATGAAATCAAAGCCTGTCTCAGGTCATCACACTTATGGACAAAAGTAAAAAAATAAGCTTATCAACGATGATGAGAGTACAATAATAATAGAACCTTTATAATGACGCAGATTCGGGACATTAGGCAGAGACACTGTTGAAAATTGGCGATGGACCAGCCGTACCGTGAGTGTCCACGTTTCGGCTCCGTAAGTCATAACAGGCAGGACGCACTGATTGAAGACCTTCATCTTTAGGCTCTATGGAATACGCGACGAGAAGACTCGACGAAGCTTCCCAAATGCTGCCCAGCCCAGCTGAATTCTTCTGTTAACCTCCCTAACAAAGTTGTTTTTACCAAATTGCAAAGTTTCCCCGAGGTAAACGTATTCTCGAACAACCTCGAGAGCACCGCCATAACAGCAATCGATCCCGGAGTAACGTATTTGTTGTACATAACCTTGGTTTCGTCCAAGTTCATCCGGAGACCAATGCGTACAGAAGAATCAACTAGGCCGTCCAGCATCTGCTGCAAGTCATGCAGCGATTTAGCCAGTCATCAGCCATCTGCAAATCTCAAGTGTGAGATGTACTCGCCGTTGATGTTAATGCCACGTCTTCCTAGTTCAGCGTCTTAAACACATCCTCCAATGCGTTAAAGAACAATTGCAGGGAAATAACGTCCCCTTGTCTCAACCCTCGACGCAGGAGGATATGCTCAGTTCGCCGATCCTGAGTTTGAATTTTAATTCAAATTAGGTGAACCAGTTATGTCTAAGCGTAATTTAGATGCACCCCGATCATGTAATGAGACGAGGCTTCAGATTACACAAATAACACAAAATAAAGTCAGTGCCACTATATATACTGGTGTGGGAAAAGGGGAAACTGTAATTATACCTCGAAACCCAATAATCCCCATTAACCTACCATTTTAATTTAAAAGACCACAGTTTCCAATTATACTAAGTTTTGCTATTACAATTAAAAAAGCGCAAGGGCAAACATTGCAGGTAGCAGGGGTGCATTTCGATAAGACATGCTTTTCCCATGACCAGCTTAATGTAGCATGTTCGCGTGTGTCCAACGCTCAGAATTTATACTATTAGCGCCAAATAGAAGCACATGCAACATTGTGTATAGGAGCGTCCTGGAATAATGTTCCGTTCTGAGCCCATGACTATAACGGAAAAGAAGAATCAGAGTACAATCCGAAATGATTGTCAAATTCTAAATTAACGCCAGCGAAGCCGCGGGCAAAAGCTAGTATTCAATAAATAATATATACTGATTTTGTTTGTTTGTTACTGTTTCACATTAAATCGGCTGAACGGATTTGAATGAAATTTGGCACATGGGTAGGACATGACCTGAATTAGGACAAAGGATACTTTTTATTACAGTAGTAGGTACCCGTAGGATAACTTCCGACATGCACGCGGGCGAAGCTGCTGGCAAAAACAATGTATTTAATATATTTAGAAGAGCCTTTTTTAAATGGTTTATGTCAAGATCTTCACTGGGTATTATAGATGCTGGGTGTCATTCCTAAAAAAACATTTTCTATGTTTGTTGGTCAATCACTCCATAACGGCTGAACGGATTTAACGATTTCCTATATTAGCACATACGTAGAATATTTTTATCTTGGTAGTTCGTTCCCTTCCGATGATAGTTTTAAATGATTTTCAAAAAACAAAAAACCGATCGTAGTGCACAATACAAGTTTACCTTCGTTTAAACGAGGCATTCCACTGAGAGCACTGATTTCAACAGCACTTGACCGAACCGCACCTGAGCACTTCCACTAACGGCACTGAAACAAAATTTTGATGAGTGCGGTTCGGTGGAACAGCTTTCTTATATTACTTTAAGTCTCTGAACGGCACCTGCATACAGTTTGTAGTGATGGGACGTATATTATATTCTGTGTTCAGGACATTACATAACGAGTAGTAAGTGCAATCGAACCACGTACAGTAAAGGGTTCCGATATCGTACGTAATGAATGCGGGTAAATTTTTACGTATGCAATTTGTTTAACGTTGGATTAAAATCACTAAACTATTTCAACATAGCATAATAGCAGAGACGCTGAAAAAGTTAGACTAGATGCTGCACAGCTTAAATGGAGCCTCTCGATGGGTTGGCCTCGGTATCAATTTGGACAAGACGAAAGTCATGTACTATATTCACACGTCTTACTGAGACCAATCTACATAAAAAGGTCGCTTTTTGAAGTTGTGAAGGAGTATGTCTACCTAGGGGAAGTCATCCAGCTTGGTAGACACAACTTTGAGAATGCAGCGGACAGAAGGATCCAGTTGGGTTTGGCAGTGTTTGGAAAACTTCGTCAAGTCTCTTCATCACCTATCCCGCAATGTTTAAAGACCAAGGTCTTGAACTAGTGCGTCCTGCCCGATATGACATATGGTGAAAAACGTGGACACATACAGTCGGGCTGGTCCACAAATTCAAGGTTGCTCAGCGTACTATGGAGCGGGCTATGCTCGGAGTTTCTTTTTTAGGATAAGTTTAGAAATGAAACTATCCGGAAAAAAACCGGATTTCTTGCAGACTAAGCAAGCTGAAGTGGCAGTGGGCGACCCATGTTTGTTGAAGGACCGATGGCCCATAGACAGACGAGTCTTGGAGTGGAGACCGCGTATCGGCGAGATGGAAGGAAGACCTTTAAAGGGTAGCTGAGACAGACTGGATGCGGAAGGCGGAGGACAGGGTGTTGTGACGCAGTCTGGGAGAGGCCTATTTCCTGCACTGGTCAGCGCAAGGCTGAGTTGATAGATCACGTTGATGATATAATAGTTACATATTATGAGGAGTCGATTTGATTCCATTCACACATACCTAGATACATACATAATAATTTAAAAAAATCTAAACTAAAATCGATTTTGAAAGCAATCGTTTAAGTTACTACATAACACACATACATAATCAGCCTTTAATGTTCCCACTGCTGGGACACAGGCCTCCTCTCTTCGGGAAGTAAAAAAGTAACAAGTAGTAAGTTTAAGTTAGTAACAAGTCCAAAATGGCGGAAAATAATAATAATTAATAGGCCTGACCTAGTTCTCGAAAAATACCATGTCACGTTGTACTGGGATCGGTTTATTATTACTGACCGGACTATTGTCGCCAATTTGCTTGATATAGTGGTGATAGATCGATTAGCGCGCCGCGCAATGATTGTAGATGTTGCCATTCCACATGACGGGAACCTCGTGAAAGCTGAGAAAGAGAAACATAATATCTCGACACGAGCTTGTTGACATGTGGAATGTGAGCTTGGCTGTCATTGTGCCAACTGTCGTTACGGCCAAAAGCCTGATGCCTGAAAGCCTCGATCAATATCTCTCGAGGCTCTCGTTAGGCGGTTGGATCAAGGGCGTGATTCAAAAGGCAGTATTCGTTGATACGGCTCGCATTGTGAGGAAGTTCCTATCTCCTGCGGCCCTAACAACTGGTAGCTCAAACCCTGCTCCCAACACCGACGGAACTCATTTTTTTAATATTTTTAAATGTTTTGTTTTTTATTTTTGATTGTATGAAATATTTAAAAATGTATTCTGGTAAGAAAACAAAAAACAAACGACATAATTATTATTATAAATTAGACATCCTACCTACATGATAACACGCAATTACTAAACTTCCCTCGATATGACAGCCCCGACTCACTGAAACATACTTAGATTTCATGTAGCGGTCTATATGTGTGAGTGTGTTCATTCGACCATTTTGTTCCTAGTTGAAATACTTTATGATTTGAACCTCAGAACAATTTTGAACAAACGAAATCGCTGAGAAAATTGACAAGGTCTCTCATTTTTTGTTTACTTACAGCGACTCAAATGAAACATTACTCTTTGTTCCAGGTGAACAAGGTGGAATTATCCGGAAAACTTAACTTTTGCTGATTTGTATCGATATGTTTTGTTTGCTTATGTCTTGAACAAAAAAATACACCCCATCACTAAAAAAATATTTTACATAGGTGCCGTTCGGGGACTGAAAATAATATTAATAAAATGTTCCACCGAACCGCACTTATCAAAATTTTGTTTCAGTGCCGTTAGTGGAAGTGCTCAAGTGCGGTTCGGTCAAGTGCTGTTGAAATCAGTGCTCTTAGTGGAATGCCTCGTTTAAACAAGCACAACGTGGGTATGGGTATTTATAAATTCATACAACAAAATAAATTGCAAATCAGTTTATTGAACATTGTATCGCATCATTGGTAATTAAGTTTGAAGTTATTAGTAAACTCCACATCCACAGCCGCGGCCTCCGTAACCGAGTCCGAGAGCAGCAGGAGCGATGCCAGCAGCGCCAAGACCATAGCCAGCGCCGAGACCATAGGCACCCGCAGCGCCATAGGCACCACCAGCGATGCTCTCAATAGCAGTAAAACCGTTACCGCAGCTATGGCTAACAGCGCCAGCACCAGCAGTGGGTAATACGCCCTCCAAAGCCACAGCACTCACGAATGGCAGCTCACCAGCCACGGACAGAGCTCCCTCATATACATTCTCAGACACTACGGAGAGGCCACTGGGACCGAAAACAGAGGCGCTGGAGACAGGCAGTCCCCCGCCACTGGTGGGAATGAACTCAAGAGCAGCCAAGCCATTGCCGATCAAACCATTGCCAATTATACCATCACCAATCAAACCATAGTTAGCGCAGTTACCAGCGTAGCCGTTACCAATCAGTCCATTTCCGATCAAACCATTGCCACAGCCGATACCAGCATATCCTGGGGCAACAAGAGCAGGAGCGGCAATGCCTCCATAGCCAAGACATGAACTGAAAGCAGTCTGTAAACAATAAATTATTGTATTAGTAAATAATTTCCTTTATCGGCAAACGACGTCGATGTCGATGTCATAATTATTCAACCGATGACGTAACTTAATGTGTGTCAAACGCATTTTGTGTTATTGCATAGGTGATAGTGAAAAAGTTTGTGATAATCATGTTTTATACAGCGTGTCTACTCTAGGTAAAATAAAAATGGTGTTTGGGTTTCTTAAAATTTCCCAAGGTGCATCTTGATGCTATACAAATTCTAAGCAGTACAATCAGTTTCTGATCTAATAATTTTCATAACTCAGATATACATAATTATAAAAATTCACACGACCCGTGTTAAAGCAGAAAATCTAAATGGCTTAAATTCAGGACAGATTTCATAACACATATATAACAAAACACCATTATTCCCGTAATCCCCGCATACTTCGGCAAAGGTCAGAATATTTATACAGGCAAACGTAGTAACGGCAATTACAACACGATCATCATAAAAAGTATAAAAAGTTTCTCACCTGGATGAAGAGCGCCTGAGCGCAGAAGACGAGGATCACCTTGGCTGACATTGTAGTTTGTGTTGAAGTGAACTTGAGAATGAGTTTTCCAAATATCCACCGACTATTTATACTGAAACGTAGTCCTTATCTAGTTGTGTTGCAGCACACAGTAGGCTGCTGGACAAGGAAATATGTAGAACAATGCGTGCATTTTCATAACCTTGTTAATACTATAATCATAATTGTTACATTTTAAAAATTGTGAAAAAGTACGTGATTTTGATAAGAACTTCTGTACTATATAAACATGGTGTAAGACTTCTAAAAGCATCAGTCTTCACCTTCACGTTGAATACATCAAACATGTCTACCTTCGCCATTCTGTTGCTCTGCATCCAAGCTTGCTTGGTCCAGGTAAGTGTTTTACTATTTCTGGTATCTTTTATTTGTATTTTCTTTCTCCATAGTTGCTTTTCTATCATATTTTGAAAGCTTTCATTAAAAATATGGGGCTTATCCTTTATACAGCCAGGGTTATTAATTGTTAAAAAGTTGACACCCTACATCGATTTGCCTTCTTTAAGCCATTTTATACAACTGCAAATATTGACAGTTGCGATTTGAATATACGGACAATTTAAGCTGGTAGTCAATTTGCTTAACAATTAATATCCCCGATCCCTGACTTTACATTTCTCCTATACCTGTGTAATTCGCGCTGATTTGAGAGAAGAAGAATTTCTACCTTTACTTCAAAATCTCTTAAACTGATAAATTCCTCGTGATCGTAAGCTCTATAGACTGAGTCAGTTCTTAATCTTAAGATCTCCGCAGCAAGCTATAAGTTTTCTATCTAATGTAATTTTCTATCAACAGAATGTTTTCGGTCAATACGTCGGATGTGGAGGACCCGCTTTAGGCATCGGCTCTGCTTATGGTGGTGCCCTGGGTCTCGGCGCTGGTCTCTCTCCTGCTGTTGGATGTGGTGGTGCACTCGGTCTTGGTGCTTACGGTGGTGCCATCGGATCTGCTTATGGTGGTGCCTTAGGTCTTGGTGCTTACGGTGGTGCCATTGAATCTGGTTATGGTGGTGCCATAGGTCTTGGTGCTTACGGTGGCGTCGGTGAAGGCAATGTAGCGGTCATTGGTGAGCTGCCAGTCGCCGGTAACACCGTTGTTGGTGGTACTGTTCCCATCATGGGCGCTGTGAATTTCGGTGGTGCTGTGCCCGCTGCTGGTGCCGTGTCTATCTCCGGACAGTGCGCGTGCGGCTGCGGTTCTCCTTTGTACTATTGAAACATCTTCTTCTGACGTCGAAATAAAATTAAACGATCTTGAATTGAGCAAATAACACAATATTTAATTTATTCTACAAATCCTGATAGCTTTTATCGTAGCTCAAATAAATATAATGTCCTTTAAGATCTCAGTGCTGCGACATTTATTCAATAATCAACCTTTGACCAATTTATCATAACATAACATCAGGCCTGTATTCCCCGACGGGTAAGGCAGAGGTGTACCTATAGTACCCACATTTCGCCACTTATGTTTTTGACCAATATATCGCAAAATAAATTAATGTAGCAAATAGACCGAGTCTCTTCCTGAAATGATTCAAGATAGGAGAGTCGTTTTGTGCAGTACGTTTTATGTAAAAGTACTTTTCCTGCTTTTCCACGTATGCGGCGCACCTCGAGCACGTCTTCCTGTACTTGCATCCAAAAGGACTTTAATAGCGCGTGATTGGGCTGCAATGTACGTGAAAAAGTTAAAAACATTCATGAAGAAGTAGATAGAGTGATATATAATCTCCGTAAGATTGTGAGAATCGTGAGTTTATAATGTATCAGTATTATTCCCGTAAGATAAAAAACTGCCGTAAAGTTGTGAACTGGGTGAATCTCCTCGTTACCTTTTACAAAATGTTGCTTTTCCCGATGCAGGGACGTTCATTGTTTAGGAGTTCTCCTGGTAAGAACCAGAAGAACTTACACTCACCATAAGCATTGTGACGAGCATTAATTGCTTAGCAACCATATTAAGGTACCTAATCGAATCGCAACCCGTCAAATACTCATTATTATGTAGTTCCGGTGGCCATCTGTGGTCTTCATCATAATTTCCACTTCAACAAATGGTGTTGACCGAGAGCGAATGCTCGAGTTACTATAAAAAATGGAGCTTACTGTATTGCCCCTATCACTTTGCCACCAGGTTGTGGAGGAGATCCCAACGCAATGTTTAAAAGCTGTCCGAGTGCTTGTGAACCGACTTGTACTCACCCGAAACCACGAGTATGCACCAAGCAGTGTATGCCAAGCGGCTGTGTGTGCAAACCTGGATTTGTTAAAAATGAAAAGAATGGAAGATGTATCACGCCTGAGAACTGTCCAGGTAACATTTTAACAATAAAGTTACTTACGACAAACATTCACGGGACGCCTGGCAGATGTGAAACATCGAAATTATTTACACACTACTACATATAGACTGTATAGGTAATAGCGACGAATCGCCACGCGACATGCGTCGCTCCGCAAGTAATCGGTTTTACGTGCACCTATAGATGTTTCCCATCAAAATACCCAATCCCTTTAGGTGTGCCTACAAAATTTAAGGATTTACCTCGATTTCCATGGGATCCCCTCATCGGATTCTGTTTTGGTGACAATGTGACCTCGGGAGCACACCCTTTCAAACAAAAAAATATTTTCCAACTTGGAAATACAATTGGCTCAGAAATCGGTAAACATACATAAAAAAACCAAACATACAGACGAACATAATCATAATATATTTATAGTGGAAACCATTATTTTTATAGTTCAATAAATTAATTTTAAAGCCAAACATTTTGAAGGGTGAAACGTTATTTTTAAAGTGCGTTTATATATTCCTCTTATATTATTAATAAATTTTTAGTACCTAATACATTTTGTAAGTCTAACAATAATACTATATATGCGAAAGTAAGTTTGTTAACTTGATACCTTTTCACGCCCTAAACCGCTGAACCGATCATCATGACTTTATGGGAGGCAAGGTAGATATACCGGCTGGTGACTTCCGACAAACTCTGCCTGTGGTCGCGAGAGGCACACTTGCAAATGAAATCAAAGCCTGTCTCAGGGCATCACGCTTATGAACATAAGTAAAAAAATAAGCTTATCAACGATTATCAGAGTACAATTATAATAGCACCGGTATAATGACGCAGATTCGGGACATTATGCAGAGACACTGTTGAAAATTGGCAATGGACGTTTGAATTCGGGTGCTGATGTTTATATTTTACTGACGGTGGAATCCTGTAATTTTGTCGAAAACAGTGTGGAACTCATTGCTAAAGTTTACCCAGACATAAAAATAAATATCAGTTGTGATCAGTGCCTATGTGCGAGAGCAATCCTTGCACATAAAAACGAAAATATTAACCAGATAAACACTGACATTTTGAACCAGGTGCAGGGAGATATAAAGGAGTATTTGTCAATAGTTACCATCATGGACCTAGAACAGAGAACTTCATAACCCGCTGAACTTTTAAATTCTCAAGAGATGTCAGGTGTGACCCCACTTTCCAATTATACTAAGTTTTGCTATTACAATTAAAAAAGCGGAAGGGCAAACATTGCAGTTAGCAGGGCTGCATTTCGATAAGACATGCTTTTCCCATGACCAGCTTTATGTAGCATGTTCGCGTGTGTCCAATACTCAGAATTTATACGTATTAGTGCCAAATAGAAGGACATGCAACATTGCAAAAACTATGTATTTAATATATTTAGAAGAGCCTTTTTTAAATGGTTTATGTCAAGATCTTCACTGGGTATCTTATTAGAGATTCTGGGTGTCATTCCTAAAAAAACAGTTTGGATGTTTGTTGGTAAATCCCTCCATAACGGCTGAACGGATTTAATGATTTCCTATATTAGCACATAAGTAAAATATTTTTATCTTGGTAGTTCGTTCCCTTCCGATGATAGTTTTAAATGATTTTCAAAAAACAAAAAACCGATCGTAGTGCACAATACAAGTTTACCTTCGTTTAAACAAGCACAACGTGGGTATGGGTATTTATAAATTCATACAACAAAATAAATTGCAAATCAGTTTATTGAATCATTGTATCGCATCATCGGTAATTATGTTTGAAGTTATTAGTAAACTCCACATCCACAGCCGCGGCCTCCGTAACCGAGTCCGAGAGCAGCAGGAGCGATGCCAGCAGCGCCAAGACCATAGCCAGCGCCGAGACCATAGGCACCCGCAGCGCCATAGGCACCACCAGCGATGCTCTCAATAGCAGTAAAACCGTTACCGCAGCTATGGCTGACAGCGCCAGCACCAGCAGTGGGTAATACGCCCTCCAAAGCCACAGCACTCACGAATGGCAGCTCACCAGCCACGGACAGAGCTCCCTCATACACATTCTCAGACACTACGGAGAGGCCACTGGGACCGAAAACAGAGGCGCTGGAGACAGGCAGTCCCCCGCCACTGGTGGGAATGAACTCAAGAGCAGCCAAGCCATTGCCGATCAAACCATTGCCAATTACACCATCACCAATCAAACCATAGTTAGCGCAGTTACCAGCGTAGCCGTTACCAATCAGTCCATTTCCGATCAAACCATTTCCGATGAAACCGTTTCCACAGCCAATACCAGCATATCCTGGGGCAACAAGAGCAGGAGCGGCGATGCCTCCATAGCCAAGACATGAACTGAAAGCAGTCTGTAAACAATAAATTATTGTATTAGTAAATATTTTTCTTCATCGGCAGACGACGTCGATGTCGATGACATAATTATTCAACCGATGACGTAACTTAATGTGTGTCAAACGCATTTTGACTTATTGCATAGTTGATAGTGAAAAAGTTTGTGATAATCATGTTTTAAACAGCGTGTCTACTCTAGGTAAAGTAAAAATGGTGTTTGGGTTTCTTAAAATTGCCCAAGGTGCAACTTGATGCAATACAAATTCTAAGCAGTACAATCAGTTTCTCATCTAATAATTTTCATAGCTCAGATATACATAATTATAAAAATGCACACGACCCGTGTTAAATCAGAAAATCTAAATCGCTAAAATTCAGGTCAGATTTCATAACACATAATTATAACAAAACAACATTATTCCCGTAATCCCCGCAGGCTTCGGCAAAGGTCAGAATATTTATATAGGCAAACGTAGTAACGGCAATTAGAATACGATCATCATTAAAAGTAGAAAAAGTTTCTCACCTGGATGAAGAGCGCCTGAGCGCAGAAGACGAGGATCACCTTGGCTGACATTGTAGTTTGTGTTGAAGTGAACTTGAGAATGAGTTTTCCAAATATCGATCGACTATTTATACTGAAACGTAGTCCTTATCTAGTTGTGTTGCAGCACACAGTAGGCTGCTGGACAAGGAAATATGTAGAACAATGCGTTCATTTTCATAACCTTGTTAATATTATCATCATAATTATGTTACATTTTAAAAATTGTGAAAAAATACGTGATATTGATAAGAACTTCTGTACTATATAAACATGGTGTAAGATTTCTAAAAGCATCAGTCTTCACCTTCACGTTGAATACATCAAACATGTCTACCTTCGCCATTCTGTTGCTCTGCATCCAAGCTTGCTTGGTCCAGGTAAGTGTTTTACTATTTCTGGTATCTTTATTTTCTCGCGAACTTCCTCCATAGCTGCTTTTTCTGTCATATTTTGAAAGCTTTCATTAAAAATATCGGACTTATCCTTTATACAGCCAGGGTTATTAATTGTTAAAAAGGACACCCTACATCGATTTGCCTTCTTTTAGCCATTTTATACAACTGTCAAATAACGACAGTTGCGATTTTAAAACACGGACAATTTAAGTTGGTAGTCAATTTTCTTAACAATTAATATCCCGGATCCCTGACTTTACATTTCCCCTATACCTGTGTAATTCGTGCTGATTTGAGAGAAGAATAATTTCTACCTTTACTTCAAAATCTCTTAAACGAATAAATTCCTCGTGATCGTAAGCTCTATATACTGAGGCCAGTGCTTTATCTTAAGATCTCCGCAGCAAGCTATAAGTTTTCTATCTAATCTAATTTTCTATCAACAGAATGTTTTCGGTCAATACATCGGATGTGGAGGACCCGCTGTAGGCATCGGCTCTGCTTATGGTGGTGCCCTGGGTCTCGGCGCTGGTATTTCTCCTGCTTTTGCATGTGATGGTGCACTTGGTCTTGGTGCTTACGGTGGTGCCATCGGATCTGCTTATGGTGGTGCCCTAGGTATTGGTGCTTACGGTGGTGCCATCGAATCTGGTTATGGTGGTGCCCTAGGTCTAGGTGCTTACGGTGGCGTCGGCGAAGGCAATGTAGCGGTCATTGGTGAGCTGCCAGTCGCCGGTAACACCGTTGTTGGTGGTACTGTTCCCATCATGGGCGCTGTGAATTTCGGTGGTGCTGTGCCGGCTGCTGGTGCCGTGTCTATCTCCGGACAGTGCGCGTGCGGCTGCGGTTCTCCTTTGTACTATTGAAACATCTTGTTCTGACGTCGAAATAAAATTAAACGATCTTGAATTGAGCAAATAACACAATATTTAATTTATTCTACAAATCGTGATAGCTTCTATTGTAGCTCAAACAAATATAATGTCCTTTAAGAATCTCAGTGCTGCGACATTTATTCAATATTTATCCTTTGACCAATTTAACATAACATCAAGCCTGTATTTCCCGACGGGTAAGGCAGAGGTGTACCTATAGTACCCACATTTCGCCACTTATGTTTTTGACCAATATATCGCAAAATAAATTATTTTTATATTTTTTTTTTATTATCATTATATTTTTAAGGATAATTTCTAAAACACAAACAATATTGTTCAGCTTATATGAGTCAAATAATTATTCACAAAAAGAAAATATAGTTTATTATCCCGACTCAAGATATTTATTCTCTAGATCAATTATTATATAATCAGCCGATAATGTTCCCACTGCTGGGACACAGGCCTCCTCTCTGTGAGAGGGAGTGGGCCGTAATCCACCACGCAGGCCCAGTGCGGGTTGGTAGATGTCAAATGTCTTCGAATTTTTAGTTCTAGGACATGTCGGTTTCCTCAAGATGTTTTCCTTCACCGTTTTGAGAGCAGTAGTGATGAAATAATTTACACAAAGTAAAGCGCCTGTCTGGGTTCGAACCTACGACCTATGACCTACGCGACTGACGATTCGAATCTTCAGTCGCGGCCGTTACCACTGGGCCACCACTGCTCTCATCAGCTCTGCTCTCAGACCAATTATTACTATAGTTTTAAACGAAATAAGAATTCAGACTTACGCTATTTAGTTTTGTGCTCGAAGACGATCAAAGAGCGCACGCGATATTCAACTTTATTACTGATGTATTAGCGAGCGAGGAGCGGAGCTTGCGTTCGAAATTTGATTTAGACTGCCTGATCTTAATAAACATGAACCAAATTTACAAAATAAATATATGTGGGGAGTTTGTTGCGCCACTTCGTCTTCCCAGCTAAAGCACTAAGAAGTGGTGAAGGGTAGGCATTTTTGAGGGACTGTCTTATGTTTTGACGTTCGAAAACTGCTGTTTGTCAGCCTAGTTTGAATAAATGACTTTTGATTTTGATATAGTAGTAATTTCATAAACAACATAATTAAAATACTTACAACTTTTGAATTACTACTTGGCTGAGTCTTTCCTATTTTGATGGTTGCTATTTTGACCGTTCATTCAATTAATTTTAAAGCTAAGCATATTTATAGTGGAAACAATTATTTTTATAGTTCATTCAATTAGTTTTAAAGCTAAACATTTTGAAGTGTGAAACATTATTTTTAAAGTGTGTTTATATTATATATTGGTTATATTATTATAAAAGTTTTAGTACCTTATACATTTTGTAAGTCTAGAGGGTCGATAGACTGGCTTATCATCCTCCTAACTATAATATTATTTTTTTTTTTTTTTTTGTTTATTAATTAAAGGGGGTTTTTATCCATACGGATATGCCAACCCCATCGTACCTTATCACTATTTAACTTTAATTAAAATAACTAAAACTATAACGATATATACATATATACTGTACTTGAAACTGAATCACTGACTAGGCATCATCTTCACCAGGCCACACAACCTCTTCGCAATCGCCGATCTAGGGTTTGCTAAAATGCTATGAATTAGCCCAATGTCCAGAATATTCAACTTAAATTCTCTGATCATTGATTCCCTTTCATTCTTGTTCTTAACACACTCCATCAACAATTGTTGCACATCTTCAATTTTGTTGCATATTTCACAATTAGGTGATGTGACCTTTCGCATTAGGTAAGCAAATTTTGCCGATGGATAGTGCCCAGAACGCAGTCTTAATACTAACTTAACATAACTTCTACTTAAACTTGTATCCTCAAACCAGGGCATGCGAGAAGGCTCATTCTGAATCACTTTGTACCAAATTCCTTTCTCTTGAGACTTTTCATCGAAGTAGTTCTTCCATCTGTCAAAACACGACAGCTTAAACTTTGCGCAATATTCCCAATAATCTGGAATGTATGGCTTTTCGCTACCCATTTCCACTGCAAGCTTTGACAGACGGTCAGCCTACTCGTTGCCCCGTAAGCCTATGTGTGCTGGGACCCATTGCAATATTACCCTACTCTCGTCTTTGTTAATACGATTAATAAATTTGAGAATATCATAGGCTATCGATGCACCTCTGCAACCAGAGACGCATTGAGCCACATGTTCAATGGCGCTTCTGCTATCAGTAAAAATAACTACTTTATTAAGCCTTTCACTAAACTGCATAAGCCACAGCTTCATAAATTGCAATGAGCTCCAGGCACATTATACATACATTTGAATCAATTTTAAAACTAGCCTTATAACCTGTATTTTGGTAGAAGAAGGCGGCTCCACACCCACTTACACTTTTTGAACCGTCTGTGAAAATTTTACACCAATCACTGTATTTGGAAACTAATTCTGATACCACTTCATGAACCAGTACATTAGGATTATAATATTTTTTTGAGTGGTTGATACATTCTAAATCTGTTTTGATCGCCATTTTAATTTGTATAGCGGATACCCAAGTATCTAGAGTAAACATTTTAAGAATATCCGAGGAATGAATTTGTAGTTGCCCAACTTCGTCTAAAGTAGTAGCCAGTAATGGTTTCTTCTTATTTGACCAGTAACTATAATGACTAAGGGAGCCCAATTCTGAAATTGTGTCTAAACACGCACTACTAGACCAGGAACTTGATTTTAGAATATACTTGAATGCAAGATATTGTCGTCTTAGAAATAGTGGTGGTATGTGCAGCTCACTTTCCATCACATGGATTGGAGTACTTTTTATAAAACCTCCCACTACCCTAAGGGCTTGGTTTTGTAGCTTATCCAATTTGGATACATGTGTCTTTGCACTAGAATCATATAAGTAACAGGCATAATCAATTCGGCTTCTTACTAGCGAGATATATATCCTACGTATGTGTTTAGTATGAACACCCCAGGAGGAACCTGCTAGTACCTTTAATAAATTTAAAAATTTCGTACATTTACTGACTATTTCATTAATATGTTTGCGCCAGAGTAAACTTCTATCTAACCATACACCCAGGTATTTAACACATTCTACCATTAATAACGGTTGCTCATACAATTTTATTGAAGGCAATATTCTCCTTCGACCCCTACTAAAGACACAATAATTAGATTTAGTTGGTGATAATGCCAATCCAATCTCACCCAGTAAAGTTACAAAACAGTTTAACGCATCTTGTATATTACGTTCAGATATTTTAATTTGTTTGTCACTTAAATAGATAACAAAATCGTCGGCATACTGCGATATCATGACATTTTGAATTTTACGACAGATTTGGTACGTAACTAAGTTAAATAATAAAGGGGATAGAGGGTGCCCTTGTGCTAATCCTCTATTAGTCCATCTAGCACCAATTCCTTCACTATTGAACGACTTAATTTTTAAGTGCCTTTCGTTCATAAAAGACCAAAGGTAGACACAAATTCTAGACCCGACCTGGACATCATCTAACACTTTAGTAACTGAGTCAATTGAAACATTGTTGTACGCGTTTTCAATGTCCACAAAACATGCCACTGTAGAAACATTTTTAGTGAAGCCAATCTGGATGTAAGAAACTAGACGAGATAGTGAATCCAAACATGACTGTGATTTTCTAAATCCTACTGTGTTTGGTGATAGCAGTTGGTTTTTTTCCGCGTGCCACTCTAACCGTTTGCAGATCATTAGGTGAAGAATTTTACATACACATGAGATAAGGGAAATAGGCCTTAATTTAGTCTCGTTATTATGATTGATTGCGCCTTTGGGAATAGGGATAATTTGTATGTCTCGCCATTGATGAGGTACGGTACCAGATTTAAAAATATAATTGTATATTTTGAGCAACAAAAGTTTGCCAGATTCCGGTAAATTATATATCATTGAGTAGGATATGCCATCCTGCCCCGGGGCCGAATCCTTCTTTTTAAGACAGTTATCGAGTTCCTGACTAGTAAATTCAGCTTCTAAACAATCATTTCTTGACTTGAAACTCGGGGCAAGATTAGGAGCATAATCTGGAGTTAGTGAGCGTAAGAGCGCAGTTTGTTTTTCAATGGAAGCACACGATCCTTGTTGTTTAAAACCTTTCATCCATCTCATACGGCGCCACATCTCAGGTACCGCCGTAACTTCGTCAATAGAATCACAGAATTTTTGCCAACCACCATACCTAGCTTTCTTAATTAATGTTTGCGATTCCAAGGTTTTGGATTCCAATTTATTTAAATTTTCAGGGGTGGGGTTTTTACGAAAGTTTGCCAAGGCTAATCTTCGTTGCGCGACTATTTCTGATAATTTAGAATTCCAATAATTTTTTGGTTTAAACTTTTCTTGGGGCTCTAGGCTGAATTTAAAATATGGAATATGTTTATTAGCTGCGTGCTCAATGATATTTACAAAATAGTCATACATTTGCTGAACATCTATACTATTAGAGAGTTCATTCATAAAATTAATTTTATCTGAAATTGTTTGACAATATTTACTCCAGTTCGCATTTTTCCAGTTTCGCTTTCTACCAATATGTACTATGCTAGATAAGTTTGCCGTCATTTTAATGATCAGGTGGTCGCTACCGAGATTTTCATTAAATACCTGCCAGTCAAATTTTATTGCTACGTCAGAAGAGACAAATGATACATCCGGGGAGGTTTGCTGTGAATTTCCATTTACCAACTTAATCCGTGTTGCCATGCCGTTATTAAGAGAAATAAAATCGTTTTCTAGGGATGAGTCCAAAAGTTGAACGCCTCTTACGTCAGATTTAACCGACCAATTAGTATGGTGACCATTAAAGTCGCCAGCTATTATTGTTTTACTTGTAAAGTGGGAAAAAATATCATTCCAATCGGATAGCTGAGTTCGTACAGATGCAGGACAATAAACCGACACAACATATTCTAAGTCTTTGCAATTTAACAACTTAACGCATATTATTTCGATACCCACATTATTGATATTAAATGAAACCAGGTGAGATTGAATGGACGTGTGTATCAGTAAAGCTACACCACCATAACTATCGTATCTATCATTCCTATAGACATTATATCCGCTAATGTTTACATTAATCTCACAATTGAGCCAAGATTCACTTATTATTGCGATGTGTATTTTTTCTTATAACAAAAGTTCAGAAAAGGACACAAGCTTAGGCCGTAGACTTTGTGAATTCCATTGGAATATGTTCACTTTTATAACTTTTTGTAAACTATCCATTATTAAAACAGTTTATATACCCCAAGATTTCTTCTCCGAACATAATATTAATCAAAAAATTGTTTAATTCCTCGCTAACAATTTTCAACAATGATAATAATTTTTCTTTCAATTTGAGTTTTGATTTACAAATATCTTTTATCTTCAACCATATTTTCGCCCATTCAAATTTATACAAGAGATGTGCACTTTGCTTACTATTTCCTTCCTCTTCGTGTGAATTATTTATTTCTTCAATTATTGGCTGTTGTAGGCGTTCATAATTTTGCTTTTGATGCGTTTTCTGTTTGTTTGTTTTTTGTTTTATATTTAGCTGTGTACTTACACTCGCCTCCTTTCCTTCTTCTTCCATATTAGATAACGGTTCTTGATGTATAACCGCATTCGTTAATACACTACTATAGGTTTCCTCCTCAGTGTTGGTTGTGGTTGCAGAGTGATTATTATAATTTTCCGGCGAGATCTCATTTGCTATTAGTTTTTCTTTCCTCTCCTTTAGAAGTTGTAAGGCTCTTCTGTATGTAACATGCTCTTCACTCATGATGTTCCGGATAGTTCTTTCTTTCAAATAAATAGGACACTTTTTATCCAGGACAAAGTGACTCCCCTTACAATTTAGGCATTTGAAGTCTGTTATGGTACAGTTTTCGTGACTTCCTCCACACTTGGGGCATAAGACTTTTTTAGTAGGGCAAAATTTAATAATATGACCAAATTGCCAACAGCCCGAACATTGCGTTACTGGGAACACATACGCTTCAACTTTAAATCGGCATTCGTAGGCGTAGATATATTGAGGTAACACATTACATTTGAAGCTTACTCTAACGGACTCACAATCAATCCATTTCCCTTCTGGCGTCAAACGTTTTAATCTCCTTATCGATAAAACATCAACACTCGATGTTAAAATTTTTATAAGTTCTTCTTCAGTAAGTTCAAGGTCGATTCCTTTTACTATTCCATAAGAGATCGAAATTTCTTGTATTAATTGACACCGTAAACCCATTTCTTAGATTTTTTTACATTCAATTAATTTTATAGCATCTTCCTTTCTCTGAAATTGAATTAGTACCTTATTGGCGCTTTTATATTTTATTTTAAGGATATCCTTAATGTTTTCGCAACGTAGTTATTTGGCAAAAGCTATTGGTTTCGGTAAATTATTCATCGATGTTACACAAACTTCATGATTAGCTACTATTTCGGATGTACCACTATCTTCCTTATTTTTCACTTGATTGTTACTTTGGTCCAACGAGTTACTTCTTATAAAACGTTTAGGTTTATTTCTAATTACAGTAATAAAATCATCTTCACCATTGTCATCTTCTCGCTCCTTTCTCTTCTCTGCCATTCGTACAGTTTCACCACCATCACTTGTTCCTCTTTTAAAAATTTCCTCATCCATCTTATTTATCTCATTTAATTGTTGTTCGCATTTATCCAAAATTTCTGAATCATGAGTGATTCAGAAATTTTGGATAAATGCGAGCATGTGGTGAAGATCTGAGGATCTTCACCACTTGAATCACCTTGCATTTCACAAAAAAAAAAGTTTCGTGGGTATACGTAAAACTTAGTCACTCGCGACGGAAGGCAAAAACGCGTGCGCTCAGCCCAACGTCACAGCGCGATATATGCGAAAGTAAGTAAGTTTGTTAACTTGATACCTCTCACGCCCTAAACCGCTGAACCGATCATCATGACTTTATGGGAGGCAAGGTAGTTATACTGGCTGGTGACTTCCGACAAACTCTACCTGTGATCGAGAGAGGCACACCTGCAAATGAAATCGAAGCCTGTCTCAGGTCATCACGCTTATGGACAAAAGTAAAAAAATAAGCTTATCAACGATTATGAGAGTACACTAATAATAGGACATTATGCAGAGACACTGTTGAAAATTGGCGATGGACGTTTGAATTCGGGTGCTGATGTTTATATTTTACTGACGGCGGAATCCTGTCATTTTGTTGAAAACAGTGTGGAACTCATTGCTAAAGTTTACCCAGACTTACGAGTATATATCAATTGTGATCAGTGCCTATGTGCGAGAGCTATCCTTGCACATAAAAACGAAAATATTAACCAGATAAACACTGACATTTTGAACCAGGTACAGGGAGATATAAAGGAGTATTTGTCAATAGATACCATCATGGACCCAGAACAGAGCACTTCATAACTCGCTGAACTTTTAAATTCTCAAGAACTGTCAGGTGTACCTCATCATCATCAGCCTATAGCAGTCCACTGCTGGACATAGGCCTCTCCAATTGCACGCCATTCAGCTCGTTTCTCGGCAACTCTCATCCAGCTGCCACCAGCCACCCTGCGAACATCCTCGCTCCACCTAGCCTGAGTGCGTCCTACCTTACGTTTGCCGATTCGCGGTCTCCACTCAAGAACATGTCTACCCCAACGGTCATCGGTTCTACGGCTAATTTGGCCGGCCCATTGCCACTTCAGCTTCCTTATTCTGTGGGCTATGTCGACAACTTTGGTTCTCTGCCGGATCATGTCGTTCCGGATTCGATCCCTCAGAGAGACTCCAAGCATAGCCCGTTCCATAGCTCGCTGAGTGACCTTGAATTTATGGACTAGCCGTACCATGAGTGTCCACGTTTCGGCTCCGTAAGTCATAACAGGCAGGACGCACTGATTGAAGACTTTTGTCTTTAGGGTCTGTGTAATATGCGATGAGAAGTCTCGACGAAGCTTCCCAAATGCTGCCCAGCCCAGCTGAATTCTTCTGTTAACCTCCCTCTCAAAGTTGTTTTTACAAAATTGCAAAGTTTGCCCGAGGTAAACGTATAATTCTCGAACAACCTCAAGAGCACCGCCATTAACAGCAATCGGTCACGGAGTAACGTATCCGTTGTACATAATCTTGGTTTTTTCCAAGTTCTTCCGGAGACCAATGCGTACAACTAAGCCGTCCAGCATCCGCTGCAAGTCATGCAGCGATTCAGCCAGTAAGACGATGTCATCTGCCAATCTCAAGGGTGAGATGTACTCGCCGTTGATGTTGATGCCACGTCCTTCCCAGTTCAGCGTCTTAAACACATCCTCCAATGCGTTAGAGAACAATTTCAGGGAAATAACGTCCCCTTGTCTCAACCCTCGACGCCGGGGGATATGCTCAGTTCGCCGAATCTGAGTTTGGACGGTCATAGTCGCGTTCTCATAAAGACATCTCAACACTTGCATGTATCGCCAGTCGATTTGGCATCGCTGCAGAGACTCCAAAATAAACCAGGTCTCGATATACTCCGGTGGTGTTTGAAAAGTTGATGTTCAATCAAATGTTACGTCACTTTAATAAAAATTCCATCTTTCATGAACAGCAGTACGGTTTCACTATAGGGCGTTGTACCACTGACGCCGATGTTACCCTAATAAAGAACATTTTTAACGCCTGGGAGGAAGCACAAGATGCTATTGGAATCTTTTGCAACCTCTCTAAAGCGTTCGATTGCGTGAACCATGAGACACTTTTGCTGAAACTAGAGCACTATGGGATTAGGAAAGCAGCTCTTGATTTACTAAGATCATACCTAAAAGATAGAAAGGTTAAAGTTCAAATAAACGGCGTTAACTCATTAGGGTCTGAAATGGCAATGGGCGTTCCTCAAGGTTCGATATTGGTTCATTTCTCTTTTTAGTTTACATTAATGATTTACCCCAATTTTTTCAAAATCAACCGAAGATGGTGTGATTTTCTGATGACACATCATTGATCTTTAAAATAGATCGACGATCACAAAATCTTGACGAAGTGAATAACTCTATTCTTCAGGTCCAAGATTGGTTTACGGTAAATAAAAGTAAGTACTAAATGAAAAAAAAACCAAATGTATTAGATTTAAATTACCTAATGTTAGAAGTAGCGAATGTGATATCATATTGAACAGAGAAAAACTGGAAATTATTAATCAAACGGTTTTCCTAGGAATCACTATAGACGAGAAACTGCAATGGGGACCACATATAACCTCTCTGGCGGGGCGGCTAAGCTCGGCCGCTTATGCTGTTAGAAAGATAAGACAGCTAACAGATATAGGTAGAAACCGCGCGTTTGGTTTATTTTAGTTACTTCCACAGCATTATGTCGTATGGCATTTTACTGTGGGGTCGGGCTGCTGACATTGAGTCCATCTTTATTTTGCAAAAGAGAGCTGTCAGAGCAATTTATAATCTCCGTCGCGGCGAATCTCTTAGGGAACTATTTAAAAGGATTAATATTATGACGGTACCTTGCCAATTCATTTTTGAAAATATTATGTATGTAAGGAAAAATCTACATATTTTTAACAAGATAAGCGATAGACATAATTATAATACTAGAAATAAAGATAAAATAGATCAACCATTTTTCAGATTATCTAAAGTACATACATCTTTTATGGGGTACTGTGTTAAATGTTACAACAAAATACCTTGTGATATATTGAAATTAAATGAGAGAAAATTTAAAACACATATTAAAAGTACACTTTGTAAACAAGCATATTACAAGTTAGAGGATTATATCCAGGACAGGAATGCTTGGAAACGTGCTGGTCCAGCTCCATAAGACAATCTAGAGTCTAGACTAAATCAAACTGGTTGCTATATTTATGGTAAAATCTGTTATTTTTATGATATTGATTTTACATTCTGTGATAACGTATACTCACACACTGACTTATTTTTTTAGAAAAACATACTTTTATGATGTTTGTAAATATGTGAACACCATGTATCTATCTAATAATTAAGTTATTTTTCATTGCTTACTTTTTAATTCGTTTTACCTATTATGGTATAGTAATTTTATTCTAGGTGCATCGTCTTCACATATAATCAAATAATTAATGTAATCAAACAAAATATTGTAAAACATTTTTAAAAGAGTACCGGTGGAGTTCCCCTTCTTCTCCATACGAAACTACCTTTTGGAAGGGGCAACTAGAATCAATTCTATTTTTTTGTAAATTTTGACGTTCAAAAGTGCCTCTTATGTGCCTATTTGAAATAAATGGTTTGACTTTGACTTTGACTCAAAAGTCTTCTCATAGCCTTCTCAAATGCAAGACACAGGTGCACCTACCCTCGCATAAATTAAATTAAAAATTAGGTGTACCAGTTATGCCTAAGCGTAATTTAGATGCACCCCGATTATGTAGTACGATGAGGCTTCGGATTACACAAATAAGGCAAAATAAAGTCAGTGCCACTATTTAAACTGGCGTGGGGAAAAGGGAAAGTGAAATTATACCTCGAAACCCAATAATCCCCACTGACCTATCATTTTAATTGAAAAGACTCCAGTTTTCAATTATACTAAGTTTTGCTATTACAATTAAAAAAGCGCAAGGGCAAACATTGCAGGTAGCAGGGGTGCATTTCGATAAGACATGCTTTTCCCATGACCAGCTTTACGTAGCATGTTCGCGTGTGTCCAATGCTCAGAATTTATACGTATTAGCGCCAAATAGAAGGACATGCAACATTGTGTATAGGAGCGTCCTAGAATAATGTTCCGTTCTGAGCCCATGACTACAACGGAAAAGAAGAAGCAGAGTACAACCCGAAATGATTGTCAAATTCAAAGTTAACGCCAGCGAAGCCGCGGGCAAAAGCTAGTATTCAATAAATAATATATAGTAATTTTGTTTGTTTGTTACTGTTTCACGTTAAATCGGCTAAACGGAATTGCATGAAATTTGGCACACGGGTAGGCCATGACCTGAATCAGGACAAAGGATACTTTTTTATTACAGTAGTAGGTTCCCGTAGGATAACTTCCGACATGCACGCGGGCGAAGCTGCTGGCAAAAACTAGTATTTAATATATTTAGAAGAGCCTTTTTGAAATGGTTTATGTCAAGATCTTCACTGGGTATCTTGTTATAGATCCTGGGTGCCATTCCTAAAAAAACAGTTTGGGTGTTTGTTGGTCAATCACTTCATAACGGCTGAACGGATTTAACGATTTCCTATATTAGCACATACGTAGAAGATTTTTATCTTGGTAGTTCGTTCCCTTCCGATGATAGTTCTAAATGATTTAAAAAAAACAAAAACCTGATCGTAGTGCACAATACAAGTTTACTTTCGTTTAAACAAGCACAACGTGGGTATGGGTATTTATAAATTCATACAACAAAATAAATTGCAAAACAGTTTATTGAATCATTATATCGCATCATCGGTAATTATGTTTGAAGTTATTAGTAAACTCCACATCCACAGCCGCGGCCTCCGTAACCGAGTCCGAGAGCAGCAGGAGCGATGCCAGCAGCGCCAAGACCATAGCCAGCGCCGAGACCATAGGCACCCGCAGCGCCATAGGCACCACCAGCGATGCTCTCAATAGCAGTAAAACCGTTACCGCAGCTATGGCTGACAGCGCCAGCACCAGCAGTGGGTAATACGCCCTCCAAAGCCACAGCACTCACGAATGGCAGCTCACCAGCCACGGACAGCGCTCCCTCATACACATTCTCAGACACTACGGAGAGGCCACTGGGACCGAAAACAGAGGCGCTGGCGACAGGCAGTCCCCCACCACTGGTAGGAAGGAACTCAAGAGCAGCCAAGCCATTGCCGATCAAACCATTGCCAATTACACCATCACCAATCAAACCATAGTTAGCGCAGTTACCAGCGTAGCCGTTACCAATCAGTCCATTTCCGATCAAACCATTGCCACAGCCGATACCAGCATATCCTGGGGCAACAAGAGCAGGAGCGGCGATGCCTCCATAGCCAAGACATGAACTGAAAGCAGTCTGTAAACAATAAATTATTGTATTAGTAAAAAAAATTCTTTATCGGCAAACGACGTTGATGTCGATGACATAATTATTCAACCGATGACGTAACTTAATGTGTGTCAAACGCATTTTGTGTTATTGCATAGGTGATAGTGAAAAAGTTTGTGATAATCATGTTTTATACAGCGTGTCTACTCTAGGTAAAGTAAAAATGGTGTTTGGGTTTCATAAAATTTCCCAAGGCATCTTGATGCAATACAAATTCTAAGCAGTACAATCCGTTTCTGATCTAATAATTTGCATAACTTATAGTATCTACATACTACAGACACTACATCATATATTTACACTTTGCATTCATTAATATTACGTAATATACTCTTTTATTGGTTTTGCATTATTATTTTGCGAATCGTTCTAAAACAATTAGTTAGATTAGTTTTCTTTAATTTTCATATTTTTCAATGTTATGACACTTACGTCAGGCTGTCAAGCTGTCATTATTTTTTCTTCTAATTTTCTCTCATAGTTTTCTTACTGGATTAGTCCATGAAGGTTACTTTTGAATTATATAATTTAAATTATTTTTATCAATATGTTTAGCTCAAATATTGTATTTTATTGACAATTATAATTGTTTACTGTATAATATTTGTATCCTAACTTACATTTATAATATTAATTGAAACGCTCTCAGAATTCATCAAAGAGATTTTTGGCACGAATATGTCTGGCCTTTTCGATCACTTAATTTGAAATTAAATTCTATAAAGAACAGAAAACAGATGATGTAAAAAAGAACACCTCAGACTAAGATATAAAAGGGACTTCTGACACATTCCGGGAGATCTGATCTGGAAGCGCTCAAGGAATCATCTACTCTACAAAACTCTTGCAATTGGTCTATATTCATTTCACCTTGATAACATACTCAGTCTTCTCGGTACTACGTTCTTGCCAAGAGGACCATCCTCTACCTAAGAGACCTGGACTGGACTGCCTGTGATACTGGGAAGCGGATCTTCAGGCCTCTGAGCTAACGAGGCCTGACGTCTACTATACTGCCTGTGATCCTATCAAAATAACTGGGAAGCGGATCTGGATGCTCCAGAGCTGACGAGGCCTGACGTATCGAACCTGTGCGCCGCATCGTACCTTCTTTATAAAACCTCCCACCGTTTTCTTTCTGAGAGTGCTAGGTAGGTTAGTTATCTTTTTAATATTTTTTTCTGTATTTTTTAAATTAGCTCCAACAATATATATATTTAACTTGTCTACTTACCCTTTTATTTTTAATAGGCTAGTAGATTCGTTACAAACTCAGATATACATAATTATAAAAATGCACACGACCCGTGTTTAATCAGAAAATCTAAATCGCTCAAATTCAGGTCAGATTTCATAACACATATAACAAAACAACAATATTCCAGTAATCCCCGCAGACTTCGGCAAAGGTCAGAATATTTATATAGGCAAACGTAGTAACAGCAATTAGAACACGATCATCATAAAAATTATAAAAAGTTTCTCACCTGGATGAAGAGCGCCTGAGCGCAGAAGACGAGGATCACCTTGGCTGACATTGTAGTTTGTGTTGAAGTGAACTTGAGAATGAGTTTTCCAAATGTCGATCGACTATTTATACTGAAACGTAGTCCTTATCTAGTTGTGTTGCAGCACACAGTAGGCTGCTGGACAAGGAAATATGTAGAACAATGCGTGCATTTTCATAACCTTGTTAATATTATCATCATAATTATGTTACATTTTAAAAATTGTGAAAAAATACGTGATATTGATAAGAACTTCTGTACTATATAAACATGGTGTGAGACTTCTAAAAACATCAGTCTTCACCTTCACGTTGAATACATCAAACATGTCTACCTTCGCCATTCTGTTGCTCTGCATCCAAGCTTGCTTGGTCCAGGTAAGTGTTTTACTATTTCTGGTATCTTTATTTTCTCGCGAACTTCCTCCATAGCTGCTTTTTCTGTCATATTTTGAAAGCTTTCATTAAAAATATCGGACTTATCCTTTATACAGCCAGGGTTATTACATTTTATACAACTGTCAAATGATGATAGTTGCGATTTTAATATACGGACAATTTAAATTGGTAGTCAATTTGCTTAAAAATTATTAGCCCCGATCCCTGACTTTACAATTCTCCTATACCTGTGCAATTCGTGCTGATTTGAGAGAAGAAGAATTTCTACATTTACTTCAAAATCTCTTAAACGAATAAATTCCTCGTGATCGTAAGCTCTATAAACTGAGGCCAGTCCTTAATCTTAAGATCACCGCAGGGAGCTATAAGTTTTCTATCTAATGTAATTTTCTATCAACAGAATGTTTTCGGTCAATACATCGGATGTGGAGGACCCGCTGTAGGCATCGGCTCTGCTTATGGTGGTGCCCTGGGTCTCGGCGCTGGTCTCTCACCTGCTTTTGCATGTGATGGTGCACTTGGTCTTGGTGCTTACGGTGGTGCCATCGGATCTGCTTATGGTGGTGCCCTAGGTCTTGGTGCTTACGGTGGTGCCATCGAATCTGCTTATGGTGGCGCCTTAGGTCTTGGTGCTTACGGTGGCGTCGGTGAAGGCAATGTAGCAGTCATTGGTGAGCTGCCAGTCGCCGGTAACACCATTGTTGGTGGTACTGTTCCCATCGTGGGTGCTGTGAATTTCGGTGGTGCTGTGCCGGCTGCTGGTGCCGTGTCTATCTCCGGACAGTGCGCGTGCGGCTGCGGTTCTCCTTTGTACTATTGAAACATCTTCTTCTGACGTCGAAATAAAATTAAACGATCTTGAATTGAGCAAATAACACAATATTTAATTTATTCTACAAATCCTGATAGCTTTTATCGTAGCTCGAACAAATATAATCTCCTTTAAGAATCTCAGTGCTGCGACATTTATTCATTAATCAACCTTTGACCAATTTATTATAACATAACATCAAGCCTGTATTTCCCGACGGGTAAGGCAGAGGTGTACCTATAGTACCCACATTTCGCCACTTATGTTTTTGACCAATATATCGCAAAATAAATTAATGTAGCAAATAGACCGAGTCTCTTCCTGAAATGATTCGAGATAGGAGAGTCCTTTTGTGCAGTACGTTTTATGGAAAAGCACTTCTCCTGCTATAAGTGCCACGTATGTGGCGCACCTCGAGCACGTCTACCTGTACTTGCATCCAAAAGGACTTTAATAGCGCGTGATTGGGCTGCAATGTACGTGAAAAAGTTAAAGACATTCATGAAGAAGTAAATAAAGCGATATATTATACAGGGTGTCCCGTAAATAATGGATCAAATGTAACGGGTAGGTAGCTTACCTCATTTCCAACAACCAATTTGAACAGTAAAAAAAAAACCGATACGGTAACCAAGAATTTTTTTTTTTTCGATTTTTACTATTTTCTGTACCAGCATTCAGTGTTTTTAATGCTGTTGCTGCAAATGGTATCATATTTAGGTTTGATTTTTGTCAAACATTTCTGAATAGTTTACTAATGTTATTAGATACCATTCTTTTAAATAACATTTTATTTGCCTTAGAAAAAAAATCTTGAATTGAAAAGTTTTGTTTTTACGATGAAAAGACCAGAATTGGAAAAATTCTCCTGTAAAAAAAATGTATGACACCAAAGTGTACCATTATTTTAAAAACTTGTAAAATTACTAAGGTTTGCAAATTAGTATAAAACTTACGCCTAGTCTTTGTCGTTGCAAAGATATTGCTATGAATCTGACAGAGGTGCCAAATTACGAAATAAAATAAAATTTGAAAAAGTGTGCACAATTCAACTATTTTCTTAAAAATGTTTAGGTATCTCAGCGTATGAAAAAAATTAGGAGGTTAAATTTAAAAAAAAAAATACAAATAAATCGTTTATTTTGTTTTTACAGTAAATGATCAAACTGACGTCCCCCTACGAGAATGCAAAGTCTGCACCTCCTAATAAAGGAAGCTCTTATCCGACGGACAAAATGGCTGTTGTTTATTTCTGATACAGCAGATTGGATGCGCTGACGTAATTCTTCTTCCGACGTTATTCGTTGTTTGTAAACTTTGTCTTTTAAACATCCCCAATAAAAAAAATCTAAGGGATTTAAATCCGGAGATCGCGGAGGCCACAAAATTGGTCCTAATCGGCCGATCCATCTGTCAGGGTAAGTTTCATTGAGTTGCGCCCTTACTGCCGTCGCATAGTGAGCGGGGCAACCATCATTTTGTAACCACATTGCTTGCCGCACGTCTTCTGGAATATTTTCTAATAACGTTGGCAACTCATTCCTTAAAAAATGCAGATAGTATTCGGCGTTTAGAGTTGCTGGTAGTTCAAAGGGCCCTATTATTCATTAGCCCATTTATTATTCCTGCCCATAAATTTATTTTAAATTGATGTTGGCTCCTGTCCTCTCGCATCAAATGTGGGTTTACCAGCTGCCAACTGTGCAAATTATGCAAATTGAGATATCCATCTCGCCGGTATGAAGACTCGTCACTCCATAAAATTTTATTAAAAAACTGTGGGTCCGCCCGTATCATTCTAAGCATCCTTTGGCAAAATGCTACTCTTTGCGGGTAATCACGTGACGTCAGCGTTTGAACACGTTGCACGTGATATGGGTGCAACCGGTGCCTTTTTAGAACTCGACGTACCGTCGATCTTGGAATACCTGTGCGTTGCGCTATGACACGAATTGAGACCGACGAATCTTCCTCGATTTCTCGAATAATAATTTCGTCATTGACTTGAGACGGTCGCCCTTCACTGGCACCCCCATCTCCGGTGCCAAGAATTCTTCCCTCAAGAAGCGCGTTATGCACTCTAATGAATACGCGATAGTCGGGATGTCGATCCCGGTTCGGGTATCTTTCACGATACAATCTTGCGGCCGCCCTGGCATTACCTCTTCCTTCTCCGTAAATAAAATGCATTTCGGCATACTCCCGTAGCGTGTACTCGTAACGAGGCATCGTACTACTGCACACACGTACAACCTCACACAAACGATTGTTTTCGAAGGCCGTAGGATTGCCAAGTCATTCGTCCAAAACACAAACAGTTCCAAATCGTTAGGCAAAGCAAAGTCCAAATACACAGCACAAGTTTAATTTTAAGGAACACAACAGTTAGGCACAGCGGGAGCGAAAGTAGTCTGACGTACGTATCAACTCGAAGAGAGATTCGTGTCAACTAAACAAATAAAATCATGCAACAATGAAGCCCTGTATGAGTGAAGGGTGAAGGAAAAAAAATACCTGCACAAAGACACCGATTTACCAAAAATACAAAAGCGGCGCTATCTATCCCTTTCACACTGAGTGAGGTGCAACTCCGCAGGTAGCGGTCCCAAATTCCGAACAGATGACGTCATCGGCTCGGAATTACGCTACACGCTTAACCACATGCTTAGATTACAAGCATAAGCCATTACGAGAAAGAAAAGTTAGATTGTACCAATTTAATTTCTGTTCTGTCTTCTTCATCACATTCATAGCAATATCTTTGTAACCGCAAGGACTAGACGTAAGTTTTATACCAATTTGCAAACCTTAGTAATTTTACAAGTTTTTAAAATAATGGTACACTTTGGTGTCATACATTTTTTTTACAGGAGAATTTTTCCAATTCTGGTCTTTTCATCGTAAAAACAAAACTTTTCAATTCAAGATTTTTTTTCTAAGGCAAATAAAATTTTATTTAAAAAAATGGTATCTTATAACATTAGTAAACTATTCAGAAATGTTTGACAAAAATCACATCTAAATATGATACCATTTGCAGCAACAGCATTAAAAACACTGAATGCTGGTACAGATAATAGTAAAAATCGAAAAAAATAAAATCTTGGTTACCTTATCGGTTTTTTTTTACTGTTCAAATTAGTTGTTGGAGATGAGGTAAGCTACCTACCCGTTACGTTTGATCCATTATTTACGGGACACCCTGTATAATCTCCGTAAGATTGTGAGGACCGTGAGTTTATAATGTATCTGTATTATTCTTGTTACATAATAAGCTGTCGTAAAGTTGTGAACTGGGTGAATCTGCTCATTATCTTTAACAAAATGTTGCTTTTCCCGATCCAGGGACGTTCATTGTTTAGATGTTCTCCTGGTAAGAACCAGAAGAACTTACACTCACCATAAGCATTGTGACGAGCATTAATTGCTTAGCAACCATATTAAGGTACCTAATCGAATCGCAACCCGTCAAATACTCATTATTATGTAGTTCCGGTGGCCATCTGTGGTCTTCATCATAATTTCCACTTCAACAATTGTGTTTTCCTAGAGCGAATGCTCGAGTTACTATAATAAAAATGGAGCCGTCACGGGACGCCTGGCAGATGTGAAACATCGAAATTATTTACACACATAGACTGTATAGGTAATAGCGACGAATCGCTCCACCAGTAATCGGTTTTACGTGCACCTATAGATGTTTCCCATCAAAATACCCAATCGCTTTAGGTGTGCCTACAAATATTTTAGGATTTCCCTCGATTTCCATGGGATCCCCTCATAAGATTCTGTCTTGGTGACAATGTGACCTCGGGAGCACACCCTTTCAAACAAAAAAATATTTTCCGAAATGGAAATACAGTTGGCGGAGAAATCGGGAAACATACATAAAAAAAACGTACAGAAATGGACATAGGGGTACCTTAAATCCCAAAAAAAAGTACTGTTTCCGAGGAAAACAACAATAACGTTCTAAATGGCGCCACGTGTCTTTCGAATCATGATTGAATCATATTATGGGATGTATTTATTATCACTTTAAATCTGATGAAAACAGCATTAAAATTGTATATCAGCATTTTAAAATAATAATACATCTATAACCTAATATTATCACTATATGAGGAGGCTCCCTATTTTTATGTTAATTTGCATCAATATTCTGAAACAGTCACACATACAAGCAACATGAAACTTTAGTATATAATATGATTTATTGGATCTTTTTCTTTCCACGTTGAAGACAGTTACGTAATTGTAATTTTTTAAGGATAATTCTAAAACACAAACAATATTATTTAGCTTTTATGTGTAAAATAAATATTCACAGCAATAAAATATAGTTTATTAATCAAATTACAAATAACCATACAATTAATCAAATAAAATACAAATTTACAAAATAAATATATAGAAATAATTTCATAAACAGAAAAATTAAAATACATACAACTTTTGAATTACTTGGCTGAGTCTTTCCTATTTTGATGGTTGCTATTTTGACAGTTCATTCAAATAAGTTTGGACAAAAGTAAAAAAATAAGCTTATCAACGATTATGAGAGTACAATAATAATAGCACCTTTATAATGACGCAGATTCGGGACATTATGCAGAGACACTGTTGAAAATTGGCGATGGACGTTTGAATTCGGGTGCTGATGTTTATTTTTTACTGACGGTGGAATCCTGTAATTTTGTCGAAAATAGTGTGGAACTCATTGCTAAAGTTTACACAGACATACAAGTAAATATCAATTGTGATCAGTAACTATGTGCGAGAGCAATCCTTGCACATAAAAACGAAAATATTAACCAGATAAACACTGACATTTTGAACCAGGTGCAGGGAGATATAAAGGAGTATTTGTCAACAGATACCATCATGGACCCAGAACAGAGCACTTCATAACCCGCTGAACTTTTAAATTCTCAAGAGCTGTCAGGTGTACCTCATCATCATCAGCCTATAGCCGTCCACTGCTGGACATAGGCCTCTCCAATTGTACGCCATTCAGCTCGATTCTCGGCAACTCTCATCCAGCTGCCACCAGCCACCCTGCGAAGATCCTCGCTCCACCTAGCCTGAGGGCGTCCTACCTTACGTTTGCTGATTCGCGGTCTCCACTCAAGAACACGTCTACCCCAACGGTCATCGGTTCTACGGCTAATATGGCCGGCCCATTGCCACTTCAGCTTGCTTATTCTGTGGGTTATGTCGACAACTTTTGTTCTCTGCCGGATCACCTCGTTCCGGATTCGATCCCTCAGAGAGACTCCAAGCATAGCCCGTTCCATAGCTCGCTGACCGACCTTGAATTTATGGACCAGCCGTACCGTGAGTGTCCACGTTTCGACTCCGTAAGTCATAACAGGCAGGACGCACTGATTGAAGACCTTCGTCTTTAGGCTCTTTTTACCAAATTGCAAAGTTTGCCCTAGGTAAACGTATTCTCGAACAACCTCGAGAGCACCGCCATTAACAGCAATCGGTCCCGGAGTAACGTATTCGTTGTACATAACATTGGTTTTGTCCAAGTTCATTCGGAGACCAATGCGTAAAGAAGAATCAACTAGGCCGTCCAGCATCTGCTGCAAGTCATGCAGCGATTTAGCCAGTATGACGATGTCATCTGCAAATCTCAAGTGTCAGATGTACTCGCCGTTGATGTTAATGCCACGTCCTTCCCAGTTCAGCGTCTTAAACACATCCTCCAATGCGATAGAGAACAATTTCAGGGAAATAACGTCCCTTTGTCTCAACCCTCGACACAGGGGGATATGCTCAGTTCGCCGATCCTGAGTTTGGACGGTCATAGTTGCGTTCTCATAAAGACATCTCAACACTTGGATGTATCGCCAGTCGACTTGGCATCGCTGCAGAGACTCCAAAACAGACCAGGTCTCGATAGAGTCAAAAGCCTTCTCATAGCCTTCTCAAATGCAAGACACAGGTGTACCTACCCTCGCATAAATTTCAATTAAAATTAGGTGAACCAGTTATGCCTAAGCGTAATTTAGATGTACCCCGATTATGTAATGGGACCAGGCTTCAGATTACACAAATAACACGAAATAAAGTCAGTGCCACTATTAAAACTGGTGCGGGAAAAGGGGAAAGTGTTATTATACCTCGAAACCCAATAATCCCCACTGACCTACCATTTTAATTTAAAAGACCCCAGTTCCCAATTATACTAAGTTTTGCTATTACAATTAAAAAAGCGCAAGGGCAAACCTTGCAGGTAGCAGGGGTGCATTTCGATAAGACATGCTTTTCCCATGACCAGCTTTATGTAGCATGTACGCGTGATGCTCAGAATTTATACGTATTAGCGCCAAATAGAAGGACATGCAACATTGTGTATAGGAGCGTCCTGGAATAATGTTCCGTTCTGAGACCATGACTATAACGGAAAAGAAGAAGCAGATTACAACCCGAAATGATTGTCAAATTCCAAAATAACGCCAGCGAAGCCGCGGGCAAAAGCTAGTATTCAATAAATAATATATAGTGATTTTGTTTGTTTGTTACGAGCCATTTCACGTTTTCGCGCGAATATCGAAGATTTCAGTCGCCTGATTTACCATCTTAGGTAATACTCTGACATTGGTCAATACATGTAAAAAATAGACCAATCCTTCGTTTTGACACTTCATGTAACACATTTACAAAAACTTATTTGTTTACTTTGAAATGATTAATCTCCCACAACTAGTTTACTGAATAATGATCGCAGTGTCAATTTCAGACTCCTATATCTATCATTAATATTTATAGTTTTGACTGAAAAAAATACATAAAGCATCAGTTATATACTTTTGTCGACACATACAGTACTAGAATATCGATTATTAATAACATTAATTAGTAAAAAAATAAAGTCTTAGGCCAATTTTTACGTTTTATATCGCTGTTATATCGTGATTTTTTGGTTTGAATAAAGCGTAATTCCATTTTTTTAATTGGCAAAATAAACTATGTTCTTTAGCAAATCGAATTCTAAAGTTTTATTAAAATCCCTTCATATAATTAGACATAATATCGTTATTAAAATCACTCTAAATTAGAATAAATTCTGATGCATACGCGGTCACCGTTTAGTACGGCGCGAGCACCCATCGAGGTAGGACTTGTGCCATATTTTCCCGCGTCTCGATTTTCGAGCGCACGTATCGTGAACGAATTATTATACTACGAATACAACATTTTGATTCTTCGTATTTTTTTTGCATAAGGTAAGAGTTTAATTTATTATCAATTATAGTATTCTTTTAGTAGTTTGTAGAATAATTACATATTTTTGTTTTATTAGTTTTAGCAATGGGGCGTAAGGGTTGTGTATACCATTGTGTCAAAAAAAGGAAAAATAAAAATTCTGCAGCCTTAAAGAGAGCAACAGAAGCGAGGTATATATAATTTGCAATTCATATTTGTACACAGTAATCGATCAAAAAAGTACATATCGACTTGAACTATAGAACCGTAATTACAATTTTGTATACATTTACACTTCGACATATAAAAAAAAATTATGATTTTAATAATCATTTAATTATTATTGATTAAAAAAAATATTTATTCGTAGACATTGAAATTTGACAGCTATTTTGTTTTCAATTCAGAATAAGAAATCGCATGAATCGAGTAGAGGAGGATAGTACCTTTAGCAGAGACGCCGCCGCCGTAGCGGGTACAAGTGGAAAGTCAGATTCGATAACAGAAATTGTATGTTTTAGTAACAATTTATGTTTAAAATAGAAGTTTATTTACAGTAGGTACTATAATAATAATTTATTTAATTTTATAAGAAAAAGAACCTCTTGCATTAGACCCTGGAGTGGGCGAATTAATGGAACTTTCAGACTAGATCGTAAATATTTTTAGTATTTCTTATATTTCATTAAATTTAAATTAGATGTTTTAATGGTGCTTTTGTTTTTAGAACGATTACATCGTTGATGGCAGGCGTATAATTGATTTTCAATACTTTTGG
Organism: Tiliacea citrago; assembly: GCA_963921375.1. Taxonomy (NCBI): domain Eukaryota; kingdom Metazoa; phylum Arthropoda; class Insecta; order Lepidoptera; family Noctuidae; genus Tiliacea; species Tiliacea citrago. The sequence goes on along the minus strand of OY992807.1, from coordinate 11,132,142 downwards.
AGTCAATTAGTAAATATAAGTGAACACAGCGAGAAGTTCGGCTGCAAATTGAACTATTTGAAAATAGAAAAAGAGAAACAGGTGGGTCTCATATCTAAATTTGACTTGAAGTGTATGATGTGTGGATCTAGCTTTGTTCTAAAAACTTCGGAGACTGAGACAACTGAACAATCAAGACTCGATCTTAATGCAGGAGCGGTATCAGGTGCAATCATTACGGGAATTGGTCTCTCAAACTTAAATGAGATCACTGCATCGATGGATTTGCCAACAATGCCATTTCGATTATACAGTAAAACACATGATGCTATTTCTGACATGTGGAAGACTGCTGCCGAAGTGACAATGTGAAATGCTGCCAAACAGGAAATTGAAGCAGCGAAATCACGTGGCGATGTTAGTAATTCGGGTATAGCAATGATACCGGTTGAAGCAGATGCTTGTTGGGGCAAGCGCTCTTACAAAAATAATTATTCTGCACTCTCTGGTGTTGCGGCCATAATCGGTGAACATAGTGGTAAAGTGCTACACATTGGCGTTCGCAACAGATATTGTGTCATTTGCGCCCGAGCTCACAAAAAAGGTCAGCCAGTAAAACCCCACAAATGCACAAAAAAACATTCGGGATCGTCTACCAGCATGGAGCAAACCATACTAGTTGAAGGTTTTAAAAATTCCATTAGGGAAAGAAAAATTTATAAAACACTAATCGCAGATGGCGATTCTAGTACTTATAAAAGTATATTAGAGAGTCGACCTTACCCGGATATACCCATACAATAAATTGAATGCACTAACCATTTGTTGAGGAATTACAATGGGAAGAACTTGCTACTTCAAAAAGATACAGCTGTACCTCTAAACGAACGTAAACTTTTAAATATGGACCGACTGAAAAGGCTACGTACTGCTGTTCGTGCTGCTATTAGATATAGACAAGACGATGGTTCAGATTCAAATAAAATAAAAAATCTACAAAAAGACATTATTAATAGCCCCCGACACATCTTTGGGGACCATTTAGAATGTGACAGTTATTACTATACAGATGAGAGAAAAAAAGAGCCCAATCTAGTCCCACCGATACCAACTCTACTTATTAAACTAAAAAAGAACGCATCTCAACTCGCCTATAATTCCGGGAGTCTTTTACATTGCTACACCAATAATCGCGCTGAGCAATTCAATAGTATACTGGCTAAGATGGTAGGTGGGAAACGTGTCAACTTTTCGTTGAAAGACTCCTACACTACAAGATGCTATGCTGTGTGTTATCATTTAATACCGGCAAGCCACAATATACGTTTTATAAATCTATCTGTCACGCTGGTCCTGGAAAATCTTTAAAATCGTTGGAAGCCAGGAGGTTCAACAAAAATAGTCGAGAAGTAATGGCGCGTAGACGTAGCGCTCGCAAAAAAATCAATTACAATCCTGTAGATGCTCATTACGGAAAGGAATGTGCAAGGCCGGATATGGACGGTGCAGATTATGAACAAGGAAAACAACTTTTCTTGGACAACTTAAAAGAACAGGCGTCAAAACGCCATGAAATTGAGAGGGCTACTATATTACAAGCCGAAAGCTCTTTGTGGCTTGAACTCAGAAGGTGCATACTCACCGCGTCTTCCTTTGGGAAGGTTTGCAAAAGGCGTTCGAACCAAAACATTGCTCCCCTGGTAAAATCCATTCTGTACTCATACAACTTGGACAATATCGCCGCAATTAAACATGGCAGGGACAACGAACCAAAGGCTTTAGCACAACTCAGTGTGCAAGAAAATACAATTATAGAAAAATGTGGTATTTTTATAGACGACGAACATTGTTATTTAGGTGCGTCACCGGATGGATTGTGCAGTGAAGGATTAGTGGAAGTGAAATGTCCTAGCTCAGTTTTTGGAATCGATCTTGATACCGCTGTACAAGCAAAAAAACTTAAATGTTTCAAATTGAACAGTCAATCTCAATTCGAAATGAACCAGAATCATGATTGGTACTACCAGGTGTTAGTACAACCCTATTATACTACCTATATTATCTGTATGCGGTTGGTGACAACTCTAGAGTCCCTTCCGACATGTCATGTCTTGGAGTCAAGAGGTTCGGTCTGGCTCATGTTCTATGGAATTAAACACAAGTTATTTACAAGTGTAAATGTCTATCATTTTATTGAACAACATCATAACATGGTGTCAGAAGTAAAAACAAAGGAAGATTCTATAGGAAGATTGCAAAAATGTCGAGCGATGAAGAAGCCAAGGAGGTACGTAAAGACGCGTGCTCTCATAATTATGCCAATTTTAACAAGATACCCAAATTGCAGATAGGCATCAACCAAAATAATGGTTTAGAATGGAAAAAGTGGTGGCAAAGTTTCGAAGTATTTTTGTTAGCTACCAACTATGAAGCCGCTTCCGAAAAACGGAAGATAGCCATTTTGTTGCATTCAATTGGGGAGAAAGGCGTAGAAATATTCAATTCTTTCAACATGGACATGGACAAAGTCACTATAGATAAGTAAAAATTAAGTTTCAAAATCATTTTGAACCACTAAAAAACTTAACCATGATTCGACATTCATTCTTTACACGTGCACAAAAGGCAGATGAAAATATATACACGTTCTTGACAGATCTTACAAACATAGGCAACAAGTGCGAGTTTGGAACGTTAAGAGAGTCGCTGATTCGTGATATTTTCATAGCTAATTTAAGCCTGAAACTAATCCATGTACGTCAAAGATTATTACAAGAAATAGATCCAACGTTAGAAAGAACAATATCATTAGCAAAAACCGTCGTCATGGCACAAGAAAATGCACAGAAAATAGACATGCAAAACACAGAAAATATACTTCAGATTCAAAAGTCGAACTCGCAAGTCACAGTCACCGGGCAACAGGAGGAGTGCTTCAAACCATAATA